>JAMJFZ010004042.1:3032500-4232500 GCA_026225945.1 Cricetomys ansorgei
TAGAAGCTGCCTCTTTTATCAACAGCTCTGCTCAGCATATGCTTCTAAATATAAGAATGAAAGAAAAAGATGATAATTAAGCATCAAAAGATGGGGGGGGGGTCTTATAGAAAAATGATGCTTGTTTTTATGTTCATTTCTGTTGATTTGCTTCGGTAGACACAATAAAGACTGTTTTGTTGAAACTTGAAAGAAAACACAAATAGAATTTTTAAAAGCATCAATTAGCTGCATTTTGATTGACTAAGAAAAGGCAGAGCCATGCTTAATGTTACTGGTTCACTGCTTAACTTATCTTAGTAGAGGATCTTGAGAATGGCCCCAGTGTTACTATAAGACTCTGAGTCGTTACAGACAACACTTGTAAATTCTGCTTTTTTTTATTTTTCCTTTAGGAATCCTTAAGAGCCATCAGATACGAAATATCCCCGGATAAAGAGTATGCGTTGTTTTCCTATAATGTGGAACCGGTGAGTCTGACCCTTCCCTGTCTGCAGAAGAGTTACTCTCTACTCTGCTACCTTCTGAGAGTGCTTCCTGGATGCCCCTCCCTGGTGATCTCAAACCCTGAGAGAGTTTGCTTACCTGGGATAGCCTCTTTCCGGTGTCATACCACCACATAGGAGGGAGGAGAGAAATACACACTTTCTTAGCAGGAAAAACAACAACTCCTTTTAAGTGTGCTGTTTCCTGGGATGTTCTGGGGCGGTGAGTCTCCTTGGAGGGGACCCCTTGTGTTCTTATTCCCCATTTTCCAGAGAAATGATCAAATTTATCCCTGAGGCAAAATGCAACTGCCAGTGGTTTCTGCCTGCATGCCCAGGCCATGCCAGAGTCCTGATGAAAACCAGGTCACTTTCCCTTATGTATATTCTAGTTGTTGGCACTTTATGAGCTGTCCCCTCAAAAAAAAAAAAAATCTTGCTGGAATTTTTTTAAATCTTAGCCTGGGTTTGAGTAGCTGAAACATCCAACCTCTGGCTGGCTGTTTCTCTTTCCTAGCTCCTTCCAGTTCACTGGTCCCCAGTTCTCCTGAGACCGTCTGCTTAGTGTTTCTTACACCTCCCATGGGGTAAGAGCCCCTGAGATATGTCTCAGTCCAGAGAGTCTCTGTTTGACCCTGGCAGGAGAGAGGTGTTGATTTCTATCTTTGGGCAAAAGCCAGGAAATTGGTGTCTGTGGAGAGCAATCCAATTCTAGAATTTTCGTAAAAGTTTGGCAACCAGGTTATTTATGGATATTTCAACTTTATTCTAACAAATGTAAACCTTTGAAACTCTATTATTTAATTTTTTTGAATGACTATTATCCAAGCGTATTCATTTTCTCTCTCTAAATTATCTGGGACAGTTGGGTATCTGGGTTTATTTGATGGGGTGAGTCTGAATTCTTAGGGAGAGTTTTCGTCTTGGCACTGTCTTACTTGTTATGCCCAGCCCTCAACTGGCCGCCTTGAGCTTTGAGCAGCAGAGCGTGATGTCCACAGAGCACAATTCTCTCAGCTCCCTTCACTGCCCTCAGAAACCCTAAAAGCTGGAGTTGGTATACACAGGTACCTGAAGTATTCTGGATTTGCTGCAGTTCAGGTTGCCTTGAATGGTTTAATCACTAGAGCAACCAACAGTGGGATCCAGTGTGTCCTACCCAGAAGCCTTCACAGCGAAGTCTTGTGTTCGTTCCTCAGAGTGTTCTGGAGGAGGCTGTCAGGTGCACAGGAAAGTCCTCTGCCAACTTCTCTCCTCTTCCCCGGGACTCCTTTTGAAAGGACACTCTGGGATTCCATCACAACTGACAGCCACTTGGTAAAGACCACTCTGCCCAACATGAGTCTTTACCGTATGGAACACTGGCTAGAAATGAGACCCTTGACATGGCCCTTTCCCATCCAGCAGTTTTTATTGAAATTTGAAGTAAGACCAAAATTAAAATTCAGTTTGTTTTCTCAGCCAAATTAAAATACAGGAATTGGAAAGAATTGAGAGAACAATAGAAAGCATTTAGAGTATAAAAGAAAGTATTTGCTTCTTGTGATAAACACCATGAGCAAAAGCAACTGGGGGTTGGGGGGTTAGAGTTTCTTTGGATGATGCTTCTAAGTCACAATCCATCATCAAGGGAAGTTGGGGCCAGAACTCAAGGCAGACATGTGAAGTTAGAAACCATAAAGAGAGATTGTTTGGCTCTCTTTCTGGATTGCTCTCTGCTAGGTTCCTTATATAGCTCAGTTCCATTTGCTAGGGATGATGCCTCCAACAGTGGGCTGAAACCTTCTTATCAATCATTAGTCAAGACAGTTCCTTACAGACATGGCCACAAACCACTCGGGTGGAGGCAATTCTTCAACGGGTGTTTCCTTTTCCCAGGTGATTCTAGGTGATGTCAAGTTGACGATAAAAACTGACAATAAAAACTAACCAACAAACTAGGAAAAATCTATATTTAAAAGTTCATACTTACTTCTAACCTGAGCAGAAGTAGTTAGTTGCTAATGGCTTCAGTACCGAGTGGCTACTATGCCATCATCGTAAGCACAGACTCCCAGAATCCCTTCAGCTCCTGGAGAAAATGTGGAAGGGGATGAACATGGATCCCTGCCTGTCCATCTGGTGGGATGTACGAAGCAGGACCTCCTAATCAGATGAACTAAGTTGTAAACATTTCTAGAAAAGGAAGTGGCTTTCAAGGGGAAAGTCTTAACCTGTAATAATAGAATAAGTGGGGTAGAAGAAGGCTTCCTAAGCTGTGGTTAATAATTATTATTTAGAGGGTTAGGTTAATAGTATAATGATTGATTTACTGATAATATAAAGAACTCATACTCAAAGAAATATGAGAACTGTAATTAAAGTTAAATACTTCCTTACTGCGGCCCATATAGGAAGGTTTCATATCCTCAGGGGGTACACAGCATTTCCAGGGGGGGCACTTTTTTCAATTTTAAAGTCTTTATAATTTTTTTTTCATGCATCATATCCTGATTGCATTCCTTGTCCTCCCACAACTCCTCCCAAATCCCTTTCATCACCCTACCTATCCAATTTCATTCATTCTCTCAGGGAAAAAAAAGCACACATTAAAAACATGGGGGTGTAGCCAATAACTACTGCCTCAATTTGGGAGAAAGACAGGGAGACACTTTCAGATGCATGCAAACCCTGCCAGACCTCAGCAGAGGGAACCACCTGTCACTGCAAGCACCATTATGGACAGTGAACCCTTGATTGTTTGATCTCAGGGTTTTAGATTGCTACAGAAGCTCTTGGAGTGTTCTTTTAATACAAAAACTCTGTCCCCTCATCCAAAGGCCTATTTGTATAATGGAGGAAACCTATAGCTTAGTCTCATCCCGCAATCCTTTAGCAACCAAGCAGTATCACCTTTATGGTGGGGCAACTCAAGGCCTAAGGGAAGTGTCCTCTCCTTGTTGCCGGAGACTGTGGGAGAGGGTCTAAAAGAATTCCTCCATAATGACTCTGCCAGAGAGCAGTGGGCAGGTGCAGGCCATGAGCAAGCAAACATCTTTTACATAAAGCCAACACCTGCAGATAATACAAACTGCCAAGGCTTAGGCAGCCCTTTCTCTAACAATGTACAAAATAATTATTGTAAACACAACTAGAAATAAACTCCCCCAACATGGGGATCCATTTTTCTTGCCTCTCTACCCATAAGCATGGGGCCTGCCCCAGTGTGGTTGACACCCAGTGTCACTCCATTGGAGAAGACCAATCCTCCCTTTCCCAACAGGCATCTACCACAAACAGCTTCTTGGTTAGGATTGGGACTCCAAGCCACCTCCCTGTAAAAATATGAATTATCAAGTATATTTTAGAGGGAATAAACTCAATTGTGTTTTTCCCAGTTTTCCAGACATGAAGTATCTGTGGGTCCTTAAGCAGTGTGCCTGGAATGTGGAGTGTCCTATTTCTATGTGTGTGATCCCAGCGTTCAGGTGCACCATCTCATCTCTTCCCTAAAGATTATTCCTGCCAAAGGGAGCTAGTAGTTGTCTGGGTTGTGTTTCAGAGATAGAAAGAACTTCATGTCATTTCTTAGCACATACTTTCTGGAGAGTTCTCTTAGAACGAAGCTAGAGGTCCGGAGAATAGTCCTTTTTGATTTGAAGTTTGAAAGCAACACTACCAACAAGTAAAAATTGCTTTAAAACAAACTTGCTTAGTTAGTGCAACCCCGTCCCTTCAGGCAGAGAGCAGCTGACAGGCATGACACATTTCCTAAACTCTGCCAAGGAAGGGGGAAAAAAAATTGAAATCGTAATATCTCAGAACATTTCAAAATATAGATACATTTTGTGAGAAGAAAGAGAAATTATATCTGCAAAAGATCCTTCCTTGGATAATACTTTCTTTAAAAGCCCTGAATATTTGTACGTAGTTTGACTTCCATGTTTAAAGATGATAACGAGAGGGGGTGTTTTTAATGCCCTTGAACACCATTCTGTTCCACGTAGCATTTCGTTTAAAAGATACTCCAAACAAACCCCAGTCACTCAGTCACTAAGAATAGGCTGATGCATGTCACCCATTTGGTTAGTTTCTGTTGTGGCTGTGTAACAAGTGACCCCAACACTCAGTAGCTTAAAGCAAACAGCACCCATTATCTCATGGCTCAGGTTAATTGGATCTGTTGACATTGAGTCTTTCACAAGGGTAAGGTCATTATCATGACGGAGTGTGGTGGAACAGAGCTGTAATCCTAGCACTTGAAAGGCTGAGGCAGGAGGACTGCCGTGAGTCCAAGGATAGCATGAGTTGCATAGTGAGTTATAGATTAGGAATTTGTTTAAAAAAAAATCATCATTATCATCATCATCATCATCATCATCATCATCACCATCACCTGGGCTGCAGTCTCATCTTGAGACTCTGGTGAAGAATGGTCCCCACCAAGTTCCTTCACATGGATATTGACAAGGCTCAGTTTCTTGAGGGGTGCAGGGTCCCTCGCTGGCTCTGGGCCAGAAACTATCCCCAGTATCTCCCAAAGGACAGTCTAAAATGCAATGTCTTGTTCTTCAGAGCAGCAAGCCAGAAGAGTATGGAATGGGTGGGTGTCAGTCACTATTTCTGATACAATGTGTTGACCATAGTCCATTTTCTAGAAGCCAGATTCAAAGAGTATGAACTGACACGTCAGGAAGTCTCTGAAGCTATTCCAGAGCTTGCACCTTGTAGCTATGTCTCCTCGGCCCTCTTTCTCAAATGGCTCCCAAAGCTCCACCGAGTCCAGAGAAGCAAGGAGATATGAGTTCAGCGTGGTCTTAAGAGACTACTGTGCTGGGGATAGGGGTGTCAGAAGAACCAAGTTTCCATCACTCGTCTTCAAGTGCTTGGATGACAACAACGTTTATTAGAGAGAGGAGATGAATTATTCATTAGTGACGCCAGATTAGTATGCAAACCAACATGGATAACAAGCTCCCTGCCTGGGTTCCAGGCAGATTTAATAAACGGCTTGGAGAGAGCCTGACACTGATCTCAATAGGAAGTACTCCTCTGTCTTGCTGTTTCGCCATTGCTGTGTGTTCAGGCTCAGTAGAATAAAGGAGCTATGTAGACCCTCAGAACTGATTTTGTGTGTGCTAATTTTACTACCAAATCTAAAATTTAGCAACAAGCTTACATAGTTAGGTTTCCTTCAAATTGCTGGTAACTTTCTTAAAGAGTTTCATAAGTTGTATACTCAGAAGGGAAAATATCACCAAAAATGGGCCCATATTTTTTATGTTAATACTTACGGAAGGCAGCCCTGGCCAGCTGGGGCAGCTGTCAGGTGCTTTGTTATTCTGTGTACTGGTGATGGTTTGTAGAGATGGCTTCGAGGCTCAGACCCAGTGTCATCATGAAGTCATATGTCTCCTGGCCATGTCCAACGCACCCTGTGGGCATTGGCACAGAAGCCAGAAACTGACCTGCTAGGCTTGAGCAGCTCCAGGCAACTGTCCTTCCTGGGAGACAAAAGTGGCATTTTTCTTGATTCTCCAACCCTTAAAATATTTCCTGTGCTGGTTTTTAGCTAACTCATGGACGTTTGATCATCTTCGCTTTTCTCAGAGTTGGGTAACATTTATTAGTGATAGAACAGGAAGCGGGAAAATCCCTTACCCCTAACAGCTTCTGCCTCAGAGGCGAGTAGTGTGGGGTGCCCTGGTTAGCGCCCTCCTCAGAACAGTGTGCGGATTACAGCTTCCTCCTTGGACCAGAGAGGCTACCACTTCCTCCTCAGAGGAGAGAGAGCATGTCAGACAGCTTTCTCCTCACAGAGATGTTTGGTGCTGTGTAAGCTTCCTTCTCACAGGAGGGAGGTGGCATGTATTTCTTCCTCAGGGAAGAGGAGTGTGAAGAGCCATGTGTGGCTTCCTCCGCAGAGGGAAGAGATGTAAGGTATCCTGTCCAGCTTTCTCCTCAGAGCGCATGGTGTGCTGTGAACAGCTCTCCTCAGATGACACTTGGCGCTATATAAACATGCTCCTCAACGGGTCAGAGGTGTCCCGGAGCCTCTTCAGGGGAGAAGACTGTGAGGTACCATTCACAGTTTCTTCCTCAGAAAAGAGAGCAAGCTGTGTAGAGCTTCCTCCTCAGAGAAGAGATGGCGCTGTGTGAGTTTTCTCCTCAGAAGGCAGAGAAGTGTGAGGAGCCATCTACAGCTTCTTGCTCAGAGCACATGGTGTGCTGTGTGTGTGGTTTCCTCCTCAGAGAGCAGAGGGTCTGTACAGCTCCTTCTTCAAGCAGAGAAGTGTGAGGTGCTATCTATGGCTTTTTGCTGAGAGCACTTCCTCTCAGAGGGGAGGATCTTCTTCTTCAGATGAGAAGGTTCCTGTATACCGTCTCCCTCAAGAGAAAGAGATGTGAGATACCAAGTATAGATTCCTCCTCAGAAGGGAGATGGTGCTGTGTGAGCTCCCTGGGAGGAAACGGGCATCCCGTAGAGTTCGCTCGTCACAGGAAAGAGAGTGCATACCCTTGCAGCTGCTTGCTTCTCCCCGCGGCTCTCAGTCTTGAGCAAAGACATGTTGACGCTGAGCAGTGCACTACAAGAGCGAAACACATTTTCTATTTGAGGAAAATCTGCCCTCCTCCTGCCCGTGTTAGTGAATATCTCTTTTACCATCTGAGAGACTTGGAAATGTATTACTTACATAAAACTGGACAGCGGCCTCGGTCTTCCATGCAGATCGTTGGTGGAGTTACCTATTTTCGTATATTCATATACATGAAATGCATCAATATATTTATATGTTGTTTGTTTTTAAAGAACATGAGAGCTGGAGAGATCGCTCAGTGGTTAAGAATGCACACTGTTCTTCCAGAGGATCTGAGTTCGGTTCCCAGCACCCACATCGGGTGGCTCACAACTGCCTGTAACTCCAGCTCCAGGGAATCCATTCTGACTCCCTCACTGACTCCCTCTACTGGGCTCTTTGAGCCCTGTACTCGTGTGCACACGTAGAGGGGGAGAGAGGAAGGGAGGGAGGGAGGCGGGGACTAGAGAGTATTTCTAGGTCCTCCTCTAGGAAGCGGCTGGTCGGCATGGTCCCTGGTAGATGAGTCACTGGCACATTTCTTCCTACTGGGGCTGACATCAGACTTGCAGGAAGTCCTGCATGTATGTTCTGCAAGTGAGGGCTCAGAAGTCTGCACCTGCAGCAAGTCCTCAGCATGCCTGGCTAGTCCTGCTTCCCCAGCAGTTCTTACAGTGGAAGGAGGGGAACTGGGCTTTCAGTCACTCTCCCTCTACTCTGGAGAAGGTGATTTAGGGTCTCACTTAAGAGAAACATGTAATGTTTGACTTTTAGAGTCTGACTTGTTTCATTTAACATATTAATCTCAGGTTCTGTCCATTTTCCTGAAAATGTCATGACTCTCTTTGTAGCTGAACGCAGTTCCATTGTGCATACCCAGCATGTTTTTCTGCATTTGTCTGTCGGTGGACATCTACCCTAGTTCTATTTTTTAAACTCATGTGACTAGTGGGTTGACAACAAACATGGTTTTCGGTGGGACAGGTATCTGAGATGCGGGAAACCAGAGCAAAAGTGGTAGAAAGATCTAGTAAATGTCAGAAAGTTAACGCAGAGTGGTGCATTGAACAGAGACAGATCATGTGATGAGATTAAAAGGAGAAGCAGGCCTCAGAGGGAGGGGTCAAAGAGCTAATTGGTGTTTACCAGCTGTCTTGAAAGTATACTCAGTGATGCTTTAGGGGAAAGCAGACTAGAGAATTAGAGGCAGTCCCCTTGTGGGACATGACACCAGAAAGGGCTTCCAAAGGGAGCAGGGTGACCTCATGAGGGCCAGGCTTCTGTGTAGGCAGGATGTGGAAGCATCTCCATCCCTGGAGGAATCTAGGGCCGTAGAAGCAGCAGGTGTTTGAAAGTAAAGGGCAGTGAAGAATTGTGGGGACACCCGAGCCAGCTGATATGCATATCTGAAGCCAGCTGGGATACAGAATTGGAGACTACCACAGCATCAGGGACCATGGCTGTGATAATGTATAATAATAATATTCTTAAAGACCACCAGCTCGTGGAGAGGCTCTGCATGATCTAATTGCACCAGTGAAGTTTGTGTAATTGGTAATAAAGGAAATGAAAAAAAATGTAAATGAAGAGAGACACAGGTTTGCTGAGTGACACAGCCAGATAATTGTTTTTACTGTGAACGGTCATCACTGTAATTTAGCGAGGGAGACAGAGACTCAAATCTTTCCTGAAAGATTTGTTCTTCATTTCTCATTCTGCGGTCTCTGACGGAGGGGTGAGCTAGTTAACGGCAATTATCTGCAGAGACTCAAGGCTGATTAATGTGGAACAAGCGACCCTGGCCGGCTGAGTGAACAATTAGGACTTGGAGACTTTCATTGTGGACCATTATCTCTACTTCATGGCTGGAGGTTTCCACACTCCTGAAAACCATAAGGGTTAGTAAACGTGGTGGGCTAGGAACAACTCCATTTGTGATTCAGCCCCCACTGTGTAACAGATATGATTTAGCAAAATGTTTAAGTAAGATGCCGTCTACAGCCTCGCAGGGGATGTGTCATGACTGTCTGCTTAGAGCAGACGGTATTAAACAGACAGAAACACGCTAGACGATGTGCCTGCTCCTCTCCCAGGCAACCAGAATGATGACTTCAGTAGTAGCAGGCAGACTTCACAGGCTGTAATTTCAAAATCTTTTGAGTTCCTACTTAGCTCTCAGTATGTTCTCCAGTAAGGACACTGAATTGTTTAAACAGTTTCCGGCCCTTGTGGCATCATCATATGGCAAGTGCCTTGGGGTTTGGTCCTTCGTAGAGCAAAGGGTTTTCATCTTCCAGCAGGCAATGTTTCTACCTTACAGCTTACTTGATTCCTGAGTCTCATTGCTGCAAAAAGCCTGAGCATGAACGATGGAGCCCTGGGCCATGTTCTGGCAGGTTCTGCATGCTAATGCAGGGTGGTACAGCTTGGCAGACTTTACTGCTACAGCTGCTGTGGTGACACTTTGGACCAAGTCCATTGCTACAGTTGTTGAATCTCTAGAAATGACTGAGCACATGTTGACTTGCCCGAACAATCCCTAAATTGCGTGTCGCCTCTGGCCCCTCAATGTCTTGCCACCACTAGACAGGTATAATTTGACAGGCTCCACAGTGCCTGTTTACAAGGCTACAAGGCTTTGCTTTGCAGAGATGTGGGTGTGTGTGTGTGTGTGTGTGTGTGTACTTGGGTGCACAGACTTTCTCTCTGAAGGTGGAGATGGAGAGATGCTTGTGCTGTTAATCTCCTGACAGTCTGCTGTGTAATGAAGGAGGTGCATCCTGGAAAACCTCATTCTTCGGCATGAATAAAATGAGCAGAGCAAGAACAATACTGAGACGTGGCAGTGACTGTGCTTGGCACCTCACCGGCCTGCTCACAGCTTTGGGCACTCTTCATAATTCTTAGCTGCCGTGACAGAACCGAGAGGACCCATCATCAAAAGAAGAGAAACGCCTTTATTACTAATATTAAAGTTGGCATAGGAAATAATGGGTTACGGAATGGTGTTTTCACACATCTGCCACTAGACTCTGTTCTTATTCCCCCCGTCCCCAGTCCCCCTGTTACCTCTCGCTGACCCCCATTCCTTCCCTATGGCCCCTCCTCTGATTCCATGTCACATGACCTGCCTGGTCCTCTGCCTACCACTCCTGCTGATTAAGACCTCTTCTCCTCTCATGGGCCCTTTTTTTTTTATTTTGTAACCTAAGAGCGATGAAGTATGACAGTACTGGAATTCATGAGCGGCTCTGGTTGGATGGTCTCAGAGATGATGTGTAGTGGAAGAAGAGAAGATAGAACTAGACGTCATTCCTCACAGTCTCTCCTCTTCCCATGTCCTGGCTAAGGACCTCAAGGGTTCCCAGCCCTGTTACCTTCTACTTCTCCACCCAACTGCCTCCCTCAAACATTCAGGTATGCTCAGATCTCTCCATCGTGAAGCAAAGTGAAGACAGAGGAGCGCTGCCTCCATCCACAGTTCTCTCCTCCCCCTCTTCCTCGCCTTCATGGCCAAACTTCTGAGAACAGGAGCATATGGACTCAACTCTTCCTTTCTCCACCCACCCCTCCACTATGTGCTGAGCCCCAGGCCTCCTGACAGCTAGGGCAGGGCCTCCTTTTGTCCACATTAACAGAGGAAGACTGAGCCTTAAGGAGGCTGATGACTGCACAGTGCAGCTGTGCAGCTGGAGACGGCGGTGCTGAGTCCCACTCTGTGGGTCTCCTCCCTGGGCACTGTGATCTGTTGTGCTGGCTCTGCAGGCCTCTGTGCTCTTCCCCTCCCCACCACAGGGAAGTATGCAGTGAATTCTATCAGCTGGTTCCTTCCCCTCTGCAAACTCTGTGGCCTCGTGGCAGAACTGAAGTCACTCCCCTCCTCCCCCTGGGCATCTTGGCTACCTGCTCAACTGTGTTCAGCTGCCCCTCCCACCTGCTCAACCCAGAATCCATCCTGTCCCCAGAATGGGGGTCTTCCTCACAGTTTTATGTGAGATCAGCTTCTCTCCTCAAGTACATATAGTCCCTGAGCCACTTTGTCTACAGGCTGCTCACGGCAGAAGCACCTAGAGGGACTCTCCCATATGCCGATTCCCAGGCCCTGCCCAACCCTACCATGCAGGAAGGACGTTCAGCTTTGGATTGTGAGTGCTCCAAAATTCAAGACTCCACAATCCAGAATACTATTGTTGAGCAGTGACCCAACAAACCGTGCCTCTGTGCAGCACTCCCTCACCATGGCTCCAGACTCTTGGGTCCTACTATCTCCTCCCAGCCTGGAGGGTCCTCAGAAACAGTGAATATAACAACCTACCTCTTCACCTTAAATTGACCTCTTCCTGCCTATAAAATCAATGCAGTAGAAAGCACACCTGTTTGCCAAGACTTGGAATGTAGACCTGGGAGTCTCTGCCACTCCAGAGCCTTTCATATACGTCCCATCTCTCCTCATCACCACTGTCTGGTGTGGTCCATCCCTACTGTCATCTATGGAGCTGTGTTCATCTCTGATGGACATTTTGTATCAGACTTCACACACACACACACACACACACACACACACACACACACACACCCCATCCCGTGTTCTCCAAATTGTCTTCAGGATGGCCATTCTGTGTGTCAGAGAGTGACCCACTCCTCAGTTTGGCAGGAAACCTCTGCCACAGTCTTGGATGACTCTCTTCCAGAATGATCCTTGTTCAGCACTGTCCACTACAACGCCCATGGCTCTTCCACTCTCCTGTGTGTCCTGTACTGCTCTTGGCTCCAGGCTTTGTCCTCACCGTGCCTTCTGTCAGCAGCACCCTGCCGCCTGCATTCACTAGTCAGAAACCTCCCAACCCCTTCAAGGCCCCTCAAAAGGAAGCCTTAGGCCTTCCCTGACCACACAGGAGTGGAAAGGTTTCATGACCCTTATGTCTCCGCCCTGAGTATTTCTAGAGTTCCTTCCCAGGACATGTGAACCATATAATATTGACAAACTAGAGTTTCATCCCACCAAAATTCACCCTGGGAAGCCAGTGAGTTTATTGGGGGCTTGTTCACATGCATGAGAGGGTTCCTGACTGGCGCATGGATCACTCCAAAGCATCTGATCTTGAAAGTCTTCACCAGCATGCATGGTTGTTCTCCATAGCCACATGGAGGGAGCCCCCTTCTCCTAGTCTTTCCCACCTATATACTCTAGCCCCTCCTCGAGACCCCAGAGATTACTTGCAATTAGAACAGAATCTCAGGCATATGGCTGGAATGAGAGGCAGAATACTATGTGTGGGTCCAGTGACCCTCCACACCCCTCTTTCTAGAGGGAATGTCTAGAGTTCGCATGCCCCCTTGTGATGAACTCTGACAAGAGGGGACAGCTAGTTTCACAAAGACGACAGCAATTCGGATAGGAAAAAAAAAGTCTGACAACACAAGGGACTTCACAGAGCCCAGCAGGCACCTTGCACTGACTGACTGATTCATAGCCGTTCCTGCAGGATACATACACACAGTTACACAGTAGGGTTGCCCGTGTCAGCGCTGATAGCCCCTCCCAGGGAGGAGAGTCTATGTGAAGGGTTTGTCGGTCTCTGCTGCTCAGAAAGCCTGTGATGGTTGGAAGCAGTTGCAGCTTCTGGGGTTTTAATTTCTTTAATCAAACGGGCTTTGGATAAGCCACACAGACAAGAGAGCCATTCTGCTTAAGTGTGTCTCGTTGCCGTTCATGAGAAGAAGGCTTTAACACGATAAATACTGAAGAACCCTTCAAAGCTGATCTCGACAGCTCAGAACCCACCAGCTGCACAGGCCACTGCTGCTGGCTGATGTCCCAGTTCCGCCCACCTGTCGGGAACGACGCCCTTGCTTTCAACTAAGAAGAAACATTTTACACCACGTAGTACTAATTGAATTTGTTTGCTCTTCTTCTAGGGATGATAAGTTTCATGTCTGCCATTGTTCTGTGAGTTTTAAGACCTATATAGACTCTGTAACCAAGACCACAAAACAGGGTCCTGAAAAGCCTCATTGATTTGAAATCTCCTTGGAATGACCTTGGAGGCAAGCATCTCTTTCGCCCCCCAGCCCTTGGCAACAGCTGACCTTCCTGTGTCTCTGAAGCTTGGCCTTTCTTAAAATGGCAAGGAATGGTATCTAACCTTTCAGGGCCAGCTCCTAAGCGAGCATCTTCACATTCAAATATGAGGAAAACTTGAGGCTTCCTCCGCACCGTTTTGGTGTCATACTTATGACATTAAATATTTTGCCATAAGGACTTACCTGCCATTTGCTATCATATGCAATACCAGATTAAACGGGAAGATGGGCTGCTAAGTGCATAACTTTGGTGCCGGCAGTTCAGCGGCTCTTATTGACAATCACACCTTGGTTCAACTGCAGAAGTGTGACAAGACGGAGAAGTCACTTTAGGAGACAGAGAGGAGAGGGAAGCTGGGCCAGGCCCTGTAAGCCATCGCTGAAGACCTGCAAAGGCTGGATGCAGGGCTTTGGGGACTTGGAATAGACTTTTACCCCAGCAGGAAGAAGGCAGATCACCAGGGACAGACAACAGGGGTGTGTTGGTATTGAGGTTCTTAGAAGGTAGCTGCTTAAGGCACATGATGAGACTGGAGTGGGTCCTTCCAGTGTCCGAGAGAACGAAGTAGTCGCTGGGGCAGGAGGGCAGAGCTGGGGCAAAAGGCCCCGCAGAGCATGCATCCCAGCGTATATGTTTTCTGACTCAGGAGGATGCTTCTTGTCACCAGTCCTAGCTCCCATGCTCTTCCTTCTCCTGTTGTGTCCTCTGCCACTGCCCCAGCTCCGTGTGTCAAGGGGCTTCTTTTCTATGGAGGGCAAAAGTTTGCTGGAGCACATACTGTGGCTCTCTTAGAAAGGGGCCAGACTTGGTTGTTTCCTGCGCTGCTGTGATGTTGAGCATGTGAGAACACTCGCAAGGACCAGGATCGCTGGGAAAGAGAATCCTGGTCTTCATGCTTGTCGCCTCTCACCTATTCTGGTTGCAGCTTCCTGTCCCTCTTTTTGTACCCCATGGAGCCAAACCCAAGTGACACTGCCTAAGAATGGTATGTGCCCACATTGGAGCCGTGATGCCTAGATGTGCAGACACAGTTTGTGCTTGGCCTCCTCCAGAGAGCCTGCTGAATTTTATTTCTCAATCCCTAGCTTCCTCTGTCCTTAGCAAAACACCCTTATAGAATTGATAAGGGCCTTTCTAAGATGACTCAGTCATTTCACTGTTCAGATAAGGAAAGGGAAGCCCATAAACTTAATTGCCAGCATGGTGGCCCAGCCCTGTACTCCTAGCTCTCAGACAGCAGATCACGATTTCAAGGTCAACTAGTGTAGCATAATAAAAAGACCCTGTCCCAAAAGAAAGAAAGAAAGAAACTCATCCAGAAAACAGGAGCTGATGCTTCAAAGCCATGTGTATGGTAATGGGAAAGTCAAGCCTACAGCCCATCATTTTGCCCAGGGATGCTTTTTTCTGTGATGCTACTCATCTCTCTTTTGGCTAACATATATCAATTTATGTCAGTAGCCAACAGGTACAACACAAGATTGGCTGCTTGCCACATACAGGTGGATCTCTTTCACACACAGCAAAGAATAAGTCCTGAGGCCATAGGCTGAGTTGCTAGGGAACAAGTGTGTACCTTCATCTGCAGTGGGGATGAAGCATTAAGTACATCAGTTCTCCAGGTGCATGTGCTCACCCAGATAATAACAGAGCAGCTGTGGGTGGTGTCGGCTAGAGAACCACAGAGCATGCCCTCACATCACGTGACTTAGACTGGGCGCACAGGCATTGTATGCTCCTAGAGAGACATGTCCTCACGAACCCTGGAGGAGTATCTTCTCTTCATCCTGGTCCATTTCAGGGCACCCCAGAGATGTCATCATCAAGAAGGGATGGAACACAGCCGGGCGGTAGTGGTGCACGCCTTTAATCCCAGCACTCAGGAGGCAGAGGCAGGCAGATCTCTGTGAGTTCAGGGTCAGCCTGGTCTACAGAGTGAGTTCCAGAACAGCCAGAGTTAGCAAGAGTTACAACAGAGAAACCCTGTCTCAAAAAAACCAAAGGAGGAGAGAGAGAGACAGAGACAGAGAGAATGAATGGAAACTCATTGCCTAGACTGACTTCTTCTCTCTTTCTAATATTTTTATTAATAACTTAAGTTTGGTATGATGTATCTCCATAACACCCTAGAATGACTTATTCTGAGGGATGCTTGAATGGACCCCTGGAAATCTTGACAAGGAGACAAGCTCACTCAGTTCCTTCATGCATCCTTGAATGGCTCTGTGGCCAGCTTCTGTTAGACACCTTAGTGTCCTACCAACCTTTACAGAGAGAAGTAACCCTGGGCTTAGGTTTCTCATGACTAGGACTCTTCTTGCCTTTGTTGGCCTATGACTGATATGTTCTAGGACTTTATACAACAGGTGATACTGAGCTGTCTGCTCCATGGTCAGAACTTAATCCCAATCAGCAAACTAAAGGAGCTGGCTTCTCCCTGGAAACCAAACTTCCGTGAGTCTCACTGAACTAATCATCTGTGTGCTCCTAATCTCATTAAATAGAATTCTGTGGTTTTAAAATAGTCATATAGCCTTCCTCCGTGTGAAGGCAAAATGTGCCTCTGGCACTTACTGTGTGATCAAAACATGCACACAGTTACCTATACACTGCTGGTAAATGTTCTATTCGTTAACGAGCAGGAAGCTTATCAAACTGGAATGGATCGCTTCATTCTTCTTGCAAAGCCATTTTCAACCCAAACCAAATCTGATCACTGAAACCTGCATGCATCAGTCACTTCACCCACATCTGTGTGCTGCTCCTAGGTGTTGTGGTTATTTTTTATTTTGCTGTTTCACCAACTGGGAATAAGTAGCACACATTCACTAACTTTTGCAGTGTCCTATCAGATCCCACCAAACCCGGCATTCCACCTGCCTCGCGGGGCTAATGTGCTCTAAGAAGATGTGTGCAAACTCTCCCTTTCCTTACCTTTCTCACAGGAAGGTAGAATTTTCTATGTGCCTATTTTTTTAATTTATCATTTTTCTAAGGTATTTAAGAATTTCACACACTGAGTTTTTAACCACATTCATGTCCCCCCACCAAGGCTCAGGGACCACTGCAGAGGAGGGCTCTAAGAGCCAGAGCAGCGAATGAGTGCAGGAAGAGTGTTCTCTAGACACAAGAGGGCAGCTGCACATATGAATGCACAGCAGTTAGAACAGCGTGAGCAAACCCCATGCATGCTGCATATATTAATATATTCTGTGGGGAAGAGAGGCAGTTAAAGGTGTCCGTATCACTGTCTTGCCAATATCTCTTGGGGCAAACTCTCTGAGCTCCTGTCACTCGGTCCTGCAGACAGTTGGCACTGGTGCCCTTCTCTCCTTGGGCTGCACTTCTCTGACTTTACGAAGTACTTCTTTAACTCAGGTCTCCCATCTAGAACTCTTCCTCCGCTGAATGCTATTCCACCCTCAACACAGCAGAGCCCCGTGTCAGAGTCCTGCTGCTGCACTGTTGGACGTGGCAGCACTACCCACATGGCGATTGCCAGCTCTTCAAATGCTGGTGTGACATGGGGACTCGATTCATAATTTCTTTTGACTGTGACTAGCTTAAGTTTGCGCAGCTCTTCCCTGCCCCTGGGCAACCCTCCCCCATCCCAAAGCCGGTGGCCACCTAGAGGTGGTGCAGCCCTCCTGCAGCACCAGATGCATCCTCTGTAGCCACTCTGTGACTTTCACAGGCCTGAGGACTGCTCTTTGGCTTGGCTCAGGTCTTTCCTTTACACAGCTGAGGATATGCCCCGCTCCCTCTCGCCAGACTGATGGCTGCTGGGTCACCCTGTAACGACCTTGTGCTGTGTCTGAATAATCGATTGGAGTAATTAGCTGAGAAGTCTGCACACAGCTAAGTGCATTGTCCGCTGTTGTGCAAATCTTATCCCATCTGATCTAATTTCCTTGGCTTCTTATGCGAACCCTAATTTTTTATTTTACTCTGTGAATGGGGCGGTGATGAGGGAGAGTCAGGGAGGGTCTTCTTCTCTAGGAAAACGAGGCCCTTTGTCCTCCGCTGTCACTGTCTTATTAAAATAAGATGTCATAAAGCAACACTGAAGATGCTGCGTAGCATTGTCGCGTAAATGGCCAAACGGCCCATGTCCGTGAAAGCTGAGGTTTTTGTCTGCTGTCATGATGAAATATGTTCTTGAGGGCTGTGGGTCCCAATAGGTTGCCTGTGCTTCCAGGAACAGTTCTACAGTCATGGGCATATGGGCAGCACTAGTCTGGTTCACTGGTTATATAAAAAAAAGAAAAAGAAGGCGTAGAATTGGGAAGGAAGGAGGTAAGGAGGTGGGAGAGGCTGGAGGAGTGAGCAGCATGAAGGAAAGCTGGTGGCGGTTCTAATCGGAATACATTGCACACATCTATGAAATCCTCAAAGAATACGTTTTAAAAATAAAAAACAGGTAAACAAATTTTTCTAACAAAAAAAGCAAACTAACTAAAACACCTTAGCAAAAGCAACTTAAGGGAGAAAGGGTTTTGATTTGCTTTGTTTTGTCTTTGTTTCTTTTGACTCACAGTTCAAGGTTACAGCCATCGTGGCAAGGATGCTACATCACAGGAGCAGGAGCCTGAGACAGATGGTCACATGGTTTCCATAATCAATAAGCAGCAAAAGATGAATGCTTCTACTCACTCACTTTCTCCTCTTTATAATGTCCAACATCCCAGCCCAGGGAATGGTGCTGCCCACTGTAGACAGGTCTTCCCACCTCAGTTAACCTCACTGAGACAATCCTCGATAGGTATGCATAGAGACCTGTCACCGAGGTGACAATAGGTCTTGCCAGATCAACAGTTGAGATTACCTGACGTAGTATCCCTCAGTAGAGTGAGTGTCTGGAAACTTCAAATTCTCTGAGAGCACACGGGCCAGAAACAAAACAGAACTAATGCATGAACTCAAGCCTGCTTTTGGTTAACCCAAAATGATGTGTCTGTCTTTTCTGGAGCATCTCTCTGGCTGTCAGTCCTCCCACAGGCTTAAGCATCATCCTTTACTGTCTGTCTCTCCGGAGCCTCTCAATCTTGCATCATTCAAACTTGTCCTCAACATAAGGTGTCTCCGTGCTGCACCTGCATTTGAAATGGAAGAGTATAGCTTGGCAGGGTAGTTCTCCTTACTAATAAGGCAGACACCATTTATCCAAGCCAAATATCGTCTGTCCTGTGTGTATGTGTCTGCTGACTGTACATTGTCTCCTGTCAGAACAGTGGAGGATGATGGCTGTGCTGAGTGATGATGGGAGATGACAATGAGGGGAGGGTGGGCGGTGCAGTGGGTGGTGCAGCTCGGGGTTCTGGGATATGCTGGAGGAGGGATAAGGATTCATCTAGGAGACAAAACTAAGAGTGACAGTTGTGCAGCTCTCCTGGTGTGACCAGAAAACGCTATTTCACTGTAGCCATCTTCAGTCTTAGCTCTTGCTATCTTTCCTCCTCCTCTCCCTCAATGATCCTTGAGCCTTGGGGGGAGGGGTGTGATATAGATGTCTCATTAAGGGTTGAGCATTCAGAAGTCTCTTATTCTCTGTACTTTGACCAGTTGTGGGTCTGTGTTAATTTACCATCCACTGCAAATAGAAGCTTCTCTGATGAAGACTGAGAGGTCCATTATTCAATGATTGTAACAATAAATCATTAGGACTCAGTTTAGTATGATGTCCACTTAAAATAGTAATAGTAGGTTCTCCCTTAGGCCTGTGACCTGTCTGGCCATAGGTTCTTGGTCTAGAATATGGTGCTGAGTATGGATTTCATTTTGTGGAATGGGGCCCCTGGCAGTTTGACCATGCACCAGCAGAAGCCCACACATCCAAGAGTATATGGGCAGCACAACATGGGTTGATAAGAAAAAAAATAGTTTGAAAATAGGTTTAAAAGAAAAAACAATAAAAGAGAACACAAAGTTGGATGGGCAGGGAAGGTGGGATGAGTTTTATGAAGGGGTTGGAGAAAGGGGGATAAGTATGATATGAATAGATGACAAAACATTCTCAAAGAACTCAAACAATGAAAAGATGGTACCTTCCTTCAAGCATCCTTGGCAGTAAGGTTAGAGACCGATGAAGCTGGTAAATCTCAGACCTAGCCACAAAAAGCACTGGGGAAAGATCAAGAGACACTGAGTAGGAACTGGATGGCATCAGCTTCTCCGTAGGGTTCCCTTCCACTACCCATTTGAGTCTAAATTGTAGGACATCTTGGGCACAGGGAAGAAGCTATTGATGGAGACTTAAGATCCAGTTGAGTGGTGGGTACAACCTTGAGCAGGCAGACTGATGGCGACTGGTGATGACTAGTGCTGACTGGTGGCGGTGGTGTCTGTAGTGGTCGAGGGGATGTTGGTGGTACCAATCGGCCATAAGGAGGATAGCAGCAATGTTGCTGCTCTGTACGATGCTGACACTGATACCCATGGTGTTGATCTGAGACTGATCTGAGGAGCCCTTCCTGGCATCGTGTCTTCTCTTTGGAAAGAAAGGGAGATCATTAGAAGTCAGGAAGGAGGCACAGGGACAAAGAACACATAGATTCTCAGATCTGGAGAGGCCAGCATCTGCCCTGCTGCATGCTGGGAGTGGAACTGTCAAAATGAAGGCTTCACTGGTTCAGTAGTATCGATATTTCCATATCTAAATATAACAACCTTGGGCCCTGTGCCAGCAGAGGAGGCCACAGCTGCCAAGCCCACCACCAGCTGCAGGCTCTGGCTTTGTGTCTTCAGGGAGAAAAGGTCATCTTGTCATGGACAGATTCCAAGCAGCCTGGGCCGAGGAGCAGAACTCTATTTAAGGAGCTCTAGGCCTGCCTGTTTAGGGTCATGGAGGGCATCAGGGGAAGAACTTGGGTGCGCTGACTCCTGGGCTCTCTACAGAGTAAGAAAGGTCTTCATAAGATGGTAAGATCAGAGACTGGGTTGATTGACATATCTGACTGAAAAGCTGAGGCAGTAAGGTCAGGAATTTGAATCCAGCCTGAGCAATGTACAGAGACTGTGTCTGTACACACAGAGAAATATATAAGACCACAGCCTGGCAACACACTGCAGGAGTGCTGGTTCAAGAGGAGTGAGGGCTCCCACAGAATGACGTTAGCACCTCCTCTGATCCCTTGGTCCACCTTCAGAGGGCTCATGGACCTGATGCCAGGCCCAGGCGGTCTGTTTCTGAGCCCCTGCAGAGCCCTCAGCTGTGGAGGCTGGAATGGGCAGCCTGTCTAGCCACCAATAGTGTTGCACCAGGGCACTCGCCACATCTCTTCTGGCTGAAAACATTCCTCGCTGGCATCAGGAAGAAGATGGGTAGAAGATGTCAAGAAAAGTAGATGGTTCAAGGCGTGTCCTAAAAATATCACTTGGGTAGGGCTATGGCTCTGCGGGTAAAGTGCAAAGTACTGAGTTCAGAACTCCAGAACCCACATAAGGTGCATGAAGCATCGCAAATCTATAATGCCAGAGTTTCTGTGATGATGAGACAGAGTCAAGAGAACTCTCAAGACTTGTGGGCCAGGTATCCTGCTGTACACGGTGGCAAACAGCAGACACTGACGCCTGAGGTTGTTTCCTGACCTCCACGCACACAAACACCACGGTACACATGCACCCACACCCAACCATCACCACACCACACACAGACACATAGACACACACACTTACAAACACAGAGATACATGTACACACACAGAGAGAGGCACACACACAGACACAGACACACACACAAACACAAGCAATTTTTCAGTGACAGTGGGAAATGGAAGTACCAGTCCGCTGCATCACTGCTGACCCCTGTCAGGCAACACTTCTGTCCCGTGATGGGTGACTTGGCCCCAGCGTCTGCTGTGCACTCTTATGGACACAGAGAACACCACAATGGACAAAACACGCAATGCCTCTTGTGGGGTGCACATCCCACCAGAAAGAGACTATAAAGGAGTGGTTTGTAATATGTTGGCGTTGACATGTGCCCTACAGGAACAGGAAGGACGGGGGAAAGGGGCCCCTAGAGGCAGGCTAGGAAGGAATGGCCTTCCCAGGAACTTACACAAAAACAGACTTAGAAGGAGTGAAATGAGACAAGAGCCTCGGGGTAGAGAGACAGTAGCACCATGGCTCAGCCCTGGACTGAGTACTGACCATCAGAGGAGCAAGCTACCCAGTGGACCGCACTGGGGATGCTCTGAACCAGCAAACTGAATGACATTCAAGTGCCCCATCATTGAAATGCAGTGACAGGCTCACAGCCGCCCCCTAGCAGCCTTTCTCCTCCCTCACTCTGCTCTCAGACTACCTTAAACTCTTGTTTAGTACATGGGGAGTGCAGGCTGGCTGGAGCAGCGTGGCTCCTTCTCCATCCAGCCTCTGTTGACAGGCTGACCAAAGGGCATTAGAATGTGAACAGAACAAATGTTCTCACCTGTATCCAGATGAGTGAAAGCCCACAACTGAGCAATGTAAGGATGGCGGATGAGCAGTAGGCAGAAGCAGCTGCATGCACAATTAGCCTTCCCAGCACGCTAGCTAATCATGTGATGTTGTGTCAGCATGGGAGGAGGCCCTGTGAGGACCCCTGACAGGTGTTGCTGACACACAGGTCCGTCTACATCTCTATGCCAGTGCTGCCTTTCCACGAGCACAGATGAAGTTTATGGCACCATTAGATCCAGGGATCTGAGCCAGCTAGTCTCTCGTTTACTTGGCAGGAGAGCAGAACAGCACAAGTCCTGGCTGGATAATGATGTGTACTGCATCATTAGTCAGTCCGGGTACCTGAAAGCTACCTGCAGAGGATCGCAGATTCATTAATTCTCTTCTTTCTCTCTCTCCTTCTCTCTCTCTGTGTACATATATATAATATAATATAGAGAGATATTAATATAGATATATGTAGATGTATAGCATATATATTTGTATATATTACATATAAATATATATTTATATATAGCTTATATATAGATGTGTGTGTGTGTGCGTGTGTGTGTGTGTATAGGGGGAGGAGAGATCTGTATCTCCCCATGTGTGCACATGTGTGTGTTCATGGAGTATGCATGTATGTGTATGAGTGTGTTTGTATGCAGGCCAGAGGTCAACCATGAACATCCTTCCTCAGCCACCATCCACTTTATTTGTTTTCGGATAGAGTTTCTCACTAGAACCTAGAGCTCACAGATTCAGCTAGGCTTCCTGGCCAAGTCCCAGGGTTTCCCTGTCTCTGCATACTTACGCCCATGCCTAACTTTTTATGTGTATGTCGAGGTTAAATTTGGATCCTCATGGTTGCATAGCAAGCACTTTACCAACTGAACTACTAATATCCCCCAAGACTAGGGTCATAGGTTTTCTTCCACGCAAATCTCTAAAAAAAAATAAGATATATGAGACCTTACTGAACTTAGATGGTTCTTAGTCACTTGGCTGAACAACTTATGAATGGGACTTATCCAGATGATAGGCTAGTTGTTGTCAGCCAAGCAAATCATTCATTCAGATCATCAGGAAGTGCACATTAAGAAAGTCAAAGCAAACTAAAGTTCTGCGTCCTCTCTGAACCCCAGACACATGCTACCAATGTGTGTCTGAATAAGGAGAAAAAATGGATCATGTACCTAGAAAAATGTCATCCTGCCTCTGAGCAAGACCTCCTTACAAGGAGGTCTTGTCTGTGCTTGAAAGTAGGTTCACAGGCACCCTGCACCAGGAAGGACAGCCAGGCAGCCAGATGTGAACGTGCTCACCAGAAGCCAAGTATTTGTGATGTTTGCATCGACACCACCCCACCACTAGACAACAGGTCGTGGGATGAAGGGTATCCCTTGCTAGATTCATGCTCCTCGAAGATAGAGAGTATGTCAGCTAAACAAGCAATGAATGAATGTATGTATGAATGAGTTAATGAATGAACAAATATATACATGCATGCACAAATTAACTCATGCATACATGGATGAATGTGTGAATGAATGAGTGAATGATTATATGTATGCATGAATGAATTAATGAATGGATGAAAATCAGTGCGTTTCCCATTGGAAGCATCTGTTTTCTGATGATAATCATGTAATATCACAGCAGAGAAATTGTAAAGAAGTTTACTTAGGTTCATGGTTCTAGTCCAGGGTCAAAGAGCTTCATCCAGTGTCAGGCTTCTTGCTAGTGGAGTTCTTAACAGTGCCTCAAATCACGTGGAGAGATGTGAGGGAAGCAAGAAAGACCTACACAGACTGCTTTTATAGCAGACACACTCTGGAGACCACTCACTGACTCATTAGTTGCATAATGAATGAATGAATCTGTTCATCAAGGCCAATCTCTGATTGTCTCTTAAAGGTCCCCCCTGGTTTCACCTCTTACGACCTTGGACTGAGATTGCATTTTGCAACCACATTCAGTCAAAGCCTGTAGCATGGATCGCTCCCTTCTTACTCCAGGTCACTGTGGGCAGATGCTGTTTGGACATGGAAGCTTAAGCAGGGCTTGAGACCCTCTGGCTGTTTGATCTTTGATCATATCCACGCTTGCATTTTTATTTACTCCCTCAGTGCGCCGCTTTAAGCATTATGAAGTAATGTGCTTCACTTTGCTGTCTCCGTCACCTTGCCACATAGCACCTATCACAACATTGAATGAATGTACAGTGAACTGCCAGCATTCGATGGAGAGTAAGGAACTACAGCTCCAACTAGTAGAGCTGAATGTGATGGATCTACGGGTCTCCCATGGAATTGCAGATATAACCTAGAACGGACCAGGATTGGGGTGAACATCCAAGTATTCCTTGTCTCTGATGGGCCATGTAGAGACCTGAGTCCTTATGGGCTGTTCAAATAGGGCTCCTGTATCCAAGGCAGGGACAGTATGACTGAAAGGCATAAGCGTCTGTACTTTTATTGACTTTGTGAGGTTTTTTTTTTTTTTACCACGATTATATTATTGATGTTAATGTTCTTACTTGGTATTGATAAATCTTAAAATAGCCATGACCCTTTAGAAAATTACTGAAACCAATAGGAACCAAGGACATTAAACTGTTACCTCGAATATCTGAAAGTGCCAGAGATTACATTATTGGTCCATTCGTTTGACCTTGAGATGTTTGAAATATGAGGTAGAAGGAAGCACAAATAAACTTCCCATAAAGCTTTGGCTAGCCGTTGGCTAGTGTCACTGTACGGTGACTAGACATCTATCCCGGGATCATTAGTGAATGACTCGGCACCACTGGGTAACCTGAGGCAGAGGGATGGGTAAGCACTGCCAGTCCCTGTGGCTGAGCTCAGTGAGAGAGAGAACGAGAGATACAGATACACATAGACACAGGGGGAAGACTGACAAAGAGAGACAGAGATGAATGCACAGAGAGAAGAAAGGCAGGAAAAGGAGAGAGATCATCAGAGACACAGAGGGAAGAGAGAAAGGAGAGGTGGGCATAGAGACAGACATGGAGACTAGAGAAAGGCGAGGGACACACAGCGACGGAGATACGGAGAAATGAGGCAAAGGGGGCAGAAAGAAGATGGAGACAGAGACAAAGGAATAGGACAGAGAAAGAAAATGGCAGAGAGAGGGGAGGGAGACAGAAATAGAGAGAACCAAAGACACAGGGGCAGAGAGAGAAGGGTGAGAAGGGGTGAGGAGTGGAGAGGATGAGGAAGACAGACAGGGGTGCTGACTGGATGGAAGGCTGCAGAAGCATGGTGCCCAGTGGTTCCGCGTGGAGCCCCAGTGAGTCAGGATAAGCAGAGATCACTTAGCTAAAGTCATCAGAGTAAAAGCACTGCAGACTGAGTGACTTCACCAAAGGCTGTCGTTTAACAGCCACATATGGATGCCATATGTCGGGAGCTAGCAGTGTGAGATCTTGGGCAGGT
Source organism: Cricetomys ansorgei (assembly GCA_026225945.1). Classification (NCBI taxonomy): domain Eukaryota; kingdom Metazoa; phylum Chordata; class Mammalia; order Rodentia; family Nesomyidae; genus Cricetomys; species Cricetomys ansorgei. The sequence continues at coordinate 3,057,510 of JAMJFZ010004042.1, forward strand.
GAGGGAGGGTCTGTCTCAACCTCTCCCCTAGCTTCTGGGGGTGGCTGGTGATCCGTGGCATGTGCACATCCCCAGGTTCCTGCCGTTGCTATCCCATAAAATATCTGGGTATGTCTGTCTGTGTTTCCAGCCCTCCCTTTGTCTGAGGATACCAGCGATAGCAGACCAGGCCCACCCCAAGACCTTGGTTGCTCCATACACAAAATTACACATGTAGTCCTGGGGACTAAGAGCCTCTTTTATAGGAGACAGAATTTCATCCCTGAAAAACAGAGCAGCAAAATGAGCAGGTTTGGTTGCCACCATCTGCTTAGATGTCTATTAAAACTGAAATGATTGTTTACCCAAACAGAGATCAAATTATAGGCCAATGTTGTCTCACACATACCAACTCCAACTCCAGGCTTGATTTTCATAAGCAGCCAGTCCAAGAGGCTAAAAACCACACCAGGATGTTTGAAGATGTACTGACTGAAAGGCTGGAGAGATGGTTCTGCAGTTCTGTTGCAGAGGACTGGGTTCAGTTCCAGCACCCACATGAGGGCTTACGACCACCTCTAACTCCAGTTTTAGGGGATCCTGTGCCATCTTCTGGGCTCTGTAGGTACCTGATGCGTATATAGATTTAAACACACATGCATACATATAAAAATAAATTAATTAATTAATAGTTAAATAAGTGTTTTAACTCATGTTTAATCTATCACTGAACTTTGTGATGTGAGTGTTGACAACCGTCCCAGGCAGCTCGATTGTGGTAGCCTTCCAGCGCTTCTGTAGGTCTAGAATGCAGGGGCATGCCCACAGCAAGGTTACGGCTCAGTGTCCATTAGCTAGCCCACACTTGTGGGTGTCGCTGACTCCAATTAAATAACACTGGTGCATGAAATTAACAAGCTAATAAATAGATACCAGCAGCTCAGACAGACAAGAGGCTGCTCTCCTCCCAGGGACCCTTGGGCATCATCCTAGCAGAAGCCTTGTCAGGTACATCTTGCTGACTTGGGAAAGGAACCCAGTGACTCCACAGATGAGTGACTTCGCCCCCTGTAACTCAGCTCTGGCGTCAGGCCAGCTCTGCCATATTCCACCTCTGTGGAACAGGATCCCCACAGAAGCCTGTGGGGTGTAGCTTTGCGTATTCCCTCGGTCTGCTCATCTTCAGGAAGTTGACTTGTTTATCCTTAGTTTATTTAGTTTATTATGAAACAGACCCTACGATGTCAATTGTTGACATTTACTGTAAGTCCTGAAAAGGGGGGTTGTGTGGCAGAGGAGCCCCAAGAGCAGCTCCTGGTCCCTAAGAAGAAACCCTGCTCGGTGGGGTAGACTCTCCCAGGGCAGCATTCGATTCGGATGCTACTTGCTCCCAGGGTGTACCCATGTCGGAAGAGAAACTCAGTCCTTCCCAGCCTCTGCCATGGACACGATCTAGGCAAGGGACCACTCTGCAGTAGGCGCAGGTGGCAGCCCTGCAGGCCTAAGCCCTCCTCCTCTGTTCTGGAGTGCTCAAGTGTTATTGTATTGTTTACCTCTAATTTCACAAAACTTCATGACATCAACAGGGAAGAAGATGGGGATATCATTTTGTAAGTGATGGGAAGGCAGCCCTGGTCTCAGTGAGCTTTCCCAGAGGAGCAGAGGCAAGGACCTTGACTTTCTCTCTCAAACAAGCTTCTACCCTCAGGATGTGCTCCACAGGCCACACCCTTCATCCATGCGTGGCAAACAACTGGGCCCATAATGTTTTCTCCAGCCCTTTGAATTTCAGTAAGCACTCCTCTTCGCTGTGACCCTTCAGCTCTGGAATGCACAGGATCAAAATGCTTTATCTGTGAAACGGTCGTGACCCAGGTCACCTGATGCTCAGACCTCTCTCCTGCCTGTCAACTCTCGTGGGAAATTCGGGCTTCACAGATTTGGACCCGTCTGGTGTCATTAGTCATCTAGTCCAGAGGCAGCCTCATTAAACAATAGCTACATCTGACTGTGCGGTGTATGCCAGACGCCATGTTGAAACTTTATGCATGTAGCTCTCAGTGTGTCAGAATTAGCTTCAGATGTCAACTTGACACCATACAGGGTCACCTGGGAAGAGGAGACCTCGAGTGAGAAAATGCCTCCATCAGATTGCCCTGGGAGCACATAGGTGGGGCATTTTCTTGATTGATGATTCATATGGGAGAGTCCAGTCCACTTTGGGCAGTTCCATCCCTAGGCTAGTGGCCCTGGGTTGTATAAAAAAGCAGGCTGAGCAAGCCATGGGGAGTAAGCCAGTAAGCAGCACCCCTCCGTGGCCTCTGCACCAGCTCCTGCCTTCTGGGTTGTGCTTGAATTTCTGCCCTAACTTCCCAGATAAAGAAGTGTAACCTGTTGGTGAAATAGACACTTTCCTCCCCAAGTTCCTTTTGGTCGTTGTTTATCACAGAAACAGGGAACAAACTAGAAGACAGGCCAGTTTCACAGGTGACCAAACCCAGGCTCAGAAAGTTCAGTGAAATATCCAGCTCCCTGATCTGATAATTCAGGAAGCCCAATTACAAACCTAGATATAGCTATTTTCAAAGCTTGTTTTTCTTGTCTTTCCCACCACATTGATAGAATATTTAGTCAGTTTTTGTTGTCTAATCATGAAATACTTGTGATGTGTATGAAAGAACACAGAGGGATGTACCTATTTATTTGTTTGTTTGTTTATTTATTTGTTGCTTTTTAGCTGTACTGAATCTCACCTTGTAGCCTAGGACCGTGCTACCTCAGCCTCCCAAATGCTGGGTTTATGGGCATGAGACCCCATGTTGGCCAGATGGTGTTATTTATAAACACCCACATGTAGAGCCCTCAGATTTAGCATGAGTGGTGCTGATGGTGGTCCTAAGATGACCCTTCCTTCGGATGCTGCTAACGGCCTCATTGGGTGTCTTTGATCATGTTTTCTACTATTGAATAATGGATTTCATCTATTTTCTCAACAGTTGTGAAGGACTGGGACCTCACTCTATTTAGAGATTCTAGTTTTCTGCTCAAGTCTGTCCAGCTTTGCTTAGCAACTGTTTGTGTCCACACTAAGTCACCTATATTTAAGGATTTTCTGCCTCCCTGGTGAACCGGCTCTTTCCTCGTTCTGTCTGGTCATACATCTCTCTGTTAACATCCCTTATCCTGCTGTGACACTGTCCACTAATCCAGCCACTTCAGCTTCTTCGATGAGTGTTTCCAGGGCATAACTTTTTCCATCCTTTTAACCTCTCCACATACCTGTATTTAAAGTCTTCTCGATAATACATTGTTAGATCCTGCTTCTTCTTTTTAATTTGGCAACCCCTGCCTTTCAAACAGGTTATTTAGATAAAGGATCTTCAAACTATAGCCCCAGAGCCAAATTCAGCTCACTGCCCAGTTCAGTAAATAAAAATTTATTGGAAAACATTATGAGCATTTGTTATGTGTTGCTAAGGCTGGTTTTTCAGAGCCAGAGTGGTTATTGCAGACCACGGTCTGCAAAGCCTGAAGCATTTACTGTCTGTCCCTTCACAGGACATACTTGCTGATCTCTGGTGCAGCCCGCTTCCCTTGGTGGTTCACCATAGATCTAACATCTGTTCTTCCTTTCCCTCTGCTTCCCAGCTGCATTCAGGGTTCAGTTTCCCCGATCTGTCTGATTGCAGCAGTTGGTCATTGTTCAGCGTTGTTTCTGTTCTGAGCTATTAGCCAGTTTTTCTCTTGCTTCTCTGTAGTCACTCTGCTTACAGGGAGCATGTTTAATTTGTCACAGTTCACCTGTAAGTGGAACAGCGCCTTCCATGGAGTGTGAAACCCTCTCGGAATGTGTGCACCTCGCTTCCTCAGGCTTTGTCCTGCATTTCACTCCCATGTGTGCTTAAATCCCATCGTATTATTGTCATTACTTTTAGAGTAGAAAAATCAATTATCATTATAAGATGTAAAAAGCTGTATGTTTTCATTTCTCAGTTCTTTTTACTGGAGTGCTTGTGTATTGTGTGTGTGTGTGTGTATGTGTGTGTGTACACAGGTGCATGTACATGTGGAGGCCAGAGAGTGAAATCAGGTGTCTTCTTTATTCACCCTCCACTTTGTTTTTTGAGACAGGGTCTCTCATGAAACTTGAAACTCACTGATTTAGCTAGACTACCCGACCAGCAAGCCCAGAACCTTCTGTCTGCCTCCCCAGAGCTAAGGTTACAGGTCTGTTTTTTGTTTTTTTGTTTTTTTAAGGAGCTGGTTTTTTTTACATGGTTGCTGAGAATTTGAACTCAGGCTCTCATGCTTTCCCAGACTCATTCTCTAAATTCCTGGTCTTCTTTATGGGAAGAAATTTCCTCTATTTTTTTCTTTTTTGCCTGGAGCATCTCTCCTTAATTTCTTATTCACTTGTTTATCTATTCATTCATCTATTACTTATCTGTTTAAAGATGGAGTCTTGCTATATTTCCCAAATTGGTCTCAAATTCCCAGGCTAAATGACTGCCTGCCTCAGCCTTCTGCATGCTTGGACAGCTTACAGGTGTCACTTTGGCAGGGCTTGTGGGAACAGCCCCTGATACTGCAAAGCTGATATGCTCACATGAGTCAGGAGCCTGCCTTCTAGCTTCATCCAGTGCCTGTTGGTGTTCATATCTGAATTCTGTTGTCAGAGAAGTCACGTCTGTCCATGCAAAAAACATAGCTCTCACCTTAAAGGGAATAATGGAGTTTATTCTGGAGCCATTTTGAGTGACCACGGCCTGAGAATACAGATCTAGACACTGTGACCAAAGCAATTCTTATAAAAGAAAGGATTTAATTATGGGCTTCCTTACAGCTTTAGAGAGTCAGTCCATTATCATCATGGTGGGGAACACGGTGCGACACAGGCAGACATGGTGCTGGAGAAGTAGCTGAGAGTTCTACATTATGATCCATAGGCAGAGAGAGAGAGAGAGAGACTCTCAAAGCTCACCCCCCAGTGACACACTTCCTCCAAGAAGGCCACACCTTCTAATCCTTCTAATCCTATTAAATAGTGCCACTCCCTGGTGACTTAAGTATTCAAATATAAGCACCTATGGGGGACATTTTTATTCGAACCACCAAGGTCCCTAAAGGTCTCCTCTATCCTAGCTTTGATTTCTGTCCCTTGAATCATAAATGTGTGTTGTATCTTCAGTTGGTTCATTTTTCTGAACACACAAAAGTATTCTTGTTTCACTAATTATAATACCATAGTGATTCGCTTAAATAAAATGCCCAGTGTTGACCAACAATTATTGCCTTCCTGTAATGCACTATAACTGAATATGAAACACTTTTAAAATACACTTTGCTGAGTGGGTCTGAAGGTCTTTGTCTCCTTTTCTTTTATTATGAGTTCAGAAGCAAAGAACTTATGGATCATAAGTTCCCTTTTAACTACTACTTCATGTCCTTCAGTGGCTATGGTTCCAGTTGGGCATAGTCTTCCTGGGCCAGCTCTGGTATGTGTGTGGAAAATCATCAATTGCATTTAAGTTTTGATCATGATGAATTTTCACATCTTCTTGTACGGTATTCTAATGTAGTGACATTTTATGTTTTGCTGCTAATACGGTTTGTTACTTTTCTGATTTTATCCTTATCAATTTTACATAAATTTGCATGTGTATTATTCACAAATACCTATGCTTGGCTTTGTAGTTTCTTTTCATCTTTGTATCTCTCTCTCTCTCTCTCTCTCTCTCTCTCTCTCCCATTTGTTTCTACTCTCATTGTCTTTTTTCGGCTTTCTTTTACAAACATTTTTAATGGTTAAATTTGTTCTGCATTGTTTAATCTCGCCCCCACCTGTCTTGTGTCTCCCACCCCACCCCCCACCCCCGCCACACATACTCTCCTGCTGCAAGTTCCTTCCCCACACTCATGTCTTCTTGTGAGACCTTTGGTTTTAAGCAGGACTGTCTGCTGGCCATGGGTTTGAGGCCCAGTAGGCTTACCATTTCACCTAAAGACAACGGCTGTTCCCCCAACCCAAATTTATCAGTGATAAATAGTTCAGTGAGAGTGGGGAGCAGGCACGAACCCCCTCCTCTAACCATGATTAACTGTTGACAGGCCCAGTGTAGGCAACCACAGTTGCCATGAGCTCGTGTTTGTGATGTCTGTCATGCCCTGGAGTCAGCACTTCCTGTCTCTCCTCCCTGTGTCCTTAAGTTCTTTCCCCATTTCCCGTTCGCAGTGTTCCCTGAGTCTTCGAGAAGGTGGTATAAATCTGTACCACCTTTACATTTCGTTTCCTTTCTAACTTTTGACATGAGGTGCCAATGCCTTAACTGTAACCTTTTCTTGCGACTACGAGAACAGCTGTCCCTGTCCCTCTGTCTCTTTAGCTGCATCCACTTTGATATGGAGTGTCTTCTTACTGATAAGTATTTTATTTTTGTATTATGATGATCACTAATAACTTATTTTCAAAACCTATGCATATGGGGTTTCTTTTACCAAAAAGGAAGAAAAAAAAACATTTATTTTCTAACAATGCAAGTTGAAGGTTAAAATTATTCATGGTAAATTAATAATGCACTAATTTATAAGTGAACTACAAGTTATAAATTCATAACGGCCATATGCTAGCAATCAAAGCATACGCTGAAATAGACCTTAGCTCTGGATTTGAGACTTCCTGGGTCTGCTACTTGATAAATTACCAACATAGAGATGAATTCAGAATCACTGAGTGATGTTGTAAAATTGTGCCTTAGATTTTAGAGGTAGCACTGAAATACACATTACGGAATTTTTGTTACATTTCTGTTTTGTTATTTACTGTGGGGGTGGCATTTGCACACCACAGTGGACCTGTGAAGGTCAGAAAACGCCTCGGCAGGACTCAGTTCTCTCCTCCTGGCGCGTGGGTCTCACAGATTGGATTCAGGTCCTCAGGCCTGGCAGCAGGTATTACTGTGTACTGCACCATCTCACCGGCCCTAAAATACTACATTTTAGTGTGGATGGCCTCTGTCAGCTTTTAAGACAAGGCCTATCAAAAACCTTGCAGTTCTGTGAGCTTTTGCTTTCTGTGTTACAAGGCTGTGTTGTTGGGCGCCTGCAGTTCAGGGCCGTTGCAGTTTCCCGATGATTGCTTCATGGTTAACTCTTTACTTTCACCTGAAAGTTTAACTGTCTTTGCATGTTTATATGACTTCAGATAAACTCTAACGTCGCTAAGCTTGTAGCTTCTGCTTTCCATACCTTCTGTGGCTCCCTTTTGTACCATCACTGAGTATGTTAGGATTTCCAGAATGTTCTTTGCTACTTCTTCCCCTCCAGTCACCTTGGTGCCTACGCCATGCGTTGCTGGTCCTTGCGTCCTACTCCATCTTTGTAATCCTCCCTTTGGTCGTAACCACCGTTTCACACTGTTTGATCTACACATCCACTCATTTCTCGGCGCATCGCTGAGAGTTCTCTCCCACGCTTTCCGAGATCCAGCCTCCTTTAGCGGTCAGCTCAAGGGCCGTGAGTGTCCGTGGATGCTCAACAGTTTCAGCACTCTCATCCTCATATAAAGGAAAGCTTGGCAATTTTTTAGACTTTTTTTTTTTGCATTCCAAAAAAGACAAACCATTTCCTTTTGTCCTGTTGTCACGGGCCTTGAGTCTTTCTACAATCCAACTTGTTCTTTGGCAGAAAACCGTCTTTCTCCTGATTGCTTTTAGCATTTTAGTATTTTTCCCCAGGATTTTTGAACACCAGAGTCATTTTTTTTTATTTGAATACTGTACTATAATTCTCTTTACTTTGAGCAACTGTGTTAAATCTAAACAAATTCTGATTCTTGTTCATGTTATTCAAAGGAAACACCTTTATTAAGAGGCCCATAGCTTCTATCTCTAGCACCGTGGAGAGTTGGGTACCTATATTGTTCTTATGAGGTCACTGAACCCAGTCTCTTTTCCAGGCCTGATGTTCTATCAGACAGCCATAGGTGGCACCTCAGTGCTCGTGAGACACATTCCCTCTTCACTCTGGCATCTGGAGTCATATTATATTATATTAGGCTTCATGGTCTTGTAAGATGGCTTTGCTGTGTGTATTCATTCAATGGACATATCCTCAGTCAAGTCAGTGTCCAACCATAGATTAATTGTCCATGCTATGCAAGCATGAGGGCCTGAGTTCAAATCCTCGAACTCACACAAAAAGCCAGGTGTGGCTGCCTGCATGCCTATAACCCAGTGCTGTGAGAATCAGGGACAGGGGGATCACTGGGGCTTGCCGGCTGCCACCCTAACTCCAGGTTCAGTGAGAGATCCTGTCTCAGAAAAATGACATACAGAGCAAGACACCCAGCATCCTCCACTGTACTCTGCACAGGCGCATGAGCGCACACCCACACACAAATGTGAGCATGAAACACACACACACACACACACACACACACACCTACCTTAAAAAGCATTAACAGAGTCCAAGGTGCATGTCAGTGGAAGAGTGCTTGTCTAGCATGTGCGAGGGCAATGTGTTTGTTCTCCAGCACCACATGTAGTCTGGCAGTTCCAAATGGCCTCCCCACGGTCTTAATACAGCATCTTAAACAAGCGGAGCATTATTCTCAACCAGGCACAATGGTGGGAAAGCACTTCAGGAGAGAAGGGAATGAACAATTCCCTAACGCTGTACCATACCCAGTGTTGTATGGGGTGAAAAGAAATGGTGGCCCCAGGTAGGGAGAAAACGAAGGGCCAGAATCTGCCCTGTGAGGTGCCTGGCTTCCGGTGAGTCATGTGTGGTTTCTTGCAACAAATGTGACCTCTAGTTGAGACTCTCTTCTTGGCCTCTGGCAGCTTCTGACCTTCACTGTTAAGATCTGACATGGGTGATGCTTTGAATGTTATACTGAGATGCAAGTAAAAGCAATCCCAACTTTTGTTTTCAAGTCGTTGTTTTCAACATTTCAAAATTTCAAAATTTTGTTTTCAATCATGTGTGTGTACATGCATGTGTGTGTGTGTGTGTGTGTGTGTGTGTGTGTGTGTGCGTGCATGTGCATACATGCTTGTTTCCATTTTCCTCTTCTGAAAATTTCTGTTGTGGTCTCTTGTTCCCAGGTGCTCACTAATCTTCCATCCTTCCCTCTGACACAGACTTCCTCCTCTTAAGTCTCAGCAGCTTACCTACTATCAGGCCTCTTCCAATTCTCAACCCCTCACCTTTGTAAGAATTAACACTAAACCATTTTCCTTTGGGTCTTGCCATCTGTTTATCTACATAGTATTTTAAATCCAAGCTCCACCAGTTAAGTCCATCCTCTGTGCTACAGCGGGTCTGGTCACCCACCAGGGATGGAGTTACAGCCTTCATTATGTGACAGATGGGTCACGTAGTTAACTGTGCCCAGGGCTAGTGAGCACTTAGTGGTCAGACCTTTGTTACCCTCCCCCCCACACCTGACTTCCAGATGTGACATGGAGTCATGCTGCCCTCCATCTTGGTTAGGTAGATGGGATCTTTTTGCTAGAAGGTTCAGGATGGCTTGGTTGAATGACAAGACGCTGCTGTATTCACATGGGTCACTGTCCCTCGCTAGCTTGGGAGCTGAGATGGAGCAGAGGGCATCTTGTTTATCTCTGATACTAAAGAAGCACCTTCCACAGAACAGAGACCACAGATATTTATAGCATGAGAAGGGGAGTCACATGGTAAGTGGACATTTACCTTCTGAAGGAAACACCGCCTCCCACTGTCCCACCCCAGCTGTGTACCTGGGTGCAGGTGTGTCCCTCCTCCTTGGTGTCACGCTTGTTACCACTAGGTATTTTAGCCACTCTGATAGGAGCTTCATCGGTCGTGTGAGGTGCTATAACAAATCGCCAAAGGCTAGGTGACTTATAACCAGCAGAAGTTTACTGATCACAGGTCTGGAGGCTGCAGGTTCAACGTCAGCTGGCAGCAGCTCCCTCAACAGAACACAGAACAAAGGTGTGAACTGTCTCCTGATACTGGGGTGCTGATCTCATTCCTGGCAGGTTTCTGTCTTATGACCCCATGCGGTCCTAACCACCTGATGTTGGTGCCATCTCCAGAGGCCATCTTATCTAAGAAAAGGGGCAAAGAACAGAGCTTCAGCATGAGAATGTGGGGGAGACACAAACACTCAGCCCATGCAGACACATTTACTTCATATTTGTATATGAGAGTCTCTGCACTTTATTCTGACGTCAACCAGAGATGATGGAGCACCCACTGCAACTGCCTTTCTCCATAGTTGGTGTGTATCACTGAAGTGACGGCTTCCTCTGACTCACAAAGCTAGACAGGGTCTCACTCTGTCTACTTCCCCGTGTGCCTTCCCTGGGGTCAATGATCTCCTAATTTACTCAAGCTTCTGTTCAAATCCATTATTCCTAAACTTATAATAGTTGGACAGATCACCCCTCCCTGCTCACCCCAAAGCCTCTTAATTCCAGAGCATCAGACTAAGTTGAAGCCGAGCACTGAGTCCTCCATGGTATGATTGGGGAGGGGAGCTGGAGGACTGGGGGAGAGCCACCGCTGCTCTTTCCCAGGCTCCTTCACTGGGTCACCAGAGCCTCTGTGATCACAGCAGCCAGGGTCACCCTCCCACACCTGCCTTGCAAGGCCCTCTCCTCCCTCCTCCCTTCTTCCATCCTTTCCCCTAGCACGCCTCCTCCCTTAGTGCACCCCACTTCCTGCCACAGCCCCCAGTTACCCCCAGTTCTTCAACTGCTCCTCTCTGCTTATTCTTCCCTATAACGAGGCTGCAGAATGAGATGCTTTTGGCTGCTTGGCCCATTTGGTTTACAGTTCCCTGTTTGTGGCTGGGGTCAAGTAAAGTAGTTGCAGTCTGGGTTCGTGGACACACTAGGATCTGCTGAAATAGCAGAAAGGCGGGGAGAGGGCCTTCTGCCCCGTGGGGTTGTGTTTTCTGAAACTCTACCCCTTTTGCCAACTGGGTCTCTGCTGTGAAAGAAACAGTTTTCCCTTGAATCTGTGTCCCATCTTTTGTTATCGTGAAAGCATTACTGACTTTTATTGTCAGTTTGTTTTCTCTGCCAACATTGTCCAGCCTTTGCTTAGAGACTTCTGCTGGGAACGACTTCGGGTCCTTTATTGCCTGGGCTGAAGTGAACGCCAGCAGCTGAGCAATCACTGGAGCTGCAAACTCAATTCTCCTGGGAGTGAGTGTGAAAGGTTAATGTTGGATTCAATTGGAGCATCCTCAGGTATTAGCAGGAACCATCCAGAGCATATCTATGAGACAGTCAAGTGGTAGAAGAATGGGAAAGGCTGGTGTTGAAGGCATTTCTGCCAGGTCTGTCCTGGATACATGCCTTCCAGAACATCACAAAGTGTCCAAGGCATGGCCATCATGGCTGTCTTCCAAAGTTGACATCAGTGTGTAGAATAGCCATTTCCTCCCCTCGAGGATGCTGTGAGGCTGAGTGTGGCAGATACATGTAGAGCCATCTAGATGGGTTTCATAAAGTGGGGCCTGCCTTGGGTGCTGGGGTCACCTGGAGTCCTCCATGAGCAAGGGAGAGACAGAACTTAAGCTACATTTCCCAAGACCTTTCAGTGTTCCTCTTGGGAGAGTTTGGGGTTCAGACATATCTACCCAGGTATCAGGAGGTCTAGCTTCCTGCTAATCTTTGTCCCAAACAGAGTTCTGGGGCCCAAGACTCCTCTCACCTGTAAAATGATATGAGAATGGGGTATGGAGGGTAATCCTTAGGGAGCCTCTTGATGGATGGCTCTAATGCTTATACCTATTCTGTGAGTGACCAATAATGTGTGATTGTCAACAGTAGGAAAAAAATCCTGGGAGCGCCTCGAGTCATGTTGTTATATGACTTCCACACTTAGCAAAAGTGTGGCATCTAAGTCGTCCTAAATGAGCATTAATTTTGTACTGAATTTAAAAATATCACAAATCTATTTTTCCCCCCTCTGCCTTTTGTGATGAATTTATATCCATGTGAGGTGTCCTAGTTAGCTTTCACTGTCAACTTGACACGGCCTAGAGTCACCTGAGAAAAGAGCCACTATTGAAGGACTGCCCCAGATTAGACTGGTGCATGGGCATGACTATGGGGATCGTCTTAATTGTTAATTAATAATAGGAGGGTCCAGATGTGGGCAGCATCATTCCCTAGGCAGCTGGTCCTGGATGTATAGGAAGGCTAAGTAAGCATGAGCCTATAAGCAAGCCAGAGAGTGAGCCGGCAAGCAGCATTTCTTCATGTTTCTGCTTCTTCAAGTTCCTGCTGGAATTGCTGCCCTGACTTCCTTCTGTGATGGACCAGAAGGTATAAGGTATACCTGGAGGTATAAGCCAAAGAGACCCTTTGTTCCCCAAGTTGCTTTTGGTCATAGTGTTTACCACAGCAGCAGGATGAAGCTAGAACACTGTGTGTCACTTTAGCGTCTGTGTGATTCAGCTGTGCTCTCCTTAAGCACATCCACAGTGCTGTGTGACATCATCATCCTCATAAATAGAATGTGTTCACAATCCCCAGTGAGAACTCTGTAGGCATTGGACAGTAGATCTCCCCTGCCATTGCCTCCAGACCTAGGTACCGATCCAGATACAGCTTTTTGACTTTTATGTATGATTATTATTTGTACATGTGTGTATGGAGGGTGTACCTCCCTGTGTGCATGCATGCAGAGGCCAGAGGAGGGCATCTGATACCCTCAGCTGTTTCTCTCTGCCTACTCCTTTGAGGCAGGGTTCTTCCTTTACCTGAGGTCTTTGTTCTCTCTGCTAGGCTAGAAGCCAGCCAGCCCCCAGGGATCTTCCTGCCTCTGTCTCCTTTGGAGCTGGATAGATTAACAGGCATGCACAAGATGCCCTGCGTGTTATGCAGATAGTGAGACTTGAACTCTGATCCTAATGACTGCACAGCAAGTACTCTTAACCTCTGAGCCATCTCTCCAGCCCCCAGATTGTGTTTTTATTTTCCATAAACATGCTCACTCCGTGGGCCTCACATAAGCAGAATCATGCTGCATTTATCCTTCTGTGACTTACTGCTCTTAACATAACAAACCCTCAGGCTTTCCCTCCCTTCCTTCCTCTTTATTTTGCTCCCTTCCTGCCTCCTGTCCTTCCCTCCTTTTTTGTGGCCCTAGATATTGAACCAAGGGCCTCACACATGCTGCGTGAGATAGCTACCACTAAGTTATAGCCCCAGTTCCCCAAGATTTTTTTTTAATTTATTTTTTGATTCAGACTTTTTAAATTTATTTTTATGTGTATGAGTGTTCATCTAAATGTATGTCTGTGTACTATACATGTGTAGCACCTGTGGAGGCCAGACGAGGACATCAGATGCCCTGGGACTGGAATTAGAGTTGGGAGCTGCCATGTGGGTACAAGGAATTGAAACGGGGTCCTCTGGAAAAACAGACAGTGCTCTGAGCCATCTGTCCAGCCCCACCTCATTCCCAGATCCTCCCCACCCCCCAGAGATTTTTAAAAAGAGATGGGCTGGCTGCCAGCTTCCTGAACTGTACAGATAGCTATCCAGAGATTCTAGGTTTGATCTTAGCAGAGTCAAAGACTCATGGAAGAGCCAGTGTCTCTAAGTTTGGGAGCATCATGCTTTTTGCAAGACAGAGACCTATTCCTGTGCCTTCCATCTGTCCATCTTGAGGCTACAGCCCTTGGCTGAGGCTCTCTATGAACTCTCCAAACTGTCAACCAAGTCAATTTCCCAAAGGTGCTTGGCTCTGAGCATTCATGAGCATATTGCAGCTTCCAGCAGTGGGTGAATGAATTATTTCTCAGCTTTCTCCCTGAGAGACCTTAATGCAAGCCTCAGGAAAGAGTTAGGCATCTTCGCTTCTCTAAACTGATTCCATCCCTCTAAGTATCTTTTCAAAATTGAATTCAGTCATGCCTGGGTATGCACAGGGAATTGGTTTGGGGTTCTCAGGATACCAAATCTCCAGAGTTGATATCTCCAGTGTACAAGTATTTTTGGTGACTTTTGCGGGAACTACTCTGTACTTTAAAACATTGTGAAGGTTAATTTTGATTTTCAACTTGACACAATCTAGAATCTCCTGGGAAGAGAATCTCAATAAAGAATTGCATACATCAGGGTGTCCTGTGGGCCTGTCTGTGAGGGGGGTGTCTTGATTATGCTCATTGATATGTGAAGACCCAGGCTAAAAGTCCATGGCGCCATTCCCTGGGGTTGGATCCTGAACTGCATAAGAGCAGAGAACTAGCTGAGCACAGCAAGCATGCATCCATTCTCTCTCTGTTCCTGACTTGATGTGACTACTGCTTCAGGTTCCTGCCTTGACTCCTCCACAATAATGGACTGTAACGTGCAATTGTAAGATGAGCAAGCCTGCTCTCCCTTTATGTTGCTTTTGTCAGGGGATTATATCACAGCAACCGACATGAAATTAGAGCAGCCATCCCTAAATTACCTACAATGCCTATTGTGCTGTTGAATGAATTGGTGTTTTATTACATTGTCTGGGAATGTGACAAGAGAAAGCACCACCTGTATACATTCAGCACACGCACAAATTATTGTCAAATGTTCTCTGTCTGCGGACCTGCCGATGTTGTCCCTGACAGTGTGAAGAGCTGAGTGCACTGTCTGTTGCAAGCAACACTCAACTGTCTCCGAAACTGATTTAAATGAAGTTCCAAAGTTCTTTTGTTCTTAAGTTGTAAGAAGGTCAGATTCAGAAGGGAATTCAAGGGAATCCAAAGCACAAACCCACAGGGGCGTGGGACTGGACAGAAGGAGGCTGGCGTGGACACCAGCAGATCCCCTGAATATCAGGAAAGTCACTGCCTTCAAAACTGGCAAGTTGGAGCTGGCTCTCTGAAGTAGAACCTGGTTGTGGTGACTAAGCAATGATGCCAGTGGATTCCAGGCTTTATAGGCTACTTACACATTCCCAGTTTTTTTTATAAAAGTGAATAGTGACCCATGATAATACACAAGCTGTGTAAGAGGACTTCACTTGACCCTATGTACCCTCTGTAGTTTGGGGTGGGTAGGGTCATAGCACTGTGAGCCCTGTAGGGGATAGTGCTCTTGGTATCTTCCAGCTGCTAGTGGTTGGTGATGACTGGTGGTTCTTGCATTCAGCCCGTGTAGGTGTTAGGCTGCTGTGTGGGCTTACCAAGGAAGACAAGGGGGCGTTTTCATATGTGCAGTCCCTTCCAGACCTCAGCAGAGGGAACCACCATCCTGGCCAGCACCATACTGGACAGTAGAAACCCAAACATCTGAGCTCAAGTATTATCCTTGATACAGAACTCCTCGGGTGTTCCAATGTGTAGACATTAGTAATCAACATCCCCCACATAGATCCAATACCTGCAGATAATACAAAACTCCAAGACCTATGCAGCCCTTCACCCAACAGAGCACAGAACAATTGTTTTATTCATAATTAAAAATATACTTCCACAACATTTCCCCTTTTATGTATAAGACAAAAAAAAATGCTTTATCTCTTCAACATAATTTAACACTGCATCAGCAAAACTATTTACAAGAGGAAAATCACACAGGACCAAATGAAACCAAACATCTATCAAGTTTTTCACAATGTCTTTGGACAGCAGAAAAACATTAACAATGTCCAATTATCTGAAATTCACTCACGATCTTCTAGACTCCTCCAAAGGGCTTGGGTCACTTCTCTGGCTCTGCCTCTGCAGCCCACGCAGCTTGTCCTCCAGGTTCTGGCTGCCTTCACTCCACTGCTGCTGCTGTTCTAGGTGGTCGTCCCATGGTACTGGCATCTTCAGAATGCTAGGGTCTCTTGCTGCAACTGGGCTACACTTTCACCAATAGCCTCTCAAAGGTTCTTCATGGTGCCAAGCCTCAACTTCTCTGCATGACCCCTTCAATCTGGGCCTTCAACTACTACTGAGGCTGCACCTTCACCAGTGACTTCTTCTGGCCTCTCATAGTGCCAAGCCTCAGTTGCTCTCCATAACCCCTTCATGCCTTCAAAACCAGCACCACCTGGGTGACTCTTACAGTACAAAGTTCAGCTGCCAGCATGAGATACAACATCAGCTGGTTTTGAAAGACAACTTCTGTGTGATGACCTTGAGGAAACACTTTCCAGACTTTAAGATAGGGTCTGGTTTGCTGGAAAAACAACTGGTAAGATTGTCTGTAGGAAGAGTTCCCTCATGGGTTGAGTTCTCATCACCATAGCAGACGTATCTTGTCAGGACCACTTCACCTCACCAGTATCTGGACAGTTTTGCAGAAAACAAAATAAAATATACTCTGCAAGCTCTGGAGTTTCTTTTTTCTTCTTCCTTGTCTCCATGTTATATGTGCTGGTGTGATGTCAGTGCCCCATGTTGTAGGCACCATTTGTAGTAGTATGCTGCTATGTTGGCTCACCAAAGAAGGACACTGGGGCATATTCATAGGTGCAAACTCTGCCAGAACTCAGCAGGGGGAACCACCATCATGACAGGCACCACTGGACAGTGGAATCCCAAGCATCTGAGTTCAGGTGTTTTTATTGATTCAGAACTCCTCAGGTGTTCTATTGATAGCACGTGCATATCATTGGCAATCAACATCCCCCACATAAATCAAACTCCTGCATGCAATACAAAATGACAAGACCTAGGCAACCCTTCACCCAACAGTGCACAACACAATTATTTTATTCATAATTAAAACTTCCACAGCACACTGGTATAGGCACCACTGAGACCTCACTCTTCCCACCAGGTACTCCGTGTGACTTTCATATCACCCTCTTTCAGTTTGCACTTGTGTCTCTGTCTGTCTGCCTCTCTGTCTCTGTCTGTCTGTCTCTGCCTCTCTCTCTCTCTCTCTCTCTCTCTCTCTCTCTCTGTGTGTGTGTGTGTGTGTGTGTGTGTGTGTGTGTGTGTGTGTGTGTGTGTGTGTCTGAGCTTGTAGGAATATGTAGGTATGTGAACCACAGCCCTTCTGTGGAGGTCATAGGAACACCGACCTCCTAATCATTGCCTTCACCTTTGTTTGACACATGATCTCTCTTTACTCTAAACTGCTTCATGTCCCAGGATAGCCCATCTGCAATCTTCTGTGAATTACGCTGCCTCTGCCTCTTATCTCACCATAAGGGTACTCGAATTACAGATGCATGCTATTCTATTCAGCTTAACAAGGGTTCTGAGGATCCAAGCCCCGGTCCTCATGCTTGCGTGACAAGTATTTTACTCACTGAGCCACCACTGCACCCCTCTTTGTTCCTGTTAAAAACAACCCAGTCATAGTTTATGAGCACCCTCCCTAATGACCTTACTTTTACTTAATGTCATGTATAAAGACTATTTTCAAATATGGCAATGGTAAGGGCCTCCGAATATAGGTTTATGGAGGAAATATAGGTTTGGGGGGAAAAACAGTTTGATGTATAGTTCCTGGATAAACTCTGAAAAAGAAAAACTAAAGCCATTTTGTCATGATACACAGTGAGGTACCAGGTACATCTTCTGACCTCTCAGAGTGTGTGAGCACTTGTGCAAAACCTACCTGCTTAACAAACCATTCTTCTCACATGTCATGTTCTCTTGTATTGTCTCATCTCCTATTCACGTTACTAAGTGACCCACTTCATCAATTCCTTGATCCAGATCTTGACACACACCTCTCTCCAGTGAACTGCACACAGCAGATGGTCAGTGGACAGTCAGCAAATGCATTGATTAGTGCTCACTTGCCCATCTTACCAGGAGATGTTTCAAATACAGATCTCAGAGCTTAAGGGGAAAATCAGTGCTACTGAATACTTTTACCATAGACTCAACAATGGTCTCCTAGGTGGAAAGGGCTGAAAATCATCTCTTGGGCTGTAGAAAGAGCTACCAATGACTCCAGATAGACACAGAGAACTTGGGTCTCTCATAAGGCAGTTGTGGCTGGCAGAGACAGTATGATTGATGGGAAAGCCTCTCCAACCAGCATGGTATTGTAGAAATAGTCTTAGGTACACATGCAGACCTGAGTCCTGAGCTAGCTCCTTCTACATCATACCACCTTGAACCACTTGGTTTGTGGCTCTGAGACTCAGTTTCTTCATTTGAAAAATGAAGCCAGGAAAGGCTGCTTCTGTGACAAGCTGCAGTAGTTTGGATAAGAATGGCCACAGTGGCCCCCATAGGCTCATATGTTTGAATGTTTGGTCCCAGTTAGTGGAACTGTTTGGGAAGGATTAGGAGGTGTGGCCATGTTGAAGGAGGCATGTCACTGGAGGTACGCTTTGAGGTTTCAAAAGCCCATGCCATTCCCAATTTCCTCTCTCTGCCTTGGGCTTGTGGATCAGATTTGCATGCCCACCTGCCTGCTGTCAGGCCATTACAGTCCTAACCTTGAAGCGCTATGACATGGTGTTTTGCTGCAGCCATTGTCAAGCAAGGACGGAAGTTGCCATCAAGGTCAAGTTAAGGAATTCAGAAAGGTGTTCGTTATATGCTAAAGACTTACAGGATATTAAGAAGTTGTGTTTGTTTTTACCTTGTGTCTCTATGTGCCTTTGCTATGGGAGGTGTACGCAGGAAACAAAGAAGACAGCCAGCAAGCAAGGCTATGTTGTGTTTCTTGGAGAAAACTGTCTGTGAGTCAGCAGAAGGTTCTGGGAGAACAGCACAACAGAAAAGCAGTAAAGTAGGAAGGCAGCTGCCAGGGCCAGGATAAGTGTGGGCAGCCAAGGACAGGACAAGGATGGGAGCAGCCTGAGAGGAAAGCAGGACACACAGTCACAGGGGGCTTCCTCTTGACCCCTCCTTAGAAATACTTTAACTGACATTACTTGTTTCAGACCTATGACGCAGTCACTAGAGTTGAAATGTCCCAGTGGAGACTGGAGATGATAAAGTAAATCATACCCAGATGTCTTTTGCTGAAGTATAGAAGTCAATTGGTCCCTTTTCCAGATATTTTATGTTTGTTCCCAAACATGTGTAATTTTCCTCACTAGGGCAAGCATAGAGTTGAAAATGGAAAGCTCTTCATTGCTTTCTTCTTGCCACGGTCTTTTGGGGTTTTGTTGTTTTGTTTAGTCTTTCCATTATCATTGCTTCCACTAGAAGGCATCTGCAGAGCAGAATTTCAGTGCTGTTTGATGGCATACTGAAGGAGGACTGCAAAGACTAGTCAATCAGGGGATGAGTTTCTGCCATTGGTTGTAGGTAGGGAAAAAAGCCTGCTTTGCATAATGTATGTACAAAGCATTTTGCATATTTCTTTATCTATTGCTACCATGAATTTTTCAGTAGACAACAATGGACTTGGGCTTATAATAAAGAGCTGAGTAATGCCAGTTGCTTCTAAACAGAGCAGTATCTCCCTTCTCACTACCATCCAGAAGGCCAGCCTGGGTCTCATGTGTCTGCTGCAGGGATCTCAGGATCTCTAGAAGCGCAATACTGTTGACATTTAAGCACTGTTTGCTTTTACATCTGAATCTGTCTTTTTCTGAATAACTCCTTGTCCACTGTAATGCCCTGAAAGTTGGCTCACTGGTCCATACCAGGTCAGAATCTGCATTAGCCAATCTTAGCCTATCTGTCTTCCTCTGGAGGCTCAGCAGCAGCAGCACAAGGCATCCCCCCACCCATGCAGTGTACTCTTGCCTTCGTTGTCTCCCTTTACCTGCACATCTTACTTGTCATCTGAAAGGTTTCTGCTTCGGGATTAAAGAACACTGACACAGATTGCATTAGCATACAGAGAGACAGAGACAGCAGCTCAGCAGGGGCTCCGATGGCAAGTCAAGCAGACCAGAATGGGGTCTGTTCTTATAGGACTCAGAAGAAGGGGGACATTTTCATGCCAGTTGGTTGATAAGTGACCTGCAACTGGCCTGTCTCTGATTCCTGTGCAGGAGGAGTGAAGAGAATTCTGGGCAAGGAATGTGTCACTCTGAGGATGGGGTCGAAGGGCGCATTCGGTTAAGGTGTACCCATGAACCCATTATATAAATAGAGGATGTGCCACCACCACTACCCGTTTGATGTCCTGGAGTCTGACAACTTGAAGTCTATAAACTTTTCTTGAGGCAGGACAGGGTGAGAACGGTGCCCACCATTCTCTTGAATCCAGGAACCTGGGGGGTGGGGGGTGGGGTTAGATATTCATAGTCTTGCTCTCAGCAGGCTTGCCATTTTCTTTCAGCAGCCATGAGAAAGAGGCTGCTGCAGATGGGCATGGCTTAAGCAGCCCATAGCTGGAAACCTAGCATTATCCTTAGTTAGCTTCACGTGCTAGATACTGGGCATTCCTCCACACAGGGCATCTACCCTCAGAAGTTCCTTGGGTACAAGAGTAGAAGTAAAGTAGGGTTTCACTGTACCCTAGAGAAGAAGCTAACACATTCCTCCTACAAGGGAGGGAGCTAGATGGGACCTGCTGGCATTGCCTGAGCTGCTGTGTCCCCCCTTTCTTGTGGGTATCCCCTTGAATTCTCTTGTGGGTATCCCCTTGAATTCTCTTCGCTGTTCATAGTTGAGAAATACTCTCCTGGCTTAGCAGATCCAAAGGGACCTCTGAAATTTGGGGGCTCCAGAAGTTTGGAAACTTTCCTGGTTTCCTGCTCTCTCTGTGTTTTAAATACCACCTGTGAACCCTGATTCATCACTGAGAAGCCAGAAGATGCCCATCAAATTGGACAGAAGGTAGAGTGTGCACCCAGTGCTGCCTCCAGTTCCACGCTCATTGCCAGCACAGAGTCGAGGCCCCAGGGGACCCTCAGCCACACCTTGCAGAAACTTCAGAATTTCAAAGGTCTTTTTGTCCTGCCAGGTCTTGCTGACCATGTCTAATGAGCTCCAATGACAGTGGGTCCTCATTAGTTCTGTTCTGTATTTAGTTTAGATGGAAATACCGACTCCTAATTTAATCACTCACCAGGTAGCCATGGTGATGACATCAAACCCCTGGCTGACTGATAAATCTAGGGATGGCAGAAGCAATGCAAACAGGGTATGCAAATTGTCAATAAGGCTTTGCCTGCAGGTCTCCACAGGAGCTGCCCTTGGCCTCTGGCGTTTTCTAGGATTCAGAAAACCAGGAACCGCTGCCCTTTTCTCAGTGCTCATCTTGCTTTCTCTTCTCTCTTGCAGGTATATCAACACTCCCACACTGGATATTATGTTCTGAGCAAGATTCCTCATGGGTAAGATGGTTCTTTCTTTTTCTCTCCCTTAGAAATCTCCAGAACAAAGTGAGACAGGGCACGCTGCGGCTCTGCCCACCACGGAGTGGAAAAGCCCCGTGGCAATTCTTTTGATAAACAAGTCTAAGTTATCAGAGGTCTCTTAGTCCAACTGCTGGCACCTCTGTGAAGCCTCCTCCCCTACAGCAATGCTGCTCACTTCTTGCTCTGGTTCCGTGAAGCAAGATCACCTGTGCCGGCACATGCCGGGTGGGACCCAGCACTTCTGGGCTAGCTCTTGGTCTCTAACCTCACTAATAGGAAGGAAGCCCTATCCTTCCTCGCAAGACATCGCAAACAAAGCTTCATAGTGGTGACCACTGTGGTCATAGGTCCAGAAATGCCTTGGGAGGGGAACCAAGGTAAATAGATCACTCTTGGTCGTGGGTAGAAAGAGCTGGCTCTGCCCAGCAGACCGAGAGATGGGGTGGTGTGTGTGTGTGTGTGTGTGTGTGTGTGTGTGTGTGTGTGTGTGTGTATGCGGTTTATGCTCTTCACTGGTGTGATTGTGTTCCCAGAAGTAAGTTCTCGGTGCTCTCCCCAGACTCTGTTTTGGGCATTTCTTAGATTAAAATAATTGCAATAACCACCATCATGTACTGATTGCATTTTGTGTATCTTGACCCCTGTACCTTAAGCGTGTAGTGTTAAGCTTTAGGCATTCCTGTCAGCATGTTAAATGAGAGCCCAGAGAGGTTGAGTCACCTGTCCAGCACCTCACAGCAGGAATCCCAGTACAGGAATGACTGGCTTCTGAACCCATGCCCATAATCTCACTCCTTCGGAGGATTCAAAGGCAAGCCAGATGCAACCATGCAGAGCATGAATGTTAGAGCTGTAGACATCAGATCTTTCGTGAGGCTGGGTTCTGTTATCTCCTATGGATTTGCACAAAGGGCCGATTGTTCATCCAGAACCTCTGCTGGATGCTGAAGCCAGCATCCCAGCCTGTCTTTACTTTAGCCTTCTCTGGGTTCAATGAGAGACATCTTCCCAAACCTTCTCTCTTTTTGTCCTAAGAGCACTGGTGGGAAATTCATACATTAACCAGTTCCCAACGCTGTCATAGTCTCATCTGTGTTGAAGATGTGGTGGATCTCTGAATTGAACCACCTTTCAGCCAGCAACTTTTGCAAGATCAGCCTTCAAAAGACTCTTTTACCTTACAGCAGGTGGCAGGGAATTACACAGCCCAGGGTCTCATGGCTTATGCACCAAGTAGGTTCTAATAGGAGAAAAGCACATCTACCTTATGAAAACCAAAATGTCTCTATTAAAATGTTTAAATATACATTATTCTTGTGCAAAAGTAAGAGTTGATCTTTTGTGTTTGGGAGGATTAAGGATTTATTTCTAATGTGTGTGAATGTTTACCTTCATCTACCTATGTACCACATATGTGCCCAGTGCCCTTAGAGGACAGAAGGCTTCAGATCTCCCAGAACTGGAATTATAGATAGTTGTGAGCTACCATGTGGTGCTAGGAAACAAACCTGGGTCTTCTGCAAGAGTAGCCTCTGCTCTTAACCACTGAGCCATCTCTCCAGCCCATGATTTGGGACTGATTTCGTTTGTATTGCTTGTTTTCTTGGATGGCGTTTTATATAGCCCAAGTTGGCCTTAAACTTGCTATACAGCTAAGGCTGGCCTTGAATTTCGGAACACCCTGACTCTCTCTACCTTCCAAGTGCTGGGGTGACAGATGTGCTGGGATAAGTTACTCTTAATAATCCTGTGAACACAGATCCCTGCTTATTCCACAAACTCCCACGTTTCCTTCCAACATCCCTCTCTTTGTGTTCCAAACAGAGGCCATCCCAGCGTCAGAAAGAGAGTATCTGTCGTTTAAACTTGAATTTTCAATCAGCCACAACAATGTCAAATTAACATTTCAGTGTCCTCTAATCCTTGGAATCATTCCTATTTTATTTTACTAATACCAGAAGAGATTGGGGGTGCCCCTCTGTCCCTACTCTGCTGCACATCTCTGCCATGTGGCTAGAGTATGTAATTTTGGCCTCTGTTGCGGGAGCCAAGGCAGAACTCAATTCATGATGTAGCAAAAGTCATAGTGAGGGTTTCAGACAGCTGAGTCTGCACTTACCCTACGGCTCCATGCCTGTGAGTAGGTCTGTTTGACATTCACGTGGCAATTTTTTAAGAACTATATTCTTGAGGGACATATGTCCTTTATACACATTGCTTATTTAAATCGAAAAAAGATGGTCATTTTTAACATAAGGTATCTCACTACAAGGTATTGTGTCCAAATTTCCACTAAGTAAGGCAACTTTCCATGGTGGATATTAACCACACAGTGGTCTTTACTACAGATTAGTTATGTTGGTGCTGGAGAGATGGCTCAGTGGCCAAGAGTATGCACTGCTCTTCCGAAGGACCTGAGTTTGGTTCCAAGCACACACATTGGGAGGCTCATAACTATTTATAATCCCAGCTCCAAGGGATCTGATGCACTCTCTGACATCCATGGGAACGTGTACTCCCATGCACACAAATACACAGGGACACACAATAAAAATAAAATCATTATTTGAATGGTCAGCTATGTTTTCAAACAAGTTTTGATACAATTTTTCTCTTCAAAATTTTTCTGGTATGATGCTTTCCTTGAATTTATTTTGTCTTTGGACTTAACCCTTTAAAATGTGTGTGTGTGTGTGTGTGTGTGTGTGTGTGTTACAGAGAGAGAGAGAACGAACAATGAGGGTAATCCGCTATCCATTAGAGTCATCCTGAAAGTCCCACAAAGAAACAGTAGATGAATGCTTCCTATAACAGAAATATATTTAATAAAATTGGGCAGTCACTTCATTAGGAAGAGCTGCTACTTAAGGCGTCTGACAAACTCAGAACAGTAGTAGAGAGGAGGCTAAGCTGTGTATCAAAGGTATTACCCAGATGACAAGCCATCTTCTGTGGATAATATTGCCCTAACTCTGCTCAAATACAAAAACTATATTGCTTTCATTGGGCTTGACGTTTTAAAGCCACAATGTTTTTGTGAAGACATATAACTGAGTCATAGGTCCTTCTGCCTGGAGTCTCTCTATCCTTTGTAGACTGGGGTACAGAAGGATTTTGTTTATTTAGGAAGAAGGTACCAAGAGGGGAGCAGGACTTCCCCAGAGACTGCCAAGAGCACATGCAGAAATCCACAACTTTAACTTTACAGTGACAGGAATTCTAAGGTCAGCCCTCACCCTGCTGACTTTCAAAGCTCTGCTTTTCTTCCATGGGTCTTGGTTTCCATATTGGGGGGGCAGGGATTCCCATGCTCAGCCTCTAGAAAAGTAAGCACAGGAAACACAGTATAGGTCAGAAAATATTTTTGAAATGTTGCATTATTGTTGACACTGCATTAAACAATGTAACTCAGATTAGGGGGGGCATTATTTTGTTTTGGTTTTGCATTTTAATCTTTGACACAAGGTCTTACTATGTAGCCCAGGCTGTCTTTGAACTCACCATCCTCCTGCCTCGACCTCTCAACTGCTACAAGTGAGGGCCATCACATCCAGGCTTAGATGCTGTACTTGAGAACTTAAGATTGTGTTTGAAATGAGACACACATTTTTGTAACAGTGCATGATAAAGTAACTCCTGGGATTGTCTTGATTCCAAAAAGCAAATATTCCTTCCAAAATCTAAGAAGGAAGAGAGGACTGTGGGCAAGCCAAGGGTGAAGACTGAATTGAGCTGAGTCTGGTGGCTCAGCCCGTTTTCTTTTAGTTTATTCTACTAGATAAGACACAACGAGATATTTGGGGCCTGGGAAGCCATCATCCAGCTTGGCCTCTGCAGTGAGTCCATGCTGACTTCAACATGAGACTGCACAGCCAGGACACCTGGATAGCAGCAGAGTTGGATAGATTTTAGGATATGCTTGGAGAATGGGTGACTTCAACCCCAGCCTGGTATGGTTGCTCCACATGATAAGAATACTCCAGGCATGTTGAGCATAAGAGAGATGTCATGAGCTCTTAGAACGACTTAGCACTTACGCATGGAGTAGATAAAGGGAAGCAGAGATGAGAAGCTTACATTTAGTTAAGAGTTTGGACAGTGTAGGGTCTGCAGACATGGACTGAGGGAGATTTTGGTTGGTATGGAGGGCAAATGGGTTGTGCCTACGTGTGGGTGGGTGGTGTTGTCCTGGAAAATGAAGACAGATGTTGAGTGTTCGTGTCCCATGGCCTTCCAAATAATCCTTGGTGACCTGTTCCCAGTTGTGAATTGAGCCTGGTGCATAGGAAAACAAAGACTAGCAACTTCAATAAGGTACATGTAAAGTCCTGGGCACCCAGGACCGCTCCTCCTCAGCTTAGCCTTTTTAATTCCTAAAGGTTTCCTATGGTATGTTGGTCCTACTTGCTGCACATGCATGGACGTACTTTGGCTCTGCAGAGTGAGCAACCATCATAGCTGCCAAAACCTGCATTAGATTATCCCTACCCCTTTGAGAAGCATGAAAGCAAACTGAAAAGATAGTCTTGGAATGGCACACACTAGAGATGGGGGGGGGTGCCTAAATGGGACTTTTCAGCACCATGGACAGCTCACCGTGCTCTGTGAGTCCTGGACTGGCAGTAGCTACTTCTCCCACTTCTCCTCCTGCTGGATCTTTTCTCTGTGTAGTCATTTGTAGCCAGCCATCCCACCCATGTAAGCCCAAAACAGTAGCTGCTTCTCTGGACACAGTCACTCCACCCAGAGCTCTATGGCTGTGAGATCATCTTAAGTGTCTACTCTGGTCTGTGGAAGACACTGTAGGCGCCATAGGGGGCACATGCCTTATACAAGGCAGCCAATCTAATTAAGCACTTTCCCGAGGCTTCTCAGTTCTACCTATTCTCTCCTTTCCCTTGGGCTCCACCTAGTGGGATGTAGTGTTAATTTAAGCCTGCATTTCGGGTTCTTGCCCTTGGGAATCAGTGTTGTTATAAGTCAGTGTGTCTAACACTGTCTTTATTTTTCCCCTCTGGGCTGTTGATCACTTCCTTGTGTGAGGAATCACATGGCATGTTTTAAGTTGTGCAAAATTAGAGGCATGTGTATATCAGTCTCCTGGGAGAGAGCTCTGTGTGTGTGTCCCCAAGGGCATCTGTTCAGAGATCTATCTTCAGATCAGTACTACTCTGCGTCAGGCTGATGCCCCTGGATGTCCAAGCCTAGAAAATGCACACTACAGTCACAATAATATAACTGGGTGCCTAGCAAGTGCCAAGCACACAGTGGACAGGTGCAAGCCACATGTCACTTGCTATCTGGTACATTTCACGTTTTAGTCACCTTTCTTTCTTCTCACTGCTTTGGACTATTCCTAGAAGAGGACTAGAGACTCTTTCTCTCTCTCTGACTCCCCCCCTCCGTGTGTGTGCATGTGTGTGTGTGTGTGTGTGTATGTGTGTGTGTGTGTGTGTGTCCCCAATAGCATCCATATCTCAGCACTGGCTTAGAATAAACATGAAGGGCAGCCTTGACCAAGGACAGTGGTTCCAAAGGACAGTGGGAGAACCAGTCTATATAGAAGATGGTTTGGGAAGACTGGCGAGAAAAGAGAACACACAGACTCTGTGTTCAGAGATGGGCTGACAGCAGCACAATTTACTTACAGCAGGAGTCACACTCTGTGAATGCACCATTCAGAGGCTGGCTCAGTAGACGTATCACCCACAGCCAAGGTGCAGAATATTCGCATCACTCCAAAGGGCCACACACACCTTCCACCCCTCTGATTGTCCCTTTTGCTTATTGGGACAGAGCTTCAATCTGTAGCCCAGACAGTTGTGAAATTTTCATTATAGTTTGGGCTGGCCTCACATTCACAGTGATCCTCCTGCCTCCACCTCCTAAGTGCTAGGATTGCAGATATGAGCCACCATACCTGACTCCTGCCGATCTAAAATTTGTGCGCATGGAGTTGTACCATGTGTGGTTATCTCCTTCCCTGGAGGAGATTCCCGTCTTTGAGATTCCCAAATTATAGCAGGTATCTGTTATCCCCTGTGTGGATCTACCCAGTTTGTGTTCCTACAACCTTTTATTGACATCTAAGTTGTTTACCATTGGGGGCTGTTATGAGTGAATCTGCTGTGAATGTTTGCATGTGGACATATGTCTTCTTTTCTCTTGGGTAAATACCTGGAAGTAAACCAGCTGGGCTGTATAATTAATACGTGGTTAATTTGATTCTTTAAAAAATTCCAAAGTGTTATTCAAAGCAGCTGTGCCATTGAGAGCACACACACACACACACACACCCCTTTCTTTCAATATGTAGCTTTTTAACTTCCCGCCCTCTGCCTAATCACTGCTCAGCTAGAGGATGCTTCAGTGTCCTGGGAATGGCTCTGTACATAGCTTGGAGCCTCTGGTTCTGCATATACAGAGTTATACTCCCAAAGCACCAATACAAACCAGCTTCTTCTTTCCCAGTGGGCACCTAAGTACTCAGGGTGACACTGCCTGCCCTTGAAGAGCTACTGGCTGTTCTTCCCTCTTCCTGACAAATAACCTCTGTGGAGCACTTTGCATGCTTAACACAAGGATCACTTTGGTGATGCCAAATAAGAAACGAGGCTAGAGGTGGAATGGAACTCCCCATCAGACCAAGTGCATGCCCTGTGGGTGAGTGGAACTTGGGCATCATGAAGAGGCCTCTGGCTCTATGTGGCAGGCAAATTCTTCATTTCTTGGCCAGATTGTTGAGAAAACTTTCTTTTGAAAAAAACCACCGTCTTTCAGCCCCTCCCTCCCCAAGAAGATTTAAAGGAAGATCCAGATCCAAGGGCTACCTGCTTGGTCCTGTACTAGCTGGAGCTTAGGGGGCAGATCCCAGAGCTGCCCCACATGGATAGGTTAATGGTTGGGTGGCAGAAGTTCATCCTCGGGCATGGGGATTCCAAATGGGAAGCATCTTTGCCTGAGAGAGTGCTGAGGGCCTTCTCAGTCTTGTTAACCATATGCATATTCCATCCTGGGAGCACCACGAGAGACAGGCAGGCAGCTGGGACTCCCCTGAGGCAGAGCAGATGTACAGGGCCCAGCCCAGTCTGCTTGTGTGTCCGCTGGGTCTCTCTGCAGCTGCCTTCATAAACAGGGGACATGGGGACATCCAGTTCCAAGAGTTTCAAGACAAGGGCAGAGACCTGGTGGCATAGAACTGGGGAGATGGAATGATGGCAAGATAGCTTCCGGGATCCCTGAGACTCTTGACTCAATCAACTGTGAAGCATTATGGGATTGCAGACACTCCAGAAGCACCATTGCCAGAGCATCCAGATTATAAACAGCTGCATAAAAGCAATGCTTCTGAAGAGTCCAGTTTAGAATTTCACCCTATCCGGCAGCTTCTGTCCTTTCCACTGCTGCAAAGCAAAGAGGCTCCAACTCCACTAGGAGGGTGGCGGGCCCTGAACTCTTTGGAATTCGTCTTCTCCATAAACAGCAATTTAGACAGCCAAGCTTCTAATAACTGATGAGTAAGAAGGTCAAGGTTCTAAATCTCTCTGTGCATCCCAATTCTTATTCACCGCACCAATATCCTGGGGCAGATTTCTACAGACCTTTAAAAGTGCTAGGAGAAGCTCTCAGTACATTGTTAGTGGGAAATATTATGACTAAGTACCTGTGCTGTGTACTCATATTGTACCCATGCCAGTGCTATAGTAAGTACTAGTTCTCCACTAAGTATCAATGTTGCACTAAGCTCCAGTATTGTACTAGGTACTAGTATTACACTAAAGGTAAATAGTACACTAAATACAAGCGGTGCACTAAGTACTAGTGCTATCCTAGGTACCTGTACTACACTAGTCCTGCCCAATATGGCTGGGGAAGCCAGTGGTTAGAGAATGAACTGAACACCTTACCATGCTGGACTCCATCACCCTGCTGGGTTACATCCTTCAATCTTGCCCCTGCAACTCTAAATCACTGACTCCTCTCTCTCTCTTTCTCCCTCTCTCTCTCTCTCTCTCTCTCTCTCTCTCTCTCTCTCTCTCTCTCTTCCCCCCTCCCCCAGTGAAGTTCTGCTCTCTTCTTTTCCATTCCTTCCCCAACACCCCTCTGCTCCTGGCTAAGCTCAGCCCTGAGCAGCATCAGCTGCTAATGACTACAGCCCCACCAGAAACCAGGGCTGCCCGAGTTAGGAAAGGACATTCCCACGGGCCTCTTCCTGCAGGCATCACCCAAATTGGCCCTGCTGCAGCTCAGCTCCTGTCTGCAAGGATGGACTCTTTCCTCCAAATTGCTCCTGTGGCATTAATCATTCTCAGCCTGACTCTGCCTCTGGCCTCAACAATTTAGAGATAAAGGAGAGGGGTGCTGTGACTGAAGCGGGGCACAGGGACCTGGCAGCGTGGCTCCTGTGGCCGGCCGTCTCTGGTTGCAGTCTGTGGCAGTACCATGACCTCCACATCCTGGAAGCCTTTGCACAGGTGCTCCCACATTCACTCTTGATAACAGACCGTCCCGGGCCCTTCTCTGATTACAGACATCTGATTCAGTGAGCTCACTCTCAAAGCACTCAACTCTGCCTTTAGAAACTGAAAAGAATGCCCAGGCAGATTGAGGGGGAAATCTGTACTCACTGAACTGTCCTAAGGATTTGTGGCGGAATCTTCCAACAGGAAAGGAAGTTTTCTGCCAGACTTCAAACCCATTGAGTAGTGATTCCATCTCCTGGGTCGGGGCCAGTGAGGGAAGCAGTCACAGGCAGTTCTTCCAAGGCTGTGAGATCCCAGGAGCTTTGGCTCCAGGGATGTTGTTCCTGTAGACTGCTCTCCATTGATGTGCTTCCTAATTCCTCATGTTGAGTTCCCCACTCGAGCTCTGCAGGGTCTCACGGGGCTAGCGTCTATCTGATTTCCTTTAGTCCAATCCATCAACACTGACTTTGTGCTTTAGAACGAAAAGGAAGTAGCCACATTTTAGCTGGCTAAAAATAATTCTCAAACAGCTTCCTTTGTCTTCAGATAACAGAAGCAGCTCTGGGTAGCACCTCCCACAGATCCCTGAGCTCCACCTCCTTGCTTACGTAGATACACATGGAGGTGTCTGTTTTATAGACATGCGTGCAGATGTCTCTTGTGGCCTGGGGCCTCAGTCCGTGCCCTGTGTTCCTGAGTTGACCCTGAGCACATGGTCAGTGTTCAGTCTTCTCTGTTAAAGTAAGAAACTGAGCTGGAGCTGCCTCTCCAGCTGGGCCAATTCTCAGGCATTAGGACATCTTTGACATGGTTCATGTTAATTAAGACCATAACCATGGGTGAAGAAGGGTTTGGAAAATTTGCTCTCGAGACCAATAAAAGCTGGTCTCCAAAGTTGGATCAGACACCTATAAGTTGGTAGAGAGCTATAAAGGGAAGGGATGAAAGAAAATGACCCCAAATAGGGAGAGAGTGGAGCCCCTGTAGCCCCTTTGGACGATGGACCTCATGAGCAGTGTCCTTTGTAGGATGCTGTTGTCTGTCTTCCACACGCTCCAGCCTGCTCTCCTGACCCACACCAGGAAGAACTTTCTGCCTTCCTTCTGTGTCCACCTCAGGGCAGGCTCTGTAAGAATTTTTTTCCAAAGTGGAGTTGTGCAGAAGGCTGAACGCAGAAGCCCTTAAAGGGATGAAGACCTGTGTTTAATTACATGGCTGTGAGGTGAACCTCTGAGGAGAGAAGCAAACCCATCTCTCTTGTTCCATCTGAAGGAGGCCAGTGATGTCACCTGTGAGACGTCCAAGCCTCCCAGTAGGGCAGGCACAGGTCATCTCAGCTCAGAAAGGGCTTTCTCAGTGCTGGGGGTCAACTCAAGCTCACCTGAAGATGTAAGAAAAAGGAGGGACTGGAGCATGATGTATTAAAAAGGAGGGACTGGAACATGGCTTTGTTCTCTCTTGACCTTTCTCCCCCTTCTCCGTCTCCCTCCCTGCCAAGCTCTGTTGAGGCATGCTTCTCAGACCCTTCATTTACAGGTCTAAATTACACAACTTGATGGTTTGAAGAGCCTTGCAAGCATTGTCTCACTCTGCGTTAGAGCATTTTGTCTCTGCCAAAGTGTTTCACAGTTCAACCAACCCCCAGACCCACACTGCGTCTCATTTCTTCCTTTTACAGGGGTAAACTGAAGGTCGACTGACCTGGGGACACAGAGGCCAATAAGGCAGACTCTTCTCATGTGACTTTGCAGTCACTGGGTCTGTGAGGTGCGTGCAGTCCCTCGGGAGCAGTTCAGCCCAGCTGCCCCATTGCACTACAGTGCTCAGAGTCAGGATCCTGCGTGGGGTCGGGCCAAGGGTGGTGACACTGATACAACAGTAGCAGGGCTCAGCGGCCAGCCACCTTGGAAGTACCGATGGCGTGGGGCTGTCCACCCAAGAACTTAAGAGAAGGACTTACGGCGCATGAAAAGGGCTACAGGAATATCTAGACGCTGAGTAGGTTTCAGCTACTTTTGAGTACTTATTCTTCACCCCTCGATAACTGTAGATTTGCTCATCTTGCTGACCTGCAATGCATTTGTAATCAGCGTGCGCCTCCTATGGACAGCACTTACCTAGGTCTGAATGTGTATCTTTGTCTCGCACTGTGCTAAGCACATTAGAAGACTTGAACGAGGAAACACACTACTTAACATTGAAGACGCTGGGGTGGGGTTCTTTATGATTTTAGTCGTGAAAGTTTAGATGCAGGAAAAAGGCAAATTTCAGCTTTTCTTCCTCCTAAATGCCATTGCTGTTGGGGAAGCTTTTCAATCCCTCAAAATAGCTTTGGAAGATAAATGAGCAAACTTGGCTGGGCGCTAATTCACTCTTCAGAATCCAGGAAGATTTATGCCCTGTTTTGTTTATTGCTCAAACAAGCAAAATCGGGATGGATCTTGTGATGATTTTGAGCTATGTGAAGTCCAGATCATTTTATTCTTCCTTAATCACTTTTCACCGATCCATCTCTACCCGGAAATGATTCATCACAGAGCCTGATGCTCATTCTTTAGAATAAATGAATAAAGACAGATAGAGGTGGGAGAATGGGGGAGGGTATAGGCAGCCCCCAATTAATCAGTATGTTCCTTTGTCACACACACACACACACACACACACACACACACACACACACTCACTAAGAATTTCATAACACATGGCAGGGATCACTGGCCAGACTGTCAGGCATGCCTAACATTTTAAAACTGAGACATGATACTGTCATCTACAAAGTCTGTGGACCATGTACCCAAGTTACAAAACAAAATATAGATAAATGCTCATAACATTTTAAGTGTAGGAGTTCTTTATTGGGCTACATTTATGGCTATCCTTGTCTGCATGTGGCCCATAGATCACAGGTTGGCACACATGTGACACCTTGGGTGTGCACCAGAGGTTACTGCTGCAGTCTGCTATGTGAGAAGGGGACCTGAGCCCCCTCATTTTTGGAGGCAGAACCTAGAGCTCACTAGCTGGCCAACAAGCAGCCCCAGAGATCCTCTCGTTTCTTCCTCCCCAGAGATGGGGTCTCAGGCGTGTACCTCCACACGCAGCTTTTACTACACTGATGTTGGGGATCTAAATTTGGTTCTTTATGCTCATGCAGCAGGGCACTTTACCAACTGAGCCATCTCCCCAGCCCCAGTAAACCATGAGGGGAAAATAATTAAAAAGATAAGTGGGTAAAGAGGCCAGCAAATCTTAGATGTGGGAGGGTGCTGGTCAGATGAGATGTTTCCGTTTGCTGTTTTGTCCAGTTTGTGTGGGGACCCTGGAGGGTTAAGAACACGGAGAATACAGAGAGAGTACCATGAGAGGGAGTAGAGTCTTGGAAGCAGGCCAAACCGCAGGCGAGCTCATCACCTTCAAAAAAAGAGGCCAGTCTGATGGGATGGCAGATGTGGGCCCTCTAGAACAGGTAGAGCCAGAGGCTGAGAAGACAGTTGTTGCCATGGCAGGGAAGTCAAAGTATGCTGCAAGCAGAGAAACTCCCTTGTGATATTAATGCAGTGATGTGTGGCAGGATGCATTTGTCTAAACCCATAGGGCATACACAGTCACCAAAAAGCCCCAGAGTCAACCCTGGGATTCAGTGGGAGGTAGCATACCTTGATGATGACAAATGTAAAACCTAGCCAAGATATTAATAACGTGAGTACATTATTGTCAGTTCTTCTGAGAACTTAGAATGATTTAAAGCATAGTAATAATAAAGTTTTCCCAGAAGCAAAGTGCAAAGGAAAATAGTCCTGACTCCAGGCTGGAGCATGATGCATTGTTCAGACAAGAAGATGCTATCCTGACACTGGGGGACCAGTGTGTCTTGAGAAGGTGTGCTGTCCTGAAAAGCAGGGAGTCTGGCTAGCTGAGGCTGAGAATACAGAGAGTTCAAGGATATCACCTGCAGAGGAAAAGGTAGGGAACCAGCGGGCTGGGGAGGAAGAGTCCCCAGGCTACAGCACACATGTCCCAGCTGCAAAAGAACACATGCAAGAAGCAGGACTCGGCAATGGGAACCTCAGATGCAGGTGGATCTGACCTTTGTGCCTCTGCACACCTGCTCAGCAGGGGAGCCCTGCCTGGGTGCAGCACCCAGCCCTCAGCACACACAGAGGAGTAGCAGGTTCTTCCTGGAGGTGAGCACAGGGCCATCTGCCTACCCCACACTAAGGAGACAGAGGTGACTGGGGACAGGAAAAAAGAAGAAGGAGTGGAATGAAATTGAAAAGCCAGAGCTCATCAGAGGGCTAAGACAATGGTCACTGGCCAACTGAGTCATAGAAACATACACACACACACACACACACACACACACACACACACACACGCATGCACGCACACTGATTCCATCCAGCTCTCCATGCAGCTCTCCAGTGGTTCTCTATGGCCCGTGTATGGATCTTTGGGGCAGATTCAATGGAAACCTTGTTTTTGCAAGGTTGGGCATATAAAGGCTACTATCATGTTGGGGGGGGTGCGGAGGCAGGGGGTAGACAGAAGATGAGAGACTGCGGAATATTCACTGAGCAAGGAAACACAGTGGAGAGACACTGGGAATGACACCCTAAGCCTTCTTTTAATTTAGAAAGATGTACTGATGCCATGGGATCCCAGTGTGAAAATAGAAATTTGCTTCACCATGGCAAATGCGGGTGATGGAGTGGAGACCCTAAGACCAGTTTCCTGCCCGCCCCTATCCCATTAGGGATTCACTGATTTGCTTTCACTGCTGAGTTCCAGAGAGCAAACTTGTCTTTATATCTGGTAAATGATTGGCCCTCTTAAACAAATTTCATATAGATAGTCATTACAATAACACTTTATCAGTACTCAACCCACTGGTCCAACTAATTAAATAAAAAGCTAAGGGCACACACATGGATTATAATGTGTGGCCAAATTAATTACCTGTCAGTTTATCAAGGATTAAGCTGGCATCTGTGGAACATGGCTGTGTGGGCCCTCTGCTGCCTATCTCCATGTGCAGTGCATTACTGGATGTAATCCACAGGCAAACATTAATATTTCCACTTCACACCTGAGGAAAAGGCACTTGGACAGAGTTACTCTATTGGCCCAAGCTCTGTGCTTTTAGTGGTGGACTCTCACCACTTCCTGGCTTCTTCTCCTTGAGGACACACTGGGTGGATTGCTGCATCCACAGTGGGCAGCTCACTTCGCGAATCTTAGAGTCACTGGTCTGACTTAGTGTTTGAGATATTAAAAGACTCACTAGCTAAGAAAGAGGAGAGAACCGTATCTTTGGAGTACTTTGGAGTTAATGTCCATCATTTCTCTTGACTTTCACAAGGCCCATGCTTAGATGAAGGAGGCCATGTCCCCACTTCCTGAGGAGGCACCTGTGTTTCAGTTGATTTGATACAAAAGCATGAGCTCTGAGAAACGTCACCTTCCCTTACCCCAGACCACCATTCCACCCAGCCCCTGGCCAGTCTGATTGGCTTCAGATTTCTTTGCTTCTTTTTTCATAAATGACTTTATGCCGCATATTTTCTTAAATCTCTTTAAGGCACTGCAGCTAGTAGGCTGTGCATGCTATTCTAAGATTGTGTCACCCCTCATGGATCACTCTGTTGCCGTTTATAGAAAACTTTGTTCTTTTTCATGTTCTCATTATACTTTGCAGTGTACCATAGTATTTTGAAGGAGAGAGAAGGATTAAAGTAACAAAAGCAAATAATAAATATGCATTTTAGGATGTTTAAATGAATTTTTGATTCATCAGTACACAACAGACTGATTATTCAAACTCATTAGCATACCCACCACCTCACATAGCCTTTTTGTGATGGCACACCATTAAAAACCTACTCTCCAGGCTGGAAAGGTAGTTAAAGTAGTTGAGAGCACAGACTCCTCCTCTTCAGAGGACCAGAGTGTGGTTCCCATCACCCACCTAGGGAAGTTCATACTTGCTAGTAACTGTAACTCCAGAAGATCTAATGCCTTCCTCTAACATCTGCAGGCAGGCACCCATAGATAGATAGATACATACATACATACATACATACATACATATACACACATACACACAGGGATACATGGATACATACATATGTGTATATATGTATATATATGTGTGTATGTATATATATGTATATATACATATATCCCTGTGTGTGCATGTGTGTGTGTTTGTGTGTGTGTCTCTGTGTGTGTGTGTGTGTGTGTATAGATAGATAGATAGATAGATAGATAGATAGATAGATAGATAGATAGAGAGTTCTGAAGTTTATTAAGAATCTGTGACCTGCAATATCCAGACCCCATGTCTCCTAGCTTCTCTGCTTCCCTGGGGACTGTCTTCCCAGCTGCCTCCCCAATATCTGGCCTCTTGTCACCTGTCTTCACACTTCACAGGGGTGCTGGGGAATCTCACCTCCCATCTTCTCCTCTATTTCTTCCTATTTTTGTTGGTCTGTTTGATTCTTACAGTGTTGTTCAAATTACTCTAGAATTTTATGTGTCTGAAGTCCTGATCACGTAAAGGCCTCATTCATACTTCTTCCCTCTTGCCTCATCCCCTTTGTGAAACTCCTAAAATACATTGCCTGCCTGTCCTTTCCCAGAGGCAGGTGGCGATTCACCTACCCTTTCTTTATTCATGAGCAAACCCTTTCATGGCTCCACCTCCAGTGTAGGAACTATGACATCAGGGAAGGGTGCTCCCCTGGCCATCCTGCTCCCCCATTCTTCAGGTTGGGCAGTGCCCCCCTAAAAA
This sequence comes from Cricetomys ansorgei, assembly GCA_026225945.1. Classification (NCBI taxonomy): domain Eukaryota; kingdom Metazoa; phylum Chordata; class Mammalia; order Rodentia; family Nesomyidae; genus Cricetomys; species Cricetomys ansorgei. The sequence continues at coordinate 3,093,954 of JAMJFZ010004042.1, forward strand.
AAAATATGAAGACCAGTCTTTCTACCCATGGAAGACAGCAGCAGCTTCAAACAATTCTGAAACGCATTGAAGTTATAACAGTGTTGCAGCTGTTTTGATGGCATTTTGCCATGGCTTTTATTTATTAGGGCATTTGAATATATAGTCGGTATTTTGTTGTCATGGCATTTTCCATATCCATAAATTAAGTATAAAAAAATTACAGGACTTGGGAGATGGCTCAGTCAGTAAAATGGTGCTCTGAGAACATGAGTTTGTATACACAGCAGTCATATAAAAACCAAGAGCATGCGCATGAGATTCCAGTACTGGGAAGGCAGAGACAGGAGGTTCCTAGAGGTCACTGGCCAGCCAGGATAGCCAGATTGACAAGCTCCAGGCTCAGTGAGAGAGCCCGGATCAACAATTAAGGGAGAGAGTGATTGAGAGAGACATCCGACATCAACTTTTGGCTCCCACATGCACGTGCACGCATGCACACACACACCTGAGCATGTATATGAGCATACACAGCACGCACATGTGTATATATACAAGCTGACTCCCATGTAGATACCATATGAAATTACCCAAAATAGAAAAGAATGGAAAATATAAGAGATGTTGAATAGGAAAAACATCTTTCAATTTTCCTCCCTCTCTCCCTCTCCGGTGTCCTCTCCCTTTCCCATTTTCTGTATCTGTAATAGAATACAATTCATCCTGAGGCCACTGGCTTTCGAAGGTCAGAATGACCTGGCTTCATACTTAGAAAAGAATTATCTGCAAGGAGAGCCAGCGATGAAGACATTGGGTGTGGGATTTACTGCAGCTTGGCTGTGCGTTTCGTTTAATTTTAACTGCCCTGGACATTTTAAAAATTGATCTATATAGTTCTCTGCGTGTTTTCTCTTGATGAATATTTACCATTTGGATTAAGTAGCAGTGGACATATTTCAGCTTCACATAAATTATGTACATCTGCAGGAATCTGGTGGGAGCTGAATGAGGCGTATTGTTCAATAACTAAGAGACAGGGATAGAGTAAGTCTCCATCAGAGGATAAGTGGAAGCATAGTATATTCTTGGTTTCCAACATTGTGCTTTGTTTCTGTTTGTCTGTCTGTTTCCTCAGGGACCCTCAGAGTCTGGACCCACCAGAAGTCAGCAACGCAAAGCTTCAGTATGCAGGGTGGGGCCCGAAAGGCCAGCAGCTGGTAAGCAAGCCGGGTTCAAGCAGCCATACTTCGATTTTTACCAAGTTTATATTTTCTAAACTGTTTATCACTGTACATATTTGATACACACACATATGTGTGTATGTGTGGTGTGTGTGTGTGTGTGTGTGTGTGATTAATTTTTAGATAAATGCACTAAGGTATCTGATTATGTAAAATCATTGTTTCTTTTCAGATGGAGAATGCTCCTTTTTTTTAAAAAAAAAAAAAAGAAAAGAAAAAAAAAGGACCATGATGGGCTAGGGGAACGGCTTAGTGTGTACAGTACTTGCCATGTAAACATGAGGAACTGAGTTTGGATTACTAACCCTTCGAAAAAGCCAAGTGTTGTAATACGAGTCTATGAGCACTGGGCATGGAGACAGGCAGACTATGGGGACTCCTGGAAGAGCCAGTCTAGCAGAAATTGAGCACTCTAGGTTCAGCAAGAGATCCTGTCTCAAAAAATAACTTACATAGTGACAGAGGAAGACACTCAGCATCAACCTCTGACCTCTACAGGTGTGTAGAGGCACGCACACCTACACACACACACATGCACACACACACACGTGGAATGTCATACGGCATTCAGCAGGTTTCCCTCACTGCAACAATGTACCACAGAAAACGACTTAGCCAGGACTGAGTTCCTCTGGGCTCGGAGTTTCAGGAGTTTCAGTTCATGGTTGGCTCATTTCTGGGCTCCAGGGGAAGCAGAGTACCATGGTGGGAAGGTGTGTGCTGGAGCAGAGCTGTTCATCTTATGGCAGGCGAAAAGCAGGTAGAGGTGAGACACAGGTAAGATACACCCTGTAGTGACGTGCCCCAAATGATCCAGTTTCTCCAACCAGCCTCCACCTACTAGTGACCCACCTGGCTATGAATTTGTCAATGGATTGTTTTATGAATGACATCATCATCCTTATAAGCTAATCATCTGTCAATGGTGCCAACACCCCAGGGACCAAGCTCTCAACACACACATCTCAGGGGCCAGAGAATACTCAAACCGTAACACATGCTTAGTTCTCAGAACCAGTTTGGTTAGAGTGGTGGCCCCTGCAACCATGTGCATAGGTGAAGTTCCTCAGAGGGCCACATGGGGATCATTGGTGGTGCACGTTGTTGTATGTAGTTCTGCAAACTCACACTCACTCCTGGAGGATCATGGAGAAAGTGGGCCTGCGGTCCTGATGAAGCTGTGCCGCAGTCAGCTGTGTCGGCATGAGGAAGTCAATAGAACCGGCATAGCCTTGACAGTTTGACAGCAGAGGTCTTCGTCAAGCCAAATAGGCAAAACTGGGATGTTTAAAGCCCTGTCAGGGTCAAGGACGGTGCGTAGGTTACTTTCCTTATTGTTGTTACAAAACACCTGATCAAAGCGACTCAAAGAAGGAAGAGTTTATTTTGGCGCACGGTATAAAAGTCCAGTCCGTCACGAGGGGGAAGCCGTGGCTGCTGCAGCACAAGGCAACTGGTCACATGACCTTCTCGGTAAAGAAGCAGAGAGAGCTGAGAGATAAACACTGACGCTTAGCTCACTTTCCCCTTTGTGTTCAGTGTAGGACCGCATCCCACGGAACGGAGCCGCCTACATTCAAGATGGGTCTTAACATCTCAATTAACCTAATCTAGAAACTCCCTACAGGCAAGGCAGGGGAGTGGGACCCTGGCAGTTCTAGATCCTGTCAAGTTGGTAATCGATGGGCATCTTCACCGACAGTGTAGTGAAAGACCAGCGATGAACAGTGTGAAGGTTCCTAGTCCAGGACTCATCACTAGCTGACCATGGCCACTTATGGCTGTGAGTCTGTGATGAAGATGAGCCGGACCACTAAAAAGGATGTGTGTATCGGGACCCCAGCATCGCAGGTGTCACGCTCAGATGACCAGGTAGTTGCTATGAATCCTGTTTAGCTTCATTTCAAGAGGCAGGGTCTCTTTGCACAGAGCCCTCTGGTGTTTAGAGCCAATGACTCGGCAACCACAACCTCTTCCCTCTGTAAGAAGATTAACTAAAGCTATGTTTAACTGTCTTTTCCTACATGTTACTAAAACATGATTGCATTTAAAATCTCGCTGGGACGGTGTGGATGGGTAGTCTACTGTGTTACAAATGAAAGGGTCCTTGTATTCCCCTACCATACAATTCAGATTTCTTGGTTGTACCTTAGTCCCACTGTCTTGAGATAATTCAAAAAAGCAAAAGCATTAGGCCACAGAAAAGTCTTAGCAGTTCCTCAAGTGTCACCTAGGGAACTGGAGATTTCAGGGGGCCTAACTGGCCAAAATTGGTGTGGAATTTGGAAGGGGGGCAGATGGCAAGCCCCCAGTGCAGTCACAGGAAGCACCTGTAACTTAATGGAGCCCACAGAGTGTCCTGGAGCCTGCAGACAGTTCTAGAGACTGCATCATCAAGGACTGACTGATAAGTGGGGTTGGAGAGATGGTTCAGCAGTTAAGAGCACTTGCTGCTCTTCCAGAAAACATGAGTTTGCTTCCCAGCACCCATGTCAGGCCTTGCAACTGCTTGTAACTCCAGTCCAGGGGACCTGACACCGTCTTCTGGCCTCCACAGGCATGTACATGTCACACACACACACACACACACACACACACAAATAAAACCTCTAAAAAAAAGAGTTGACTAATAAAAGAGACATTAAGACCTTCTATAAAAGTAGCCTGCCACTTTTGGGTTGGTCAATAGCCCAGTGTGCCCAACCCTGGCACCCAGGCCCAGCTCCACCAATCAGAGAGGAAAATGGGAAGCCGCATCCTTACAGAGTAGTCTCTTTACCATCACTGTGGGAAGGACTACAGTACTTGGTCTCTTATGTGCCTAACATGCCACCTGCTTGTTGTCAAGCCATGGTTAGCTATAAGCCTCTGGACATGCACCTGCCATCTGCACAGCAAGGCCCATCCGGCAGTGGAGGAGATGGGCTCCATACTCTAGAACTCTACCCAGCAGCATTTGGAGGAAGGCGGGGCTGTAGATGAGTGTCCCAGCTTCTCATTAGGCCAGCCCCTTCCCTGTCCAAAGCCATAACACAGGAGTAAAGAGAAAAGATGACAAACACGACCTTGTTTGACCTCTTAAAGAGTAAGCAGCAAGAAACACGCGTAGGCCTGACTGTGACAGCTTCCCTAAAGTCACATCCCCAATGCACACACTCCGTCAGGAGCCCCTGTGAGGTCCCACATCCCACAGTGTGAATTTTTTGTGTCACAGACAATGCCGTGTAGAGTACATGTAGGTCTATCTCTTCACTATCTGCATAAAGCATGAAGCAAAGAATGCCTGCTGCTCAATTAGTATTTACTGGTATCGGAAAAAGTGAATGCATAAATGAATTGCTTATCTCATTAGTATATTGTGTGTGGCCCTAACCATTAAGCGTGAAATAATCAGAGGGCAGTAACTAGCTGGGATCAGGGGCTGTGTGTTCAGCACTCTCAGTGGGGGAAATAGTACTCCCTTTCTCTTTCAAGGAACTGAGTGTCCAGTTAAGTATTCGTTGCTGACGCTTGGGTTTAGCCCTGTGAACCAAAGGGCTCACTGCATTCTTGAGTTTAAACTTACTCAGAGACTCGTGTTATAGATCCGTTTACTGACTCTTAAAAAGCAGTAGAACCTGTAACGGGGGAAGAGTTCTCTATGTTGGAAATCATCAAAGTCCTATAATGGTAGATGGATGCTTGAGGCCACGCAGGCAGGCCTTGGGGTTTCTGCCCCAACTACTTCTCTCCTGCCGTTCGATACAGACACAGCTGTGGGCAACATAGGAAAGAAAGTTCATGGTCGTGTTATGATAAACCTAATAAACCCAGGGGGATTATCCTGACCCACTGTGTGTCCTCGCCTGAGAGAAGCCTCATCTCGGGGCTACCACCCCGAGCACAGTCAGTCCCCAGGCTGTGTGTCTGCAAAGGAGAGCTGCAATCAAGAGCCTTGCCAGCATTGATCTATTAAGTGACAGGTAACAAATCCCTCCTCGCCGTTTTATTCTTAAAGGTAAATATTGCTCCCTGCTCTAATGAGAACGAGTCAGGCTGCGGTGAGTGACTCTCCTTGGGGAGCAGAGAACACAGCTGCAGTCAGCCCCTGCCAAGGAGCTCTCTGAACCCCGCAGCCCTAGTGTTCAGGGTGCTGAGCCATGCCCATGGTGTGGAGCCTTGCTACTCACTGGAATACTGCCATACCAGAGTCTCTCTGTTCATCCTCAACCTATACTCTGTGTGCACCTCTGCTTGGCAGTTCTCTCTTGGAGTCAGCTGTACTGGACCCTTAGATCCTGTAGTCCAGAATAGTTCACCTGTGTGAATGGCCAGGACCTTGCGTGCTATCCCAGCAAAGGGAGAAGCCAGGCAGGGTAGCTCATGCCTATAATCCTAGCATTCAGGAATTCAGAAGGCAGAGGCAGGATTATAGAAGCCAGCCTGAGCTAAGTAATAAGCTCCAGCCCAGCTTGGTCTACAGTGTGAGATCCTGTGTGTGTATGTGTGTGTGTGAGAGAGAGAGAGAGAGAGAGAGAGAGAGAGAGAGAGAGAGAATATAAAAGCATTACAGTTGCTCACACCAGGGAGCCACAGTCTTCCAAATGTTGCCAAAGCTGAAGATGTGGGAAAATGACTTTGTCCAGATTAAACAGGGCTCACAGGCAGAGCTACAGCAAGTGAGGAATTTCACAAGCGTCCATATTCTTGGTTTCTCCTCTTCAGATGAGCCCCTGGAGAACTCTGATGTTCTGGAGGCCCTGCCTCCCACGTGAGAGGTTGGATCTGTGCTTCCTGCACTGATCAAATCAACTGGGTTACAAATAGCTTTTTTGTTCGCCTATATTTTGTTTTTGCTAGATCCATTTAATAAAAACAGACGGGCTGGAGTCAGGACAGTAGTGTCCTTCCTCTTAGGATTCGCAACCTGATTCCAGGCTGCTTCCTGTTTTGAGCCGGTCAGTGTACAAGCTTGGAGAATGTGTATGAAGTTACTGAGGGTGAGGCGGGCTTTCTTCCTGTGCACTAAAGAATGATGGGAAATTTTTGCAGGGACAGTGCACAGCATTAGACAGCATTGAGGATTCAGGACTGGACTCTGCTAGAGGCTCAAGATCAGTGACCAAGAGACAGCTCCTCTCAGGTTGGCTTGCCACCTCGACAGTGATAAATGAGCAGCTTTGAAAAGAGCATTTAATAAGGCCTCTGGGAAATCTTCAATAGCTCAGGATGTGAAAAATGAAGAGCAATCAGTGGAGTTAGCCAGGAAGCCTGTGAGTGGTGGGAGCAAGCCTCCGAGACTGCACACCCCAAGGAGCAGGGGAACACAGCACGTGGGGGTGGGGATGTTTGAGGAGGAATTCAAAGGCCTTACTTCCATCTGAGAAGAGGAGGATGCTTGCTTTTAACCTCTCCAGCCATGAGAGGCTGTGTTAGCAGCATCAGGTGACTGTTCTAAGACAGGAGAATAGAGCTAAGAAATCAGGGGAGTTAGCTAGACTTGATGATGAAGCACTCCGTGGATTATATGAAGCACTCCATGGCTGTTTAGGCCTTAGGATAGTTTTCCTAGAAAGGCCATGGACACAGGGAGTCAGGAATCATCATCACTCAGATCAGTTTGCGTGTTTAAAGGGTTAAGATGGCATCTCTACTGGTGGGGTGTCAAGGCAGATGCGCTGTGTTCCCAGTGTTCTCCCTCCCCCTAGAACTCTGGGAAATGATCACTGTGGTCAGTCACTGCTGTGACTGGCCAGTGAGCCACCAATGCAGGCCAGTTCTTGCAGTGTGCATACTCCAGTCATCCTTTTATGAACTCATTTGCTCCCATCCCAAATCCTTCCAGTCACTGTTAGCTTCTGGGAACTTGGGAAATGAGATAATCTCTTTCCCCACCGGCTTCTACCACTAACAGAAAGCACTTACCTCATGAGTACTCATGAGCACTCAGCCACTGTATTTGTTTCCTCTCCCTCAGTGTCTCATTCCTTGAAATGGTCCCCAAACTACTGTTATCTCTATCCACTCCAGGAAAGCTTCCATGATAGGAAAGTTAGTTACTTTCCTATTGCTATGAAGAGACACCACAACTAAGGCAACTTGTGAAAGAAAGCATTTAATTGGGCTCTTGCTTATAGCTTCATGACCGTCATGGCAGGGAACATGGCAGCAGGCAAGTGGGCATGGTGCTGGAGAAGTAGCTGAGAGCTTATGTCTGATCCACAAGCACAAGACAGAGAGAAAGAGAGGCTAATTGTTAATGGTGGCATGGGACTTTGACACACCTCCAACAAAGCCACACCTCCTAATCCTTCCCAAATAGTTCCACTATCTGTGGACCAAGCATTCCACCATATGAGCCTATGAGGACCATTCTCATTCAAACCACCATGCAGGAGCTTCGGGAGATAGGCAGTTGCTCTGTATGTGTGACCTTTTCATTTTTAACCAAGACCCTTACATAACCAAGAGGTCTTAATGAACATTACTACCCAGAGCCCAGCTATGAGAAGAAGCTGCCCATCCTGAGTCCCACACTGCCTGCTTGATCCAGTGGTCATCAGGCCAGTTCAGCTCAGCAGCAAGTCCCTACTTCCCCCCTGAAGTCTGTCCTCCTGTCCCAACTGGACCGCTGTAATCATGGCTGGCCCTGTCTGTGGGCCCTGCCTACATATGGTCTGATGTCTCAGTCCTTTTAACTCCCTCCCCTTACCCATCTGCATTCTCCACTCTGAATGGGTCAAGCTGGAACCTCCCCTTCCTTAGTAACAGATGTCCTCAGAGCTATAACCAGGTGGTAGTGGCTCTTCAGTCAAGTTCATCTTACAGTTGTTTGTCCCTTATGCACAGGCAACAGTGAAAGGACTCTCTGTGTCCCTGCATCCACCCATCCTTCCATCCCTCCTCCCATCCCTTCTCCCCCTAGACAGCATGTTTGACTCATTTTCTGTGAATCACTGACGGATCCAGAAGAATCTGAGCTGAAAGTTTTTCCCACCCACACTGATTCTCTCTGTGGCTCTTGGGTCTCTGTCTTAAAGAGTGTTACGATACTTCATTAGCATTGTGAAATTCATGTCAGCACAGCACCAGCTCAACCAGAGATGAGATATCCACAAAGCACCAGGATGGCCTGTGAGATGGAATAATATTGTGTGAGGTTACATCCCTGAGGATGGAGCTTCTATCATGTAGCCATGGACCAGAGCAGGCCCTAGGGAGAAGAAACACCAACCTCCTCTTGTATGGCCAAGAGCAGGCAGAAGGGTTCAGTGGCTGCTGCATCTGCCTTGAGCCACCATGCATACCAAGTCCAGGGCAGACAGGAGGCCTCTGCCAGGCTGGGAGGGAGATACTAGAGACCACAAAAAAGTAGAATTTTGAATCCAGAGACTGATCAGGAATTCCAAGGGTTTACCACACACCATCGCTCAGTCTGCACCATTGGCATAGCTAAACTTGAGCCTTGGAGGGAAAAGAAAGCTATCTTGTTGGTTCTGTTTGGCAAGAACCATTGCTAAAAAGAGCTTTAGAATGGAAGGGCAAGATCTTGGTTCTGGCACTTAGGTGACAGTGTGACTTTAAGATGCCAAACCTCCCAGGGCCTCAGTTTCCTCCCTGGAAATGGGTCCCAACCCTTCCCTGTGGTCATCTCATTCCACAGTTCGAGAGCTCTCAATAGTGGACAGAGTCACTGCATGTACTGTGTTTTATGAAAATTCATTGTTGGGTAAAGAATGAACCTAACGAATCATGGTCACCTTGCTGCTGTAACATTCACGTTAAGGAGATATAGGAGGGAAGGAAGCAATGTGTCACCATCAGGAAGTCTGCTGTGTGGAAGAGGGAGCAACTTCCTTGAAGAACATGGTTTAGTAGTCAGTTGCTTCTGTGGGTGTAGAGTGGGCTCAGTGACACACTAGCTGGTTGTGGGTGACCTTCCCAGGCTGCACGCTCTGCCCTTCTCCAGCTCTGGGAAGCAAGGATGATGTTCAGGAAGCATGCTGTCAACTTGGCGTCCTCTGAGTCTTTAGCTCCCCATAAGTTGGTACTCGTGTCTTTAGGAAGGTGTTGTCAGGTGACAGTGATTCTTCTGTTCTGAAGCTGCCCTACCATGGACCCTGGAAAAGATAATGTGTACTGCTCCTGAAAGGGGATGTCTGACAGCTTTCCTGACCAGCCTTCCTATGGCTAGGTCTCCCAGTACCCGGTACCAGTACCATGCCATACACCCCCCAAAGAGCTACACTACCCTGATCACCCAGCCATACCACCTATATCACCTGAGAGCCATGTTACCAAGCCCTACTGAGGTTTGTGGTCCCCTGGTCCCCCAAGAGCCATATAAACCCAATCCCAGATAGCCATGCCACCCAGCCCCCAAGAGTCTCTTCAGCTTGATGTCCTCACTGGACCACAACAGGGACCTGAGTGATGGAGGCACTCTTCCCAGGATGCAACTTTCCCAAGGGCATTGTCACTCACTGGGGCCTGCCTATGCTAACAAGGGACAAAGAGCATCACACTGAAGTTGACAAATGCAGTGAGCAGAGCAAGATTGATCTTTCCAGCAAGAGGAACGTAGTTAACGAAACGAGTGTGCAGAGGAGACCAGACCAAAATGACATCACATTAATAACTTATAAACGCTAATCAGTTTGGGTTAATTTGGTATTCATTGTAAAAACATTTATCATGGGCCCTGAATCCATGAAAGTAGCGAAGAAATTAATATCGCAGGGATGGAGCTTGCCTTCCGCGTCCTCCAATAAGGGTGGAAGTGGTTTAGCAAGTGATTAATGAGCTCTACCAAGGGTCCCCTTCAAATGGCACAGTCTGTCACACTTTGCAGCTATGTGAGGCCAAATCGCTTTAGTATCCACTTGCACTCAAGTAAATAAGGCAGGTTCTTGGCAATTGTCCTGGATAGATAGGGGAGCCCAAGCTACCGGTATCATGATTAAGGAAATGGGAGAATTAGAAGAACTCAGTCATTGAAGATTCCGGAAGGTCACTCATGCTACTGACCGCCTCTCTGATGGAATTACAAAATACAAAAAGCAAATTCATAGCCATGAGATTGTAGACGCGGAGTGGAAAATGTGTGGGTTTTCACCTTTATTCATGCCATGGCAATAGGGGAAGAACCTACAAGAAAATCCACTCAATAAATAATGTGAGATGCAATAAGAGACACTACAGCACACCTATGCTGACAGAGGATGCCTTCCTCGGGAGAAGCCGAGCTGTACGTAAGTACAGCCACACTACTGTCGTCAACACAAATAGTTCGTAAAAAACAGGAGAATCCAAAGTGTTTCCAAGGGGCCATTTTGGGAAAGCCAACCCTGAACCTGGCACAGACCATAATGCTAACCCTAACTAGAACGCTACCATGACCCCAACACCAACTCTAACTGAACTCTAGCCCTAACACTAATCCTCACCCTAACCCTAACTCTGACCTTAACCCTGACTTCAACCCTACTATTAACCCTTACTCCTACCTGAATCATGACCTTGACCTGAGCCCTAACCCTCACCCCTAACCCTAACCATGATTTGGAAGAGCTATCACAGAAGCACTAAAAATTATGATTAGAAGAGTCAACCTCCAGAATAGGAGAAAATACTTAAAATTATACATCTGAAAGGAGGTTAATATGCAGAACAGGTAAGGAGTTCAGTGATAAAAATATAAATAATCTGATTTAAAACAGGTAATAGGCCTAGATTGATGTTTCTGCAAAGACACAGAATAATCCACTGGTATATTAAAAAGAAAAAAGAAAAACCGTTTAGATGCTGGAGAGGTGGTCCAGTGGTTAAGAGCACTGGCTTGCTCTTAGGAAGGACCCCGATTCAGTAACCAGCACTGATGTGGTGGCTCACAGCTGTCTGTAACTCCAGTTCTGGGGCAAAAGGTGCCTTCTTCTGGCCTCTGTAGGCATTAGGCACATACATGGTACATGTACACACGTGTAGGCAAAACATCCACAAACATAAAATAAAATTAAGTAAATCTTTAAAAGAAAAATAACAGTATCAGAAACTACTAGGGAAAGCAGATGGATGCCTTAGGGAGGAACCACTTCGCTGCAGTGAAGTGGCTGTCGTCAAAATGACAGGCTACAGCAAGAGCCACGGCTCCAGAAGGCCGAGCGGAGAGCTATCACCCACACCGAGCACTCCCACTGCTGAGCATGTATCCATCAGATACAATGCCAGTGTACTGAAGAAGCATCTGTACTTCGGGTTCACTGTAGCGCTGCACCCCGCAGCCAGGAAGGACGGTCAGCCTACACAGGGCGATGGAAACGTGGCGTGTACACGCAATAGAAAGCAAAGAAGCGTGAAAGCCTGTCATTTGTGCCAACATAGTTGAGAGTGGAAGAATTACGTTAAGTGAAATAAGCAAGACACAGAGAGAGAAGAACCACAGGATACCACTCACAGGTCACAGCTGAAAAGGTTAACCTCGATGAAGCATAGAGCAGAACAGCCATTAGCAGGGGCTAGGAGAGCAGTGGGAGGGTCTGCTGGAGAAGTTCAACAAGGAATAGGCAGGCGCGGCAGTGGAACTCATGCTTAATGACAGGAAATCAGCGATAAAGGCATGTGAGCCTTGCAAACAAGGGCCTGACCTCGTTTCATGTTCCCATCCTCATCAGAGCTTCCCTTAATGCAATTGGGGCTGGGATGGTGTAGCATTTCTTAGGAGAAATCAGATTTAGACAGAGTCTCCACATCAGCCTTGGCAATATTAGGTTAGGGAGCTTCATCATCATCTAGCAGAGAGAAGTTAGGAGCAGGACCAGGGCTCTACATCAAGGAAGACTACATTTAAGGATAGTCTAGAGATAATGTAACAAGGCAGTTAGGAATTAAAATCACCTTTAGAGATGTATGGAGGGAGCACGTGGCTGCAGCTGTGTCTGCAGCCTGGGAGGAAGCAGATGCTGACCTTCGGGAGATGCTTCCCATGGCCTGGAGTAGGAGGTATGTCTGCTCAGTACTGCTAAGTCGGCTCTGTATTGCACAAAAGACTCTTTTAAGAGTTGTCCCACTTGGGTGGAGGGAACACCTCTCCCTTGTAATCACAAAATCGTTTCCTAATTGGAAAACGGCTCCTTCTCCTGATCTACAGCGAGTAGTCATGACCTTTTCCCCCTCCGAGCTGAAGATCTCCAGTTTCACATCCCGCGACAGCTAATCACACGCTTCTTTGTTTTATTATTCCACTTTTCGCTTTCGAATAACTTTATTTCCCAGATCAAGCGTGAGCCGTTCAAGGACGAAGGATGTTTTCCATCACATCTGTGCTTTCCACGGCCTGCTGCTCAGTGTGGAGCCGGGTGTGGGTTTTCAACAGATACTTGCTACATGAATGATATCCTGTAGTGAAAAGTAAAATTAAATGTCAAATTTATGGGTATAAGTTCCAGAAGTCATGGAAATTGGAAAAGCTTGATGTTATAACCTAAAAGATTTTAGATTTAACAACTTGTCTGATGGTTAATTAACTCAGCCGCTCACGCTGTGAACAATCCCACAGAAGGGTGCTAGAGTCTTCAGCCAGGTTTTTTTTTTTCCTTGATATGTTTACTCTACTATGAAAGACTGTAAAATAAGCTGTATTTGTAAGCTGTCATTGTTGAGACTTGTCAGGAATAGGCTGAACTGAATAGACCAAAAGGTAAGGTCTGAGCTGGTTGGATTCCCAAGGCAATTCAGCCCTACTCTGACTCAAGGCATGAGAGGAGATCTTATTAATAATGTTGTGGGAGATTAGAGTCATACCTTAGAGACCTGTGTCTTCCACTGACCCCCACCCTAACCACCTTGGAGGTGATGTCACAGGGGTTAATTCTTACACTGTTAAACAGAGACAGGGTGGACATGAGGTGGATGGAAAATATTCTGCAGTGCTCTGTACAGCTCCAGGGATTGCCATTACTGGGGTAGGAGGAAGTGAATGAAGGACAGACACACAGACAGACAGAAAAGCTTGGATTGGGTGGACTGGGTTCTCTGCTGGAGAATCCACAGCACCCAGGAAGCTCAGCGTATTTATGATATACAGTTGCACAGGGAGGGGAGATCCTGCATATAGATGAATAAAGAGGCAGGTTCAGCTAATCTCAGCAGGAGCGATGTCTGTAGGGGAACAGCCTTCATAGCTCTGGGGGGAGAAAGCTAGGGTGAACATTCCCTACACACAGTGTCTACATTCACACTTGAACCTGAGGCAGACTTGCCATCCCTCAGAGCCTCACCCGTGGAGGGATTTGCCACCCTCCTGGAGCTGACACATTGGTTCTTGATAATAATATACGTTCACTGAGGGTTTCACCCGTACCTACAATATTTAGTGCACTTAGATGCCTCTGAGATTAGGGAGGCATTGTAGTATATCCAAGCCTTTTCTTCAAAACAGACTTCACAGGACTCCTCCTCAGCCTCACCGTGAGTCCCAGCTAGTTATTATGTCAGTCCTGCGACCTGACAGGTGTCTCAGTGGTTAAGAGTGCATACTGCTCTTTTAGAGGACCTCAGTTTGATTCCCAGCACCCACGTTGGCTGACCCACAATTGTCTGTAGATTTTGTCAAGTCAAAAAGAGGCCTTTTCTGACCTCTGAAGATACTGCACTGACATGCATAAATTTATACATAGATACACAGAGAGAGAGACAGAGACAGAGAGACAGAGACAGAGACAGACAGACAGAAATCTTTAAAAGAAAATCTTCATAAATACTGAAAAGTGGTCGTGTTTCACTCTTTTGAAGAGCCCCTGATACCAAGTCTCTGCTCCATGACATGGTGTTTCTTACAACCCTTGAGGATCACAGGAGGAATGGACACTGTATGTCTCTAGAAGAGTGACAGGCCTAAGCATAAATAACCAGGGAGAACCTTTTAATGGCAGAACAAGTTTTATTTCTTTGAGAATGTAAGCTTTTGAATGCAAATTTAGTTCAACTATTTGCAGACTATGGAATCGTCAGCAAGTGAAGGAGCTGCTGTTTGTTAATTTGTTTGTTCTTTGAGTTGTAAACCTAATTAGCTGAATGCTTTTGGTTTTTACTATCTTGGCTTCTTCTCTGGCCACGCACAATAGACATCTCATTTTAGTTTCTTTGGTCAGTCCTTTTTGCAGTAGTATAAGTTGTGAATGGCTCTCCTAGTTAATACTTGCCTGTGCTTTAAAATGGAGACTTGATCCCAGTGATCTTTCAGTGCATAATTCTCCTATTTTTGGACACCTGTGGGACACAGCATGCTGTGTAAGCCTCATCCTTGCCCCCAGCTGCTCTCTGACCTCCTCAGCTGACCTGCCCTCCCAGGCTGGGGCCCAGCAGTTATGAGCAGTATGTAGTTCCCTAACACCCCACACCTTCTCACCTCAAGGGCTCTGTATCTGCTGTCTCTCCAGTTCAAAGCACTGTTGGCTTCCTGCACCCCTTGATGCCAGGCCCCCAGAATTAGGCAGCCTGCTGCTGCTCTCTGCCACCACAGCCCTTTGCCTTTGTCAACCTGCCTACCCAGTGCTGCTCTTTGATTTCTTTACTTACGTTTCTTCCTGATCAGACTTTAAGCACCTTCAAAGGACTAGCTTCTCCATCTCACGAACACTTCCCAGTCCTTGCTACCAAGATGGCTGGCAGTAAGCATAGATGCTGAACAAAGACATAAATAAGGCACATTAGGTAAAAATGCAACCACCTCTTCCTTTAAGCTCATTTTATCAATGCGTTTTCAAATTATTGAGAAAGATAGCTGACCGTCCATCTTAAGCTATGAGCTATGTCATAATTTTTTCTCCCTAAAAATCAGTGAGTCGTCATTACCCATACTACCATGTTCAAAGTCAGACTCAGACAATGCCAGTAGTCTGAAATTGTATATGCAGGCAAATGAATGTATGTAATTAAGTTGACTTTCCTATAGCCATACAAACTCGTGTTTCAAGTTAGCTAGATGTGATTGCTAACAGAAGTTTCGTCATATTAGACTGTCCTCTGAAGTCACCTCCCCCTGCTCCTTCTACTCATCAGAGAACAAAGCCCACAAGGGGGTTGCTCAGCAAATTCTGTCTTTTATATTTCCTGTGTGTCCCTACATTGCAGAATTGGGTCCCTCCGACATCCTTAACCGAAGACTCAGCGTAACAAAAGAATAAATCGGGTAGTGGGAAAACCAGTTATCTCTTCTAAGCTGATGAAAGCAATAGGAAGCCCTCATTGTTACATTGTTACAAGCCCAGCAGGGTCTTGTTTCAGTCTGTGATCACAGCACCAAGTTGGTCAGCTTCATTCAGCTGCCTTTCTCGTCCTGTGACGGGAAGAAGAAACGCACAGAGGTGTTTTGTAATTTCCTGGTAAAATAGTAGAGCCCATAAATCCTTCCAATAACCCTAAAATTTTACTAGGCTCAAAAACCTGTGCACACTTGGTAAAAACAAAAGGCCCGATGGCAGGTCACAGCTGAGACTGTCCTTCAGTTGGGTCACCATGTTGGGCGCCAGCTGTTGTTTTTATTTTTTCGGTCACCCCCTGGCACGTTCCGCCACCGCCCTATCCCAGCCCGGAGCTGGCTGGGGAGCTGCTTGATTCTCCGCCCTGGCCAGGGGCAAGAGGCTCAATCTGAAGGCCGTGGGGAAGCACCGGGGACGCTTGGGACGTGGGTTCCTTGGACCGCGTGGCCTGACCCCGCTTACTGAGAACGAACACAAGACAGAGACGGCATCTGGTGGACCCGAACTCGTTTATTCAAGGGGTTCTTCCCCAATAAATAACCTCTCCCCATAAGGGCGTGGCTCCTCCCCTAGAGCGGGGAAGCCTTAATTAGCATGGCAGGGGGAGGGGCGTACCTGGCCAACCCCCACAATATCCATGGCCTTTGCAAAGACCCAGGTGTATAATTCACCACAGGGCAGGCAGACATTTTGCCAATCTGCTTATTACATAGTGGCTTCCTGGGCTTCAAAGGGAAGGAGTCTCCGTGCATCCTACTAGCCCCAGGGGGCGAGGAACACTCGTGCTACAACTTCACTCTTTAGCCTGGAAGCCCTACACACATGGACCCTCACCGTGGCCAAGTGCCCAGAGGTCTGCTTGACTGGCACCAGAAAGGAGTGTGCACCTCAGGATCTGTTCAAGTTCCCCTGATGCTTCTGGTCCATTGTTACCTTGAGTATCCATGCAAGGATGTCTTCTCAGAACCAGATCAGAGTGACCTCTTCAATAGACCCCAATGCTTCTGAGTAATGACCCCAATGTTATGACAGAGCAAATGAATGACACATAAGAATGTGTTTTGAGCCTCCAGACCACTGGCAAAAATGTGTCCTGTGTTTGAGATTACCAGTCCAAACATTCCCAGGGAACCTGCTGTTTCCAAGAGGCAGCTGTGTTCCTTACAACTAGTTAAGGGCAGGCACCAGCCATGGGTCCTCCTCACAACACTTAGACAGATCAACCCTAATATCAGGATGTTAAAAATTAACTTTGCTTCTTTTTTCTTCCAAATCTGGATGAGAAATTACAGTTATGCAATGTCAACTATTTTAGTGTGGTTTTTCTCCCATAGAACCTATAGGCAGTGAAGGGCCAAACAGTAGTCTGTATCAGTAGAAGCAGTGAGTTCACACATTGAGCATGTGTGTGCACGCGCGCGTGTGTGTGTGTGTGTGTGTGTGTGTGTGTGTGTGTGCACCTGCCTGCATGACTGGTCCCCAGGGAGGCTAGAAGAGGGCTTAAGATCCTCTAGAATTTGAGTTGTAGATAGCTGTAAACCATCATGTGGGTTCTGGGGAAGGAACCCGGGTCCTCTGCAACAGCGCTGTTTACTGCCGAGCCATCTCTCCAGCTCCCCTTTTTTTCTTTATTTATTTTTAATTTTATAATAGGCTATGTCTGATTTCCCTGGTGCTTCCTAGTGTAGGTGTGCCAGTTTCTGTAGTCTTAGCCTTGTATATTTTTGATTGCTAGTGAAGTTGGACATCTTTCCATCAGTGCATGTCCCACTTGAATTACAACTTCCATGAGCAGCATCCCTGTCTTTTGTATGTTTTTGTCTTGGGAGATTGGTCACCTCAGTGTACGTGTGTATGGTTCCTTTGTGTGTGTTGGAGGGTTGTAATTCCTTGTCAGTTACTGACTTGCAAAATCTTCTGACGCAGCTCTTCTCTGTCGTCACTTGGACGTGCTCTGATAGTGAGCCATGTTCCTTTCAATCCAATACGTTATGTTTTGCGATTTTCCCGTCTTCTTAAAGAAACTCCTTCCTACCCTGAGAACTTCGATTCTCCTTTTTTTAGGTTCTAATACTTTTACAATTTCACCTCTCACAATTATGTCCTTAATTCATCTGAAACTAGTTCGGGGGTCTGGTATGAAGCACCTTCCCTCTTCTTTCTCCATAGAAGCAAGTGCTTGTCCCAGAATCCCTGACTGACAGAGCCTCCTTCCCTGCTCTTCAGAACTGCCTCTGCCTTTGAGCAGCCGGAGGGGGCATGGGCACAGACTCTTGTGTCTTACTACGCTGTGGCGTTAACAAACCACACGTTCTTAATTATCATAGCTTTATCATAGATGTTAGACACTACCTACTGATAGTTCCACAAACATGTTGTTTGTGCAAGAATTGTGGCTGTCTCTAGCACTCTGTGTACATGTATACACATATGCATCTTTATACACATACACACAAACACACACACACACACACACACACACACACACACACACACACATTAGAATAACCTTATTCAGTTCCTTCAAAAAAAAAACACTTGGAAAATCAGCATGGATTTTATCAAATTTACATACAAATTGAGGGATAATTTATCAGTTTTGGCTATTGAACTAGACAGTGTGTGATGTGGTTCCCACTTTATTTACTTTTTAAAAAGATACTAATCATTTGCATGTGTTTGAGTGCCTGGTCTGAGGTTATGTACAGTCCATGTGTGCAGGTGCCCTTGGAGACCAGAAGAGGGCACTGGAGGCCCTGGAACTGGAGTTACTGGCAGTTGTAAACCCCATGTGGGTGCTGGAAACTGAACCCTTGTTTTCTGCAAGAGCAGTAAGCACTCTTAACCACTTGCATCATCATCTCTTTGGTCCCATTTACATTTTTTTTAAAATGTCTTTCACTAGAGTTTTACAATTTTTCCATAAATTGGTTGCCAATTTTTGATTTAACTTTGTTCTTCGGTATGTTCCTTGAATAATTTTGATATTGATTATTTCATTTTTAAAGCAAAGTGTTTCTCAATTGTGTGTGCTAGTTACTAACTACAGTTGAAATTTTATACTGATTTCCCATCCCATAACCTCAGTGATGTCATGTCATTCTACTCTTGTGCCTAGGGATTCCTTGAGATTAAGACCCAGCAGCCACATTCTCTCCAAATGATGTCAAACTCATTTCTTTGCTTTTCATTGTCTTTTCTTTGCTTCTTTTTCTTACCCTACAGTTCCCTCTCCAACTGCCAGCACTGTACTGAGGAAACTGTCATAATAGGGGAACTTCATCTTCTATGTGATTGTGACCATTGGTGTCAATTGTCAACTTGACAAAACCTGGGAAAACCTGGGAAACATGCCTTTGGTTATGGGGCAAGTGGGGCAGTTATCTTTATTATATTCATTGAGATAGGAAGACCTGCCAACAGTGGGTGGTGTCATTCCCCTGGCTGAGATCCTGGACTGTATAAATAGAGAAAGGGCACAGAGCAGCAGCATACATCCATTGCTCTTTGCTTCCTGACTGCTTGCAACATGACCACCTTAATGAACTGTCTCCTTGAAATATGATTAAGTAAACCCTTTCTCCCTAAAGTTGCTTTTGTCAGAGGGTTTTGCCATAGAAACATGGAAAGAAACTAAGATTAAAGAAATGCCTTCAGGTTTTCACCATTTAGTGTAAAATGGAGATTTGTTTGGCATCCTCAGTCTGTGAAGATTATTTCTACCTCTGCCCCACCCTTCTCAATTTTGCTCTCTATCATTGCTGCTCTTATGATTCTTAGTCTCTTCTTCACCTTGGGTTTGGAATCTTGTAAAGAGGTGCTTGTTCGTGGAAGACATCCATGAAATTAAGTGTGCTCAGCTCCAAATAGGGAGAGAGGGGACGTGGGGAGGGAGCTTGAAGGAGTGGAGGAGGCTGTGGTCAGGATGTATTGTATGAGAGAATAAAAAGTAAATTATAAAAATATAAAAAAGAAAACACATGCACACGCACACAAATGTTAGTTGATACAGAAGCATGTTTTAAAAAGTGATCTCTCCTGACTGCCTTCCCTTCGTGATGGACTGGACTGGACTGGATGGACTATAAACTGAAATAATTCCTTTCTTCAATAACTTGCTTTTTGTCAGGGTATTCTATCACAACAACCAAAGACTAACTGATTAAATAACCCTCTGAGACTCAGTTTCCTGATTTGTAAATAGGGTAAAAAGATCTGTCAAGAGGTGCTGTAATGGAGAGAGATGGAGATGGCATGATTCATCGTGGCAAATGTTGCTTCCCTTTCCTGGCCAGTGGTGTTGAAGAAGAAATCTACTGTTTTGGATCTGTGCCAAAGATCTAATGATTTTTGTGCAAGTAATGAGAAAATTACAAAATGAAGAAAAGTGAACTTGAAGCAAGACCATTAGCCTCTTTGACCTTGGACCTTCTCAGTCGATTTTCTCATCCATAAAGGGAAGATGACTAAGACGACTCTTCTGTGTGGTTATCAGGTGGATCTGAAATGATGTCTATGATTAGAGCTCATGGTGCCAACCGCCTGAAGTACAGAGCAGGCAGCCAGTAGTACTGCTCACCACAGGGCATTTGGGCAACCACAGTGACCTCCCATTCCGTGTGGCTGCACCCTCACATACTAATCTACTTTTTTGGTTTCTGGAGGGGAATAATTTAGCAAACTTTTGCTGTCAAGAAGCAAGAGGTTGGGAGACATTTCTCTTGGGGAATTAGATTTTCCAATTAGATTTTCCAACTCAGGCATGGCTGCAGATTCTAAAGAGACATGTCAGATCTGTTAATTCAAAGTTCAGGGTGTTAAAAGCCCTTTTCCCATACTAGTGTGTGTGTGTGTGTGTGTGTGTGTGTGTGTGTGTGTGTATTCCTATTCATGTGTGTGTGTGTGTGTGTGTGTGTATTCCTATCAAGTGTGTGTGCAATTGCATGTATGTGCTGGTACTCGAACATATGTGTGGAGGCCAGATATCCCACACCAAGTGTATTCTTCTATCACCCTCTACCTTAATTCTTGAGGCAGAGTCTCTCATTGATCTTTGTAGCTATTTGGCAAAACAAGCTATCCAGTGAGATTCCAGGACCTGATTGTCTCCAGCTCCCCAGGGCTAGGATCATAGGCCCAGCTCTTGACACAGTTGCTGAGAATCAAACTCGGGTCCCTGTGCTTGTGTGGCAAGCACTTTTACCCACTGCGCAGTATCCACAACCCCCAGGATGCTTTTATTAGAAAACCATCTTATTTATCGATTAACAATTATATCCTCCCTGAGTATAAGTCTGTTTAAGGATTACAGGTTGGTAATTTGGCTTCCCTAGAAGGGATTTCTCTAAGGCAATAGCCTCCAGTTTAATGAGAACAGCCAGGTGACTGGCTGGCTGTGAGAACACCACTTTTCTAATAAGGAAAACAGGTACTCAAGTGACCATGAAGAAAGACCCTTGTCCCAGTGACTCCATCAAATCCCCCTCCGGTCACGGTTTCCTGATGCTAAGTGTATGCAGCTTGGATACCTCCTGATATTATAAGGAGTTAGAGATTTCACTTTATTAATTAACATTTTCATTTTGCTCAAATTCTGAAGTGCGCTGATTTTCCAGAAGTGCTAATTATCAACCTCACAGCCCAAAGTCAGCCGCATGTTAAAATATTCCATTACGTGCTCCCCGAGGAGCTTGGAAATGTCCTCATTCAGCCCTATAGGCAGGTGGGAGGCCCTGGCTGCCACTGCTCATGGGCTGGGGGCCTCTTCTGACCAGATGCACCCCAACAAGCCCTTCATTCTGTGGGAGTTATGGCCACATCTATCTTTTAACAAATTCACTTACCAGTGTCAGTGTTGACGTGTGGCTGTCTTAGGTTCCTATTGCTGTGATAAAACACAGCAACTTGGGGTGGAAGCTTACAGTCCCTCGTGAAGGAAAGTTGGGGCCAGAACTCAGGCCAAGGACCTGGAGGCAGGAACTGAAACTGAGGCCATGGAGGAACACTGCTTGCTCCCCATGGCTTACTCAGTCTGTTTTATTGTACACCACAGGTCCACCTCCTGGAATGGCATCACTCACAGTGGGCAGGGCTCTTCTACATCAATCATTAATTAAGAAAATGCTCCACAGGCCTGCCTACAGGACAACCTTATAGAAGCGTTTTCTCAGTTGAGGTTCTCTCTTCTCTGATAACTCTAGCTTTATTAAGTGGACAAAAAGAAAGAAAACTAGGACAATGTCATCTCAGACCCCAGGCTTCTTCCAGCCACCCTCCTATCCCACAAACCAGCACAGAATTCTTGGCATGTGGCATACCCCAGCCATGAGACCCATTAGTAGTGTACAGGGCTCTGGAAGGACCTTCAGAGCCTCAGGGCAAACAAAAAGAGTGACCCAAAACATCATCATAATGAGAGATACACGTACATACACATGAAGAGGAATGTATGTCTGTGCCCCAGTTCATTTATGCTGCTGCTACAAAATACTACAGACCAGGTAGCTTATAAAGAACTGACGTTCGTTTCTCACAGTTCTGCAGTCTGGACATCCAAATCAAGGCTCTGGTAGATTTGGCCTGGAGACCAGCTTTCTGCCTTTTCCTCACTGTGTCCTTTCATGCCAGAAAGGGCCAAAGAGTTCTCTGGGTATCTTTCAGTCAGTTATCCGTCCCACCCATGAGGACCCCATCCATGAGGACCCCATCCATGAGGACTCCACCCGTGTGCCTCCATGGCCTCCTGGGGCCTGCCTCTCACCCCATTCCCTTGAGCACAAGGCTTCAGCACAAACAGTCCAAGGGGAACACATATAGTCTCAGATCCCACACAAAGGGACATTGGAATTCGGAACTCAGATGCACAATTTCCCGTGTTGACTAGGGAGTTTTCCATCCAGGAATCAAATAAGAGAGATCCATCCACTTCTGATCTTTCCTTATCATTTATTGGAGCCACCTAAACCTTGTGTTTTCAGCCATCCCAGATAAACTGAGGCATTCCCAGGACCTTCTGCTCATACCAGGAAGTGCAGGCAGCCGATGGTACTAACAACTTCCAGGGCTTGCACCCAGAGTATGGGAGATAGCCCCTCCTTTCTCCAGGATCACATATATGTACCTGCATGTGTGAGCACACAAGATCCTTGCTATGTCTCACCTTGGATTAGTGGATTCGCATGTTCTCTGTATGCCTAAAACATGAGCTCTGCCATCTTTAAGAGCATTTTAAAGACTGTCCCTGTTTCTCCATCAGAAAGTCATGTGTCAGTGAGCAATATTTGCAGAAGGATGGATGTAGAGGGACTAAGTGGGAATTGGGTTCCCACTTGGATCAGGACACATTCCACTGGCTCCGGTTCTCCTGTGGGAGCCACGGTCCTGGGGGTTAAGTGGGACTAAGTGGAGAACATATCCATCCACAGATCATGGTACCCTGTTCTCAGACAGCCATGGCAGGGGCTGACAGAGGTCTGGTGAAGACTGTAGGTCAGGGACCAAGAACCCAAATGCATGCCCTTCTGTGAGTCCAGCCATTTTTCCAAAGCCCCACAAACAGGGCCTGAAGAAGATAAAGAGAAGAAGACATTGTCACATCCAAGCATGGGCATGACGTATCAAGAACATGAGGGATGAGCCCAAGACCCAGAGCCTCATGGCCCCACTAGAAGATAGAAGGGCTCAGTCTGCCCTCAGCTCCTAGGGGTGAAGTAACACCTCATGCATAGTCAACAAACATCTCCTATGTATGACAGATGCGGGTGGTTATGACTCTAGTAGGATCCTCAGCGGGCTAGGCTGATGTGGACTCAGCAGGGAAGCACGGGCAGTAAAGATAAGGTACGCAGCCCTAAAGCGTACGGGCTGAGGCAGGAGGTTGAGCAGATGGCACCAAGAGCAAGACTTCCGCCTGGCTCTGACTAATTGGCCCCACGCTGGATTAGAGATAGGAAAATGAGTTTGTGTAAAAACACCCAAGTGAGTCCCGAAACCTGAGCCTTCCAGAACAAGCCATGTGACCTGATCTGCTCTGGGAAGTTAGGGGGAAGACAGACCCAGCTACTGGCACTGAATGCCCATGGGAGTCCTTAGTTCTAACCCACAGAATCTTTCTAAAAGTAAGATTATAAATTCTTTCTCTGATATTTCATTACTCTCATGCCAGGGGAACACTGGTGTCCATCACAGGGGATTTATGAGGTTGGGGATGGGATTGTGGTAAATCATTATCTCATATCCTTTGGGTTTTATTGTGTTTTGCATTTGTTAGAGGGAAAGAGTTTTTCCATTGTAAGTTGGACAGTGTGGACACTGAAGGGCCTCCCATGGATCTCGTGACCTTTTATCTAGTGACCTAAGAAGTTACATTGTCATCACTGGGTCATTTGAGGGTTTGGACTGAAACAGGAAAAGAGGTGGGAAGAGTAAGCATACTTGGGACCACATCTGGGTTATTCCCAGAGCTGGCCAGACTTACATTGTGTTCCTGAGGAAGCCCCTGTTGGGATGCAAACGATAAGGTTCCCAAATTATCCAGACTTCTGAGGTCCATGGCTGAAGCAGACTGTTGAGGATGGCGGAATAGCCCAGCCCTGAGGCCACAGGGCACACACCTGAAATGGTACCTGGTCCAAACACATCTCTGCCACCTGCTGACTCCGCCTCAGTGGGCAAAATACCCAGCTTCTCCTACCTCGGTTTCTCCTCGACATAATCTCATGGGTTGCTCTGAGAATGTAGTTAACGCCTTTGTGATCCACATGAATGTGGTCAGTGCTGTGGTGTGGTGTGGGCAGCCAGAGCCTCCCAGTCAGCTGCTTAGCCTGAGCTCCCCTGGAGCTGGTGGACGGGTTAGCTGCAAGGGCCCAGTCTCCAAACCCCCAGTCAGTCTTGGATCTCAGTTAGGAGGAACTGAAGACAAGCCCCAAAGCTCCCACGAGGTCACCAGGTCCCTCCCTCTGCCATTAAGAGCGTACCAAGGTTCTACAAAGTTCCAGGATCCTGCTTCTGTCATGCATGTTTGAGTTACTGAAGCCACTGCAGAGCTATAATGACAATACTACAGGAATTAAGGAGGAAGGACACACAGGATACAAACCACACGCTTCCCAGGAATTCTGTGTAGGTCAAGCAAGTTCATTTCATGAATAATGTCTTAGTTCCCTTTCCAATTGCTATGACAAAAATCCCTTGACAAAAGCAGCTTAGGGGATAAAGGGTTTCTTTTAGTGCAGTTCCAGGCTGCAGTCTTAGTTAGGATTACTATTGCTATGATGAAATGCCATGACCAAAAAGTAAGTTGGGGAGGAAAGGGTTTATTTGATTTACACTTCCACATCACTGTTCATCATCAAAAAGAAATCAGGACAGGAACTCACACAGGACAGGAACCTGATGGCAGGAGCTGATGCAGAGGCCATGGAGGAGTGATGCTTCCTGTATTGCTTCTCATGCTTACTCAGCCTGCTTTCTTATAGAACGCAGTACCACCAGCCCAGGGATAGCACCAGTCACCATGGGCTGGGCCCTCTCCCATTTATCACTAATTAAGAAAATGCCTTATGGCTGGATCTTATGGATCTCAGTTGAGTATCCTTCCTCTCTAACGACTCTAGCTCATGTCAAGTCAACATAAAACCAGCCAGCACATAGTCCATCAGAGCAGGGCAGCCACCGCAGCAGGAGGCTGAGTGAACTGGTTCACAGAAGACAGAAATAGAAGATGCTCACTCAGCTCACTTTCTGATCTTTTTTCCCTAGTGAATATTTTATTTCTTACATTGTTTTATTTAGAATGTCATATGAATAGTGTATTTACATCATTTCCACCCCCTGCAAATCCTCCCATGACCCCAGCTCCCTCTCAAATTTATGACCTCTACAGCCTACTGAGTTAATTTAATGTTGATCATATCTATATGTGTTTAGGGCTTACCACTGGGATTGGACAAACTATTGGGGGCTCATCCCTAGAGAAAATTGATTCTCCCACTCTTAACAACCATTGCCCATAGCTCTTCATCTAGGATGGGACCTTGTGAGATTGCCCCCATCCACGTTGGAATGTCAGCTGTTTGTCATTGTGCAGGTCTTATTTAGGTGACCATATCAGTAAGACTTCATGGATGTAGCTCCCTGACATACATGGAAGACAATCTTATTGCTGTGGCCTGGTCCTTAGACTCTGACAATCTTTCTACTCCTCTTTCCGAGTGTTCCTTGAGCCTTAGCTGTAGAGGTTGTGCTGTAGAAGTATCACCTCAGGATTGGGCACCCCATCGTCAGCATAGTTCTGTGTTTTGACCAGTTGTCCATTTCTGTAATGGTCTCTGTCTGCTGCAGAAAGAAGCTTCTTTGATGAGTGGCGAGAGCCACCCTTACCTCTGAGTATAAGGATAGGCTTTGAGAATGAAGTGGGAATTACACTGGTTTAGGAAGGTGGCAATAGTAGGTTCTTCTCTAGGCCATGACCTCACCGGTCACAGGTAGTTGGCTGATTTTTTAGTGATCCACATGAATTCCCTCCCATGGAGCTGGCCTTAAGTCTAGTGAGACAGCTGTTAACTACCCCAAGATTCAGGTATCACTATCAGTTTCTCCACTTTCATTCAGTCCAGGGCCCAGCTCATAAAATGGTACCACCTACATTCAGGGTGGGCCTTCTCACCCAACTTTTAAAAATCCCTTTCAGGATATGCCACAGGACAGCACAGTCCAGACAGTTCCTCCCCAAGATCCTTCCCAGGTTGATACTGCAGTGTGAACCTGACAGTCAAAATGAACTATCACAGATACCAGCTTGGGACTGCGGCTCATGCAAGGCTCCTTGTCAAGTTAGAGGTGGAGCTGACTTCAGATCTAGGTCACTAGTCAAACCCACCTCACTGTGAGAGTTAATAAGACATGTATCTCTGGCCAGACCATCAAAGGGTCTCCACTCCCTACCTCCCCTGCAATGCCGTCCCTCAGCCAGCTTTCTGTACCCACATCCAGAGTCAAGGCCAGGGGGTCTAGACCTGGTTCTGATATATCTGCAGTACTACACGCACATGGGGAGAACAAAGCAGGTCAACCAGGCTTAGCCTCAGCCCTTACATGGTACCCGGAGTGGTCCCTACAGCTTCAGGCTTGGCATCGGGGGGGACTATCCTAACACTGCTCTGTCTCTGGGGATGCAAAGGTGTGGAAGGTCTGGACATATGTCTGACGGAGAAACACACATGTTGGAGGCGGAGTGGAGTCATCCCAGCCCCCAGGGCTTGAAGGTTCTCACTGCGTCTCTGGAAAGCAATGCAATGCTCTTGCAATCCACTCCACTGGCCTAGACAGTGTCGGGCGATACGGAAAGAGCAGCGGGTATGGAGCTGAGAGGCAGAAATGCCGCCTGCTTCTAGATCGTGTCTGCTGTGTCCAGGTTAGAGTCAGCCAGCCTTCTAGAATGATCTTCTGTGGCTCTTCCAGCACCCATGCGAAAAATGTACGTAGAGGTCATTTCTATCATGTAGATAAACCATAGGCTCAGGATGGCAGCATGTTCTCTCATCCACACAGCTGGGGCCAGGGTCGTCATGGGAACTTGATGACAGCTTATCATGTGTCTCTTTTCCCCTTGTAAATATTACGGAGCAGAGAGAGTAAAATATAAATATATATCATAACATATATATATAGATATATATAGATATGTGTTACAGATATTATATGCGTAATAGAAAAAAAAACCTTAATTTACTAACACTGGCGGACTCATGACACAGAATTACTATTCATATTTTTGGTCTCTTTCTCTCTCCTGTTTCCAGGGCTGCATGTACTTTCTGGAGTTGTAATTAATTTGATAACCCAACCATTTTTGCCCACTACGACAAGATCAGCTCTTTAGACAATTGAATGCTTGTTGTCGACAGAATTTAAATAGTTACATAATGTTTCCCAGAGTAGATTTATGAAAATTTAGCCAGCTGTTTTCCTGTTGTCAACTAGACTATTTATAGTATCGCATATTACCGGTGATACTGCAGGCCACATCTGCCCAAAATGCTCCTGAAGTAGAATTATCTAGTCAAAGAATATCAACAATTTTTAAGTCTCTTGATTCATACTTGCAAACTGTGTTGTGAACGTCTCATCACCCATTCTGATTGCATCCTCGCCAGATCAGGTGAGCATGCATTCGCTTTAGAGAGATTATGCTAATTGTGTGATTTCAAAAAGCCTTTGCCAATGTAATTCAATTCTGCCTCTACTTAAATCAGCTATATTTAGTTGTAGTCCATAGCTAATTAAATGTGCATGTATTTCATAGTAACTTAGTTATTTTCTATAAATTAGTCCTACTGATATCTTCCTTGTGGATCATCTGGTTTAGTTTCAGGCCCATTCTTCTTTTAGTGGCTAACAAAAGAAAGAAGAAAGATCATGGATGGGGGGAGGCTGTACCTGGCACCTTTGGGTACCTCACACCCAGCCAAGTGATGGTTGTTCTGTCAACTCGCCACAATGTAGAATCACCTGAGAAGGAAGTCTCTTGACTCCATTGGACTCAAGGCAGAAGGCATGCCCGTGAGGGATTTTCTTAATGATTAACTGAGGTGGGAGGACCTGCCCTGGATGGCCACCGTCCTCTGGACTGAATGAAAGGGAAAAGGAGCTGAGCAAGGGCGTGTGCATGTTTACTCATTGCTCTCTGCTCTTTACTGGGGATGTAATGTGACTAGCTGCTTCAAGGTCCTGCCTCGACTTCCCCACAGTGATGGGGGGGACGTCTGTAGCCTGGAATTGTGCATTTCAAAATAAGTCATTTCTCCCCTCCATTGCTTGTGTCGGGGCATTTTGTCACAGCAACAGGCAACAAGCCTAAGCCATCCTCTCCCCAGCACAGAGTTCCAAACTTTTCTGAGAATTTACATCCAAGATGGGGGACATCCACGATAGACAGTTATCCCCTAGACCTCTCCCTGGGGAAGTGGTGATGAGCAGGGCCAAGCTCAGGAGTGGAAGAGCCAGAGGAAACAGGAAATACAAAGAAGTCTAACTGGCTGCAGATGGGAGACGCCCCTGCAGAGCATTGGTGCTCATCTCTTCATCCTGAATGGAGTACCTGTCAGACACTGGGGCACCTGGAGGGAGAGGAATCCAATGGAGGAGGAGTTTCCTGGGACATACAGGCGTGGCCACAGCATACACTCAAACCAGTACCTGCCCACTTCACATATCCAGTGTCGCCAGTCATCATGCTCGGAGTCAGCATTCAAATTTACTTGTCTAGTATCACCACAGGGTCACCCCACATGCCCACTGCCAGTCACCACTCCACCCCACAAGCCTAGTGTCACCACACACGCCCACTGTCACCAGTGTCACCCCACATGCCCACTGTCACCACACACTCCCACTGTCACCACACACGCCCACTGTCACCAGTGTCACCCCACATGCCCACTGTCACCACTCCACCCCACAAGCCTAGTGTCACCACACACGCCCACTGTCACCAGTGTCACCCCACATGCCCACTGTCACCACACACTCCCACTGTCACCACACACGCCCACTGTCACCAGTGTCACCCCACATGCCCACTGTCACCACTCCACCCCACAAGCCTAGTGTCACCGTTCCAACTCACATCCCTAGTGGCTATTTCACCCCACATGCCCAATGTCACTATTCTGTGTTACATGCCTGATGTCACCAGTGGGCATGGCATGCCAGTACAATCAGCCTATTCAACCAGGGACACTTGAGTGACATCTCCCTGGTAGCATTTCCATTTTGCTAAAGTTCAGTGACTACTCATATCTGGACAGTATACCAAAATATCCCAGAAATTCTCCAAGAAAAATTGATTAGTCTATCATCTTAGGATGATATTGAAAATCCATTCACTTCTTTGGAGTCAGAGGATGGCCCTTGGCAGCCGATGAGGCGTGAATTTAGTTGCACTACAGAAAGACTTGTGTGTACAAGCTCATCTCGGCTTGTTTTCCAGCAGTCAATAAATCCATCAGTGCTCTCTGAGCTCGTGGGATGCCGGGGTCATGGTGTCTGTGTCTGTGCACAGGCCCGTTCCCTCTGAGATTTGGTGCTGGCCTGTGCTTAGAGCAAGAGTTGTCTGCAGTCGCTGCTGATTACAGATTTCCAGCTGAAAGAGGCAACAAGGACTGGTGTGGGATCTCAGGCTCACCGTGCACTCAGTGGATCTGGACAGGACCTGGGAACAATCATTCTTACCTTATGTCCAGCACAGTCAGGCCCTTCAAGAACCACTGACCCTGAATGGCACAAGATGCTTTTCTGATTGCTCTGTTTACTCTCGGTGTGACAGTGGGCCATAGCTTCATGTTGCCGAGCCAGATCTTCTTCAAAGTGAGGGTGGCACTGGCCATTCTGCAGTGTTGGGACAAAGGAGGCACAGAGCTTGAGCTGTTGACTCAGCCCAGCTGCACATTTTAGCTCCCCATCCTTGCGGGTGTGCCCCACGCTAAGCTGTGTTGTCAGCCCTGCAGTGGGAGGGGCAGCTCCAGGTGCTATGACATCACAGGATTATCTACATGAAAATGCCAAAAATTCTCAGAGCCTTGTCTGGACAACAGTAAATGCCAGATGAATATAAAATACACTTGACTCAAAATCCCCCAGTGCACAGCAAATGCGTGCAGAATTTGTGCTTCTACATTAGAGCAAATAACACCAGGAGTGTATAAGCTCATCTTTATGGGGAGAAGGCAGAAGGGGCCGAAGATCTGGCCATTTGGATAGAGTGTAGACATGTCTCTCCTTCTCAGAGCAGGAGACTACCAGGCAGCCAGATGGCAAGATAAGACCCCAGATCTACAGCTCTTGAGGCCAAATGCCTAAAAAGGATGAAGCTCCGGGGTTCTGATGTCACCTGTGACTTGCCTGAGCTGGTCCAGGCTCCTCGAGTGCCGTGTGTAGAATATGTTCAGCTTCTCTAGGTCAAATTTCAGTGAGGTCATTTGCACAAACATCGAAGTCTTTCAGCCCCATGATGGAGAAGTGCATCATCTCCCCTGGGCAGGCAGGTGCTGTGCCCCCGGCCTGCGCATGAGCAAGGTTCAGGGACCTCAAGGCAGAGCCCTTTCAAGGCTCAGCTGTGTTGTGTCTACTTAGATCTCACTGTCCCATCGACTCCTTGCTGAGTGCTTCGTCTCACCAGACATGCAGAGTGGGCCCTGTCAATAGTGTGCCATTCTCTTTGATCCCTCTTGGGACTGTCTATACTCCAGGGTCCAAGAGTCCAAGAGGCAGACAAAGATTGACCTTCTCCCCTGCTCTGGCTTTGAGTGTTACCCACAGTATGGGCTTCTCCATCCTTCTTATTGGGTCCATGTGATCAGTGTCCAGGCCAAGCTACCATCTACTGGTACAGCAGTGGCAGGATGTGAGGGGAGCTGCCGGCGGGGACCGTGAAAGAACACATTCGGTGGCTTCACCTGCTAGACATTCACCTTTCTATTGCTGCCTAGGTGGATTTGCCTTCATCTCTATAGCTGCCCACTGTGGAAGGCTTATCGATCTCCAGATGGCAGCAGAGTCTCCCTCAGTGACCAAAATAATAAAACCCCAAGTTCTCCTGTAGAAAATACAGGCATACCATCTCTGTAAATCACAGTATCGATAGGTGAACTCAGCCTGTGAGCCAGCCTACACTGTCCGGGGTAAGCGCACAGTTCTGCACCTTTAAGCGCAGGTGAGATTGCATGAAGCAGACAAGAATCCCCTCCAGGATGCAGAGCGATGCAGGAAGGGAAAGATGTGGAGATAGAAGCCTGGCAGTTCATCAGGATGCACATGATTATCTGATGTTTCAGCTATAAAAGACAGAAGCCTGCCTGGAACCAAGCAAGAAGGGCATGTCACCATATATGGGGTGGGCAGTGGTATTTAACAGCCAGTCTAGCTAAATCCAGGAACTCATGATATCCTGGGGTGGGTCTTCTTCTTCATCCCCCTCTATCCATCTCGCTGTCCCTCTCTTGAAATTCTCCCCGGGTAGATTCCTGTAGATCTTACAGCACTACAAACACCCCTTGCTATGTAGTAAAAAAGACAGATACATTCATCCACCCAGAACTCTATCATTCTAGCTCCTGGGTCCAGGGCCAAGACAAGGCAACCTGGTCTCTCCCTGAACCATCCAGGGTGTCAGAAGCCCAGCACCGAGTGCCCATCCCTGTTGTTGCAGGAATGGAATCCTTGAAACAGACATGCCTGGACTATATTCCATTCCACTGCCCAGGGGATAGGAGAAGATGGCAATATGCAGACAGCCTCCCTTCCAAGCCACCGGGCAGAGTGGAGAGACAATGAAGTTTAAAGGAAATGGCCAGCCCTACCTACCAGTAAAGCTTAGCAGGTTCTCCATAGCCATACCTCAGGGGCACACCATTTTGCTGGTGGATAAACTCACTGGCCCAGCAGCTGTGACTGAGAGGCGGATTCCAGCAACATGGCTACCCTCAAAGTTGGCCACTTGGGTATCTTCCCGCATGAGGAGTGCAGGGCCTGGAAAGGCTCCTGTGAGCACACGTATATAGGTTTGCCACGCCTCATAGCACACTAGAGCTCTAGATGCCTACGCCCTGGATCATACAAAGGAAGATAGCTGCCCAGGGGAGAGTCCTGATCCTGCTGGGTGACTTATTTGATGTCACTGCTCTTCTGGTGGCATATGAAACCAGGTGCTAAAGGAATGACAAGTTCCAGGGGTAAATAACTAGACAGGATAGTGGGCCTATCCTGAAGAATGTGGGCCTGAACCAGGGATGCTGGCCTGGATGGGATAGATGGCTGTCGAGTACTGCCACAGACAATGCAGTCTCAGGTGTGGGTGGGAATGCTGGCTAAAGACCAAGGTGGACTGGCGAGTGGAAAGAGGTGGCTCCCAAGGGCACTTTCACAAATGCCCTGAGTTTGTTTGAAGCTGAAGAAGACATGGAGACATAATCAAAGCTGAAAACCCTGCCAGGCCTCAGCAGAAGGAACCACTGTCATGGCAGACACCATACTGGACAGTGGAACCCTGAGTGTCCCAAGTCAGGTGTTTTTATTGATACAGAACTCCTCGGACAGAACTACTGATAGCAGGTGCAGTTCCTGAACAACCAAACATCCGACGCATAAATCCAACACCGGCAGACAATGCAAAATGCTAAGACCTAGGCAGCCCCTCACCCAACAGTGTGCAAAACAATTATTTTATACAGAACATCTACAACAAGCTACTGTGCGTAGGAATTACTCCAGCTCCTCATGACCACAGCCAGAGATGGAAACCACCTTCTGTACCACCCAGATGGTCACATTTAGCGTGTCAAAAGTGGCCTTGTGATTTCCACACCCGACCTGCCTCTAGTGATCTCTGGTGGGCATGCCACCATGCTCTCCTAGACTCCTCAATGACAACCATTCCCTTACCTGTGTCCAGAGCAGAATCAAGCTGTAGGGATTCTCTGGCAGAGCTGCCTTCCCCACTGCATTCTCATGACTATGGTCATCCCTCCTCTGAGCCATCTGCTGTGTCCCTTACACACTCTGCTTCTCCACCCAGTGTACGGTGGTAGAAGGCAGCTCCTCTTCCCTCCTTTAGGACAGTCAGCCACTATGAACACAGCCAGCCCTTCAGGGATCCCCCATTGTCCTCAGACAAAGGCACAAGATTATTAGGGTACCTCTGAGACCACCATTAGCCACCCCTATATCTTCCTTATCCCCATGCTCACACCCTCTGCCTTGGTCCAGATGTTCTATCCCTCTTTGTTGCTCTGGTGAGTGTCTCCTGAGTGGCCCAGAACTTCAGCAGGTGCAACCCTCTCTCCTGGGATGCTCTTACTCTGATACCCTGGCCACACCCTGTTCACCTTCTGATGTCAGCTCAGGTGTGACTGTCCAAATTGACCCGCCAGCCCTACAGATGAAGTGGATAGCGTATCTCCTTACCTGTCCTCCCAGTAGCTGCCAAGACCTGCTAAACCTCAGGGAGCTGGCCCATGCCATCCTGTGATGAGCACCTGTGTCTCACAGGACGACTGTGAAGAAGGGAGTTTATAAAATACATAGGTTTCCAAGCTGTGGTGAACACTGTTCCTGTGGCTATGCCTACCTATCCGTTCCTGGAAATGTTAGGAGTGTCACATGTGCTTAGTTAGGAAATTCCCTCCCTCCTCTGTCAAAACAGGTATCTCTACCATCAACACCGAGTATGTGCTGTTTTGAGGCTTTCCCCCCTATAATTTGAAAAGTAATAAACTACAATTCTTTGTGTAAAATGCAAGTTGAGCAGGTGTGGGAGATCCTGAGATTTTTCTCAGTGCATGGCTTGGAAAAGAAGACTTCGCCTTCTCTGTTGAGAACCACATTGGTGAGCACGTCTCCTCTGTGACTCTCAGACGTTCCATCTTGGTCTGGAGAAGGGCAGTGAGCAATGCTCTTTGGAAAGGTGTGGAGTCAGACTGTCTTATATCCTCCTCTTTCTCAGCTCTGAGTCCTGCCTTTTGGGGTTGAATCCTGTCCTAACTCACTAAAATGGAGATCTGAGGGGCACGTTACTCTGGATTTTGTAGGAAAGGGCCAAGGAGGACGTGTTAGAGCAGGTAAAGACTGGGTGATGAGAACTGTGTCCTCGCTGGGGAGAATGAGCTGGGCCCATGATACTGATTATGCTAATAACATGTTACCTTTAAATGTGTTCTTAACCTCCAAGGCTTTCTCCTGCAAATTATCATCTTTAATCCTCGGAGGCACAGCAGGTGTGATCATCCATGTTTTATGGAAGGGGGACGCAAATGACAGAGCAATTAAGTGGGGTTTTGCCACATCCTGCAGCTGCCTGGACAGGACCCAAAAGAACGAACCAAATATGCTGAATCTCAGGCTGACAGAGTAACAGGAGAATGTGAAATAAAGTGGTTATTATTAAAATATGAGGCAATAAAATACCAAAGAACAGCATGTAAGTTATGAGCTAATAACATTGTTATTGATTCTGGGACTAGACTGGGGATTTGAGTCATTGCAAAAATCATCTAACTTCTCAACCTTAGCACTGCGAGGTATTCAGGGGGCATTTTGGGGACTAACAGCTGGTAATACGGCATTGGCTAAGACTTGCCAAGTCTTCAAAGCTGTCATGACCAAGAGTAGTGGCTATCCCACCAGACTGACAATAGAAGGCCACTTTGCCTCTTTGGACAGTGAAGTAGTTGACGTGTGGGGGAAAGAAATATTGTTTGTACTGTCTTGTATATAGAGCTGTCAGTTCATGAAATTGAGCTCCGTACCCTGGGAATGATTTCCAACCATTTGGGACAGCTTCCGTGAGGAGCGCATACGAATGTGTGCCTGTAAATCCGCATGTCATCTCCCTCTTAGTGCTCAGGCCACTGAGCCTGGGAAAGGATCCAAGCGCATGCGTGTGAATCTATGAGTCATCACCCTCCGTGTTCAGGCGGCCGAGCTCATGAGTTTTGGGGGTAATGTGGCTGACAAGTAGCTATTACACTTTACTTCCAGAAATCTTTGCTTCCTAGTTTTCTCTCTGGTGATCATCTTACCTTTGCCTTTTCATGACTGTGTGTGGTGTGTTCATGTGCCGTGGCAGGCGTGCAGAGGTCAGAGGTCAACTTGTGGGAGTCAGTTCTCTCCTTCCACCTTGTGGATTCCAGGAATTGTATTCAGGGTGTAGGCTTAGCAGCAAATGCTTTTGCCCAGGGAGCTATTTCTTTGTCCCTATTCGTGATCATTTTAAATGGTATGTAATAACTGCATGTATGGGATGCAGCATGGTTTCTTCATACACATATATTTAGTATGTGGTAATCTAGTCAAGGTAATTAGCATTTCTATCTTTGTGCTGGGACTACTCCAAATTGTCTCTTTGGGTATTTTGAGATAGACTGTAAATCACTGCCAGTTGTAGCTGCCCTGTTGCACAGCAGAACACCAGCCCCAACCCTTCTGTCTCAAAGGGAATGTGTATCTAGCCGAATGTGCCCACCCCTCCCTGAGTATTTAATTAATTCAAGAGAAGTCTCCCAATAGGATCTGCTGCCGGCTTCCCCGTGTGCTCTGCCAGTCTGCACCCTGTGGACGAGAATGACGCATTCGTAGTGGTACTCAACATTGTTTTTGTTCTGACTTTGACAAGTTGATAATCAAAACAGTCACCGTGTAATACAATTTCTTTGAATCATCACAAACACACTGGTGTTTGAAGCCCTCTGTGCAATTCTTTGATCTGCTTATTCATGTCCTTTAAGCACGCATTTATTAGCACAATGAGCATGACTTGTGATTTCCATTTATAGAAATTTATCCCAAGAAGATAAGTCACTGACAATCTTTTTCCTATAAAAATGCCCATGGTATTTCTATTGTGGTAAAAAACAGACAATACATCAAATAACCAAGGGGCAATTAGTACACTACACTGAGCCTGGAGAGATAGCTCAGCCGTTAAGAGCATGTAATATCAGCTTGACAGAAGTTTCCAGGGGAAGAAACTTCACTTGAGAAAATGCCCCCCTCCAAACTTGTCTGTGGGCAAACCTGTGATATATTTTCTTGATTGATGATTGATGTGGGAAAGGCCTAGCTCACTGTGGGTGGTGTCATTCCGAGGCAGGTGACCTTGGGTTCTATAAGAAAGCAAGCTGAGCAAGTCATGAAGAGCAAGCCAGTAAGTTTCTCCATGGCCTCTGCATTAGCTCCGGCCTTCAGGTTCCTGCTCTAACTTACTTTGATAATGGACTGTGGCAAGTGAAAGTGTAAACAGAATAACCCTTTCTTTCCCAAGTTGGTTTTTGGTTATGGTGTTTCATCGCAGCAATAAAAACCCTCACTATGATGGGTTCCCAGCACCCATGTCAGGCAGTTCACAACCACCTGTAACTCCAACTCCAGGAGATCTGCCCCCATATTCCTCCAGCAAAAAAATAGGACACTTGTGAGTGTGGACATGGCCCTGCCTTATTCCCTGGAAACACGAGGTCTGGATTCTAGGCAGTTACAAACTAGCATAATGGAAACCTCCCTAGACTGGTGATGAGTGAGGAAAATCCCTGTGATCAGATCAGACATTCGCAGCTGCCTTAGGGTCCAAGGATGCTCCCGGTGCCCACCATTCCTCTCATCCAGATGTGCTTCTCATGTACCAGGCCACCCACCCTTGACATTCTTCCCTTGCCAAGTTTCCAGACAGCAGGAACAGAGAGTTATCTGGAGGCCAAGTTCTACACAAGAGAACGGAGAGTTTTTTTCAATCTCTGACCCATCACTGGTGATTCTAACTTATCCTTCCGTGGCCTGTTGTTGAAACCACTCTTGGGACTAGAAGTGGCCTTTGTAGTTTGAACAGAGACAAAGGTCATCTATCGAGAGATGCCAGCTGACCAGAACTCTTCAGTTGTGGCTGGAGGGATCTTTGCTCAGCTTCTCTCTGCCACCTACAGAGGGCGTCCCCCATCACTGTTTTATTTGCCTGTGATGTTTCAACAGCACGAATGTTTCCTGCAGTGTTCCCAGCCCCCAACAAAGATGTAGTCAGCGCTCTTGAGAAACACATAATCTGCTTATGATCATCTCTAAAGCAAGGGTGATGGTTCTTCCATAATTATCCAACCAGTCCATTTCACACTAACAGACATCTCAGAGCCAAGGCCCACGTGTCACATGTGTCCAAGGACAGCTATGAATGAAGCCCCACAGAAAATCATAAACTTAATCAAACATGAGGTGTCTTTTATTCTATTTGTAGCGGGTCTGTAGCTTGGTTACATAGTTCCTGATTGGAGGCTTCGTAGATGACAGTATATGGCATCGTCAACAGGTTAGAAAAGCCTGATCAAATAGTTTCATATGACATATCATGACATCAGCTGAGGAAGGATCAGTAAAGGTCGTGCTTGATTGGCTAATGGGATAATGAAAGAGAGCGCAGAATGGACCAGGAGAGGCAGCTGAAACCTTCACCACCACCTAGAGGTAGTCTGAAGCCTTGGAAAGTTGTATATAACGGTGGCTGAGGGAAGCTTGGGAAATGTGGTCTCTGAGGCTTTTAGTCACCATAGGGGGAGGCTCTGCTTTCAGCTTTGGTGAGAGATGTTGGGTTCACTGTAACTATTCCATTTCCTCTCTGAGGTAACAGCTCTCACGTCAGTCAAACTGGCCAGAGTATAACTAATCCGTTTTCTACATGCATTTTTCTGATTGTAACTGTTCTTGGAAATTTCAGATTCAATGTAGTCACAGATGGAAGAACTCTCTTAAAGATAATCCTCCCAAGCCCTCTTCTACATGAAGGAGACCAGAGAAAATAAGGGCAAGTGACAGGTTCAGAGTCAGGAAGCCAGCAGCTGGAGACCATGATCCAGGTTCTATGTCAAGCCAGCGTCCCCACCTTCATCATCATCCCACCCGTTGCTGTACACCACCTAATTGTCAAATATTAAAAAGCTCTTCAATATGGTTCCCTTTTGGCCTTGATTTTCCAAGACTAAAAGCTAATTGCACCCAATTATAGTAATTATCTCATCCCTGGTTTCTCATGTAATTAGCCACCTATTTAGCTGTGTGTGTCTCTTTCAGCTGTGTGATAACCAGCCTCAGAGCATGTGGCTGCACTTCCCCTATAGTGTTCTGTGAGTTGGTTTTATAAATATTAAGTATGTAGATTTTCGCACACACACACACACACACACACACACACACACACACACACACACACACTAGAAGTATCCATTAATTATAACCTATGTGATTCAGATTATTATTCAGATTAATACTGGTACAGCTTTCTTTCATGAAAAGAGGAATAATAGTGCCTTAGCCAATGCTCTATTGCTGTGAAAAGACATCATGACCGCCACAACTCTTAAAAAGACAGCATGTAACTGAGGCTGGCTTACATTTAGAGGTTTAGTCCATTATCATCATGATGGGAAGCATGCAGGCAGACATGCTGCTGGAGAGGGAGTTGAGAGTTCTACATCCAGGTTAGCAGACAGCAGGCATGGAGAAAGAGAGAGAGAGAGAGAGCCACTGGGTCTGGCTTGAGTTTTTGAAGCACCAAAGCCCACGCCCAGTGACGTACTTCCTCCAACAAGGCTACACCTACTCCACAGACCACACCTCCTAATCCCTGTCAAGTGGTGCCACTCCCTAATGACCAAGCATCCAAATCTATGAGCCTATAGGGGTCATTCTTATTCAAACCACCACACGTAACCACACACAAGAAAGACAGCTTCAAGAGTCCAGGCCTTTTCTGACTGTCACTGAGAGTCTCTGATTGTTTCCAGGTCAAGATGTAAGCTCTCAGATGTGCCCTCTTCAAGAAATTGAGCCAGGCAGTGGTGGCACATGCCTTTAATCCCAGTACTTGGGAGGCAGAGGCAGGTGGATCTCTTTGAGTTCAAGGCCAGCCTGGTCTACAGAGTGAGTTCCAAGACAGCCAGAGTTACAACAGAGGAAACCCCGTCTCATAAAAAAAGAAGAAGAAAACACAAGTAAAAGCTTTAGGAGAGACAGTGGGCCCCTGGATGGGAGAGTTCTCAAGAGCCTCCATTATCATTTGAGGCTGTCTTTTATGGGATCCTAGAGAAGGGGGAGATACTTGCTGAGAGTGTAGCCTGGGTGATTCTGGTTTGGTTGACAGATGGGCTCATATAAGCTTTCCTCTACTCACATGTTCTTCCCCATAATGCATCTGATTTCAATCATATGTATATTCACGTATACATAGGCATGAGGTGATAAGTAGGTTATTCTCCCTAAAAGTTCACTCAGAGGACACAGCTTGCCATACTGCACATGGACCTAAACCTAGTCTAGGCCTATATTAGACCCCTATCTTCCAATCCCATTGTGGTAGTTTGAATGAGAATGCCAATGGCACCCATAGGCTTATATATTTAAATACTTAGTCCTCTGCTGATGGAACTGTTTGGGAAGGATTAGGAGGCATGGCCTTGTTGAAGGAGGTGTATAACAGGGGACAGGCTTTGAGGTTTCAAAAGACTGGAGCCATTCACAGTGTGCTCTCTGCTTCCTGTTTGTAAATCAGGATGTAAGCTTTCAGCTGCTGATCTAGTGCCATGTCTGCCTGTCTAACGCCATGCCACCCACCATGATGATGATGGATGCCTCTCCCTCTGAAAATGCAAGCGCCCTTCCTTTTATAAGCTATCTCGGTCATGCTGTTTGTTCGCAGCAATGGAAACCATAACTAAGACAGAAGTTAGGCGCAAGGTTCATCAGAGGGTTTGGTGGCCATGATGGCAGAACAAGAGCATGGTGGCAGTAACGCCTGAGACCTCACATCTTGACCTGCAAGCAAGAGGCAGAGAGGGAACCCTGGGAATGGCTCCAGTCTTTTGCAAGCTCAAAGCCCTCCCCCAGTGACACCCCTCCTCCAATAAAGCCAGACCTCCTAATCCTTTCCAAATACTTCCACCAAATGGGGGACCGAGTATTCAAATACATGAGCCAATAAGGACCATTCTCATTCAAAGCACCACACTCATACATCTAGGGACATGTTTGAAGAAAAAAATGAGATGAAGATTCAGCCATAGCAAACATAACTCAGGAAGAAGAGAGAATCCTGCCTCTCCTTGTATAATAAGACACAGCAGGATCAAAAAGAGGCCAAAGGGCATGCGAGGGCAGCTCACCCGAGGAGAAGTGAGTAAGTATACTTGGGAAGCAAGACATAAACCTACCAAGAGGAATCTGAGGGGAAGTATAACGGAGGACAGGGAAGAAATAGCTTGGAATCCCAAGTAAAGTTCTGCAGACATTTATCCTGTGG
Source organism: Cricetomys ansorgei (assembly GCA_026225945.1). Taxonomy (NCBI): domain Eukaryota; kingdom Metazoa; phylum Chordata; class Mammalia; order Rodentia; family Nesomyidae; genus Cricetomys; species Cricetomys ansorgei. The sequence continues at coordinate 3,134,240 of JAMJFZ010004042.1, forward strand.
TCCCAGGAGGAGGAATAAGAAGAAATCATTTTCTAAAGGGCTATTTGTTCAGCTGCTATACCTCGATGCCTGTAGTAATTTCAATATGATTTTCAGGAGAAAGAATTGGGTACTCATCCATTTTCCTAACCTTATCGTCGAAGCAGTTGCTAACGAGGTATAGATGAAGAGGAGTTATGACAGGCTGTCTAAAGCACTTAAGAGACAATTTGGGGCCACAGTGTCCCCTTCAAATAGCAGCGTGTCAGGTAGGAATAACTGCAGTACGGGTCCTCAGAGGGTCTGCTTTTCTACCCACTGGACAAAGATTAGTGTCATGCTCAGCCTTACTCTCTGCCTATGAAGCCCTTGGTTTCTCAGTAGTCCTTTGCTACCTAGTCTCAGCTTTCTTCTATGGAGGACCACTCTGACCCCTGCATCACCCCATGTGTCTCCACCTGCCTGTGGAGAGTCTCAGAGGCATCCTGCCTGCAGCCTAGCAAAGTTCAAATCTGTGTGCTTTCTCCATCTCTTACTTCCCTAGCCCCCAGCTGTGTCTCCCATAATCTCCAGCCACTGTGCTGCTGTTTCTAAAGTATTGATTCAGTTCTATTGTTCCCCCGCTTCCCATTACAGAAGGAAAGTAGGTCCAACGTCTTTGGGACACAAGGTGCCCTGATGTACCCTGTCTCCCTCCCTTGATGTCTCTCCCCAACCTATGTGCCAACTAACAACTCCTCCAGTCTACTGGAGTTGACCAAAGCACATCCCGTCCCTGACCTTCCAGCCTTTCTCATAGCCATGTCATTATCTGAAATGTCCTTCCTCCAAATCCATAGTCACTTGGCCCTGAGTGCTTGAGATAACGGTGTGATGCCGAGAAGCCTCTTCAGGTCATGATGGATAGGAAGCAGAGAGGGAGGAGAGGAATGGGAATGAGACCAACATCCTGACTTCCAAGCAGTTGTCACCTTCTGGAATTTCCAGAACCTCCCTGGATTAGTTCCTGTTGTTGTTGTTGCTGCTGCTGCTGCTGCTGATGATGATGATGCTGCTGCTGCTGCTGATGCTGATGCTGATGCTGATGCTGATGCTGATGCTGATGCTGATGCTGCTGCTGCTGCTGATGATGATGATGATGATGCTGTCACTGCTGCTGCTGTTGCTGTGACAGATCTACTTAAGGGAGGAAGAGTTCCTTTTGTCTCACAGTTGGAGGGCACCAGCCATTGTGGTAGAGAAGGCACATCAGCAAGAACATGAGGTTGGGTCACTGCACCCAGAAGACTGTTCATGCTTAGCTGGCTTTCTCTTTTGCATCAGTTGAGAACTTCGCCTAGAATGGTCCCACCACAGTTAGGCTGGATCTTCTTGTCTCTAACCTAATCTAGAAGCTCCCTCACAGACATGCTCGGAGTCTTGTCTCCTAGGTGATTCTAGACCTTGTCAGGTTGATAATTAGCGTTAAGCATCACACTCCCACCATAACCCCCTGGCTGGGGACCAAATGTTTAAACATGGGTGCCAGTGGAGGACACTTTATACCCAATCTACAGGGAAATGAAAAGAGGAGGAAAGGTAAATGAGACCTGATGAAAACTAAAGAAAGCATCTATCTTTTGTGTTCCCACTCACATGGGGCCACCCGCATAGCCTCTACCAGCACCCCAGGCAGAGTGAGTGTGTAAGGCAATGAACAGCAGCAGGAGGCATGCGCCTGGGACTTATGCTGTTCTCAGAACCACACATGCATCTGTTTTTCCATCTTCACACCCCTGCTAAGATCACCTTCTAGGACCTTCCCTTAACCATCTATTTCCTCCAGCCAAGCGCCACCTCCCAAAGTTTCCAGAGCCTCCCAGAGTCCCAAAGTCATGTCACAAGGTGGAGACGTCTACTAAAAACAAAAAGGAACAAGGCCTACAGAGGCCAGCAACTGGCCTGATGGTGTATCACACCCACTGTGCTTCTAGTTCTTGGTGTCCACTGCCATGGCTGGGAGCATCCCAGCCATGTGGAACTCTATTCCCTCTTTGAAAGGGAGCTGTCACAGGCCACTGACAGCCCTGGCTCCTGTGTCACCATGAGTAGCACTTCAGCTCGGTCTGCAGGAAAGAAGGAACCAGTGGCACAGTCAGACTTTGGCCATGGAGGACCTTCACTACCAGATGGTATACTGTGTTCCAAAGTGAAAGGAAATGGTGTCAGACTTTTAAGATCCCAAGGGCATGAGGAAAATGGTCCTTTGATGAAGACTAGTGTGACTGGAATCTGTGGGATGTGCCTGGGTTTAGAAGACTGAGTCCTTCTGTGTTAGATCAGGCAATATGAATGGTGTAGCAGGCCAAGGCTGAGAGGCTGATGGAGGCTGGGCAGAGGGATTGTGACTTAAATGGCCAGGTCTGAATGTCAACAACCTCTTCTGAGACTTTGCCAGCCCCTGCTATATCCACTAGGAAGCATAAGGGTCTGCTGTGTGCCTATTGGGTAAAGAATGAAGAGCCAGTCATGTACCCCAACACTGATGGGCCGGGAGCTGCACCCCAGCATTTCACTGTCCCCATGCCCAGCACTGCAGACCCACAGGCTGTGCATGCACATCACCTGAATGCAGAGTGGAAAATGAGAAGAACGCTCCAGTGAGCGCTCCTCTCTGCAGCTTGCTCCTGAAAGCTGAGGCAGAACGGACCTTAATAACCATCGCTGCACATTTTATGTATGCGAAATACTAATTGGCTACAGCCTGACTTGATTCAAAAAGCCATTGCCAGCTGAGTGTATAAATGGAGCTCAAATTTAGGGGTTCATCTTAGGCGAACCCTTAAGAACAGGTGCTTAAATTAAATTAGGATGTGTCCCTGCCTCTGGAAGTTTTCCAGCTCATTTCAGGTTGAAGTGAACACATTAGGAAAAAGGAAGCCTACAGAAAACCAGTAACAGAAGAAGCTTCCAAAGCCACCATGCTTTATTTCAGCATAAAGCACCCACAGGCCTAAAGGGGCAGGCAGGCCTCTCACCCCAGCCACTTGGGAAGCTGAGGCAGGAGGATCCCAAGTTCTAGGCCAGCCTGGAGAGTTCAGCAAAACCCTCAAAATAAAAAAATAAAAGGAAAGCTGGGGATAGAACTCGGGCAAAATGCTACATTTAATCCTCAGTACTATAAACCCAGGAGGTACAAATTATTCATTGGTTTTGCTTTTCTGTACTAAGCAAAATACCTTCTCTGGATATTTTTTCTAGAATTTGTTTAAACAACAGCAACAACAAAAATGGCTTTGTTTCCTGATCTGCTTCTCTGGGCAGTGTGGTCTACACGCTGTGAAATGCCACAGATCCAGACACTGAAAGCATGGGCAGAAGGCGCCATGGTCTGCACGTAGGCTAACTCAGTGTGACAGCTCAGGAGTCCCCAGGCCACTGGATCTTAAATTTGACTGCACATCAAGGCACCAGCATGTTGTTCAAACTACTACTGCCTGGGTCCCACTCCAGAGACTCTGGTCCTAGAGCTGGATTGATGGTCTGAGCACTAGGAATTTTTTAAAGCCCCCACCCCCAGTGTCTTCTGTTATGTGTTGAATTCTGTCTCCTATCCCATGAACCAACTGTGTCCCCTCCCTCGGAAAGCCAGTGATGCACCCGAGACCAAATTCTATTTTGTGCCACACTGCAACTCTACTAGTGCATTGCCGTCACCTTGAGGCCCAAGAGAAGGGCCTGAGGACCTTGCCTCCACCCATCAGCTCAGATGGCTCGCTCACAGCGTGGCTGCTGCTTGCTAACCCACTGCTCTATCTCCTCCCTGTGTGGTCACATCTGTGGTGACAGTAGTCATCCCCATCAGTCTCTTACCCCTCTTTTCTGACCACACAGACGCTGGACCCACCCTCAGCAGTGTGTGTCTCACTGTACCAGATATCAGTCAGCAGCTGTGGCTGCCAGTCTCCTCCCTGCAGATCCTCAGAAACTTGCTCTCTGGCCATTCTCCACTGATTCTCTGCTCACAAGAATCTCGTCCCACATGCTGTAACATGGATGACCCTTGGATGAAACTGTTCTTAGTGAAATAAACCAGACACAGAGGATGGACACTGCCTGATATATGAGCAACCTTGATGAACAGTTCACAGACAGTTGAAGCATAGTGCTGGATACCAGGGGCTGTGGAGAGGTGTGGCTGGCAGTGCTTCATGGCTTCTGGGGACAGAGCATCAGCAGGGGATAGTGGAAACGTTCTATGGGTGGATGGTATGCTGATGTGAAAGTACTTGGTGACACCAAACAGTGAATTCTTAAATAACCAATACCACTGCTTCTTATCCTTTTTGTGAGGAAGCCTGGCCTGCCTTGGCCTAGGCCAGACAGCCCTCGACTTCCCAGATCCTCCACATCTCTATCCAAGGATGGCTTTGTCAGGGTGAGTTCCTCAAAGCATGAGTGCTGTTGTCATGTGATAGTGCCCGAAGCTACATCCAGACACGTGACAAGCTCAGATAGGCACGAGCCCCCCCACCCCCTGTGAAGGCTGAGAGACATGAAGCTAGATCTCTAGCCCCTAGGCCCACAATTTAATCACCAGAAAAACCACACTGCTGAAATATAAATCCAATTCCAGGGACCAATGTTCCAGGACTCAGAAGTATCAAGCCACAAACTGTCCAATCATAACAACTCGGATGTTAAATGGGCAAACGATGGTGACGTCGGGTGAACTCTGAGTGTCAGATCAATCCTTAAATATGGATTATGTTGCAGAGAAAGCAACCACAAACGACCCCGTGACCGCTTTTGTTCAAATCAAATACACACAGCAGGGGAACAAAAGCCTGGTGATCTCAAATTTAAGAAAACCTAACCCCACTCCTGGCTTAATTCTTCTGTTGTTTCTTCTTTCCAAATTAGATATTTATCTTTGAGAACAACATCTACTACTGCGCACATGTTGGGAAGCAGGCGATCCGGGTGGTCTCCACAGGGAAGGAGGGCGTGATCTTCAATGGCCTCAGCGACTGGCTGTATGAAGGTAAGACCTGCAGGATGAAGATGCAGTGTGCACCCACTGGGCAGCTGCTGCTGTGGCTGGATTCAGGCTCTGAATTTTCTTTCTTTGCTCTTTGACTTTAGCTATAAATTAAACTTCAATTTCTTGAGGGTCTTCAGGGGATACTAAGCCAGCACCCTTGGGTGGCAGGTGTGGGGACTCACAGGTGGCCAGGAATAGGAGACTCACTCACAGGTGAGGAAGGACTCACAGGTAGCTGGTGTGAGGGGCTGCACTGAACCCCTTGGTGCCTCTATAAAATGGGGAGGTGCTTCCATGGCTGCTGGTCTGAGCTGATGGATATCTAGGTAGTTTCCATGTCCTGGCTATTGTGAATAGGGCGGTAATGAACATGGATGAGCAAGTGTCTCTATGGTAGGACATAGAGTGTTTTGGGTACAAGAGTGGTATAGCTGGATCGTGTGGCAGATCTATTTCCAGCTTGTTTAGGAAGCTCCACACTGATTTGCATAGCGGCCCTGCCAGTTTGTACCCCACCACCAGTGAATATGCATCCACCTTACCCTAGAAACATGCCAGCTTTTATCATTGTTAGTTTTTTGGTGTGCTAATCACACCCGTGAGGATTCCATCTGGGGACTCTTGTACTCCAAAAAGCCCTTCCTCCTGATGCCATCATCTGGCAGATTCGGGCTACCACATGTGAATATCAAGGACCCACACAGCCTGTGGCGCCTCCCAGCACGAGTCACAAATGGGGCAGGGGAGGTCAATGGGACATGTGGTCACTCAAGTCCAGAGTCGGCTGCTGCTTTAGAAATATAGATGCAGCCAGAGTCTACTCACAACCCCATGGCCAGGCTAAGGGACAGCTTAAATGCATCGTACCTCCTAGCCTGAGATCACATGGTCACATGTGGTGATTTACCCCAAGTTGGTGTGGGGAAGGTCAGGGATGCTCTATTGTCATGGTGCTGATACCAGCTCCTCTGAGTGCTGTGCATTTCTCAGGCCTGAGCTTCTACCTTGGGGGTCGGGGACGGCATATGGTGTGGAGGGGTGATATAACTTCCCATCTCAGCTCACTGCAGTTTTGAGTTTCACCAGGCTGCCAGCACAGCCAGATGTGCCGTGCTCCCGATCAGAATGTGGTATGCTTCTATCATCCCAGAGTGCCCTGAGGCCCTTTTCAGGTCAACACCTCCCTCCCCCCAGCACTCTCTTATGGAGATCCCAGCAGTCTTTGTCCCTGTCTGACAGGCAAGCTGAACCTTCCACATGCAGGCAAGGCTGACTCTCCCGCCCATACCCTCAAGGCCCCCAGCACTGCACAGTGCCCAGATCACTCTTAAGAATGCAGTGTTCAGGTTGCCTTCTGACTTTCCAGGGGAGTCAACACTAAGATTTTGTTTCACAGGATACCCTGGGCCCTTCCTGAAGGAACTGATGGGGTGAGCAGACGCTGGGCTGGCGAGTGTCCAGGCTTGCTCTGTACAGAAATAGCCCAGGAACAGCAACCCAAGCTCTCCCCGGCTCCATCCAGATTAATCTGGAGTCACTGTTTTCTGCACTGGGTCCAACCCCATGCTTACTCAATAATCTTCAAGAAAGACCATCTCACATACCAGATAAAATTGTTAAGAGAGGGGATCCTGAAGTCCTGTGCTCACTGCACCAGGAGAAAACTAAAAAGCCTTTATCAGGAATGTTCTGAGGAACAATCAGAAACCGAAGCCCTGGTAGTGCCTGCTATGTGAGAGGATTTACCAGGCATGCCCAGCCTGTGATGACAGGAAGGCAGCCCCGAATCATAAACTTATAGAAAATAGCATGAGATAACTTTAAAATTTCTTTGGTTCCTTGACTGTGCAGATACTGAGTATGGATTTTCTAGATGGCAAAAGGATGCTCATGCATATCCCTTGCCTATATGTGATGCCTTCCGTATCTGCATGGGACCTGCTATCTGCTTGTTGGGGGTGGCAAACTGAGTGGTTAGTGGAAAGGCTGTGGAATCATAGGTACCAAGACAGGGATCCAGCATGACCTTGTAAAGCTTTTTCACCTCCAAGAACCCAATATGCTCAAATAACACATTGGAGGGACCCAGTGAGGTTGTGACCAAAACATATCTAACACACCATGGCAGCTAGCAGACACTTCAGGGTTCTTTATTTATAATCTTTAAAACCCTGTTCAATAACAGTGGCTGTATTCGTTTTTGTTGTTTTAACTTAGTCACTCATATTTTAATTGCAAAGGAAAGAACATATGTATCTGTTCCAATGCCGTTCTGTTACTGTGATTAAAACACTCTGACCCAAAGCAACTTAGAGAAAGAATGCGTTTATTGCTTATGTGTCATGGCCCAACTGCTGAAGAAAGTCAGGGACAAGAACTCAAGAGGAACTTGAAGCAGAATCTGTGGAGGAATACTTCTTGCTGGCTAGCTCACTACCTTAGGATAGCTTTCTTATATGCCCCAGGACCCCCTACCTAGGGAATGGTTCCTCCCACAATGGGCTGGGCTATCCTACATGAATTAACAATCAAAGCAATCCCCCACAGACCTTCCCAAAACCCAATTTGATCTAGGCAAGTCCTCAGTTGAGGCTTCCCTCTCAGACAACTCTAAGCTGTGTCAAGTTGGCAATTAAAGCTAACTAGGGCAATATATTTTTAAAAGACAGAGAGAGAAAGAGAAGCATCCAGGCAGGATTTCCCAGGTGGTTAGAAACTGTCCTGGACATCATGGGAGGCCAGTGTAGGCTAAGCTTGAGGGGCCACCAAGAAGGGCCTTGAGACTGGTTCAAAACCCTCAGCTCACTCTGTAACTAATCTCCTTAATAACACCCATAGCCAGGAGGTTTAAAACATCTTTCTCAGTATCTCAAAAAATAAAAAATTCATTGCTTTGCCATTCAAGCTAAGCTTTGCCTTAGCAAATCCATTGAAAAGATTCTTTATTTTCTTCAAGGCATTTACAAGAAATCATGTAGATATGTTAACAGAGCCCCAAGTATTTTAAATCAATCTCTCAGTGATGGGGCAGCTTAATCGGCTTAGCCTTGTTTCCTGGAAGGTTCTATATGCTGATGCTCAAACTTCTAAAACTGGGAACCTGGGAGCCCTGGGGGATACTGTGTCCTTTTTTAATAACAGGAGAATAAACTTAGAAGATTGTCTTGGCCTAATCGGTGGGTGACTTAACTGTTTTACTTCCAGGCTCTTCCTTCAGAAGGGGATGAGGGATGGATGGGAGAGATCACACTGAGATCATTTGCAGAGCTCTGATTGCCTGGAAGGGTTAGTTCTGAGAAACAGCTAAGCCATAATAAGTAGGAAGCATACTGCTGTCTGCAGATATATTGGCAGCAAGACACCACATTGATTTTTGTTTCCCAAAAAGTGCCTCAGACATATTGAACACTTCAGAATGTTGGAGGTAGAGGGAGAGAAGAGGTGGGAAGCATGGGGACTGCTGGGAATCCCCATCCCTTGAGTAGAAAGATCTCCTGTCAGTAGTAGCCTAGCAGCCGAAACCCAAGCTCAAGGCTGTCTCTGTGCCCCACACCATCCACTGGGTCACTTTCCGGAGCTTGTAGGGACCAGAGACGAGTTTTGATGAACAAAATATTCATCTTTTGTACTCTGAGAAAATGCCATGTAGCTATATGGAATTCAAGTTTAGTAGAAAGAGAAAGAAAACTTGATAGTATCGGCAATTTTAAGTTTTACTGAACTTGGTTCTCCGTAAACTACATTTAAGGTGTTACTAGAATGTTCTGACAACCGAGAAGGAATGTTCCATGAAGAATCTGTGCTTTGAGCAAGGCTTAATAATTCAAAATGTTCCCAATATGGGAGCGTTTAAGCAAAGAGTTGTAATTATCCCAATTTTCACAAAGGTTCTTTGTTACCATGGTTACAGAGCTGGTTGCTACCCTTTATTTATAAAGTACTGTCAGCTCATTTTCACCCTTATCAGCTACACGAGGTAGCGAGGACCAACACAGGACTGTTGCTGGTAGTTTGCTAATAACAAGAATTTAAGTCCCTAAATGTTCCTATTAAGTGACGAGCCAGCCACTCATCTACTGCCAGACAGCCATGTACAGAACCCAATCCCAATAAGGGTGCTCAAGGACATCCCCCTCTCATGCAGTGGTCATGTCTGGTGAGAGTCAGATGGCCTGGGGTCACCTGAGAATGGCCTCTCTCCCCCTGTATATAGGACAAGGAACTCTCATCCCACTTCATCCGAAAGGACAGGGGAGACACCAAGGGACCATGAACTTGAGAAGCTGTTCACAGAACACAACCTGGACCCATAGGGAGGCTGAGGCAGCCTGGTCCTAAGAAAGTGGCCGGGAGGACATTTACTTTGTTTGTTTGTTTGTTTAATTTGGTATGGATGACATTACAGGGCTGACCCTTAACCTTACATGTCCAGGGTAGCAAGGTGATTGGAACATGTAATCAGATCAAGAGACAGTATTTAGCAGGGCAATGTCACCTGCGTGGGTGTGGAAGGGGCACGCTCACTGTGGCTCTTGCGTAGCTGTACCTGGTGCCAGCTCCGCAACCTGGTCTGAAGACTACCCCATCAGGTGGTTCCTGACCAGATGGAAGAAATATTGGCACAGCATGTGCTCTGCTGTGTAGCCTGCAGTTCTCTGGGAAGCAGGGTAGAGGGAGGGAGCATGTGGCTATGTAACCAAAGGGTCCTTTTCCCCTCCTACAGCTATAGAGAGGCAGAAGTTAGTGTTGAACTTTCTCCCGGTTTGGACCGGTCCAGCTAGACTGCTTCTTAGTTACTGACACCCCACTGACAGCTGCTGTCTTTAGGCGCAAAGTTTCTTGTGATCAGCTGTAGAAAGTCAATGTTTGGAAATCCATATTGGCTCTGCCCGTGATGTGTAGAGGAGGCTGTGGGAGGAGAATTAACAATGGAAGCACCTAAATGCAATCAGCGCTCACCAAGCTTCCTGCCCTCTGAGGTGCCACATGGCAGAGCAAAGGGGAGATGGATTAGCCACAGTTTGAGCAGGAAGATTAATACACCCAGGATTTGATGTAATTGGAAGACTGTTCTCACTGCCTCTCTCTGGTCTCCCGTTCCATAGTGTCACTGGCCTCAGCTGTGACCACATGGGGACTGTATCTCGTGGAGACACAGAGGAAAAGAGGAGAGCCGTTCAGTGGAGACTCATTCTGTAGTGACAAGGAATGGAGTAAGATGGTGGTTCGCGGCTCCTCTGCTTTCTCTGAGCCAGTGCCGGCCAGATTTGCATGCCTAGGCTTTGTACCAGTCAACCTAAAAGCAATAGACTAAGGCAGGGAGTGAAAATCAGGACACGGCTTGGATTGTGGCAGCCATGTCTGGAGCCGGTGCGACCAGGGTCCCCCTCATCACTGTTCAGCTGTCCTGTGCCGATGCCTCATCTCTAGCTCAAGTCCTATCAACCCCTTGCCCCCATCACCTCTCGTCTTGCCTTTCCCTCCTGTCGCTTCCACAACTCCAAAACCGAAACGTGGATGTGTCTGCAGTGGCACCAAATCCTCTTCTGACACATCCCTCTCTTTCCTGAGGTCACAGGGACACTGCTCCCTTCTGCCATGGTGACACAGTGCCCTCACCTCATCTGAATTTCCCTTAAAGACCGTCTCGTGGCTATTGATTCTTTAGTCAAAGAATCACAGTGCAAGGGAGCTGAAGTGGAGCTGAGAACATCTGTTCTTGGTGATCCAGCTGTTTCCGTAAGGGGCCAGATAATAAATTGCTTGGGTTTAGCAGGTGATGACTTGCCAGCACTCGATTCTGTTATTCCAGTGAACAAGCAGCAGTAGCGCCCAAGAAAACAAATGACATGGCTGTGTGCCAAAAAAAAAAAAAAAAAAAAAAAAAAAAAAAAAAAAAATCTTTATTTATGGACAATGAAATTTGCTTCCATGTAATTCTGCCACATCGTTAAATCATCACCCTGTTTATCATCTATTAAAAAAACATAAAACCAACACTAGGGAGTTGGTTCAGTTAGGGGATGGCTCAGAGGACCTAGGTAAAGGCCAGCGAAGCACAGAGGCTGTCTGTGGTCCAGCACTTAGGAGAGGAGATTTTGAGGGAGGATGTGATGTAAGCAAGCTAGCTGGCCAGGCTAGCTGAGTCAGAGGGCTGCAGTTCATCAGAAGATTCTGCCTCAGTATATAAGGGAGAGAACAGTCAAGAAAGGCCACAGATGTCAACCTCAAGCCACATACACATGCACTTGTGGACACACACCTGTACATGTGTGCCTACATACATATGAGCATACACACCAAGCATCACACACACACACACACACACACACACACACACACACAATTATTACCTACTGGATCATACAAAAAGACAGTAAGGAAAGATTGGCCTAAAAGCTAGTCCAGTCAGCACCTAAACAGATGAGTTTGCTGACATCCAGCATGCTGAATGTCACTGTTCTGTACTTAGTGGTTAGGACAAATGCCTCCGCTGTCCGGGAGATCAGCAAAGAGCCTACTTCATAGATACACCCTTGCCCTTGGCGAGAAGTGTTAAGATCTGGTGGGGAGGGGGGCGGTCTGTGAAGCTCAGAGCTGAAAGATCACGGTGACTTTTATACTGTGCATTCTCTTCCCTGACTTCTAGAACAAGTATAAACAGAGCCAGGCTAGAGGAGGGACATGTTCAGAAGAACTAACAAAAGCCAGAACAGATCACACAACCCTTGAAGTTTAAACCAACAAAGTTCAGGAACTGCAGAGGTGGCTCGGGGTTAAGAGTGCTTACTGCTCGAAAGAACTAGAGTTCAGATCCTAGCACCCATGTCAGATGGCTCACAAAGGCCTGTATCTCCAGCTCCAAGGAATCCACTGCCCTCCTCTTCTGGCCTACACACACACACACACACACACACACACACACACACACACACACACACACGCACACACAGAAAGAGAGGGGGGAGATAAGAATAAAAATCAAAGTATGTTTGTTACTCATAGTCACCCCAGCCCTCTAGATCAGGGTGGCACTAATCCCTAAAGTCAGGCTTTTATTCTATTCCCTCACAGGTGTTGCAGACTCTCTGTGAACAGGGAAATGTTCTGGGGAAACACGGACTGGATAGTAGATGCTAGGGCTGGACACTTATATGGCGGGACACTTCAGCTCATAACTCACTGTATAGATGTGCCATAGCCTCCACCCACCCCCCCACAGGATGCCAGAGTACCACGGAGCAGTCGCCCAGAAAAGGGGACAAAGAAGCTTGAGGGGCCATTTTGCATTAGTACCCTTGTATGGCTGTGAACAAAATACCTGATTGAAGCAGCAGGAGAGAACAAAGGGTTGTTTGGGCACAGGGAAGTGGCTGTTCACATCATGGCAGACCAGGAAGCAGAAAGAACAGACTGGGACCAAAAGCAGGTCTGCCACCAACCAGGCCCTCCCTCTCAAAGGATGCACTGCCTTTCAAATAGGGATAGACCATAGGAGGATACCTCCCTCCTACCTGGAGCTAGATGGTGGTGGCGCACACCTTTAATCCCAGCACTTAGGAGGCAGAGGCAGGCGGATCTCTGAGTTTGAGGCCAGCCTGGTCTACAGAGTGAGTTCCAGGACAACCAGAGTCATAACAGAGAAACCCTGTCTCAAGGGTTTCTACCTGAACTCTACCTGAAAGAGTTCTACCTGAACTCATAGGTTCATGGTTACCTCATAGTACAAAATACAGACAATTCACCTCCAAGAACCCCACATCTTAATAGCCCCAACATTGTTGAAAAGTCCAGTCTCTATTGACACTTAAAACCGTCGTCTCTTGGCTTTGAGCTGCACAAAGTTAAAAATTATCATTACGAAAGAATTGTGAAGGTAGCAAAGAAAGCTTGGAGCCTGGAAGCACTCTCTTTCCAAATGAGTCTTTCATTTTTATGCCCTGGAACTGTCAATGGGTGTGGGCTTGTCCTCAGGACCCTTGTCTGTAGTAGTACTCCTACAGGGCCACACACCAAGGATGACAAGGAGGCTTATTCATAGGTGCAAACCTGCCAGACCTCAGCAGAGGGGGCCACCGTCATGGCAAGTGCCGTACTAGACAGTGGAACCCTGACATCCCAGCTCAGATATTTTTATTGTTTCAGAACTCCTCAGGTGTTCTACTGATAGCACATACAGACCATTAGCAATCACACATCTCCCATGTAAATTCAACACTTGCAAACAATACAAAGCACCAAGACCTAGGGAGCCCCCGCCCTACAGTGCATACGACAGGGTTTTATACATAACTAAAAATAAACCTCTACAACACTGGTCTGTGATCCCAGCACAAATGGTGTGACTCTTCAGTGGCATTCATCTTTGTAAGAGTGCCTTAGATAGGGTTACTGTTGCTGTGATGAACACCGTGACCAAAAACAACCCACACCTTCGTGTAACAGTGAGGGCAGGAACTCAAGCAGGGCAGGAACTTAGAGGCAGGAGCTGATGCAAGACCATGGAAGCGTGCTGCTTATTGGCTTGCTCTCTATGGCTTGCTTCTGCCTGATTTCTTATAGCATCCAGGACTACCAGCCCAGTGGTGACTCCACCCACCACAGACTAGGCCCTTCCCCATCAATCATTAATTAAGAAAATGCACTACAGGCTTGTCTATAGCCCAATATTATGGAGGCATTTTCTCATTTGAGGCTCCCTCTTCTCTGATGACTCTAGCTTATGACAAGCGGACATAAAATTATCCAGCATAAATAGGTATGGCCATTTTGTCTATGTTTGATGCTTGCTTTGTCTGCATTAAATATCCTCTTTTCCTAGCTCATTCTCAAATCTTCTACTCCATGTTTTGTTGGGATTATCTCTGTATATCTGGCCAAAGGCAGCAGTAATAATCATGCCAGGTGTTACACTCCCTTGAAATTTCCTCTGCAAAATTAATTCCTTGGTGTTTTTTAAATTCAACCTCACTCAAGCTTTCAGGAAACAGCCAAGCACAGCCAGATTCTTTGCCATCAAGTGATACAAATGGCCTCTCACCCAGGTCACAAAGGATCCCTTCTCCCATCTGAAGCTCCCCCAGCAGTCTTTTCTATCTGTGATTCCATCAGACCCTGATCTTCCAAACACTCCGTGCAATTAGTTACCTTCCTGACTGTGCTTCTGGGGTACCAGGGCTTCTCTAGACTGCATCTCCACACTTGTCCTCCTGAAAAGTCAGTTCCAGTGGCTGAAGAACCACACCGCGGTATCCAGTCACAGCAGCAACCCTACTTCCCCAGTATCCGATTCTCTGTGTCGACTGATTTTACGTCACTGTGACCATAACACCTGACAGAAGCGCCTTAGGGGAGGTAAGGTTGTTTGACTCATCGTAGTGATGGCTTTTATAGTATCATGGCAGGACAGCTCCACCCATGGCAGTCAGAGCATGTGACGAATTACCTTTATACTGTGATTAACAAGGAAGCAGAGGGAGCTAACCCAAAATCAGGGTATAGATATAGCTTTCAAAGGCCTTTCCCTGTTAATTAATCTACCTCCTCCATGCAGACCCTACTAAGGATCTTTAAGACAACACCACAAGATGGGAGCCAAGAATTCAAAATATGAGCCAGTTGGGGGTATTTCAGATGGGTCAATAGCCTTCACTGAAGAATCCATTGTGTTCAGTGCTCTTGAAAACAGTGGACATTGCATCTAGGAACCAAAAGAGAAGATGGAGTTTCTGGAGAGATGTCACAGAATCTCAGAATCAATTGGACAGTTATCGAGAGCCAGGCTCGGAGTGCAGCATCTGAAGGCACCCAGGGACTGGCTGGCAGGGATGCTGTTCTGAGGGTAGGGAATATGGGGCTGGGATGGTATAAGGGGGTTGCATTACCTTCCGAGTTCACTGATGGTATAGTGCCCTGAAGTTAGAGATGACTCATCCCCTACTAAACCACCCAGAACAACGCAGAAAGACATCCTCAAGGGGAGGAAGGGTTTATAGCTTCTTGTTGCAAAATCACTTTCTGTTTCATACTTCAGGGATAATTGCCTGGGGCAATCCGACCATCAGCTTTCATTAACTCTTCAGTAAGGAGGTATATGAATGCCTCACACTCCTTGTGTAAGCTTCTTCCTTGGCAACTATGATATACTGGAGTGTGACCCAACAAGCATCCTTCTGCCTGCCAGAAAGAAACATAGGCATTATCCCCAAAGACAAGCAGGACGCCACCTCAGCAGCTGCCGTGTGGCACAGAAATGGGGTTTGCAGTTGCAAACCTCTGATTCTGGAAAATGGGGCTGCATGTACATTTGATGCAAGCCAATACAGACTTTGAATGTTTTAGAAGGATTAATGATCATTTTAACTCAACATAAATAGATGGTCTCTCTGAATTTGTAAAAGAAGAGAGATCTGAGGACACACAGGATGAAGTCTGCTTAAGGTTTGAGAAATATTGCTGATAATTACACAATATCAAGAGCATCGGGTAAATGACATTTGTGCAATGTTTGTAGTTCTAAGGATTTTTAAATTGTGCATTGATTGTGGGAATAAGACAGATACATCTGCACCTTGGGCTAGCATGGTGAAATTTAAAATCTACGGAAGATACGCCTGATACATAAGCTGGGCCCTAGCCTTAATTATTTTGTCTACTGCTTCTTTGCTTCTTTAGGCTTTTATTTCTTTTTCTAATTCTAGAAGCTTCACTATCATGGACTATATAACTCTAAACTCCCATTTCTAATGTTTTTTACTGTCTAATAGTGCCAGGGCCACACAGTGTAATGATGGAAGTCTATGCCCATGCCTCTTGGTTTTCGGAGGAAGTGTTCAGCTCTCCCAAGTTCTGCTGAGCATCTCTGGAGGCTCTGGAGGCAGAAGTGTCCTCTGACACGACAGATCTGGGCCATGCACAAGGTACATGGCTATCTTAAGAGGTGCTGAGCAGCCAGGTGCAGAATTCTGCCTTCCTGGGTCCTGCAAGGTAGCCTGCTGAACTGCACCCACAGGAAAGACCTGTCCTCTCTTTCTGAAGAAATAAATACTTCTGACAGTCAGTTTATTAAAAGAAAATCAGATAGCTCTATGGGTACCAAGCCTGGAAGGTGTTGGAATTTTAAATAGATGTTAGCAGGGAACACTTCTGGGAGGTGTTGCTCCATGGAGGTCTGGGGCTCTGTGCCACCCTGAATGGATTTCTAGCACGGTGCCTCTACTCACTAAGACTCAGTTTCATGGGTCTACTCAGAACCACTCTTTTAACCCCTTCTCCGAAACACAAGGCATCCCTTAAAAGTGACAGCTTGTCCACCACTGTATGACTTCCCTTTGGGGTTCCTGTGTCTCAGCCCAGTAAGAGGAATGAGAAATTCATGCAATAAGACGTATTCCTGGAGATGCTGGAGGTGCTTGCTGTGGCCCTCACCCACCTGGAATTGTGTTTCAAGTCTCTGCCAGGCCCCCTACCTCTGATTGGCCGCTGGGTTCAGCAATATGGATACTTGATGAGGATGGAAGAGGAAAGAGGAAGAAGAGAAGTCAAGGACCCTTCCCTCCATGACAGTGGGCAGTCATCCCAGCTAGGAAGCAAAGACAAACCACATGTATCAACTTCTGTCCATCACTCAGTCGTGGTCCAGGCATTTGTCATCTCCAGAGCCCCGCTGTTGGCTGTCATTCCTACCATGGGAAACAGTGGCTCTTTAACACCTGCTCCTGTAATTATGGAATTTATGTAGCAAGATGGCATTTTGCCACACCCTTACTACATGGCATGCATCCCCAGTACATACACCCTTTGGGAAAAATGATATATTCTGAATCAAGACTGTAGAATGAACATCAGAAAACCAAAGCAACTACCAATCCATTATTCCAAAAAGTAGCCTGCCAAAAAATACTTAAAATTGCTCCCTAGTTCCTTCTCTCAAGGTATGATCAGGGCATGTTTTCCAGACTCTTCCTGTATCTGTCTTTTATTATGGTTTCAGATCTGGGATCCTGGGAGATGTGACCCAACAAAGGCTTCTCCTATACAGAGACTTAAAAACAAAGAGGGGAAAGTTGGCTTAAAAGAAAAGAGAAATGGTTGTCCCCATGTCACCCCATCTTGGGGACTTCACAGATGTGCTAAGCAGAGTTTGCGTCCTCCATCAGGGGCCATTGGATGCCCCGGCTCTGTTCACATAGTCAGAGATTCTAGCCAATGGCCAGTTTGCCCCAGGTTTGGGCATTTGGGAAGCTCTAGAGAGGGCACTGGGGACTTTAATGACTTCTGGGGTTTGGGGACACAGGGCATCCCTAAGGCTTGAGCTCTGCTCCAGCAAAGTCCTCAACATGCCAGAGCCCTCACTCCTCAGCCAAGCTGAGCTCTCCTTTGACCGTGTGCAGAGGGCAGAACCTGCCATTTTGAATGGCCATGCACATTTGGAGAGAAAAGGCAGAGATGAATGGGGTGGAGGAGAGCCCCCAGCTGCAGCTGGTGGCAGCCCGCAGCAGCCCAAGTGGAAACTGAGATCTTCCCGAGGGCTGCAGCTCTGCAACTTCTCTTGAGTCTCACCAACTGGACTCCAGAGTACTGGGGATGAGAGTTACCGTCTCCCTTCCAAAGATCTCCACCTACTCTGCTTCATGAGAGCATACAGCTGAGTCAAGAAAATACACCATGAGGGACAAACAGAACCAAGAAGGGAATTGGGGAGCATACAGTGGGACCTTTCAGTCTGCCGGACCTGCCCACCTGGGCACAGACCTCCATGCTACAGACCTCCACGCTGCCTCTACTTCCCATAGTAAACAGCAGCTGTCTGTGTGCACCACGATCCCAGCAGACATCAGGAAGGGAGAGATATGTGAAATTCAGTGGCTCCAGTACCCGCCTTAAAGAGACCCTCACAGGCCTAATATGAGGCTGTCAGTGTCGCTCTTGCTTTTGACATCACTGGAATTTCAGGCTACCGCCCGGTGTGGAAATATGACAGGGACCCTGTTTTGTGCTGGACTATAGCCAAGTTGCTACACTCAGTGGGTGGAACTTCGGCGCACTGTCCACAGGTCTCTGAGTCTCCCCAGTGATGCGTAGACGTCTCAGAATGTGGAGCTGGGGCTGGAGCACGGGTCGTAGAGCGCTTGCCCAGCCTGTGAAAGCCCTAGTAGGTTCACTTCACAGCGCCACAGAAAACCAGGCATCGTGCTGTGATCCCAGCACTTGGGAGGCGGAGACAGAAGGATCAGAAGCTCAAAGTCATTGGAGGCCATCCTGGGCTACATGAAACCCTGTTTCAAGCAAGCAAGAAGATACAGGCCAAACCGCGGACGTTAGCCCTGTAGAAGATGCTTCAGAAAAACTCTCACTAAAGATGTCTCACTCTTCTGTCGCCACTTCCCCACACCTGCCAGTACCTTAAGAGAATAAGAGGCTGCAAATCACTGCATCCATGAGTGTTCTTGGATTTGTCACACCGCATGGCTGGCCTGGAAGGTGAAAATCCTCTAAGAAAACCAAAACAAGCTCAGCGACAGAATGAACGATAAAGATGCTGCCACCTGGTGGCTGCCTTAGGCATGTGCAGAACAGACTGCCCTGCTGCTCCCGGGAAGTTGATTTGTGAGAATTTGCTGATCTCTGATGATAATGAGCCTGGCTTGCCGTGTGTAATATGCAAATAACATAGTGCTCATTAGCATGAGAGGCTTCAAGCCTTGCGAGGTAAAAGCTGCATTTGCCTTCTGGCTTGATGTTCTCTGATTTCTTTTTTAACCCCCCATTAAATTCCGCTCCCAGCACCTTGGATAACGTATTTAGTGGCGGGAGAAGGCAACAGATGCAAGCAGGAATAAATAAGATTTTCCATATTTAGAATGAGGCCATTTATTTCCAAGTACAGATCTATCAGGCGTGTTATTTATGTACTTTGCGATTTTTCTTGGACCCAGATTTCGCAGGGTGCTTTGGTTGAAGCAGTGGTGTACAGGCTGTCACGGCCATGGTCGAGTCCTTGGAGCAGTTCCTGCAGGATGAGCCTAACCCCACCTCTCTGGCTTCACTCTATTTGGGTCTGTCTCTTGCCTCATTAAAAGATGATAATCTGCCATGTGTAACCAGCCAGGCAGACGGGTTCTCCTGTGTTGAGCCACACAGAAGAGTGCAATATCCCAGATTCACTGAGGGGACAGCACTCTGATTTGCACAAAAGCAGAAAGCAAGAGACCAGCCAAACTCTGCTCATCTCTGCCCTGTGATTGGCGGAGCGGGGAGTGGGGGAGCTCAGGCTCCTCCAAATTCCTCCAAATGGAAGTCTCCACCATCACTGCGCCATGGTCTAATGGACCCACATGGAACTCTGGGTCAGGACTTCATATGTCCCAGATACTCAGCAAGCTGCCATCATCTCTGAGCCCACCCGCAGGTCACTCGCAGGCTTCTACTAATATTGCCACACGTCTGCGTCTTACAAATGCTCACTAACTCCTATAGTGGGAAAACACCACACTAGGCTTTGTGACGCCCGCCCTCCCATCTCATTAGATTGCAATGAGGTTCAAAAGGACACAGCCATGCAGTGTTTGGTTCAAAGTTGGGATAGATGAGTTGTGGATATTTGCTTTAGGCAGCATTTACATAGAGAAAGAAGAATGCTTAGGAAAAGAATGAGCCTAGCGTATGTAAGAGTTTGCAGAAGTAGCTAAAGAATGTTCTAGACTAGAGTTTCAGCATTTAGGGTGGGAGAGAGGAAGCATGACTGGGTAGCTTCATTCTGCCTTGAACCTGAGTTCCAAAAGCACTCGTAAGATTTGGGACCCTCCAGGAAGTCCCCAGTGTCCCCTCTGGTCTGTTGATGAGAACATTAAAGCCCTCCCTTATGAGAAGGGCACCTCCAGGTTGGGAATGGGACACAGCACTGACACAGGGCCTACCTTCTCTGACTGTCTAGGTAGACTCACGGTGAGTCAGGGGCTTAGTGTGGCAAAGTCCTTCCACTGTGAGATCCCCACCCGACCCTACCCAGAGCTTCACTGAACAGTTCCGCCTCAGACATTCCTGGTAGAGGCAGCATGAGTTCTTCTCAATCTTCTAGAAGTTTCTACCTGGGACAATCTGTTCATACAGTAATCCTAGCAATCAGAGTTACTTCTGCCTCTTTGGCTGGACCACAATCAGCCAGAAAGTGCTGGGGCCCAATGCTTTGTGGCATGGTTCAGGTTTTAGGATCCTCTGTGCTATTTAGGTTTGGGCAAAGGAGAATTCACTCTGGGTGTTGCTCCTACTAGAAGAAAAAATAAGTTGACGTTTTCTGCCAACTGTCACAAAGCAAGCAGAAGGTTTATTGAAAGAGCCAGATAAACACCTGATCCTATGAAGCACAACTCAATATTTTGTCTTTACCTTGTAAATGACTCCACAGGAAGGTGAGAGAACCAGACCTGGGCATCCCTCTCTGACTCAGGCGTGAGCCCCATAAAACTGGAGAGATGTCATTTAATGTCGCGCCCTCAGCCTTGCAGGACTTCATGGCTTCGGTACCACTTACTGCTGATGATTCCAGTCATCATTTTGCAAGTGTTCTTGGAACAGCAGAGTGCTGGGAGAGGGATCAGAGACGGCAACGACAATCTTGCCTTTCAGAAAACAGCAGAGATACGTTGAGCTCCCTCACGGAAACTACCTATCAGCATAGTCATACTCCTGTCCTGTCTGCCTTATCTAAGGAAAGTTCATCCCTACCATGCTTCATTAGAAGACAGAGAAGGTCCTAGAATTTCAGCATTTGGAGGAGGAACAGAGGGTACATGGTTGAGCTGGGAACCTCTTGACAGGTTCAGGACGCCAGGGTCAGCTGCTGCTTCTGCTGCCACCACTGTTGCTGCTTCCTCCTCCTCTTCCTCCTCCTCTTCCTCTTCCTCCTCCCTCTCTTCTTCTTCCTCCTCCTCTTCCTCCTTCTCCTCCTCTTCTTCTTCTTTTTGGTTTTTCAAGACAGGGTTTCCTCTGTGGCCTGGCTGTCCTTGAACTCACTCTATAGACCAGACTAGACTTGAACTCAGAACTCTACCTACCTCTGCCTCTTGGGTGCTGGGATTAAAGATGTGCATCACCATGCCTGGCTTAGTGTCAGCTTCCTATCCAGGACATTCCCCACCCTCTGAATGAAGCAACTGGCAATGCAACTCCATACCGTGCTATAAAAGCTTCCCTAGACCTCCAGCTGAGCACCAAGTTACTGCACAACCCACATCTGTTGCTTTGAAGGCAGTTAAGCACTGTCAAAGGCTGTGTTTGTATCAGGTGCTTCTCAGTTATCGTCTGTTCAGAACACAGGTGATGCAGGCTGACTCCGGACAGCTAGGAGGTTCTGGGGGTGAGATTCTGTTGCAGACATGAGGACAGATCAAGTTGTGCCCTGTGATATGCTGGGGATAAAGGAAAGACCAGGAACAGATGTAGCTCTCAGGAATGGTTGTCATCTCAGATATTGCATCTCAGTTTATCTCAACTGGAGTCACTCATGGAGCACCTACTATCTCCTGCATGGTAGCCATTTGCCCTATACCTGGGGTTGCATTTCTCCAGGGCATCACTCTGATACAGAGGGCCAGATAGCAAAGGAGCTGAGGGATGTCCAGTAGAGAGCATGCCCACTGCAAATGGCTGATTCCCCTTCTCAGCAAAAGGGCACTCACGTTCCCACTTCCAGTCCTGTCCAGACTCCAAATTACACACTGTCACTGTGTTCTGAATACCTTCCGTGGGCTTAGGTCAGGATGCTGGGGTATTAAGGTGGTGGTAAATGGGTATTGTATGGGGCTGTGTAGTGTGAGAATGTAATGTCATGTAATGAATGAAGGTCTACCTATGACCCTAATCCACTGTCCGTCTCACCCTTAGAGAGGACACTGGGTGTGCCTGTGAGACTGAGCTACTGACCACCTCGCTCTTCGGGAGGTCACTGGGTGTACCGATGACGCTGATACACTGTCTCCCCATGCCTACAGAGGTCACTAGGTCATTTACCTCCAGCATCATCCTCACATTAGGCCCATGCAGTTGCCATTCTCCAATAGTAGAGACAGCTACTGTGTCATTTTCAGAGGAATACTAGACCTAACAAGGTCTTTGTCGCCTCCTGTGTAGTGTCCTTGGACTTGAGAAAAGGTTATCCAGCCTAGAGACACAGTCTAGACTTAGAACAGAATCATTCTAATGCGCCCAGTTGGAACCAGAACGTCATCTTGTGTGTAACACACAGTTCACCATGTGGCCTCAGTTTGAGACTAAGTGGTAACCCCAGGAAACAGAGAAGAGGGCAGAGGATAGGGACTGGACAGTTGGGAATGGCTGAGCCCAGGGTGTGCTTTGCTTTGCTAGATTCCATTCAAATTCCACAAATAGCAGAGGACATCCAGGTCTGTGGGTGACACCCATGCTTCTACTACTGTGGATGTGACAGGAATAGAAATTTACCCATTCACTTGAAATCCTCACGCAGGCCTGAGGACAAAGGGTAGACTCTTGTTCTTTGACCACTGGAACCAGCAGTAAGTCACGGAGCCAATTCTGCAGGACACTGAAACCACCCAAGAGCCATTCATAATTTACTGCTAATTAACCTTTTCTTTAATAAACCTCGAAACCTAATTTCCTGTCTGATGCGTACTGTGTTTTCACTGATATTAGGAAATAATTACATAGAACATCTTGGTCTGATGAGGGCAAATGCTGCTGAATTAGGTTTTCTTTGAGAATCTGTGTTAAATGATCTTTCTGTAGTTCTCCATAAAAGTAAATCTTATTCTTAATTTTAATGTTTTGTTAATTCTTTGAGAATTTCATATAATGTGTTTTGACCGTATTCATCTCCCCATCCCCCAACTCTACTCAGATCTACCCAACCCCTCACTTGAGGTCATTGAGTCTGGTTTGTGTCAGCCAACTGCTTTTGAGTGTGGGCTTGCCCTGCAGCGTGGTTGACCTCCTGGGGGCATGCCATGAAAGAAAACTGATTCTCCCAAGTAGCTACAGTGGGGGGGGGGGGGGGCGCTGCTCAAATACCATTGGCTCCTCGGCTAGGGGTGGGACTTCATCCCCACAGCCCTCTCTATGCAAGGATTCTGTCTGGCTTGAGCTTGCGCAAGCCTTGCGCGCACCGTCACACTACGGTGAGATCACATGTGCACATGCTCTGTTGTGTCCAGAGAGCACTGTATCCTGAAGTTGCCCACTGCTCCTGCCGTTTCCAACCTTCCACCCACTCTCCTTTGAAGATCCCTGAGCCTTGAGGGAAGGGGTGTGATATTGACATGTTTAGAGCTAAGCCAAACTATGAAGAAATATTACCTATAATTTAAGACAATTGTTTCGTATCAAAAATGTCTTTTATAAGAGGATGAAAATTAAACCCTGTCCTTGTAAGAAGTCCTTGGCAAACACCAACCATGGCTGGTAGCTGAGAATTAAAGTTCTCACCTGAGAGTCTCTGTCTCTTTTAACTGTCTAGTACATATTAACGGAATGATCAGCCTGGGGGGGGGGGGGCAGGAAGAAAATTGTAACTGTAGGGAAATGAAAACTCATTACAGAGTTGATAATCCATTTTACCTGAGACACTAAACCAATCACTGGGTAGATTATTATAGTCACATGAAAGTCAGAATGTTGTGTGGAACATCCTGCCTGAAACTGGACATATTTCAGGAAGGATTTGTGCATTTTATGCAAGCCTTGGTCCATACTGAGCACAGATAGCAGCCACCTCCAGGCTGTCTGGCTGCTTGACCTGGCCTCAAAGGAGGTCATGGGCAGGAGAGTCAAGACCATGAATTTCCCAAACAGTCATGGACTCGAAATGCACAGGTGGACACTGGTGTGGTGGGGGGGGGGAAGAAATGAGGTGTAGAAGACACAAGGTTAAGGAGCTGCACTGACCCCAGGACTTCCCACCCTGCAGCCCAGTGAACCACAGGCTGCTACTGAGACTTTCTCCCTTCAGTGCTCTGTAGAGTGGAGACTAACAGTGCCCAGTGCCATCATGGCTGCTTTTGTGGGGGAAGGCTCTCTCATCCCAATGGGTGGGCCAGTTTGTGTTTATCAGGAGTTCAGTGCTGGATCTTAATGGGAATTTAGTAAAAACTACACACACACACACACACACACACACACACCATGTGTTTGACCTATGCGTTGATAAAAAAAAGAAAAGAAAAGGTGCCCAGAACCGGGGTTTTGCCTGAGGTTAGGAGAAAGATAGTGTGCGGAGGTTTAGAGATTGGGGGTGCTGTGGGAGGAAGCAGCCTGCACTTTCTTCAGTCTCTACCTTGTGTGAGCCCGGCCTCCCCAGGTGGACTAACCCCACCGAGGAGTTGCTGCTGCTATTAGGAGATAATATGGTGAGCACTTGAGCTGCAGTGGCATGCTTGGATTATGCTGTGTCAGAGGAGATAAAGCTTTACACATGACTTGAACACGAGCAGCCACAGGGCCGGCCAAATGGCTCAGCAGCTAACGGCACTTGCCGCCAAACCTGATGCTCCGAGTTCAATCCCTGGGACCATGTGACGGAAGGCAATAAGTTGTCACCCGACCTGCACACGCTCACTGTGGCATGCACCCATGCACAAATTCATGCAGAATACACACTCGATTATCTAAGTAAATATAATAAGAGTTACTTAAAAAATAAGCAATGAAAGCCAGTGTCGGCCCTGGTGAGGTCAGTGAAAAAATTCTGACCGTTTTCTCCTCCACAGTGTGAGCCTTTGCCGGCTTCCTCTTTGCAGTTCCACGGGCAGGCTGCGCCACTTCCCTCTCCACCCACGGCCCCACGTGGCACGCTCTGCTCCTCTCTTAGCTGATCTATCTCTTCACACGTTTGGTCCTCACTTGATGATCTCCCCCGATGAGGACTCTCTTGTGCTCAAATGGCTCCTTCACCTCCGCTCTCGACATGCAGCCTGGCAGGGAGGCAAGAGAGAAGCACGATGCTGCTTTCTGCTGCGTGACTCAAGCAGGCACAGAGCCTCTTCATGGAGCCCCCTGTCCCTCTCACCCAGCCCAGCATGGTGACAAGAGGCGACAGGGTCACTCACAAGCCTGCAGCCCACACCACCACCAGAGGTCAAAGGCTGCCTTGCCCCATCTCCTCCCTTGCCTGCCCTGAGTCTCTGAACATTCCAGCTCCACGCAGGGCCCCAGCTTCCTCTTCTAAATTCCAGTTGGGACCTCCATGGCACACGTGACCTCGAACTAAAACTATACTCTTGTTTCTCAGGGGACAGCCAGAACCAGGCAGCAAACACTGTCTTCATGCCATGACCGTAGGGCTTCAAAATAATGTTTCCGATCTCCCACTCGCTGTGTCACCAAAAACATCCTTGACCTCCTGACACACACACTCCACCCCCCGCCTCCATCTCCCGCCTGGCTCTCAAATCATTCTCAGTGTGTCTGTCCATAGTATGTCCTCAGCCTGCAGTGTTAGGGTGTCACCAAGTGAACGGATGGCTAGATGCCAGACGAATGAATGAGTGAATGAATGCTTTAATATACATATCGGTCAGCAGTGGAGTAAAAAAAGTGAATATATACATGTCACTGTTATTCATTCGGGTAAGAGACCCATGAATAGGAGGCTTCAGGGCTATGGTTTCTGGAAACTCCCTCAACTGCCCACTAAATAGAAATGAAGAATGAAGAGTCCAAGGGAGCCCTAACAAAGATGGTAACCCAGGAGCAGAAGCCTGGCTTCCTGGCTCAGGTGTTTCCTTTTCTTGATGTTTTCTACACAAAACATTTGTCATTTGAGTTTCTCTCGGTGACTGAAATATGATGACCTTGGACAGCGACATCTTTGAATTAGGCTGAGCCTGGCAGAGCTGGCCTCTCCTCTCTTCTGCACCCACCGAGCTACACGAAAGGCCAGGGCATGCGCTGTCTGTGACGCTGGCTGCCTGACTTCCAGCTACTCAGAAATGGCTCTGCTGCAGAGGGAGGGACAGTAACC
Source organism: Cricetomys ansorgei (assembly GCA_026225945.1). Taxonomy (NCBI): domain Eukaryota; kingdom Metazoa; phylum Chordata; class Mammalia; order Rodentia; family Nesomyidae; genus Cricetomys; species Cricetomys ansorgei. The sequence continues at coordinate 3,160,237 of JAMJFZ010004042.1, forward strand.
GTGAGCGCCTACCTTCTACACCCTCGGCCCACTGAGTCAGAGTGTGCCTGCAAGAGGGCTCAGAAGCAGATAGATTTCTTCCATTCCTAGAGAAACAGAAATAAACCTTAGCTTCTTGACATCACTTTGCTTCGAGCTCCAGAAAACTAGACCTGTAGGGCCTGGAGAGGCCGTCTGTAGAAAGGGTCCCGGTGGGACAGATGTGAGATGAAAAGGGAAGAGGAAAGCTTTGGGACACATCTCACATCTGTGGCACTCTGAACAACCTTCAGACTCCTCTCCAGCTGTATTTGAATGGCAGCCCTGTGGGCACCCAACCACCAAGAGGACCTCACACCCTTGCCACCATGCAGGGACCTTTCCTACAGCCCATAGGTTTGAACCCTGGTATCAGGCCCTCCCATCTGCTCTGGGCCTTGTCCCCAAACAGCTGTCTACCAGAGCTGTACAACTGGCCTTCTGTGTCACATAGCAGTGAGCCTCATAGTCACAGAGCTGGCATGGTGGAGAAGAGGCCACACTCTCCCTGAGTGGGGTCCCCTGTGAACCTTGATATGACATTAGCAGGCAGCCTTGGCTTCCATTCAGGAATAACAGTAGCTGTCCAGTTCTAGATGATACCTGCTGGAGGGGCAAGCTGTCCAGTGGGAAGCCTGATCCCCAGATATTTCCCATCTTACAGGCATCCGAGGCCCAAACCACCACGTCACACCCTTGTCTTCACTCCAACCAGCAGGAAGCAGGAAAGAGGCCATGGGACACACCCTGTCCCTGTGTAGAGTCTGGACTCAGGACATGCCTCACCTGACCTCTAGGGTCTGGTAGAAGGCTTTCTCTCTATATATAACTGTAACTCATTGATTCTTTGTCCAGAAGAAGCGGGGAAGTAAGTTTCCAGGTTCAGTACTCCACCTTCCTGATTTCCTGTGGATTTCTTTTTCCCCCCAGGTCCACTATGGTCTGCTCTAATCTCTCCCCTATCACTTGGAATTGGCAGCTCCCGTGTTGCTTATTCTTAACTTCTGAACTGTCTCTACCATCTACCTGTTGCTACCATCTCTAGCAACAGGGCTTTGTGCAGGTGGAACACTCAGACTCTGGTCAGTAATGTTAACACAGGCTTCTAGACACATCATTCCTACATCTGCTGTGGCTACATGTTCTTCCTGTGCCTGTCACCTCTCCACACCTCAGGACACCAGCCATATTGGGTTAAAGTCTACCCTCTCCAGCAACACCTCAACCTAGTTACATCTATTACATCTAATGACCGCTGTGCATTAACCCTGTTTCCAACTGAGTCACACTCAGGTACGGTTAGGATTTCAACATTTTTTCTAGGGGACACAATTCTACTTATACCTTGGGGAACCTCTTATTTATCCATTTAAAAATGTTTTCCCCAAAACTGGGAAGCATACTTCATGCGTGATGCCAAGGATGCATGTACCCAGACCCAATGCCAGTACTCACTTGATCAGATAGCATGTTTGTCTCCTTACAGTTGTGTTTTGTTTTTGTGTTGCTTTCTGATTTACAGCTAAAAAACTGTACGTATTTATACACTGAAATGTCCTGTTAAACAACTACATCAGTCTAATTAGCAAGTATATGACATCTTGTGTGCCCTGTGAGGAAAGCCCCTTTAAGCAGTTCCCATGTGAAGGATGCATTACTGACTCCAGTCTTCCCTGTAAGCAGTAAAGGTTTTTAATTGTCCTCTTGATGTACTGAATCAGGCCCTTGACCCTTTGACCCACATGGCCCTAGTCCTCACCCTACCCACTTGTCCCAATCAGGTTTCTATTGCTGTGGGGGAAATGCCATGACCAAAAGCAACTTGGGCAGAAAATGGTTTACTTCGCCTTACAGCTCACAGTCCTTCATAAGAAAACTCGGGACAGGAACCTGGAAGCAGGAACTGAAGCAGAGACCATGGATGAACTCTGATTACTGGCTTGTTCCCCATGTCTTGTTCAGCCGGGTTTTTTATGCACCCCAAACCTCCTGCCCGAGGATGGCGTCATCTACAATGAGCTGGACCCTCCTACATAAACCATTTATCAAGAAAATACACTACAGGCATGACTAAGGGGCCATCTCTGATGGAGGCAGTTTCTCAACTGAGGCTCCTGTTCCCTGATAACAGGACACTGTTGGTCATCAGCAGCTCTCCGCTTCCATCACTACATCTTCTGTAGATCCCACATGTAGGTGAGGTCATGCGCAGTTTCTAGTTTGTCTCCCTGTGCCCGGCTTACAGCAGTCAGCCTGATATGCTCCGGGTTCACTCTATCCACAATGTCAAGGTTTCTTTCTTTCTTTCTCTATCAGTCATTCAGACCCAGAACATGCATGAGAGCTGCCTGTGGACCTTCTGAGAGAAAGGGGACATGGTCCTCCCCACCCCCGAGTCATCATGAATCACAGTCCAGGTAGACAGCACTCACACATACAACACCCCACGTGTTTGCAGCCCACTCTGCTTCACACCTGTCACGTGTGGTAGCCTGAGAATGGAGGCCTTCAAGCAACCTGTGTCACACCGGTCCTTATCCCCTGGGTCAAAAGCAGGTTTGTCCCATGAGACATACCCTTAAGGCAGTCTGCACAAATGAACAGCACCGCAAAGGATTCCACCAACAACAGAGAAACCAGCCCTGCTCCTGTATCTTGTAGAGAAAGCTATCGATGAGCCAGTGTCTTCAAATGGATGTGTGTGTGTGTGTGTGTGTGTGTAATTATGCTCCCATCCGAGCAAGGAAAGTGAGAGGAAAATGGGTCTTCTGCTTCCTGAGCTGTTGTACTTTCTCTGAAAGGTGAGCTATTCATTTTGTTCCAAGCAAAGGGTTCACAGAGCGAATCCTCTTGATGACATGGGAATCTTTCCCCTATCTGCAGATCTCTGTTTTTGAAGTGCTCCTTCCAGTTACACAGATGCCTCATTAGGCAAGGGTGTGGAGAAGACATTTGCAGGACAGGGGCATTTGTGAGATGCTACATTGCCAGAGATTCTTCTGCCCCATAGTTCCCTCTTAGTTTCTTACACGTAACTATTTCCTTCATGGGCAGCCAGTACACATTTAGAAAAAAGCAAACAGTGTTCCAAAGGACATGAGGGTAGAGGGGGTGGTAAACAGCAATCCTAGTGTTGTAGGGTCTGCACACCTCTGCATGTGTGTTCCTTGTGTGCAAGTGTGCATGTATGTATGCATGTATTGGTGTATTGCATGTGTGTTTGCGTGCATGTGGAGGCCAGAGAGCAGCCCCTGTTGTTGTCATTTTGGTGTCACCCACCTTTTTTCCGAGACAAGATCACCAGGTAGGCTAAATGGGTCTGCTGCCCGATGAGCCCAGAGATCTGCCTGCCTCCACCTCCCCAGCCCTGGGAGTACAGTGTGTGCACCACCCCGACTGGTGTTACTTGTTTTTCTGGGAACAGGATCCAGATCTGCCTTGCACTGTATCAACTAAGCCATCTTCTCCATCCCTGGAAAACCTTTAGATGCCGCAATCTTGCTGTGGGGTGCAGTTGGCAGGAACCAACGTGTGCCCACCCCACTTCTGACATTTGTTACCCCTGAACCCCATGCACTCCAAGCTCTGGCCCAGCTGTTATAACTGGTGCTCTAAAGGTACTCTCTTCTTTTTCGTGAACAATGCGTTTTATTCTCACACAGGCATTCCCACATTAAGTAGTCTGAATGAGTTAAAGGGTGCATTATCAATCTTTTATAATTTTTGTTACTATATTTTCTTTGGCAATTTCATACATTTATAGACTGCATTCTGCTGGTTCCCACACCCTCTTTTTCTCCCTTCCACCAATGTTATCACCCCTCTTCTCTATAGGTTGCTTTCCTACTTTGCTTTGTTTCGCGACTCTGTGGGTTTAACTAGAATTGTCTCCGTGACCACTGACTTTGAACTATAATGGAGCCCACTGTGCTCACCATTTGGTACACAACTGGCAAATGAAAGAAATGTTCAGCCGAGTGAGGGGATTACTCCCTCCCCAGGGCTGTTTTATGGCATTCACATTCTCCGGCCTTGAGTTCCGTGCATCCTGGCACTTTGTGATGGAGTTGACAGAGACACCGTCCTCTTTGTCTGGGTGTGACCTTCCTTGGCTGTGCTGCCGATGCTAAAGCAGAGCATTTCCTACCAGGCTGAGGGCCAGCCTAGGAGTGAGATGAGCATAGTAAAATGTGGGAGGAGGGAGGGGAGGGGAGGGGAGGGGAGGAAGAGAGAAAGGAAAGGAAGGAGAAGGGGAAGGGGGAGGGAAAGAAGAGTGAGAAGGGAGAGGAAGAGGGGAGGGGGAGGAAGGCCTGGTTTTCATGAGGCCAGCACCATGTCAACTCAGAGACCTACGGAGGTTACTCTGGGTTCAGTAGGAATGAGCAGAGGTGTCCTCTCTCCAGGGCTTTGCTGTGAGTGCGCTTGTCTCTGTTGATTGTGTCTCTGCAATGGCCAGGCCCCCTTTCTACTGGCTTTGCCTGAGCTGCCTCTTAATGGACATCCTGGAGCAGAAGCCAGCTGTGCAGCACCTCTGCTGCCTCCTCAGACTCCGCTTCTCCTCCTTCTGCCCCAGCCCTTCGGCTCCTAGCTCTGTTAGGTCACAGTGATTGCCAGTAGGGTCCTTCCCTTCTGGCCCTGCAGTGCATTGTGTTTAGAAGATGGCTGTGTTTTCCAGAGACCATCTGCAGAGCCTCATTACTCACCGTGCCTGGTGAGCGCTCCTGCAGATCAGGTGACTCTGCATAAAGTCATTTCTGAATCACCTCATTTCAAACTCGCACCTCAAAGTCACTCCCTCTGCTGCTGAAGACCCGGAAAATTACAAGCTCTGAAGCATGACCTGTGCTTTCCTCTCTTCCCTGTCTTCCCCCTCCTCCTCCTCCTCCTCGTTCCCCTTTTCTTCCTCCCCCTCCTCCTGCTCCTCCTACTCCCCCTCTGCCCCCCATCTCCTCACTCACTCACTCACTAGAAATGCCCTATGGAGCTGTATGGACCCTGTGAGATCCCAACACAGCTGGAGTAGGTGTCAGGCGGCTGCTCCAAGCCCTTTCATTTCATATATAGAGACTTCAAAGTAGACAGGCAGGTTATGGCTTGAACCCTAGGCTCCTGAACCCTTAAATTCCCTCTGACTGGCTCTGTGCTCTAGCTGAGGCTGCCCTGGGTGGGAAAAGCCACCTTGGCACAAGGTGTGCATGTTCCGAGACTCCAGACTAGGCTGGAATCCCTGGAAAACTATGCCATGTGTGGCAGAGAATCAGCACAGGCTGCAGAAGCCTGTGGGAAGGGGCTCTGGAGGACAGGAAGGAAATGTGGGACAGGATAATGATACGTGGTGAGGTACATAATCCCTTCAGTGTGGCCCTAATTCCACCATCATCAGGACAGGAAGGAGGAGGTACGAAGAGCTGCACCATCAGAAGGCCGCTCTGGGATGCAGCCAGCTAGCTCTCAGGGAGGCTCACAAGTCCCCTGGCTGGGCTGTGAGATGGTTTATGAGTGGCAGTCGGGCTAGCACTGGTGAGGTCTGATTCCCCCTAGTAAGCTTCACCCCCACAATCTGCTCTCCAGCCCCGGGGCTGGTGCAGCCCCCCAAGTCCTCCCAAGGCATCTTCCCCTCCACACACCCACATCTGCCCATGACTCCCAGCTACTTCAGCTTTCTCTGTTTGCAGCTCAGTGTGCATGTGAGTTTTCCTGTTCTGCGTGTCTTTGGCTTCCTGAGGTGGCTCCCTACCTCTCCAGGAACACGGAGCAGGTTGGGGTGACAGTGCTCTGCTGAGAAGACCCCACCTGTGTCATTGGGAGGGTCATCACTTTAAAGACTATCTAGAGGGACTTCTTAACACTGTGAGTCTGTTTCTGTACCAGAGAGCACCCTGGGGGTTGCTTATTCCCAGACCCTGGCTTGGACAGTACCTTCTCTGGATGTGTTAAAATCACAGTAGAGGCCGGGTGAAGTAGGGTGCACCTGTCATCCCAGCACTTGAGAGGTGGAGGCAGGAGGATCACCAGTTTAAGACCAGTCTGAACTATGTAGTAAAGGCCCCGCCCAGAAATGAAACAGCTGGGGGAAAAGTGGGATTTGTCTCCCTGGTCCTGTAAAGTTTATCTCTCTCTAACTCTGGTGAGTAGAGGTGCTTGTGGGTTAGAAGAAATGTTGGACACTTCCAACTGAACTCTCATGTCATCTCTGTCCTTTCTAGAATAGCTCATTTCTCTCTATAGCCATGCAGTGAAACTGAGTTGCTTTGAGGCTGAGGTGCATGTGTAGCCTGAGGATGCATAAAGGAGCACATGGGGCTACACAGGTCCCCTGCCATATAGAGCCACCTGTCATCCAAGGCTGAGCCTCCCCTTGGCTCCCTCTGTCCCCTGAACTGTCTGCTTGAGCATGCCACAATGTGAACTGCCACAGTGTGCTCTCTGTAAAGTCATATTGATATGGCAGTCTACCTGGCTAGGGAGCTAGATCAGGCAGTAAAAAGACCTGAGTTCGAACCTCAGAATCCACATGTAAAAAAGGGAAATCCTAGTGCATTTGAGTATGGTGGTGCGCACTGAGTGCACCCAGTATTCAGGAGGCAGAGGCAGGAGGATCTCTGTGAGTTCTGAGGCTAACCTGGTCTATAGAGCGGGTTCCAGGACAGCCAGAGTAACAACAGGGAAACTCTGTCTTAAAAAACCAAATAAATAAATAAATAAATAAATAGAAAGAAAAAATTCAAAAGCCCAGTATTCAGCACAGAGGCAAGTGAGTCTTTGTGAGCTAGAGGCTAGCCTGGTCTACATAGTGAGTTCAGGCTAGCCAGGGCTACACAGTAAGACCCTGTCTTGGAAAAAAAAAAAAGTCAAGCATAGTGGCATATGCTTACAATTCCATGGAGGTAGAGACAGGCAGTCCCCTCAGTTTGCTGGCCAGCTAGCCTAACCCACTTGGTGACCCCAGGCCAAGACCCCTGCCTCAAAAACCAGGTGGACAGCATCTGAAGAACATGTGAGGTTCTCCTCTAGCATCCACACACCACATAGCGCAGGCACACGCACACCTGTGCACACGCACACCTGTACACACACACGCGCGCACGTGTGATCATCTATAGCTGTATAACACTCCAATTTCAAAGCACTCATTAGCAGGAAAAGGGTTTTGTAATATGTATCAGATATTATCAAGGAAAGATAGGAAATTGAATGAGATAATTAAAATCCAATGATTACCCAGTTAAGGAGGGGGAAAAAAAAGTACTTCTTAGGCCCAGGGATCGAATTTGTGCAAAACCCAATTTCATACCCTGTGTTTGGCTGAGCTTTAGTTTAGCGTTCCAGGCTTCATTGTGAGTACCAGACACTTCTGAGCCCCATGGGTGGAGCTGAGCTGAACGACAGCTTAGAGGCTACAACAGACACACAGGCCCAATGTGTTACTGGCCCTGGCCAGTTCTCAGGGCTGTGCAGCCCTGCGGCCCCCTGCAGACCCCTGCGGCCCCCTGCAGACCCCTGCAGCCCCCCTGCAACTCCTTGCGGCCCCCTGCAGCCCCCTGCAATCCTCTCCAGCCCCATCACCCCAGCATTAACCTCTGCTCACCATTCTCTGCTTTGCTTTCCCACAGAAGAGATTCTGAAGAGCCACATCGCGCATTGGTGGTCACCAGATGGCACGAGGCTCGCCTACGCCACCATCAATGACTCCCGGGTTCCCCTTATGGAGCTGCCAACCTACACTGGCTCTGTCTACCCCACTGTGAAGCCCTACCACTATCCTAAGGTAGGCAAAGAGCAGGCTCGGTCAAGCCCGAGTCAGTCATGAACTCATTCCCCACTGGTTCCAAGTGTGGAGATGCTATAATCAGATGTGCGTAGCAACATAATAAACCCTCATTACATTGCACTGAAATCCCATCTTTGTTTAGTTGAATTTGTTAGCAGTTTATTTTAAATAATTGGGTGACCATTGATTATTTGTCTAAGTTCCTTAGAAGCAAAATAAATACATTGTCCTGCTCAGTGACTCTAGGTAACAGAAAGCCTGCACTTGTGGCTCCTGACAGGATGAAGCTGCTGGAAAATTAGAAGGACTTCTCTCTGTCCCTGGTTCCTGGGCCTTGGAGAGGCTATGCTACCCATAGTCACTGCTGGGTATGAAAGCTTGTGTCCCCCAGTATCCATATGTTAAGACCCCAAGATGATGGGGCCCTTGAGAAGTGATCAGGCCATGGGCCAGAAGCCCTTATGACTGGAGATAGTGTCATATGAAGGAGACTCATTCCAGCCATGTGAGGAAGCAGTGAACAGGCTCCATCCCTGAGGCCCAGGCCCTCACCAGACGCAAAGTTCAAACAAGAACCTTGATCTTGGACTCCCAGCCCCAAAGCTGTGAGGCTCACATCCCTGTGGTTTATAAGCCGCCTGGCCTTTGGCATTTTGTTATAGTGACCAAAGTAGACAAAAACAGCCCTGAGCTAGTGGAATAGCAAGGAAGGGTGTGGTAGAGTGGAAGGGAGTCTCCAAACCTCTGTTCTGCATCAGACCACGGCACTCAAGCACAAGGCAGATCCTGATGCAGAAATTTCCATAAGCCTCTCACCCAGAGGGAGGTTGACATCCAGGAACAAGCTCCAGAGATGCACATGGCTGGCTAGCCTACTTCCAGATAGCATCACCAGACTGCTCTAAGGCCAATGGACAAGCAGGCATGACGCTGGGCCCCACTCCTGTCCCTAAGGCACCATCCTGCCTCTGCCAGGGAACATATGAGCTGAGGCCTCCTCACCCACCTGGTTGGTCTAAAAGCTCCCAGAGCCTGCTTCCATATGCTGAGAAGTCCCTGGGCCTACGGAGGACCCCAGATGAGAATGAAGTAGATGGGCTCAACATGCGTCCCAAAACCATGGACCAGGGGAAGCAAACACCTAGTGAGTGTGCCTGTCCCAGAATATCTCAGACCTCGGCAACTTTGACCACAGTGGTGTCCTCACAGCTCAGAGGCCGGATGTCTGAAATTGGGATGTTGGTGATGCAGGTCCTGGTGAGGCTTCTCTTCCTTGCTGTCTCAGACTCATCTGAGACTAATGTCTTCTCTTGAGTACCTTTTTTCCTTTTTTTTTTTTTTTTTTTTTTTTTTTTTTTTTTGGTTTTTTGAAACAGAGTTTTTCTGTTGTAACACCAGCTGTCCTGGAACTCACTCTGTAGACCAGACCAGGCTGCCCTCAAATTCCCAGAGACCCACCTCCCGAGTGCTAGGATTACAGGCATGGATCACCACCACCTGGCTTGAGTACCTTTTTTAAAACAGGGCCTCAAGTGTCTAAGGCTGGCCTGTAACTCTCTGTGTAGCTGAGGATGGCCTTGAACTATTGATCCTCCACCTCCCAAGTGCTGGGATTACAGGCATGCATCCCCATACCTAGTTCACACTGTGCTGTAGACTTAGCACAGGGCTCTGCATGCTAGGCAAACACTCTACCAATTGAGTCATATCCCCTGTAGCTGTGACCTCCTCACAAGGCAGATAATGAGAGCTCTGGCATCTTCCTCTCTTTATAAAGACACTAATGGCATCATAGGACCCCAACCACATGACCTCATCTAACCCTAATCACCACCCAAAGAGCATGCTTTCAAATACTAGATCCAGCATAGGAATTTGGGGTGACTTAGTCCATCTGGAGGTACAGACTCCAACCAGTAGCCTTTGGGGAGTGTGGTCTGTGCCTGTGGGGGTCCCAGAATGGAGGAGCATGAGTCACTGAGGCCACAGCCTTGTCTCCTTTCCTCTCCTAAGACATTCTATGGATTTGCCATGGACTGTGTGTCCCTGCTCTTTTCCCCATCAGTTGCTGCTGTAATACAAAGTGCAGGGCTAGCTGGGCTCCATTAAATATAGAGTATGAGACTAAGTCCAAATCCCCCTAGCCCCTCTATATCCTCTAACATGCACATGCATACACAGAGAGAGACACACATGAGCACACACAACAGTCATACATATACACACCCATCATGCATACAGGTGCATACATACATACATTATATCCTTACAACTGTCTTTACAAGTGAAAACCTAAAATCTAACATGCTCCTTGATTTGGCAGTTTGCTCTGGGACATGTGCTCCCAAGAAGGAATCAGAAAGTGCCATCTCGCTCAGGATTTGGGGTCCCATGTTTCAATAGAAATTTCACAGACTCTTATTGATAGAGGGCTGGCATCCCTGCCCTGTTCTCTCCCACTCCCAGTCAGAGCCCTGATTATACAGCCACCATCTTGTTCCTGGCTGTGGGGCAGATTCTCTCTAACCTAAATGTTTTACTTGGTGTACAGACAGACCGAGGACATCAGGCCAGTCCTGATGAGACCATGTCTCTCCCAGACCCTTTCAGTCCAGAATTTGTTCTCCAGAGAAAGGGGACATCTGAAACTGTTCAGGGCCCTGGATCCTTATTGCAGAAGATGTTCCTGTGAGCTGTGACCCTCATAGATCAGTGCTCCACTCTCCCTTGATGACACCGGCCCTCTCTCTCTGCCCTTCTGCCCATTTGCTTCCCTCCCGTGGCTGACGGAGCACCCACTGACATTGGCAGACTGGGTGAACTGGATGGAATGGGAAGATAACAAGTCTCCTGGGAAGAAAGAGTGAGCCCAAATGTCTCTTTTAAAAACTCTCTGTATTAGAGCTGGAGAGAGCTCAGTCGGTGAAATACCTGCCCTGTAAGCACGAGGCCTGGAATGTGATCCCCGCCTAAAAATCTGGGTGTGGCAGAGCATAGTTGTAATCCTAGCACTGGTGGGGGAGTGGGCAATGACAAGACCCCTGAAGCTTACTGTAAGGCAGCTTTGGTGAGCTCCGAACCAGTGAGAGATGCTGAAACAAGAAAAGGGAGTGGGTACAACACCCAGTGTTGTCCTAACACAGAACACACACACACATGCATCCACTCACAGACACACAGACCGATTTGCCTCACCATGGCCGTTAGTATCAAGCTGCGCAGTACCCAGATGGGAGTCTTCCAGGAGAGATGTTCAAAGCCTAGGCGGCTCCAGGCATTAGGGCCACTCGCTTGCACCGCTTCCTCACGGCTCCTCTCTTTCCTCTCGTTTTGTAGGCCGGCAGTGAAAACCCCAGCATCTCCCTCCACGTCATCGGCTTGAATGGACCCACCCATGACCTGGAGATGATGCCTCCTGATGACCCTCGCATGAGGTTGGTTTCTCAAACCATTGGGTAAGGAACAAATTCAAAGGGAAGCCATTCATGCAGCGTCTCCAGTTGGGTGGGCTCTTCCTAGCACTGGCTAGCATCAAAGCACTTTGTCTTCCAGCCTCCCTTGCTTCTGTGTGGTTTGTTTTCCTGGGGAAAATACAATGGAAACACCAGGCAGCATATTACTTTTATCAGGGCAGATAACCTGCTCCATGGGAGGGAGGGTCCTCTGTAAATGCATGGCTGGTCAGCCCTTCATAGCTGTACACCTACTGAGTGGGCTCACTGAGAGAGACACGGAGGTATATTCATTTGTGAAAACTCTGTCAGACCTCACCAGAAGGAACCACCATCCTGGATAGCGCCATCCTTGATAGTGGAACCCCAAGCCTCTGAGTTCAGATGTTTTATTGATTCGGAACTCAGGTGTTCTACAGATACCATGTGCAGATAATACACAATTAAACATCCCCCACAGAAATCCAATACCTGCAGACAATACAAAACGCCGTGACCTAGGATAGCTCCTCACCCAATTAGTGCATAAAACAATTTCAAACATAACTAAAAAACTTCCACAACAGCCCGTGTCTCAGCAGGCTCACTCACACAGACAGATGATACCCACTGGATGACCTGGTGCATGAAAATCCTAGAACCATATTTCAGTGGGCAGCATATTTCAAGATTTTAGAGGACCTCTAGCTGACCAGCTCCTATAACTGCCTGGCAAATCCTGCCCTAAGAACACCAGACCTGGGCTGGAGAGATGGCTCAGTGACTAAAAGCACTGGCTGCTCATCCCGAGGCCAAGTTCAATTCCAGCAACCACATGGTGGCTCACAACCATCTACGATGGGATCTGGTCCTTCTTCTTGCATGCAGGTGTACATGCAGACAGAACACTCACATACATAATATACATAAATAAGTAAAATTTATTTAAAGAGGGGAGGGGGAACTAGACCTCCCAGTGGGTGGCAGCCATGTTCTTCAAAGGGCCTGTGGAAAATCATGTTGGCTGATTGCTACCAACATCTACTATGTGTAGACTTTCTAGTTAAGTTGGAAGAGCCAAATGGGATCCATCTAAGTGACATGATTTGAGTATCAAGTTTGTCCTTAAAGTAAAGCAGTCTGGGGACTGCTAAATCGGGTGCCCAGCCCCCATAATCACTAAAGCTGTCTGTTGAGAACAGAGAGAGAGGGAGTACAGTATCCCAGGGCCCACACACCAAGACTCTGCATAACTATAAATGGAGCTGTTCAAGCTGGGAGCAGATCATCAGGCCAAATTTTGTCATATAACTAGCCTGAGTCTTCATGTTTCAGTCACTTACAAGTCTCTACATTGTTAGAAGTTTCTGGAAGGGCAAGGGCTTGGCCCAGCTGCTCTGGCTCCCCCTGGGGAGGGTTCTCCACTACATGCTCACCCTTCAGTTCCCCTCTTCCTGACAGTGCACCCCTCTTTTCCCTAATATGCAGTTTTCTGCACTCCCATGGTGATTCACCCAGGCTGCAGTGCTCACTTGACAGTAGGAGACTGAGCAAGCTGGATACAAAGGACGAGGGTGTAACCCAGTAGAATTCTGCAGGGGCCTTGGGCACTCGGGGAGGGGACGGAGATAATGATATTCAGGGAGGGCCTTAGCATCCTCCCCTGCAGAACTCCACTGAGGGTCTTTCAACCCTTTCTTCGGTGAAACCTGATGTCCTGATCCCTGTGGGAGAAAAAAGGGGCAGACCAGGCTTGGAACTCCAGTGGTCTGTAAAGAGCTAGCATCTTCCTTTCTATTCCTGCCCTGAACTGATATTTTCCTTTGCCAGATGGGATGAGGTACCTCCAGCAGAGTTCTTATAATCCTGAACCAGGCAGCTTTCTAGAGCAGGACTCCGGTGACCCATCACTGGAAAGACCCCCTCCATGTGGAGAGAGAGAGACAGAAACAGAGAGGGGGCTCGTGGGGAGAGGGCAGTCAGTTTGGCTGATAGTGTTTTTGCTGAGATAAAACAGCTCAGGTGATTGCCTCCACTTCTCTCCTAAAGATCCTTCTATGTCATCATTTCCCTCTCAGCCAATCCCCGCTGAGCCTCCTGGGGCCTGGTCCAGCCAACATGCTGAATTAATATGGAAAGTCACCTGGAAAATTTCAGCCATCTGTTTGAGTTAATTGGGAGTCTCGTTTAGTCAATTTGGTGATGCTGTTTCCACAGGCTTGATTAAGCTTCAAGGACAATGAAAAATTAGCTGCAGTCAGGACTTGAGGTTTGAATGCTGGCTTTCAGGTCTTCTGCTTGCTCTAATTTCTTAAGCTAAATGCAATAACATGCTTCGTGGGCAACACAAATTTGTAACACACAGATGCCACTGATTCTCTGTCACACTTCCTTGATATTTTCTTTCTTTTTTTATTTAGGAGTTATTCCTTTTTGTTTCATGTGTATGAATGAATGCTTTCCCTGTATGTGTTCCATGTGCATGCAGTGCCTGAAGAGGCCAGAAGAGGGAGTCAGATGCCTGGGACTGAAGTTACAGGTGTTTGCTAGCCACCATGTGGGTGCTGGGAACCAAACTGAAGATCTTTCTGAGAACAGGAAGCATTCTTAGCCTCTGAGTCATCTTTCCAGCCCCTCTTGAGGTTTTTTTAAGGTGCACACAGATGTATCAGAACACAATCTCAGTGTGAGCACGCATTTGGGATTTTCCTGTCATTCAAATCGGCACTAAGAATTTAGTAGTGAGTGAGCGTGGAGTCTACAGTGTAGAAGGTGAAACGGGAATCAGGCAAAGCCTCACAAACATGTAAACAATTGTGGGCCTGAGCTGAATCTTGAAGGTGTGTGGAAGAAGAGGCCACTTGCCTAGAAGTGACCATGTCACAGGCTAGACCAGAATTTCTGAGCCTTGAGAAAAATGAAATATTGGGCCTGACTAGTCTTGTTGTGGGCTGCCCTGTGCATCGCAGAGTCCTGGACCTGCCCTGATCCCTTTCTCTCTACCCCTAGCCATGGATGGAGAGGTCTCCTGGCATCAACAAAGCTCCAGACATAGAAGCCCTGACAAAATAAAGTTCTGAGGTTTCTGCCACTGACCGTACTAATTCTGTGGTCTTGGGCATTTCCAGCCTCTCTTGCTTGTTCTCTCCTCTGTAAAATGGAGGCAAGCACCCATCACAGAAGTGTGCGGTCTCATAGGTAACTAGAAACTCTAGGAGGTGATGCAGGGAGCACAGGCCCACGCAGTCATCAGTTTCCTGGCTGGGAGTATTCCCTGTAGGCCAGGTCTCTTCCCTCAACAGTCCCTTACTTGTCAAAGAAGTTCATGTGCACATTACTGAATGGCTGACCAGCATCGCCACTGGCTGTTGCCAATAAGTGATCGAATTATGATGTTCAGGTGAGACAGGAGACTTGAGTTGAAGATTTCACTTAACTCCGTGGTTAACAAAGGATGCAAGAGAGTGTTCACATGGGTCCAGATGGCATTTGAGAAGCTGAATATCTAGAGACGATTTGGCAGAAATGTGGCATCAAATTTGCTGGGTTCCTGCTGGTCCAGCAGGCAGTCCAGAGGGTCCTCTGCACCAGCAGAGTTGAGAGTTGCCCAGCCAGTCAGAAGCAGTCAACACAGGAAGAGATGCTAAGTTCGCAGATTCTCTTCCACCTCTGCAGGAGGGCTAGATGAAGTCACCAACCATTTCTAACTGACACCTGAAACCGGACAGTCTTTACTAAGCTAGAATACCTGATCCCCTTCCTGAACTCAGGCCCTGAAGCTTTCCCACCCAGTCTAGGCTACGTCATCTTCACCTTGAGCAGCTGGCTGACTGCCCTCGACTGCAGCAGGCCTCTGCTCCTTCCTGTGCATCCTTTTCCTTTGTCCAGCAGCACCACCCACCCCACTCACCATGGCCTGTCCCTCTCCTGCTTCCCAGCCACTGAGTCTCCAGGCAGCAGCCAGAGCAAAATTTAAGCCTCAGCAGGTCATGAGGTCCCTGCTCGGAGTGTCTGTGACTTCTCTCCTCACAGAGGAAAAAGACAACTTCTGTAACAGCTTAAGCACTCAGTCGCTCAAACCTTCTACTTGATTGGTCACTCCAGCACCGCCCCCAGCATCCCTCACTGGGATCTTCTATACCCAGGAGGCTCTTCTTGAGAGGTTGGGGTTACCTAGTCTCCCCTTCAGAACCAGGGGATCCAGAGGGCCAGCTTTTCTTTATTGACTTGTTCCAGTTTCTGCTCCACTTGCAACGTGGAGTGGGTGAGACAGGAATGCACACATGCACTCGAGTGTGTGCGCGCGCACACACACACACACACACTCACAGAGTCACACACTCTCCTCACACTGATGTTCACACACACACACTCACACACACACACACTTGTAAGTCTGTATTACTCTTCTGCAACAGAGAGTAGTGTGTTATTTCAGTTCAGGACACATTTGCTGAGAGAGTAAATTAATTCAAATATTAGAACCAAAATGACTATTTCTATAGAAATTTGAGTATAGATTTCTTCATTTGTCCTGATTCCTTTCTGAGGACAGAAGCTAATGTTTAAGCATTAGTGACATTGACATTAGGCTGACATTGGTGACAGCCTCCATCAAGAGAAGGTGAAATAAGCAGCCTTGAGAGATGGCCCAGTGGCTACGAGTGCTTGCTGCAGTTCAGAGCACCAGGAGTCTGGTTCCAAGCACACCAGTTGGGCTGATCACAGTCGCCTGTGACTCCAGTTCCAAGGGATGCTGCACTCTCTTTTGGCCTCCACAGGCACCCACACCCATGTGGCATACACATACAGAGACACAAAAATAAAAAGTGATACTTTAAAATTACAAAGTGATATAAGACACTTGCCTTGTGCAGGGTGCAGAAAGAACTTTAAAATGCCTTGAGGGGGCAGTGAAGTGGGCCCTGGGGGTAAAGACACTCACAGCCAAGCCCTAAGACCCAAGTACGATTCAGAACCAACTCACAAACGTTGTCTTCCGACCTCCACATGTGCACTGTGCACTCATGCACCCACATACAATTTTAAGAAATTTTAATGCCCTTGAAAACGTAAGAAGAAGTAGCCAAGAGTCCCGGAAGTACAGGCCTACGGTCAGCAGGCAGGCGCAGGGCACAGGGACACCAGGCACTGTGTCAGTTTCCCCAGCACATGGCTGTTCCTTGCCTCTCCGCAGCCCTTCTTCCCTGGAACACTGTGATGTTGGCCTTCTGGGTCCTTCCATGTGTCTCCCGTACCCTCATTTTTCTCCGTGCCGTGTGCTGTGTTAGGCGCTTGGGCTATGAACATCCTCCGTGGGAGGACACAGTCCCCAAAGCTGTGACAGCACCCTGCTGTGGGCTGTGAAGAGGCAGGGCAGGAGCCACGTGTGGCAGCCAGAGGATTGCGTGGGAAGTGTTAGGCGCACCTCGCAGACACTTCAGGAACCTGCCAAAATCAGAGGTGTCTTGGGAAACGTGTGTTAAAGCAGGACCAAGAATGGGACTGTGGTGCACATAAATCCATACAAACACTACTCACAGATAAAATTAAGTAAATAAATCTTTCTTAAATTATGTTTTTAAAACATGGATATGCACGTGGCTCTATAGATAGAACGGAGGATATTTATAAGGACAGGGGTGTATTGTAGAGACACGTGGAGATATACATCCCTGTTCTCTCCCTGTTTTCCCTCCCGGAGCTGTGTAAAGATTGTGAATGTCCACCAGTGTGATTCTAGCACCCAGCCTGTACTGTACGCCCAGACTGTACACAGGAACTTGGTGTGCAGCTGACACCGTCAAGCCCTCTCTACCCACAGCTCCTCCTCCACATGCAGCACCCATGAGACACCCAATGCCAACACCCATGTGAAACTCAGCCTTCCTCCTTGCCAGTTTAGACACAGTGCCACTCTGTGATGGGTCCTGGCTACTCAGGATGGGAAGCTCTTGATGATGGGAGGGGTGATGGGAGTGGCAGTCATTCCCCGCTGGAGGACGAGAAACCGATATCCTACAGATTCCCTGCAGATGATTTCACAGAGTCACCTGTAACAACTGGATTAGGCGCCTTCGCTATTTAAAATGCCTAGCTCATTAGGCATTGGAATCTGAAGTCTCAACAGTCTGGTGAGATGCATTTCCAGGGGAGAAACAGGGAAAGTCTGGTGCTCACCGCTGTGAATTCGGGCGTCGCGGGCACCCAGGGCACTCTGCGGATGTTGTCGGTAGACGTAGTGATTGACAAGCTCTTTGGCAGGCCTCTGGATAGAGTAGACATCAGCACAAAGCAGCTTTGACATCTGAGTGTGTCGGCAGCATTTGGACAAGGTTTTTCCAGGCTATGTCACAAGGCCTGTGAGTCGGTTGACAGTGAACGCAAAGGGCTTACGTGACAGCTAGTCTTCCCTGAGCTACGGCTAGCAAACCAGTACACTGGTTTGAGGATATCTGTGAGAGAACAGAACTTGACAGAAAACAGCCTGTGGTGTGCTTTTCAACATGCCCGCGCGCACCGAGGCGTGAGAGAACGGATGCACGCCTGCTGTCTGCCAACAGTTCCATCCTCCTACTGCCTTTCGGTCCCAGGGATCCCGATGGTGCTAGGACCCCTAACGGTTTCTCGCGTCCCTTATATTCCCCCCACCCCATGACTTACAAACACCAAAAACAAGGCTGGGAGAGGGCAGGTGACTGCTAAAGATACCCCCAAACCATTACAGGGCCAGGCCTGGGTCTCTAAAGTCAGGGTCCTTTGCCACCCAAGCTTCCTGCTCCCCATGGTCCCTTTAGGTGCTATGGTCGGGAGACATATTCAAAGTACTTACCGTGGTGCTCCATGGCACCAGCCTTCATGACACTGAACAAGTTTGGGAAGTGGGAAGCAGCTTTGTTCAAGGACTCACCGGCCAGCGAGTCCCTTCCTCTGTCTCCGGGAAACAATACAGCGCTTTGTCTTTTGAGCTAAGGACCAGGGATCCCAGTGATTATCCCATCCCCGTGAATTCTCTAGCCTTGCCACGCTGAGTCCTGCCAGGGAGCTGCCCAACATAGCTGTGTCCTCCTCTCAGTACCCTACGCCTGGTGGAGTTCTCCTGGGAATTCCCAGCCTCAGGAGAAGAAGGCGGTTGTGATCTGAGGGATAGAGTCCCCGCAGTCTCAGTGCTTTCTAAGCATAGTCACACTGGAGTCCTCGTGCCAGGGAGAGCCAACAGAACAGTGTGTGACCATCTCATATAAAAGAAACTCAGGAAGCCAAAGAGATGGCTCGGTGGTTAAAAGAACTTGCTTCTTTTCCAGAGGACCCAAACTCAGTTCCCAGCACCCACACGACAATTCACAACCATCCTTAGTTCCAGTCCCAGGGGATCGGATGCTCTATCCTGGCCTCTGTGGAAACTGCATGTGCATAGTGCACATATATGCATGCAGGCAAAACACACACACGCATAAAAATATTTTAAGTGGAAGAAAGACCCTTGTATAAAGAGAATATTCTAATCTTGGGAAACAGTGAGTGAGTGACATCAGAAACCAGGAAAGTTCCCTCTGCAGGGCAAGGGCCTGCAGAGGCCCACAGCATCATAAAGAAGTTGGGTAAGCAAGGGAAATGGGCACGCATTCAATGGAATGAGTCCAGAAGGTCAGAGTGAACAAGTCCCCGGTGGCTAGGGTAGATTATGGACAGCGCAGCGCCAAGATGGAGCTGAGCAGAAGGATATGGGGTCATGGCCAGAGTGGAGGGATCTGAAAAAGGAGACAAAAGGCAGACACCAGACCTCTTCCTACCATCCCCACAGAGGGACACTGTGAAGAGGCACATGAGTGGTCTTGACACCAAGTAGGTGTCTACAGGCTATTCACAGCCCAGCATGACCAGGACAGTCCAGATGTTTCCTTGGCAACTAGATGATGTCATGAAGCTGGTGCCAGGCTGAGCATCACTGATGCCCTGGGAGCTTCAGTGACTTCTTGCTCCACCCATACCCTCAAAGTCCTCTCCATGCTCCTCATCTGTGAAAGAAGAGACATGAGACTCCTTGAGGCTCCGCATCCAGAGGGTTCAGAAATTTACTTGATATGTTAGAGACTCTAGCCTTACCCTTAAGAGCTAACATTTTCTTGGTGAAGCATTTTGTTGACCAGGGATTTTCTTAGTCCCTCTTTCAACCTGTGCTCCTGAAAAGACAACCCTCAAATGAGCTTAACTCCACATATTACAAAGCTGCTGCTTACAAATTAGTGAGCTGGGCCAAGAAGCCCCAGGAGGTTGTTGTGCCCATAATCTAGAACAGCAGGGACTCTGTTGTCATCTCAGTCCTGAGGACAGGGGTCAGGGTATATAAATAGATCACAAGGGCAGAGAGAGCCAGATGGAGCAAGTCGCCAATCGACTAGGAGGACTGGGAGGAGGGAGCCACAGAAATAAATATCTCCCTCTTTCTCCCTTCCTTTTAACTTCTTGATGGTGCCTCTAAAGGGCAGTCAGAACTCCCTGGTACCATCTGTCTTAGCTACATTAGCTTTTAATTGGGGGCTTGCTTACAGTTTCCCAAGGTTAGTCCATGATCATCTTGATGGGAAATGTTACAGCAGGTGAGCAGGAGTAGCTCTGGAGCAGTAACTGAGTGCTCACATCTGATGCAAAAGTTGCAAGCAGAGAGAGAAAAAGACTAGACCTAGTATGGAAACCAGAAACCTCAAAGCCCTCCCCAGTGACACACCTCCAATAAGGCCACACCTCTTAATCCTTCCTAAATAGTCTACCAACTGGAACCAAACATTCAAGTATATGAGCATGTGGGAGTGATTCTCATTCAAACCACCACACCATCCATACAGATGAGCCCAACACCAACACAGAGCAGAATGGAGGAAACAAAGGTTGATATATGGAGTCTGTGTGGATAGATATGTGATGAATGGTTAGGTAGATGGGTAGTAGACAGGTAGGTAAATTGGAAAGTGTATGGATGCATGGATTAGATTAAATTGATGGATGGTAAAAGGTAGATGGGTGGGATGGATTGAGTTGGATTGGATTGGATTGGATGAATGGATAGATGGATTGAATTGGAGGGATTGGAATAGATGGATGGATGGTTGGATGGATGGATGGATGGATGGATACGTGGGTGGATGGATGGATATGTGGGTGGATGGATGGGTGGACAGGTGGGTGGATGGGTAAATGGATAGGTGGGTAGGTGGGTGGATAGATGGATGGATGGATAGATGGATGGATGGATGGATGGATGGATGGATGGATGGATGGATGGATGGATGGATAAGTGGGTAGGTCAGTGGATGGATGGATGGATGGATGGATAGATAGATAATGGATACATAGATACATAGATGTAAGATGGATTGAGGGAGGGTGTATGGATAGATACAGGATGGATAGGTTAATTGAATAAATGAATTGTGGATTGGGTGAGTTAGTAGATGGATGGTTGATGGGTGGATGTATGAATAGAAAGTGGACGGCAATAAGTGAATAATGGGTAATAGACAGATAGAGTATGACAAATTGATGGATGGATGGACAGACGTTGTGATAAACAAACATATAGACTTTGCATTAAACTGGAGATACAGAGAGGGCTGCCATAGCAATGACTCCGCTACGCCTCCACAATGGGTGCTTTCACCTCTGCATCGTTAGCTGTTGAGTATAGAGCCCACAGTTGCCAAGGTGTGTTCTCTGTGACACATTTCTTCACTACCCTGGTGGCCAGCCTTGCTGTGTATCCAGCCCCTCTGATAGAAAAAGAGAGGAACATACCTCATTCTTGGTCCTTAGTGAAAGAGAAATTATGGAGAGTCATTGAATGCCATCTGTCTGAAGGCTACCCCTGCGGTGCACTCAGCCTGCATACATCTTAGAGCGCTGCATGGTGCTCTGAGGAAGACCCAGGCAGGACTGTGAAGCTCATTGCAGGCAGCGTGGTGCTTGGTATCATGGCAGCTTGCTCAAAGCTGTCTTCTACTAAAGCAGCTCCCTTTAAAAACAAATTCCCCTCTCACCGTGTGTTCTGTTCCAGCTTGATCTGTGGAATAAACACCGCTTTAAGTTGCCAGAGTTAATTGCAAGCTCTTTGTGTCATGGGATCAACAGACTTCGTTCCCTTTGCCCTTTATTGACACAGGCTTTCAGAGCCTGTGCCAGAATCAGAAATGCCAAAAAGTGACATGGCACATTAATCCCTGTGAGAGAGACAATGACCGTTCATATTTTATGGGCTGAAACAAGTGGGCTGATCAAAAATTCATCCACTGCTCACCAGCAAGCGCCTCTGTGCTCTGATCCAAAGGCACCTCAACTGCAAGTGCCCCTCCATATGCTCCCAGGCAGAGCCCGCTTCCCTCCATGGTATCAGTCCCCATCCTGAGCCAAAATTAGAGGCCCACTCATCCAGCCTCAACCCAGCCTGTGAGCCGGTGCCTGGCAGTCGATGGCCACATTATTTAACCCTGCTGTTCACAGCATTTGCCATGAGTATTCTTTGAGTAACTGTGAGTGGGTGCCATCCTCTAGAATAAAAGACCACCAGAAACCTTTCTAACTTGGTCCCAGAGAACTATTCATGCAAGGAAAGGTGAGAAGTACTTTTCTGCCGTCAAGAGGTAGTGAGAATCCACTCTCAACATTCACGAGTACCTCTGTGAAGTAGACCTCAAGAAGCACCTACACCGGATAGAGGACTCTGCAGTAAAGAGTACTTGACGCTCCTCCAGAGGACCCAGATTCCATTCCCAGCACCCACATGGTGGCTCACAGGCATCTGTAACTCCAGTTCCAGGGGAACTGTTGGCCTCTTCTGGCCTCTGCAGCCACCAGGCAAAACTCCCATACACAAAATAAAATGTGCTCCTTGGGCACTCAAAAAAGTCTGGAAATTTACGTGAAGGAGATGGAAACTCCAACAGTGAATGTTGATAACAGGTTCAGCAAAGCTGTCTGAGCCTAAGGCATAAGAAACATTCCACACTGTGCCCATGTACATCTGTCCAGAAATTTTAATGAGATGAGGACTCACGAAAGAAGCTCTGTACTTCAGTAACCTGTCTCTCTGTTCCCAGTCAGTGTGGATGAAAATTGATGAGTGTCAAATAAAGTCATAAAACTTAAAAAAAAAGAGAGAGAGAGAGAGAGAATCAGCAGCATTGCTCACAGGAATCATAGCTTCCTATTGATACGTGCATTTTAAATGTGGCATCGATGATCTCGAAAGCATGACTCTTAAATGCCTCCCTCTGCGTGGCTGGTTCACAGCCTCGACACAGTGCCACCTCCCCAGGTCCAGCCCCTTCCGCAGAAGGGTTGTACTTCACACCTCCCCTTCTCCTCTCCATTAACTGCTTCCTAATTTCTTCTCATTCCACAGCACTGCATCTGTCTCCAGTGCGTTTACTCACTCAGCGGACCTTGATTGAATAGGGGCGGGGCTGGAATAGAGACCTAGAGTTTGATTATACAATGCATTGTGTTCATGCCCATCCACCAGTATCTCCTTCTAACTTCCCCCAACAGCCCACACCATCGCCCTCCCAATTTCGTGTCTTTCTTTCTCGTTGTTGTTTCTAATCATCCCTGAGTCTGATTAGAGCTGCCCATAGGTACAAGCATATGGGGCTATCTACTGGGGTTTGGGCTGCCTATTAACAGCCATATCCCCAAAGGATAGTGACTCCCTCAGCAGCCTCCAATTGCTAAGAGTTTATCTGCCAAGGATGGGGCTCTGGGGGCCTCTCCCCTATCTGTGCTGGCGTGTTGACTGACTTGATCTTGTGCAGGTCTTACGCAGGCAACCACAGCCGCTGTGAATTAATGTTTGCAACAATCACACCAGGCCCAGAAGTCAGCATTCCACACCCCATCCTCCAATCAACTCTTATGCTCCTTCTTCCTCCCTCTTCTGCAATGTTCCCTGGGCCCTGAATCAAGGGATGGTGACATATCTTGATGACTTGTTCCAGAAAAGTGCCCAGCCAAGCCCCACCATACCACACAGCTTGAGGACACTTTTTGGTGACTGTTCAACAAGTCTCACCAACAAGTTGATTTCTAGGAAGGAAGGTTGTGTTCATCCTTTTCTTTCCATTTATAGTACTTCATATATAAATCAGGAATAGAAAGCTGAGAATAAGGGTCAGTGCATTTGGTTAGTAGTGCAGGAATTTTTTATACGTCTAAAAAGGTGCAGAGTGAACGTGCCAACTAATGAAACAGGCACAGGTCCCTCATTAGCGGGAAGGCCACAGGCAAGGCAGTTCTCACAGTCCTCATTCTCTCTCCTTCATCCCCGACATGAGTAGTGTTGCTGGTGGTAAGAGCTGGTTATGTGTGGCTTCCCACCTACTCCCTGACTGCCTGTGCCCATGTCGTTAGCACATGCTCATCCCCAAGGGTCTTCAAGTTGCTGACCTCTATCCACTGAAGACAAAAAGAAGTGAAGCAGGGGCCAGGCACAGCTCTTGCAATATATGTGTGTGTGTGTGTGTGTGTGTGTGTGTGTGTGTGTGTGTGTACATGTACATGTATGTACATGTGTATGCTCACATGCATGTGAATGCATAGGGAATTGTCCATGGATGTTCATACATTTGTGGGGCTAAGTATGCATATGTAGGGGGTGTGTGCATGTGAGTGCATGTAGGGGGGAATACGTGATGGTGAGTGCAAGTGTGCACATGTGTGTGGAGGCCAGCAGTCAACATCAGGCATTTTTTTCAATTGCTTCCTACCTTAATTTTTTTTTTTTGAGATAGGGTTTCTACTAAACCTGGAACTTGTCAGTTCAGACTGGCTGACCACATGCCCCAGGGAACCTCCCGCAATACTGGGACTACAGACACACACTCCTGGGCCTGACCCTTTACATGGTGTCTTAGTTAGGGTTTCTGTTAATGTGATAACACACCATGACTAAAAATAACTTGGGGAGAAAAGGGTTTCTTTCACCCTACAGCTTGTATTCCATCATCTAGGAAAATCAGAGAAGGAACTCAAGGCAGGAACGTGGAGGCAGGAACTGAAACAGAGGCCATAGAGGAGTGCTGCTTACTGACTTGTTCCTCATGGTCAGCTTGGCCTGCTTTCTTATAGCACTCAGAGCTACCAACCTATGAGTGGCAACTATCACAGTGATCTGGGCCCTCCCACACCAATTATAAACTAATAAAATGCACCATGGGCTTGCCCAAAGGCCAGTCTGTTGGGGGAATTTTCTGTTTTCTCATGCCCCATCAAGAGGCTGCTAAACACAGGAGTACACTTCTGGGGTATGCAGCTAGGACATACTGCCTTTCAGAGCAGGCGCCAGGACAGAGCAGCAAAGAGGCAGACCCTATAAACACTGTGCCCAGATCCACTGGGTCTGTGGGCTGGGGAGCAGATGGCATGAACAGAAATGTCCCTGTTTGAGAAATCTCAGAAACAGAAGATTAAAATCATGAGAGTTCGTTGTATCTGGAAATGCCTCCTATCTGAGTGTAGATGTGATGCACTCCTTAACCACAAGGTTCAGGGGTTCCACAAGACTGTGGGGGCCAGTTCCAGGGCCCCTCTCACCCCTACCCAGTGAGTCAACCTTCTGTTTGGAGACTGGGTACTCGACCTGTTTGTCAGATTGGTGATTGAAAACCAATCTGTAGCAGGTAGATTTGGAGAATGAGCAACAGCCAGTGAGTGGGTTTCCCAATTAACAGATGCCTTGTGCCAAGCACATGGTTATTCAGCCTTCCTGTGGACCATAAGCTGAGCATAGCAAAGCCGGCTTCCAGCTCACCAGGAATTCCTAGTGAGTGTGCCGTGTCACCTGTGATAAAAGATCTTGTAAGAACACAAAGAATTCATCCTCAACAGCAGATCCCATTGTAAATAAAGGTGGGCAGGCAACTAAACCTGTTAGCTGGCCGCTAGAACATTCTAGAAAGTTCCCTGAGGATACTTATTTTGGGACACTCACTTTCATGACATTTTCTTCTTTCTTTTCCATGTGAAGTGGGGCATCCCAGCTCTGGAGAATCCTGGGTGAATCAGTCACTATAAGCCCCCGCCCTCCCAATATTTACATCAGGCTGCTCCTGGCATGATGATGCTTTCATGTTTGAGTACAATTCAGCATGTAGCACCAAACCAAGTTTACTGAAGCCTGGGGCCAGAGCCATTGTCCCTAATCCTGGGAATATTTTAACTGAACCCTCACTGACCCAGCCTCTGGGTCTCTGCAGCTTAGCGCCCTGAGTATACCCAGCCCTGTCCCTCACTCAAAGCCCCTCCTCCCTTACCCTCAATATCCACGCCTACCCCTCTGCCAGGTCCTTCTTCACCCTATATACCCAAAGCATCCACTTTTATAGAGTTGTGCCTTTGATAAGACTGACATGAAACTGAAGTCAGTAGAGCCTTAGCCAGGGCATATGACACCTCTCCAAACCATCAGGGCAGCCCCAATTACCCCATCTTCAGTTTCAGAGCCCAGCTGGTGGGGGAGGGGCAGCCGCCCTACCCCCTCGGCTTTCCATAAGGAGCTGTGACCCCCCCACATGTGTTCTTGATGACCCCATTTCAGAACTCCTTACCTACACACACTGGCTGTTGTCTCCAGAAGAGGGGTGTAGCTAGCTCCTTGTGTCCATTGGCCCTGCTCACACTGTTATTTGTGTTTTCAGGGAATATTACATCACCATGGTGAAGTGGGCCACCAGCACCAAGGTCGCTGTGACCTGGCTGAACCGGGCCCAGAATGTGTCCATCCTGACCCTCTGTGATGCCACCACAGGTGTCTGCACTAAGGTACGAGGACAGAGGACGGAATAAAGGAATGACCACAGTATAGAAGGTGGTATCCTGGAGCTCCTCCCGCTGGAGAAATGTGAAGCCTAGCTTGGCCCTGTCATGATGTTGTGTCCAGCCTCTGGTTTGGTGCCACCTGGTGGACAACTCAGATAATGCTATAAAATCCCTGGGTAGATCAGAGCAGCAGCCATTAGTTGCAAGCAAGGGTCTGTTTCCCTTCATACTGTGCTGGGAACACTTCTCTCCTCATTCTCTATTGCTCAAGAGATGGGGAGACTGGCCCAGGACCTGACTCAGCTACAAGTGCTCAATCCAAGCATGCTCTTCCTCCCCCACACGTCAGAGACCCCACACATTTAGCCCAGCACAGATATAGCAGGTCCAGGCAGACCAGCAGTATGTCCAGGAGCAGAAGGCAGCCCAGGGTATCCTTACCCCCTGTCCAGGAAACAGACTCTCCCCTCTACTGTGCAGGTCAGGTTTCCACGCTGCTAGGCCATAGCCTTAAGAAGGCCACCTCTAATTAAATTTAAAAGACCAAATGACACTCCAGGCAGATCTTCCAGAAACTCTTTTTGACTCTTAAGTTTCTATTTTTCTAGCAAGAAACACCAGTCTTATCTGGACAGGTTCACTGGGGCCGGGTGGGCTCTACCTTAGCTCTCAGCACACTGCCTAGGGAGTTCCTGAGCAGGCCACAGTGACCTGTTCCTGTCTCTGACACTTCAAGTAGGGTAGAGATTCCCTTAGTGTTGTTAGATTACCTGAAGCAATTCTGGGTGGTTCTGATGGGATGAGCATGGAGGGGAAGCAGGCCAGGCTCAGGGCTGGATATCTGTGCTGGGTGTCGAAGTCTTCTCTGTGCTATTCAGATACACCCACCATGCAATAAGGAGCAGGCACCCCCACTGTCTCAGGCAGAGCAGGACCAGCACCAGCTCAGGCGACAGCAACTAGGCAGAGCATCCATCTGGTACTTGGGCTTGATTTGTTTGTATATCTTTGCACACAGCTCTGGAGAGCAACTTTCATACATGCCTTGTGTGCCTTCACCCCTTCTAACTGGCTTTGTTACCCATGATTGTTTCTTGGAATTGTAAACCGGAATTTTGATCCAGTGTCCATTAGCACTCATGAGCATGTGTCCACGCACGTGTACACGCACACACCAGTTCCAAACAGTGCAACACATGAGGCTTGCCCCTAAAGGGACACACTGACCAGTAATGACTGCTGAGTGGACACATGCCCAGCTATTGCGATTGCCAAGTAAGCACAGGCTGGCCAACCAAGTGTTAGAAACGCCATCAGCTTCCACAGGGTTGCTCACTGCTGTGGATTGTCCTGGTTGTTAAGGACAGTGGCATTCTTCTTGCCCAAGGACACTTGTGCTGGGATGTGAGCCACAGTATGAGACAAAGGAGAGCAGGGATTACCTCCATTCTGTGTAAGTGCAGCTGCCACACAGGTGAGATGAAACCATTCTCTGTACAGTGCCTGGAAACCAACAAAAGCCCCTTTCTAATTCTCCAATTCCATTTCAGAAACATGAGGATGAGAGTGAAGCTTGGCTCCACAGACAGGTAACTCCACACACCACTCCCCATGCTCCCCTCGCCCTCACCCCCTAGCCCTCCACAGGGGTGAGTGTCCTGGTTTTCATGCAGGGGAGCCATTTGGGGTTCTCCACCTGCAGTCATCCACGTGTGTGAGCTGTTGTGAATGGGGGCAGTATGTGCACAGCTATCTCTTCTTCCTCCTCCCAGGAAGCCTGCCAGGCAGTGCGGTAGAAGCTAAGTTCCCTGGGTGGTAGATTGGAAGTCACTGCCCCCCAGGACAATGATGGGAGAGATCTCATCTCCCACTCAGATGAGTTGGTGAAGTCAAAATAGTGAGCCCGGAAAAGTTGCCCAGATGTGGTCTATAACAGTTAAGCAAATGAAATGTGGTTGGTACCCCCATTTATTCTTAGGCATGGTTTTATAGATGTGACCTCTCTCAGTGAGGTGTTTCCTCAGAAACTTGACCCCAGAATCTTCCCTGGGATTTTTTTTTCCATCCATAACTCAGAAAAGCATCTTAGAGTAAGCTCTAGGTAGGGGCTGAAGATGAAAAATGTTTTGAGGTTTGAGGTGTGACTCACTGGTAAAGTGCGTATGCAACGTGCCTGAGACTCTTGGTACAGTCTCTGGATCTGAAAAAGGGAAACCAGTCAAAGGAAATCAAGAGGCGCTTGTTGTGGAAGTTTATTTTTAGTTGTATTTAAATAATTGTTTTATGCACTGTTAGATGAGGAGCTACTTAGGCCTTGGCATTTTGTATAGTCTGCAGGTGTTGGATTTATGTGGGAGGTGTTTGATTGCTCATGATCTGCTCATGATCTGCATGTGCTATCAGTAGAATACCTGGGGAGTTCTGTATCAATAAAAATACCTGAGCTCATATGCTCGGGGATCCACTGTCCAGTATGGTACTTGCCAGGATGGTGGTTCCCTCTGCTGTGGTCTGGCAGGGTTTACACAGATGAATATGCCTCCTTGTCTTCTTTGGTGAGCCGCACAGCAGCATACTGCTACAGAAGCTGGAAAGGTGGCTCAGCGATTAAGATACAAACTGCACTTAGCCCCAATGCCCAGTGGCTGAAAACAACATCTCAGGTGGTCAGACACCCTTTTCTGACCTCCGAGAGCCCTGACACTCATGTGCACACACCCATACACAACACATAAATCACATAATTTTTATGTGTGTTTATATAATAAATTTATAAAATATTAATTTATAGTTAAAATGAAATAAATCCTTAAAAATAAGAGATATCAGGAGAAGTCTAACCAAATCACCCTGTGATACATTTTTTTGAGTTAACATACTCAAAGGGGGACCCTTAACACCAGTATTTTCTGTTGATTCTTTTTGTCTCATTCCATACTCTTGCATAGAGAGAACAGACATAGTTCAGGAAATGTTTCTTGTATTCCACCTGAGTAAATAAAATTATCTTCAAATCCTGTAAGAAAAAAATCAAAACAGCTTTGATTCCAAAGAATCATTGCAGAGAGGGCTGGGGATGTAACTCGATGGTATAGCACTTGCTTGGCATGTACAAAGCCCCAGGTTTCATCCACAAAAAAAGTAAGAAAACAAAAGACTCATGACTAAGAAATACAGGCATGTGGCTTTTATTGACATGAGAGATTCTATTTCCTGAAAGTACAACTATCAACAATGGCCCCTGTGTTACTTACTTTTCTGTTGCTGTGAAACTTTGACACAATGACAACTTATGAATGAAAAGTTTGTTTTGGTTTATGGTTCCAGAGGGATAAGGGGCCGTCATGGGTGGGGAGGTGTAACAGTAGGAGAGAGGTATGTATCAAGGACAGGAAGCTGAGAGTTCACATCTATAACCAGAGGCACAAAGCAGAGAAACAAAATTTGAAGTAGGGTGAGGCTATGAAGCAGTGACATACTTCCCCCAGAAATCTCCCCAAACACCAAGAACCGCTGAGGACCAAGTGTTTAACATGACCCTATAGGGGACATTTCTCATTCAAACTACTACAGCATCCAGGAGCACACTGGTACTCTGATGAACATATAGCTTTTATGTTACTTATCAGAGTAGGAGCCTCACAAAATACACAGTTACTTCTGAACATATCTTTTCTTGGCTCAGTGCCAATCTTATCCAGCAGAGGAGTGGCTCAGTGGAGTCATTTTATTTCCCTCTTTCCAAGTTTGAGTACCAAGTCCAAGCCAAGAGGTTATCACAATAGAAGATTCGGGCACCCTGAGATACAGACATGCTCAGAGTTGTTCATCCCACCTGGATCATCATCTAAAGAGTTATTTGGATGCTCACCTATACCGAATAAAATGTCAGAAAGGAAAGAAATAACCATTTTTAAATCTGTCATCTATATTATTGTGTATGTTACACTGCTATTTAAGAATTGTATCCAACACCGTGCTAGACTGTACATTTTGAAAATTATTTATAGTCAAGGACATATATGATAAGCCCACAACTAACATGAAACTCAATTGTGAAAAATGAGAGAGCCTTCCTGTTGTGTGACACTATTCTTGGGGAGATGCAAGCAAACATCTACTCACCCCAAATGGGGAACCAATGAGCTTTGATGGGGTTGCATACAAGTGTATGGGTGAGGGGATTCTTACAGGAGCAGAAATGACTCAAAGATAGCTGCTTCAACAAAAGCCCACCCTAGCATGGGAGACAGATCACAAAAGCTGGAAAGCTGAAGCTCACTGCACAACCTCCTGACAGCTCAACAGGTTGGAGAGTTCTTTCCCAGGTAACTCAGTCGGCCTGAGTCTCTTCCAAGTGGTTTAACAGTCCTTACAGCTGCTATATGCTTGAGAAGGGAGGGACTAAGTGACACTGGTCAGTTTCAGGAACTTCCTGAGACTGTTGAGTTGTTTCTTTCCTGAGCCTGGTGAGCTTCCCTGAGAGGTGGAATGTTTTTCCTCCCCTTAGAGTCACCTCTCTTTTAACATCTGCATATTAATGAGCTTCCCTCCAGGAGAGAAAGCTTTAATCTTGGAGGAAACAACAGCAGGAAACTTCCCTCAAAAATGAGGTGCAAAACAAGGCTTACCCTGAACTTTGTCACTAAAAGTTTATTTACTGGACTGGGGAGATAGCTCAGACAGTAAAAAAGCTTGCCAGGCAAGCATGGGGAACTGAGTTCAACCCCCAGAACCCACACAAAATCACAAGGCATGATAGGACACGCTTGTAATCAACATTGGGAAGATGGGACAGGAGCCACTCAGCCAAATCAGCACATCCCAGGCCCCTGAGAGACAACCCTGTCGCAGAAAACAGGGTGGACAGCATCCCGAGAGACAACAGTCAAGACTAACCTCTGCCCTCCAATGTATACACACACACACAGACTTGTTTACTACATGAACAAGTTTCCAAAGACTGGTGGATGCCTTCCTCGGCACATTCTGGAAGGTTCTGGAGAGCAGTGGACCAATGACCTCAGAAGCTGAGGCTCTCTCAATATGAGTACAACACTTCTATCCGGAATTAATCATATTACTTTTAATCTCTGTCCAAAGTGCAACATCTCCCCCAGAAAACTAGGGGTCTATTGCCTCCTCCATCCCACGGTTGGCAAACAGAAGTCCATCTAAAAAGCCAAATTAATGGCTGCTCTTTCCACTCCCTCTCCTGTTAAATACCACACTCCCAACTCTAAATAGAAAAATCAATATTTGCAGATTAAAGGTTTCATTTTATTGCAAATATTCATGAAGATTAAATGTCATTTTAATCACATGTTAGTTCATTTCTCTGAGCACATCACATTTGCATGTCTTCCTTCACTGTGGAGAAATGAGTTTTTCTTGGGCCAGCTGCGCTTTATTTACTGATTTACTGTTTGTTTTCATCCTGCATTATTAGGAAGCTTCTTGATATATATATATGTATATGTATATGTATATGTATATGTATATGTATATGTATATGTATATGTATATGTATGCACATATACCTTAGCCAGTAATTGAAGTAGCCAGCTAATTGGTGTTTATTTATGGAAACTTCCAGACTTTGGATTCAGAGTGTAGCAGAGATGCTACTGTACCAAAATCATTCTCTGACGGTCAGAGTGGCCACTTCCCACTAGGGCAGGGTAAGGGTTGCAAGTACCAAATGCCTGCCTGCTCAGCTCTTAGGGTGCCAGGAACAGAGCATAGAAAACAGGATAAAGTCCTTACATCCAGCTGATAGCCCCAACCCCAGAAATGACTGTTGTTCAGACTGATGCGTATCTAGCACCTGCCTCTGCAGGATGTCCTTAGTGAGAGCCAGGCCCAGATGGGCTCTTTCTGCTTTCTGCATTTTTAAATAGAATCAACTGGTTCATGTGGGTTTTTTCTTTTGATGTGCCTCCTCAATAGGTGGTTCAGTGTGAGATAGATTCTATTAAGGAAAAGAATAGAAGACAGAACTAGAAGAGGGAAAAGTGGGGTCTGTAACTATTCTTCCCAATTGCCTTCTAGCTGGTGTGTGACAAAAGTCACTACAGCAGCTTTGCACACCCAGGGTTTCACAGCAGCTATTGAAGTCCAGTGTGTGTCCCTGGGCTTAGCTCCCACTTGTGGGGTACGCTTCATGTGTGCACAAGACCATTTCTTCACTGATCTTTGCATACTGTGGGCAGCAGTTATCTGCTTCTACACGTCATGTGCATTTGCAGGTGTGTGTGTGTGTGTGTGTGTGTGTGTGTAGGTCAGAGGTTGACATCAAGTGTCTTCCTCAGCTGCTCTCCACCTTATCCTTTGAGACAGGGTCTCTCACTAAACCTGGAGCCCACCAAGAACATTAGACAGACTCGCCAATAAAATTGAGGGACCTACCAGTCCCTTTCCCCACAGCATTAGGCTTACAGACCCTTGCTGCCACTCCCTGCTTTTTACATGGTTCCGGGGATCTGAACCTAGGTCCTCGTGCTGACACAGCAAGCACTTTGCCAACTGGACTTGGGCGCCCCTTTCTCCCTCTGCTTTTAGAAAACCAAAGGTCCGACTCTGTAGTCCCGAAGAGAATGAAGGCCCCACACAGACTCATTCTTCATTTTCATCATTAGAAATCCCACATGAAATACCTCAGTGCTCCTTCCGCCACTCACTCTTCATGCTCCCACGCTGCTTTGTGTTGATTAGCCTGTCACCTCTGTCCACAGAATGAAGAGCCCGTGTTCTCCAAGGATGGCCGGAAGTTTTTCTTCATCAGAGCGATCCCACAGGGAGGGCGGGGGAAATTCTACCATATCACCGTGTCCTCATCCCAGGTAAATCCCACTGCTATCTATGCTGTTGTGTTATTGGTGCTGGCCTCATGGTGAGCTCACTCACCCTTCCCAGGACACCAAGGAGCCCTGGGAGGCTGATATTCACTGATGGATTTCAAGGGTGCGGGCAGCATGGCACTTGTCCAAGTGCAGAGGCTCTGAGCAGGGCAGCAGCTGGAGTCTAAATTTTCCATTAATGCTCAAGAACATGCACATGGAACATGACGTTTCTAGCAACAACAGGGGGACATGGAGACTCACCAGACTCACCAGTGATAAGGACTTGAGATGACCACTGAGTGCCTGTCTGCCCTTCCTGGCCCTCAAGGTCACCTGCTGCTCTAAGTCCTTCATGAGTCTCCCACTAACCCCAGAACTGCCTCTACCCTGAGCCAGGAACAGATCTGGCCTTAATGATACTGTAGCTGCCACTCAAACTCACCTGCTCTGGTCGGGGGCCTTGGGATGAGTGATGCTGAGCTGGGAGGTGGATGCCTGTGGCCCCGGGAAGAGCTGCCTACACACTGAGCTTCGAGATCTCTGCCCTGGGACAGCAGGTGGGAAGGATGGGCATGCGCTCGACTCTCTGTGCCACCAACCCCATCCTCTGTGTGCAGGTTTGATTTTAAAGCTGGCCAAAGATATGGAGAATGGGAGCAGATGTGTAAAATGTAATTAGGTAGAAGGCTGTCTGGAAACACTGTGGATGTGAAGTGGGAGATGTGTACACAATGTGGACCCAGAAGACCACAGAACCATCCCGCTCCAGGAATGTCTGGGAGGGAGGAGAGAAGGGCCTGAAAAGCCTAAGGGAGCAATAATGGCTACTCCCAGCTTAGGCAGGCATTTCTGTTCTCTAGCCATTTAATCAATCACATGACTTACAGGATGTCCATAACTTCATTTGATCTGTTCGCTTTCTCACTGGCGCCCTTTCAAGCAGTATTTAAACATTTTTGATGCTTTCATTCAGCCCCAGTCTCTAAATTTCTGCAGATGATCAGAAATTGCTAAGAATCCCTTAGCATCCACTAGGAAGTGATTCCCGCCCTGCCCCAAGCACCCACTCTTGCCCTGGCCTCTGCTTCCAAGCCCAGGACCACCTGAGTCTACACTGCCTTCCTGAATCCACACCCAGGTCCACACACAACACAGTCTGCTCCTGGGTCTGCAGTCCCACAGGCTGGCCTCCACCACCTCTGCACTGGCTCCCCAAGGCATATGCCACTCAGAACAGCTGTCCGCAGCTGTACCTCATCACCCCTGCTGAAAATGGGATGCTGCCAGCATCTGATGCCATGATGGCAGGTTCTAGTGACTACAGTACAGGGATTTAGGAGAAGTATGCTAGCCGAAAAGGAGTCACAGTCAGTCCCTGCAGCACCTGGACCCCAGCAAGGAGGCAGAGACAGTCAGAAGAACTACACTGAGCTCCTCCCTCCCAACTCCTTTCCTGGTTTAGCCTGATTTCATCCTTTTCCCTACACAATCTCTTTCTCTCCATCCTGAGTCCTAACACAAACATTAAATTCACAAGTGTATCAGCCTTGGGTGTGTATCTGTAGAACGTGGGATAAGGTGCCAGGGACAAGCCCTACAGAGGGACCATGTGATGCTCCCCTCAGTGACACTCAGACCAGGGAGTGGGCATTGGAGCCCCATCACAGAGGATGCTGGATTCAAGCCAGGCCACACGGAAATGAAGCAGAAAGTGATAATTGCCTCATTCTGACAGCTCCAGAATGAGACACCGAAGCCGGAGCCCAGGGTCTCCTTCCTGACATCTTGTCTGTCTTTCAGCCCAACAGCAGCAATGACAACATCCAGTCCATCACCTCTGGGGACTGGGATGTGACCAAGATCCTGTCCTATGATGAGAAGCGGAATAAGATGTGAGTTGGCGGGGGGAGGGGTGGGGGCTGGGTCCCAGGAGCTGTCTCTTGCTCCTGGCAGATCCACTTGCTGTTTCTAGTCAAATATGCTGGAATAGAAGAAAACACAGTCAGGAGGCCTCCTCTCTCCTCTCCTAGATCATGGCACTTACCTCTAGCTTCACTGTGAGCCCAGGTCCCGACTCGGTCAACTCCCAAAGCTGCCAGGCACAATGACAAAAGGAAACATGCGCATGAGGTGACATGGGTTCACAGAGATGGTTGCTCCATAACAGCTGTTTGCTGATTCTCTGTAGACCTGGGCACAGGGTGGGCATCCCCAGCATGATCTTACTCATACTGTGGTTATAGGTACAGATACGGATGCTTGCCCATTTAAAAGACAAGCTAAGACATGTGCTGGGGAGATGGTTCCATCATTAAAGAGCTCACTATGCAAGCCTAAGGACCTGGGTTCAATCCCCAGGACCCACATAAAAAGCCAGGCATAGTGGCATGTGCTTGTAATCCCAGTGCTATGGAAGTTGGTCCCTGAAGCTCGCTGGTCAACAAGTCTCACCTAACCAGTGACCCAAGTCTCAGTGAGAGACCCTGTTGCAAAAGGAAACCTGATGGACAGCTCCTGAGGGGTGGTACCCAAGGTCCACCTCCGGCCTCTATGGGCAGTACACACATGTGCACCTGTACACGCACCTATGTGCACATGCATACACATAAAGTAAAAATAAATACTAGACACAGAGAAATTAAGCTGCTTTCTTCCGATTATTCAGTGGCTAGCAGGAGGATCCGGGCTCCACTCTGTAGGAGTCCAGGCCCAGTCCTGCACATGAGGCTGCTGGGCTCACTGCTCAAGCAGAAGGCACTCTTAGGTCTTGGAGGAAACCAGCAGACATGCATTCCACAGATCAGGTCTTATGGGATCCCATGAAGTCTTTTCTAGTCTTTGTGCTCCAGGAGATTACTAATCTGAAGGAAAACTCATGTCCACATCCAGGTGTGCTCCGCCACTGCCCCCGCTGCCGCATCAGGACCCAGAGTTCTGAAGCTGGCAGTCCTCCCACCAGTGCATCCCTCTTCCTGTAGCACGGGGCCTCCCCCTGGTCTGCCATGAGTGTGGCTAGACCTAACAGTAACACTGCTCATTCTACAGGCCACGGTCCCTGATAGCTACGGTGAAGATGCTAGGATAGGGCTTATGCTGCAAATGTACACTGAAGCAAACTAACCCCGTGCACCTTCCCTGTCTCCACAGCTACTTCTTGAGCACAGAGGACCTGCCTCAGAGACGACAGCTCTACAGGTAACGGGATACCATTGCCAGGGGCCTCCTGGCCTCACGCAATCACATAGGAGGCAGCAAGGACAGCTGAGGGACTAGAAGGCCTGGGGAGAGTGAAGAGTACAGAGGCCACCAGATCCCAGGCCTCAAGTCCTGCTTCCACTTGGGTCAAGTCGGTACACACATACACACATACACACACACATGCGTGAACGCATTTGCACATACATGCATATACAAACACACATACACACATGCACACATATACAAGCATACACACACATGTACACATACACACACACATGCACACACACACATACACTAGGCAATGACACCCATGACCACACTGGGAAATGACACCCATGACCACACTGGGCAATGACACCCATGACCACACTGGGCAATGACACCCATGACCACACTGGGCAATGACACCCATGACCACACTGGGAAATGACACCCATGACCACACTGGGCAATGACACCCATAGCTGCAGTCTCCACACCCTCATCTCACCCTGCCCGAAGTTTCACCGATGTGTCAAGTAGCTTCCATCCAGGATCGGAAGGACTGAGAAATCTCCAGAGTCCGGAGAAAGTATGGGTTAGGATGGCTTCTTGGAAATGGAATTAAGTATCCCCAAAGGAATGTTGATGGGAGCAAAGCTTCAGGGGTTAACAGCAGGACAGGCTCAGAGGAGAGATACCCTGCTGGGGAATTCGGGACTTGACATCCATGATCACTCGGTCTCTGCCTCTGTTCTCACTGGCTCTTTTCTCTTCCAGCGCCAACACCGTGGATGACTTCAACAGGCAGTGTCTGTCCTGCGAGCTGGTGGAGAACTGCACCTACTTCAGCGCTTCCTTCAGCCACAACATGGACTTCTTCCTGCTCAAGTGTGAAGGTGAGTGGCTGTCGTGCCACACCTGTCTCAGGTGGATGCCGAGTTCTGCAGGCAGGAGCACATACGGGACAAAATGGGTGTCATGGGAACAGGATGAACTGCAGGACCTGGGACCCTACCCATGAGGCAGGACTGTGTTCACCACCACGTCTTCTTACAAAGACTTAGTTTAGTTTTATGACCTGGAAGAATTCCTAGGCTAAGTATACAGTAGAACTGTCCTCCTCCTCCTCCCCCTCCCCCTCCTCCTCCTCCCCCCCTTTTCCTCCTCCTCCCCCTCCTCCTCATCCTCCTCATCCTCATCCTCCTCCCCCTCCTCCTCCCCCTCCTCCTCCTCCTCCTCCTTCTCATCCTTCTCTTCCTCTCCCCCCTCCTCCTCCTCATCCTCCTCCCCCTCCTACTCCTCCCCCCCTCCTCCTCCTCCTCCTTCTCCTCCTCCTCCCCTCCTCCTCCCCCCCTCCTCCTTACTAAACTAAAACTGATGCTTATCAGGGAGTTTTCTCTGTGTGGAGCTAACATCTCACCTCCATTGTCCATAAAAGGACAGTAAGCTGTAAGCTAGTTGGAGTATCTATCACATCACTGACCTGTGCTGTCTATAAAATTGACAAAACAATTCTAAGATCAAATTTTCCAATATTGAGAATTGGGGTTATATAGAGAGCTACAGTTGACCCCAAGTGTGTGTGTGTGTGTGTGTGTGTGTGTGTGTGTGTGTGTGTGTGTGCGCACGCGCCTATGTGCACATATGTGCTGTGGTACATGGGTAGAGGTCAAAGGACAACTTTTAGGGGATGATTCTCTCCTCCCACCATGCGGGTTCCAGAACTAGAACTCAGGTTGTCAGACTAATGGCAAGCACTTTTATCTTCCGAGCTACCCCACTGGTCCACGTGCGAGTGTTTTTTATCACACCAACCTAAACACTCAACAGTAGGCCAGGCCTCATGGTGGATGCAGAAAATATCTCTGTTCTTGTTGGAAAGATTGAACCCGTGAGAAGGTAAGCAATAAATATGGTCGTAAACAACGAAGTCTCAAAAAATTAGACCTACTGAGATCGCCTCAAGAGGAGGTACATGTGCTAAAGGAGGGTGCTGAGATAAGAGCAGGACCCTCATTGTCAAAATGGCGTCCTGACAGTCATGGGTAGAGGGGGAGGGTTTTGTACGGCAGTGTCTTATGTAGCCTGATGGCTCCGGCATAGCTCAGGAGCATAGACTCTCTTGACTGATGTCATCTAAAACCCTTAGAAGATCAGCCCCCAGCATTCTTCCAAGATGAAGGTGATGCCTAGTGCAGGCTTTCTGAAACACATCAGTGCCCTGAAGCATCATTCTACCCCAAGCCCCGCCTTCTGTGCTCCTGTACCTACAGTGGGAACTCAGTTTCCCGTCTCTCTGGATGACTACGGATGTCTGGACTGTGGTACTACAATACGTGCTAGCGCCTTCTAGTCCCGAGAAAGACTTGTTCCATTTTTAGAGATCAGTGTCCACTTCATGAATTTGTCCCCTCTGGGATTCCGTAACATGTTACCACTAACTACGTGGCTCAAAACTATACAAGTGTATTCTCTCATGGGTCTCAGGCTGGAAAGCTAAAGTCAAGGTGTCAGAAGATTGGATCCTGTGAAGGCTGAGGAATGGGTTTCCTCCATACCGTCCCCGACATTGCCCCTGGCAACACTTTACCTCTAGGTGTGCTACTTCAGTCTATGCCTCTGTCTTTGCATGGCCACATCTGCTATGACGCTGTGCCTACAGTTACATCTTATAAGAACACCAGACACTAGATGGGGATCTCTAGCCTAGTGCGACCTCCTCTTCTCAACTTAACTGAACTTGCATCAACTTTACTCCCATATAAAGTCGCACTGAGAGATGCTAGAGTTTAGGACTTCAGCTCCTCTCTGAGAGGAGACACAAACGAACCACAATTACTCCCCTCTGTGATGCATACTGTTAGGGGTGGAGAGATGACTCAGAGGATAACATCAGTGCATACTGCTCTTCTAGAGGACCTGAGTTCAGCTCTCAACACCCACACCGGGCAGCTCACAACCAGCTCCAGAAACTCCAATGCTGTCAGGCACTCAGACACACGGGGCATACAGACACATACACACATAAGTAATTTTTAAAATAATAATAATTATACAAGATGTATATTGTTATCTAGTACAAGAAAGAGGTGGCAGAAAGCCGTATTCAATATTTTCCTAGGATCAAAAAATAAAGGGCAGAAACTATGTTTAATAGCTCTGCCACATCCTAGAGGGAGTAAGAGAGCCCTGAGGGAGACATCAACCCACACACCACTGTTTAGGGTAAAAATGTTAGACAGGAAGGAGGAGGAGGAGGAGGAGGAAGAAGAAAAAGAAGAAGAAGAGAAGGAGGAGAAGGAAAGGAGGAGGAAGAGAAGGAGGAGGAGAAGGGGAAGAGGAGGAGGAGAAGAGAATGGGAGGAGGAAAGCCATTCTAGTGTAGACTTAGTCTAGGAATTCTTCCAGGTCATAAAACCAAACTAATACTCAAGTTAAGTGTGCCAAGGAGAGTCGTGTAGGGTTTTTTCCTCCCAAGAGAACTTTAGGCCTCACAGCCACAGAACGGTGGAATCAGGGAACCCAGTGTATGTGACTCCAGTCCCAGCCACTGTTTGCAAACTCTAACTGTTCTCATCAAACTAAATCCCAAGAACGTGATTCATCGCCCTTCATGTTTCTCAAAAAAGACTCGGTTGATCCTGAGTCTGGGAATGTCTAAATATCCTGGGGAAATAGGGCTCACAATCAGACAGTGGCTTCTTCATACTCAAGTCTATAAACATTTTTCTTGGAGCCGAGGATAGGGCTCTCCTAAGTGAAAAAGGACAGTCTGGGTTCACAAACCCCTGGGCTCTGGGACCATTGTCCTGTGCCACTCACGGTAGTAAATTGTGTCTGGTGCTTAAGCGCTCTCTGCAGTAGATCCAGGGACTTCATTTAAGACAAGTTCTCCACTCTGAAGATGAATTAGAACAAAATGTTCCTAGTACATTTAGAGCCCACCCTGATCGCTGTCCCTTTTAGCCATAAACAGTCCTCCAGAGTCTCTATTCCCACCATCAGGATGCCATACAATTCCAGAGAGACAGGAATGGACAGACCTGCTTAGAATCTGGGCTTTACCAATTGTTCTGGGACCACGAGCATGTTAGCTAGCCTCCCTAAATATGTCGTGTTCTCATTATGAAAACCAAGGGGGGGTCAGGGTGACTGACCTGTGATGCTGTTATGAAGATCAATCAGAACAAGGTGTGGGATATGCTTACATGGCATCTAGTAAGACACAAGCCCTCGGTGAAAGTTACCTATCAGTTGTTATAATCATAATCCTCATCAACAGCTTAGTGACCAGTGAAGGACTTGACAAACACTTACAATCAATTCAGTATACAAAAGTGGAGGCCGAAGGTGAAGGTGGTAACCTCCGTGACATCAACCGAGTGGCATGTATTGTTATGTTGCCCCTGGCTGAGCTGTAATCAGAACAGAACAGTGAACAAGGCAGAGATGGGAGATAGGGACCAGGACCTGGGGAGCACAGTGGGTTAGTGTCTGCTGAGCAAGAATGAGCAGAGTACAGATGCCAGCTCCCCGTGAAAGGCTGGGTGTAACAGTGTGTCTGGACCCCAGCATGGAGACAGCAGGTCTCTACAGCTCACTGGCCAGTTAGGCCAGCCAATCAGTGACCTCCAAGTTCAATGAGGAACTCTGTCTCAAAAATAAGTGGAAAGTGATTGAAGACAGCAGCAAATGTCAACCTCTGGCTTCCAATTATGCAGCATATCTATGTATCTGAGCACAACACACATTCCAATAATAATAATAATAATAATAAATCAAAGAAAAATAATAAAATAGGGATCAGGAGACCAGCCCCACTTTGAGGGGAGTTGCTGATCATAGGGCTGAAAATGAGTGAGATTCTAGGCCCAGGCCAGACTCAGTGAAAACAAATGCTGTGGTGGATTAGTTGGTGACGTCATGAGGGATTGATTTGATGTCTGCCATGCACCATAATGAGGGAGGAGATGACAGCCATGTGTCATGTGCCTACCACATTTGGGGTGATTGTCCCCTGAGAACAAATGGATACCTCCTTAAAAGGTGATCTTCACATTCCAGTCTATCCGAGTTAGCAGCAGGGCAGCTGTACCCTAACCCACCTCCTACTGTACAGTAAACAAGACAGGCTGTGTCTACAGAGCTGAACCCCTAAGACATCCTGGACCCCTGAGATAAGAAGGCAACACGTCATGAGGAAGCATACATGTAGACCGCTACCTGAAGGCTGAAATGTGGCTAACCTAGACATCCCCCGAGTGAAGGCTTCTGCCTGGGCTTTCTGACTATAGACGCCTCCGTTTGTCA
The DNA here is from genome assembly GCA_026225945.1 of Cricetomys ansorgei. NCBI lineage: Eukaryota > Metazoa > Chordata > Mammalia > Rodentia > Nesomyidae > Cricetomys > Cricetomys ansorgei. The sequence goes on from JAMJFZ010004042.1 coordinate 3,201,596, forward strand.
CGTGGCTTCTGGATGCGCAGCAGACATCACTAGCTTCCTCCTGTGTGGATCAGGATGTTGCACTTCAGATAGTGAATGATCTCAAAGGCTCTCTACTAAAGGCTGGCTTACCAGCCTATAGAGCTGTAGGAATGTGGTCCTTCAGGGGTGTGGACTAAAGGAAGGAGTTAGGTCATTGGAGGCATGCCTTTGAAGGGGACACTGGAGCCCTGGTATCTTCCCATCTCCCATCCATTTCTTGGGCTGCTATGAGGTACTGTGACCTGACATCACAGTAAAAACCTTGATCCCTCCCTAGAGACTGTAAAACAAGGGAGTCAAGCAGCCATGAACTAGAACCTCCGGGGGCATGACCTAAAGTAAACCTTTCCTCTTTATAAGTTGGACAAAGGCACTTCCCACCAAGCCTGACAACCAAGTACCATCCCTGGATTACATGTGGTTGGTGGAAAGAGAAAACTAACTCCTGACTTCTTCCAACTTCTCCACACTTGCTGTGACATGTATGTCCCCACACACATACGCAAACACACAAAGTAAATCATTGTTAAGGAATCATTCAATAAGCACGCACGGTTTGGTTCTGTAAGCCACCTCATCCTCTAGACAGCTCTTGCACTGAGTTTCTGAGTCACTAACCTTGGCTGCCCTTTTAAATTTTTAGTTTGTCCAAGTGGATGTTTAAAACCAGGCTTGGGGCTCCTTGGAGCATTGCTGGTGTGTTTGTGAGAACATCTGTTCACTTTCTCAAACATTTGGAGCGATTCCCTTTGAGGCCACGTATTCCAAGAACAGGGAGGGGGACCCTGAGTCAGGCTGTGTCCTCAGTGGGAGTTCCATGGATAGTTCAGATGTTTCCCTCATCCATAAGGGAAGCCCAGCCCCCAGCAACACACCCATTAAGACCACAATACCCCTCAGTGACCATGAAGCAGATGTTTCCCGGGTAAAGAAACTACTCCACATCCGGCTGGCACCTTCCCCGCTACTGGTCCAGTGAGATGCACCGGCGCTTGGTGGCTGTATACCTTCCTGCAGGATGAGAGGGCATGTCCTACATGCGTCACCTGAAACGTACATTGAAAACAGTGGCATCTTGTCTGATAGCAGTCCTTTATAATACATCCACTCCTCTCATTTCTGGAAACCTTGCCATGGTAAGAAAGGCTTTTTATTGCCGGTCACTTTGGCTGTGGGATCTCTGCCAGACTTTGCTCCTGGTTGGGATGACTACAGTGTGCTTCCCATTGTGTAGAGTGGCTTCCCCAGAGCAGTATTTCCCTTTTCTGTGTAAACGATAGGAGGAGTATGGAAATGAAAGGCAAAAGGTGTCACCGAACCACTGGGGAGAGGACCACAAATCCCAAGTGATGAATTCTGAAGGTGAACGTGAATGGGTCATACAGAATGAGGAAGCCAATGCCAGGTATTCTTGGCACACTTGGTGGGAGGTGTGACTGCGAGGCACTGAGAAGTTAACTTTCAGAATTTGAATCCTGAAACACCAGGAAGGGTAGAGTCCACCAAGGCCTGGGTAGAGCTGACCATGAATCATAGGGTTAGGAGTTATACCAAGACCCCACCCTGCTCTCCAGGCTGCCACCTTCCACAGTGCTCCCATTAGGAGTCCTGGCCATGGAACCTTTAGAGTGGACCATGAGCCCAAGCAGAGGGGTGCTTTGTTCTGCTATACAACGCTGGGTGACAGCCCACCTCGCAGTCTCCACCCCAGGGTACTAATACCAACATTCTCAGGGACCAGGGTGAGTGAATACTCCCTGGAATAGAGGAATGCCAAGGAGCACAGATGCTTAAAGAAGTGAGGTAGAAGGGCTTATGAGTGTGTGGGAAGGGTACCCTGGGGAGAGGAGCTGAAGCCCACCTCCACCGGCTGCAGGAAGGCTCGTACTGCAGCCATCCCAAGATTCCAGGTGGTATCACCCTAATGACCAAAGAGCAGGCCCTGGGAAAGAAGTAACCGGCTGCTGGGGCCCAATCCCTTTGCCAAAGTCGCTGTTTGAAGTTCAAAAGGAATATTGAATAGATTGACTAGACACAGTGGCAGCTTGCCAGTGTCCTGGGGGAGCCCTGGGTGTTGTATGTTGCTGAATGTACATCAGTAAAAGCCTGCTCTGCAGCCCAGGCCAGTCTCAAACTCATAATCCTCCTGCCTCAGCTTTCCAAGGGCTGAAATCACAGATTTCACCACACCCAGCAATGTCTGCTATGAGACCTTCCCTCATTCCATATAGTCTTCTCCTTTGACAGGAATAAGGACCAGAGCAGCACCAAGGGGGACCATAGAACAGGAGCTTGGGGGGGTTTCCAAAGGCACAGATAACCGTAGAGTGAAAAATCCAAGAAAACTTGAGAACTGAGAGTCATAGACACAAGAAATGTTACAGGCTTGTAGAGACTGGGAAAAGACAGGGCCAAGAATGAACCAAGGCTCAAAGGAAAATGCTGGGGCACTGGGAGAAAGGAAAGGCCTGCTGAGCAGGCTGCAAGAACTGTAGAGCTGGGCATGGTGGCGCAGCCTGGGATTCCAGAACTTGGGAGGCTGAGGCAGAAGGACCAGGGGCTCAAGGACAATTCAGCTGTGTGGAGAGCTTGGGGCCAGCCTAGACTCATCTCACTGGTCTTGGAAGGTAAGCAGGCCTGAGCTCTGCTTGGTACTTGGAGGAGACAACCCTGTCTCATAAAACAAATACACACACACACACACACACACACACACACACACAGTGTGGGGTGGGTATGATTCAGCAGTTACAGTCATCTGTAACTGCAGATCTTGGGATCTGATGCCCTCTTCTGGCTTCCAAAAGAGCTGCACTCATGTGCACATACCCACCCACACAGACACACATAATTAAAAATAAATATAAAATAAATTTTAAGTCGCAGTTGTGCTCTAGGACTTCCTCAAAACAAAACCAATTCATGTGCTAGTGGGAGGAGGGAGTACTATAAAATCTACCCCTCATGGTATAAGATGAGAAAAAATTCTATAAAACATTAATTATTATTACTATTCATGAAAGCACACTTACAAGATGTGGAGTTATGGACATTGGTGTAATATTTGATAAAGAAATGCAAGAATCAAAAGGAAGCAGAAAGCAGTAAAAGCAAGAACTATGCAGCTTCAGCCCACATATTAACAGAATAACTGTTCTGAGTGAGTCATCAGGTGGCTGCAGGCCTCTGGGAAGACTTGAACATTGCTGCTGTCCCGGCCTGTGTATCCAGCTTTGGAGAACTACAGTCCACTCAACACCATGAGACACTGAGAGCTGTGCTGTCACTGTGTGCTGCTCCATAGAAGGTGACCTGCGCGTGGTGACCACTGATCCGCCAGGGCTCGTCACCAGAAGTCAGAAGCAGACAGCAGTAACAAGGAATGCCTTGAGGGTCCTTTCTGGACTTCTTCAGATGACTCAGAGTCCTTAAGCCTGTGATGGCCTTTTCAACAACTGATTCTATAGAACACCTAAGGGACTGTCTCAGGATCTACACAAGTTCCTCCTCCAGGCATCGCTGCCTCTGGTCTCAGGCTCCATCGTTTATGTTAATCACGAAAAACTAGATGCATCCAGAGATCCTAAAATAGATTCTGAATATTGTCCAAAACCTGTCCGTCTATGAGTTCGAAATTTAGAATCAGGCAAATTACCTCAAACTGTGTGTTTTGCAGACTCGATGATTGCCAGGCACCCAAGACAAGGCCACATTCATCTTCCTTTGTGATTATGCTGGTCAGTGTTAATTGTCAGCCTGACAAAGATCTAGAATCACCTGGGATATGTGAGGGGTTTCGGCACACCTGTGAGGGATTATCTACATAAGACTAGCCTGTGAGAATGTCTGTGAGAAACTTTCTTGGTTATGTTCATTGATATGGGAATTGATAAGGGAAAAACCTACCATTGCCAGTGTCACCATCCCTTCCCTAGCTTGAATCCTGGGACTGTGCAAACAGAGAGGGAGCTGAGCAGCAGGCATCTATTGCTCCCTCTTCCTGAGTGTGGATGTGATGTGACACCAGCTCCCTCAAGCTTCTGCTACTGTTGACTTTGAGCCAAAATAAGCCCTTTCTCCCTTAAGTTGCATTTGTCTGGATGTTGTATCTCAGTAACAGAGGAAGAAGCTAAGACAGTGATCACTGGGAAAGTTCACCTTTTTGATGTGGACAAGGACACAGTGCTCCCAGACCAGAGCTTTTCCTAGCAAACATCTCTGGCATATCCTAATCAACGGAACATCTGCCCATCTCTTCCGCCAGCATCCAGAAATGGGTAGCTTTTTTTCTTAACTAGGTGACGTTATCTTACAGCCTGGTGCAGATGGGTTGTGTTCAGTGGGAGGGGTCTACCAGTGCTTAGCTTTAAAAGGTTTGACTTTAGCTAAAACGGGAAGAATCCATCCCAAGCTTCACCGCTGATGCTAATGGAGAAGCAGAAGATAGGGACCACATGACTCCCATCCCTGGTCTCTACTTCTCCCATATCTCCATTAAAGAGAAAGGTAGAGAGCCAACTACTCGTTTGGGAAGAGATGGAATTAAGCAAACCCCAGCTTGCATGAACAAAAGGGACATTGCAGATGTTTGTTTGTAAAGTACCGCTCACTCAACTCCAGCCCTTGGTTGTCAGTCATAAGTTCTCAGTTCTCTGAATCTTCCAGTATTTCCAAAAATGCTCAGAATCCATATTCTTTATAAAGTCTGATTCCTACATGTCAGCAACCACCTCAAATAAGAAGATAGCCCTTTTGCCAATTGAAGCATTTGCAGACCACATCTGACCTACAGGTGGCCAGAGTTTGACATGATATCTACTCAGAGTAAGACCCCAAAGTGTCAGAGGGGATTTTGTAGTGTCTCTCAGTCCTGTCGTCAAGACACTGGGTCTTCACAAAATCATCACCCTGGGGGCTGCAGAGAGTGACGTGGTAAGGTCTCAGGGATGTGATCTGGCCCCTCAATGATAACACTCCTTTTTCACTCTCATCAGTAGAAAGTTTTTCAGCACACTCATACATGATGTGTATGTAGAATAGCTAAGAAGGACTGTTTGTATAGAGAGATTTAAATATTATCTCCAAAGACAAGAGAGCACCTGTCACCCCGCAAGCTGTAGGTTCAATTCCTCTCCATATTTCAGGAAGTCCTCTGCAAACTCAGCGCCTTCAGTGCATTGCTTACTTTTCTTTTACTGTGATAAAACACAGCCATTGTATTAGACGCCACTCTTTAACAGATAAATGATGGTGACAGGAGTTTTGTGTTATAACTTGCTTCCATTTGGAATGGTAATGGCTCGTGTTTTAAGAGTTACTACTGAGACTTGAAGGTCACAATGGGACTCACGTTGTCTCAGACACACTCGAAGGTACCGATAGAATGATGAAATTGCAAGTCAGCTCTTCCTTTCTTCTTTTTCTCCTTCCCCCTCCCTTTCCTTCATCTCTTCCTCCTCCTGTCTTCCCCTTCCCTCCTCTCCCATCTCCTTTCTCTTCACCCCTTCCCATTTCTTTGCCCCTCAATTCTCTTACCTTGATTCTCTAAAGCCTTTACTGGGCAGGGACAGAATAGGCATTCTCTCAGAACAGCCCGCCATGGAATGCCTGAGCCCAGCTCAGGGAAATGGACATCTATCCACCTCTGGGTACATCTGGGGTAGGAGTCAAGCGTGGGCATGATGAGGTGGTATCCCACAGGGAGGTGTGTGGCACAGAATATGGGAGCCAGTGTGACAGGGAGATTCCAGTGGTGGGGGACAGAGAGTCATGGAAAATATTGTTTGTCTTGATAGAAGGTCATGACCTTCCCAGCTTGTTCTTAAGAAGCTTTCATGTGTGGACAAATGAGCCCAGAGCTGGAATGAGAGATGACAGAGTGTCACTGCCTCTGAAGGGCTCAACGGGGTGAGAGAAGACACTTTAAAATCTGGCATTCCATACTGTGGGTTCTGTGACACTCTAATAGGGACTGACAGCAAGGCACTCTCCTAGTGCATCCCAGAAACTGCTAGAGCCAAGACATTACATGTGCATGGTACCTCGGGGCTGCTGACACACTTAGGGCTGAATCAACAAGTGTGGAGTGTCTTGGAGAGGGTCTCTGCGAGGCCAGTGCTCACCTTCTCCCTCCCCAGCAGCCAAGCCCCCACCCCCATTTCACAGAGGAAAGAGTCAGTCCCATGGTTTCCAGTTAGTGGGGTGAGAGCCAGGTCTTCCCACCCTTGAGCATGTCAGAGGCCCAGGAATGCTTCCTTTGCTGTCTCTGTGCACAGGGCAAACTAATCTCTGCAGGAATCTCCTACAGAGCTCCCTGTGGAAGCCCTGGGTACAGCCTGGACACAAGAGGGCACTGCAGCCCTGCACATTGGTCTTCACAGGAAGTCCTGCTGGGCTTTGCATAGTTCCCTAGTTCCTAGTGTCAGGGTCTGTTACCACCACACACATACACACACACACACACGCACACGCACACGCACATGCACACACACATGCCCGTGTATAAACATCACCACCTGAGTTAAATATGTCTAACTCACTGGGGACCACAGAGAACCGAACCCTGACTTAGAGATGGCCTTCTGCAGGACCCCCTGTCAGACAGACATTGGGCTTGATGTTAGGCACACAAAGATGAAACACAAAGCAAGCCCTGACCTCAGGGAGCCCAGAGTCCAGGATATGACAGGTTTGGGGAACCTTGAAAGAAGGGTGGCTGGCTGCAGATTACCAGAATGTCCCAAGAGCCTCAACTCAGGCCAGATTGTCTCTCCCTCACGATGAGACTTTGAGGACCAGTGAGCAATTCAGGAGGAGGGTGAAGGGCATGGAAGAAGGTACGTTGTGGCACAGTCTGAAAAAAGAGAAAAACTAAGTACTTGTTTTAACTGTCAACTTGACACAAGGTAGAATTACGTTGGAAGAGACTCTCAATGTGGGGTTGTCTAGACCAGGCTGGCCTGGGGGCGTGTCTGTGAGGGGTTTTCTTAACTGGGTCAATGTGGTAGGAAGACCACCCTGAATGTGGGCAGCACCATTTCATGGGCGGACCCTGGACTGGATGGAAAGGAGAGCTGAGAGCAAACATGCATGCATTTATTCTCTCTACTCTTGGCAGTGCATGTGACCTGCTGTTTCAACTTCCTGCTGCCTTGACTTCCTCACAATGAGGGATAGTAACCTGGAACTGTGACTCAAATAAACCCTTTCTTCTTCACGCTGCTTTTGTCAGGGCATTTTATCATAGCAACAAGAAACAAAACTAAGACATTGCTGTAGGCAGCTGAGAAGGGGCTGCTTAGTGACAGGCAAGGAGGAGGAGAGAGAGAGGCAGCAAGAGGAGGGTGACAGCACGAGGTGCCACATGACAGCAAAAGGATGAGAGGGAAGAGTGTGCGAGCCAGGGAGTGCTGGCCAGCCCTGAACCTGTAGTATAATGGCACCTCCTTTGTAGGGTTGCATCAAGTTTAGCTTTTAATTTTTAATTTCTATTTTGATATATTTATTTTGTGTTGATGGTAGGGGGAGGCGGGGTGTTTGCAGGCGCCATGCTGTGCATGTGGTGGTCAGAGGACAGTTTGCAGGAAAGGTTCTCTTCTCCTACCATGTGACTTCTGAGGATTGAACTTGTCAGGCTTGGCAGCAGGCTCCATTACCTGCTAAGCCTTCTTGCCGGCCCTGGAACCAAATTGTTTCTGATCTGAAGATCAGAGCAGGATCTGTGGGTGGTGCTGGTGGCGGTGGCGGTTGTGATGACAGTGACAGAGACCTCGCTGCTGTTATCGTGGTGTTACTGACGGTTTTGATGAAGTGTCCATGAAAAGGATGCCGGTGGTGCTGATGCTGATATATTGATGATGCTATTGTCACTGTCACCACAACTCTGACTCAGTATCCCAGAGGTACTTCTTTGGTCACTCTCACAAGTTGACTACAGTGAGGAAAGCTCAATTTTCATTTGATGACTGACAACGTGAGTCAGTTTAACCCTTAGTTAATAATGGCTGCTCCATTTCAGACTAAAATGACATGTTTTTCTACATGTACATATGTGTACCACATGCATGCCTGGTGTCCTCAGAGTCCAAAAGAGGGCATCTGATCCCAAGGAACTGGAATCACAGACATTTGTAAGCCATTGTGTGGGTGCAGGGCATTAAACCCAGGTCCTCTGGAAGAACAGCAAGTGCTCTTAATCACTGAGCCATCTCTTCTCTCCATTCCTCAGACCAAAGTTTCTGATGGACAAAGAAGATTTGTGGGGACAAATCTGAGGTCTGGCAGTGTTTGCAGATATCAAACTGTCTCCTTTTCTTTATTGCTGAGCAACACATTTTCTGTGAGGATGGGTTGACCCCATGATCAGTAGAACTGGATATCGGAAACCTGGGCTAAGATGGACCATCCTGGGCAGGGCAAGATACAAGACACCTTCATGCCGAGGATAACAGGGATGTTCAGATACAAGTCTCTCTTTTAGATCATCAGCATGGTTCCAAAACAAAGAAAAAAGAGGATAGGGAAACTTGCCTGGCCAAGGATACATTAGCCTGAGCAAGCTGACCCTTGCCTGTCCCCTCCTCCTCCTCCTCCTCCTCCTCCTCCTCCTCCTCCTCCTCCTCCTCCTCCTCCTCTTTCTCCTCCTCCTTCTCCTTCTTCTTCTCTCTCCCTCCTTCCCTCCCTGTCTCTGTCTCTGTCTCTGTCTCTCTCTCTCTCTCTCTCTCTCTCTCCTCTCTCTCTCTCTCTCTCTCTCTCTCTCTCTCTCTCTCTCTCTCTCTCTCTGCCAGGAGCAGAGATTCCCTGTGACAACAAAGGGTTGGGAGGGAGGTGTATTCAAGTTGGGGAGTGCTGGCCCCCACCAGAAGCTGCAGGAATTGAGGAAGGATTCCTGTGGGGTCACAGGAAGTACAGCCCTGCAGATGCTGTAACCTTGAACTTCAGGCCTCTGGGCTGTGTGCATGCCTCTCCCCAGCCATCTGAAACTCCACTCTGACTTGAGGTTTGCTGAAAGGAAGTTGCTGTAAGCCATCTCCAAAAACACATTCCTTGTTCCTGCTGAAGAGGCTGGCCCTGAGGCCTGTCACCAGCCCTCAGAATCAGCAGCACCCACCCTCTCTGCCTCACCAATTCCTGAAAGGAAGGTATCACAAGGAGTCTTTTATCTATGGCCTTTGAGGGAGGAATCAAGCACTGCCTCCTTGCTTACAGGCTGACTGTCCTGTTTTAACAATCCTGACATCAGAACTGCTCTTATGATGTCTCTACAGTCAGTGGTCCATTTTACAGTGGGGAATGTCTTTGTACTAGTCATCCTGTGGCAGCACACCTATGTGTTGCTCAGCAATGAAGACAAGGAGACAGTTTGATATCTGCAAACCCTGCCAGACCTCAGCAGAAGGAACCACCTGTCGTGGCAAGACCCATTCTGGACAGTGGAACCCCAGTTGTCTGATCTCAGAGGTTTTTATTGACAGGAGCTCCTCGGAGGTTCTATTATAGCACGTGCAGATCATGAGGAATCTTTTACAAAAAGCCAACACCTGCAGATAATACAAAATGCCAAGGCCTAGGCAGCCTTTCCCCCAGCAATGCACAAAAAACCATTTTAAACATACTAGAGATAAACTTCTACATCATCCCATGTGCCTATCAGTGCAGCTAGAGGGTGGTCACAATTTCCAAGATTGTGAGGGTGTTGGCGTCCCAGCAGAGGGCAGTGTAGTAATAATCTCAGGCACACATTGACCCTCTAGAGCAGCGCTTCTCAACCTTCCTAACGCTCCGACTCTTTAATACAGTTCCTCATGTTGTGCTGGCCTCCAACCATAAAATTTTTTGTTGCTACTTTGTAACTGTAATTTTGCTACTGTGATGAGCTATAACGTAAACATCTGATATGCAGATGGTCTTTGGCGACCCCTGTGAAAGACCCCTGTGAAAGGGTCATTTGGCCCCCACACACACACAATGGAGTTTCGACCCTCAGATTGAGAACTGCTTTTCTAGACTGTTTCTCTTGAGGCTACTGAACCTTTAGCCCAATTCTGACCCGCAAAGCACACTATGCCCAATGTCTTGGTGCCACTTCCAGAACCACCTCTGGCCTGGTGCCTCTTCTTTGGTTTCCCTTTCATAGAGAGGAGCCCCTGGTGGGGACGATGCTGCCTTTGACTGACTGCTGATTCACAGGGGCCTGTCCCACACACACTCAGCCTTCATGGGGAGCTAAACCTCCAGACGACTATGGTGTGCTGTGAAGGGACTGGTGTTTCAAAGAGAACATCTGTTCTGTCACACTTTAACAACACGGTTATTAAAGCAAGAGGAAATTAATTACAGTTGTCACTGTGTGTTCAGACCACGCTACTGCTTCCTCTCCACGGAGCATTTGTGTGTGTGTGTGTTGTAAAATACTTCACTGTGGCGTTACACACCGTTGGTTTTGTTTAAATCATTCCTAATTTCTCACTGGTGCAATCAAAATGGAGAGGAAATTGGGAAGTAGATATTTTAATTGTAGGGAAAAAACCGGAAGGATAAATTTAAGGAGTAAGGCCTAGGCCAGCATTAGTGCACAACATGCACGCATGTGCAGCCACGCACATACAGACACACGTGTGCATACCTACACACTCACACTGATGCACATGTAAGCACATGCATATTCTTGCCCTGTGGTGATAATCATTTCTTTCTCTTTTCTCCCCAGTCTTGGTGAGGTTCCTGTTTCTTTTTCTTTCATGTGCACACATGGCTTGCATATGTGTATGGATTGTTTGCATGCATGTAAACTTACTGAGCTAGGAAGTGCAGCTGACGGTGAGTGCTGAGGTTTCCTGCTACTCTATCATGAATTACAGAGTCAGAGATCTCTGCTGGCAGCAGGCAGAGTATAGCCGAGCTACTCTGGTGTAAAACCCACCGTGGCCTCTACAATTCTGCACCTCTGTTTATTCACAGAATATGAATATGAAACCGAGGTGTAATTCCTACTTTGTGGGATCACTTAAGGAATAAATGAGCTGCTACATGCAAAAGATCAGAACAGTGACTGGCACACAGGACACACAGGAGTCACACAGCGTCTGTATTTGTCATTATGGTCCTTGTTTCTGTGACCACAGGCAAAGGACATGCAGTCAGAATCTCAGAGAGGAGATTGAAGCAAATATTGAGGGCACTGTGGAGGGTCCACAGAAGGGGAAGAGGGAAGGGAATTCTGGGAAAGTGCAAAGACATGAAAAATACAACCCTGACAGGAAGAGGGAGCCCATGTGGCTGGGTGAGGGGAGCATGGCCCCCAAATCAGGGTTGAAAAGGTCTGCTTCCTGTTTCACACCTAGAGGTAGATGCTGTCTGTGAGCTGTGGAAACAACTAGAGCCCTCTAATCAGAAAGGGGCTGGGGTCGCAACTGTGTAAGTCCTTGGGCAGAGAAACATGGCAGAGGAGGGAATCTGACTGTGGAGATGGGAGACTTTCCACAGGTAAAAGAGAGAAGACTTACCTGTCAACATCTCAACGTAACATCGAAAGGACATGTCCGGGTGATGTGATTTGGTTTTTGGTTTGGGTTTTAGTTTTCCGGAGGCTGCATATCTCAGGCTGGCCTTAGGGATGACCTTGAAGTCCTGACTTTCCTGCCTCTGCCTCCTTCGTGTGAGGATTATAGCCATGTCCCACCATGCTCCATTTATGTGGTGTTGGGAGTAGAACCCAGGGTTTCTGTGTACTGGGGACACACTCTTCCAGCGACACCCCCACCCCCATGATTTGCTTTATTCCCTTTGAGGTCAGAAGGAAAAAAAGCACATGATTTAGGGTCTCAAGTCATTCCCATCAAACTCAGGGGATTCTGGAGGCCAAGGCATCGCCTTCCCTACAAGCAAATGTGTTAGTACGTTGCCCTGAGGACTTTCAGCAGGTGGCCCAAGCAGGGTCCCAGTGACACACTGTGAGGTGAAGACTCGGTTTATCCAGCAGATAAGCACAATGAGCCTCATGAGGAAGATGGGCAGAAAACTTCATAAATTATGCCCATGGAGGTTCATGAGATGGAAGCATGGGAGATAACCAGCCTCTACGGGCCTGCATTCTCCCACTCTCTGAAGCCCCCTGTCCCGAGTCAAGGCCTGATCAGATCTAAGAGTAAAGAACTCATTCACCCATGCTGGATGTGCAGCCTAAGTGGCTCACCTTTCAGAACTGGTTCATCCAAAGGACCGCTGTCCCCTCAGGAAGCTGAGTTCACATTCCCACAAGGAGGGGAGTTTTTAGAATTCCTCTAAACCCATCACCGTGTACCAGATGCAGGAGGAATGCACAGCCCTTTCCCCTGGAGCATGTTTGATGATTACCTCTGCATCCTGTCACAGCACCATCTTTACCAAAGGTGGCTGACAGAATCTTGCATGGCATTTAGGCGCGTGATAGGAAGCTGTGAGGCTAATGAGGATCCTTACCGTAGCCACTAGGATTACTTGACCATGGGCATCATTTCCTGGAGAATGCACACCACCAACGCATCAGATGCCCATTCATTCAACCAGACACTATCAACTGGTGACGTACTGTAGAGTTCCTGCACATTTTCCATATGGAGTGCAAGGTTTTTAAATTACAGTAGGCCATGCTGGGCTCACACCTGTCATCCCATCGCTTGGGAGGCTGTAAATTTAAGACTGGGCTACAGGGAGACCCTATTGGTAATGATGGTGATGATGATGATGATGGTGGTGGTGTTGGTAGTAGTGGGGTAATTATGGTGGTGGTGGTGGTGGTGGTAGTAGTGGGGTAATTATGGTGGTGGTGGTGGTAGTAGTGGGGTAATTATGGTGGTGGTGGTGGTGGTGGTGGTGATGAGGATGATGATGATGGCGACAATGAGAACAATGGTGATGATAATTAGGCTGCTAAGTTCCAATACTGACTGATGACACAAGACATAAATATATCTTTGGGAATCAAATTAAAATGCAGTTGCTTTGATTGAAAATCATTACTGAACCACAATATGGCAGGCCAGATACAAGCTACTTTTTTTCAACAGTCAAGATGCTACCAGGACCTTTGAGAAGAGCCTGTTGAAGGAGTTAGAGGCTCTGGTCCAGATTCCAGCCCTGGCAGTTTAGGGAACAAATCGGTGTGTGCGTATTGAACCACTTTCCTTACAGATTTGTCTCATTTCGCAAAACTAAAAACTAAGTTCCTGCCATCACACTCTGAATTCTAAATAACCCCTAAATATGTCACTGGGGCTGGCCAGATGGTGCACACCTAAAATCCCAGCATGTAGGTGTTGGGGGTAGGAAGATCAACAGTTCAAAGTTATCCTCAGTTACATAGTGAGTTCAAGACCAGCCTGGGTTACATAGGGCCCTTTCCCAGTAAACAATGAATTAAATTTAAGTTTTAAAATGTTTACCAGGGCGACGTGATGCTGTGGCTTAAATGCAGGTGATTTATAGGTCTGGAAGCTCTTGTAAATCAGCCACCTGAAGGGGTTGAAATCCAGGAGTCTTCCAAAACCCCTCCCTTAAAAAACATGAGTATTATTGTTTTAATCATTGAGAAGGTTTCTCTTCCTCAAATGCCTGTCGACGAGAACCAGTCGGTTTGGTGTAGCCGCTTCGTCATTCATGAATGTGTAAAACAGTCCACCCACCTCTGCAGCCCACACTGAGCAGCACTGTTCAGACTCTGCCTGCAAAACAGAATCACTTTCAAGTTCCCTGGACAGAAAATTGGATTGAAGCAAAGCTAAACGCTGTGGGGCACAGGCAGAGGGGATTGGGTAGGGGGTGGGGAATGGGACTAAATCCCAGGTTTGATGTCACTGATAACAAGGCTTCAAAATCAGACAGCAACAAAACCCATCTGTAGCGTTGACTGGGAAATACTGACTTAGGAACAAATATTTTAATTATCTGCTGTCGTCCGGGTAGCCGGCTCGTTCCCTGTTTGTTAGGATGATCATATCACCTGGGTGTATACACTTTCTGCACCAGACATACATGATTCATGAGCTGGTAAATAAAGAGATCTGGAGTCTGTGCGCAGCAGGGCCCTTGCCAATTATCTCCACTGGCCAGAACCTGTCTCCCTCGCCTGCGTGCAGCTGATCTTTGAAAGCATTCATCAGTACCGGCAGCACGCATTGGGTCGCCTGGGATGTAAGAGTCTCTATTGTTTACATACTAGGAGGTTAGCAGCGGTGGGAGTTACATGTCAGAGCATCTTCCCTGGATGCAGAAATCGAGGAAGATGAATACTGTCTCTATGGATGTATTTATTCTAATGGCTTTTCCTTACAGTTCTGTGTCCTTCTTAGTCGCTTCAGCTTTCACCTGTGATTGTCACCTCTCCATCCTGCCAATCAGGGACAAACTCATGTCCTAGACCAAATGGGCTGGGAGGCAATACAAAAATAAGTATTTTCTATTTGCAAGTCTGTTGTGTGACTCTGGATTTCACTTTAAATGGAATCGTTGTTTGACCCTCTGTCCATCGGCCAACATAATCGGCCATAGTGTGGTGGTCATAAATTCATCCACTTATTTTTCCTCTTTCAGGAGCAATAACGATTTGGAAGTCAGACATTTAACCTTCCCTAAAAGAATTTTTAGTTGTCTTTTTTTTTCCATAAGCAATGTTTAGCAAATATAATCCATCTCCTGCTATTGGTAAGAAGCAGTTTTTCTGTTTGTTTGAATATTTATGTTCCTTATTTTCTGAAGATTTTTAAAATTTATTTTATGTGCATTGATGTTTTGCCTGCATGTATGTGTGTGTGAAGGTGTCAGATCCCCTGGAACTGACATTATAGACAGTTGGGAGATGTCATGTGGGTGCTGGGAATTGAACATGGGTCCTTTGGAAGAGCTCTTAACTTCTGAGCCATCCCTCCAGCCCCTTTTAAAGATACTTTTGTTTTATGTGTGTATGTGTGTGTTCTGCCTGCATGAATGTGCATGTAATGCCCTCGGAGGCCAGAAGAGGGAGTCAGATCCCCTGAAACTGAAGTTATAGACTCCGATCTATTATGAGCCACTATGTGGGTGTTAGAAATTGAACCTGGGTCCTCTGGAAGAGCAGCAAGTAGTTTTAACCTCTGAGCCATCTCTCCCTCCCCATTGAGTTCTCACTTGCTCTGAGGATCACTGGCATAAGGCAGGCTGAGTTATCAAAGACTTAAGAGATATGGAAACAGGCTGAAAGAATCTTAGATATATGTCCATTCCTACACATGTGTGTTCACGCGCTTGCTCACATGAGTTTAGGAGTGTGTGCATGAGGGTGTGAACATATAGAACCAAATAGTAAAGATCTTGCCTCATTGACAGAGGAACTTGTAAGGAAATGTAATTGTATGTTTTCACACATTCACAGACCAGATGAAAACATATGGTTGCAGAGGGTGGGCTAAGGAAGAGCAGAGCAGTCCTGCTTCCCCAACCTGCGTCATCTTCCCTGGTCTCCCACCTTCAGCTGAGTGTGTGTGTGTGTGTGTGTGTGTGTGTGTGTGTGTGTGTGACAGAGAGAGAGAGAAATAGAGAGCAAGCACATGCACTGTGTGTAATATACAAAGAGGCCCAGTTTTGACATCAAATACCTTCCTCCATTCACTCTCCACCTTATATTTTGAGGCAGCGTCTCTCATCAGACCTGGTTGATGCAGCTCGTTAAGCTGTCCAGCTTTCTCGGGAATCTTCTGTCTCTGCCTCCTGAGTGCTGGGACTACAGGTGGGCTGCCACACCTGCCCTGCCCTGGCATTTACATAGCTGCCTGGGAGCACTTTAGCTGCCCAGCCATCTCCCCAGACTCTGAGCCCCCTCCTCCACTCCTCTTGCGCCTCCCCCTTGCTGTGGCTAGTTTGTATATCAGAGGGAGACTCCCACCATGGAACTGTTCATCTTTAGCCAGATAAACCTGCTACCCTGGGATTAGTGAAGCCAAGCAGATATCCCTAGAGCACACAGCATGGAGCCTACTGCAAAGCAAAACATTGGCTGCTGTAGCTTCTTCCAACACCGTTACTGCTCCTTGTAGAGGAGATGCCGCAATTAGACATCCTGCAGCAGAAACCAGATGGAAGCTGCCTGGAAATCAAAGCAGCTGGCGCAAAGCCAAAGCTCGCCCCGGTCTCCTGACTACCCCCTGCTCACAGGTACCAATGTATGGCTCTCGGCACCATGAACTTCTGGTGACTGTGCTGACTGGTCAGAATTCTGGCTGCCTTTAAATGTAAAGAAAGATTATTCAAGTTTTAGGGCCAGGAATCTGCATTAAAAGAAAACAGCCAGCCCTTGAGCAGTCAGTATGACAAAATGACAAAAGCCTTCTCTTGTGTAAAGCTGATCTTAATGAAGACTAAGAGAGCTTGGGACAGGTGTGCCACTCAGAAAAAGAGGGGAAAATAAAGATCAATTTAAAACTTCAGTGAAAAGAAGCCTGCGTTCACTGCTTTTGCCTTACGAAATGTCTGACCCGAGCAACTTAAGGGAAAAAAAAAAGATTTTCGCGGCTCACAGTTGCAGAGGGATTCGGCCCACGGCAGAGGGGACATGTTCACACGACCATACAGGAAACAGAGAGGGAGTGGCTAGAAGCCAGCGTGGACTGAGTCTTCAGACACCAACTCTGATGCCCAACTTCTGTCAGAAGCATTCTACCACTTGCCCAGAGAGGGCCACCAGCAGGGGAACGAGTCTGTGGGGAACATTGACATTCAAACGAGAACATGCCCTTAGATGCCTTGATAGTAACAATCCTCTAACTGTGTGAGGGGGGTTAGAGTGTGTTACAGACCTCCCTGAAAGCTTATGACTGCTACCAGTGTGTTTAACGTGTTCCCCCCGTCTCTTAGGGAAATCTTAGGGACAGGACAGCACAGATCTGATCAAAGGGGTTAATTTAAGGATTCTTCTACTTGGTGTTTGTGTCTTAAGAGGAAATTCATTTGATTTGAATGTTTTCCTGAATTACCTGCCAATTTCCAGAAGGATGTTGTAGTGATTTGAATGAGAAATGTCCCCCGCTGACTCAGGCATTTAAGCACATGGTCCCCAGTAGTTAGAGCTATTTGGTGAGGTTTAGGGGGTACAGCCTTGCTGGAGAAAATGCATCATGTCGCTGGAGCAGGCTCTGAGAGTTCAAGGCATTGCCTTACCTGCAGTGCACACTTGCTTCCTGCTTGCGGTTTATAATGTGAGCTCTCAGCTTCCTGCTCCTGCCGCCATGTCTGACACTCGGGCCGGGTTTCTCCACCACGATGGACTCTTAACCTTCTGGAACCATTAGGCCAAATAAATCCTTTCTTCTATGAATTGCCTTGGTTGTGGTGCAACAGAAAAGTAGCTAATGTACCTACTCACCACAGAAGTCTGGAAGCCAGTGGGTATTGGCATAATTCATGGACAGCAGAGACTGTAACTCACTGATCTTCTGCATGGAAATGTGATGGCACTGGGACCATAGATGGCCACAGAGCCAGGGCACCTGCCCACTCTAGGAAATGTGCTGGCTTAGATATGTAGTACCCTCAAAAAAACTCATGTGTTTCAAGCTTAGCTGCCTGCTGGTGAGCTTCTGAGAGACGATCCAACCATGAAGGCTCTGACCTCAGCAATGGATTATGTGTGAATGGGTTCAGAGCTGAATGAACTTTTGGGAGGGAGGGTCTGCTTGGAAAAAGCAGGTCAATGGAGGAGCCTTGAAGGGTAGCTCTTGTCCCTGGCTTCTCCACCCCTCCCCCCATTCCCCCTCTCCTCTCCTCTTTCCCTCTTCTTCTCCCTCTCTTCCCCTCCCTCCGTCCTTCCCTCTCTCTCTCCCTCTATCTACCATGAGGTGAGCCAATCTGCTCCACCACACCCTCCCAACTGAGGCCTCAGCATGATCCAGAAAACGGTGGAACCGAGTAACCATGGGCTGAAACCACAACGCACAGTAAACCCTTCCTCCCCTGAGTTGGTCCCTCCAGTGTTTTGTTACAGCAACAAAACATGATGAACATGGTTGGGACTCTGAATGGGTTGGAAAGAATCAAATTATAATCAGTAAAAACAGAAGGATCCCTTAGGTAGCCTTTAAATATGACCAGTATCTTCTTTAGTATAGTTTTACTTGACCAGAGTAGGAAGTATGCTATGCTAATATCGTAAGGACAATGGCCCTACCGTAACATGGCTCTCAGACCTGTGAATGAAGACGGTGACTGGTGGCAGTCATTGAGAATCAGGGGTACAGAAACACAGTAGCCTGAATTATTAAAAACAAGGCACAGAGAATGGTCTCTAGAGATCTTTCATCAGCCTAATACGAGGTTGCTACCTTGCTATGTCATGGCCGAGTTGTCGCTTAGCAGGCCATTCATTAACTGTTAATTTGATCAGCAAACATTAAATATGCTTTGTCTGCTGCCCTTCTTGGGTAGGAGGTGGGTGGAGGCATAGAATTGTGCTCGGGGGGTGCAGGGGGTGCAGGGGGCTCAGTGTGCGTGTCTTTCTGTCTGGGCAGTCACTTTTGAAAGCTACAGCTCAGCGAACTTATTTGCTATCCTCTGTTACAGCAGCATGGTGAAGAACATGAGAGAAATACCCGCAGCCAGGGGACAAAGAGCTAACTTCCCAGGTGGCATTGAATTAGCAACCTTACAATTAAATGGGACCAAGAGCAGGTGTGAAGACCGCACAAAGTGTGCGACCTGGAGGTGTGCCTCATAACGCTCCAGAAGGCACATTTTCCCTATTGATTTTCAGAGACATAACACATTCTTATTAACCACAGCCATGGTGTTGTATGACAGACCACTTGAATTTATTTCCTTGTCTGCCTAAGGGAAATTTTGTATTCTTTGACCAGCATTCCCTCCAACCTCCCAAAGCCCCTGGGACAGCATTCTACTTCCTCCTATGCATCTCAGGATGTGTGTTCATCTTTCTGGGCCTGGCTTAATTTACTGAGCAAAATGTCCTCCGGTGTGTCTGCGCCATCACAAATGGCAGAAGTTTTAGGGGATAAACAGCGCTCCCGTGGGAAAGTGCTATGTTTTCTTTGCCCAGTTATTGGGCGATGGACACTCAGTTGCTTCCCTGTCTTGACTCCTGTGGACCATGCTGCAGTGATCCAAGGGTGCTGGTATCTTTTCAGCTTTCTGGCTGCGTTTTCTTGGGCTACATACCCAGTAGTAAAATACCTGGGCCAGGTGACAGTTTTCTATGTAAATTCCAACACACCTTCATGTGTTTTTCATAATCACCCTACTAATTTACAGTCTCACCAAACCACCAATCCATCTGTTGTCTTATTTTCTAAGTGAGCAGGACAAGTCGAGTTTGCTATTAAGATTTAGTGACATAACCAGGCGGTGGTGGCACACGCCTTTAATCCCAGTGCTTGGGAGGCAGAGGCAGGCAGATCTCTGTGAGCTCGAGGCTAGCCTGGTCTACAGAGTGAGTTCCAGGACAGCCAGTGTTATACAGAAAAACCCGTCTAAAAAAAAAAAAAAAAAGATTTAGTGACATTTATAGGTATATTTAGGCATACATACAAGAATTTCTGTGTTATTTTTGCCTATACACTTAATATATTTGGGCTGCAGATATGGACTTAGTGGTTAGGATCACTTGCTGTTCTTCTGGAGAACCTGAGCTTGGTTCCCAGCACCCACATCAGGCAATTCTAGCTCCTGGGGATCTGATGCCTCTGGCCTTCCCAGGCACCTGTAAGCATGTGCACATACAAACATACAGACACAGATATACTTATAAATGAAAATAATAAAAATAAAGCTGGGCTTGGTGGCACACACCTTTGATCCCAGCACTTGAGGGACAAACACTTGGGAGGCAGGACGTTCTCTGAGAATTTGAGGCCAGCCTTATCTACATAGTGAATTCTAAGATAGCCAGGACTACCTAGAGAGATCCTGTCTCAACATAACAACAACAGCAACAATATCGGCTAGAGAGATGGCTCCTCAGATCATTGGCTACATGGAGACTCACAATTGTCTGTAACTCCAGTTCCAGAGCACCCCTCTTCTGACCTCTGTGTATATACATGGTACAAAGACAAACATGCAAGCAAAACACCCATACACACACAGAAAAGTTTTTAACTAAATACATACATACATATATATATATATATAGAAAGAGACAGAGACAGAGAGAGAGAGAGAGAGCCAGATATTGTGGTATATACTTTAATCCCAGTACTCAGAAAGCAGAGTCAGGAGGATCTTTGTGATTGCAAGGCCAGCCTAGTATACAAGGCTAGTTCCAGGACAGCCAGGACTACACAGTAAAACTTGGTCTCAAAAAATATATATATAATATAAATCATTTAAAATATTTTAATATTTCATAACATAGTTATAAGAGAAGATAGAACGCTTTTCTAGCTCTATATCTGTAGTAGAGGTTTCATGTTTGGTGGTGGGTAAGCGCATAAAACATGTTCAATAATGAAAGTGCAAAATACAGTGCGAAGCTTCACAGCCCCGCGTCTGACAACTGCTCTGATGGTACAGAAGTCCATCGAGTTGTACAGACTTTGGGCCTGCTTAATTTTGCGTGTGATTTTTTTTTTATTTACAACTTTTTATAATAAAAGTTTTTTAATGATTATCTGTGAATGTGACTACATATATACAGACACACACACTAGGCTATTCTAGAAGGTTTTAGGCTATTTCTGGGAGAAGGGGATGAAGTGAGTCTGTTAGCTGTCACTCGGTCCCTTTCTTTACCATCTGAATGTTTGTTAAGAGACACGTATTAAGTCGCCGTATTAGAAACTAAAACCTCATCCAAGCTCTGTGACGCTCTCGCTGCATGAATGAGACAAAAGACTTAAAGCTTGCTCTGTGCTGTCTTCTCGTCCGTAAACTGTTTGAAGCATCTTTACAGAAGCGCTGTGAAGATTGGACTCAAAATTATTCATAGGAGAGTTACCAGGATGCCTTTTACACCGTAGGCACTGAATAAATAATAATTGTTTACATTATTAATAAGCGTGTGGGGCGTGCTCTGTTTGCAAATTTTCTCACGGCGAAATGTGTGCGGCAGACAGATGTAGGCTCTTTATCTCTCAATGACTGCCTTGCTCTTTACATGGGCTCCCAGGGGAAGAGACCTTAGAACAGGAGCGCTTAGTGCGCCTCGATAGCTTAACCCTGAAGTCAGTGCTTACCTGTCTGTCTGAATGCACAGACGGATGCTCCAGTGGCTTCTCCCCTCTAGGTGGGTGGTGCCGGAGTTAGGAAATAAAAGTCTTTGCTGCCTAGCCACGTTTGAGATTTAGACAAACGGCAAATAATTTTTGTCGATATACCCTAAGTACCACAGGGACGTATTCATAGTGAAAAAAGTTGTCATTGTTTCTCGGAAATTCACAGGGAGCCAAGAAACTTGCATCTTTTTTTTTTTTTTTTTTTCCCTGACCAGTCTGCCTCTGGATAAGGAAGGGGCATAGCATGGGTGGGGGAAGGCCCCAGGAACTGTAAAATAGTCACTTGGAAATCAGAATGGAGGTTCCAGGACAGTATGATCAGCTGAACCACTCCTAGAAGAACGAATCGAAGTCCAAATACCCCAGTGAAGCCTATGTTTGTCACCGCATGGTTCACAATGGCCGAGTCAGCGCATCAGCCAAGGCGCCCACCCGCTGGAGAATGGAGACTGTAGCGTATGAATGAGAGTGAACTAGTATTCAGCCATTAAGAAAAATGGAAGACTGTCATTTTCACAAAAAGGGGCGGGCCTGAGATCATCATGTTAAGCGCTATAAGCCAGAATCAGAAAGAATACCAAACATTTTCTCTTATATGCATAATCTAGATTTTATTTATATCTCTCATTTATTCTTTGACAATTTTAAACGTTTATACAATGTGTCTTATATACATATCCATCCCCAGCTCCCCTCTTCTCCAAGTCACCCCCCAACACAGCGCTTCTCGACCTTCCTTGTGCTGCAACCCTTGAGTACCGTTCCTCGTGTTGTGGTGACCTTCAACCATAAAATTATTTTTGTTGCTACTTAATAACTGTAATTTTGTTACTTTATGAATTGTAATGTAAATATCTGATATGCTGATGGTCTTAGACGAACCGATCCCTGTAAAAGGGTCGTTCAACCCCCAAGACAATCACAGATTGAGAATTGCTGCCCTAACACCTTCCCCTCCCATCTCCTGGATTCTTTCCGTCTTAATTATGTGCACGTGGGGGGTCATAAACATACGAGGCCAGAGGCATCGGGTGCCCCCCTCACCCAAGCTGCAGTGGCAAGCAATTGTGAGCCACCCACTGTGGGTCCCGCGATCCAAACTCAAGTCCTCTGCAAGAGCAGTATACACTCTTAACCCCATTCGAGCTTTGTTTTCTTTTTAGACAAGAAAGTAAAAAGAATGGGGTGAAAGAGAAAAGGAACCTGAGAGGAAAGCCATACAAAGGGAGAACTGTGGTAAATAAGATGGCATACATAAGTGTAGGACTGTTACAGTGAAAGCCACCATTTGCCAAGGTAAATAAGTGCTTTAAAAAGGAGGTGCTGGGTCTCCTGGGCCCGCACTGTGTGCGCTGAGTAGTGCCAGTGTCTGCTCTGCCATCACCTCAGTCTGTGACTGTAGCCCAGGGGGACACTCCAGCAAACTCTGGCTGAGCCTGCCTCACTCTGTCTATCAACAGGGAGCATCCTTCTCGGACCTGGACTGGGGAGTCCACTCCCTGGATCTTGCATGAGGTTTCCAAACCATGCTGGGACCCATGGCAGATCCCTGGCCCTCAAGCCATTTGTCTCATGGATCCTAGAAGTCTGAAGGTAGTTCTGACAGTGACCTCCGTGGGTGCAAAGCCCCAGCATTGCTGTGCATCCTGTAACATTAATGTCACACACACACACACACATACACACACACATACACACACACATACACACATACACATACACACACACACATACACACACACATACACACATACACACACACACACATACACACACACATACATACACACACATACACACATACACATACACACACACACACGACACACATACACACACACACGACACACATACACACACATACACACACATGACACACATACACACACACACACATACACACACATACACACATACACATATACACACACACATACACACACACGACACACACACACACATTTCAAGCACCCCAGAGTTCCCAGCCAAGTGCAGGCAGCCATCCTGGCCATGCCATCCTCCATATCTCTCTGACCACTCGCCTCCTGCTCTCTGTTTCTCCTTTTACCCACTCAATCCCTGACTCCAGCCCAAAAAGGTGACATCCCCCTCCTAAGTGTTCCTGGCCATTCTTTCTGCATCACTCTGTGGATGTTTCTAGATGCTGAAAATGGCAGCACTGAATGAGACAAGCTCTTGCCCATCATGAACCTGCGTCCTAGTGCTGCAGCTAAGGGAAGAAAACCAGCACACCAATAGCACCCAAGGCCCTGAAGTCATAGCCTGTGCCATGGTGCTCTGTAAGAGACACTGAGTGAGTGGCAGCCCTGTGGTCATGGTGGGTTCTTTTTCAGACTGGGTGGTTGAAGGCTTTCCAGCAGAGAAGAGAAAAACCAGTCATGATATCTGAAGCTGGGAAGAGCAAGTGGCCCCTGGGGACAGCTCAGTCTCCCTCATACCCTGCAGCAGGCACAGATGGCTTACCCAAGAGTACAGAGGGTATTAGGGAAAGTCCCCAGCCTACCAGCTAAACAGGCAGCCACCAAATAATAATTGAGAAAGCCTTCTTCCTGGACTCTGCTTTTGCTGAAGGCAGCAAAGCAGCTAACCAGAAGCTCCTGTCCTGGGAGCTTCCTCCTCACTCCTGAGGCCCAAACAGCCCTGACACTGGAAAGTTTCAGCTGAAGGGGCTCATTGAACACATTCACACATTCAAAACCATTCCCCACATACTGGGGAGTTTGCAAACGTATTCCAGAAGGTCAGAGACTATGGCGGCTTCCTTCCAGGGCTCTGGTGACCATCTTTTCAAGCTTAAGGCTTAAGTATTGTATGCTGATTCCAGGAAGGCATTGTGGGTCTGCAGCTCCATAGTGAAAATGGGGTTGTGGGGCTTTAATCCAAACTTGGTAAAATGGCTGTGCTGTGGGTGATCTGGAAACATGTCCAGGAGCGACAAATGGTGTCTGTCGGAATCGCATCTCTCCCGGTTCTTCAGAGAACTGAATAAGTACACAAAGAAAGCAGGGTAGCCAGGGGTTTTATTCAGAAGCTAGTAAGCAAAGTACAGATCAGATACCGTGCCAGAAGACACCTTCATAAAATCTTTTTTTTTTCATTTTCCATTTCTATGTTTGTGTGCATGTTTGCATACGGGTGTGTGTATGTGAGTGTGGATGCGCATGCACTGTGTGTGCCCATGTATATGGGTCCTGAGGTTGACATCAGGAATCACCAATTGCTTTTCCTCCTTATTCAATGAGACAGGGACTCTCAATCAAACCCAGAGCTTGCCAGTATTGCCCATCTTGCTAGCCAGCTTGCTCTGGGATCCTCTGTCTCTGCCTTCTGAGGTTGGGGTTATGGGTGGGATGCAAGTCCACTGGGCCTTTATGTAGGCTCTAAGGATGCAAACTCAGGTCCTCATTTTTGTGTGGTAAAAGCAGCTCCCCCATCTGCCAGATACCCAAATATAACCATAATCTGTACCATGAACAGGCATCCTAGTAATTAACCTGGTGTGATAGATAATAGAGAGCCATATCTCTGCTGGCTATATGATCCTCTAGACTATGGTCCACATGTCATAAGGAAGGCTTCTTTTCTTCTTCTGTCCTAAACTAATGACCTTAGGTTTTGTTTTGTTTTGTTTTTGTTTTTTGTTTTTTCTCTTGTGGTCTCTCTGCTCTCTGGATCCAGGCCCTGGAGTACCCACTGTGACTGTGCACAACACCACGGATAAGAGAAGTAAGTGCTGTTCCTCTTACATCTTTCTGAGCCCCTGGAGGGTGGAAGCCAAGGTTCATGAGATAATCCAGCCCCATTCCCCCACTCTGGGGCCTAAAGACAACCAAGGCCCTGTAGTTTCAATGGTCCCCTCTGGTAGCCGTTACTGACTAAATAAAAGGGGCAGGAGGACTAACATGACCCAGGTGAGGGCCCATGGTGTCTCTGAAGTAGTCTAGGATCCACAGCAGCCTGAGTGCTGAGGCTGGGTGGCCATTCCCTGGGTACCCAGGTCCAGGCTGAAATCTTGCAGATGTAGCCCAGCACCTGTTGAATTTGAAGGGCAGTCAGCAAGGGCCTTCACTCGAGCCTTCTCTAATGTCTCCTGGGAACAAGGCTCCATGGGTGCTCAGAGGTTCATCTGCCTGCGGGTCAGAGGTTCATGTGTATTACCTAAAGGAGCTACATAATCACAGTCAAAGGGTGAGAAGACAGGGTAACCTGGGCTAAAGAGATGGCTCGGCCCTTAAAGGTTAAGACTCACAACCAAAGAGATAAGAGTTACCTGAGGATTGTTAGGATCTTTGGGAGACCTGACTGGGAGCCATTACGATAGATTCGACACTTGAGAGATGCCAGCTCAACTACAAATGCAGCAAGGGCAGCTGTGGATGGGATCAGGGTAGATGGGAGATCACTGAGAGGAGACATCGGCAGCATGGATTCTGGCTGATGGACCTTGTTCTTGCTGTAGCCAAGCTGAGGAGGTAGACGGCAAGAGTCAGGATAAAGATTTGGTCAGACAGACAGTGTCATCAGAAGATTCTTGCTAAACTGACCCAGCAGGAGGCTCACTGGGACTACATGATACAAGCCAAAACTGGTCAGGGGCCAAGATCAAACCCCAGGTAAAAAGGACTCAGAGGACTCTGATTGTGGCCAAGGAATAGGTCTGCCAAAATGCAGGACTTTGTGGAGCCCCTACAGGGACTCATAGGTTTTCACTAGACAGAACCCCATGCACTTTGTGTTTGGGAAATCGGGATACTGGATGCGATGGATGATAAAACTGAGAAGTAAAGGGGTTGTGCCCGTGGTCCCCCCTTCTCTGTGCCCATCCCTCTTCCCTACCACCACCCTTCCCACCAGGATACCACAGAACTATGCCCTGCCCTGGAGGAAAATCATAGCCAGCTTCTGGTTAAAACATTTGAAACTAGGGAAAATAGATGTGGTTAAAGAGACAACATTTAGAAGCCGTCTCAAGTCGTGGTAACAGTCTGCCAAAACATCAAGATGTGTTTAGAGATTTGGAATTCCAGTTTGAGTGAGAAAATCCGAAATAAATGGGTAGTAAGGGTCTTTCTATGCAAAAAAAAAAAAGTTGGGGCTGGGGTGGGACTCAGCTGATAGAGTATTCACCACCATGCATGAAGCCCTTAATTCAGGCCCCAGCACCACCCACACTGGGTATAGGGGCACACACTTGTCACTCCCTCACTAGGGAATAGACAGGAGGAGGAGCAGGAGTTCAAGCTCATTCTCTTCTCCGCTACACAGCAAACTGAACTCCATGGACCCTGTCTCAAAGAGAGGGAAGGAAGGAAGGAAGGAAGGAATAGAAAGGGTGGCCATCAGAATAGGTGGAAATGAATCCTGAAAAACTGTCATGCCATTCTGGTAGCCCCCACCAGGAGGAGAGGGATTTTAGGGTAAAGAGGCCCCACCCCCAGGCCTCATCTCCAGCCTCACCTGGGAGGTTTAAAGGTCTGGGGTTTCAGTCCAGGTGCCCTGAAAGATTCTAGTGCAGCTGCTTGGGTGTCACCACCCACTAATGTGCCGCCCCCTCCAATAGGCGTACAGCAGGGAAGGAACCTGGCATAGGATTAGGCTACAGCTTCCAAGCCAAGTAGACTCTGTGCTCTTCAACAGCATGACCACACTCTGTAAGGAATTGCTCCTGCTTAGGCCCAACCTGATATCTTCACGTAAAAACCAGGCTGCTGCACAGAGCCCTTGGTCTTACCTCTCTTAAGAAATCGTTGTCTGGCTTGGTGGTCTTGTAGAACTCCTAAAATTTCATGGTGGGGAGATCTGACCCTATTACCTGCCCTTGGGACCCTTTTCTTCCTGCTGGGCTCCCTCTTCCAGCTTTGATGTAGGGGCTTGTACCGTCTTGATCTGTGGTAACCCTGGGAGGACTGCTCAGTTCTGAGAGGAAGGGGGAGAAGAGGGGAGATGGGAGGGGGCTGGGAGGAAGGAGGAGGGAGGAGGAGGGGAAGATGGGGCCAGAATGTATTATACAAGAGAAAAAATATATAAATTTAATAAAATAAATAAAAAATAAATTTAAACAAGAAAAGTGTGCACTCAAGCCAGGCATGGTGGCGCACGCCTTTAATCCCAGCTCAAGCAGAGGCAGGTGGATCTCTGTGAGTTCAAGGCCAGCCTGGTTTACATACTGAGTTCCAGAACAGCCAGGCCTACATAACAGAGAGAAGTTGTCCCCAAAAAAGAAAAGACAAGACAAGAAAATGTAACATGGTGGTGCACTCCTTTAATCCCAGCACTCGGGAGGCAGAGGCAGGAAAATCTCTGAGTTTGAGGCACGTGTTGTTTGTATTAGATATTTGCTGACGTGTACGAGTTCGTGCATAACTCCCTGATACTCTATGAGGCATTCTCACCTCTTACAACCCGAGTCTGCTAAGAACTGCATGAAATGAGAGGTGTGGTTAGCAGCCAGGCTGTATCCCTGCTTCCTGGCTGAACCACCGCCCTAGGTACCCAAGATGCCCACTTCCACCTGAGTGCAGCATCCTCTGTGCCCATTTCCCCTTGTTGTGAGGACACAGCGGTGTTGGATTAGAGCCCACCCTGGTAACATTACCTAAACACTGATCCTCTTTGAAATTAAAGCCACCTTTGCAGTTACCAGGAGTCACAACTTCAGCATCTTGTGGGGACACGAGGTTGTATGTAGTTCAACCCACACATGACAACACAAGGACTTCTCTGTGGCCCAGTTCCCAAACTCTTGGATGCCCCTGGATTTGAAACCTCCATAATCTTCACCCTACAGGACTACAGGAAAGAGAGAGTGGAGATGGGACGCGTGAATGTCTTTGTGTTGAAGGTCCAGAGCCAGCCACATGTCCATTACACTGGCTGGAACCCTGTCAGGAGGCGCTCCTGGGAAACAGTAGCTCTATCTTCAGGGGATTCAACTCTCTCTTCTGCCCTCCATGGCACTGCACACATGTGGTGCACAGACATACATGCAGGCAAAACACTCATACACAGAAAACAAAAATAAGTAAATCTCTTAAGAAAGAGTTTAAAGCCAACCTGGGCTATATTACAAGAGCCTGTCAAAAAAAATAAAATACAAAATAGCGGCTCCCAAGCACCTTCATGGCCTTCCTTGTGGTATTCTCTTCCCTCTCTCCATGAAGGTGTTGAGCCAGGTAGGGTCTGCTGCATTTCACCAAGGAGGGAGCTGAGGCCTGGTTTGCAAAAATCCCTGCCAGTCAAGATGTCATTTATTCTAGAATCTGACTGTTCAGAAGCAAGTAGCTTCACTGGGAGAAAAAAGTGAAGGCATGTTTAAAGAGAGAGAGAGAGAGAGTAGGAGGGCAGGGAGAAGGGAGAGGGGACTCAGAGACTGTGGCAAGTGAGTCACGGCAGACACTCTCATGGGCTCACACGGCTCAAAGATGAAAAGTTTACATGTCTGCGGGGTGTGCCGGTCTCAGGCACACAAAATGCAAATGACTTACAAATAATCGTCTGAGCAGGAGTCCAGAACTCTGGCCCCCGAGTGCCGGTCCACTGCTCTGCAGCTCCTGGGAGCATCCCATCTGACAAGAGCAGGCCAGCTCCACCTGGCAGAGAAAGCTGAGCTGTAGGCCCAACTCAAGTGTCAGAGCCAGTGCTGTGTGGTGCCTCCAAGGTGTCTGTGGGAGCCTGCGACTTCCTCCCAGTGTGTGGAACTTGTAATGTGGCTGCCAGCCTACTACAGTACGCCACAGCCCAGCATATCTCCACTTGAAATGGCAGCCATGAATGGAATGCCCTGTGCATGTCTCTTTCCTGCCAAACGAGTAACTCCTGGGCGAGGCCGCACACCTTCCACCCCTGAGCTCTGGTCTAGGTGATAGTTTCTTGTCCGTTCCAAGGTCACAGCCTCTTGGCAGTCCCTGTGCCAGGTGAACGATCTGCAGCACACATGGATGCGTGCCTCAGGTGGGTAGCAAAGCTGGTATATCAAGGACCAGTCTGAGGGCCCAGGCAGGCTTCAGATCAGTCACTTTCTTCCACGGTTAAAAAAAAAAAATCCCTGGACAGAGAATAAAAGAGACCCTGTCTCCAACAAAGTGGGAGGTGAGAACCCATACCAAAGGATGTCCTCTGACCTCCACGCTTGCACCATGGCATGCATACGTAAACATACAGAGACAGAAAAGGAAATTTAAAAATAATAATAAGCCCCTGAGAAAGTCCTGGGGGCAGTGTAAAGGCACACAGTAAAGCAGCCTAACCTGCAGGCAACCTTATCGGTCTGGGGTTCTGCATAACGAGGGGCCTGCAGAAGCCCACGAAGTGTCACTTAGCAGTCGGATGCTTGGTGCTCACGCTCCTGCCTATCTAGACTGGTGTCTTCCGGTCAGGGGCTCTGAAGCCAGCAGCTCTTCGGCTGTGTTATGGGCCAGGCCGGGGCCATCTGAAATACTGTATGCATCTGTGGAGTTCTCAGCACATGTTAGGAGAAGGCAGGCATGGACCTTGAATGAATGTCTCAAGTGCCCAAGCAGTGGGCTGAGTTTCCAGTCAAAACATCACAGCTCCTCAGAGGATTTTTCCCCTAATAGGCTGAGTGAGTATTCCTGACTCTAAAATCTAAAATCCAAACATTCAAAAATCTGGAACTTCTTGAATATAAATAAGCCAAGATGTTTCAGGCTGTAGTCACAGTGTAGGTCCACTGATGAAATAATCTGAAATTGCCTTCAGGCCAAGTAGTTACCATGTCCATGAATCAAAAAGGAATCTAGTGTTCAGACTTGAATCTCATGCCCAGATACAGCATGGAACATGGAAAGACTCCAAAATCTGAAAGAACGGGAATGTGAAGCTCCCCATGTGCCCACCCAGCACTCCAGTGAGCTGCTCTCAGCCCACAGCTGCTGTCTGCTCAGCTACCCAGGAACTCTGGCCTTGGTCTCCGAGGAAGCAATAACCTCTGGGACCCCTGTTCCAATCTCTGTGATTGCAATCTGCTGAGGGAACATTTGTCCTTGGTTCTTGCACCTTCTGCTGCTAAGGCAGGGTGTGCAAAGCCCCTGGGCTCCTTCCCTGTTGGGAGCGCACCTCTGAGTTGCCCCTTGGGCTTCTCTGAGGAAATCGCAGCCCAGTGCATTCAGGGAGCAGTGTGCAGGCCATTGAGTTCAAGGACAGGTGATTCTAAGGAAATTATAGGATGCCTTGTCTTGCACAGACTGTGTATGTTACAAACACAGTAAGGGGGTTGGGCCATCAGGAGGGCTATGATTGGTTGACGCTGGGGCTTGTCGTTCTGTTTTAGCACAGCCCTGTTAGGAAAGTTGGAATTACTGTTACAGAGAGATGAGTGTCCCCCCCCCATTCCCATCATCCTCCCCATCCTCCCTGCCCCAGGGAATACTTGACTTTTTCCCCCTTTAGAAAACCATATCTCCAAACAGAGCCCCGTGGGGTGTTGACAGATGTGAGTCTGAATTATTTAAAAGCTGTTTCCTTAAGAATGTCATTATCGTGGGCACCAAAGGCTACTCATGTGTCTGAAGCTTCTAACCACTTAGAAATGGAGAAAACACCAGCAGAGCCACATCTGTCTGCTACTGGTTCTGGCGTTTTCATAGATCAGAGCAAGTCAGCAAGGTAGATGCTGGCTACTGGCCCCACGTGGGAGAGCTGGGATGGCAGACTGAACACAGGCAGCTGTACCTCCTCTAGGAGAAAATGAGTGAGCTGGTGACATCACACGCACTGTCTGTGCACACACCATCCTGCCCACCTATGGTACCCTGAAAGCCAGTTCAGGAGCTCTGGAGTCCACTCTGGCTCCCCGGGTTCCACACCTCAGTCACACAGAAGACAGGTTTCTCCTTCCCCACAGCTTATGCGGTCTTTTAAGGAGTTGGTTTGGTTGATTTGGGAAGTATTTGCTGTTGTATTTGTTTGTTGCATGTGCTAAGAAATGTTCTACCACTGAATTATACCCCCAGCCCTAGCCGTTGTCTTTTTGTAAAGAAATAGAACCATCCCAGTTGGCATCAGGCAGCTGTGCAGAATGCACCGGACCCTCAGTCCCTCTGTCCCTCTGAAGATACTCTGGGGCTATCCCACCCTCCCTACCCACTATTGAACATCACATACCAGGCAAAAACACCCAAGAAGGTGGAATGCCAACGAGCATGCAGTTACAAAGGGCCTCTGTACAGTGCTAGGGAGCTAGACCAGTGCCTACAGGACCTGAGGGACCTGTCAGATACCCCCTCCTAGGAGACATCTGGTATCAGTGGGCAGTAGAGATGGGAAGACCCGATTGGTAGAGAGGGCCCAAAGCCACTGCAGATGTTGAATAGAAGGACACAAGACAGAGCAAGAGAGGAGCTCTTCTCTCCTAACTCCCAGGAGAGGGAAGTGGTTGGGGGGGGGGGAAGAGAAGGGACTCAAGCCACCTTGTGAGCTGTGGATGTAGCTCAGCTGTATTTGCTTGTCATGCACAAAGCCCTGGATTTGATCCCCAGCAACAGATAGACTGGGCATGGGATTACACTTGAAATCCTAGAGATTGAGGGGAAGGATGTAGAAGCAGGAAGATCAGAAGTTCACAGTCATGTCACGTACATAGCAAGTTGAGGCCAGCTTGAGCTACATGAGACCCTGTCCCTAAACAATTAAACAGAGCCACCTTGCCTCTAAAGCCCAGGGACAGTTGGCACATGCTGACCATTGAAGAGAGTCTTTCAGTTTTTCTATAGCCCTTGGGCCTCCAAAACCTGGCTCTTCTCGGCCCCAGCAGAACAGGACAATACCCTGCAGTAGATCTCCTTTGGCTCAGACGTGACAAGACAAGTGGACATTCATGTGCTGTAGTTTCTGTCCCAAAACAATGCCAGAGACTTCCAGGCTGTGGCTGCAGGGTAGAGTTATGCTCCAGTTATAGCAGGCTGCAGTGGATAGCCTGCCCAGCCACAGCCATAGAGAACATCTCTGATGACAGAACTTGTGTACAATATACAAAGGCAGAGCCTTTGTCCTGGAGCCCAGTTTAACCTCAGCTCTTACAGCACACAAAGCAAGTTTGAATCTAATAACTGCAGTTTTCAAATATTTAAGGAGCAATTTGGTGGCTAGGACAAAAAAAAAAGTCAGCCAGCGTGATGGTGCACACCTTTAACTCCAGCCCTGGAGGCAGGGACAGAGGCAGGTGGACCTCTGTGAGTTTTGGGCCAGCTGGTCCCTTTTAATTTTATTTTCTGTGTGGGGGTGTTTTTTCTGCATATGTCTCTGTGCCTCACATGGATGCCTTGTGTCTTCAGAGGCCAGAAGAGGGCGCTGGATCCTGTGGAATTGGAGTTACACTTGTGAGCCATTTGTAGGTGCTGAGAATCAAGTTGAGTCCTCTGGAAGAGCAGCCAGTGCTCTTAACCTCTGACCTCTGAGTCATCTCTCCAGCCCCCCTTTGCTTTTTTCTTTAACTCCTTCCAGGTTGTGTACCAAAAATGGCAACCTATCTACCTCCAAGGATAACAATTAGAGGTGTATTTATTTCCAGCTTAGTCAGATCCTTTGGCTGATGTCAAAGGGCCACGAACCCTCTGTGTTCCCAGAAAGTCCTTGCCCATCACCTCGAGTTGTCTAAGTCAACCCGGACTCAGTAGTCCCAAGTCATCAATGAGGAGTCCACTTGCTGGCAGGAGGTCCAGGAACAGATAAGATACTCAAAGGTCTGTTTCACTTGTGTGTGAGGCCTTGATAAAAAGGATATAGGAAGAAATACCTGGGGCAGAGACCTAGAAATCAATTCCACAAAACCTTCTGTTGGTTGTGAAAAGTCTTCTGGATCCCAGAGATGCACACAGCAACCTTCTGAGAAGGGTCATTGGCCGGTTTTGTTTGAGGTATCCACATAGGATCTTGGATAGTTCCTGGCACATAACAAATGCCAAGTGGAGCATAAGCTAGGTGCCTGGCGCCCACACCCTCGGGGATGCCTGCAGAAAGAACCAGAGGAGACCTGTAGACCTTACTCTCTGCACACACTTCTCAGGGGGCTCTGGAGCAACAGCAGCTGACCACCGTGCCAGGCTGGCATGAATATAGTGACCCTGATGTTGGACACACACCGAAGCCCTCATCACGATCTCCAGCATGATGCTGGAGAGACTAGAGATAAAGACCACTTATCTGAACTCCGCCTTCAAGGTGCTCAGCATCTAGCTGGAGAATTGAGAGGCTATATGGCCCAAAAGACAATCACTCTGTGTCACAAACAATCAAGCTGTAAGAAGGAAACACAGGGTTCAGAGTGAAAAGAGGTCCAATTGAGGTGAGCAAGTTGAAAAGCCTTTATACTTCTGGGTCTGCTCTTTCAGTTAGCAGAGGGCTGTAGCCCCTGGGGTTGATGGATGGTCTCTGCCACAAAGAGCAAGCACAGAGAAGAATGATACATAGGGAAGCAATGAGAAAACCTGGCTGGTGGGGGTGGGGTGGGACTGTCGGACCATCAGTAGCTCATGCAATACAGAGCTGCTGGAGAAGCAGTGTGTATGTACATGTCTACATACAGCTTACAGAAAAGGGACCCACGCCAAGGGTAAGGCAGCCCTTTTCCACTTTAAACCAGTTGCTTGTGGTTTCCATTGCAATCTGGTTACCAGTTTTCCAATGACTCCGCATAGTGGTGATTGCTCCAAGCCCCAGGGCCTTGCGGGAACAACCCGCAGGCCACACAGCCAGGGGAGAGGCTTCCTGAGCAGGCATTTGTCTCTGTGGGCTCACTGTGTCCAGATCTGATAATAGCTAATTCCACCAAATATTAGAGGGGCTCACATTTAATTAAGGAGTGGCCATGTGTGTGCCGCAGCCTGGAGGTCCCTGCTGCCCCAAAGTCAAAGGCAGAATCCTCTGGGAATGCACAGATCTTTTCTTATTTCTCCTCTGAGCTCCTGCCCTCTTTGAATGCAATTAGGGGAACAAATAAACTAGCTTAACTCAACTCCCCCGTGAGACTGCCAGTTCTCTGCTGATAAACCCGGCTGTGTGGGCAATCATTAAATGAGAAATCTAATATTTAACTAAATTTAATAGTCTGTTGCTTTGGTGCTCTTCAGCAGAAGGTAGGATTTCAATAGAGAGGAGGGAGCTATTCAAAGACAGCCTGAATAGTCGGCGAGCGATTAGAACTTGCTACGCCCCACACTGCCAGGGCTGGGCATGGGTGATGGGTATTTGGCTGTGTCTGCATTCACTCTGGGAAAGCCTAGCTGGGTGGGCAGCTGTGCATACTTGTGATCTGATTTGAACCTCTCCTTCCAGAACAGGATGTAAGATTGCAGAGTGACATCAGAGCCAGCTCACTTGAATTACACAAAAGGAGAGCTGGGCCAATTGTGAGAGGCTCTAGACGGGTCCTGGCACCTACCCACTTCCACAGACAAAGTTCCCATAGGGTCCTGTGGCAGAATCTGAGATCGATGTACCCATCTTTGCTGGACCTCTGCCAATTGTACTGATATCCGTGAGCTCCCAAGTTTGCTGCCAACCTCAGTTCACACGCTCCAGGTTCCTTCCCCGTGCCACACCTGAGTCAATCACACATTCGGGCAGAGTGGTGATAATGGAAGATTCATTCCAGGTTAACTCGGTTAGGGCTATGATGAAACACCATGGCCAAAAGCGACTTGGGGAGGAAAGGGTTTATTTAATCATATAGCTCATCCGGGGAACTCAGGGCAGGAACCTGGAGGCAGGAACTGAAGCCATGAACAGGAAACAGAGGCCACAGAGAAGTGCTGCTTACTGACTTGTTCCTCATGGCTTGCTGAGCCTACTTTCTATAGAACTCAGGACGACCGGCCCGAGGGTGGCACCACCCACAATAAGCTGGACCCTCCCACATCAAGAAAATGCACCACAGACTTGCCTGTAGGCCAGTTTTATAAAGGCATTTTCTTAATTGAGGTTTCCCTGTTCCCAGATGACTCTAGCTTGCATCAAGTTGCCATAATACTAGCCAGCACAATTGCAATTAGCGATTGTAGGGACCTCCATGACCTGAAGCTTTGAGACAGCATCTTAAGGTCTATCCCTTGAATCTTAACAGTAAGCTTTGATCTAAGACTATCAGTGAACCAGATCAGAATCCCAGCATCCATTGAATATTAGCTTCCATATGTAATTAGTCCCTCAAGCACCAGAAACTCTATAATCAATTTACTGAACTTTTGCCTGTCGCTGTGTTGCTGTTCACACGTGGAGCAGGGAGTGGTCAACAGTCAGCCCTTGGTTTCCTCAGGTAGCCTGAACTCTGGGATTTCACAGAGCTTTGGAGGAGACCCCTAGAGGACCCCTCATTTCTCTTATATTTTCAACTGTCCTGGAGTGGTAGCAAAAGGCCACACAGGAAACAGGGAGGAATCCTCAGGCAGCAACCCAGGGTGTCTAAGGTGTCTAAGGTGAAAGTCAGAGCTGAATGGTCATGTGTGGCTGGTAGCGTGCCGATCATTTTCTGCTGCTTATCAGCTCATCAACAGGCAAAGGAACTCGCTCCTGCCCCACCCCTCCAAGAGCCTACCGCCCTGCTTCCGTGGTTGGTGAAGATCCTGGAGTCACGCAATGCTGTGTGTTACCCAATGATAAAACCACCGATCACAACAGCCACGAATTAACCTCTGATGCCTTTGAGAAGCGTGCCTGTGGGGGCAGTTTTGTTTTAAAGGGGTCATGGGAGAACTTGACATTCTTTATAGAACCATTTAAAGATTTTAGAACATTTCCTGGCCAGGCAGTGGTGGCACATGCCTTTAATCCCAGCACTCAGGAGGCAG
Source organism: Cricetomys ansorgei (assembly GCA_026225945.1). Classification (NCBI taxonomy): domain Eukaryota; kingdom Metazoa; phylum Chordata; class Mammalia; order Rodentia; family Nesomyidae; genus Cricetomys; species Cricetomys ansorgei. The sequence continues at coordinate 3,237,669 of JAMJFZ010004042.1, forward strand.
AGGCAGGCCTGCTATACAGAGTTGCAACAGAAAAACCCTGGCTCAAAAATAAATAAATAAATAAACAAACAAACAAACAAATAAATAAATAAATAGATTGCCTAATCCCAGCCTTTTAGGGAACTGAACAAGCTAAAGGCAGAGTGCCTTGAAGACAGAATGCCCTTTTCCATTAAGCAACAAGCCAACTCTACATGTAACCTTAAAGAAAGAAAAGAAAAAGAAATTCTGTGGGTTTGTTACATGTGAGATGGAGAAATAGGGTCAAGTGACCATTTCAGCAGGTAGGCAAAACAGACTTCCTCCTTTCCAGCCAAAGAACCTTCTGACAGGGTATTTGCTGTAACCTGAGAGCGAAGAGCCATGCAGAGAAGCCGCAGCATAGAGTCACTGTAACGGGCTTAACCCACACAGTGGGGACCAGGCCTCAAGTTGCAAAATGTTGCTCATGGGACTTTGCTATCTGTGGGTATGGTCACCAAGTCCAAGTCTTGAAAGACCAGATAACTTTAAGTTAAAGTACGAAATCTGTGGGTGAAGTGACAGATAAAGGTAACAGCCCATTGTTTTCTCTCTTGTCCTTGCCTGGTTATTGTGGCTTTTTCTCCTCACAGAGAACTTATTGCTTTTCCTGAACCCAGCAGAATTAGAATGGGTCTCACCAAAGGCAAACGTCAGGAGAACAGAATTGTATGAAGAAGGAGATGGGCAGGTAGAGCACACGGATCTCTGATCTGTCTGTGTTCCTGATGTGAGGCTAAGACCACGGGACTTGAATGAGCTATCTGATATCTCATCGTCTCTCTCTGTACAGTGGCGGACAACCTCCAGGGCTACTTACGCAAAGCAGTGTGGGAGGCATGTGAGAACCCCCAGCCCACAGAGGTCCCAGAATCCAATGTGTCCTTGTTCTTTCACACCCCCCCCACTAGAAATTTTTGACTTGGAAACAAACGAACATGTGCAGAAGGCCATCAATGATCGGCAGATGCCTAAGATCGAATACCGGAAAATCGAGATAGAAGATTACAGTAAGTACTACTTTTCTGCCCTTTGAAAGGTCAACAGAACCTCTTGGAGGCTCCAGCCCCACCCAGGTGCCTCCTTACCTGGCCACCATCCTATCCCCAGCTCACTATGCCCACCCTCAAGATGATCTGGTGACAGCAAAAACCACAGGCAGAGCACATGATTTCTCTCCTCAAGAGGACAGGATGGAACCTCTCCTCTGGTCACCACATCTGGGAGAACACCTTCGGTCCTCTGCACTGTGCCATCTTCCCGGCTCAGTGCCCTGCCCTCTAATGCGGGCCGTGGGCTGATGGGAGGCACCCTTGCGTCCTGCGGATGCCATCGTCACTGGCTGGGAGTTCCTGACACTGCTCTCTTCCTGCCTCTTTTCTTTCATACTCCAGCCACTGGCTTGTTTCATGAGTGCTGCCTCCACACCAGGCTGTGAGAACCAGCCTGTTTGCGGGAATCAGCTAGCAGCTGCCTGGCAGTTATCAAAAACTCATCTCTCCACCTGTGTGGCTCCCAGCTCAACCTGGCTGACCCTGAAATTATAGCTGCCCTCTGTCCTTAACCCTAGAAAGCCCCAGTGTCCAATGCCCACAATGAGCCTCATCCCCTTCCTCTCCTTTCTAAGTTCTCTTGCAACTGGGCATATCGCTGTTTAGTTAACTGCTACTTAGACCTCCCGAAGCTTAAAGGTGCCCTGAGTCCTTCATTCAGATCCCTCTTGCCAGCAGCTCAGCAGTCATGGACAGGCCTCAATTACTGGGAGGATTCTTTCTGATCCACAGCCACTGGTGGAGCTCTGACTGGAGAGGAGTGGGTGGCCAGGCTTAGGAGAAGCAGCTAAGATTCCCAGGAGGGACAGGTGGAGCTCTCTGCCTTACAGGCTCCTTCCAGAGCAATCCCCATCTGCTCTGGCTTGTCAGTGGAGCCAGTGGTACTGGACTATTAACATATCCCCTTATGCTCCGCAGCCTAGAGAAGATGCAGCCACCGCAGGCTGTATGTTCTCAGGAGTAGGAAGCAAGGACCCCAAGTGACACAGTAGGACCACACAGTGAACACAGTAGGACAACTCATTTACAACAGAAAGCATATGGCATGAGTGTTCAGGGAAGAACAGGAAATGAGCCAACTTGTGTAGGGAAGGTTGCCTGCTCTGGATCATGGATTGTAAACTGCCCCTTCTGTGGGTTTTGGGATGACATAGACATCATAGCAACATTCAAAGCACAGCTTGGGCAAGAATAGACATGCTTTCAGGAGGCTTCTATGGATTCCCCAGGTGTGACATGATGCAACCAGCAACCCTGTGATCCACCCCAGACCACTCACCAAAACACCCAAGGTCCCTCATCAAGTCATGTGAGATCATACTACTTCCAGAAAGGTTTGTGTTGTCCCCTGTGTCCTGTAGGAGCAGATACCTCTGGAGTCAGGGACATGTGGAAACAGGCTGGGCTATGAGCCCAACTTCCTCCACCCCACCCCAGCCCAGAGGCTTCCTCTTGTCACAGCTCTGAGAAGAGAACAAGGAAAGAAGAGGAGGAGGAATATAAAAAACTGGGCTGAAACTGAGACAGTCTACTCTGGTTAAGAACTGCATTTCTGCTCTGGATATTGTCTCCAGCATGCCACTGTGCCCTGCTGCAACATGTCCTTGCTCCAGGCTTTTGTGGCTAGGTGCCCATGTGACTCACCCCCCAGCAGGAATGACTCTCCTTTGCAGCTCCAAAAGCCCCTTCTTCCTCATTGTCCTGCCTACTGCTATCATCCCATCTCCAAATTCTGAAGACTGACATCATCACCTTCCTCAGGAAGGCCACAAGAGGGCGTGTAGGAGCATCATTAACACCCAGACCTGCTCCCAGATCTCCCCAGCACTGTGGCAGGAGAGAGTACCAGGGACCACCACGACCACCAAGGCCTGACATGGGGACTTTTTGGAGCAAAAAGTCTGAACAATGTTGAGCTCCTTCCTGAGTCATGTTTACAATTTTGGTTTGGTTTGGGTTTTGTTGTTGTTGTTGTTTTGTTTTTTATTACTTTGTTTTGTTTTTTTGTTTGGTTTTGGTTTTGGTTTTTGGTTGTTTTTGGTTTCTTTTTGGGTTTTGTTTTTTGTTTTTTGTTTTTTTTTTTTCTGCTACCAGATAAGGCTTCTGGGAAATGAAGCGGTGCTCAGAAAGGTTCCCTCAGTGCGTTCCTCAGACAGGCAGCTGCTTCCCAAGATCCACTGCCACAGTAGGACCACACCATGTATTGTGGATATCTCTATGCTATCCTGCAATGCCTGCCTCTCTGCCAGCTGCTGGGCTGCAGATGCAATTTGCAAGCCATTAGCAGTCAGGTTGAGTCAGTAATGAGAGGCTGCTTCAGAGCAGGCTGCCAGGCCTGGGGTGCGTCTGCAGTCATCCCACTAGAAAGCCACTAATTCCCATTTAATTGCTGGGCCTTGGTAATCTGGGCTGTAGTTACCCTCAATAAACAAATTCCTGCTGGGGCAGGAAGGCTTGTTCTGAAGGTAGGGTGCACAAAGAAACTGGTGTGGGCTAATTTCCTGAGGCTTGACTCTTACCCCACCCTACCCCACCCCCGACAGTCCCATTTCGTGCTACCAAGGACCAAACCCAGTGACCTTGGTGGCCCTAGGAACAGCACAGCTATCCCAATTCCTTCCCTAGGGCCCTTAAGGATCTAGTATAGTCAGACCTGCCTGGTATGGACCCACAAAGCCGCTTGTCATGGTAGAAAGTTACCCCCACCTCTCAGGTCAGCCAGCATACTCTTCACCTCAGTCTCTTCCATTCCCCAAACCAACTACTCACAAATATCCATCCCCTTGGGCTGGAGAGCTGGCCCGGAGGTTAAAAGCACTGTCTGCTCTCACAGAGGTCCCACATTCAATTACCAGTACCCACAACTGTCTAACTCCAGCTCCAGGTAATCCAACACTCTCTTCTGGCTTCTGCAGGCACCAGGCATGCACAGATTTATATGCAGACAGAACACCCATGCACACAGGATAAAAATAAACCCATCCACCCCCCGGTCCATGGCTGACCCAGCCCTCTGTTGCTATCCCTGAGTGGAATTCTGTCACCAGCAGGTACCCGGGGGACCTGAGGAGGTTAGCACACTTGTGTGTGAAAGGTGAAGTTTGAGCTTCAGACCTAACATAGCTAAGGCCAGCTATGCCCAAGGGCCCACAACAAGCTGCTGCGGAAGCTCCCTCTGTGGGCTTCTACCCTTCCCTCTCCCGGGGCATCCACAGAAATGTAGACACAGAACCAGGGTACACACTGGTCCAGCCCTCCTGCCCCAACTGCCCCTGACCTGGTTGTGTTCCACCTTTCCCCAGACTTGCCAATGAAGATCCTGAAACCAGCCATCTTCACCGAGACGGCCCACTACCCCTTATTGCTGGTGGTGTAAGTATGACTGCCTCTTTCTTTCTCCTGGTGCCTTCTTGGGACTCAGCAGTACAGGAAATGGGACTGGTGGACCCCTTAAGGGGGGAAACAGGATAAGCGATGCTGTTTGTTTAGTTCTGAGAGCAGGTTGGCTTGTCAGCAAAGGACGGGTTCTTTCTGTAACTCCTGAAGACGCCCAGAGGTAGTAGCACAGTGGGGGTGTCCAGGCACCAGTGGTGTGTTTTTATCATTGTGTGGTGAGATTACAAGAACATTTCAGTCTTTGACAGGTATAAAGGTCTGTGGTCCCTTAAGATCGTGTCATCTAATGACATCTTCTTATAGTTCAGTTTGATGTTTATACAACGGCACAGCCCAACATCACAGTTCTCAGAACACATCCCCGCCCTTAACTGATGAGCTATAGTAACGCAAGAGGGCCCCCCCATTTCTGTCTTCACTCAGCCCAGCCTGTCCACAGTACTGGTCCCTTCCCATGGTGTGCATGACCACTGGGGATGCTTTGAAGCCATAGCATGATGTCCTCAACAGGGAAGGACAGAGCCAAGTGCAATGTCCCTACCCTCCCACAGTGAAAGCTTCCAGTGTCTGCCTCCAGAAGAGAGTGGTACCTCATCCTTCAAAGAGGGAAAGTCACTGTGCCAGCCTGTGTGCTGTTCCTTCTGACTTAACCAAAAAGAAAGTTTCTAAACCAAGGAGCCACTGAAGGAGTCCCACAACCTGGGCACTCGAGTGACAAGCATGTGGGAGGGAACAGACTATGGTGTGTCAAATCCCAAGCAGACAGGAAGAACTTCTTCATGTTGGAAATGCTCACCTGAGAAAGAGTTCAGGGGACATAGCTAAAATGCTTGCTACGCCTGAGTTCCATCCCCAGAAATTAATGTTTTTTAAAAATCCAGGCATGGAGACGTACCCCATAATACCAGCAGTATTGTGTCCAGCAGGAGTGTCCCTGGCCAGGCCAGCCTAGCCTACTTGGTTGAGTCCCAGGCCACGGTGAGATCCAACAGCCAACGGCACCAAACAAATCAGATGGTACCTAAGGTCAAGGTACCTTGACCTCTGATTTACACACACACACACACACACACACATAGGTCCTTAAGATGACTGTGGTACCTTAGGATTCACTGAGGGGTATGTGGATGGTGCCTGGCCCACTTACCCTAGCAGCAGAACCCAAGGCTATGGACTGGCATAGATCACCAGGTAAAGGGTGATCACAGCTCCCCCAAGAGAAACTTTCTCAGGTGTGGCATTTTCTAGCCATCCTGCAGCATGCTGAAGACTCGTCTCTTCTAGGGATGGTACCCCAGGAAGTCAGAGTGTGGCAGAGAGGTTCGAGGTGACCTGGGAAACGGTGTTGGTGAGCAGCCATGAAGCAGTGGTGGTCAAGTGTGACGGCCGAGGCAGCGGCTTCCAGGGAACCAAGCTCCTACATGAAGTACGGAGGCGGCTGGGGTTCCTGGAGGAGAAAGACCAAATGGAAGCTGTGAGGTGAGCAGCCATGCTGGGTCGGGCAGGGAAGGTTCGAGAGGATGCTCTCGACAGGGGCTACGTCTGGGGCACGTCAGATGCTGCTGCTGCCGCCTGTCCACATATCCTGTGCTTGCACCCTCAGAGCAATGTGGACAGTGGCATGCCTGTCTCCAGGGAGACTGTCAACAGGATTCACCAGAGGGCTTCTGTGCTGACTTTCACACAGCTTGGTGGCCCCTGTGTTGAGCTGATCTAAGCACAGGGTCAGAGGGTCAGACGGAATCGGGTCTATGTATCAGTCACTTTTCTTATTTCCTACAATCAAGCCCCTGACTTATTGGGCTCACAGTGTGAGGAGATGCGTCGGTGTTCACGGCAACAGGAGCTTTGGCTGGGACTCCTTGAAACCCAGTGGATCAGGAATCAGACAGAGGACAGGAAGTGTGGCTGGCAAAAAACCTGAAGGCCCACCTCCCAGTGACCCACTTCCTCCAGTGAGGCTCCTAAAACCTCCCAAAATATGTCACCAGCTTGGGACACATGATCCTATGGGGGACATTTTACATTCAAACCATTGCAATGTGCCCGGCTTCCCTGTGCTGTGGCCTCCGTGGTCAGGTGTGTGGTCATCTCTAGGAAGCAGGAAAGGAAGACAAGAGAGAATATGAGTGGGGATGGAGCAGAGCCAAGAAGTCACCTCACTACAAAGAAGAAGACCCTGTGCACATGTGAGCGGGTGGTCAGACGTGCCTCTGGACTCCGAGCAGTGGCCTATTAGTGACACGCTGTCACCAAGTCAGTGAGGCTCACCAAGTGCCACCAAGAAGAGAAGGAGCCCAGTGCCAACATACAGTTGCCCCAAACCATGCTTTACATTGCCCTAGAAATTTGAAAAGGGCATGAAGAACCTGTGCTAGGCTCCAGCAGGCTGCCAGGCTCCAGCGGGCCGCCAGGCTCTCTCTGTGGAGGTCTTACAGCACCTGGGACTGTGACCGTGACTGTGCACTGAGAGTGAAGTGAAAACAGTCCCACCACCCTGCAGCATCGAAGGCTTGGAAGGGCAGGGAAGGGCCGCCTGACATGGGCCACCCTGGTGGGTATATTCATAGGCCTGTGTATGATGGGAGAGCGCAGGGCCAGCCAAGCTCCTGTATGTGCTGGAGGCTACGGCTAGCCGACATCCCACACCTGAAGCCTCAAGGCTTCAGAACAGAAGACTTTGCTGACTTTTCAAAGCACGTATTTTCTAAAGAGTACAGAGGGCCTTCTCCTTCCATGAGTATTAGATGCTTTGTGTCACTGTGGTCACAATGCCAAAGGAAATGACTCAAGAGTGGAGGGGTTTATTTGGCTCACAGTTTCGGAAGTGTTAGTCCGTCACGACAGGGGAGGCATACAGGGGTTCCTGGCAGTGGGAGTGTGGAGGCTGATCTTCACATGGTGGTAGACCAGGAAGCACAGCTAGATTGGAACCAAGGCTGTGTTACAACCTCCAAAGGCTCTCCCCTGAAGCTACACTTCCACCAGCTGGCACCCACATCCTAAATGTTTCACAGTTTCCCCACACAGCCCCACCAGCCAAGGAACAAGTGCTCACAGCTCAAAACATGAGCTTGTGGGGAGAGTTCAGGTTCAAGCCACACCAGGAAGTATAAGCCAGCCAAAGACAGGGAAGGTGATGTCTTCAAACCCCAGGTGTCTTATAACAGAAATTGCATGGGACTAGAGAGATAGCTCAGAGGTTAAGAGCCCTGGCTGCTCTTCCAGAAGACTCAGGTTCAATCCCCAGTCCCCATTTGGTAGCTGCTAGCTCAGAGTTGTCTATAACTCCAGTTCTAGAGAATTGGATGCCATTTTCTGGCCTCCGAGGGCACTGCGTGCATGTGGTGCACAGACATACATGCAGGCAAAACATCCACACACTCAACATAAGAAGGCATAAAATGGAATGTCTCAACAGCCCAATCAGGGAAGGCATGTCTGTGATCAACAACAACAACACACACACACACACACACACACACACACACACACACACACACACACGTCGCGCTTGCATGCATGAGCTCCCACTTGTATTTGCCTTTAGACAAGGAGCCTTGCAGGCTCTGAAGAGCCACAGAAGCAGCAGAGCCCAGGGCTGGAGCTGCAGAAAACAACAGTGTCAACAAAGATGCAGGCGCTGTCCATACATAAAACCAAGCAGGACAGCCTCACTCCAAGGGACTTGTTTCAGTTCAGGATAGCCATGACTGTGATAACCTTCCACAGTCTTTCAATGCTTTTTCAAGAAAGAGCTCCTCGACTCCAAACCGCCTGGTAACCTTTTCATCTCCCTGGACTTGCTCTGCGTGATCCAGAACCCAGAACCCCACACATCAGCAAGAAACAGTCTAGGAATGTTGGCGAGGCTCAGCGTCATAGACAGCTGGCTTTCCAGGAGGCCAAGTGGCCCTAATTCTAGCTGTGGACTACTTCCTGGACAGAGGAAGGACAGGGACAAAGGGAACACTGCTTCTGTCCGTAAAGAAGAAGAGCAGATGGCTGCCAGTAACCCTCACTACAAAAGACAGGTTTCCCAGGGAAAGGGAGGCAGCATGTAGACAGGCTGGAGTTTGGGGGGCTCACGGGACCATTGTAGGAGCGCTGTCCTTGCCTCTTACCCTCCTGCCTAGTCTCCTTCCCTGTCCTCTCCTGCTCTCTCTTCATCCCATCTGGCTTAACTCATCCTAGTAAGGCTCAGTGTCTCCTCTTGGAGAACCCAGGAAAAGGATCAGGAGTCCTTTGGACTCAACCTGTGAGTGTGTGGTCCCTGGAGCCACTCCCTCAGAGTTTAGGGGCAAAGAACTGAGGCGTATTCTCACTCATTCTTTAAAAAACCAAGGAGTCAGCCCACCAGCTGATCAAAAACGACAGCAAACATGTTCTAGGAAAAAAACCAGGATGTCACTTCTCAACCACAGGAGCTCACAGAACAGGAATAGTTATAAGGCCCGGCACCATCAGACCTCAGGCCATAGTTTCTGTGTGGAAGAGAGACGCTGGAGCTAGCCCATCATGCTAATCAGCCAATACTCTTTAGCTCTGGATGTCATCTACCTGCTCATATACCTTGCTACAGAAAGGAAGATGGTGGGGAGTGTGAGCATGGGAGCCAGAGGGGCAGGGCCTCCAGTGCTTTCCTGCTGTTTCCAAGGACCAGCTATGCACCAACAGGTTCCCCCAAAGCCTCATCAGGGTCCTGTCCATTTACAATGTCCACACACTGAGCACCAACTAAATTAATAAAGTCAATAAGCAACTGCATTTAGGATCCCAAGGACCTTTCTGATGTGAAGAGGTTCTTCATGGTATAGCTGATCAACGTGGCTGTGCACCACAGGCTGTAGAGGAAACCCACGTGGCTCTCACTCTTCTCTTCCCTCTGCCTGCAGGTCCATGCTGAAGGAGCAGTACATTGACAAGACGCGGGTGGCCGTGTTTGGGAAGGTGAGTCATGCTGTCTTCTGCCCGGGGTTCACCACTACTGGCCTCCTTCCGGCCATGGGGAAGGGAGAGACAGAATAAGAGGTTAGTGGCTGCAGCACTGTGCGGAGGGCTTATCTTTGGCCTTTGTTACATGCCCTGAGGAGAGAAAGCAGGCCACTCCTTATCAGCTCCACTGAGCTCGGCATTCCTTCCCTTGCAGAGCCTTGTGAGCTCGGAGGGGCACTCCAGGAGAAGAGGGAACAGGAGCCGGGGTGTTGACATCTTCCCATGTGGAGCCACACTAATCCCCATGTCCAGGTGGAAGGAAGGCTATGGGTTTCCCCGTAGCTAAACCAGAGCAGTTTCCACTGGCAGCTCATGGCATGGCCTTGGCTGGCCCACATGGGCTGCAATGGAGGCCAAGGGATGGGAGTTAGATCCCCAAGGGCCACATGAATGGCCTATTAGGCCACCCTCCCCTTTGCATACAACTAGACTCCAGACCCTGTACTCTCAGAAAGCCAGGAGCTCATGGCTGGGTACCTCTTTCCTCCTGTGGGAGTCCCTCAAGCCCCTTCAGAGGAGCCCAACAGTCCACACACACCACAGACTAGGAAACAGTGCACACCGGGGGCCTAACAGCACCATGTGGGACAGCCCAGAAGCAGGAGGCACAGAGCCCACCGGTACCGAGTTACCCTATTCATGGTTCCCACCAAACACCTGACGAAAAGCAATTTGAAGGAGAAAGGATTTATTTTGGCTCCTAGTTCTGAGGAGGAGAAGAAATGGCAGCAATGGTGGTGGGAGTTTGCATGACCTCTCTGGGGTACGGGGTCAGGAAGCAGAGAAAGCAGAGGGGTGAAGCCAGAGGTGGGGTTGGCTGTGGCCTTGTATCTTAACAACTACCTAGGACCCCAAGATCCCTTCTTATTTAAAGAGAGTGTTCATGGCCCAGTGCCTACCAGTTAGACCCGTGTCCAAAGGTTCCATGGTCTCCCAAAACAATACTACTAGCTGTGGACACATTCTTTGAACATGGAGTCATTTTATCTGAACTGTAATCCATCTGAGCACTAGAAGAGGTAAGGCGACAGGGAGAGGCACCATTGGACTCTCTTCTTGGCTCAGAGACAGAACAGAGTCTGTTGATAGCCCTTGAGGCTTGTTCTAGACACTCCTGGGTAGCCCAGGGCTAGCTAGATTGCTAATAAACCTAATTTGGGGTCAATACTCACCACACCCCTTAATCCTCACATACCTGGCCCTGGTGACAGGAGGGAGGGGAACACAGCCTGAGTCTTCATTAGGTTGGCTCTCCCCAAACACACATAGTGAGCGAGTCTGGTCTTCTTCCTTTGCCTCGGACAGTCCCACCTACTGGGACCATGTCACTTTCTCTGGCCACGGCAGGCCCAGGATCTTCCAGTTATCAATGGGCTTTATCAGAGTGCGACCAGCTCAGCTACACGGGGAGCAGAGTGTGCCATGTGGGGAGGGACCCATGCACCTCCAGGTGGCATCCATCCCCACACTGCCGGAGTCAGGCAAGCAAGAAGCCTGTGCTGCTTGCTGGATCTTTCCTTTACCGTTCTACTGAGTGGGGCCTCACACTTTGCTTAGCAGCATGGGTGTGTTTAGGGTTTGTTTTGATTTGTCTAAATGTGTCTTAAACAGAAGTTTTGTGAGCCTCCAACTTGGATTCCCACTTCCCTCCTCTCCCAGGGTACCCACCGCTGGCCATCAATTCTTTACTAGTGTTATTACACTGTGTGTGTGTGTGTGTGTGTGTGTGTGTGTGTGTGTTCACATGTGCCTTGGTGTACTTAAGGAGATGAGAGGCCAACTTGGGAGTAGCTTCTTTCCTAACACCATGTTGATCTTAAGGGTAGAACTCAGGTTGTCAGGCTTAGCGGCGAGTGCCTAAACAAACTAACCATCTCAGCGGCCCCAGGTGCCACCAGTTCTCTCGATGCTTCGGCATTCTGTGACCTTTCCTCTCGTTTCTTCATGAGCCATGTGAGTCTGCGTGCATCTGTGTCCCTTCCTCCCATGATGAGGGAGGTCAGGGGCAGAGAGCCTGTGCAGCAGTATGAGCTCTGGCTAGAGATTGCGGTCCACCGTGCAGAGCATTACTAGCTTCTCATTTAAAACCTGAAGGACAACTAGGGGGGAAAAATCTTTGAAAGAAATGCAGAACTACTTATAGGAATTCGTAAAGTCCACTGATAAAAAGTACTGCTTCCTAGAAAATGATGTGCTTAGTGTGATGGTGCACCCTACAACCCTAGCACTGGGAGGCTTAGATGGGAGGAATGTGAGTTCAAGACCAGCCTGTGCTAAATAGTAAAAGAGAAGAAGGAGGAGGAGGAAAGGAAGGAAGGAAGGAAGGAAGGAAGGAAGGAAGGAAGGAAGGAAGGAAGGAAGGAAGGGAAGGATAAAAGGAGAGAAAACTGAAAGATTTTCATTGTCAATTGAAGAGATTGGCAAGGCTCTCCTGCCCTGCTAAAAAACCACTACCACAATACATTATAACAAAATAGCACCTGGGCCACACACCATCAAATCTATGGGGAGCTTGGTGTGGTATAGATGTCACCCAGGCATCATCAATTGGGGAGTTCTCTATACCCCATGTTGCCATGGTCAGCACACCTAGGTTTGTGTGCATGCGCACACACACACACATGCAGAGACATGTGTGCATTCATATAACTACATGCTAATATATATCCTCACACATACGTGTTTATGCCACATCAACATTTATACACTCGTACACATACATTCACACAGACACATAAGTATGTAGTTCACATGTTCACATAGGTGCACAGGCTTACACATATATATTCATATGCATACAACTGTATTTTCAACTGTATGCCCACTTATGTATACACAAATACTCATATGTTCCTATGTTCCTTTGCTTGCTCACAAATGTTCACTCTCTCTCTCTCTCTCTCTCTCTCTCTCTCTCTCTCCCCCTCTCTGTTGGCATGCTCACTCATACACCCACATACTCACACAAGCCTTCTGCATCTCCCACAGTTCCCTAGTTTTCTCAGCCCATTCATGCTCAGGGGAGTGTCACATCCACCCCATTCCCCTTGACTCTTCTCAGCTGGCTGTAATACTTAGGAGCCAAGCAGCTTGAAAGGTGTCACACAGTGATGGGGTACAGCTTTGGCTAGGATACCCATGCTGGAGCTCCCCATGCCCATTGGTCAGACCACAAGGGTGCTAAGGGCCTGCTCTGCCTGTAGGACACACATAAGGGTTTCGTGAAGCCCTGGGCTGTCAAGTAGGCCTGTTCTCCTCCCCGTTGTCAAGCTCTGGTTCAGCTTCCATCAGATCACGCAGAGACAGGCACTGGCTGTAGATGAGGAAATGGAAGTCATCCTGCTGGAATGCTAGACACCAGCCTTCTTCTGTCTCCATCCTAGGCAGAGGTTGTATTCTGTGTCATTAGCACACTTATCCTGGGTCCCTGGGCACTGGGTCCTGAAGAGGAGACTGCATCACATGACATGGAACCGGAAAGCTGTTTGTTCAGTGTCTCATCTGTTGCCCAACAAGGATATTTAAAGTTCAAATTTTTGAAAAACTACATGAGCACACACATTAGGGGCTGGCCTTCCTGGGCTTAGGTGGTTTCCTGCTGAGCTGTGGATTAGTGACCTCCCCCTACCCCTTGCCTCTTTTCCCTCCTTCTTATGTCTCCTAGGATTATGGTGGCTACCTAAGCACTTACATCCTCCCAGCCAAGGGAGAAAACCAAGGACAGACTTTCACCTGCGGCTCAGCGCTCTCTCCAATAACGGACTTCAAACTCTATGGTAATGGCCTTGATGAGACCCAGGGCTGAGCTTGCAGCAGAGACCCACCTTTCTCTGTGTCCAACAGCAAGCACCTCCAATGCACATTGACCCCCTGCAGCAGGAGGGAAGTGGCTAGTCATTGTTTGGAGTGCAGGTGGTCAGCTCACCAAGAGGCACTAATCACTCTCCAGCACCCAAGGCCAGCTCCCGGTGATGAATCAGAAAAGCCTGTCCCCACAGATGGGGAGGGCCAGGTAGCAACACCTAGGCCATCTTTCTCTGTTGCAGGAATGTGTGTGCGGGCAAAAGTGCAGAGGGAGGAAGAAGAAGGGAGAAGGGGTGGGTGGCTGCACACAGATCATGCTGGCGATGGTGAGGACACCACTGCTCTTGGGAGAGAATCCAGTGGGAGTCTAAATGCCCAGGCTCCTTCTGCCTGCCTCCTTCCAGGTACATAGATGGTACCTGGCCAACACTTCTCTATGCAGAGTGGAGCTTCCCATGAGCAGGACCAGAGTTAGGGAATGGCTTGTCAGGATGACTTGTTGTAGGGTCCAGACAGACTAGAGACCTCCTAGAGTGAGAGAGTCCCATCTGCCCAGGCAGACATGGCCCCTGACTACACTGTTTCAGAGTCCCAGGTCCTGAACTGTCCTCTCTTTGGTCATCCATCCCTTTCGCTGACAATATGTGGCTTGGTGATACTCCCAAAGTCATAGTAGCTCTGAGCATACACATTTTGTTCAGGGCTCCAGGGCACCAGGCTGTGAGCCCCAAGAAACTCCAGAGTAAGCAATGCCAAGAACCTGGGGCTTTCTTGTCTCAGGTCTGCTTAAGTGCTGTGGGAGCTGCTCCCTTCCCTGGGTCCTCCTGTGGTCCATGTGCCCTTTCTTTAGCACAGCGGGCTGGATGTGGTGCTGGTCCAGCAGCCTCTAAGAGGCTCATGACCCAGGGGCTCACAGCCCTGATGCAAATTTCAATGACCTTTCCCTAAGAATGTTCCCGCTTTAACTCCTGAATAACCTTCCCATGGGAACATATGTGTCATGTACTGGATTGTTCAAGTTCAGTGAGACTTTAATTTCTTAATCATGCTATTCCAACTTTGCCTGATTCAAATATGCATAAATTGAAACACACACACACACACACACACCCCTTTTTTTTCAGTGCTGGTGTGGGACCCAGGGCTTCATGCATGCTAGGCAGGCATTGACCTGCTGAGTTTCCCAGCCCACCTGTGTCTTAATGAGCCACAACTAGAAAGTCCCTTCCATTACCTCCCTAACTCACCAAGGATTCCCCAGATGCCCTGTGACACTGAGGTGAGCCCCTCACTGTGACAGTCCTATCAGAACAATGCTGTGGGAGTACTACCTCCTTCTGTATCACCTGATACACATCAGGTCATGTGCAGAACCAGATCTGAGCTGCATTAGAGATCTGAGCTGTCATTCCACCAGGAATGACACACATTTAAGAATCACTCCCACACGCAGTTTGACTCCTAGGCCATGACCCAGGAGATTTAGAAGATAACTTTTAAATCCCAAAACTTAAGCCCAGTACAGTGATGCATACATGTATTCTCAGTCCTTGGGAGGCAGAGGCAGAGGCAGAGGCAGGTAGATTTCTGTGAATATAAGGCCATCCTGGCCTACACAACCAGTCTCCAGACCTGCTAAAACTACACGGTGAGACCTTGTCTCAAAACGAAAAGAAAAACAAAAAAAGCCCAACATTTACCATGCAAGTGTCAGGGAGGGAGAAACCCCACACTGAGGCCTCGTCCTTTCCATCCGGGCCCTGTCCCACTGGAGTCCTCGAGGACCAGAGATGACCCCTCCCCTTTGCCTCTGTCCAGCCTCTGCATTTTCTGAGCGGTACCTTGGCCTCCACGGACTCGACAACAGAGCATATGAGGTATGTTTGGCATAGCTGCCATTTGGCAAGGTAGGGAACCAGGTGGAACTGATCCATCTACTCTCCCCCTTCATCCCACCCTTCCTCCCACCCCCCTCCCAGACACCCCCACTCCCTAGGACGTGGTCCTCTCCACCATCGAAACCTTGGGATCGTCCTCCTGCTGCACTGCACTGGGTTAACGTGGCCTCTGTTGGCTTATCTGTTCTCATAATTGGCTTTGCTGGCTGAGAGAGAGAGATGAGAAAGCCCAGGATGCTGCTGGCTGTCTCGGACTCCTGCTCCCCACACCAAGGCAGCTTCCTTTTGGGAGGACAAACTGTGCTTCTTACTACATCCCAGCCATGCCACTGTCTCAGATCATTGTCCACAGCATGTCACCAGCCATGCACAGGCAGAAGGCCTGACCACAGTCAGGCCAGACCCCACATGGACAGAGGCCAAGTCTGTTCAGTGTCACTGGGTGACATGATGGCCCTCTAAGGCCACATATGCTTGGAGAGTGCCCTTCACTTTCCCTCTCCTTTCCTCTTCTCTCCTAAGGGAGTCGCCATCTTCTCATGACAGGGGCAGCTCAGGTCTTCAGGAGCCTGACATTTCCCTCCACTTCCCTCGACCCCTTCCTCAATGGTCCCACTCCCCACCTGCTTCCCACCCCTGCCCCACAGCTAACCTTGTCCGCTTGCCTCCCACATGCAGATGACCAAGCTGGCACACCGAGTGTCAGCGCTGGAGAACCAGCAGTTCCTGATCATACACGCCACCGCTGACGGTGAGGACAGAGCCCCTCCCTCCCCCACAGACTCCCTGGTGCTTGAAGGCTCCCTGGGTGGTGACCTGAGTTTTGGCAAACATTTGTTTCTGTTTCTTCTACAGAAAAAATACATTTCCAGCACACAGCTGAGCTCATCACACAGCTGATTAAGGGAAAGGCCAATTACAGCTTACAGGTATGGGATTCTACCTGCTAGGTGTGGTACTTAAAGCTAGATGGCCATTGTGGGGACAGGAGTGAGTGGCATCCACATCAGATCATCCAAGTCCCCTTCAACTAATTCAGCTCAACTCTATACCCGAGTCACCACCATTCCACCCCACCCTACCCCACATTCTTCTTCTAAGCACTGAGGAAGGCCAAGGCAGCATGTGTACCCTCCAGCAGTGTGACGCAGGTGTGAGGAGGGCTGGTGTCGCAGCATAGCTGGGTCTTAAGCCATCTCTCTCTGACTCCCTCTGGGCAAAAGCCCCTGTGAGTTTCCCAAGCACCTCTATCATCTGTGGCTGGGATAGGGTACTGCCCATCCCAGAAACCAACCCCATGATAGTCTTCACTGGTACCCACTCTTACCCCTTCCCAGCGATGCACTGTGCTGGAAACTTTCTGATTTCCTTCTTGCCCCTCTGGTTCCTTTGATAAAACAGTTATAACCTCATGTCTTTTAAAATTCAGAGGCAGATGACCACCCTGTCTACCACAGGGAGTGTCTGTCTGGCTTTGCCCACCATCTGCCTCTGCCAATGACCTGTGGAAGACATGTATGTAGGTTGGGTCATGAAGGGGCTTTGGCCAGAGGGTTGTTGAATGGGGTGAAGTACACTACATTTCAGGATGTGATACACTTGGGATTTGTTAGATATACTCTACACGCATCATGGCACATGTGCCTAAGAAAGGGACTCACCTGGCGCCTTGCAGGCCAGCACGGCAGATGTCATCAGGTGCTCAAGACTTTGAAGTTGTGATGAGCTCCAGGAGAGAGCACAGGAACAGGGGAACAAAGCGAGGGGGAGGGAGCTACCTTAACTGCCTTCTGTGCATCTTGTGAGTTGAAAATACGCATTCCAGACTAATGACATCATTAAAAAATAAAGATGAACGTTACCCACCAAAGGCATGAGAAGAATACAGAATGAGATCAGGCTCAGATCTATAAAGAGTGAGATTCCTAATCAGACTTGGCTTCTGGTCCCAAATGCATGGAGGATTAGCACAGTGCCTCTAGAGGACAGGTTGTGTCATTGCACTGGCCATATATTAGGGAGCCTCTATGCCTGGCATGCCTGTGTATCAGCCCTCCTCTTGTTGCAACCCTTGTTCTAGTGCCTTCAGGTATTATAGTATTCAGTTCTCACAAAAAAATTATGAACCAGACTATTCAGTTTTCCTTCATACATCACCTAGACCCAAGACCCAGACCGATGAATATACCAAGCCAGTATGTGGGGGTCCAGACAGAAAGCAGCCTGGGGCTCATTCCCATCCTCGGTGAACCACTCAGCCAGAAGTCTGTTTCTCTCTGTGTCTCTGTCTCTCTCTCTGTCTCTGTTTATCTCTCTATGTGTCTCTGTCTTTCTATCTCTGTCTCTCTGTCTCTGTGTGTGTCTGTGTTCCCCTCCCCCTTCCTTGGCCTATGACTCTGTAGCTTCTAAGTGTGTACTCAGGTTGCAAAGTAAGACAAGTAGCTCTGGTCAGAGAGTCTACTAAATGAGGCGTTTTCCAACTTACTCATCCAACCTTTACTGCAGCCACTGCCCTTGGTGAGGGGAAGAGAGAGACCAAAGGAGGAGATTCGGGGGAGACCAGCCAGTTTTCATGAACTTCTAGGCTGCAGGAGCTCTAGAAACCGAGCTCCCCAGAGGAAAGGCACTGATGCTCGGACCCCAGTGGCTAGGAAATTCATCCTGCAGCTAGGATTCAGTGTGTGGAGCCTGACTTTTCCTATGCTGCGAATCCCCTGTGCCTCCAGCAGTCCCTTTAGGAGGGCGGATGAGTAACCTCGCTCTTCTTCTTTCTATAGATATACCCAGATGAAAGCCACTATTTCCACAGTGTGGCACTCAAGCAGCATCTGTACCGGTCCATTATCAACTTCTTTGTGGAATGTTTCAGGCCCCAAGACAAGCTACCAACAGCCACAGCAAAAGAGGAAGAAGAGGAGGACTAACCATGCTTGAGACCTAAGCACAGACATGGCTCTTTCTACAATATGCAACTGAGGAATCCCCACCCGCCACCACCCTCCCTCCAAGGGCAGTGGAAGTGGAGGAGGTGTCGGCATTCCATAGCATGTGTCTCGATACCGAAGGCCACTTGGTGGGGGCAGCAAGCTCCGGGTGGAAACGTGTCACCACACAGCCTGGAACAACCCCACCTCAGCAGCATTGCCTACTCCTGGCCCCCAATGACTGGCACATCCCATGTCCCGCCCCCAAGGGGACAAAGTGAAGGACAGATGACAGTGAGGGCACACTTTGAGCCCAAGAAAACCGGCCCTTCAGTTCAAGCTTTCTCTCTGTACCACTGAGACCTACCGTCTGCATTCACGCACTGCACCCATGTCTCAACCGTGAGCTCTGTCTGACAGAGCTGTGCCATGGATAAAGGAGAACATGGTTGTCTCAGCAGTGTTCATACATGCCTGGCCCTTCTTTGTGGTTAGGAGAGCCCCCCCACACACACACACTGTTCCTATCTGCACCCAGAAAACAGGTCTTTTATGTACAAAGTAAGACTATAGCTCTGCCCATGGTTAACCTTGTAGAATTACTTTGTATTTTTCTATGGTTTTAACTGGACACCCCACTGTCTCTGTCCTGGGACTATCTTACTCGAAGTTCTCTTTCTTTCTGTCCTTTGTTGCTTTGCTTTGCTTTCCATGTTGCACTTGTTCGGATAAAGAGATCATTATGGAACACCTGCTGTCTCTGTTAGACTTGGTGGAGGTATCGCAGACACACCAAGGACACAGAGCACCCAGCAGCCCTCACTAAAAAGTCCATCTGTAAGAATTTCTTCCGCCTGAGTGGCACTAGGACTTGCCCGTGGATCCACCACCCATCCCATGCATCCTTAAAACTCCCACTCCTTTCCACCTCAATCAGTTGTCCACTTTTTTCAGGTGACGCTTGGTTAAAAAAACAAAAAAAAATCACAAGACAGAACATTGGTTCCATTCCTAGGTCTGCTGAGTAAGTCCAAGTCATGAGTGTCCCACAGGCAGCATGGGAGCACACCATGTCATCATCTGTCCCAGGGATGTCTCCTCCCTCCTGCTCTGATGGTGAGGTTGGTGAGCTCCACCCCGCCTCACCAGCCTTGTAAGATACACACTGACCAGACGTGTGACCACTGTCACCCGTGTATATTTCATTTCGTTGTATATAAAGCAAGAAATGTGTGTCTGGCATTTGTGCGGTCCCCTCCCCGTCACGGCGCTAACCTTGTGTTGAGCTTGCATGCAGACACCTCTCTGGCTGATCTGGCCTCTCCAGAAGTGCTAGTTTGAAATATATCAATTTCCATCATTTCCTTTCAGGTTTGTTGACAACCTGTATGTTAGTACTGATTGCTCCAGTTCCCACTCCTACTGGAGTGCCCTGAAACCCTGTCCTCAGAGATGTGTCCATGTCAAAAAAGAATTTTTTTTTTTTTGGTGTTTGGGGGCTTTGGTTCCATCCACACAGCTTGGAGCATTAGTTCTTGTTAGGTCTGTTGGAAGAGCTGCATCCTGGGGGGTTTCTGTAGGTGCTGCATCGCCATTGGTGAGAAGGGACCTCATGCTGACAGACAGAACATGCTTTTGCTGTTTCTACAGCCCAGGACATCTGAAAGGGGGAGCCAGCTCTGACTGCAAGAACAGGTCCGAGGGCCACGGGGATGTGGCATGGTAGCATTTGTCATCCATGGAATAAAACATTATTTTACCACTCAGGTTGTTTTTTCTTGCTTTCCTCCATTGGCTCCCATTACAAAGTGGGCAAGGCTTCAAAGACATAGCTTTTGTCTTTTTCCTTTGGGGTGGGAGTGGGGGTGTCTCACTATGTAGCCCTGGCTCACCTGGAACTCACTATGTAGACCAGGCTGTCCTGGAATTCAGAGATCCACCTGCCTCCGCTCCCAAATGCTGGGATTAAATGTGTGTACCACCATGCCTGGTCTGTTTTATCTTGTCAATGCAGAGTGGAGCTTATTTTTTATTATTAGCATGCATCATACATAGTAATGGGGTCTTATGACATTTTCATACATATCACATTCACCCCCACTACACTCCTTAGTCCTCTCCCACGCCTGCTGAACCCTTCCTATTCTCAAACAGCCCCCCCTTCTTCTTTCATGCCCTCCCACCTCGAGGGCCAGCACAGACCCCTCCTGTGGACTCACCCAGATGGCATGCATGTGGCATCCACACCAGCAGGGCTGCTGGGGTCTGGGAGGTCCAGGCCTGGCACTGACGCTGAAGGGCAGCTCTGCCAGTCTCAGCATGGCTGTGCTGTCTCCTGACCCCAGCTTCGTCCCTGCTGCCCCCAGGGAGTCTGGAGTCACACACATCTCTGCCTTACTGGCTCAGCCACTGAGTCAAGGCATTAGACAGGATCTCTAATGTTGGCCCCCAAGAAGTTTCCTGGGATCCCCAAGACGATGCTCACCCACTGTGAGGGCCTTCCCACATGGCGAGTGTGACCATGTGGCCAGCATGGTAGATGAGACAGTGTTCAGAAAAGGGAAAGAGTTCTATGGCTCCTATGGGCACCTGACTTTTTTCTACCTTCCCTCTCCTCCCTCTCCCATCCCCCCCCCCTTTCCCTCTTTGTCTGGCTCTTGTCAGTTAATCTGGATATCTCAGCTGCCATCCTGGGAGGACATCACCCCAGTCCTAAGCGGAGTCCTAGGTGGCTGAGAGGCAGGTAGACACAGGAGTGAGGTTGAACAGGAGTTCCCCAGTTCCGAGGCACCATGAGAGGGTAGCAGTCACAAGAGATCCCGCGCTGGAGACGCACGGGAATGGAACAGAAGTCTGACACTCTGAAACTGGATCAGAAATACATTTTGTTCTGGGCTGGGGAGTGTCTGGACCACACTTGCACAGTGGTTTACTCCAACCCTGACACTCACCTTGAGTCCCCAATTCACGAAGCCATATCTGAGCTGCTCCATGGGACCCAGGCATTCCCTTTGCCTGGTCCCAAGACAGCATAGGTCTCACCTACTTGCAAACCCTCCATGGACATGAAACACTGCCCTCTGGGTAGACAGTGCGGGGTATTTCTATGGCTACCTACAGGCCTTTCTGTGTCCCTGTGGGCCTGACTTGCCCTTCGATCTCAGGCAGTTTCTCCTGTGTCAGTCAGAGTCACACAGCCAGCAAAGGGCTTGACATTCACTGTTATAAAATGGCTAAATGTGTCTTAATGGCAGGCAGAGCTGGCTCCATATCAGATAATGGAATCTCACAGCTCTGGTGCTGATCCGACAGCTGCTAGCAGCCACAGCGCCAGAGCAATGGCAGCCAGGCCCCGTCTATATCTTCAGTGTAAAGTCAAGCCATGGACTCCCAAGGTCACCTACCCCGACATACCGTAGCTCAGCTTCTCACTGTGACATGTCAAGCCTGCTAACTCGTATTTCTCCAGCCAGACTGAATTCCCAATGTGCAGCAGAACTGTGGCACATATGACTGTCACAGAGAAGGGGGTGACCACGGCAAGCTAGCTGTTCTGCTCCACCTGTATCTCACCCTCAGAAGCAGGAAGACCCCTATAAACAACACATCAGACAGCACTAACTCTCTAACTCCACTTGCCACCACTGGTTACTCATTGCTGCCCTGAGTAGAGACTCCATGCTTACGGCTTCAGAAAGATCCACGAGAAACAGGAAAATAATCACAAGGGATGGAGCGATCCCTGTAGACACACAGTGAGGATGGCTTATACCTGAACACCATGAGTATCCTCCTCATGGGCTAGAGAACCGTCAGCAAACCCTCAAGCTTCTTCTTAGAGTGGGAAGAGCCGCAAAAGTCTGTTTGCCAAGAAAAGTCCTCCGTGTGTCCCGTTTATAACACCACCCCTGGTCTTTGAGAGAAGGGACATGTCACTAGCTGAGTGTGCAGGCAGCCAGCAGACAGTGGGTCCACATTCTTCAAGGCAGGTCTCCACCCAGGAAAGTCAGTGGTCTTTGAGACGGAGCCTCTAGCACTGGCATGGGCTCATGGACCATGGTTAACACCTGCCCTGGAGTTAGCTCACTGGTACAGAGTGCCTTCCAGGAAATATATATATATATATATATATATGTATATATACACACACACACACACACACACACACACACACATATTCATATATATAGTCATATATATTCGTATATAAAAACATATTATATATATAATATATATTACATATATTTTATATATATAGCTGGTAAGACGGCTCATCAGGTAAAGGCACCTACTGCCAAGCCTAATGACATAAGTTTGAGTTTGATCTCCTAGATTCCCAAAATTTATGGTCTGATTACAGTACATACAACATATTAAATAAACAAAACCACTCACATAGGACGGAGTCTTCCCAGCTGACCGGACAGCCAGACAGAAGAGTCTGGAAGGTTAGGATCTGCTCTAAATCACTGCTTTGCCCTCTTGGGCCTCATGTCTAAACCCTCTGAGAAGCCTGCCCTAGTGGAACTCCACTGAGGAGACCAGAGCCCAGTGTCACAGTAGGGGCTTTAGGTGATGTGTCAGTGGGTGGCTTGGATCCCAGCCACATGCTTGAGCATCTCTCTGTCTCATCTTCATGATGAAATCTGATCACGCTGTCCATCTTGATGGTTGCCCAGGGTAAAATGGAGACACAGTAAGAACCAGTGTCTGAGCATTTGGAAAGCCGGGAGGCTGCAGCAAAGTGGGGCCAGGAGACACATCCAGAGATGCTACCCATCATTCCAGAGTCGAGAAGCTGCCTAAGGCCCTAAGTGTTACCACCTACCTGCACTGGCCACCTGTGCCCTCCTGGATGTCTCCTGGACCCAGCCCCAGGCCAGATCCCCAGTTCTCCTGCACAGCACAGCTCCTGCTACAGATTCTTGATGTCTGGAACCCCGTGCATACCAGCAGAAGGCTGTCCTGAGCTGCAGTAGATATTCATGGTGACCTGGAGAATCTAGGGCTGGGTCCAGCAGCAGGGCAGAGCCACATAATCCTTCTGAAGACCCGTACAAAAGGAGATCTTTATCAAATATCAGAGACAAGTTCCTCCTTGGCGGATGATAATCAAAAGCTGTGCTAGAGAGAGAGCTCAATGGTTAAGAGCACTCATTGCTCTTGCTGAGTTCAATTCCTCACACTCACATGGTAGTTATGATGGTTTGAATTAAAATGGTACCAGTAGGCTCATATATTTGCATGCTTAGTCCCCAGTTGATGAACTGTTTGGGAAGGATTAGAGGTGTGGCCTTGTTGGAGGTGTGTCACTGGGAGTGGGCTTTGAGGTTTCAAAAGCCCACACCAGGCCCAGTCTCTCTTCTCTCCCTCTCTCTCTCTCTCTCTCTCTCTCTCTCTGCCTACTGCCTGTAGATCAGGATACAAAGTTGTCAGCTACTGCTCCAGCACCATGTCTATCTGCTTCCTGACGTGATGATAATGGATTAATCCTCTGAAACTATAAGCAAGATTTCTTTTAAAATGCCTTGGTCCTGGTGTCTCTTCACAGCAATAGAACACCAAGAAAGTGGTTCACAACCATCCAATCCCAGGAGGTCCAACACCCTCTTCCGAACTCTGAGAGCACACACAAGGTGCACATACATACATGCAAGCAAAACACTCACACACATAAAATAAATAAACCTTAAAAAGGAAAAAAAAAAATTTTAAGCTGCTGACTAACCTTGAGCCGAGGGTCCTCAACCTGCACAGCTGAGGCTGAGAAGCTGGAGCTGGCTGGAATAGCCCCTGAGCCCGGAATGCACACTCAGGGCACTGAGCCATGGTGGCTCAGCCACTGAGCCACACAGATTCCCTGTTGCTTTGCTTTTTGTGAATGGCCTTTTTCCTCTTGGAAGCACAGTAGTGCTTCATGTGAAGAGGAAGGAGGAGGGTTATGAGGCCTGATAGGTTTGTACCACTGAAAGTTGACAAAAGGCCTAAGAGGCTTTTGGTATCCAACAACAGGGGCTAGCAGGTGGGTAGAGGCCAGTCACAGCCAGTACAGAAACAAATTCAGGGCCAGGGGTCGAGGATGCAATCCATGTAGAGATCTGTGATGTCATGGCTTCCTCTGCTACCCATCTTGGTGTAGAGTACTCAAGGCCTGCAGCCTAGGCATGCGTGAGCGCTCAGTAACTGTGCTGGCTAATTTTATGTCCACTTGACACAGGCTAGAGTCATCTGAGAGGAGGGAACTCAGTCGAGAAATCGCCTCCATGAGATCGGGCTGTGTGGAAGACTGTAGAGCATTTTCTTTATTGGTGTTTGATGGGACAGGGCTCAGCCACTGTGGGTGGTGCCACCCCTGGACTGGTGGTCCTGGGTGCTAGAAGAGAGCGGGCTGAGCAAGCCACGTGGAGCAAGCCAGTAAGTAGCACTCCTCTATAACCTCTGCATGGGCTCCTGCCTCCTGTTCCCACCTTATTTAAGTTCCTGTCCTAACTCCCTTCAGTGATGGTCTATGAATGTGTAAGACAAATAAACCCTTTCCTTCCCTTTGCTTTTGGTAATGGTACTTTACCATTTGGTACAGTACCAAATGGTACTGCAATAGCAACTTTTAGGGGCACAAAAGTCTTTTTGTCCACAGATCACTAGGGAAACCAGGAGTGTTAATCTTGCAGGAGTGTTTCCTCAAAGGAAGAAATGTCTGTTTTCCACCCAGAAGGCCGGGGAGTGGATATCATTAATGGCCTGGTGACCTTTTTGGTATCTGTAGAAGCAAACCTCACTTGTGCTGTAGAGGCAGACCTCACTCAGAATACTTATCCCAGACTCTTCCCTTCCTAGACCTTTATCTTTAGCTCCCAGTTAATAGAACCCATCCTTAGGGGAGATGTTGCATGCATTTTATATCCTGCTGACCTCTATGCTATCAGTCAGAGACCACACTTTTAGCCATAGAACCCACCCTCATGGTCACATATACTTTGCAAATAGGTTTCTAAGTAGTCACCCTTAAGGTCTATTGTACACCTGGAATGGATTGTTACCTGGAAACTTTTTCTCAAGTTGAACTGTTTTTTAAACATGCTGACAGCAAACCACATAGCATCAGACTCCCTAAGTCCTATCCAGGTTGATGAAGTCAACCTGAACCCAATTGTCATTCTCACCTGTTTGCTTCCCTGCCTCGACCCCTGCAGGGTCCCCCATAGTCACCCAAACCAAGACAGTGACTGGAGTTGGGAAGAGAAAACCAATGCTGCCCTGATGGTCTTGCCTGTTTCAAATGGACACTGACTGTCTTGTCTCTTGGGTGGAGTGGGTCTGTCTATGACCTGAAGAAGACTCATGACTGGGTCCCAGTCACATGACTTGGGAGGATACTGTCCATCACCGGAGCCCTAGGTCATCAGATGGGCTGTGAGTCCCACTCTGCTCCATCCCCTGCAAGGTGACCAGCTGTGTCTCCCCATCATGCTTATTCACTTTGCATCCAAGGATGGGACCACCATGGCATAGTAGCCTCTGCTACAGAGGGGGCCTGGAGATGCTGACTTCTGAGTCCTAAGTAGGGGATTAGGTAACCAGAAACAGGCATCTCAGGCTGATCTTCACAGGCAGATGGCAAAGCTCTGATGATCTGGGAATGCTGCTGGCAGGCAACCAGCATCAGGAATGTAGGGAGAGACTCTGGTTCTGGCTCCGGGAGCTGTCCAACGTAGATAGTGGTAAAGTGCTAGGGTGGTGTTGTTCAAACCGTCATTTGAGCATCTGAGATTGGCCAGCAGGTGGCAGCAAAGGCCACACTCTGGCCTGGGTCTCATAGGTGTGTCTCGTTTCCAGAAATCCCCTGTGGCGATGCTCTATGCAGAAGAACTCTGAGATTGCCCCACCATTCCCTTCCCTCTACCACCTCCCTGAGTGTGTGTGTGAGTGCACACACATACACACACACACACACACAAAGACACATTTTTTGCTAAAGCAGGGGCCAGGAGATGGGTCTCAGACAAGCTCTAAAAGACAGGATGTGATGCCCAGGGAGTATTCCTCCCCTCCAAGGGCAGCAGCCTTTGATCGGGGAAGGGTACAGTGCTGGGGTACTGGGGTGCTGCCTGAGGCCTGTGTCCCTGACATCTCCATCTCAGGAAGTCACTGGGATGCTCCGATACCTAAGTCAGTGCTTGGGAACCTGCACTGACAATCTGCACTTGAAATCTGCCTGGCCACCCACCTGCCACATGCTCTAGGCTGAAGCTGTGGCAGGAAACTGAAGAGGCCAAGGCCTCACACGGACACTGGGAGAGCAGGTCCCAGCAGGTAGCAACCAGGGCAGAGAGGCTGCTTTGTCTGCCTAGTCTCCTGTCTATCACAGCAAAGCACAGCATGTCTGGGCTAAAATGTGGAAAGCTGTTTCTTACAGTCCTGGAAGCTGAAGTCCAAGGTCAAGATAGGGCTGGCTCCTCCTGTTACCTCGATTCCCAGCTTGCAATATCTGTCATCCCCCTCACTCTCACATGGCTATCTCTCCATGTGTTTGTAAGAGCAAAAGTTATACTTAAAAATTTAATTACTCTGCCTAAGAGATCTATGGAACAAGGACATAACTTCCTGGCGTGCTAGGTGGGGCTGTTCAGGTGAGATAGTCCTGAATCTCCCTTGCCCAAGGACATAACCTCTTGGAATGTTGGGTAGGGAGTGTCTAGACCTCATTTAGTTGACCCTACTGCACCAGATGTGCTCCAAATGCACCAGATGTGCTTGATCACTTGTAGGCGGGAGATAACCCAGACAGGAAGTACATCAGGATAGATGCTTGCCACTGATTGGACCTGGTGGGAAGTACATAGCCTTACGGGTTCTGTCTTTTTAAGCACCTGTGCCTCATGACCCAGTGCCATTCTGTGGGAACTTTGGAGGTGGCAGGACCACTCCGTAGCAACCTCAAAATGGACCTGGTCAGAGTCTATCTTCCTGGCCAGTGTTTAATTAATTTAATTAAAGCTTGTTTGCTTCAAATTTGGTTCAATTGTAGTGGTCTTATTCTCAGTCAGATTTGGGATTTATATGTTACCTCCCCTTCTTAGGGCCCCAGTTAGAGCTAGGTGTGGTAGCACATATGTAGCACTCAGGAGACAAAACCAGGAGGATCATGAGTTCAAAGCCAGCCTTGGCTACATAGCTAAGAAGGGAGGAGATGCTGTTGAAATAGCAAAAATCAAAAGGATAGAATCAGACTACCACTTTACCATAATTCCCTTGCTAATGACCCCTCTCCACCAAATACAGTCCCATTCTGAGGAGCCGTGAGGACTCAGCCCAGAGATGAGAAACTCAGGTCACCCAATCACAGTCACCAGACTTTGCTTAGGCAAGAGTTGCTGAGATGGCTGAGGCCCAGCGTGGCACATGCTCACCAGGAGATAGAACTCTAAGCTCCAGGAAGGGTGGATGGGCAGGCTTGGAGGCTGGCAGCTCTCAGGCCACTCCTATGTGTAGCCCCTCCCCTACTTTTCTTCTTATAAAGGGGAATCACGCAGGTTCTGTTGAGTCCCATTAGACTGTGTCTAGTCCCAACTTAATCTTTCTGGAATGATGTTGATTTCACTCCCTCTGAAATTAGAGCTACTGATTATTGATCATTTTAGTTCAAAATACTTTAAGCAAATATCTACCAAGCATTCTAGTGGGATTTGGGACACACCTTCCTATTGCTGCTGGGAACCATTAACTACAAAGGCAGTGGTGTGGAATAAAATAAAACCCCGTTCCCTTACAGTTCTATAATCAGAATGTTGGCTGGGTCTTACCAGACAGAAACCAAGAGGTCAGCCCTCACTCAGCATGGTAGTGAATGCCTTCAACAGCAGCACTTGGGAGGTTGAGGCAGGAGGATCAGAAGTTTGAGGCCAACTTGGGCTACATAGTGAGTTCCTGTCTCAAACAAACAAGAAAAAAAAAAAGGAGAGGTCCACAGTGCAGAGATGCTAGGGGACAGCCATCGTTCCTCCATCCTGGCTATCATTCCTCAAACCTATAGGGCTGGACCTGAGAGCTGCCTCAGCAAGTGGGGCAGAGGTGTTTCTTGGCTTGTGGTACAGCATCCAGACACTAACACAAACTGAATCCTCTCTTCTCATCTCTTGGGTCCATTTCTCAGGGCTCAGGAGATCAGACTGGACTGGAATAATCTTTGATCTTCACACGGGGATTTCAGTCAACCACAGTGGATCTGCCAGAAAGCAGTGAGCAGGTGCAGATTATGAAGAAACAAACATCTTAATCACAGATTTACATAAAGCCAACACCTGTAGATAATACAAACTGCTAATAGCCCTTCCCCCAACAGTGCACAAAACAATTATTTTTAAGTTACATAAAAAAAAAAAACTGAACTAAACTTGACCAACAACTGGGTAGCAAGCAAAAAGGAGAACTGGGAATGTAACTCAGCTGGGAGAGCGCTCACTGGCCATGCAGAAAAATCCTGGGTTCAAGCCCCAGGACTTCATAAGGCTGGCAAAATAAAAGACTGCAACTCCAGCCCAAGGAGAGGGAGGCAGGGAGGGTTACAGTTAAGGTCATCCTCTGGCGCATGGCAAAAAGTCAGCCTGGGATATGTGAGGCCCTGTCTCAATAAAACAAAGAAAAACGGCTGCAAGATAAAGGAACTTGCGCCCAAGCTTGACAACCTGAGTTCAATTTCTGGGACTCACATGGTGTAAGGAAAGAACCAACTCCTACACATTGTCCACAAGTTGTCCAAACTGTGGCACATGTGCTTATCCCCCCCCCTCCCCGCCCCCGCCCCAAGTAATTAAGTATTTTTGAAGGAAAGAAGCTTCAGCTTGTGCTTATGGCACCACGGACACGGCAGCCAGCCCCTTGTGAGGGTAGGGGGACAGAAACACCTTGAGAATACTCATTCACTTTAGGCTCCCAGTAAATTCACAACTTTAATACTTATTTTATTTCATTCACTACAAATCCTGCTTTGTGGAGTGGAGCCTCGCTCACATGGAAGAGGCCTGGGATCGTTAGCTTCTTGATGAACTGTGTTCCGATTTCCAGTCAAAATATTTAAAGGGGGCAAAATGTACAGCTTCTACTAGGAACATCACCACACAATTTTATCACTTCCTTAAACTGTCAAATACCTGCTGGTGGTGCGTGCTAACGTTTCCCTACACTCCAGACTCCTACAGAATGAAGGTGCTCCTTTCTCTCAAACCAAGCACCCTCCGAAGCTGCACCACCCTCCCTCCCACAGCTACCCTGTAGGCAGGAGCAGTTTTAGCTTCAGGAAACGATGAGGCCATCCTGTAATGGTTTCGACACACACACCCTGAGCACTGCACTCAGCTACCACTATTGGCCAATGCTGAAAACATAGGATTAGAAGTGATACGTACCTTCATGGTGACTGTTCACCATCTTCAAACATAACCAGGTATGTACCACTGAGCACTAAAATGTGCCTAAGAAACTGAAGCTTTGATATTAGTTAATATTTTAAACAATGCAGGCAAAATAAAAATTACTTATTGAGGCAGGATTTCACCATGTAGCCCTGGATAGCCCAGGACCTGCTTTGTGAACCAGACTGGCCTTGAACTTGTGGTCTGTATCTCCAATTCCCACCTGCTGGCACTACATGTGTGAACCACGATGTTGGGCTGATTCTTTTTTAATACTGACAATATGTAACTGAAACAGTATTTTGAATATACTGTTTACAATATAAGATAAAATACTCTAATTTAAAACTGTGGCCACTGGAATCCTTAAATCTGTATGTGGCTCACATTCTAAACATTCAGGCAGTAACAGGAATATAAGACTTTCCTCCCTTATGAAAAACCACCTTTCCGATCTCTGTAACAAGCATTTACTCATCTTTTACCCCTCCCAGCCAACCCCACGCTTAACAGCTGCATAAGCCAGTTGGTTCTGGACAGCTCCTGGAGTTGGGAGGGCTTATTTCTTGGCAGCTTTTGAAGGAAATGCTAATTGAAAGGTTAATCAAGCCAGTCAGACTTCTGTGTTAGTTAAATAAACAGCCTGTCTCCTGCACAGGTGACAGATGTGTGACATTCGACTAGGAAGCCTGCTGAACCTACATCCATTCTTCTACCTTCCTGTCTTAGGAAGGCATGTGGCATGCTGGCAAATCAGACTGTCCCCTTGTCCATAGCTCTTCTGCTCATCCAGATTTCCACTCTGAGCTACTTCATAGTGATAAATTCCACCAGATCAAAGGCCAGCTCTGCAGTGAGTTTCTGAGACATAGACACATGCTTCAGAGCAGACACTCGGAAGCAGTCTGTGAAGACACCACCTGCCTCCACAGTGCTCTGACCAAAAAACTGCCACTAGGAATGTTCCAGATAGTTCAACAAAGGAGTGTTTTTACGGGTAACAGCTATACGAACCAGCCCAATGTAAAGACACCATCAGGTATCTTCTTCTTGGTGAAGAAGCCACCGGAGATCAGGTCTAGCCAGGTCTTCTACACGGAAGTTGAAGACACTGGTCCTTCCTGTAAAACTTGACACTATGTGGTGGCACCCTTAACACAGAGCACTGTCCCTGCCTTGGAGTGCAACCCTCAGTACAGTGGGGCGGGCTCTGCCCAGGCTGGGAACAGTGTGGGGCTCTGTAGTGAGCTTGCGTGTAATGACTGTCAAGGCTTCCAGCCTACCTCTGCATGGAGCCCATTTAATACACCAGTCAAGGGTGGCTGCTCATGAAACACCAACAAAACTTATTTGTTCAGGAGAAAAGTTCATTCAAAAATACTCTGCTGTGAACGTTCTCAAAATGTCATCCAGTGTGATGAAAATCGTTTAAGTTATGCAAACAATATGAAATTATAAATAATCACTCAATTCTAAGTTCAAAAGTACATTTATTTAAATGTGAGCAAATTATCAATATAAAAGAAAAGAGTGTAAGAAATAAAAATAATCAAAGTACAAAACATCTCAAATCTTTAACATCCATAATTTAGACAACAAAGTCTTTATTTACATTATTTTATTTGTAGATGAAATTTCATACAGTTTTCTGAAAACACATTAAAAACCTGGCAAATTAATCAGAAGACTTAATGTGGGCTCTTAGGCATAGAATACAAAACATAATTTATGTTTCCTAGAATAAGATCACACATCTTAACACGATGCAGTCAGTATTACATCTGTCTTCCTGGTAGAGGTCTCTCCCTAAGGCAGAACTGGAAAACAAGCCCTCTGCAGGGAGGGAGTCCTGGTGTGCACGCCGCCAGCAGCTACCCTGTGCTCCAGGCTCTGGGCTCCAGGCTCACAGCAGGCCAGAGGCTGTCAGTTAAATTTATATGTGGCCTTATTGAGGAAAACGGTTCTCATACAAGGCAGCTGGGTCACACTAAGCCAGAGCCCCGCATGAGAGGGGCAGTTCTGGTGACCACCTCCCTCCGAACTCAAGCCAGTCCTGCTACACCCCAACTCCCAGGACCTATGAATTCCCCAATTTCTCTCTCTCTCCCTCCTCTCTCTTACACGCTTACACGCACCCACACACCCACATGACAGATTCTCTGCTGACACCTGGGTGGCGGCACCCTGCCTAGCTGACTCCAGCACTGGTCAGAATTAAAGCCCAATCCAGTGCACACACCTGGATAGTTTCCTGTCCCCGAAGCCACCACAAAAACATGTCAAGAGGGCTGTCACTCTAAGCATCTTCTTGGGCAACTCTTAGGCTGTAGGTATGGCAACAGGCACACAGATGGAAAATAAGTGTGGGACAGATAGATGATCTCAAGCGCAAGCAGTGTAAGGAAAAGCCTGGAGAAGACACAAGCGGGTGTGCTGCATAAAGACCAGACACTGCAGCACAGCCTCCCAACATGCCCCCAGCTCAGGGGCTGCCTGAGGAGGGTCCCTGCCAGGCACTCCCACTGGCTCCTGGTAGGCAGGTGCATTTCCCTCCTGAGGCATTTTGTTCCCAGCGCCACCCAGCTGGGTCTTCTAGCTCACATTTACTAAGCTCTCTGAGGCTAAGTGCTTGACTTAGCTGGGTGACACCACTCTGACCTGAAGGCAAAATATGAATGCAAAATACGTTCACACATAAAAGTAACCACCTCCGTTGGCCATGGCAGTTCATGCCTGCAATCGCAGCACTCAAGGCTAAGGCAGGAGGATCACTGTGAGTCTGAAGCCAGCTTGGGCTATGTAGTGCCAGGCCAGGCTGCAATACAGACAGAGTGCAGCCTTCTCTCAAAAGACTGTGTCCTAAAACTAACACTTGAGATTTTTTGATATGGACTGTAAACTGTGACAAGCTTTACTTCTTTCCTGGGAGCCCCAAAGCCTTTAGCCATCCAGACATATCTGTAACTTACTATGATGCTATCAAGCTGTGTCACTTCCCACCTCAAGGCTGGAGTGTAGAACACACCACTCAGGCACTGACTCAAATCATTTATGGGGTTCTAACTGTGAAATCCTCCACCACCTACATAAGCCAGACAGGTCCTTAGTTTGTCACCTGTCGACAGAACTCTCCAAAGGGCTGCTGACTGCACACCCTGTCACAGCACGGAAAAGGTCTGGTGACAAGAACCAAGGTGCCCCCTTTGCCACCTGCAAATGCACCTTCATCCTCGCCCATCCCCTCCGCACACCTTCATAAAGGATATGATTCGTAGTCCAGTGTCTGTGTGAGCACCCCGGTCAGAACAAACTCTGCATTATGGACATCTGGAAGGAACAGAACCAAAACCATTAGGACAAGGCCACTGTGAACACTCGCAGGCCGGTGCAGAGACACAGGGAGCCATACCTATTCCTCTCGCAAAGTAGTCTCGACATAAGTGCAGGTCATTCTCACAGGATATTAAAATGATCTCTGACAGACTCTAGGGAAGAGAGACAGCTCGTGAGGGAGGGAGAGGCACCCACATGCAACAGTGCTGGCTTCTCGGGGCTCTGCGCTCTCACCTTATTCTGCTTGTGCTCCATGAGCTTCCGGAAGGACGGCTGCTTGGCTAACACCTTCCCCCCTGCGCACTCTACAATCGCCTTCATCGTTGCGAGGCTGGGGCAGATGCCAGGGGTGATGTAGAAATACTTTGTCTACATGTAAAACAGAAGCATGCTTTTTAAATGTTTTTAATTGCATGTACCTTTTCATAAATCAGACCCTGAAGATGTGTGTGTGTGTGGGGGGGGGGTTGTTGTTGTTGTTTTGTTTTTTGTTTTGAGACAAGGTCTCTCTACATAGCTCTAGCTGCCCTGGAACTTTCTACGTACGTAGATCATGCTGGCCTCCAACTCAGAGATCCTTATGACTCTGTCTCCCACACACTGGGATTTAAAGGTGTGCACCATCACACCTGGCTCTACTGAGAGTTTTTGTAAAACGTCTAATTTTCTGGAACTCTGAATGTTATGTACCCACCAGTTCCCTACCTACCCAGACACGCGCAGAAGGAGTTAATTGAACACTTCCCACAAAGAGTGTGGTCTATGGTCAGTCAATAAAAGCAACCACATTTAGCTGCCTGTGGTCAATGTGAACACATTAATAATAAACTCAGAGTCCAATAATGTGTTGGTTTTGCATTAAGGACAGAAATCAAAACACTTCCCTGGATGTCCAAATTTGAATTATCTACTTCTCTCTCCCCATATCTTCCATCCTCCCCTCTTTGTTATGAGTCTGAATCTGTGTCTGCCTGAGACTATCTTGTGACTCTATCCCTGGGCCTGGGTCTGTTTCCATCCCTCACAAAGGGTTTTCCTCTCCTTTTACTAAACAGCATAGAAAGCATCACATAGGAAGGAACAATGGATTCTTCACAGAAATCGTTAACTGAGTTGTACAAGGGAATACGTCATAGACTCCAAATGACACCCAAGAATCCAGACAACAGACAGAACTACAAACATGACTGTTTATCAAGCAGTATCCAAAGGTTGTGCTTAACATGTATAGTGGATATTTGTTCATAAGATGGCTTTCAGCCTATCTGCTGTTTCCAGCAAAGAT
The DNA here is from genome assembly GCA_026225945.1 of Cricetomys ansorgei. Lineage (NCBI taxonomy): Eukaryota > Metazoa > Chordata > Mammalia > Rodentia > Nesomyidae > Cricetomys > Cricetomys ansorgei. The sequence goes on from JAMJFZ010004042.1 coordinate 3,271,788, forward strand.
CACCAGAGCACACATACATACATAGTGCTTAGGCCAGGGCATGGGAGAGTTCGTAAATAAGTACAGCTGTGCATTAGCTAGGTTGTAAAGGCTGACTATGGGAAACTCAAGGCATGCAATGTTGATTTAACATTGCTCTTAAAGGCAGCTTAAACAGGCTTGGTACATAGTAGGATAGCAGTCTCCAGTCTCAAGTGACCACAAGGTGTATTATCAACTCCACTCTGAGGTCCAGGAAAAGACGCGTTCTCTTAGAATATAAGATATTTTATGCATTGCCACAGCTGCCACCTAAAAGAACCAGAGCATTCTACACCAAAGCACGATGACAGCACACACTTGCCCGTCTGTGTAAAATTCCAAGGCGGCACAGCATCTGGCCACAGCTGTCTGCCCAGCAGGGAACAGCAGCCCCATCCCTACTGCTACAAACAGAATAGGAAATCATACTGATGCTGATGTTTTCCTAGGCTTATTACAAAACTTTCACAGAAAAAGGCAAACATTTAGAAAACTCAGACCCCTGCAGGTAAAACTGCATCTTAGCTTCTGAATCAATCCTAAGTTTAAAGACCAGACGATTTTTACTGACTACTTAGTTCTTTGATGCAAAAAATAAATACTTTCCAACTGTCCTAAGTCTCTTATCTAGCAAATTTTCCATTAAGCATCAATCAGTATTTTCTCAAGTACCTTTTCTACCGGAATACACATTTATTGAGAACATAAGAGGGAACCTTCAAAGACTAAAAACCAAACCCCAAACCAAAAACCTTAAATGTCTCTCACCAGTTCAATTATCCATCAACACACTCCGAATCCCTTATCTCTCACAGATTTGCATTAGGTTACTGTCGTCACTTTTTCAGAGTAGAGTGTTCCCTAAGGCCAAGTGTGGTGGCACAGCTTTAATCCCAGCACTCAGGAGACAAAGAGGAGACAAGAAGATGTCTGTAAATTGGGAAGCCAGCCTGGTCTATATAGCAAGTTCCAGCCCAGTCTGGTCTACGCAGTGAGACCTGTCACTGTCCCTTAGGATACGCCACACTCCCTTGCAGAAGAGCGGTCATGAAGTAGACAACTGAGTGATCCCACTGTCACATCTCCGTGGCCCTTCCCAGGGGGCTTTCCTTCCTGGCATACCTTAAAGAGGGGAGAAACGTGGGCTCGTTTTAAGGACTCTTCCAGACTGAAAGAGAAGAGCACCTCTGCCTCAGCATCTCGCAGGATGTAGTTCTGCTCATCTGGAAAACAGAACAATGCACGCTCTGAAAGGCACAGCCCTGCGCAGAGGCAGGTCCACATGCAGGCGGTACCCACTACCCACAATCACACTCACCCTGAAATTTGGGGATTGTCCTGGCTTGCTTCATTCATTCATTCATCCGTGCATTTATTCATTTATTGTTTGTTTGTTTTTTGTCCTGGCTGTTTTTATGTCAACTTGACACAGGCTAGAGTTACTTAAGAGGGAACCTCAACTGGGAAATTTCCTGAAGATCACACTGTGCATAAGCTTGTAGGCTTTTTTTTAAAATTAGTGTTTGATGGAGTAGGGCTCAGCCCACTGTGGGTGGTGCCACCCCTGGACTGGTGGTCCTGGGTGCTAGAAGAGAGCGGGCTGAGCATGCCATGTGGAGCATGCCATGGTCTCCACATCAGCTCCTGTCTCCAGGATCCCACCCTGCTTACGTTCCTGTCCTGACTTTCTTGGATGATGAACTGTGAGATGGAAGTGTATGCAAACTAAACCCTTTCTCCCCAAGTTGCTTTTGGTCAAGGTGTTTCATCACAGCAAAGCAACACTGACTAGACAGATACTCTCATTTTCTATTTCACTCCCTTCACTTGAAAACAGGCAGACCACAAGACAGACAGGCTTTTCACATGCTAGGCAAGTGTTCTACCACAGAGAAACACTGTGAGCCCCTGTTAAAAGGAAGAACTATCCTGCATATAGATCTTCCACAGGCTGCTCATCATCGGGCCCCAACGAGAGAATGTGGCCATTCTTCCCACCGACAGCTAGGTGCTCTTGTCTAAGACTTTACATGCAGTGGGAATTACATTTTATACGTCATTTCCAAATGAAATGCACTAAGAACAAAGGCTGCCCAGCCTGTCTTTTCCCTTGATGCTATTCAAATACTAAACCTTTATGCTTTATGGTAGAATACAAAGATGCCAATCAAAGGAATCCCTGTGATGGAAAATAAATTTATGAGCTTAAGTGATAAATACCAAGTGGTTACACACTGGGATGAATCCAAGAAAAAGCAGCGCGCACCCTGGACCCAGCACCCACCAATGAACTTCTGGCACTTGAAGCACTCCTCCAGCCACTCCGGAGTCACAATGTGCTTCACCACAGATATGGCGGTCAGGAACTTCACCGTGCGCGTCACCTTGCTGGCGATGAGGTGGGTACACTTCTTCGTGGACTCAGCAACTTCCCCACCCAAGATGTACAGCTTCTGGAGCCACAAACACACCAGAAAGGGAACCATGTCAGCAGACAGTGACAGATGGGACCAGTCCTGGGACATGACTTGCTTAGTGCCTTCCTGCGTTTAATGACGGGAAAAGCAAACCAAAGTGTGTGTATGTGTGTGTGTGTATACATATGTATGTGTGTGTACATATATATATATGAATATGAATGAGGGAATGAGAGAGTGCTGGCAAGATGGCTCAGTGGGTAAGAGCAGCTGCTGTCAAGGCTGATGACCAGAGTCCCATTCCTGGAACGCACAGGGCTGAAGGAGAGAGCTGAACCCTACTGTCCTGTGACCTCCAGATGCACGCTGTGACACACGTGCACACACGGAGCACACAAAATAAATGGTTATTTTTAAGTAGAAGGAAAAGTGTATGAATCCAACCTCATATAGTCAGTGAATTTTTGACCATCTTTCACCAAAATAAAACTACCAATTACCAGATCCCACCAACCCCTCTGATGTTGTCTTTACAAATGTTCTACCATTACCACCCTCCACACCCAACATACCCCAGGGTGGCTCCTTCTTCCCAGAGAACTAACCATGGGCAGACCATGTTCTCAAAAAGTTGCAGAAGCCCAGCGCCTAAAGTCTTTATAAAAATAACATTTGTGCCAGGCGGTGGTGGCTCACACCTTTAATCCCAACACTCTGGAGGCAGAGGCAGGTAGATGTCTGAGTTTGAGTCCAGCCTGGTATACAGAGCAAGTTCCAGGAGCCAGGGCTACACAGAGAAACCCTGTCTTAAAAAACAAAGCAAAACAAAAGATATTCACACGGCCCAGACTTTTATGTTAATAAAAAACCTAGTAATAAACAATGAAATAATTGCATTGAAAAGGCAACTACAAATGCTTCATAGATGCTATCAGTGGGGCTGGAGCAGACTGTTGCTGATTCAACAATCACCACCAGAGCTACCTCAGCCAGGAGGGCACCTACATGCAAGCTAGTAACTCCCTGAGTGACATCCCCCAGCTAAGTGCTATGTTAACAAGCAGCTAGCAAATACATACAAAGACACTGCTGAAAACCTTTAAGCCAGTGGTTCTCTCCTTCCTAATGCTGCAACCCTTGAGTACAGTTCCTCATGTTGTGGTGACCCCAACCTCAAAATTATTTTCCTTGCTACTTCATAACTGTAATTTTGTTACTGTTAGGAATTATAATGTAAATTATAATATAATGTAATGTAATATATATTATATGTAAATATAACATAAGACCATCTGATAGGCGACTCTGTGAAAGGGTCATTTAACCCTCAAAGGGATCTCGACCTGCATGTTGAGAATTGCTGCTTTAAACACAATTTTCACCTTAATGTACTGCTGAACTTGAACAGGCTCAAATCCAGTGAAAAGCACATATGGCGTCAACTCTGGAGTCAGCTTCTTAGTGGGAGGTGGCAGGTCTTCAATTCTGTGATGCAAACACACGACAGTGATGACTTCAAACAAGTGCTCTTTAGGGAACCCAGAAAGAACTTAACACGTTCTAAGAGCTTGTGAGTGTGTATGTGTGTGTGTGGGGGGGTACCCTTGTGACAGATGATAGTCCTTTCTCTCCCATCAATTAACATATGCTTCCACTCCAAAAGACGTCATCTGAAATGTCCAAGAGAAGCACGCAACCAGATGGTTCTTGCTAAGAAGTAGGCATGGTGGCACACACCTGCGATCCCAGCACTTGGGACATAGAGCCAGGAAGATCATTCAAAGCCAACCTCAGTTACATACCCTTCCCAGCAAGTGTAACATGGAACGGAGAGCTCTGGAGGGTCATGGGAGAGACCAGAGGCCCTGGCTTGCTACTATCCACTGTGGCTTCTGCTCTCAGGGAGAAAGAACTGCTGGCCTGCCTCGCTGCCTCCAGATGAGCCAACAGGTACATATGTAGCAGTACCCAATCAGCATGCAGTGTGCCAAGTACAGAAGTCACTCAAGAGTCTGAGTTCTCCTTCCCAGGTGGCCTATCTGAGAAGTGGTAGCTCAGAGCGGTACATCCGTAAGGCCCTGCACACTGCACTCAAGGTGCCCTTGGAGCATGGCCCAGGGCCACCCTGTCTCCCCAGAGAGCTGCTGCTTCACACATGGCTTCAGTAAAGTTCTGCTTAAGAAAACAGGCTGTGTTTTTTATTTAATAAATAAGAAAGTGCTTAATCACTGAGTATCTCTCAGATGAGACACTGTGGTAATGTCATGTGGCAAAGCATATCCTTTTAAGTCCAATTTATGATTATGTGTATGGGTGCTTTGGCTGTAGGTATGTCTGGTGCATCATGCGCATGCCTGGCACGTGCAGAGGCCAGAAGAGGTCATCGTATCAGCTAGAACTGGAGTTATAGGCAGTTGTGAGCTACCATGTGGGTGCTGGGAACTAAACCCAGGCCCTCTGTTGAGAGCAGTCAGTGTTCTTAACCACCGAGCCATCTCTCCAGCCCCTCAAATAGAATTTACTATAAAAATTCTCAAAAATTTGACAGTGGGCACCAACCTTCCAAAGCAGACCTGTAAAAGACAGACAAGTATAAGGGGCCTCACCCTGATGCTCATACCTGGCTCTTTTAGAAGAAGGCTGGATGTTGGCGACCTCATTTGGCTTCAGCTTAGGGGGTAATCTTATACTCTGTAATGAAAACATTGTCCATGTCAATCAAACAGTCTCCAAGAACACAGAAGCTCCCGAGACAGCATGTCTAACATCCTTGGCACCAACCCACAGGAGACTACCATGGTCCTCACTGCCAGAAGGAGCACTCACTCAGAAAGGCTGGGATGACACAGGCCAGGAGCAGAAGTAACACTCCAGAGAACCTGCCCTTTCCCTTTCTCTCCTCTAGTCATTGATATCTACTGGATATTAAGTAGATACTTAAAATGCCTGCCTTACCTCTCATTAGAGTCCTCATCCATCGACTCCCTACCTTCACTTCAAGTATTTTGTCCTGTGTCCCAACCTGGAACAGGGCAACACTCAATACATCTCCCTAAAACAAGACTAGCCCAAAACTAATGTCACCTGAAGTACACAAGATACCAGGTGAAGCCAAATGGTGGTAGCCATCTCAGCACTCAGGGGTAGAGGGAGGCAGATCTCTGAGTTCAAGGCCAGCCTGGTCTACAGAGCAAGTTCCAGGACAGCCAGGGCTACAACAGAGAAACCCTGTCTCAAACAACAAGAAGATACCGGTGACGATCAGATCACCAGTGCTGCTGTGAATAAGTGAGGCACTGACCCCAGAACCAGAACCAGAACCAGAACCAGCCCCAGCCCCATCGCTAGCCCCAGGGCAGATACATGCCAACAAGACAGGGGAGAATGGAGACTGCCTGTGAGGCCAAACCTATACTTCATCATGGTGTTCATTTCTCCTCACTGTAAACTCAGAGGCTTTTTTGGAAAAATACTAACTAGACCTGGTGGTCCAGGCCTGCAAAGTTCAAGGCCTGGCTAAGCTACAGAATGAGTTCAAGATCAGCCTACCTGACTTGGTAAGACCTTGACTCAAAATATGTAAAAAGACCTGGGTACAGAACCACTGCCCAACACGTGTGATACTGTTAAATCTCCAGCACCTCCAAAAAAGCAAAACAAACACAAAAGACTCCAAACCTTTACTTGTTCATGTCACAATGTCCATGATCCTTTTTTGAACTTCTGGCTCAGACTCATTAAACTACATATAGTCACCTGTCTTACACATGCTGCCATGACTACACAACCAAGAAAGCCAAACATATCTCCCGCATGCTGTGCACCTAGCAGCCCCCAGAGTCCTAAAGAGCACACAATCTGCAGAAAGGTGGGGATTCTCTCTTGCCACTGCCTGTCCAAGACCTCTCCATCATTTCCACAGCACCACCCCCTAGGCAGGAGGGAACTGGCCTGTGTGTGAGCTGCAGCAGGAGACCAGCCATGTGGCTTGAGAGGACTCTAGGCGCCACTTTCCCATTTGAACCCAGCTTAGGATTTCCTTCACAACATGAGCAAGGAGGACCCTGGCTTTTCATGATATGTGTAAGCTAGCCATGCTCTATTAGAGTCATAATCACAAGTTTAAGTTAGAGAAAAGTATGTATCTGACAGCAGGCTGGGCTTCCTGCAAGAGTATAAGTCAGCAGGCCCTGCAGTGCACAGCCTGGAATATCTGCATGTTACAGAGTGTGCCACAAGAGAGGCATGGTGGTGCACACCTTTAATCACAACACTCAAGGCAGATCTCTGAGTTCTAGGCCAGCCCTGTCAACATAGCAAGTTCCAGGACAGCCATGGCTACATAGAGAGATCCTGTTCCAAACAAACAAACAAAAAGGAAACGAGGACCTTGCTATGCTGTGCAGGCTGGCCTTAAACTCCTACCCTCTAAGAATCCTCTGACTTTGGCCTCCCAAGTGGCGAGAACCACAGATGCACAACTGGCCATTTAAAAACACTACAGGTTAAAGCCAGACAGGGTAGCTCACACTTGTGATCCCAGTATTGTAGTCATCTTTAGGTATACATCAAGTTTAAGACTCTACATGGGAACTGTCTCAAAGGTGGGAGGAAAGAGGGGGGACCCACAGGTCAGGAAGTACTTGAGCCAGTGTATTTTAGACATGACAGGGCCAATGCACTCATGAATTCACAGCAATTGTGATTGCCTGCACAAGACCTGTCTGTACAAGATCAAGCCAGTCAACATTCCAGCATTTAGGGGAGGGGAGCAGGGTGTGTGTGTGTGTGTGTCTGTCTGTCTGTCCGTGAGCCCCTAACCCTAGCTGAGGGGCTACTGATAGTTGATGGCTTCTGGGGAGGGAGTCACGTTTTCCTTATGACTGTGGTCCCCTGGTAGGTTGGCCCTGCCCCATGGCCATGTCGATGAGGGCAGCACTAATCAGACTCAGTGGGGAGTTTGAATGAGCATGGCCCCCAGTAAGCTCATAGATTTGAATGCTTGGTCCCCAGTTGGTGGAACTGTTTGGGAAGGATTAGGAGGTGTGGCCTTGTTGGAGGAGGTGTGCCACTGGAGTTGGGCTTGAGGTTCAAAAGCCCATGCCATACCTAGTCACAGTCTAGTGTCTCTCTCTCCCTCTTGTTTGTGGATCAATTGTAAGCTCTCAGTTATTGCTCTAGTACCACGCCTGCTGCCTTGTTCCCTACAATGATGATCATGGACTTTAACCTTCTGAAACTGTAAACAAGCCCCCAGTTAAATGCTTTCTTTTATAAGCTGCCTTGGTTATGATGTCTCTTCAAAGCAATAGAAAAGTAACTAAGACATGTGAATATGACTGAATTCTTGTATGAGTGCATGAAATACAAGAGTAAAAAATTAAAATTTTAAACTAAAAATACTTAAAAATACACGCTAATGTATGTATTTGTTACAGGCATGCAGTCCTAAGCCTATAGTAGTCACTAAGCAGCAGCAAATCCCTGCTCTTCCCAGGGTGTGGACTCATGACAAGAACAATGGATCTCAACGGGACAAACACTAAAACAGCAAAGTCACAATCTCAAATTTTAAAGATGAGAATACAATCACCCCTAACAGACAATCCCTAACTAGCAACTTCCAGAATGTTCTATCCTGAAGCGGCCCACCAAAAACATCCAATATGATGTGACCCAACGTGGAAACCTCAGGAAGGTGCCCCAAGAACAGGGAACTCTATCTGAAGGCCTTGCCCTCTAGCTATGAAAAACAGCCGCATAGACAGTTCTGCTCCTTGGTTCCTGGAATGTGACACAGCTTTCTGAAGCTGGCAAAGCTCCTCATGCACACAAGTGCCACTCACCACCCGCAATGACAATAGAGAAACATGCAGACTGGTATGTTACACTTATAACACGGAGAAGACACCCTTCATGTGCTACCAAACACATGACAAGAAGATAGCATTCACAAACATCCCAAGGCACTTGAACAACACAGCAGCAGCCACAGTGGGGTGAGCATGGGTTGACGAGTGGCCACAGTATGTGGGGATGACATACAGCAATGGCCACTGTGGGGTGTGGGGCTGGCGTACCATCAACAGCTCTGTAGTCACCTTCACTGGGACCCTCCATGCATCTGAAAGAGAAAGGTGTCATCTTCCACACTGCATGTACATATAACCCTGCTGAAATCCCTTCCTAGGCAGGGAACCTGGACACAGCTTGTGCACAACACTCATTCAGGGCAAGTGTAGCTAGAATACTGCAGTTCAGGTGTCAAGGCCAGGTAAGGAAAGCATACATATATACACCGTGACTCACATGTACTGCATGTAGTGTCCCATTCTGGGAGCAATGAGGTTATGATGAGGTGGCCAACAGGACCCACAATGATCAACACACAGGTGCTGGCCACGGGAGCAGCTTGTGCTATGCAACAGAGTGGACCTGAGGCCAGATGCGCAGAGAAGTCTGCAAGGCCCCAGCAGCCTCTCTGGATGAATAGCTGCACAGTGAAGGGGGTCCAGCAGGGATGTAGAACAAGGCTGAAGAAAAACTTTCTCACGACGAAAATTGAGCCCAATTGGGCTTCTCAGGGGAATGTCAAAACACAACCTGAATAATGTACAATGCTAAAAGCAGAATTAAAACCCGGTGTTGTATATTTACATAGACATAAATTTTAAAGATAAATAAAAGATACTTAAAAAAAGAAAAAAGTTCTATTGCATTTTATGTCCCCTATCTTCCATGAGACAGTCCTCCCCAGAGGTGATGCATAATACCACAGGGCTGACCACACAAGGCAGGGCACCAACAGGGATTGACATTATGTCCTCAAAGCTTGACACTACAAAGAAGGCATCACCTCTAGGAGAACAAGGTGTTCCCAACTCTAAATGTCTCTTAGACACAAACCCAAGAAACCCAAGTTAGAATGTGGGCATGGGGAGGGAGTAGAGATGTGCAGAAGGAAACTAAATGAAGCAGGTGGTGCAGGCAGTTGTGACAGTTGTCAAGGAACAGTGACATGAACCATCACTAACCTAGAAGGCTTAAGACCAAGTGCGGAGTGGGCGCAAAGGGGTCCGGCAAGTTGAAGGCGGTGTACCGGCTGAACTGCACCTGCCGCAGCGCCTCGAAGTTTCCCAGCAGAATGTCCCCCAGCCACTGCACGTTCACACACGGGATCCTCCACTCTTTGGCCTTCTCGTACTTCAAGCCACTTGGTCTTTTCATGAGAAATCACATTTATTCACTGTTAGTGCCATCTTACCAGGAATTTTCTGTCTATTTTTCAACAAAAACCTATTTAAAGCAATAATGACAACAAAAACCCTAATAGAAGTGGCAGGCATGTTTCAGCAAAGCTGCCGGCAATCCGAACTGGAGACCAAGGTCTGTAACCCCAGGCTCCAGCTGGATCAGGATCTGACTTTAACCTTATCCCTGGTATCTAAACTCACCAATTCACATTCTACTATTTCATCCATTCAAGTGAAGTCTTTTATAGGTGTTTCTGCTGACAGTACAGTGAATAGCAATGCCTTTTTAAAAATAGAGACAAAGCTTGTTTATTAAGAAAGAATAGAAGGCCAGGTGTGGTAGTGCACATCTTTAATCCCAGCACTAGGGAAGCAGAGGCAGAGGCAGATAGATCTCTGTGAGCTTAAGATCAGCCTGATCTACCCAATAATCAAGGACAGCCAGGACTGCATAGAGAGAACACAACAACAAAAGAATAAAAGGAATGCCAGGGTGGAAGTGGGCCTGAGTGAGCTGGGAAGATAGACACTCAAAAGCCTTTGTGTCATTCTCTGATGCATGTCTACACTTGGAATTCACACAAAACTACAGTGTATTAAGAAAGGACTGTTGCCAAGCATGGTATTGCATGCCTCAGGTCCCAGCACTTGGAGATGGAGACAGGAGGATTGCTGCAAGTTTGAGACCAGCCTGGTTATAAGAGGCCACACCTTCCCCAGACAAACCAAACCACCCAACCATGTCCACATCCCTCTCCTTTGGGTAAACAGGATTGGGATGGCTTCCAAGCCTAGCTTACTCTTTACAGATGAGGACGGTGTTGCTTCGGCACAGGTACCCTGTGTACTTGGCACCTGCCAGGTATGCCATTAACTTCAGGTCGTCTCTGTCATTGTCAACAAACCCAGTCACAGAGATAATCTGGGGAGAAAGAGCAAATGACATGTAAACACAAAGTGGCTTTGCTTATACTTTCTCACACTCCTGTGGCATTAGGTGATATATCTGGCAAAATCTTTCCTGAGAGCACTATAAGAATAACTTCACTGATGGAACACGAAGCACACAGCATCCTTGTGGCAAGAAGAGGTAAGGAGTTACACTCAGGGAAGTTTCTGGCATCTGGGCAATGCTACTCAGGCAACTTCAGGGTACAGTGCTGAGCACACACATGCAGGGCAGGTCTTTATTTTCCTCATTGATCCAAATTCTGATCATTTGGCAACCCAGAAGTACTGACCAAGTTCTGCTCAAAAGCTGCTGGCTCATCCTAGGATCTGAAGTGTCACTGAGGCAGAGTGGCGTATGTCTTGTGCCAGGCACTGCTATAGTGGCCACAGCACACAGAGAAGGGGGTCAAAGTAACCCAGGGGTCTGGGACTCACATGCTGTGAACAGGGCTTGCCCCCGGGTGGGAATGCCACAGGGAAATGCAGGGCTCGATGAGGTGGCACCAGCTTCTTCTTCTTCAGGACTGTGTTGAGCCAGTGCGCAGTGACACACCGCTTTCTCTCCCTTAGTGCCTGGCAAACAAAACAGCAGCTGTGTTGGCTCCGCTCTTTGCTGTGGGACTAGGTAGAAAATGGCTGGCTTGCACGCTGCAGCGTCATCTTCCCAGAAGCCAATCAATCAGAGATTCCACCTCCAGGGGGATGAGGCTTCTGGCCTCCCAGGACACCTCTACCCGTTTCATGTACTCATGAAGAAATACATATACACATGATTAAAGTTAAATCTAAAATGACACAACACAACCTCCCCAACACACACACACACACACACACACACACACACACACACTGGCACAATGGTACATGACTCTACCACTCAAGAGGTAATGATGAAGGGACCACAAGTTTAAGGTCATCCTTTGCTACGCGCCGAGTTCAAGGCCAGCCTGGGTCACGTGACACTGCTTCACAAACACACTAAGCACCTGCTTTTTGTGTTGCACGCAACAATGTCGCCGCCTCCCAGTCAGAGTGGCCAGTTGTTCTTACCTGTGCGTACATACTACTGACTTGGCTCTCACAGAGGAGGTGTGTACATCGGCTCGTGAATGTGGGGTCCACGGTGCCGCCATGCGCCTGGATTATCTACACAAAAGACCCAGCCAAACCTGCCATCAGTTTCAATTATTCAGGATGCTACAGAATTGTGATTTCAACTCAGGCAACCATAAACAGAAGCATGGCTACACTGGCGTGACTCATTACCCAGTAAACACAGTAGCTAACAGCAGTTTACACATCGTTCACAGAACCTTCCCCCAGCCTTCTAGAGTAACACTATGAGATTCAGCTGTTTCAGAGACAGAGAAATGCAACGTTCTTATTCCAAACTGAGCCTCTCACCTCAGCACTGCTGACATTTTGGTCAGTTGAGTGTGTGGCAAAGCTGCCTAGGAGACAAACAGTGTCCAGTGCCCCACCAACTTCTTACCAGTGGTGTCTCTTCTAACTACCAAATGCTCCCAGAGCAGACCCACTGCCCTTAGAAATCTTTACACTGTTAACAGAAAGCTACATCAGAATGTAACATTTATCAAAAATATATCTGAGGGGCTGGAGAGATGACTCAGCAGAGATGAATGATACTGCTGAGAAGCCAAGTTCACATACACACACACACACTTAAAAAAATAAATCCATATATGTGAAAACTGATTCATATATATGAAAATCTATATATATGGGAAAAAACCCTTCTGTATGAAACATATATGAAAACTGATTCCAGTCTTAGCAAAGGGACCATTGTACCCTGATGCTGGTTTTACGCCCTAGCAATCAGCCAAAAGGCTGTTGCCACACAGCTGCACATCACTGCACACTAGCTGAAAAAGACCTGGTCGCAAACTGATTCTGGTTTCACTTGCCACTTTGAAATGCAGCGTTTAACTGTTGGTAAACACATCCCTCAAGGGGATGTGACAGCCAGCAGCTCCACCTTCACCTGCTTCCCACTGCCTGAGCTGTGTGCTCTGACAATTTCTACATTCTAACTCACACATGCTATGCTATTTTATCACTTTCAGATTTTACACATCCTCTACTAACCTTCCTGTCTGAAGGCCAGGTTTCCAGGTGGCTTACCATGGTACCCTAAGACAAAAGTTCCCTCCTTGTGTAAGTTTTACTCCTGGTGCTGACCACTAACTACCTCACTCCACCCTCCACACCTGCTGTCTTCAAAGTGTCCCAATCTCACTCCGGAACTCTCCACAGAAACGTGCAATGCTTTGAAAGTATGTCCTCAAATCACATATCCTTCCAGTAAACCTCGGAGCTTCCTCCCTGAACTGCCAGAGACGCCACACCCTACTCTTGGTCTTGAGTCATTCAACTGCTGCACTACAGCCATCAAACAACTGGAAGGCCCATAGGTGAGGCCCAGGCTAGACCAGGGAATGGCAAGCACTCCCTTATAGAAGAGAACACTCAAGGTAGGTTTCTATACTCGGTTTTTATGGGGAGGGGGAGGGGGAGGGCTCCACTTTAATTTGTAGCATGACTACAAGATAGATTTTTTTCAAACTTTTCTTTTTTCTGTAAAGGCATTTATAAAAAATAATGAGTAAGTAATGAGTAAATGGATATATGGACTACATTCCACAATTATACCAGAAGAAAATTACAGGTAACCCATGCCCCTGGAGGAATTGTAAGAACCATGAAGCCCAACACTTCACCTAGCACCTGCGTTATGGAAGCCCAGAAAGTGATGGGCACCCGTCACAGAGGGCAGCACTGATGAGGCACTCATCCCACCAGAGTACACACATGGAACTTGTTGTATGAGGCCAGCCAACCAGGCTGCCGGCCTACACCCTCAAACACGCAGCCCCAGGCTTCCCCAGCTCACCCTTTTCCAGGTGGCCAGCAGCTGTTTATCCGACATCTGCTCTGGATAGTCCGCAATTGCAAACACACATCCTAGCAAGAAGCCTTCTTCTGGAACTAGAGTGACAGACATGAACATAGATTTAAAGTGCATTTTGATGAGTTTAGTTTGAATCCATAATCTAACTACATTTGGAATGTTGCTACAAATACACTCATTCATCTACAAAATCAGATTAAAAACAAGACATAATTTAGGTCTAAGGACTAAACCCTCAGCATTGGTTCTGAGGCAGCCTAGATAAGCTGTGAACACTGGCCCTCACGGCAGAGTGCAAAGTACAAAGAACCCTAATTATCTCATTGTAACGTCTGCCTGACAGGTATGAGACTCACACTCCACATGCGACAATTATTTGATAGGAGCCATGCTCTCGAAGCACTTATGCAAGCTTGTAACTTGTGGGAAAATAGGAACCAGTACTAACTCTCCACTGCAGGGTCATGTCCAAAAAGCTGCTGCTGCTGCTGCGGCTGTTGCTGCTGAGGTGGGGGCTGCAGGGGCAGCTGCAGGGACTGCTGGGGTGGAACCTGGTGCTGTAGTGCCTGGGAGGTTTGGTTCAAGTGTGCTGCTTGATTCTGCATCTGCTGCTGTTGCTGTTGTTGCTGCTGTTGGTGCAGGCGCTGGATCTGTTGCTGCTGCTGCTGCTGATGGAGAAGATTGTGCTGCTGCTGCTGCTGCTGCTGCTGCTGCTGCTGCTGCTGGAGCTGTGCTAACTGGTGCTGTTGTAGCTGCTGCTGTTGCAGTTGATGAAGCTGCTGCTGCAGGGCATGCTGCTGCTGAAATGGCTGCAGCTGCTGTTGAGGGCGATGCAGCTGCTGCTGAGGGTGTAATGGTTGCTGTGGAAACTGGAGCTGCTGCTGAGAAAACTGATGCTGATGGACTTGCTGAGGGAACTGATGTGATGGCGGCTGAGGGTAAGGCTGTGGCTGCTGCTGCTGCTGCTGCTGCTGCTGTTGCTGCTGCTGAAGCTGCATGATCTGGGGCTGGAGGTGCAGGACTGGGTGCTGCTGTGGTGGCTGCTGGGGAGGATGGTGCTGCTGTAACACGTGTGTCTCAGGAGCACCTTTAGCCTGACCAAATAGTACAGCACTGGCAGTGGGGTGTCCCTGCTGGCCATGCGCCACCTGCTGCTCTAGGTTTTTCGTGGGTGCTGAAAGGGACTGTAAGATCTAGAAAACAGAAGGAGGGCCAAGTCACTACCAATAATTGCTGAGAGGCTCTATCCGCTCCCAGGCGAGAAACAGTGCATCCAAGCAGCCAATGTGCAACTAAACAGAACCACTACACAATGGGGGCCAGACAGCAACTGCTCTCACATATGTACTTTGTATTCAACATCCAAGACCAGGATGCTGAATTACAAAACAGAAAATGGACTAACAAAGGAGCGGTGAGATGCTCAGCAGGTCAACTGCTTGCTATACCAGCCGGGGAACCCAGAGTTTAAGCCCTAGAATTCACTGTAGAGAGAGAGAACTGATTCCCCAAAGTTGTCTCTGATATACACACACGCACATGTACACACACACTTTGATTCACAAGATTGCTGCATCTTAAAGAACAAGGGTAGGACAGCAAAACAAACACATGGCAGTATTTGGTCCTACTTGTGCTAGAGCAGCCTGGGCTAGTAGGAACATGGCGTTCTCCACTGCAACTCCCTCAGTACTGCTTCTGACTAACTAGAGAGTGCTCTGGAAAATGGCGGCCTCAGCTCAAACCTCTCCACAGCTGCAACCATGTTCTACTCCTGCTTCTAGGAGTCACCTCTACTCAAATAAAGCAGGAGATCCAAGCTTACCACCAGAGCAACTCAGACAGCAGCTATGCCCAGCACAGCTCCTGTTCACCCTCCACTGCACCCCGTCCTTGGGAGTACATGTGACATAGAAGAGGGACAGATGGACTCTTTACAAAAGGCATGCTTAAAGGCGGGCTTGATGGCATGGAACTATAATTCCCACACTTGGGAAGTACAAGCAAGAGCATCAGGGGTTCAAGGTCAGCTGTGAGTACATAGGGAGTTCAAGACTAGCCTGGGATACACAAGACAGTATCTAATAATATTATTATTATTATTATTATTATTATTATTATTATTATTACTAAGAAGGAGTGCTGAGGAGTAGACCATGCCACGCTGATAACTTGAGCTCAGATCTCCAGAAGTCACCCACATAAGTGCCAGACGCAGGAGCACACGCACCTGTGATCTTATGCTCCTATAAGGAGATGGGAGGCAGAGACTGGGAATAGAAGGAAGCTCATTGGTCACACAGTCTAGCTACATAGCAGTGAACAAGAGAGACCTTGTCTCAAACATGATGGAAGGCAAGGACTGATACTTAGTTTTGTTCTGATCTCCACATGTACGCTGTGGCACAAGCATGCCCACACATGTGTATCTGACATGCACATACACACAGTGTTTTTTTTTTTTAAGCAAATGGTGCTCACTTTGGCAGCACATATAATAAAACTGGAACAATACAGGATAGATTAGCATAGCCCCTACACAAGAATGACAGCAACACTCATGAAGCGTTTCAGTTTTTAGATGAAGGAAAGCTCACGAGGCCTCAACCCTACAGTAAGAACTATAGGCAACTAAGGAAAGCTGAGAAACTGATAGCAGATGTAGTCTTCCTCGGGGAAGAGCACACTAAATGGCTATCGCATGCCAAATGGTCAGCCCTGAAAACATAAACATACGAGTAACATACAGACCAAGCAGGCTGCATTTATATATTTAGGAGTACACACACAGATATGTGTAACAACAGATAAGTCATGAATTTGAAAGAGAGCAACAAAAGGTATATAAGAGAGTTTAGAGGGAGGAAAAGGAAAATGGTATAATATATTAAAATCTCAAAACAAAAACAGGGTTCATGAAAGCAATCTTTCTTTTGTTTTGTACACAGATAGCAGCACTGAGAACAGTGCTCCGAATGTAGAGTTGTTCAGTAAATATTTCTTGGAAGAATTAAAGGAGGGCAATGCTCTACCTTCCTGAGAAACCATTACAGCTGTTGACCAACCTTCCTCAAACAAGACTAAGCCACAGATGGGACAAACACAGAGACCACATGCCACATGAACAGGCCAAAGCAGCCGTCTGCCACACTGCACTGTCTCTGCACTGTCAGCCCCATCCAAAATGACCCAGAAGAGATGCCCCACAACAGCAGAGCAGCTGCCAGGACAGGCATGGGGGCAATCTGCAGCCAGGCAGACCCTCTGGACCAACTCCTGCTTCTGAGGGAGATCAGCAGAATGCAGAAGACTTTGATGTCTATGTGGGGAGATCATATGGTAAAAGGAGGGAAGCAGAAGGGCACGCACGACATGTGGCTGATTCCAAATGTTCCCCTACCGTGACTGACCCAGTCTGTCCAAGGAGAAACGACAGCGAGTCGGGAGTGCCTGGCCAGGCCTGAGGACTGCTGTTAGCATGGGGGACTTGACATCAGTGATGGGGACACCGCCAGAGCTTTGCTGCGCTCACCACACGGCCTCCCATCTCATCTGCCTCAAGCTGAGAATGCAGCGACCAGAGGAACCCAAGGAAAAGTAAGAGTCCCAAGGGGCCGACCCTGTACCCGTGCCACCTGCAAGCAGCAATTCTGAACAGACAGCAACTTTGAATCTCCCCTCCTTTAAAGTACGTTATCCAAGTTCCTCCCAGAATAAGAAAACCACTGTGGTGCATACCACAAAAGCCCTAGCTAGGACACACTTGCCATCAAATGGGAGTTTGACAGTCACCTTTCCTCTCCACTTTGATCAAATAAATCAAACTAAGTCTCCCTTGCCTAACATTCTGAAATTCATTTTCTTACACAGTGGTACAGCTTCTCAGGAAGCGCCACAATGACCTGAACCTACCTTTGCGGTTGGTAGCTGAGCCGGCTCCATTCTGGAGCCAGTGTCCCTGGAGGACAGTGTCAAAACAGTGCCTGGCCCTCAGCTCATCTCAGACATCAGTCTATGTCTAAATCCAAATAGGCTCAGGAATCTCCACACTTGAACCTGTATCTATATGAACACGGATAGCAGACTAGGGGCTGACTCAACCCTGCAGCTGATATGAGAGTGGGGGAAGGGGGAAGCCCGTGCCTTCAATGTTGAATGCATGGCTCCCACTCAGAACTTCTCACAGGAGGGAGAGAGGGACACAGACCCTTGAGCAGTCAGAAGCCTCACACTTCCATCTAGCTCCCACACCAGCTTTGAGATCTCTTTAGTCATCATTTCAAAGTGTTTATAGGGCAAGTCCACCTGAACAGCCTCACCAGAACCTGCTCACCGTCCAATCTTCCCTCCTGGTGATGTCACCCCTCTCTCAAGACCTGAGGTCAGAAGTGGCCATCCTCTTTGACTCCAGCCTACTGACCATCACACCCTTACTTCCAATTGTCACCAAGCCTGCTGGCTTTCCAACATCCTTCCTGCTGTCCTCCACAGCTCTTCTCCTAAGCCCCACCCTGCTTTGTGGCTGTGGGGCCATGTGGCTCCTGCATCCTGGACACTGATGTGCAGGAAGGCAGGGTGGTACACCCTCCGTACTCATGCTGGGACCACCCATTCTGTGAGGGCCAGTAGTCCCTCCCTCATACTACCCACAAGCAGACATGCCCAGTTTGTGGGCTCTGAGGCCCCCTCCCTCCACACCTTCTAGGACACACTGCCGTCAGTCATAAAGGAAAGGCACGTACCTCGTGAACAGTCGCTTGACATCTGGGAGCGAACAAAGGCAGTCAAGCAGGGAGAGTGAGCCCTTAGGCCAACAGAGATTTCATTCCTAAAGGTGGCTGCAGCTTCTGGAACACTAGGCCAGAGTTTTTTATTTGTTTGTTTATTAAAGATTCATTTATTTTTATTTTATGTGAATGGTTGTTTTGCCTGGTGTATGCCTGTGTAACACAGCATGGAGTGGCTGCTGAGGCCAGAGGGAGTGGTAGATCCCCTGGGCCTGGCATTGCAGATGGCTCTGAGACACCACTGAGTACTGGGAATCAAACCCAGGTACTCTGGAAGAGCAGCCAGTGTTTGAACCACTTAGCCATCTCTTAATCCCCAAACAGTTTTTACCAGATCATGATCACCCCTCAAAAAACCTAAGATCCAGCCTGTATGGAAAATCTTGGAATCTGGGCAAATGCATCAAATTTTACAATGTATTTTGACCAATGCAGAATGTACTTGTCAGTGAACTTTGACACCTCCAAAGGGTATGGCTCAGGCTCTGTCCACAGCCGATTCCCTCCCCATCATTGCTGGAGCCACGCTCTCCACAGGGCTCCAGCTGGCCCCTCATCCTCCCTCTGTCCAGCCTGAGCTCCCTCTAGTTTTGTGGGTCCCATTAAAGCTGTGGTCGCTAACCTAAGTTAGCTGACCATGCCCAGCAGTCTGCCTTCCAGTCTTTGAATCAACCATCTTGCAGTGGCCCATTCTCCTCAGACGCGGATAGCCCTCTTCTATCCGCCTCATCTTGGCAGCTAGCTTTTCTGACCCCAACACCTAGAGTACCTGTTGCCGTCTGATCTGGACTGTCCGTCCGTCTGTCCATCCCGTTCCCCCCCCCACCCCCATCCCGGTCTTATCAAGCATCAGCATCCACTGCTGGGAAACAGACAAGGTTTGCTGAGCATCTCTGACCAACAGAGATGCTTAAAGCCCTCACTATAATCAAACCCAGCAAAATAATTCTTAACACCACCTCACACCAGGCCATTCATAGTTCCTCATGTCCGCCTCAAATAGCACTGGGTCCTATCTCAGGTTGTTCCCACAGTTGAAACAAAAACCAGCCAAGGACAAATATGCTAGACCAGAGAAGCCACCACAGCAACTCTTGGATGAGAGGACTTTTAACTGTCCACGCCTGGCTGCTCCCAGAGTTCCTAGACTTTCCTCTTGCTCTGTCCTGCTTCATGCAATCTCATCTGCTCCAAACCTACAAAGCGAAGTGTGCTCTCCATCCCACCCACTCCCTACTTAGCAGGCATCTCCCTTACTGCATCTTCTCCTCACACAACGCCTGAAAGGCTCTCTAGTTCGTCACGCCTTTCCAGTCTTTCCAGTCTCCAATGTGGTACAATCTCTGCTCACTCACCAGGATCCTCTCTAGCCTCTTGTGGGGTTTTGTTTCCTTCCCCTCTCACCCCTTTATAACTCTTCATGTAGCACATGTCAGACATCAGCTCACCCATGCTCAAATCCTGTGAAGGCTTCCCATGAAGAAAGTGCACACTGCTCCCCATGGCCATCGTAACAAAGCTCCTTGTCTCTCATGGCCCTCTCTCCCACACCACCCAGCTAACATCTCATCGTGCTCTCAGAGGACATCAAATCCTTGCCCACTCTGGGTTTTCATCTGGAACACTTTGACACCGAAATATACAATAACATGCACCAACAGGGACAGCATACGAAGATACGAGTCTCTGGGAAACCCACTGAGTTCATTCCTGGGTGGACACAAACTAAGATAAGATGGCTACACAGCCAGGCCATAATGCCTCATGTGGCCATTGGTAAGTATACGGTTTCCTGCTGGCTCAAATGTCACCATCTGGTTTATGCCTGTTTAACATGATTGTAAGGAAGTTCCCACAAAAATGGGACTCGCAAGTAACCTGGCCTGAAGGGCCACAATATCCCAGTCTCAAATCTAGACTCAGTTTCCTGAGACTTACGTGTGCAACATTGGAGGGCCTGCTCATCTGCTGGATGTCGGCGTTGTTGGTGATGTTTCGCAATGTCCGGACGGCCGGGCTCCAGGTCCCTAGCATTTCTGATCGCTCAGAACTCTGGAGGTTTTGTCCAGCAGCCATCAAGTTAACCCGCATGTCAGGAGGCAGGATGTCCCCTGGGACAGGCGGGACATTGGCACACAGGTTAATGAGTCCTGGTCCTTTTCCCTGAGGCAGCCTGCGCTGGGCCGTGCTGAGTGGTGGGGCTTCAGCAGGAGCCCAGTTCAAGCTCCGCTCTTGCTTTTCGGGGGATGAATCAGAAGAGTCATCAAACATCAATTCCCCTTTGGATGCCTCAGCACTGGGCTTCGGAGAGAACGGCTGGTCAGCAGGAGAGGTTTCCGGAGAGCTGACTGCACTAGACTTCTCAGTGCTGCCCTCGTTCTGAGAGTCCTGCTCCTCGTTATCTCCCTCTTCCTCCTCCTCCTCCTCTTCCTCCTCCTCATAGATGATCAGACGGGGATGGTAAAAGGCTTCATCCTTCCTGCTCTTCTCAGACACACAGTCCAGGACCCAGTCAGGGGTGACGATCTTAATACTTGCTCTCTTGACAGCACGCTCGTATTTTTCCTAGGAGTGAAGCATAAACACATACCAGAGGATTCTGTCCCCTCTCGCCCTACAATCACACATTTGAGGGGGGAGCTTTAGGTGGATACATATGCAAAGCTGATGTCTCTGCTGTGCTATACAGAGGCAAAAGCATGCCTGCCTCTGCAAGCTAGACATTGAGAGCTGTCAAATGCCATAGGAAGAGGTTGTGATCGCGGCAGGAAGCTTTGGCTTAAATCAACTTTTATAGGTACATATAGAGAACTAGACATCTTTTGTTGTTGTTGGTCTTGGTTTTTTTTTCAAGACAGGGTTTCTCTGTTGTAACTCTGGCTGGCCTGGAACTCACTCTGTAGACCAGGCTGGCCTCAAACTCATAGAGATCCGCCTGCCTCTGCCTCTCAAGTGCTAGGATCAAAGGCACATGCCACCACTGACCCGCCTTACATCTTACATCTTTTATGGCAGAAACTAATACAAGCAGCTTCAGTAAACAGAATCTAGTCATTGCAAAGAGCTGCTTACACCTTTGATTCCTGTGCATGTGTGACACAAGACAATGGTGTATTTGACATGCTTACCCCCTTTGGCTCTGGAACAATCAAATGTGTGCACTTCTTGTTGAGGTTCAGCTGGCAACTGCCCCCGTGGAACGTGACCAAGGCCCACAGGGCACTTCTGTCCTCAGACGACACCTGGCAGAAAAGTGAGAAGCAAGACCTCACCACACGTTCAACTGTGTCTCCATCTCCACTTTATCACATGGCGGCGTCTGCGTTCATCAGTGGGCTCCTTCAGTTGACACTACATGTATGTTGGGACTCCCTCGGTCAGTTGGCCAAAGGATGCTGGTGAGAAAAGAGCAATACTCAGCTGCCCTGCTGATCCCAGCAGCTTCATCGTGTCACCAACTGAGCAAAACTGAGTACCACCAGGGCTGGGGAAGTAGCCGGGTGATAGAGTTTGCCTCGCATGTACAAGGCCTTGGAGTAGATCCCAAGCACCATAAAATACATTTTTAAAAATTTTCATCTACAGCTGGAGAGAAGGCTCAGCATTTAAAGCACTGGCTGCTCTTCCAGAGAACCGGGGTTCAACTCCCAGCACCCACATGGCTGCTCACAACTGTCTGTATCTCCAGTTCCAGGGAAGTCAACACCCTCTTCTCGTCTCCATGGGCACTGCACAGATGTGGTGCAGACACAGACATACAGGCAAAACACCCAAACATATAGAATAAAAAAATAAATATTTTTAAAATCCAATGATGAATAGAGAATTTTAGTCTATAATAAAAATGATACAAAAAAATGAAATAAAAAGAGCAGAAAGATATACTATTCCATTTTCCATCATTTCTGAAAACATCCAAACTTCAGAACTCTATTTATAGGAGCCAGTGAGATGGCTCAGTGGGTAATGCATTGTCATATAAGCCTGACGACCCAAGTTCAATCCCAAGAACACACACAAAAGCAAGAGGATCAACTTCACAAAACTGTCCTTTGACCTCCATGTGTATGCTGTGACACCTGACCTCACCCCTCCAAAAATAATCATAAAACTTTTAAATCATAGTTACAAAGAATTCCTTCAAAATTAGTAGCAAATCTCAATCACGACATGGATAAAGTTAAAAGATTAAAAAAAAATACAGTCAGTGGAAAGCCAAAAAGAAAAACGATCCATGGGAAAAGCCTGAAGCAGGTGTAGAAGCTACAGTTCTTACATGTGGTGGGGATGTGACAGACTCCAGCACCTCCTCCATGCTGCCACTGTTGCCAGCCTACTATGTGCCAGAAAGTGTGTCACATGCTTTTCACACTATCCTGACCATGACTGTGGCACACAGAACTTGCCACCTACCGCAGTGACACTTGGGAACAGTAAACAGTAGCCCAAGTGCAACTATACGCAAACACACACACCACCACCACCTGCTCCTCTAAGGCGGGACCACTGGGAAAAGCCAAACTAACTTTTTAAGGATAAAATTTAGTCTGAAAGGGGTAAAACAAATTACTTAAGATATGTAATGCAGCGTTGATCGTAAGATACTACAGAGGCTCATGAATCTTTCCTGGATAAATGTATAGTAAGTTAAGGACTGTGGTTGCTGAAGGCTGGGTTTGTCTCACTTGCTTAAAGTATTCATTAACAGCTGACTTAAAGCTGGCACGTAGCGCCCCCCCCCCCATTCAACCTTGTTCAGGCAATCGTGGGGCCTGTTCTGAATTCCACACTACTCAGACTGTGAATTTTCTAAAGTCATTTTCCAATCGGTACCTGACCAGGCTACTTTATTACTGGCTTTCCGCAGCACTTGTAGAAGAAGGTTAAATATCTGACAGAAGACTGATGCAATGACTCGCTCCTCCCAATCACAGACCACGCAATCTCCCAGTGACACACTATGCGTCTTTATTTAAAATGAGTGCAAAACCTAATCAAGATGCAGCTTTACCACTTGAGTGGCCATGTTGGAAAGGACCCGCTTCTTTACTAGCTATGCTAACTGGTCTTCACTGTGCACATCCTCCCCAAGATACCCCTCTCTAGGCAGGACACATTACCACACTGTGACAAGAGTACCAGACAGGGGGAGAACCCAGGAGAGCTGGATCACTGTCTGATAACCAGATAGTTATCTCCTGTCACCGTGAGCACATTTGGAACTCAAGTACTGCAAACACCCACAGCAGCTCGGGCCTCTGCAGCAGCTGTCACACCCCCACACCAGTAGCTGTCACCTCCTGGTCAAGGGATATGGGGATGCTTTTATTTGCACTCCTGTATTTTCTGTATCTCCAGGTTTTTAAAAGCAATCTCTTTAAATGGGAAAAGTACTTTTCTTTTTTAAAGCCATCTTTCTGAGTCTGTGTTGGCTCCAATGCTTTGCTGCCTCCTCTCAGGGTCAGGCTGAATCCTAGCTCTCCAGCAGGGGGCCAAGGCAGCTTAGACTGCCTGGCTCCTGTGCCAACCACACCTAAATGCCCTGACAACACACTGAATCACCTATGTGCCAAGACTCCCTCCTGTTGTCACTCCATGGAACCCCTGGCAAGCAGCAGAAGTATGAACACTAACCAACAATCTGCTTTTTTGTCCCAATGTTCTCCCAACGTAGAGAATCCCCTCTGACCCCAAAAAAGACTTGCTCCCCGACTACCAATCAGCACTCCTCTCGGCTGAATATGGTGATACCTGCCTACAACCATACCATCTGGGAAATGGAGACAGAAATTCAAGGCCATCTTTAGTGTCTTAGTTACTTTTCTACTGCTATGAAGACATACCATGATCAAGGCAACTTACAAAAAAAAAAAAAAAAAAAGCCTTTAACTGGGAACTTGCTTACACTTTCAGAGAGTGAGTCCATGACTATCATGGTAGAGAGCATGGTGGCAGGCAGGCAGGCAGGCATAGCTCTGGAGCAGTATACAGTATATCTGCTTACATCTGCTTCATAAGCACAAGGCAGAAAGAGACGACCTGGTGGGCTTTTGAAACCTCCCCAGTGACATTCCCCCTCCAAAAAGGACACACCTTAAATACTCAAATATATTAAGCTATGGAGGTCATCTCTCATTCAAACCACCACATTTAGCTACACACCAAACTGAGGTTAGCTTGGACTACATGAGACCGTCTCAAATATAGAGTGCCCTTCCTGCCAGTCTCCACACACAAAGAGGAAAGCCCATGACTCCTGAACTGATCTGCCACCTCTCACAGGGTCTAGCACAACCAAGAAATGTGACTGACATGGAACCGCAGCCTTCTCCATCTGGATTGCACCTGGCCAGACTCTATCAGGTTCCTGACCTCCTCTCTGAGGCCTCAGACTGCAACAACACCAGCACCAGACAGAAGATTACTGTCAGTAGGAATCCTTTTCCCCAACTCCCCCTAGAAGAAAGGACTGCTAGCTCTTCCCAATACCCCAGTGAGAAAACAGAGGCCTCCGGAACCAAGTAGGCCTCAACTCAGGTGTCTATGCCTGGGTGTGTGTGCACGGGCTCGTGCAGGCATTGCTGAAGGGGTGTCAAATCTTGTGGCAGTCTCCATGCAGGGCAGAGCCTAACCGTGAGGACTGCTCCTTGTGCTACACTTCGTGTTACAGCACACTGTGTTCCTCCATGTGTCTGGCCATGTGTAGCCTTGTTCATTTCCTGAGGGACGAGTTACACTGTAATTAATGTATACCCCAAGTCCCTGAGCTGCACACTGTACATATTTGTTAACATAGCTTAAAGCAAATTAACATTTTTTTTCTAGCAACCATAAAACATTAAGTGTTCCCAGTGTACACTTTAAGCTGACACAGGGTTTCTTCAGACAAGCCAGATAGCTCCCCCTTTCTTAAAGAAGCACTTTTGTCAGGAGCATGGTGGCATCTCTGAGAGTTTGAGGCCAGCCTGATCTATACAGTGAATTCTAAGACTAAACAGAGACCCTGTCTCAAAAAAAAAAAAAAAAAAAAAAAGAAAGAAAAAAAGTGCTTTTACCTCTGAGTACACAGAGGTTTTCAACTACATTCAGTAAGTGACTAACGTAACAGATGTGTACAGTAAGAAATCCATAAAGATCTGCCTTTTCTGAATTCGGTATTTCCTACTCAATGAACTTGCTGAAGGATGTATGATCCTGTCAAGACTTTGAGAATGCAGGTTAGTCCCCAGAAAAAACTCTGCCTCTGGAGCCCCACAAATGACGCCACTCACCTCTCAGTGACTGTACAGGCATGCTCTAGCCACAGATCCTCACTTCATCGCTTCTTCATGGGCATCCTCCCCATTCTCCAGGCTGACCACCCTAGGTGTCCGCAGCCCAGACTCCAAGACCATTTAGAGCAGTGGTTCTCACCTCACTGGTTGCAACCCATTTGGGGGGGTCAAATGACCCTTTCATCAGGGTCACCTAAGACCATGTGCACATCAGATATTTACATTATGACTCATAACAGTAGCAAAACTACAGTTATGAAGTAGTAAAGAAAAGTATTTTAAGGATGGTGTTCATTTGAACATGAGGAACTGTATTTAAGGGTCACAGCATCAAGAAGATTGAGAACCACTGACATAAGGGGCCTGTGTGGCTCCTGAGCTTCAGGGCCCTGGCTTCACCTTGCCATCTTTTCTCTCCTCCTGGTTCTGATCTCAAAACTATACTGAAGAACATACACAACCACACACAACCATCATTTACAAACTCATGCTGATCCCCTGCCCAGAGAGCAGCTGATCCCAGGAATACAAACAAAAACAGCAGCGTCTGTCTGCTCTTCCCACTTCAACATTGCTCTTAACTAGCACCTTGTTGTCCGATATCCCTTTCAAGTATGTTACATCCCGTAACCGCCTGCCTTACCCGAGGGCCTCTCCAGGCTCCTGGTGCCTCTCCCCTATGCTGAAGAACTGCCGTCATTCATCGTGTCCTCCAAGTTGCTCTGTGTAAGCTGCTCATGGATGCCCCAAATCCCATTGCACATCAGCATACTTGCACACCAAGCTCTACTTGATTTCCTACTAGCATGCCCAAAGCTCATGACCTGAAGACATGACTGCTCTGATTCATGGCAAAGACACTAACCCTACACCACAGCACTGACAAGTCCTGGGACCTGTGAGTTCCTGCCACTGCTAGGGTCCATGCTGCACCTGTGACCTCGGATCCCAGTCTTCATCTCCGTTCTCCACAGGTGTAAAATTCTAACATCCACCATGACTGCCATCACACCCACAGCTCCCAGACAAAATTTCACGGCACTGCTCAGTCACTTTAATCTCATTTTCCAAAGTCTCTAATATAAATGTTTATAATTCAAAATGAAATACATAGCTAGAACACTAAAGGCTTCTTTCCCAGGCCCAGACTCAGGGAGCTGCTTTTAGTCTTCCCTGACTTCCCCTGCTTGCCCACGCAACCTTGTCTTCCTCCGGCAAGGCACACTAAGCGTGGTAAATGGCCTTCTGGACCCATCTTCCTTCAGCCTACCCCACTCCAGGCCTGCTCAGGTCACACTGTCAAAGCTTGCCTCCCCTCTAAGCCAAGCCAACACCCTTTCTAAAGTACAGTTACACCTTGATCCCATGTTCACGTTCCATACAAAGCATGCCATGTGTACTATAACTCATTTTATATGTCACATGCAACCTATTACATCTACTACTACCACTGTCAAATGTAACTACTGGTCTAAGACTAAAGTGTCCTCTCACACTAAACTCTAGTTAATATTTAATATCTAATTAGCTCACTTAAAACCCCATAGTCATCTTATATTAGCATGCTTCCTGCTTTCTCATTTCCCCAAGTCAAGCCCACTGAACCTCACATCCTGTCCTCCCCACTCCAGTGCAGCCCGTCCTTCTCCCTTTCTCGGTGAGTTTGAACTCCTTCAGCAGAGGCAAAGCCTATGGAACCTGGAAGCCCAGTGAATGCCAGAGTAAGGAGTGAAACACACTACAACTGAAGCACACGGTGCTATGGAGAGATGGAGACATGGTAATCTGGCCTCACTTCCCACTTGTCTGATGTTCACTAAAAATCTGGAAAGCATAGAGATTATACAGAAAATGGTAGAGGTTATGCATACCCAGAACCCCCAGCATTTACAAGTTTACACATTAGCCAAAATTTAAGACTATCTTCATGTAAATAAACATTTATACCAGACAGGGGGAAAACCAAACTAAAAAATAAAGTAAAAGAAAAAAAAAATTTTAAGAGAACAAAAAACTTAAAAAATACAAATCTCAATAAATTCCTGCTCAAAGAAATAAGTGGGGTGGGGGCGCAACTTTAATGATTGCATCAAACTGAAGAAGCAAAACAAAAAAGAAGCCTTTACAATTCCACAGGATTTCTAGGATTTGTAAGACAGAAAAGAACAAGTAACTCCAGATAAACTTACTTACTCATTGCCTGGACAAAGGAGGGGTCACTCAGACTGGCAACATCATGTGTTGAAGGTTAAGTCTGGCCAACAACCTAACAGTGGCAACCCAACACTCCCTGGTTCCCGACCTGGGCAAGGCTGAGGGAAGAGGTGCGACAAAGGCCAAGTCCTCCCAGCTCACAGCCCCTGCTCTGCTCCTTCATCAGAGGCCTGAAGAGAGGGAAGGCAGGCCAGAGCCTCAGGCCTGCTGTCGCAGGCACCCAAGGGCAGGCAGTGGGACTGCTGTGGGCTGCCCGGCGGAGAGGGAGCACTCACCACTGTGCCTTCTCCTAAGTCACTAATTTTGGCACACTGTTGAAAGACTGTAACTCTGATTTTGTGATTGCTGTGCTGTGGTTTAGGCTTTTGTCAGCTGGGGTTAGAACAGGACACAACTACTAAGGATGCACTTTAAAACAACACCTACCTCTCTCAGGACCCAAAATTAACCACATCAACAGTCAGTCCCTCTTTTTCCCTGGCTGATGTAATGCTGTGCATCCACTATGTCCAGTTTTCTCACTCAACACCATGTCTCAACTTTACATACTTCTATAAGACATAAATTATCTGAACTACCACGTAAATGTATAAGAGGGGCTTCTTAAGTTCCCTCCCGCTGTTTGCTTCTGCCCTCCTGTAGACAGCATGTGCATGGCCATTCTCATTGCCACGCCTCTGACACTGGGAGTGTCACACAGACCTCGATACTGCTAAACCTTTACAGACGGCTGACTGACCTTGCCTACAATGAACAGTGTGTCCCCTGAATCCTCACCAAATGGCTTGATGGACTAATAATTCACTCCTTGGAGTCATCTGCTAAGATCTTTGTTACCTTTTTCTTACTTGTCTATATGAAAATCCTTGGACTACAATTCTGAGTGAATTTTGTGATCCTTAATTAAAGTATCATATTCAAGTTTTAAATATCTGTAATTTCTTTAAATTACACATGTATGTATATTTTATAGTTAGACAATGGTAAGTATGCTGGAAGTTGATTATCAAAATAGTTTAGCACAAAGACTCTAGGGAACTGGTCAACAGATAGGTCACAGGTCCAAGCGCATGAGCGCTCAGAACCATCATAAACAATAACCATGCTTACCTGAGAAAGGCAGGCAGTGAGTCCAAAAAAAATCTGACAGGACTCTGGAGAGAAACCATTGACTCTGTCGCACAGTTATTAAGATTGCAATGAGGTAAGATGGGCACAGCTGGCACGTCACGAACATGAGCCCGGCCGGCTCTCTAGGGCGAGCCCTGCCACCTCCCTCCCGCCTGGTGCGTTTAGAAAGTGAGACAGGCTGAAGATGCCCAGAGACTGCAGAGCAGATGGGAGTGAAGCATGGAAGGAAGTGAGCAATTTTTAGTAAAGGATATCACAAAATCCAATTCTCTACTCACATAACTAAGATGGACAGTGTGTTCACGGAGAAACTTCCTGACTCCAGACAGCTAACTACAAACCACGCACAGATATAGGGGAGCATAGACACATGGACACACACCCCAAGCAATATGCAGAAGATGTCAGAATGCAGCACCAAGGTTGTGCTTGTCCCACACAGGGTCCTTCCTAAAAGAGCCTGCATGTTCTGAACTTAGGCAGGACAACTCGGCCCCAGAATCCTCGGAATATAATTCCCAAGCCCTTTCCTAAAATCTAAGGATGACTGGAACATTTATCTGAGTTCGTTCTAAGATCTGCCATTCTAAGATCTTCAGGCACTGGGAGAGCAGGTCTCCTGGAGAAAGGAAGTCTTAAACACACTGGAGTATCCAGAGTTACAGGTGGAAAGGACCTACTGAGATAGGTGGGTTATGAACAGACCAAACTGTTCCCGTTTGGACTGTATCCTTTATGGATACACTGGCCAAACCTAAACAAGAGTCGTCCCTGCCCATGATAAATGGAGACTCCAGGACAAAGCCCTCTGCTCCATTATCCCAGGCCGTCCCTCCTTGCCACCTAACCTCAGGACTTCTTTCTAAAGATGGGGGAAGACACCAACAAATCTCAGTGACTAGCAGCCAGTCTTAGACTCTCATTATGGTGCGTTATGGACAGACAGGTATGAGCTCAAATAACCTACAGATTCCTAAGGAAATGTGGGGGAGACAGAAGGTCTAGAAAAAACACCAGGTACAGAACATTTAACTCCACCGCAGAAAGGTTCACCTTCCCAGGGTTGGTTTGTCTATCTGTTTGAAACCTATGCTTATAAAGATACAAAACAACAAAGAACCCTTCACTCTTTGGACTCAATCTCTGAGCCAGAACTGCATCCTCCAAGAGCTGCCGACACAAAAAGGCCCCTGCATCTAAGGCCCTTGGTGTCTCATTCATGTCTTAGTTGAGTCCCTCTGCTCAGACTTGAGGGGTATGTGCATTTAAAAGAGCCGCATGTCACAGCTGTAAAATGAAGCACTGGATGATGGTGCCCAGTCCCACCACCCAGCTGATCTTCAGTTACTAGATGGCAGAAGTCATTTCCAAAGTCAGGTTCTGCCTCGACTTGCCTCTCCAGTGAAGCTTCATCCTGACATAGTGAACCAGAAGCCACTAGGCCTACAGGAAAAACAGTGATGGTGAGGAGTATCCCAGCTGGGACCCAACACAGGAGGAACCTGGGACGAGCGAGAAATAGGACATGGCTTACACAGCTGGGAAAAGGTTGCACAGGGCAGTGAGTTTGCTTTTGATTTTGTTTTGAGAAAAGGTCTCATATAGCCCAGGCTAGCTGTGAACTCTCTTATGAAGCCGAGGATAACAAACTATTCTCTTGCCCCACCTCCTGAATGCTGGGATTACGGGCATGCGCCATCATGCCCAATTCATGCAGTGTCAGGGATTGAGCCCAGGACCTAAAATGAAGATAACCTGAGGTGAACACCCCTAGGCCCAGCACAAGGTCATCATCACTGTACTTTCATGCCCAGAGCAAGTGCCGGGCAGGAGTGTAGACAATAAACCTGCTGTGGGATCTAACTAACTGGAAAAGATGAACACATGCTATCAAAGTGGGAGCTTCCTTCTTCTGTTCCTAGTCATTCATGACCTTCTCATCTGACTTAGAATCCTAAAACTATTCTTTGTCTAAATAGACATCCTAAGACTGAAAAGAGATGAAACTCTGGGTCCCCGCCAAAACTGCTGGTCACAGCTTTTTGACACAGGTAATGACGAGGACCAGGTACATACCATTTCATACAGGATAGAAAAGAGCAGGGACAGAGGTGCAGAGGAAACGGCTGGCCCAACTCAGGAGACCACTAACTCAGTACATCTTAAACTCACAGCTATCCCCTGGACCCCCACTCAGGAGCTCACTAACTCAATGCATCTTAAACCTGCAGCTCTCCCCTGAACCGCCCCCCACTCAGGAGCCCATTAACTCAATGCATCTTAAACCTGCAGCTCTCCCCTGAACCGCCCCCCACTCAGGAGCCCACTAACTCAATGCATCTTAAACCTGCAGCTATCCTCTGGACTCCCACACAGGAGCCCACTAACTCAATGCATCTTAAACTTGCAGCTCTCTCCCAGGCCCCCACTCACTCAGTGAATCTCAAACCTGCAGCTATCCCCCAGGCCCCTATTCATAAGACCACTAACTCAGTGCATCTTAAATCCACAGCTATCCCCAGACCTCAATGAAGAAAAGGATACGGCAGGAGAGCACCACACTGCACGGACAGAGTCACCCAGGAAGGCTGAAAAAGAAAAGAATTCACACAAATCAAAAACCATTCACAATCTGTGACCAAAATGACATGACTTATGACTTCACAGTAGTTGCTTATGGAAATTAAAAGGCTTTGAGGTGACCCGCTACAACGTCCATCTGTATGCACGAGGACCAGGTAGCAGCAACCAGAGATCATGTGCCCAAGCCACAAATCTCAGTCCCAGAATGAAGCAGTCATAGCATTCCTTAGGAATGTGACAGACACGTGGGTTTAGGTCCACGTCCTTACTACTGCCCACCTCACCTGCCAGCCCAGCCCAATTAGGAAACAAACCAAATTCACAAGGTTTTGTTTAATTTAAAACCAAAGATACACAACGATATCTACAAATCATTCTTTCCTAATCTTATGAATTCCAAATTTGCCTTCATTACAAAGTAGATTAAAAGCTACCTTCTGGGCACTTTATATTATTGAAAAATTAGCTCACCTTATATTTCTAATTCAATTTTAAAAATCAGATCACTCTATTTCAAGAAATGACAATCTGGCTGCGCGGTGATGGCACACGTCTTTAATCCCAGCACCAAGGAGGTGGAGGCGGAGGCTGAGGCAGGCAGATCTCTGTTAGTTCGAGGCCAGCCTGGTCTACAGAGTGAGTTCCAGGATAGCCAGAGTTACAACAGAGAAACCCTGCCTCGAAAAACCAAAAAACAAAAAGAAAAGACCACCTGAAAGTCTAGCAATGGCCCCAGTTAGCCCGCTGACTTCCAGAAGCCTGGACAAATGAAACACATACTCAGTTACTCGTTACTGAGGCAACAATGTAATCAGCAAAACATATTTCAAATCTGTGCAGAGATGGTGCAAGACTTTGGGGCAGATAGTGAACAGGAAGAATGCAGTCTGCTCTCATGCTCCTCAGTAAGGTAGACAATATGGTCGGGTCTGCCTTACTGCCCTACATAGTATTTTTCAAGTGACACGTAATTCTTTCTTTTTTTGGTTTGAGATAGGGACTCATGGCACTCCCCAGGCTGGACTCAAACTTAATGCAGAGCTGAGGCTGGACTTGAATTTGTTACCACACTAGAATTCCAGTCCTACACCACTGTGCCCAGCTAAAACCTGTTTTCTATGACAAGAACAGAAAATATTTTACAAAATGAAGACTGGCTGTATCTGGGATCATTTCACCATAGGCAGGAGCTGACTTACTGGATGATATGGTGCTCTGGCAAAAAGTACTTGACATTTTCTTGCTTTACCTAACACTGCTCCCTACTTTCTGATAATCCTGATAATTCCAATAAAATACAGGTACTGAGCCAACATCAATAACCTGTATTGGACCAGGCACTTGTAACCCCTGAGATAGATTTGGCAAGGCAGGAGGACA
The DNA here is from genome assembly GCA_026225945.1 of Cricetomys ansorgei. Lineage (NCBI taxonomy): Eukaryota > Metazoa > Chordata > Mammalia > Rodentia > Nesomyidae > Cricetomys > Cricetomys ansorgei. Next base: position 3,304,731 of record JAMJFZ010004042.1, read on the forward strand.
AACCTAGACCACATATGGAGACTATCTCAGAGAAGATATACTTAAAACAAACAAACAAACAACAACAAAAAAAAAAAACAAGCTTTGTGGCTCAGTCTCCGTCTTTTGGTTTTTTGAGACAGGGTTGCCCTGTGTAGCCCTGGCTGTCCTGGAACTGGCCTGTTCTGGCCTCAAACTCGAAAGACCTGTCTCCTGAGTGCTGGGATTAAAGGTGTGTAGCATCACCACCCAATCTTAGACCTCAAGGTCAAGCTTTCTTCCCCACAGGGACACCCAGAAGGCAATGGAACCTGAGGAGCCACAACTAAGCTTAAGGAACAGTCCCTGCAACAGTCACAGTCTGCCCCAGAAGGCTGTCCTGGCATCCAGCAATGTGCTGCGAGAACTTCGGACTGGAATATAATGGTGGCACTTTGCTTCTGTTCAGTAGGAAGGGACCCTGGGAACTCCACGGTGCTCTTATGCAGCTTTAGAAAGCACCAGTTTGGAAATGTATCTCTTTATATTACATCCACCCAGCTTCACAGCCCTGAGAGCCTTCACAAAGGCTGAGAAGGGTTCCCCAACTTAAAGACCACTTCCAAGCCCGTGCTAAGAAGAGGAGGGTCACCTTTCCAGGCACCAGAGTAATGCAAAGCTAGGCACACAATAGGAAAGCTGAATGGAAATAGGCTAGAGATGGCTCAGGAGCATTGGCTGCTCTTACACAAGACTCAGGTTTGATTCTCATACATGCAGGCCAAACATTCATACACATAAAATAATTTTTAAGAAGTTAGTTTCCAGGTTGCAGTGGTTTGAGTAAGAATGCCTCCCACTGGCACATATATTTGAATATTTAGTCATCAGAGAGGACAATTTGAAAAGGATTAGGAGGTGTGGCCTTGTTAAAGGAAGTATGCCCACTGTGGGTGAGCCTTAAGGTTTTAAAAGCCCAAGCCAGGCCCAGCCCTCTCTCTCCCTTTCTTTCTTTCTACAAATCAGGATACAACTCTCAGCTACTGCTACAATGCCTGTGTGTGTGCCACCATGCATAATGGACTAAACCTCTGAAATTGTAAGCAAGCCCCAAATTAAATGCTTGCACTGGTCATGGTGTCTCTTCAAAGCAATAGAACAGTGACTAAGACAGAAGTATAGGCCAAAGAATATGCCTGTCCCTGGACAGGCCTCAGCCGGTCAGCTAAATCCATATTCCAGTACCTGCATGGGAGCAAAGACAGGCCTCAGCTCAGACTCGGAGGATACGGTAAGAAGTGTCCCCAAAGACTCAACTGCAGGTCAGTTCTGAGAAGCCCTGTGAGAAACCACGACAGTGGTTAACGCAGGCACTACCACAAATAACAGGTGGGCTGGGATGCTGATGTGGGTCACCCACTCAAGAACTGTAGCAAAGGAGGTAGAGTGGGACAGTCTGACACAGCGGCACAGTGGTAGTTCTTAGAGCTGCAGCAGCAGTACCATACACAGGCATGGTACGTACGGCAGGATGCTCTACTCAGACTACAACTTTGTAGTCACTATTCTGAAATGTCACCTTTCAATTGGTTAACTCCTCTTGCAGGATGAAGCTGCCTGCGCTGCTGGCTGTAGCTCACTGATCCTATAGACGGTGGTATCTGGCAATTTCCTTCATCTTCTCAGGTAGTTGTACCCAAGTATTTATCTAATGTTCATTTTCTTTTTATTTTTCCTTTTTAAGTCAGCAACTCCTGCAATTTATATTTCTTTTGGTGCTGAGAACAGAACCCAGGGCCTCATGTATGCTGAGCACTGCCCTGCCACCAAGCAACACCCTTAGCCCCTATAGGTCATGTGTGTGTGTCTATGTATGTGCGCGCATGTGTGATAAGGATATGTGTGCACCCATGCATGTACCTGCAGAGGTCAGAGGAGGATATCACGTGTCCTGCTTTATCACTCTTTATCCTAGCCCCTTCGAGCAAAGTCTCCGACTGAACTTGAAGTCGGCTGGGGGTCAGGAAGCCTTAGCAATCCTGCCTCCATCCTTCCCTAGTACTAGGGTTATACATATACATGGCCACATACGGCTTTTTTTCATAGGTGCCGGGAATCAGAACTCAGGTCCTCGTGCAAGCAAGCTCTGTTTCCCACTGAGTCATTCCTCTCCCCAGCTCTGATTATTAAATTATGGGATAAGCTATCTTACATATGAATTTTATTTCAGAGACTAAAGGAATAACACAAAGTATTTATTGCAAAGGGTGTCTTGGGTCAAATATGTTTAAGACCCATCACTATACTTGGTCTGGCAACAGTGACCCAAGGCCCCCAAAAAACGTTTGTCAGATAAAATTTTTCACTCTAAATCTATATGAGACACTCAATCACTTTGACATACAATGGCTAAGAAAAAGAAGCTCACAGGAAGGGCAGACTGAGATGCAAACCAAAGGAGAAGCCTGCCTTTGCTCATAGCCAGACCTCTGGCAAGCTCTAGCAAGAAGCAGCAGGTAAAGTGCCCAGGAACCACGCTGACCACCAGTCTTCACAGACACAGTGGGCCTGAGCTGGCAGCACAGAGGCACATGTGCTGGTGTGGAGACAAGAGCACTCTATTTATTGCTATAAATGAGTCGTCCTCTGATGTGGTAGTTTCCTGAGACTATGGGTCAAAAACCTCTCTGTAACTCTTGAGGCAGACCACCCCTCAGGCTCATTTTTAATGATGAAGCCTGCAAAGTTTTCCAGATCCCAGATACTGGGAAGGTACCACATCCTACAGCAGCCCCTCAGTACCCGATTTGACTCAAGTCACCTCACTCCTAACTGCTACTGTAGAATCATGGTAACTTGAATGCTGGCTTCTTAAGGTAAAGCACTAAACAGCATGAAGAGGGGTCATGGCAGCAGGTAAGGAACAAAACTAAAGGATCACTGACTTAGGGTTTTATTGCTGGGAAGAGATACCATGACCACACCAACTCTTAGAAAACATTTAATCAAGTCTGGCTTATAGTTCAGAGGTTCAGTCTACTGTCGGCATGGCAGAAAGCATGGTGCAATGCAGGCAGACATGGTGCTGGAGAGAGAGCCAATCTGGATCAACAGGCAGCAGCAAAAGAGAGTGAGACTGGGCCTGGCTTGAGCATATGAAACCTCAAAACCTGCCCTTAGTGACATACTTCCTCCAATAAGGCCACACCTACTCCAACAAGACCATACCTCCTAATAGTGTCACTCCCTATGAGCCAATGGGGTCCATTTTCATTCAAACCACCACAGCCACCATAAAAGTAACGTTACAGGGACGCACCCTGACTTGCAGGTGGACAAAAGCTGAACAAACTGCTGCTCACCAGCTGAAGCCCCACAATCTATGACCAAGTGTCCACAGGACAGGTTGTAGAACAGTCCAGATGGCCACCAGGTATGTAGCTAGTACAATGACCCTTATTACGGGAGACGAGGGCAGTTAGCAGCTAAGAAGCTGGAGATCAGGACCACTGGCCACCATGGCGAGGACAGCTGTCTTGAAGAGGCTTCTGGAATCAAAATATGCCTTCCTCCAGTGTAAAACACCTATCTGACAAGGCAGCAAAGCCACTTCCTAGGACAGGTTTCTAGGCTGGAGAGTTGGCAGGAAGTGACAGCAAGGGAGCATTCCCACTAAACAGAAACTACTCACATAGCAACCAAGTCCCAAAGTTAAGGCAGGCAACAATGTTTAAGGGCTTCGTTCACCCGACAAGGTCCCATTTAACACTGGCCTGCAGAAAGCCCGGCAGAAAGCCCTGCTATAGGGCCAATGCACTGCTGTGGAGATACATGATGGGAGGCAGAGGCTCAGACTTTCTACTGACCTTTACAACAGGCAAGTCAAAAACCTCCCGGGCTTCTCCCACCTCTGGGTTGTCCCCATCCTCTGAAATGATGTGTGAGGCCAGGGCATTGTAGGAAACTTCCTTGGCTTTCCCAGCTTTAAGAAGCTGAATAACCTAAGAAAACAAAACAAACAACACAATTAATAAGAAAAATACTGTACTGTCTTCCTGGTTCACAGAAGTCATTATTAGCAATGGCTGAAACATTCAATAAAAATGCACCCTGTCTCCTACAGAGAAGCCTTTTTTGCTGAGTGATAAGATCAATAAAATGCTTTTGGACAATAAAACGCAGCAACCCGATTCACAGCCCAAATCACAAAGATGCAGTGGCCAGCTACTACCATCTTCCGTCTTCTAGACAGACAGGATACATCAGAACACAACAGCACCTGCTGAGCTATATAGGGTACCTGCTCTCCAACCCAAAAGCTGAGGACTGGCGTTCCATCACAGTTAGGAAGTTTCTAGAAGCCACCAGGAGAATCCTGACTTGTTGGTGCCCATCAGGCAAAACATACACACTGAGGGAGGGCCCAGCAGGGAAACTCAGATCCAACCATGTAGTCTTTGGTGCTATGCACAACAGTCTTTCCTTAACTCATAGAAGGGTATCACAAAGGAAGATGACACCATCAGATCTTACGGATGGACATCAGCATAGGAATACACGGGTTGGCCATGTACCCAGACACACTTGTGAAGACACAACTGTGACAATTCTCACAATTGAGAGAGGCAGGCCACTAAAGCAATGTCAGTAGCAACAGAAGGAAAATACAACAGAATTAACCAGACAGTAAGTAGACAGGTTGCAAGCATAGCAGAAAAGGCAAGATAGAAATGCAGGTACTTCCCTGAGGGATTGATCAGAAGCAGAGAGGACACAGGGCCCTGCTGGGCTTCAGTGTAGGCATACTACTCTTTGGTAGCATGTGACACCTGGTGAGAGACCCCCAGTTACATGTAGAGAAGACCCTGGCTCTCCAGAGATCATTACCATCTGCTACAGACGGGAGTCAAAACTCTGAGAGCCAATGAGGCAGGCACCCGGATGCCAACCGCTAAGAACTTGTCAGGAACACACGGAGCTAAGAGTAGCATCACAGAAGAGCGACTTGACAGGGGTGTAGAGGCCAGAGTCAAGAGCTGAGAGCAGCATAGTGTCAAGGACAGTAGGCTGATCATCATCTAAGAACTGGAGCAACCAAGTAAGCGTATCTGATGCATAGACAATCAACAGTCACCAGACACCTTGCCTGCACCCCAAGCATCTTTACCTTCTTCACACATGGACTCCACCCACCTGCTGCAGCCTTGCACACTCAGGAACATGCATACAACAAGGCCTCCCTGAGCTTCTCTTTCTCAGGTCCCACTGCTTTCTCTTCATGACAAACTTCCAGACACAAGTCTCATTTTGCTGTCCATCTTTTCTCTGTATTCGCTCTTCAACTCCCTGAAGTGGAACTCTATCCACCAAATTGGGGAAACCCAGATCTCAGTCACTGAGGGCACCAAAACTTCTTCCCAAACTGCATATTACTAATTCTGTCTCACAGGAGCCACCTTGTAACTCTGCCCAGTGACCATCAGGACACATGCCAAGCATATATAAATGCCTTCAATTCCTAGCACACACAGAAAACAACTTCCTGTGCTCAATATCTGCTTATTTACAACTCAACACCTACACCATCTACATCTGTTCTATTCGTAGGACTGAGCATTCAGACATGCTCTCCTGCGGTACACTGTGTACCAGGCCCAGTGCCCGGCCTGCACTGGGGTGCTCACCACCTGTGAGCTTCCTCAATCTGTATTACAAGACTCAAAGAATAGGTGCCCTGGCTCTAAACCTTTTAGAAAACGCACTATTTCATATTACAAGGGCTTGCCAGGGAGATTTATTTAGGCATTCAGATTTCACACATAGTTTGGGCAAACAGCTCAGTTCAGTGTTCTGGTTTCAAGTGACATTTGGTCCAAGTCTCTTGTAAGAGCCAAAGTCCTAAAATGAAGAACAAAAAAAGGGTAAAGAGAAGAAAAGTGGTGGTGGTATTGATAAGTACTGGAAAAAGCCAGTTACAAGCACTCATCCTGATCACTCTGGGCTCAGCCATACGTCTCTGCAACCCAAGACCCAACGGACCTCTGTTACTAGGATACATGTATGAGCCTCTGGAAGGCCAAGCTCAAGAGGCTCTTTAGACAATTCTTTCCTTAGGACCCGTTCAGCTTACATCACGAGACAACACAACTGTACGCATAGTTTAGGAAAGAAAATGTCTGGGATACTGTCCTGAAGGTACCACGACCACAGGCAGTGTCCTGTGGATGGATCCAGACTCATGGTTACACGCTCGAATCTCTGCGACCGTGGTGAGCAGGATACCTTCCACACCTACCATACAATTCACCCTTACGGAAAATCAGGGACCCGGAGGGCAGGCCCCTCTGCAAGGGACACGCTCAGCAGGGCCCCGCAGGATGCTCGGCCAGCGGCCGCAGCAGGTCGGTCCTCGCGAGGCCCCCTCCCGCGGCCCTCCACGGCCCGGCGTGCCCCGCGGCTCCGGCCCGGGGTCCTGCAGGGCGCGCGCGCAGCAAAGTATAGATGGCCCGGCGGAGGGGCCCCGCGCGGGCGGTACCTGCGGGTCGATGTCGCCCACCGCGTAGTACTTGACCTCGCGAAACAGATCCTCCGGAACTTCGGGCGCCGGCTCCGACATGGTCGCGGCGGCGCGGCGGCACCGGTCCCCGCGTCCCCTGGCCCGCCGCGCCCGGCGCCCGCAGCGACGCCAACCGCCCGGCCGCGCAGCCCGGCCAGCAGCCGCCGCCGCACTCCGACCCGCGCCCCCGCCCGCCCGAGGCCCGGAGCGCGGGAGCCGCGCGCGCCCTGAGGCACGTACCACCGCGCCGAGCCGGCAGGGGAGAACACAGAGCTGCCCCGTCCTGAGCGCCACACAGAGACCCCCCCTCCACCGCCGCCCCGGGCTTCAGATCGGATGCTCTAAAACACTACGCACCGCATACGGCAGCCCTACGCTCGCTGAGTTTCCATGACCGAGAACCGAGGATGCCTAGAGCCCGTACCCCCCACATGGTCACGGTGAACCAGCCAGGGGGCGTGGCCTGGGCGGGGCTCCCGTCACCCCGCGCGGCCACCTGGCGGCGCATGCGCGAGGGAGGCGGAGCCTAGGTACGGACGGCGACCTGAAAAACCTAGCATGCGTGATTCTGGTTGCTACCCGGGCTCCTACTGGGAGACGCATGGTCTGGCCCAGGGCCTTGCTGACCCTGGCTGATGGTCAGTTTTCTTCGTCCTCTCCTTCCGAGTCTGCTGAGGCAGTCGGTGGGGCCCTGAGCCTCAGAGAGGTGGCTTAAGGGCAAGTAGGAGCCGGGGCATGGCTCAGCAGGCAAGGCACCTGCCGCCCAAGCCGAAGACCTGAGTTCCATCCCTAGGGTCCACGTGGTGGAGAGACCCGATTACTGAAAGTTGTTCTCTGACCTCCAAACGCACACCGTGGCGTTCACACAGGCACACAGACATACATATTTAGTGATTAAGTGCATGTAATTTTTTTCTACGTGTATTGGGAGTTTTTCCTGCATGTATGTGAAAGAGAGCTTCGGATCCCCTGGAACTGGAGTTACAGGCCATGTGGGTACTGGGAACTAAACTTGCAAGTGTTGCAAGAGCACCAAGTGTTCTTACACGCTGAGCCATCCAACTCTCAGGCAATTTAATGTTAAAAGATAAACAGAATCCATAAAAAATATTTTCACAGATACTTATATTAATGTGAATGTGCAGAGTTGTGGGATATTTCATAGTTATGGATAATATTCCTATATGTTTAAAAATGGAAAGGTGTTTTCTGACGCCTTACAACAAATAGGGGAACCGTGTCCTACCTGGCCACCCAGTTCTCCATATGAATAGGCCATTCGTTAACCTTAAGGTTAGGCTCCATTTATTTGGAATGAAAAAGCACCTAGGGCTGGGCAGAGAGGAGGGAAAAAAAGAGAAAACTGAGGGGAATAAAGGTGTGGAAAAGCAATGGAGTGAGCTCTGTCTAAGCCACCGAGAAATGGACCCCCTGAGACTTCTCATGGCTTGTAATTAATAAATAACATGGAAAATTCAACTTTGGACATATATTAACACAGAGTTATAGGAAGCAATACCAAGTTAAGACTGTTATATTGGGTGCAAAATTTGCTCCCAAGGACCAGGGAGGGAGACCACCCATGTAAAAGCAAAGGCACTTTCATTCTGCAGAGAAAAACCCACATGCCATGGTCAGACACCCATGGAGATGACTGACTCAGAACAGAGAATTACAACTTCTTTTATTGACAGAAAAAGGGGTTTTCCACATAGATGAGAGAGTCTGGTTTTTAATTAATGGACACAGGTGTAGTTCACAAGTGTCCGTGTGGCTACATTTTTGGGCAATACCTGGCAAATTAGTCATTAGAAACAGGCATCTGGTTTATGGCCTTTAGCCTTCAGGGCTATCTGGCCTGATAAGACTGATTACCCTTAGCATGGCTATCTGGCCAGATAGAGCTAATTACCCTTAGTATAGTCTTCAGGGCTACCTGGCTGGATGAGATAATTTGCCCTTAGAGTAGGGAGTTAGTAAGGTCAGGCTTAGGTCGAGGCCTGGAGCACGTACACAAAATAGGGATAGGGTCTCTGAGCAGATACACAAAATAGGGTCTATGGGATCTCTGAATAGAGGTTCTGGTTTCTAAAGATGTGGGGTCTTCACAGAATGGCAAGTCTTACCACTGGGGCAAAGCTGTTCATTAATTAAGCTTTTTGTTTTCTGTGATCTTTCTGAAGATTGAGTGTTGGTGTTCTTAGAATTCCCTCAGATGGATTCAGAGCACGGTCATTTTGTTTGACAGCCTAAAGCGAATAAGCACCCTACTTACTGCTCACACTATTTCAGTAAATAATAATAATGTATTTTTTTTAATTTTCTCTTGAAAAGAGAAACGGAATTTAATTTAAAAAATTAGATAAACGGAATTTAATTTTTAAAAAAATCCAAGTGTGAAGGGCTGGAGAGATGGCTCGGCAGTTAACAGCACTAATTGCTCCAGCTGAGGACCCAGATTTGGTTCCCAGCACTCGCACGGCAGCTCACCTGTAATTCCAGTTTCAGGATCTCCAATGCCCTTCTTTTGGTCTCCGAAAACATTGCAAGCATGGAGTGCACAGACATACAGGCAAAAAAATGAGACTGAAACTAGGAAAAACAAAAGTATGTTATTGAGATAGTATTTGATAACAGCTCTCTGGAAGTCAGTAGTGTGTGTGCATGTGTGTTTCTATGTATGAAGTCTGTGCATGGGAGCTTCCCACTGTCTGTACCTCCAGTTACAGAAGTTCTGAGGCTCTCTTCTGGCCTCCAAGATCACCAGGCGTGTAGGTGGTACATACAAAATAAGGCAAACAAAATAAGAATAAATCTTTAACAAATTAAAAATACATTTGGAAATCATACACAGTGTTTTACTTTTGTTGCTGTTCAGTCTAGCTGGCTGTACATCCCTTAAAGTTAGGTATTAATGCCTGGCGGTGGTGGCACACTCCTTTAATCCCAGCACGTGGGAGACAGAGGCAGGAGGATCTCTGTGAATTTGAGGTCAGCCTGGTCTACAGGACAGCCAGAGTTAACAACAGAGAACCTCTGTCTTGGGAAAAAAAATAGGTATTCTCAAGTTCAGTTTAGATTTATGTACAGGCTACAGCCCAGCTTAAATCAGGACTCTATTTGGGGGTCAGAAAAGAACTGACAACAGTACAAGATCTCCAAACACACAAGAATCTAAAATAATTCAGAACCTAATGTGTGGTGAATCCAAGGTGTTTGTGGCCATGCCAGACCATGTTGCACCATGCCTCCCTCGCAGCCTTGGTTCTGAACACATAGCACATGCAATCTGTGCTGCACATGTGGTGCTCACACCATGCAGTCCCAGCAAATGCTACCTGAAACACCTCAGCTCAGATTCAGGACCGCTGTCTACTATGACTTGTAGTGTTTGCACTGTACATACAAAGTTATCTGCTTGTATAGAGACATAATGGTTTAATTACAGGAAACAAAGACTTATTTTTTCTAAGTTATTCATGCCTGTCAATCAAAACCAACAATCAGTATATTTCTCTTGGACTCTATAAAAGGAAACCCCAAACAATAATTGGGAGACCTGAGAAGTCTCATGTTGCCTGCTGTCAATTTTTTTTTAAAGATTTTATACAGATATATGGGGGAGAGGTGCATGCTACACATGGGTAGGTGCTGGAGAGGACCAGCAGAGGATGTCAGAACCCCCAGAGCTAGAGATACTGGAGGTGTATATGTAGGTGCTAAGAACCAAATTCAGTTCCTCTGCAAGAGCAGCAAGCTCTCCTAAGCACTGAGTCACCTCTCTAGCCCCCCCAGACACCCCATCACTCCTGACAGTGTATTTCTTTCTGACCTGTACTGTCACTTTGCTTTTGAATAAAGCGTCTTTATTGCTTTGCAGATCTGTGTATGTTTATTTCAGTTCCTTCCATAGGATACCAAGAACTTGGAAACAGCCTGCTGGAAACTATCAATAACCACTTGAGTGAGAAAAGAACAAGGGACTTATTCTGGCCACTCTGCCTCTAGGGTCTGAGTGTATGCCAATCCTTTCACCCCAGGCTTCTTTCCTACCCCTGCATCCAGCCCCACCTGTACCCCTTAATTCCTTTGCAGATGATCCTGACTTCAGCATGCTGCTTCCAATTATGTCTCCCACAAGATGGACATGAAACCTGATAAAGACAGTGAGATGTGTTTCCTTTCAAATACGTCTTCATCAAGGAGTTAACAAATAACCAGGCAGTGGTGGCACATGCCTTTAATCCCAGCACTCAAGAAGCAGAAGCAGGCAAATCTCTGAGTTCAAGGCCAGCCTGTTCTATAGAGCAAATTCCAGAACAGCCAGGGCTACACAGAGAGACCCTGTCTAGGGAAAAAAATTCAAAAAGGAAGGAAGAGAAGAAGAGGAAGGACAAGGAGGAGGAGAAGGAGAAAAGAGAAGAAGCTCTAAAATCAGTGAGCCTGATCATGGTGGAGTGAATCAGGTATGACAGAGGAGACCCACAGCTGAGGTTCCTGTTGGCCAGAAGAACTGAGGAGGCTTAGGTGGTGTGGGAGAGTTCTTTTCCTTTTTTAATGAAGCAGAGCTTCATTTTATTAAGGAATAGTTTTAAATGGGATGTGGTGGTTCTTCCCTGTAATCCCAGCACACAGCAAGTAAATGCAGAAGGACTGAAGTTCAAGGCCAGCCTTGGGCAACACAAGACCCTGTCTTAAAGAAGAAATGTTGCCTAACAGGGAGACATGGGTATAAGCTTCTCAAGAGAGAGTCTCATTCAAATGTCTTAGCATCTATATATGCAATATGGGTGACACTGAAAGTTATACTGCCCAAGGAATTTAAGAGATTACATAAATGGCTTTAGTATACTTAAAAAAAAATAAGGTCACACTATATAGCCTAAGTTGACATCAAATTGTTAATGTTCCTACCTCTACCTCCTGAGACCATGGTGGAATACAACCCCACCTACATAGGCTGCTTTTTATCTAGAAGATATTTCTTTAGTGACTAACTTTGTCAGGTGAGGCCAGGTGTGGTAATGCACACCTTTATTTAGTCCCAGCACTAGGGAGGCAGAAACAAGATCTCTATGAATTCCAACCAGCCTGTTTTACATAGCAAGTTCCAAGAAAGCCAGGGCTACTCAGTTAGACCCTGTGTCAAAGGTTGGTGGGGAGGAGATTGTTGGGTGGCTATGAGATTTACAGGCTTAGATAAGGTCAAAGCAATCCTTACTTTTCTAGGTCACACGAAGTCAACGGGGTATATTTTGGTTATAGACAAGGCTCCTGATCTTTGTGAGATTCCTTTTTTATTTTAAAATGTATTTCTAATGTTTATATGCATGTTTGATGTGTAGGGGCATGTGGTCGGTACCAGTACAGTACAATCTTTTACCCTCTATTTAGGGAAGGAGAAATAAAAGATAGAAATCTTCACTGCTTATAAAATGAGAGAGAGGCAAAAATCTTCACAGTCTCTTTTAGGTTGTCCGAAGCTCAAGGAGGACTAGCTGACAGTGAGTCAGACTAACGTATCAGCTCACAACCTGTAAACTCAATCTCTCCAACCTTTGTTCTTTTAAGAATTAACACACTAATAATAACAACTCAATGAACGAACCACCAACCAACATCTACTCCAACTCTCATGACTTCAGACTTTTTATATCCTAAGCCAAAAGTTCCCATAAACCCATGTGGCACCCAAGCCCCCAAACAAGCTACAGGTGCCACGACTGTATCCAACCAAATTATAGCCACCTGCATCAAGCATTCCAACCGCAACTCGTAAACAACTATACTACAGCTGGGGTGGGAACACAAACCTAATCCAAACGCCATTTTGCATTTTTATAGAAGCCAAAATAACAAAAAACCTCTTCCAAGTGTTCCACTACAGTGGTCCTTTTCTATTGCTGTGATAACACATCATAACCAAAAAGAGTCTGTAGAAGGGAGAGTTTATTTTGGCTTACGGTTCTGGAGAGAGAGTCCATATGGCAGGGGAGGCGGGCAGCAGGCAGCTGGAGCAGGAAGCTGAGAGGTCACATCTTTGTACAACACTCGAAAGCAAGTGGGTGACATAGAAGTGAGATGAGGCCATGAACTCTCGAAGCCTGCCAGAGTGACATACTTCCTCCAGCAAGGCCCCACCTCCTAAAGCAGCGGTTCTCAACCTTCGTAGTGCTGAGACCCTTTAATACAGTTCCCCGTGTTGTGGTGACCCACAACCATAAGATTGCTTCTGTTGCTACTTTGTAACTGCGATTTTGCTACTGTAATGAACCATAATGTAAATGCGTGTGTTTTCCGTTGGTTGCAAAGGGGTCACGACCCACTGGTTGAGAACCGTTGTCCTAAAGGCTCCATAACTTCCCCAAACAGCACCACTGACAGTGTTCACATATGTGAATCTATGGGGGACATTTCTCATTCAGACACGCATACCACAGAGTGTGTATAGAGGTCAGAAGAGAACTTTGTGGAGTCAGATCTCTGCTTCCACCTTCATACGTAAGTCCCAAAGTGATCAGTGATCTGGTTTGAGCAGCAAGAATCTTTATCCCCTGAGCCATCTAGCTAGCTGGCTCTTTTGTGAGAATTCTTGGTTCTTAGCCAGCAAGAGTAAGAAGCTCCTTTGCCTGCCACGTCCCCTTATTTTCCCCTGCCTTTCTATCTTGCCTCAGTTTCCCCTTCTCAGACTTTAATAACTCAAAGGGTTAATAGTGCCTGAAGTTGTATTTCCTGGGGGTCCTCCATCCCTGGAATAGGGACATAGGGCCTACCTGTCCAGATTAAAAATCTCTCCCTGCCTGACCTAATCTAATTAGAGCATGAGAGGTCCAAACTTGGAGACTGGAGGACCCTCATTTGGTAGTAATCTGGACAAAAAGATGTCATAATCAGACAGCAAACACAAGCAAAAAAGCATAGAGGAGCTTACACCTCACCCAAAGATGAGCTCTAATATTAGACATTTTGCCCATCGCGAGGTGGGAAAGGAGGCTGGTGAATCATTAGCACTGAAGACAGTCTGACACCAGTCAGAGGACTGACACACAGCCTGGGTTAAAAACACAGACTCCCACTACTTGCCACTGTCAAAATATCAAAGGTCACGCAGTTTCGTAGCATGGCTGTCTCCATTATCTTTCTTCTTTTTTTAAGAGTTATAAAATAAGCACACAGATTTTATTTGTTTGTTTATTTATACAGAATCCATGTAGCCCAGGCTAGACTCAAACTTCCTATTTAGCTGAGGATGATCTTGAACTTCTGATCCTCCTGCCTCTACCTCTGCAGGGCTGAGATTATGAGTATGTCCTACAATGCCCAGTTTCGGTGAAGTGCTGGGGATTGAACCCAAGACTCTGTACATGCTAAGCAGGTACTCTACCACCTGACTGCATGCACTCCAGCCTTGACTCCATCATCTTAACTTCTGAGTTTAGGAGTGATCCCACAAACTGGGTGATAGCCCATCATCTGGAGCATACCCGTGGCTTTGAAAATGTGTGAAAATAAATCCGTTGTTCTGAACTGCATTCTCATTTGCTCAAAGACACCAAGTAACATTAGCACGCCGAGTGAGTACATTTGTTTAAAATAATTGAAATGGTTAAGTTAAGCATTCAAATTTGGGCAAAGAAATTAAGCTTCATGTAGCCCAGACTTGCTGCATCTTCAGTCCAACACAATTTATGCCAGTGTTTAGAAGTGCCAGGTACAAAAAGCACCTACTGAATTAAGAGAGTTCTGAACTTTCAAGGGGCACCCCACCTTCCTGTGAACAAAACCAGAGCCTATGGAGACATCTGCTGTCAAAGGATGTCAGGTGCTGACTTCAGATAACTGTATTTGCTCACCTCTGTACTATGTCAGTTCCATGTAGTATGAGACCAATCTAAAAGGCTCACAGAGGACTTCGGGAATGGCCCAGTAGATAGAGTGCTTGCCTACCATGTAAACAGCCCTGGTTCAAGCTCTAGCACTGCATGAAACTGAGGTGGTGGTATATGCCTGCGATCCTAGCACTTGGGAGGAGGTAGTGGCAGAAGTAATGAGGAGTTCAAGGTCATCCTCAGCTACAAACCGAGGCTAGCCTGTGCTACATGAGAGCCTGTCAAAATAAATAAGCCTACAGAGCTCTAGATAGCTGCTTAGACATTTTCAAGCAATGGCAACACAGAGCACAACCTTGTAGCTGTAGCTCTCACATTTCCCCAAAGGCTAAGCATGGCAGGATGGATTACACAGAGGGATGAACTTGTTCGTCGAGTATATTTCCAACTTGCCTGTGGGTTCAGGAGCCAAATACCACAGTTGGGGACAGAGATTTAGGGCACCCTAGATTCCATGCTCTACTGTGGTCTCCGTTTGGGGACGTTTTTATAGTAACAGAACCAAGAAAGTCATAATCGAGGCAGTTTTAAAACGCACTGTTGAAATCCTGAGGTACATGTTACAGGAAACTGGGAAAAGCTGCCGTGGCCTCAGATGCTACCTGATGGCATTCTTAGCCTTTGGTTGGTGGGAGCTAGGAGTCTACATTCTGCACGATTTGTCTACGGGTCCCAAAGACCGTAGGTCAGGTATGGAGGAGGGGATTAAAGGGGCGAACCACTGGCCCACAACATTTGGCTCTGGATTTGCACATCCCAACTTCCCGATCACCAATGTTCTAATCAGTTAATCAATCTTGCGAGGCCGAGGTGAGAGGCTTGGTTCTTTTAGGAACTTTAGTTCACTGCAGCCCCTGGTCTGGTACTAAATTCCCTTCACCAAAACAAGAGAGTAACTATCTTTCCCACCATCATAGGAAGAGGATTAGAGAGGGCACGGAGAACTTTAAGTGACTTGCCCACAACCACAGTGGCCAGCATAGTTTGGACTTACTCGGATTCGTTCTTCTGAGAAATCGAAGAAGGAAAAAAGGTCTTTTATTCCATACGTAATGAAAGTGGAAGAGAGACAAATGCTTGGAAAACATTTTTCTGTTAGGAAATCTCTCTGGGCTGCAAGCAGCCCACTGTGCCATTGCAGCCGACACAGACTCCTCTCTGGAAACTGGTTGAGATGAGAGAAACAATTGCCAGGTCTAAACTCAAAACTTCCTGATTCTAATGTCTGGTGTCAATTTTAATTTTCTGATTTAATTAGTTTCCTAATTAGAAGGGTTAAATTAATTAACCTCATTATTTACTATATATTTAATGATTTCGCCTCTGGAGGGATTTACTTCATTTTCAATAATTGGAAAGCTCGTGACAAGAGGGAATATCATCATATCTTACATTTATTGTTTTAGGATGAGCATCCGGCCTAGGACAGAAGGGAGGGAATTTTAGGTGAGCGGTCGGGTGCAGCCAAAAAAGGATGGCTTCCCACTTGTTTGGAAACATGACGTCTGTAAAACTTGAATTGAGCTTCTGTTGTTACTGTCACATCAGAGTTCAACAGAGCACAACCTTCAGTTATGGGCCAAAGAAACCTTATACCACGGAATCCTTTATGAGAAGAATAGCTCTCTGCCAGACTTGATGGTGTACACCTTTAATCCCAGTCAGCAGAGGTCTGAGTTTAAGGCCAGCCTGGTCTAAATAGCAAGTTCCAGGCCAGCCAGGGCTACACAGCGAGACCCTGTCGTCTCTCTGTCACTCACGCAGCCAAAGTGAGTGTTCCTCTTGTTTCTGCGCATTACAAATGCTCCCTTCCCACCAGACTGTACCTCTGGACTTTGTCCAAATATACCCGGAACCACCTCCTCCCTGGTTTGGTTCCTTCTGAAAGGAACTAATCTCACTTCCTCTTCTCATTCAAATGTCCCTGGTTTGATACCTGGGGATTGTGTTGGTCCCTCTTCTTCTGATGGCAGGGATGTAAACAGATGATACAGTGGTGCCCCACAACATGGATCAAGGATACTAGCCCAGCCAAGTCTGGGATAGTCCATCTCAACTACTAGGATGGCTGATGCCATGTGTGGTACCTGACACCTAGAGAAGGGGAGGCAGATATATAAAGAGCTGGTTTTTGAATGAAGCAGCATCATTCCAAGGAACTTCAGATTTTAAGGCATCATGGAAGATAATCATTATTTTAAAAGTTTAAATGTAACTCTTCTATGAAACTGCTTAGCTATTGACTATTGAATTTTATTTATTTCGTTATTTTATTTATGTGTGTGTTTGTGTGTGTGCTCTTGCAAGCCTGAGATTTCGATTTTAAGATTTATTTTATTTTATTTTTTATTTCTGTGTATAGGTGGGGGGGTGTTCTTGGAGGCCAGAAGAGGGCATCAGCTGGAGTTAGAGGTGGTTGGGAATTACCCAGTGTGGATGCTGGCAACCGAACTCAGGTTTTCTGAAACAACATCAAGCTCTTTTAACTGCCAAGCCATCTCTCCAGCTCCTGGATTTTACTCTGTAGATTGGGAAATAAATTGAGAGAGGTTAGGGTTCCTGTGGATTTTCTTTTTGCCCTGTCAAGGTCCAGAAGTCATCGGTGGTGACTTTTCAAATCTGCATGGCAGGGGACAGCTAGGGTGCAGATGAACTAACGCACAGAAACAGGCAGTGGGCCAAATTTGGCCTGTGGGCACTGGTCTGCTGACTCTGACTTGAGGCTTCCAAGATCAGCAACCAGCAAGTAAAATAAACAAAGACAACACCCAACAGGTGTTCCGCACCCTACCAGCCTCAGTAGCCAAGTACAGTCAGTGCATTGTGCTTTCTGCTAATCCGTGGACTCAGGAGGTCTGCCAGAATGCTTGACCATCGGGAGCATGGGGGAATTCAACTAATTAATTAGTCAAGACTTTGAAATCCAGAGAGAAAAGGACCTCATATTAAGTGCAAACTATCATCCTAACTAATATATTTGTGGCACTTTCATTAAATTTTCTCTCAGATCTTGAGAAGTACGTATCTCCTGGCTGCCAAGAGTTTCATCTTAACATAATTATGAAGCCTCCCCAAATAGCCACGTTCCAGCTTGTGATCCTCAGTGGGGGATGGTGCCAGCTGCTAAGAGTTGATGGAGCTGTTTAATTTGAGGCTTATTAGTTCAGGCCAGGTGAAAATGAGTAGCCTTAGTGAAATTTGTTCACAGAGTAGAATAAATGAACGCCTGCGGTCAGGCAAGCTCATGTAAAAGGAGTAATGCATTCTAAGAAAACCGAAAAGGTCCTGCCGCAGTAAACAGAGAGATTTTAGGGACATGTGTGATAGCATTAAAGAAAACCATTTGAATTACAAAATGAGGTATTGTAGCATCTGGTTAATATATTTTAGTTGTTTTCTTTTTGCTTTTTACATTTTTCCTTTTATTGAAAATAGATTTTTTTTTCACATAATATATTCTGATTACAGTTTCTTTTCCCTCTGCTCCTCCCAGTTCCTCCCACTACCCCTCCCATCTGAATCTACTCCCTTTCTGTCTGTCATTAGGAAACAATCAGGCTTCTAAGGGATAATAATAAAACAAAACAAAATATAATAAGGAAAAACAAAAGCTAACACAGTGGAGTTGAACAAGATAAATAAACACAAGGAAAAGAGCCCATGAGAAGGCACAAGGATCAGAGACCCACATGTTCCCACACTCAGGAATCCCATAAAAACACTAAACTGGAAGCCATAATATACACACAGAGGACCCGGTGCAGACCCGTGCAGGCCCTGGGCATGCTGCCTCAGTCTCTGTGAGTTCATATGAGCTTTGATCATGCTGATTTAGAGGCCTTGTTTTCTTGGTGTGCTCCATCCCCTTTGGTCTTACACACTTTCCACGCCCTCTTCCCTGAGGTTCCCTGAGCCCTGAGGGGAGGGATTTGATGGAGACATCCCATTTAGAGGTCTCTCATTCTCAGCCGGCTGTGGGTCTCTGTAGTTATTACTTCCTTCTGTCCAGGGAAGCTTCTCCGGTGATGGCTGAGAAAGGCACTGATCTATAAGTCTAGCAGCAAGCCATTAGGAGCTTATTTATTTATTTATTTATTTATTTATTTATTTATTTATTTATTTATCTACTTATTTATTGGAACCATGATATTTGGTTTTACCCCATGTCCCTGGATTATCTAGTCTCTGGATCTTGGTCTTTCAAGCAGTATCGGGTATGGGGTCCATCTCATGGAATGTGCCTTAAGTCAGATCAGACATTGGTTAGTTACTCCCACAAACTTTGTGCCACCATTGCCCTAGCATATCCTGCAGGCAGGACACCATTATAGATCAAAGGGTTTGGGGATAGCTTGTTTTCTCTTTTGGTAGCATGCAGAGTATCTTCCTAGACCAAAAGCTTTATGAAGGCACCAACTCAACTTCTCTGTGTCCAGTGAGTTATGTGGCTGCTGTCTTTAGCGACGGGGCCTTACTGTCAGCTTGTGGAGAGCAATCTATAGTCTTGGCAACAGCCTGTGTTGTTTGAGTTTTCCCATGGTACCCCTTTGGCCAACAACTCAATTAGCTGTAACCCAATCCCGGTAATGGAAGCTTCATTTGGTGACAAGAGATGACCAGTTAGGACTCTGTCTCCTCTATTATTTGGAGATTTCATGTAGATCACTTTATTTATGTGCATATTTTAGGAAGCTTCTGCTTTATTAGGTTTCCCTAGTAAATGGCCCTTGATTTTAGATGTCTCTCCTCACAGTTCTTACCTCATCCCCCTCCACCCTCCCCCTCCCCACTTGATCCTCCCATTCTAGCTTTCTCCGTCCAGCCATAACCATATATTCTATTTCCCTTTCCTAACAAGATCCATCTGTGCTCCTTGGTCTCTTACTCTCTACCTATCCTCTGTAGTTCTACAGAGTGTAGCTTGGTTATCATTGACTTAACAGCTAATATCGACATATAAGCGAATACATACTGTGTTTGTCTTTCTGGGTCTGGGCTACCTCACTCAGGATGATTTCTTTTTTCTATTTCCTTCCATTTACATATGAATCTCAGAATTTCATTTCTTTAAATGACTGAGTAATACTCCAATGTATAAACGTACCACATTTTCCTTGTCCACTCTTCTGTTGAGGTACCTCTAGATTTCCAACTTCTGCCTATTATTAATAGAGCAGCAATTAACATAGTTGAGCAAGGGTTTCCTTGGTAGGATGACGCGTCCTTTGGGTGTATGCCCAAGAATGGTGTATCTGGATCTTGAAGTAGATCAGTTCCCATCTTCCTGAGGAAGCGCCACACTGATTTCCACAGTGGCTGTGTGAGTTTGCACTCCCACCAGCAATGGATGAGTGTTCCCTTTACTCCTCATCCTCGCCAGCACGAGCTGTCACTTGTTTTTATTATCTTAGCCATTCTGATGGGTGTAAGATGGAATCTCAAAGTAGTTTTGATTTGCATTAAGCGCTTCTCAGTCATTTGAGTTTCCTATTTTGA
Source organism: Cricetomys ansorgei (assembly GCA_026225945.1). Lineage (NCBI taxonomy): Eukaryota > Metazoa > Chordata > Mammalia > Rodentia > Nesomyidae > Cricetomys > Cricetomys ansorgei. Next base: position 3,324,630 of record JAMJFZ010004042.1, read on the forward strand.
GAATTATCTATTTAGATCTGTTCCCCATATCTTTTCTTTTTCTTTTTTCTCTTTCTTTTTCTTTTTTTTTTTTTTTTTGGTTTTTCAAGTCATGAGTTCTCTGTTGTAACTCTGGCTGTCCTGGAACGCATTCAATAGACCAGGCTAGCCTCAAATTCACAGAGATCTGCCTGCCTCTGCCTCCTGAGTGCTGAGATTAAAAACGTGCACCACCAATGCCTGGCTGTACCCCATATTTTAATTGGGTTATTTGTTTCCTTGATATCTAGTTTTTTTTTCTTTTTTAGTTCTTTATATATTTTGGATATTAGCCCTCTATCAGATGTGTAGTTGGTAAAAAATATCTTCCCCTTCTGTCATCTACTCCTTGTGTGAATAATGAAGTCCTTTACTGTGCAGAAGTTTTTCAGTTTCATGAGGTCCCATTTATTAATAATTAATCTGTTCATTGTTGTTGTTGTTGTTGTTTATTTGTTTGTATTTTGAGACAGGAGACACACTTTTCTTGTGTGGTCCTGCTGTACTGGGACTCACTCTGTAGACCAAGCTGACCTCGAACTAACAGAGCTCCACCTGCCTCTGCCTCCCGAGTGGCACCACCTCCTTGCCGAGCATTAAGTTTGAAACAGGTTTCATGTACATTCGAAAGAGTATCCCAGTCACTCTGCTAATGCACATTCTAATAATGTCACTTTCAAGACACATTTTCAAGCGTATTAGAAACCTAAACACATAAAAGTTCTAATACTGTACTGTCTTAGTTTCCTTTCTCCTGCTGTGATAAGTCAATATGACCAAAAGCAACCTGAGGAAGAAAGGGCTTATTTCAGCTTATGGTTCCACATCACACTTAATCACTGAGGGAAGTCAGGTCAGGAAACGCAGGGGCAGGAACTGATGCATTGGCCATAGAAGAATGCTGCTTACTGGCTTGCTCCTCACTGATGGGCTGTGATATGGTAATGTACGCTGAAATAAACCCTTTCCTCCCCAGGTTTCTTCCAGTCATGGTGTTTTATCACAGCACTAGAAACCCTAACTAAACAGAAATTGGTACCAGGTCGTGGGATATTCCCGTGACAGACATGACCACGTGTTTTGGGAAGGATTGTGGTGGCATTTGAACTTTGGGCTACAAAAGCCGTTGATTACTCAGAGCCTAATGAGCTGTTGTGGGAACTTATAAGATAACACTAGGAGAATGGCAGAAGGTGAAGGCCTGGCGTGTGACGTTTCAGAAGAAAGCAAAGATCTTACTGGGGTTGTTTGTGTGATCAAAAACTCTTAAGACAGCACTACATTTTGTGAATGAGGCTCACGAGGAATTCTCTTCTCAGCTGCAAACCAGTCCATTTTCATCACTTAAGAGTGCTCTACTCCTCAGAAAGACAAGACTAAGCTGGGTGGGGGTGGTGCAAGCCTTTAATCCCAGCACTTGGGAGGCAGAGGCAGGTGGATCTCTGTGAGTTTGAGGCCAGCCTGGTCTACAGAGTGAGCTCCAGGACAGCCAGTTACAACAGAGAAACCCTGTCTCAAAAAAATAAATAAATAGAAAGAGAGAAAGAAAGAAAGAAAGAAAGAGAGAGAGAGAGAAAAAGGAAGGAAGAAAGATAGCACAAGACTAGTAAGATCCTGACTAGTCAGGAACATGAATGATGAAGGATGAATCAGAAAGGTCACATCTAAGACCTAAACATAGGATCCCAAACTATTAAACAATAAAATAAATGGGAATTGTTTTAGAACCTTGGTATCAATCATTTTTTTTAAGGACTTAAAAGTACAGGCAATAAGAGTCAAAATTGACCAACAGGCTTCATCAAAGCAAAGCACTTCTTTATAACAAAGGGAATGCTTGCAACTGACTGACAAAGTAGAGGAAGGCATTTGCAATCCTCTCATCTGATGAGGGGTTAATTTCCAGAACAATAAAAGGCTCAAACAGCAGCAAAGGGAAGTGGGGACAGTAGATCCAAATGAACATTTTTAAAGGAAAAGAAATGAATAGGGCCAGTAAAAACATCTTTAAAAGCTTGGCATGGTAGTGCATGCCTTTCATCCCAACGTTTGGGAGGCAGAGTCAACAGGTCTCTGTGAGCTCAGCCTGATCTAAACAGAGAGTTCCAGGCTAGCCAGGGGTCGTGAGACCGTGCCCAAACAAACACAAATATTTTTTAAAGTGTTCAGTGATTGGAGAAGTGGCTCTGTAGTTCCCACCACCATGTGGGGCGGTTCACAATCATATGTGACTCCAGCTCCAGAGGATCTGATGCCCTCTCCTGGCCTCTGAGGTTACCTGCTCCCACGAGTACACCCCTCAACCTTTACACACACTTTACTTAGCTAAAAATAAAATAAAATATTTAAATGTTCAACATCACTAACGTGACTGAAAATTCTGAGAATGAAGCTGTGCTTTCAGACTGAAATCTTCTGCAAGGCCTGCTGATTGATAAGAATTATTACGATAATTGTGGAGAGTTTAGAATGTGGCAGGGCCAGAGCAAAATTATAATTTATCTTGGGCTTTTTCAGCCCCCCAAATAGCCATTCCTTGTCCTCTCTACATTAAACCTAACATTCTGTGACTGACAAATAAAAACCTCTTGAAATGTGTTAGCTCAGCAAAATGGTAGCTTTCACCAAACAGCGAGCTAAAAACACTGCCCACTGGCATTTAAGGCCTATATAAGAGTTCTTTCCATTTTGCTATAACTGTCTGTACAGGTTTGAATAGGAATGACCCCCAGAGGCTCATACATTTGAATGGTTGGTCACCAGGGTGTAGCGGGATGCTTTAAGGGAGTTTTGTGATTTTGGTTTCTTTAAAAAATCAAAGGGCTGGAGAGATGGCTCAGTGATTAAGAGCACTAGTTGCTCTTCTAGAGGTCCTGAGTTCAATTCCCAGCAACCCCATGGCGGCTCACAACCATCTAAAATGGGATCTGATGGCCTCTTCTGGCATGCAGGTGTACATGCAGATAGAGTAGTCATATACATAATAAATAAATCTTAAAAAAACACACACACACACAAAATGGCATTTGGACTATGGTTTTGTTCCCATCCCAAGTGTAGTAGATGATAAGAGTTTGATTTAGACAATTTGTTGCCGGTGGCTATGATTTGTTTATGCAACTGTTTTGCCACGTGTAGCTTGTCTTTATGATTTCATGCCAATTGGACTCTGGGAACTTTGCTTAAAGTATATAAGAGTTGAGACCCAGAGAGCCAGGGAGTGCTTCTTGGTCACTGGTGTGCTGGTTTGTTGGTTGGTTATTACTTAAAGGAACTTTAGTTGGAGAAATTAGGTTCAGGGATATTGCTCTGTGATGATAGTCCAGCTCACTACCAGCTCCTGCTCTCCAAGTTTTGGACTGCCAAGGAAACAGCGTCTTCTAGACACAGCAGGGCAGCAGCACATAGGAGCTCACGGCAGTGTGACCGCACACACAAGACCTGTGCAAGCTCAAGATAGAGTGAATCCCAGCATGGAGAGAGGATAAAGCTCCACCCCCTCGTTGAGGAGCTATTGGCAGTGGATAACTATTGGGACAGGGAGAGTCAGTTTACTGTAAGAGTATTGCCCCTGGTAAGTCAGCCACACTCCAGTGGAAGGCCAAGAGTATATGAGCGTCACAGATTGACTTTGACAGGTTGGGGCGGGGGGGTGCATGCAAAGTTGGATGGATAGGGATCTAGGATGAGTTGGGGGGGTAAATATAATAAAAAATGTGCTGTATGAAATTCTCAAAGAATGAGCAAAACACAAAACAAAACAAAAACCAAATAAAAATCTAGACACCCTTCTCAGCTCTTGTAATAATGGTATTTCATTAAAACATAACTCACTTGTCAAAAAGGGGGGGCGGTTTCCAAGGACTGATGAGTGACACAGCATAGTAACAGAAAGACTTATAGTAATGTTGCATGTTTAAAGAGAAGGGAGAAACCCATGCCTGCACTGGCAATCAATAGTAGTTGTCCCAACAGCTAAACCCCTGTCCTCCCCTTCTCTGCTGTATGGGACAGAAAGCTAAGTAACACCTTTCCTAGTTTCCTTTATTCCTAGTGACAAGTGAAATGTACAAGTGAACAATCACTGGGATGTAGCGGAAGTCTGCCACCGGGGCATTTGGGATGACCCATGTTCTACACTTCCAGTAAGAGGCACAGGTACTGCTGAGCAGAACCAAACCTTTTCTTTTGTTCTGCAAATGGACAAGTCAGATGTAGCAGGCAGTTTGCAGCCACAAGGTGGCAAGCCACTCTGCAAAGCATGAGGCATGTCAAGAAGAGTAATCTGGGTCCCTCATGGTATCAACCTGCCATGCTCTGACCCTTGGCTGTGAATCCCTAGAATCCTGTCTCATGGGAAACTGTCACTTTGGAGTCATTGTTCCTTAGCCATTCTGCTACTTGCTGGCAGCTAGGTTCTTGGTTTAAAATGACTACACGATAGCACACAAAAATGCAGAAGGCTGCTTCTGGCCAATGGCACTATGCTTTAAAACATTTATAATTAAACCCATTGAAGGAGAAAAGTTAACTTCACATTCTTTTTTCAAACCAAGTTTATGAAATCTGGCATAGTGTCCTCATTTCAAGTAGTCAATGTCAAAAAATATGAATAAAGAGAAATAGACATTTATCTTACCTTTTTTTTTTTAAAGAAAAGATATGTATTATGTATATAGGAGTTTGTGCACTTGAGTGAGGTACCCGCAGAGGCCAGAAGAAGGCACTGGATCCCTTGGACCTGGGGTTGTGAACTGCCTGATGTAGGTGCTGAGAACAACACCTGGGCCCTCTGCAAGACCAGTACCCACTTCTAACAGCTGAACTAGCTCTCTAGACCTTACCCAAACCCTTTCTATATTAACTATAATTCAAGGCCATTAAATAGTTAAGAATAACATTTTTGCAAAATCCCAAATCTACTGATGGCAGGTACAGTAAAAGACATTGCTGTTTAGCAACCTAGAGAGAAAGGAGGGAGCCCAGAGCTGTTATCACAATGAAGTGAAAACATGGTAGGAACTATTGTAACAAAACAACGATGAGGATATGACCTGAATTCTGCATCAGAATTTGTAAGTACCTTCCAATGGAAGGAAGCTGATTAAAGCTTCTGAGGCAGTCCTATCTTGTTGCCCTTTCCCAACCAAATCCAGATTGAATCTGACCGACGTTGTGAATCTCATTTACGACTGATAACAAATAATACGTGGCAGAAAATGTGGCGACAGAAAACACAGTTCAAGTTGCAGCCCGCTGAAACCATGGTGTTTTGGAGACAACCTCTGAGATGGAGATGACCTCTGTCTTAGTTATATTTCCTTTTGCTCTAATCAAAGCAAAGAGAGGAAGGGTTTCTTTTGTTTCACCATTCTAGGGTACAGCCCATTATGGTGGGCAAAGGGTGGCAGCAGAAACTTGAAGCTACTCCTCACATTACATCTACAGTCAGGAAGAAGACAGTAACGAATGCTGGTGTTCAACTTACTTTCTCCTTTTTATATGGTGCCACCCACAAGGGTTGGGGCTCCCTACATCAGTTAACGTATTCAAGATAATCTCCCACGAGCATACCCAGAGACCTGTCTCTTTAGTGAATCAGTGATCACCAAGTTGACAATTGAGATTAATTACTACAACCTCCAAATTAGAGAAGACTTCTAAGACTGAGGACCTCTGAGATGGAGAGGACCGATGAGATGGAAGTCTTCTAAGATGGAGGGACCTCTCTTTGCTGAAGATAACCAGGGAGTGTCCAGGTTTGAGTGGAATACCCAATGACTCTGTGATGATGATGATGATGATGATGATGATGATGATGACGACGATGTAGTAGGCCAGAGACCCCTGTGGTTCTTCATTAAACCTCACCTTATCCCTAGGACTGGAGACTATCAACAAGAATGCCCATGGTCCCAAGTCTTAAACTCCCTCTTGGGTTACCATTCTGTTAGAGTCAGAAGGATGCAGTTGTTATTTAAATTTACTCTTAGGTGTATGAGGCTGGGCATACAGCAAGAACTTATTAAAGGATGTTTTACGTTCCCTCACAGCAGGATCACTGCTTTGATAATTTTCTCTGCTTTCAGTATCCAACCAAGTTCTTAACATGCAGTAGCATATAGTAAAAATGGTTTCAAGGAACGGAATACATTTCAGGAGCTGCTATTCAGTAACCAGTTAATTGGGTCTATTCAGAGAAGCATTGGTAAGAGGCATAAAATGCCACTGAGTTTGGCTGAGTCCACCTTGTCTTCTCTTTCTTACCCCTAGGTGCCCTCTCTGCTGCCTCTGCCAGGCTATACTCGGGGCCTAGAGATGAGTTAATAGGATGATGGTCAGGTTTTTGAACATGAGCCATAAGCCAAGCCCCACTGAAACAAGGTGCTTACTCTTTAACTTCTTCACTAATGGGGAAGCAAGGGCACCAGTGCCCTCTCCTTGGGAATGAGCAGTTTTCCTGTGAATTAGATTAGCATCCCCATCTCTACATTGACCTTTAGACAATGAAAATCAGTTTAGTATACCAGGTCTAGTTCCCCATTCAGCAGCAATTTCTTCTCTTGCCCTTGTTAGAAACAATGAATAACCCTGGAGTTTCATAAAGGAACACACAAAGACAAAGTAGCTCAGCAAGGGAATTCTTGCCATTGAAAAGGGTGCACCAGACCCAAACTGGGTTGGCAAGCACACTGGGGCCAAGATGGCTTCTGTCTTTTATCCCTGACACAGCGGGGGAGGGGGGGAGGGGAAGGACTGTGTCTCGTTCCACTGGTAGGACCTCAACTTCACAACCAGACAAAATTGGCTAATTGGTGCAAAGGGGAAGGCTGGGGAATTATGAGTCCTTTCTGGGTTAACTACCTTTAATAGGGGGGAAAAAAACCTTTTTCCGTCAGTGTGTATCAGGCTGACATCACTAGCCAAAATGGCTGTCTTTGCATCACTTACTACAGGGTAGCCTTGCCTTTGCTATGGCAACCAGAGAGTGCACAGCCTCTGTATTTTCATTCTCTTTCGTTGGTTTCCTAAATGTGGATATTCTTCATGCCACTATTTTCTTAGTTTATCGGTGACGCTTTTGAATTCTTTTTGTCTGAGGCTTGCTTCTCTTGCATTTGAAAAACAAATTCATGAGAGCAGCAAGGTGGCTCAGCAGGTAAAAGTACTTGTCATGAAAGCCCGATGACCTGAATTGGAGCCCTGGAGAGGAGATCATGGACTCCATGACGTTGTTCTCTGACGTCCACAAGTGTGTTCAACCATTCTCCCCCAACACACACACACACACACACACACACTCACTGGGTGCACTGGCACATACCTTTAATCCCAGTACTCTGGAGACAGAAGCAAGAAGTTTAAGGCTATTCAGCTTACCTTTTCCTCCTGCCTAGGGGTGGTACAGCCCACTTCAGATGGGGTCTTCTCATGTCAATTAATGTAATCAAGGTAATCCCTCTCGGAAACAAGCCTGACAGGCCAACCTGATCTAGACAATCTCTTGCTGAGATTCTCTTCTAAGATGATTTTAGATTGTGTCAAATTGACTATTAGAACTAACCATCACTGTTTGCTTTAGTTTCTTGTGTATTTTTGTTTTTGCAGCTTACAGAGTGTTATGCCCATCAGTGGGCATGGGCTGGCACCTCTGCCAGGGGTACCCACTGGATTAGACTTGCATCCCACTTCCTGTAAAGCATTTTCAAGTCAAGGCCACTACATTATGCATTTAATGATGGAGAGCCCAAAGAGCCCAGTAGATAATCTGGCTATAAACCTTAAACTCCTGATTCCCCTGTCTCTGTCTCCTGAGTGCTGGGACTATAGGCTTGTGCTACAAATTTCAGTGGAGAAATTCAGAACACACTTCTCTATCACTTCTTAAAAGTAAAACAACAACCCAATTACATATTTACATAAGTGATATGTCTTTGCAAAAGATATTTTCCAAAACTTGAAATTGCATTGTTTAACATGTTTGTGAATCTCTTCAAGACAGCTGGACTCTTGTATCTGTCCCTTCAACCCATCTTTTCTTTTAAGTTGGTAAAGCCAATCCAGCTCCACACATAGCGATAGCTGAAAAGTGGAGGATGATTTAAATACTCTTTTCAGATAATTATGGTTATTTTTCTGTGATGCTATATAAAAACTTAGCAAGTGCTAACTTCTGAACTGTTTGTGCAGAGTGAAATCTTACTATACACATTTTGTCTTAGTTAGGGTTTCTATTGCTGTGAAGAGATACCATGACCACAACAACTCTCATAAAGACAAACAGTTAATTGGGGCTGGCTTACAGGTTCAGAGGTTAGTCCATTATCATGGTACGAAGCATGGCAGCATGAAGGCAGACGTGATGGTGGAGAGGGAACCAAATGTTCTGTACCCAGATCAACACACAGCAGGAAGAGAGAGTGAACCAATGGGCCTGTCTTAAGCTTTTGAAACCTCAAAGACCACCCCCAGTGACATACTTCTTCCAGTAAGCTCACCCCTACTCCAACAAGACCATATTTCCTAATACTGCCACTCCTTATAGGCTTATGGGGACCATTTTTCATTTTAACTACCATACCTTTTCATACTGTTAGGTTAAAATCCATCACTGGGAAGTGAGACAACTCAGCAGGGGAAGGTGATGGCTGCAAAACCTGATGATCTGAGTCTGATTCCTGAACCACAAGTGAAAGGAGAGAACAGATTCCCCAAATAATAATAATAATAATAATAATAATAATAATAATAATAATAATAATAATCTTATTGTATATTTGCCTTTTGAACTGGATCAAATCCCATTCAGGAGTTTGTCATGCCATGCCCTGGTCATTTGAGTTATTGAATTGTTCAGTCTTTCCAGACTGTGACATATTTATAATGCAACATTACAGGGCTGGAGTGGCTGTCAAATGATTAAGAACACGTACCACTCTTCCAGAGGACATGAGTTTGGTTCCCAGCATCCAGGGTATCTGATGCCTCCATCCTCCTGCACACACAGAGTACACACCCCTGCCACATATACATAATTTAAAATAATCAAATACATGCTTTGAAAAAGAATTGCATTCATCAACCTTGTCTCCAACCTCAGTTCACAGGTCTCTAAGTACTTGTTAGCTGCCAGATTTCCAATCGTGGATTTGAACATTCCAGAATTTTATTAAGGATGAAAAATGTTGGCAGGTATTTTCCTTAAAGGCTTACTTCGCTCATTTAAAGAAAAGGTCTGTTATATATCCAAGTGTGAAGAATGGTAGTTTATCTGTCCATAATTCTTTTGAAGAAAAAATTATTCATTAAAAATACTTCCAGCTCTAGTCAACACATACATAATTATGTAAACAGCATTCTTCAACATAGCCATCTTCCTTCATTATCAGAAACGCCACGCACATATCCTACATTTGCACCAATGTGTGTATTATCACTGTAAAAAGCAAATTTTATCTTAATATTGTTGCAGAAAGATTTTGACCCAGGCAAATCCACCGAAAGGAGCTTGGATTACTAGGGGTCAATGGCCAATTGTGAGTGTGTGTAAGTTATGTGTGCATGTGTACTCATTTATGTGAGTATAGGAGTACAACTCTCTGTCTCTCTCTCTGTCTCTGTCTCTCTCTCTCTGTGTGCACGCATGTGTGTGTGTGTGTGTGTGTGTGTGTGTGTGTGTGTAGGTCAGCAGACAACCTCGGCAGTTATTTCTCAGCATTGTCCGCCTTATTTTATGAGACAGGATCTGTCATTGGCCTGGAACTCTTGAAGAAGGATAGGCTGGCCAGTGCGTCTCAGAGATCTGCCCATCTCCAGCCCCCAGTGCTGGCATGGCAATTGTGTACTACTAAATTAGCTTATTTATTATTATGCATGCATGCTACCTGAACCTTTGTGTAATATATGTATGTGGTATCATAAGCCATGGTGCACATTTAGGGTAGGGGACAGCTTCCTGAAGTTGCTTCTCTCCCTGAGGGCTGGGGCTGTAGCTCAATGGTAGTGCACTTTGCCTAATAAGCACAAGCCCTGGATTTCACCCCTTACACTGAAAATGAAACAAAGCAAAACTTCTAGGTCAAATCCTTTGATATTCTCTCTCTCTCTCTCTCTCTCTGTGTGTGTTTGAGTACACTTGTGTCAACTTGTTTACATGTGCATTGGAGTGAGGAATTAATGCCCTGTGTTTGTTTATTTTTGTTTGTTTTTACCTGGTTTGGGTTTTTTTTTTAATTTTTTGAGATAGGGTCTCATTATGTAGCCTTGGCTGGACTTGAACTCACAGAGTTCCACCTGCCTCTAGCTTGAGTGCTGGGATAAGTCTGCACCATCATGCCTGGTCCAATGCTCCTTCTTTTCAAGTTCCATGGAGCGTTTTTCTTTTGTTCTTCTCCTCCTTTTTAATTATTTGTGCCTTTTGCCTGGATGTATCCACACCATGTGTGTGCCGGGTATCTATGGACATCAGAAGTGAAAGGTGGTATCAGATCCCTGCAACTAGTATTATGGATGGCTGTGAGCCATCATATAGGTACTCAGAATTGTCCTTTGTAAGAGCTAGTGCTCTTAGTCATTGAGTCATCTCTCCAGCCCCTCTTTATTGCTTAAGGATTTATTATTTTTATTTTAAATGTATGAGTGTTTCTCTGATTGTGTGTGTGTGTGTGTGTGTGTGTGTGTGTGTGTGTGTGTGTGTGTGTTTTACATGTGTACCTAGTGCCTATGGAGGGCAGAAGGGGGCATCATATCCCTGGAAATGGAGTTAGAGTCAGTTGTGAGCTACAATGTGAGTCCTGGGAACCAAGCCGGGTTCTCTGCAAAGGCAGCCAGTGCTGCTCTTAATGGCTGAACCCTTTCTCCAGTTTCTTCTTGGTAGAAAGTTCAGTAGAGCCACTGGAGAGATTCCTGCAAGCCTCTTTCTTTTTAGGTCTCATGAAACAGGCACCCTAGCTCCACACCTCAGCCTTCTCTGAGAACAGGACAAACAGCCATCTTCCTTTTCTCGTCTAAAGCAAGCAACTCTTTAAACGAGGCCACTGAGCTCACCGAGTCGGGAAGCAATCCCGTTCTGAAATCTGATGGGGAACAAAAATACGCCAGGCCAGACCGTTGGGTACCTAACCCGGGACACTTATACTTCCAGCACAGCACCCCCTGGAAACCAAGATGCTGCTCTGGGGTCTCAAAACCACCTCTAGAGGGGTCATGGGTGCTGGAGGAAAGGTTTAGGAAAGTTTTCTAGCTAACTAATTCTTAGCCATGGACCCATTGGTAAAAACCATTGACAGACACCAAGCTGAGGGCTGGCTAGGCAGCAGCACCGTGGACAGCGCCGAGCACCGTGAGGCCTGCAGAGGCCGGTGCAGAGAGCCAAAGCCACAGCGGGAGCCAGGGGCGGGGAGAGGCGGCTTTATCAGCTGATGCCTTACGTAGCGCCGGATCCCCACTTTGCTAAGGCAGGTCCGGGTGGGCGCGCCAGCGTGCGCTCTCAGAGCAGCGGGCCCAGGCAGGGTGGAGAGAGTCCAGGGTAAGGCAGAAAGCCGTATCTAGAAAGGTACCTTCGTGATTTCCTCACATTCGGCTGTTCCCCAGGGGTCTTTGGCCGGAGTGTGTGTGTTGGGGGGCGGGCAGGGAGCAACCCTGGATCAGCGACTGTTCAGACGCACCAGCTGGGTCCCAGGCATCCACCCTGCACCGAGCCGACCCCAACGATGCTCTGCTGCGGGCGACCAGACAGCGGTCTCCGGCAAGGTGAGGAACCGCAGGCATGTGATAGCTTAGGCGGGTCCTGGCTACTAGACTCAGCCCCTCGAGTCCGCTTTCCAAATCTCTAAGGATACCTAGGCTGTGCAGCTCCCAGCCCAGAGCCCTCCTCCTCTCCAGACTCTCACTGACTCTAGATTGGTTCACAGGCTCTTGGCAAAATCCTGTCCACTGGCCAGTGGTTGAAAACATCTACATTGACTCTGGCGGGCTCGGTGGTTACATTGAGTCTGGACGCAGGCGTCCTGGGCCAGTGATGGATCTGCCTGTAAACTTGACCTCCTTTTCGCTCTCCACGCCCTCCTCTTTGGAACCCAACCGCAGCCTGGGAGCGGAAGACCTGCGCCCTAGCCGGCCCTTTCTTTCAGTTTTCCGAGTGCTAGTCCTGACCTTGCTGGGCTTTCTAGCCGCGGCCACGTTCGCTTGGAACCTGCTGGTGCTGGCCACCATCCTCAGAGTACGCACCTTCCACCGCGTGCCACACAACCTGGTAGCTTCTATGGCCATCTCGGATGTGCTGGTGGCCGCGCTGGTCATGCCACTGAGCCTGGTGCACGAACTGTCCGGGCGCCGCTGGCAGCTGGGCCGGCGGTTGTGCCAGCTGTGGATCGCGTGTGACGTGCTCTGCTGCACCGCCAGCATCTGGAACGTGACAGCCATAGCCCTGGACCGCTACTGGTCTATCACACGCCACCTGGAGTACACACTCCGTGCCCGCAAGCGCGTCTCCAAGGTGATGATCATGCTCACCTGGGCACTCTCCGCCGTCATCTCTCTGGCCCCGCTGCTCTTCGGCTGGGGGGAGACGTACTCCGAGCTCAGCGAGGAGTGCCAGGTCAGTCGCGAGCCTTCCTACACCGTGTTCTCCACCGTGGGCGCCTTCTACCTGCCGCTGTGCGTGGTGCTCTTCGTGTACTGGAAGATTTACAAGGCCGCGAAGTTCCGTGTGGGCTCCAGGAAGACCAATAGCGTCTCCCCCATACCCGAAGCCGTGGAGGTGGGTGCTACAAGAATGGCTAAAAATACTTGACTTGCATCTGCAAAGGCTTTCTTCTCAGGATGCCTCCCCCGACGTCTGTGGAAGGTGAAACTCACCAGTCTGGGGAGAGGTGGGCGAGGGAGGGCACCAAGTGCCAAAGACTCCTTTGCTCCGAGCTCTGAATTACAGAGCCGCTCCGGTGCTGGGTGTCTGGTGAATCCTTTTCTTACAAGGAAAATGAACGGTTTGTGATCCAAGCCCTACAGGGTCCATTTTGGTACTAAAGCTCTGTGGATGGACAGCATCCCTTACAGAACATCTGGAGCAGTTGGTGTCTGGACGCTGGCTCTGTGTGTGTGGGGGGGGGGGCAGTTTTCTGCGTTGGTAGTGAGGGTGTCCGGAGGAGGGAAGATTAGAATGATTGACAGGATGATTGCCACATAGCAGGCACATGGGTTATGTTCTGTTTGTAGGTTGGTGTCATTCTTCAGTGTCCCATCTGACCCCCACCCCCAAGATTAAAGACAACGGTTTACTGTCATCTTGGTGCCTCCATTTGTTGTCTGATTCCCTTGCTTGCGGTTTGTACCACTGCTTCCTGGGCACCACCGAGGACCACCTGTCTGCCTTCCCTTTGAGAAATATGCAGGAGGAAACTGAAGTTCCAGGACAGACAGTCCCCCAGCTCCTTGCAGCTGCCATTGGAAACAGACAATCTCTACAACAAGGAAGTCCTGCTTTCATCCTCTCCCACCCACGCTTCCCTGCCTGTTTCTCCTTAACTCCTTCAGATCTGACTTGGTGATTCAGTGTTCTCAAGCTCCATGAAAAGGAGCCAGTTCCCTACCCATTGTTGAGAATCTTGTGTGTGTGTTGAAGTTAGAGCAGACAAGAACACAGTCTCTGTTTCCTGTTGCTGGGCTCTGTGACAGCAGACTGCTCTAACTGAATGTGTCCAGTCTGTTATGCCTAAGAATGGTGGTTACTTGTGAAGACCTAGTCAGCCTTGCTGTGTGGCTGAATTTCCAGTTGTTCAAGTTTGGTGCATGGTAGGTGTAGGTAGAGGAAGCCAAGGAAAGCCTCATTTTTTTTTTTTTTGTTTTTTTTTTAGAATAAAGAAGGAAAAGGATGCCAGGGCTACCTGTTCCTCCATCTAGAATGGAGGGCCTCGGCCAAGGATGATGTTTGGACTGCCTGTTGATTTCTAATAGCACAGGATGGCCCCACAACCAAAAAAATTTAGAGGGCCAGAATTCATAGAAGGAAACTCTGCTGTAGTCACCAAAGAGACTGGAGCTAGGTTCTAAGTAGCCTTGGGCTATCGAAGCTTGGGTTCCAGCTCGATTTCCCTGGTAACAGAAATGCAAATACCAGCTTTGCTTTTCCTTGGAATTTAAATTACCATATAAAAAGGTGAAGGTTATTCTAAGTTCTGTCTCCAGGCTGGGTGGAGACCTGGCATTTCCAGCAGCCAAAAAGGAGACGGAAGAAATAAATTCTCCCCGTAATGAGACAATGCTCTTTTCCTCTGCGGAGGCCTCTTCTCTGGCTTATCCTTTCAGAAGTGGCCCAGCGTGATAACTTTCCCTGTTTTCTTCTTTTTATCTATTTCTCTTTCTTTTGGACTTGGCCAAAGGCCAAGCTTGCTTCCCCAGGCACTTGGGCTCTTTCACTTTGTCTCCGAAGCTTCCTCTCCTTTTCCCTGTGGCTGCCTGCTCACTGCCATTGCAAACACGGCTTTCTCTCTTCCTCTTCTCCATTTCCCACCCATTGGTAGCTGCTTCACAGATCGCCCACCTTGTTGATTTTCTTTTAAACTCTTAATGAAATTGTCCCCAACTTCCTTTCTAGTCTGCTTCTAAATTCTTTTATAAATGAGTGATGAGCCTGAGAGCCTAGAAAGGGAGCCTCAGTTTCTCCAGCAACGCACTCAGACCTCAGTTAAGAACAAGAGTGACACGGGGAAATTGGGGTCTCCTTTGGGGTTCTTAGCCTCATTAATACAATGATTTAAAAATGGATTCAAATGGAAACAGAAAGACAATTTTAGAGTTAAAAAAAAAAAAAGCCTGAGGCCAGCCAAGCCTTCAAACCTCAGCCGCTGCCCAGAGGAGGAGTCAAGAAAGGGAAAAGCCATTCGGTTTGAGCTGGTATAGAGGTCAGACATAAATTGGACAGGAGGTCACAGTGTGGGGAGGTGGCTTTAGAAAGAGTAAGGAAGTCCAAAATATTGGGAGAAAGTGTAAATCCTAAATCCAGTCAAGAATAAGACCACCACAATTGAGCCGAATTTGATGCAAGCAAGCTTTCATTAAAATAATTAAACACTGGCCAGGACGATGGACTCTGACCAGGTCCATTCTGAGGTTCCCAAGGAGTCACCTCCAGAGCTCCCACAGAATGGCCCTGAGCCACATGTCACAGGTGCTTAAAAAGGCGTACTTCCGGGCGTACCAAGTGTCGTCAGTGGCAAGCATCTATCCTGATGTACTTCCTGTCTAGGTTATCTCCTGCCTACAACTGACCAAGCACATATGGTGCATTTGGAGCACATCTGGTGCAGTAGGGTCAACTAAATGGGACCTAGACACTCCCTACCCAACATTCCAAGAGGTTATGTCCTTGGGCAAGGGAGATTCAGGACTATCTCACCTGAACAGCCACACCTAGCACTCCAGGAAGTTATGCCCTTGTTCCATAGATCTCTTTAGGCAGAGTAAATAAAAATTTAAACACCTTCCTCTTCAGCATGGCTTAAGGTAAGCCTCAGTTTCTAGGGGTGGTTTCTTGGCCAAGTGAACCACCCTACCCAACTGAAGGTTAGGTCTCGATACAGGCCGGAGATTCTAGACTCTTGATCAGTTTTTTTCTACTTTAAAAGTAGGGAGATGCTGGGTAGGTTAATCAGTGCTTGGGTATCCGGGCTCATTACAGGAAGTGACATAAGACTGCCAGACAAGGTAACAACTTTGGTTACTGAACTGAGGGCTGGAGACGACAGCTCAGTCAGTGTTTTTTGTTTTTTTGTTTTTTTTTATTATTATTTAGAAAAAAAATTTAGGGAATTGGAGAGATGGCTCAGTTGTTAAGAGCACTGGCTGCTCTTCCAGAGGACCTGGGTGGGATTTCTTTCCGTCATCCACGTAACTCACAACCATCTGTATCCAGATCCAGGAGGTCACACGCCCTCTGCTGGCCACCGCGGACACTGCATGCACACAGTGAACAGACATACACACAGGCCAAACAGGCACACTAAATAATGAAAAACAAACATTTTGCAAGTGACCCAGGAAGCCAGAAGAGGGTGCTAGAGCCCCTCCAGCTCTCTGCATAGCTCTCTATGGATTGGTCCTCTCTTCTTCCCAGAGCTGGGATTTGAGGTGTGTCCCAACACACCCAGTTTATTTGGTGCTCAAGATTGCATCTGGGGCTCCACGCACACTGTAAGCTCTCTAATAACTGAACTAAACCCCCAGTCTTGGTACATTCTTTTATTTTTAAGTTTAATTTTGTGTGGATGGGTGTGTACTACATGTGTGCCTAGAGCCTATGAAGGCTAGAAAAAAGGGGTTGGATCTCCTAGAACTGGAGTAAGAAATGGTTGTGAGCTGCCTTGTAGGCACTGGGAATCAAACCCAGGTCCTCTGGAAAAGGAGCCAGAGTTTTTAACCTCTGAGCCATCTCTCCAGCCCCCTTTGGTGTACTATTATTAGTATAAAAGGAAAGGTTCGTGGGGACTCTGATCAGCTGCATGGGTGCAGATCCTCTTGCTTGTGGGGTCTCTCTATAGGGACTCCAGGCCCCTTGCTGTCTTTTGGTAATGTTCTGGTCTATAGTATAACTATTCTCAGCTACAATCTCATTCTGAGTGGCAGAAACAGACAGTACTCATTGAACTCAGGGTGAGTCACGGAGACGAGAGAGGCTGTCTTCTCGCCACTGGAACCCCACGTTCCCTCAGTCCTTTGAAAAACGTGCTACACAGCCACAGCTGCTCCTTCATTTACTCTTTTTTTATCATCTGGCACAAACATATCATTTTGTCTATCTGCTATTTGTTTGTGGTAGGGACTTCCCAGGCTAGCTTGGGATTCCCTATGTAGCCCAGGTTGGCCTTAAACTTGAGAATCCTTCCTTAGCCTCAAGAATAGATTGCAGCACATACCATGCCCAGGAACAAAGCATTTTATTAAGGAAAGATCTGTTTAAAATCACTTTTAAAAGATAATTTTTTAAAAGATCACTTTTAAAAATTTACTGTGGACCAATTCACCTTTGTCTTTCAGATACCTTTTTTTACATTTTGTGTGAGCGTGTACTCAGTGCACATGTGGGAATGAGAGGACAAGGGGCAGTTGTTGGATTCTTTGTTCCCACAGTGGGTCCAGGGCTCAAACTTAGGTCATCCAGTTTAGCAGCAAATGCCTTTATCCACTCTCAGATAACTTCTATTTATTTTAAAGATCATTTTATTTCATGTGTTATAGGGGTTTTGCACGAAGGTGTGTATGTATGTATGCATGCCATGTGTGTGCCTGGCACCTGTAAAAGCCAGAAGACGGTGTTGGATTCCCTGAAACTGGAGTTACAGAGTTGTGATCTGCCATATGGGTGCTGGATCAAGCAGGTCTTTTGGTTGAGCAGCAAGTTCTCTCTCTCTCTCTCTCTCTCTCTCTCTCTCTCTCTCTCTGTGTATCTCTGGCTGTCCTGGAACTCACTATGTAGATCAGGCTGACCTCAAACTCAAAGATCCACCTGTCTCTGCCTCCCAAGTGTTGGGATTAAAGGCCTGTGCTACTACACCACACCACACCACACCACACCACACCACACCACACTACACCACACACACACCACACTATACCACACCACACCACACTACACTACACCACACTATACTACACCACACTACACCACACTACACTACACCACACCACACTACACCACACCACACCACACTATACTACACCACACTACACCACACTACACCACACCACACCACACTACACTACACCACACTACACCACACCACACTACACCACACCACACTACACCACACCACACCACACTATACTACACCACACTACACCACACTACACCACACCACACCACACTACACACCACACCACACCACACCACACACCACACCACACTACACCACACTACACTACACACCACACCACACCACACCACACCACACCACACTACACCACACCACACCACACTACACCATACTACACTACACCACACCACACTACACCACACCACACCACACCACACTACACCACACCACACCACACTATACCACACCACACCACACTACACTACACCACACTATACTACACCACACTACACCACACTACACTACACCACACCACACCACACTACACTACACCACACTACACCACACCACACTACACCACACCACACCACACTATACTACACCACACTACACCACACTACACCACACCACACCACACTACACACCACACCACACCACACCACACCACACTACACCACACTACACCACACTACACTACACACCACACCACACCACACCACACTACACCATACCACACTACACGACTTGCTGAGCAGCTAGTACTCTTAATTGCTGAGTCATCTCTCCAGCTCCCACCGCAGATAACTTTAATTGTATACCAAATGAGTTCATCTTCTATAGTGTAAGGGTTAAAGATAGCTTTAACTCCGTACAAAAAGCAGGGCAGCCACAGTATAGGCTGACATCCTCTGAAGTGAGAAGAATGGGAAAAAGAAAAAGAAGAGAAAGAAAAGACGGAGCTTCAGCTTTGACTCCCGTCAGTGAGACCTCCACCCCAACAGCTGCGAGCTCTTTGTTCCACACAAATGCTGCAGCGATGCTAAATCTATTTTCTGTCTTTATTTGCTTTATAATTTTGCACTTTCTTCAGTCATGCCGTACAAGGGAAGCGTCTGGAGTCACCTTATGTAATCCATATTCTATCTTTATGTTTAAATTTCCACAATTGGGTTAGATAACTCTTCTCTCTGTCCCGGTTTTAAATATTTCCAAACCTGAAGAGATTTCAATTCAGGCTGTGACAGTTCCAGATAATACACTTTAAAAAAATATTCCAATTAAATTCTAAATTCTACAGCATGTTTCTGCACTTTTCTCTGAAGTTTAGGAAAATTCTTCCTTATGCCCTTGATTTTGGTGTAGGCTTTGAATTTACAGTTAATAGATCTGACTTTATATCTGGTAAGTTTACATGTATGTTTGTATTTTTCCTGAGCAGAAAGATTTGAAGAAAGGACAGTTCATTTAAGAAGTCCGATAAAGCTTCTAGAACATGCTGGAGAGAGAGACCCCAGGGGTGGTAATGTTGTGAGGCCTCTGGATATGGATTAAACAAGCTGACTCTGGGGCTAGACAGTGATTGCTCAGTGGTTACGAGTGCTTACTGCTTTTGCAGAGGGCCTGAGTTCAACCCCAGCGCTCATGTCTGACAGCTCACAGCTCCAGCTCCAGATGACCCAGCACACTCTTTTGGACTCAGAGGGCACCTGCATGCCCCCGCGCGCGCACACACACACACACACACACACACACACACACACACACACATAGGTAAAATAAAACTTAAAACAAAAACCAAGCAGTTGCAGACTTTCAGGTTAATTGCACAGCATGGTGGTGTTTGATAGTAGTGTACTCTGATACATGGTCTACACCTTATCTAAAGATCTAATCCAACATCTAAACAATAGACTTCAAGCTGAAGCTCTAGTTACTTGAAGCAAACACCTCAATATGATGACCTGGAACAAGGACATCCTTGCTTGCAAATTCTGGAATAGCAAAATATCATTAAGCAGTAAGAGCCTAGGGAACCAGCCAGAACCCAAGAAGCCAGTAGTGCCTAAACAAAAGCATGACCCATCAGGTGCCTGGAGCTGGGGTCCAGGGTATGCCTTTTGGTGGAGAGATGTCAAGGCAGGTCCTAGAAATGGTCTCAGTGCTACTTTTAGAACTGGCCGAGGGTGACACAGCAGTGACCTAGGGACTGAGATGGAAAGGACAGCTGATCCAATGTCCTGGAAGTAAGAGAAAGTCTGTCACCACCAACTTTTCCCGGGACAGTGGAGATCATGATTATCTCTGAACTCAGAGTGGCCAGGCTGGGGGTGGGGGGGTCATTCAGTGGGGCAGTGGGCACGTCATCTGAAGAGTCGGGGTGTTTGGGCTGATTGGTTCTCAGAGTCAGGTTTCTAGGGTGACTCTGACTTGACCGACTGACTTCCGAGTAAGGGCTGATGATGACTGGCTCATTAATAAGCATGTATTCAGGGAACTGAATTGTCCTTGATCAGCAGAAGAGGTTTAGACAACCAGAGAGCCTCCTTGTTACCATAGCTACGGAACAATCAGTCTGCCCCTGAGTCGGAACATTTTTATCACCACTATGCAGAGCCTTCTTCTAATCTGTGAATCTGTCTCTCGAGTGTTCTGGCAGGTCCAGGTGACCTGTCTTGCAAATCAACAGAACCCACACTTTGGAGCTGAGAGTCTCTGTTCCCTAACTTAGCACCATAAAACAGGGTAATATTAATTGGTGGCAGAAAGAACATGCTCAATTTGTAGTAAAATTGTAAACAATTATTTAGTGTATCAACATTTTAGAAAAAGCAAGAGCTTTTCCCCAAAATTGACTGGTGCTGTTCCCCAAATTGACTCCGTTATTGGAAGAGAAAAAGCTGATAAAACCGGAAACTTTTTGTGATTCTGAAATTGTGAAACACCTGTTCTAAATGCATATCACAGATGACAGGGAGATCTAGTTTGGTCTGACTGCTCACTCTGAGTTAGCCTTAGTGTCTCTTTCTGAGATCTGCTAATGAGTATGTTAAACTCTTACAGCAATCAATATATGTTACCCTACAGACTCAGTTAAGTGCTTCATTGTAGCCATTGATTAGCAGAGAGCAGAAAGTTAAGGTCTAGAAGTCAAAGTGAGCACACAAATCTGAAAGCAAGAGAAAGTAGAAACTTCAAACAGCCAGGATCTCCTAACAGTGGTCCCTACAGCCCCACAGACAGTGTTTTCAATCACGGAGCTCTCTTTCCTGAGGGGTGGGGGCAGGGCTGGTGTGCAGCCCAGCACCAGAAATGGCGTGGGAGAAGGATACATGTTTCACTTGAAAGTGTGTCCTGGTTAGCTGACACAACCTAGCATGTCACCTAGGAAGAGGGAACTTCAATTGAGAAACTGCCCAGGTCATACTGGTCTGTTGCCACGTCTTTGAGAGACTGTCATGACTGATGACTGATGTGGGAGGGTCCAGCCCACTGTGGGCAGCACCATCCCTAGGCAGGTGAGCATGGGATGTATGAGGAAGCTAGCTGAGTCTGAGCCTCTGAGTCAGCAGTTAGCACTCCTCTGTGGTTTCTGCTTCGGTTCCTGCTTAGATTCCCGCCCTGACTTCTGTCACTGATGAAGAGTGACCTGGAAGTGTAAGCTGAAATAAACCCTTTCCTCCCCAAGTTGCTTTTGCTCATGGCATTTATCACAGCAACAGAAGGAAAACAGGACTAGGGGTGAAATGCTTTTCTGAGAAATAGGAGCTCTATTGCTAAACTCTGAAGAATTCCTGATGCAAAAGCACGTTTCAGTGTCCCCACATTTCCAGTGTCGCCAGTACCCTCATGTCACCAGCATCCTCATTGCCAATGGCAAGGCTCAGTTTGGGCCATGAGACTTCTGGAGGGAGGGAGAGTCAGAGGACCTCCCGGGAGTCCTAGGAGAGTTGGTTCTCTCCTTCTATCCTGTTTTCTCTGGTGATTAAACTAAGGTCATCAGGCTTGGTGGCAAGCACCTTACACACTGAGCCACTTCACCTGCCCATTGCAAATCTTATACTAGAAGAGAAGTTCTAGAATATTCTAACGTTATAGGGCAGACTTACAAACATTCTAGAAGTCTGGTCCTAAGTGTGCCCCTGACTTTCTAAGGTTTGGCTTATGATGCAGAGAAGAGAATATTCCTTTGGGAGGTGCTGGGCTTCATTTTTGAGTTTTGATTATGCCGTGGGTCCTCTTTGATGCTCACTGGCAGCAGCAAGCCACAGCCGGCCATAGCCAACCAGCTCCCAGATGGCAAAGGAAAATCACTAACCTCCACAGGGTGCCATGTAGTTAGGGTACCTGGTATGATAGTGATAGGTTTGGTAAATGAATTTTCAATCTTTCATTATTTTGTTATAATGAGATCATTTGGATATATATTAATTACTTTTCCTATCGTTGTGAGAAAATATTGGACAGAGCTACTTAGGGGAGAAAGGGTTCACTTCGCTTCATGGGTTGGGGGTATAGTCTATCATGGCAGGAAGCCATGGTGGCAGCAGCTTGAGGTAGCTGTTCACATTGTGTGTGCAGATGGGAAGCAGAAGAGACGGAGGCTGGAGCTCAGTTTACTTTCTCCTTTATTCAGTCTGGGACCCCAGCTTATGGGATGGTGCCGCCAACATTTAGGGTGTATCTTCCCAGAAACTCCCTCAAAGAAAGGCCCAGAAAGTAGCCTTCCAGGCCATTCTAGATCTTACCCAGTTGACGACCAGTAATTCACCATCACAGAATGGACCTGTCTTCTGTGCCTTTGTCACCAAGTCCATGTGACTCTCGTTCTAGTTTCATTTATTTTGCTGTGATAAAACACTCTGACCAAAGGCAGCCTTGGAGAGGAAAGTGTTTATTTTAATCTACAATGCCAAACCATAGTCCATCACGGAGGGAAGTCAAGGCAGGAGCTTGAAGGTAGGCCTGCTTGCTATTCTGCACTTCACAGTCAAAGAAGCATCGTGGGAACACGAAGGATGCTTCTTGCTAGCTGGCTTGCAAGATGATTTGAACACAGCTAGTGTTCTTACACAATTCAGGATGACTTGCCTAGGGATGATATGGCCCATAGTGGATTGGGCAAACACACACACACACACACACACACACACACACACACACTGCCTGCGGGGCTGTCCTAGAGCTAAGAGGGGGGTCAATGTGTGCTTTGAACCCCAGAATTCTCACCCTGAGAGGAGAAGGTATTTGCCTGCTCCCCTTTTTCTTAGCCCTGACAAAACCCAGCTAAATTCTAAATGCTGCCTGCTTCACAGCAGGTCACTGACAAAGGAATGTGGCCTGGGTGGTGCTTGTCTGACCACTGTAGCTGGAAGGCCTAGGGCTGAACCCATTTTCTGATAAGGTGTCTTCCTCTTTTCTCCTGTGAGACCACAGCTTATTCGAGAGAGTCTTTTCCAGGACTTTGACCCTCAGAATAACTATGAGTCCCCAACATGCAAATGGGGGCTACTCCAGTATCCCTGTCTTAACCAATGGTCCCCATCTCTGGGTTCCAAGGACCCTCCCTTGCCTTTTCCACAGTAAATGTAACTACTTTTGCTCCAGTAAATGGAGATGTTCCACTGACAACAGTCTCTCAGGAATTCTGTTTCCCAAGGCTCTCAGCCCTCTCACCAAAGACATGCCCCGACCCACCCACATGGACCTGACTTCTTTCCTGGGAGCTGCACTGCTGGTCACAGCTTAGCTACTTCCCGAGGAGGAGAGGGGACAAAGAGATCCACAATTTCCCACAGGCCAATCTGATCTAGGCAATTCCTCAATTAAAGCTTTCCTCTCAGATGATCCGGCCCTATGTCAAGTTGGCAGTTAAAGCTAACCCTAACCCACGTGCTGCTTATCTTTGCTGACCCTCCAGCTGAGCGGATAGCCACAGGGACTTACTTGCATCGAACTCTGTGTGCTGCAGCTTCTTCCCTTTTCCAGGATGCACCCCCCCCCCAACACACACACAGCCCTGTCACTGCACTGATACACCTGGTTTGTGGGATTCCCCACCTAAACCCCAACACTTCCTCTGAAGCAGCTTGTGGTGCTCGGACCCATCTGTATCTGAGTTCAGCTTGGCCACCACCTGGCAGGTAAGAAGAGACAGTTCATTACAAAGCTTCTGTTTGTACCTTGCAGGTGAAGGATGCTACACAACAGTCCCAGATGGTGTTCACGGTCCGCCATGCCACCGTTACCTTCCAGACGGAAGGGGATACATGGCGGGAGCAGAAGGAGCAGAGGGCAGCCCTCATGGTGGGCATCCTCATCGGGGTGTTTGTGCTGTGCTGGTTCCCTTTCTTTGTCACGGAGCTTGTCAGTCCCCTGTGTTCCTGGGACGTCCCTGCCATCTGGAAGAGCATCTTCCTGTGGTTGGGCTATTCCAACTCCTTCTTCAACCCGCTCATCTACACAGCCTTCAACAGGAGCTACAGCAGTGCTTTCAAGGTCTTCTTCTCCAAGCAGCAGTGAGAGGCCATATGGGAATGCCTTCTTTCTGTAGCTCCCATGAACCTTTGCAGTCTGCCCAGCAGTCCTGAAAATGAGAGTTCCATCTGCCACGGGCACCAGGGTCACAGCAGAGCTCAGCTCACTTCCATTTCTGAGCTCAGGTGTTGGGAGTTGTCTTCACCTGAAGGCTCTGATAGCTTATGTCCCCAATCTGGGTACTCCCCTTCACTCTACCAGCAGCCACGGACCTGGCCCACAAAGTGCCCATTCCTCCTCTAAATCTACTCCAGCATGGCCACGAGGAAAATTGACCAAAGCAGACAGGAGGGAGGATGGAGAAAGTGAAACAACTCAGGCAGGTAGAGAGAGGCAGAGAAAATGGTAAAACCCAAAGTCTTCAGTGATCACACATGCCTGTAATCCTAGCACTCGGGAGACTAAGGCAGGGGGACCTCACATTTGAAGCCAATGTGGGCTACATAGTAGATTCAGAACCAGCTTGAGATATCTAACAACAACAAAATGCCCCAGTGAGGTATTCTGTAGCCCTCACTCCAGAGTTCTGCTCTATGGTCCTAGAGTGTATGCCCTAATCCTTACCAAGTCCTTCCTAATAATGACCACAGAATTCTTTCCCTAAACACGTCAAAGCACAGTCCCAACTCAGGGACAGTGATTGCTGTCTTAAGGCTTTGTTCATAGTACACACACATACACACACATACCAGAAAAGGGCAGTTTCCAGTTAAAATCAACTCAGCTCATTAGCCCAGAGCTGGAAAGATGAAATATTTCCTTCCATTTTGAAACAACTGTTGACAAACAATAGAAAAGTCTACTAATTTCACAGAATTTTCCGAAACATATTTATTTGCTATGGGTTTTTCTTTGTGTAATTCCCTCAAATGTTTCTGGCCTTAGTTTCATCCCTAGATAATAAGATTTGAGGTTAAGGACGGCCGTGATCCGTTGACTTCTTAATACGGTTTCAGAATTGATGACCACAAGGGCTGTCCATCAGACACACACATTTTAACAGGAGTGCCGGCCATTTTGCTGCTGTGGTTTGTTGGTATACGAACCTGACCAATGGGTTATAAGGTAGGCAGACAAGGGTCAAATGTGGCTTCTATCAAGTTGGTGGTGTAACTGGTGTATCAAGACAGTCCAGTAAGGACATAGTGTTTACATGGTCACAGAAAACCCGGGACATACCCGCACCTCCAAAGATAGCCCAGAGGAGCTTTGAGAACAATTTCAAAACATCCAAGGAGAGAAAGAAGAGCTAGCTACTTCTCCAGGACACTGCTGACTTCTCTCCGCAAACTGAGGATGTAGTCATCACAGGCCAACAGAGCTGTGGACACCTCTCAGGACTTGGTTCTCAGCAAAATCCCGAGTGAGCAAAAGCACCCAGGCTTCAGATCACAGCAGTGAGAAACAGCTTACTGCTTTTATAGCTGTAGAGGGGCTGCTGGCTGAAGAATCCTCTTCCAGGGAGTGGGGCCCTCAGAGCAAGCCAGATGTGATGCCATTGCAGACAGTCGTGTAATTCTTCAGTTGACTGGAAGTGCAACAATTTCATCCTCAAGAGTTTAAGTTATTGTTCATTTATTTATGTTTGAGACAGGGCCTCACTAAGTAGCCTTGGCTGTCCTGGAACCCACTGTGTGGACCAGGCTGACCTCAAACTCACAGGGATCTGCCTGCCTCTGCCTCCCTAGTGCTGGGGTAAAAGGCGTGCACTTCCACATCTGGATCAAGAGTTTTTAAAGAAAAAATTCTCCAATACTCGGGGGCCCTTTGTCTGGGAGCAGTGGTCCAGGCCAGTCACATATCCTGTGCTAGTGGATTGGGTTAGAGCCAGGCTGGAAAGCGAACAGAGCAGCTCACACATCCACAACCGTTCTCATAAAAAGGTTTTGCTAATTGTTTGAACAAGAGCTTCTTTTTTTTTGACCTTGGTCACCATTGACAGGATATAAGAAGTTGTTTTTCAGTTTGTGGTCTATGAAAATGATGCATATAGGATGTTCTAAACTGTGCAGATTCTGCACTGTGTCCTTTGCTCTCCCCCTCAGTGGGATGAGTCTCTAGATCGGAGGGAAGCAGGAGTGTGTTGCATTCCCTCCGTACTCCTCTGTAGCTGTGCGTGCAAAGGGATCTAGTCACTAGCGATTGCCCGCTCAGCTGCAGGCTGAGCGCTCGTAAGCTCATGATAGAAGTTACTTTATTCCATCCTCACCACCCGAAGGGTTCTGATGGCCACCTCTTTTATCATCCCACGGGACAGCTTGGCCTATACCACCTCAATATAAAGCAAACCCCGTACTCATCACTCAGAACGTCTACAAACTCTCGGGCAATAAAACTCCGTTATCTCCTATGTCCCTGATTCTTCAAATGCACAAATTAAAACTGTGTGTTGTAATATGAATGGTATATAATAAATTATACCTGTGGACACTCCAAAGTGGAAAATTTGTGATGCTTCTTTGTGGTTTTGACATGAAGTTGTCTTGAATTTCCTGCGAAGACGATGAGAGTGTGAACTGATGTAGGGCGTTAGACAGCCAGCAGGTGGACATTGAATGTGGACCCCTGTCTGCACGTGAACGTGTGCAATGGGGAACCTGCTTGGGATTTCCTTAGTTTTACTTTGCTTCTGTGTATATCTTGCTTGACATACTAGACCCATAAAGGCTTTAAAATTCCTCCTTTTCCCTGCCACCAAGATCACCCGGAACCAAGGGGATCACTGGGCACTATTGATTCCAGTGTTATAATGAGGGGTGTGTTTGTTGAGTGCCCGCCCGCAACTGAAGGAATGGCCACATGTGGAATCAAACTGTACCATGTCAGTCTATCTGAAATTCCTGGCGGGCTTTCTCATCCAGTCCAATATTTCTATATTTATATTACTTTTTTTTTTCTTAAAGGTTTATTTGGGGCTGGAGAGATGGCTCAGTGCTTAAGAATGCTTGCTGCTTTTGTAGAGGTCCTGAATTCTATTCCCAGCACCTACTCAGGTGACTTGCAACCAACTGTAATTCCATCTCTAGGGAATCTGATACCTCTGGCCTGAGCAGGTACCTGTACACATGCACACATGTGCAAACATACACAGTCACACAAAATTAAAAATAATCCATATAATGATTTTTAACCTTTATTTTTGTTTTGTTTTGTGTGTTTGTCTACATGTGCATGTGCACTATGTGCATGCAATACCTGAGTAGACCAGAAGAGGGCACCAAATCCCCTGGGGCTGGAGTTACAGATGGTTGTAAGACCCCAAGTGGGTATTGGAAATTGAACTCAAGTCCTCTGGAAGAGGAGCCAGTGCTCTTACCCATTGAGCCATCTCTCCAGGTCCAGATACATTTTTTTTTTTAAAGGATTCATTTCCTTTAAACTTTTCATGAAGGCTAAGGAAGAAATGGGATTTGAGTATCTCTCACTGCCCCGTGATTCTGTGCACTGGTCAGAGGAAAATGCTATGATCAAATTGACTGCATCTCTACCTGAAGTTACTATTAATCATCTCATAAGATGAACTCATACATTATCATTCAGATGTGAATCTGAATCTCCCAGATGGCACTTAAATCATACACACTCCGCAAATGTTACCTAGGGCATGGAACACCCGACGCACAAGGAGTAAGGAGCAATTAATTATTGTGCTTCCGTCTCAAGGCAAAGATGTACTGACGAAAACATTACAAGGTGCAAATGTAGATGTGTGCTTCTAATATGCAATCCAAATATTTGTGGGATACTCTCTATTACTCTTTTAAAATATTTTTAAAATTGTGTGTATATATGTGCGGGCTTGGGCGTATGAAAGCAGGTGCCTATCATGACCACAGGCAACAGGTCCCTTGGGGCTGGAGTTACAGGCAATCGTAAGTTGCCTGTTGTGGTGCTGAAGGAGAACTGAACTCAGGTCCTCTGCAGAAGCAGCACGTGCCCTTAGTCCCTGAGCATCTCTCCAGCCCCTTTTCCGTTACTCTTGAATGCCAATACGTGGTCAGGTTAGTGGTACATGGAAGTCACAGCAGATGTCGATCACTAGAAACTCTGGCGCCCTTTCCTCATGCCCGTTCTACCAGGACCACTTTTATCAGATGGGCTTTGAGGAGGCCTGCGATTCCCTGGGTCCTCCTGAGGATGACTAGCAGCGTGCTTACAGAACCATGAGGAGCCGCAGCCCCACTGTCTCAGCACTGACAGCATGCTTAAGCAGGGGTTCTCGACCTTCCTGATGCTCTGACCCTTTAATACAGTTCCTTATGCTGTGGGGACCCCCAACCATAAAATTACTTTCGTTGCTACTTCATAACTGTAATTTTGCTACTGTTATGAATTGTAATATAAATATCTGATATGCAGATGGTCTTAGGCTGTCCCTGTGAAAGGGTCGCTCAACCCCTAAAGGGGTCACAACACCCAGGTTGAGAACCACTGTGCTAAGGGAATGCTCTCCTGTGACAGATGACCTGAGGATCCTCCAAAGGCTGGTATTTTCCCAATACAGCAGTGACAGGTACGAAGATATTACTGGGTCTGTTGGCATTGGGAACATTTGGTGAACTTTAAAAGTATTTGCTTTTACATGTGTGTGTATGTGTACAGTACCCATGAAGGCCAGAAGATCAGATCCCCTGGAGCTGAGTTAGGGGTGGTTCTGAGCTGGCTGATGTGGGTGTGCTGGGATCTAAACTCAGGTCCCCTGACAGAGCAGTATGTGCTCTTACCTGCTGGGTCATCTCTCTAGGCCCCAGACATATTCTTGGGATGAGCTTGTGGTCGGTTCTTTATTCCTAGAGGAGCATGTCAGCTTCCCTGTGGGTTTTGTTGTGCTGTCCTCACATAAGGAGCGTGGGTGTGGTACCACACAGGGCCAACCAGGCAGAGACAACACGGCACTGGCAGGTATGGGTAAGCGGGAGGAAATACTGTTTCAGAGTCTGTTCCAGACTAGGCATACTAGAAACCTGCTATTTCTTCCTTCTGGCCTCTATCTGACGCTCCTGTGGTGTCTGTCTATCTTCCTACATCTACAAGGCACCCACTCAGGGCTTGCTACCTCATGTTCTCACTGTGTACACGAGGCATTGGAGCCCAGGGTTCAGCCGCTGTGGGCAGATTGAGGGGCTCCACTAAGAATTGGGGATCCCAGATACTCTTTCCCAGCCGTCCTCCTGAGGAGAAAACGGCTTTGTTCCCGAGGCTGGTGGAGATCACGGAGATGGACTTGGGTACCACTAGTGCACCTGTGGCACCCTGCATCCTTTCCATTGTCTTTTGGAGCCTTGGCCTAAGATCCCACCTCACCTCTGCATGGGATGCTCCCTCTACAGATGGCAGAGTGAAGAAGGGTGCTTGCTGCGTTTCCAGGTATGGCTCAGGTGTGGCTGCAGTTCAGACCCAAGGACGTACTTTTCTGCCTGAGAGGCCCCAGGGCTGCAGGAGAAAGAGGGGTGGGTATGCCAGGCTTTTGTGAGCAGCTGCCTTTTTGAGGACCTTCCCCCCAGCTCCTCCAGGACACTAGCTGAGCTGTCCTTGTGGCTGTGCTCCTCTCCTAGCTGCAAACCTCTGAGCCCCAGAGCTTAGTTATTCCTAAGCATCCTTGTTTCCCTCCATCAGGAGATGGTAGCTGCTTCCTTAGGCACCATTTCCATGCCAGGTGTTCTGCATCTGGGAACTCATCCCAGGAAGCCCAACAGAGGAGGGAGGCTGGTTCGACAGTGGTATCCTCCAACAGGCATCAGGGAAACAACTGCAGTCCTCTCTGGGGACCATTGAGAGCTAAGCAAAACAGGCCTCAGCAGTGACTCATGGGGCCACGGGATTTAGGATAGTTGTACAGGACTTTGATGAATAGCCTCCAGGGTGTTCCTCTTCTGAGATGGCCAGAACAGGCCAAAAGGCTCCGTCCCCTGGTAAGATGAGAGAGAACTCACGTACAGAAGCCATTGTGTGGAAATGGGCCATCCACTCAATAAGCCAAGGGGTGTGGGTGGGAAACCCATCCATCCAACACAAGGGCCTCTCACCACTGCTTCCTGGAGGCTACAGGACAGGTTGCCTCCATCCAAACAAGCTGGTGCAGGACTTCTTCCTATTCCTAAGACCCCTTCCAGAAGGCACTTTGTTGTTTTTAGTTTTCGGTCTCCCCGGCATGTTCCGACACCACCCTATCCCAGCCCGGAGCTGGCTGGGAAGCTGCTTGGTTCCCACCCTGGCCAGGGGCAAGAAGAGACAAGCCGAAAGCCGTGGGGAAGCACCGGGGACGCTTGGGACGTGGGTTCTTAGGACCGCGTGGTGTTGCCTGACCCCGTTTGCTGAGAACGAACACGAGACGGAGACGGCATCTGGTGGACCCGAACTCGTTTATTCCAAGGGATCACCCCTATATATAGCCTCTTTTACCAGGGAAGGGCGGGGGAGCCTTAATTAGCATGGGGCGGAGTGTTCCTAAGCAAGGGACCCGCCCCAATGCAGACAAACATGCTCCTTTAGCTTCTTGTGAAGCGAGCAAGTTATATTATTCTGGCTAGGGACCTTCCCGGGCTGGGAGAGCAGGAGTCTGCCAAGCGTCTCATCCTTCGTCACCTTTTTCAGGGAGTAGGGGCACTTGGCCTTGACTTCTACTGCTTTCCAGCCCCTGGGTCCCACAGCACTTTAAATGTCCACGCAGCTATGGTAAATGTCCCAGCTTTCTGGGACATGAATCTCATGGGAAGGAAGAGCTATCGTGAACTGGGTGGGGTTTGTTGTTGTTGTTGTTTCTTTCCTTCTGGTAAGACCTGACTACTTTGGGAAATGTGCTGGTTAAATTTAACTATTATTCACTGGGTCCTGGTCTGCCCAAGAGTAAACGAAGCTGGCTGAGCACAGCACAGGCAGACAAGGACCGTGTTTATTCTCTCTCTGTTCTTGACCTCCCTGAGACGGTGGCCTGAGATCTGGAACTGGAAGCCATGGTCACAGAAATGAAAGTACAACAGGAAGTGGTCAGCCTCTTCCACTCTCCGTATCACGACTGTGCCTTCACTGTGGTTGACTTAATAGCTGAGGTGCCTCCTCCAGGGAGGAGGAAGTCAACAGGCTTGGGATGTCACTCTTCAGGTTGCCTAAAAGGGCTTGGCTCTGGCTGTGGGAGGTACCGAAGCCTGAGTGGAGGGAGAACTTTCTGGAAAGGTGTGGCCTGGACCAGGAGACCCAGTTCTACTTGTTCACTCAGACAAATGAAAGCCCTTTGCAAGACCATCCACCACATTTCTGCCCTGAAGTTGGGTGACCCCAGGCCTCAACAGTATAGGTGAGGGATACATTTAGGAAAGAGTTATAGCTGACCCACAGCCCTCACCCTGACTCCTTCCCACCCACCCCCAGCCTGGCTGTGAAACTGTAGACCAATCGACTGTTCTGCCTTCTCGGGGCAGGAGCTTGTCAGTCTGGCATGGCTTCTGATGGCAGCTCACAGGCTGCTTTCTTCCCACTGAGCAGCAGGACCCTTCCTGGGGGTGTCATTCTGTTCTCTGGAGGCTTGAGCAACAGAAGCCGACTGGTTCAAAAACTGGTTTTCCCTTCCTTGGATAAGAGGGAGACTGGAAACATCCTGGCTTCGTTACCACCTCATGAATATTCATTGTTTTCTGCTGGAGCACCCAGACTCCCAGGGGAGACTCTGTGAAGTGAGGAGGCTCTGAAAACCAGGCTCCCTTCTCTGAATACAAAGAAGCTTTCTGATGAATGCTGTGGGAAGGAAGACTTATCCAGAAATGGGCTTTTGCCCTGGTGTGTGACTTGGCTGCTTGAAGTAGTGATAGCCTTGGTCACTGCCCAACTTCAGCCTGGTTCCTCTGCTCCAGTTGCTGGGTTAACTTCACACCCACATCATTGTTTCCCTCCTGGCTTAGCAGAACTACAGACATCAGCACAGTTGCTGGGATGATAAGACCCTGGTGAGCTTCAGAGAGTTTAAGAAGAATGACTGCTTCCCTGACCACCACAGCTACTTCTCTTCTTGGGCTTTGAGACGCCCCACAACTTTTCCCCACACTTGGAAGTACATAGGGGATAGAAATTGAGACAGGAAGGCCAATTCTAGAAACTACCCACAGGCCATACTGTCTGGAGGAAGCTGCTACCACAGCTGCTGAGGAGGAAGTTCCAGGACTCAGTCTGAACCAACATCTGCATGATGGTCTTTGTAATTCCATTTTGCCCCAGAGAACTCCGGTTTTGTGTGTACATCTTTTGGTGCTGGTAGTCTTGTCTGGACTAGGTCCAGGTCAACCCCCTGCCTCTAGCTGCTGGATATGTTCTGGGACATGTTTGAGTGGAAACTAACCACAAAAAGAAACCACAGGGTTGCTAGGGAGGAGAATTTACTGCATCATTTGAGGTGGGTGCTCAGGCAGTCTGATGCAGGTTGGGGTCCTGGGTTGCCAGGTATATTGTTAGGAGAGGGGTGTGTGTATAGCTCAATCCCAAAATGGCTCGGTCCCAGGTTGCTCAGCTAACCTGATGCTTACCCACCTCGTGGTGACAGTGAGAACCAGTCTTCTCTCCAGGTGACGGTAGAATCCAGAAGTCCCCATTTCCCGGTTACTGTTGGAGCTAAGTTTCTTCTATTCACTGAGTTTTCGCCTTTGTTCCAAGGCAAAAGCTAGCACCATAGGGTCATGTTGATGCCCAATGAGAGGACTACCAGGGCGCCCCCTCGTGATGGGTGGACCCTGGCCTCAGCTCTTCAGGAATCCCCGGTAATTCTTGGAAAGCCCCAAAGCCAGCTGCTGGCCAATTAGAGCTTTCTGCACATCTCTCACGCGACCCGCTTTCCCTTGAACCCCTCACTTCCCTGCCAGATGTAACAAGCCAATCCAGTAAGGACCCATGCTCAGGTCCTGACCAATCAGAGAGATCCTCCTAGTGACTGCCTGTTTCACTTTAAAACCCCCGTTCACCCACATTTGGGTGCCACCATGTTTTTTAAATTGGCTAGACCTGACATGTCAGAATAAATAAAATGCTCTGTTTGGCTATATGTGTATCTCAGTGTCTACTTGAGCTGTTTTATGGACTCATCACCCAACGCACAGGACCTTAGACCACTTCCTCTCCAAACGTGCCAGCTGGCTGAGGTTTATTGTGCTAATCCTTGCCAGCAGCTCAACTCACATTTGCTTGAATTGTTAACACTAGCCAAGGCTTAGCACAGTCAAGAATTTTTGTTTGTTTGTTTTGAGACAGGGTCTTACTATGTATTCCTGGCTGGTCTGGAACTATACAGACCAGCTTGGCCTTGAACTCACACAGATCCACTTGCCTCTGCCTCCTGAGTGCCAGGTTATTTGTTTTCTGATGAATCACATTTTCCTACGAATCTTTAAGCAGTGGTTTTCAATTTTCCTAATGCTGTGACCCTTTAATACAGTCCCTCGTGTTGTGGTGACCCCCAACAGTAAAACTATTTCTGTTGTTATTTCATGACTAGAACTTTGCTACTGTTATGAATCATAATGTAAATATCTGATGTGCGGATGGTCTTGGGTTCCCCCTATGAAAGAGTCATTCTGCCCTCTAAGGGGTCATGACCCACAGGTTGAGAATTGCTTTTTTAAAACAATAAAAACTGGGCTGAAGAGGTGGCTCAGTGGTTAAGAGCACTGGCTGCTCTTCCAGAGGACTTGGGTTTAATTCCCAGCACCCACAAGGCAGCTCACAACTGTCTGTAACTCCAGTTCCAGAAGATCTGACACTCTCACACAGACATACGTGCAGGCAAAATGCCAATGCATATTGTGGGCTGCTAGGACGCGCCTGCTCCCTAGAAAGGTGAGCAGAATAGGATGCTCATCAAGCTCCTCCTCTTTTAGCCCTGGAGAGATCCTAGCTAAATATTATATATTGCTTGTATTCACAGGAGCAAAAAGGAAAATAACCTGGCAAGTATTTGTCTGCCCTGTTCCTGATAACCTCCCTTTGTCCCTGAGGCCAGGAGGCCAGGTGCCTGCCCCATGCAAATGAGACTCCTCCACCCAGAGTACCAGGACCCGCCCTCTCTGGGAAAAGAGATATAAACAGGGAAAGCCGGACTTTAAAGGAGAACATGACTTCCATCAGAAGGCCTCCCAAGACTTTCTTTGCGTCTTGGTCTTGTCCAATTCTCAGATCGCGGTGTTCAGGGCCCCACGGGAACCCATGCCCGTCCCCTCCACGTGCCTTCCCACCCCTAATTTTCCATCCCCAGCCAGGGTGGGAAACAAGCCAAGATTCCTTTGGCTAAGGGCTGGGGCGGTGACTGCGGCGTGTGCGATGGGACAGAAACCAACAGCATATAAACAAAAAATAAACGAATCATTAAAAAAATAAAAACTGACTTTAAAAAATGTGATGAAAGGCCCTTGATCTTTAAGGTTCAATGATAAATTGAAAACCAATTCCGGAGTCCAAGGAGGGAGAACCAACATCCTCCATTTGCTTGGTGTCTTCATCATCCAGGCTACTTCTCCCCCCTGGCCCCCTTTTTTTTCTTCCAAGCAGAGAATAATGACACACATTTGTAAATTCCAGCTCTTGGGAATCTGAGGCAGGAGGATCAAATGTTCCTACTCTGCTAATCCTGCCTGGAAATGGCCTTATGGACACTTTCAGAGGCATGCCTCCCTAATGTGGAAGGCCTTCCTTAAACTGGGCACTGGTTGTGTGAGTTAGGCAGACAGCCCTCAGCAGGAAGCAAAGACTCTACTCTTGATCTTCCACACCTAAGATTTAGTTGCCTCCTCTGCCCTCTCCATGGTGCTGACCAGGGCCGCCTGCACAAACCGTGGCCTCCTGTGCTGGCCAATACCAACGCTGCTTACCCACAACACAAACTCGGTACATGCTTCTCAAAGAAAGCGCTGTCTGTGAGTTCATTCCAGGCACGCGAGGCATGCTGTTCCTGCCTAGTTCCGAGGCATCGTCCACCTGCCAGAATTCCAAGTGAGAGCTGACCCAAGAGCGAACGCATTCAATTGGCGCGGCTCTGTGGTGGTAGTTTTGAGAGGACAAGGTCAGTCTGGAGAGATCCGATCTGAAAAAGACTTCCTAAACTCCTCTGCCCCTCACACTCCACCTCTCACTTTCTCTGTCAGGTCTCATGTACCCCAGGCTGGCCAGAAATTCGCTATGAAGTCGAGGTTGTCTTGAACTCAATCTTCTTGCCTCTACCTCCCAAAACACTCAGACGTCATGCTCAGTTACTCAATTCTACTTAAACAGAGCCTGGAATAAATGTATCACATGAAAGCTTCTGATTGTGACTCCTTCCTCCACAGCAGGGAGCTCTCAGAAGCTCAGAAACGCCCGGGATGATCACAGATGGATTTGAAAACTTTGCTCTCGTGCCAGCTAAGAAGACAACCTGCAGTGATCGACATCCCTAGGAAATCATTTCCTGGTTTTCTTGTTTGATTTCTGTACTGCTGAAGGTAAAGACTTAGATGTTACCCCGAGGAAAGGAACCTTCCCTTTCAAAAGAGACTCAGGCTGTGTGGCAAAAATAAGACCACATTCCGAAGTAAAAGTAGTTCTGAGGCTCTAAGTGATATTGATTCGTAGTGAGAGTTATGCCTAAGAAGCAGGGTAAGATGGTGATGTGTGTGTGTGTGTGTGTGTGTGTGTGTGTGTGTGTGTGTGTTCCATATGTGTGCTTGTGGTGCATACAAGTACACGGATGTGCGCACATGCAGAGGCCAGAGGAGAAAACTGGGTGTCATCCTCTATCTCTCTGCCTTATTGCCTTGAGATAGGGCTTCTCACTGAACTGGGAGCTAGACTAGCTGGCCAGCAAACTCCTACGATCTGCCTATTTCTGTCCTTCAAGGCTAGGGTTACAATTACACAAGCCAGTCTCTGGCTTTTTACTTGGTTTCTGAGGGTTTGAACTCTGGTCTTCATACTTGCACAGAAAGCATCCTTACAGGCTAGGCTATCTCTCAGTCCTAAGATGGCAATTGTTTCCATTCAGGGAAGAAAAAGAATGAAAGCACAGTGTCTCACTTTACAAAGATAAGGTTGAGCTCCTGATAGAGAAGTTAGTAGGCTTCATCTTTCCAGGAGTTGTGTGTGAAGAGTGTGGCAAATGCCCTCTGCCAGGAGAGAGACAATCCCATTTGAAGGGAACTGAATTGGTCGTAAGTACCAGAGAAAGCCTTCCTGATCATGTCTAAATTTAGCAAAGTGTTGTTTCTCTGATTACAATACCAAGTGGGCGGGGCTATCCAGCTCTCTAGTCCCCTCACAGAGGCTCTCTCCATGCCCTGCTGGGAACATGATCAATATCCTAATTAGTTGTGGGTTTTTTTGTTTTGTTTTGTTTTTGTTTGTTTGTTTGTTTTATAAGAATGCCAATCTCACAAGGAGTGGGTCTGGGCATGACCATTCTGTCGCCCATTCTTGCTGCTTCTGCTCTTGCAAACTCAGAGAAAACATCAGAGAAAGACAAACAGGAAGGATGTTCAAGGTCACTCCACACTGACCAGAATGAGGACAGGTCAGAGGAAGACATTGCTACCAGGATGGAGGATGGAGGAGACAGAGAAGAACAAATGCTGGTCACTAACAAGCTTGCCCAACATTCCAGTGGCTTCCTTTCTGCCTCCCTCCTTTCTTGATAGGGCCTTGCTAATTCGGGCTGGCCTTGAACTCACTGCATAGCTGAGGATGACCTTGAACTTCTGATCCTCCTCCTTATTTCTCCAGAGTGCTGGGATCACCAGTGTGTGCCATACACCTGGTTTACAAGATGCTGGGGTTTGAATCCAGGGCCTTTTGCATGCCAGGTGTGTGTTCTACCAAAGGAGCCACATCCCAGAGCTGGGATGTGTCTTCACTGTTTTTATAAGAGAAAAATGGAGACACAACTTTCTTATCAATCAGGAGAGGGTATGGAGCATCACTAAGCCCAGGTGCTTGTATAAATAACTAGGAGATCATAACACATCTGTTTTAGGAGTTTATTTTTAGTTATGTATAAAATAATTGTTGCACTGTTGGGAGAGGGGCTACTTAGGTCTTGGTGTTTTGTATTGTCTGAAGGTGTTGGATTTATGTGGGGAATGTGATTGCTTATGATCTGCATGTGCTATCAGTAGAACACCTGAAGAGTTCTGAATCAATAAAAACACCTGAGCTCAGATGCTTAGGGTTCCACAGTCCAATATGGTGATCGCCATGATAGTGGTTCCTTCTGCTGAGGTCTGGAAAGGTTTGCATCTATGAATGTGCCTCTGTGTCTCTCTTGGTGAGCCGCCACAGCAGCTTACTGCTACACATCTCTCTTTTACGGAACTTACGAAAGAAGGAAAGTCAGCATGATGCCACCCTCACACCACCACTCTAGAGATGATGCTTGTGGGGCTGGCCTAGAGCTAAGAGGGGATTGAAGCATGCTTCGAACCCAGGATTTTCTCACCCTGAGAGCTGAAGGGGGCCGATTGCTCCCCCTTTCTTACTCTGAGAAACCCCAGTGAGGAGTAACAGCTAGCAAAGCTCCCTCAGGTGCTGACATACCTTAGGTCACTAGCTACTGATAAGATCCTCCCTCTCCAAAGCATCTGGCCTGGTTGCTGCTTATCTGACCACTGCAGCTGGAGGGCCCCAGGCTGGACTTCTCTTCCTATGTGACCTTATAAGGTCTCTTCCTGGTCTCTGTAATCCCCTCTTGCTCATGCAAATAGATCTTTCTTAATACTCTCACCCTAGCCAATGACATACAACTACCCAGGTCTGATTGAAGCCCCCCCCCTACATGCAAATGGAACTCTCGGAGTATCGCTGCCCTGGACAATAGCATACTACCACATGCATGGGGCATTTCCCCCTCTCCCTCTACCATGTATATGTGGCTCCCTTTGCTTCAATAAATTGAGCTGTTTATACTGACACTGTCTCCGCACCAGTCTGGTTTTTTCTTTCTGCCAGCTTTCAGCCTCCAGCCAAGACCTTCTTGCCCCGCATAGTTCCTGACTACTCCCTCCCTGAAGTTGAGCCATGGGCCCACAAAAGCTTGGCTGCCCTGGGGAACGGACTGGAAAGCAGGGGCCCACAGCCACTCACGTGATGTCATTCCCAGAATGTCACACCCGTGGTGTCCATTGAATGAGCACCTGCTGACCTGGGTGGCCTCTTCTATCCAGACCGCTTCCGGCCACACAACTGGAGCTTATCTCTCTCCCTCTGTTACATTGAAGGTGACGTTCCAGTCTCACTTTTAAATTATTTTCTGATGCTCTTGTCAAGAATAGAATTTCAATCAGACAAAAGTGTTTGTAACCTTGAAAGCTACCCAAGCTGGAGACCAAACTTGCTTTGAGTGGCAAAGGACCCTTTTTAATGTGTTTCAAATAGACTAGTTTAGCAAAAAAATTTTGGCCCAATAATGACAAAAGCAGCCAAATGTTTCTCTTTGAAGCCTGGCTGGGGAAGTGCTGTGTGCTTCCTGGCGAGTCCCCCTGTGGTTTATTAAAGTAATCAAGGCTTGTTATAGAAAATTCCAGCAAAGTGTGTTTTATTATCTTTCGCAGGGTGAACCAAACAAGGCATGCGGTGCCCATCTGTCTGCTCCGGGTACAGGGACTTCCAGGGCAAGGGGAGGAGGGGACACTGTCTGTCCCTTCTTGCTATGTAACCCTGTTGATGGGTAGACACAACTATGCGCCATGAATTATTAATAGAAGAAGCTGTGAGGCCATAAATATTCAAGGGGGTACATCTGGTTTCCCCATACCTTATGTAAGGCAGAAAACACACATTTTTATTGAAGCAAACAACTTGTCAACCCCAAATCTCTCACTTGCCTAGGCCCAAACACTACAAGGAGAAAAAAAGAGTCTTCTGACATATCCCATAAATGTCCAACTGAGACGCACTGGAGTGGGAGTGAGAGCAGCATCCAGACTGGAGAGACATATAAGCCAGCAATGTCACTGTGCCCCCCGGGGGATGGGAGGCTGCCTGCAGGGGCTAGTCGGGGGGGGGTGCTCTTCCCACCCCCTGTGAACAGCTTGTTCACACAGGTGCAGTATGACATTTAAGAACAATGTGTGAAACTGCAGAAGAGACAGAGAAGGGCAGCCCCCAGGGGAGTTTCAGTCTGAGGAGCGGGCAGGGGTACAGGGTATTGTCACCATCATTTCTTGCACACAGCACTGTGCTTCTACCTGTCACACTCCACCAGGACCCACAGATGGAGCATGCAACATTTCTTCTGGTGTAGGAAGCTCATCAATATCTGTGAGTCTTTAAAACAATTTATGTGTATGTGCGTGTGTGTGTGTGTGTGTGTGTGTGTGTGTGTGTGTGTCTGCTTGTGTGCTGGTGCCCCATGGGCCAGAAGAGGGCATCAGATCCCCCAGAGTTAGAATTACAGGCAGTAATTACAGGGTGCTGGGAACTGAAGCTGAGTCCCCTGCAAGAGCAACAAGTGTTCTCAACCACTGAGCCATCTTCCAGGTCCCAACAGATAGTTTTTTTTTTAAAGAATATATATGCCTGTGTGTGTGTGTGTGTGTGTGTGTGTGTGTGTGTGTGTGTATACATACATATGTGTGTGTATGTATATGTATGTATATATATATACATATGTATAAGTATATATATATGTGTATATATTATATATGTATATACACACATATATGACTGTTTTGTCTATGTATAATATGTGTACTGAATGCATGCAGTGTCTGCAGAAGCTAGAAGAGGGTGTGGGATGCCTTAGGCAGTTTACTGTTGACAGGCACAGAGCTGCATGTATTTGGGTTTACACTGTGCTCTTTCAATACATATAAATACACATAGCCATATATAAGATGTGTAGGGATGTCTTCAAGGTAATGAACATAACTGTCATCTCAAACATTGACTCTTTGTGTTAAGAACATTCAAAATATCTTTTTCTTGCTGTTTTGAAAAAAATCTACATGAACATGAACCCCAGGCATCCCACACATTTGCTACCTGGTGGCGATACGTGCCGTTTCTGTTTCTGTGTTCTTTTTTTGTTTGAGACAGGGTCTCTCTACATAGCTCTAGCCATCCTGGAACTCACTACTTAGACCAGGCTGGCCTTGAACTCACAGCCTTTCTCTGCCTCTGGAGTGCTGGGATCAAAGGCAGGCGACGCCACACCCGGTTGTGTCTGGCTTCTTATACTTAAGGCAATGCACTCCAGTTCCACTCCCATTGCTGCTAATGGCAGAATTTCTTTCATTCTTTATAGCTCAAGAGCATTCCTTTGTGTACGTCTGTGATGTTTTCCTCCACTTGCTTTCTGGTGAGTTCTGGGTTGACTCCATAGCTTGGCTATTGCCGATAATCTGGAACTGAGTCGTGGAGCACAGATAACACCCTCGTCCTCTTTCCTCTTTCCAGAGGGGGTCAGATGTCAGGAAGAGAGCTGGCATATGGTGTTGCAGCTGCTCCCTTTCCTGAAATGTGCTCAGGATATAGAAAGTTCCATCCTTCTGCTGTTATCGTGGAGCTCAGCCTCAGCCAGGACTTCTCATGACCAGGAGGACTATAGTGATGTATAGGTATCTGGCTCTGTTCTCTGGTCTGATTTCAACTGGGATAAAATAAAAAACTCTGGGGCTGGAGAGATGTCTCAGCAGTTAGGAGTACTTGCTGCTTTTGCAGAGGACCCGGGTTCAGTTCCTAGCGCCCACATGGCTTCTTTGGAGACATCTCCTCAGACTTTTGTTCATTGTTAAATCGTGTTGTTTGGTTTGCTGCTCAGCTGTAACAGTCCTTCACATATTCTGGAGACTAGATTATTTCTTCATTCTCCCCCTCCTCCCTCTCTTCTGCCTTTCCCCCTTACCCCCCTTCTGCTCTTCATCAGAGGCTATAATGTGGCCCAGGCTGGCCTTGACTGTAGCTGAGGATTTCCTTGAACTTAAGATCCTCATTCCTGCACCCTTCCTTGGGAGGACAGGTGCATACCACTACACCCAGTCTACATGGTACCCGGACTGAACCCAGGGCTCCGTGGATGCTATGTGAGGGCTCTTCCATCTATCTGCATCTCCAGCTCCTTCTCTGTATTCCTCTTAGAATGGCATGACTTTACTTCTAATATCCAAGGTTGTAGCTCATTTTCAGTTGAGTCTGTGAGCTGAGATAGGAGCCTATCTCACTGGACACGTTCTCCCAATATGTTGGGTATAGATTTTCATATCATTCTTGGGGGATCCTGAGCTCTCCCTCTATTGCAAATCATTGGTACTGAGCCTGACCCCCAATGTTCTCTGACTTCCTGTTTCAAGATATGATCTCTTCCTCCCACATGTGCCTACCATTGTGATGTTATCCACCATGGGGTCCTCACCAGAGCCTGGATAATGCTGGCATCATGTCTTTGAGTCCCTAGACCCACCTATGAGCTAAACAAACCTCTTTTCTTCATAAAATTAGCTTGCCTCAGACATCTCATTCGAGTAATGCAAAATGAACTATACCCTCTTCCTATGTTGTAGCGGTGGTGCTCAGAAGTCTGGTAACAGAGCAGGAGACACAAGGATCCCCTT
Source organism: Cricetomys ansorgei (assembly GCA_026225945.1). NCBI lineage: Eukaryota > Metazoa > Chordata > Mammalia > Rodentia > Nesomyidae > Cricetomys > Cricetomys ansorgei. The sequence goes on from JAMJFZ010004042.1 coordinate 3,366,319, forward strand.
CCTCTGTTTCCTACTAGCTCTGGGGAAGGTTGTAAGACTTAGGATGAGGGTGTGGACTGTCTCTGTGCAAAGGTGGCACCACCTGCAGAAGTAGCACAGAAAAGCCACCAGAGGCAGCAGCTGGACCACAGCTGGACTCTTCCTTGTCTACTGATTATACCTGACTTTCATTAAGACAGCAGAGTGGCATGCTGCCCCCATCTTCTCAGTTTGTCCTGAGGTCACTGTGAGCTTTGGGCTCATACCCTAGTTCTTCGCTGAGGATCAAGTGTCAGGGCTGCAACTGAGTTTATAACCGTGTCTGCTGCTGGGCCTGCCCCATGAGACCAGTCTATTTTTCACTTTTCCCTAAAGAGTGAAGGACTTGTCTCATCCTGCAACATTAAGTGACAATATCATTTACTCCTTTGCCTGTCCAGGACTCTGTGACATTTCTAAGAGCTACTGCTCAATCCTGAGGGAGCAATTAAAATTCCAGCAGGGATCCACTGGGACTGAGCAGGAGGAAGGTGCTGTCCTCTGTCTGCACAGGGATGGGGATGGGGGTAAGGGTGGGCTGTCAGGGGGTCTGGGAGAGGCTTGACTCAATAGCTTCCCTGCTTCTACTCTTCACCGGGGTGGTTCCTGTGTGGGCGGGGACATTTCCATTACAGTGAAGAGTGTCCATCAGTGTAGGGGACACTTGGACCAGCTTTAGAATGGCCTTTGGATCCTGCCTAGGGATCCTAGCTTCCTGAGCCTGGGGTGGAGCCTGATACAGTGGAGGGGTTTCACACACACACACACACACACACACCCCACCGCCATGCCCTTGAAGACCACATCTAGACTTTACAGTTAGGTTCACTACCAAGAGCAGCTACTTGACAGAAAGATCATCCTGAGTTCTATTCCGTAATGCTAAGGCCACCCTCCAGGTACATCTCCCCTCACTGCTTCAGAGTCCCGCTCAGGCTCTGGTTGTTGATACAGAGGCACTGTGGGGACACAGCAGAGCAAGTCTAGGAGGAAATGGGCTTGTCTCCTGAGGAGCCCAAGCAAAGCTCCTAATAAGCCATCTCCAAGGGTCTCAAAGCCTCATGGACCCTTCTTAGTACTTGTGCCTGGTTTGCCTCATGCTCACAGATCAGAATTGCCTGGCCAAGGCTGACTCTGCTCCTCTTTGACCGAGAACTTTTTCAATTATTATGACAAAATTTGACCAAGATCAGATTAAACAGTAAGAGCCTCCTGGGTCCTGAAGAGTTAGAAGTATGGACACAACTGGTTTCTTTTTATTTTGTTTTTAGTGTGTGTGTGTGTGTGTGTGTGTGTGTGTGTGCTTGCATGTGCATGAATGTGTGTGCAGGTGTGTGAACATGTATGTGCAGGTATGTTATGAAGGTGCACTTGCCCATGAGAATGGGCAAAGAGGCCAGAACTTGTTGAGTATCTCCCTTAATCTTTTCTAAGACTCTTTGTTGTCGTTGCTTTGTTTTTTGTTTATTTGTTTTTTTTTTTTTTTTTTTTTGGAGACTCTGGCTGTCCTGGAACTCACTCTGTAAACCAGGCTGGCCTCGAACTCACAGTGGTCTGCCTGATTCTGTCTCCCAGGTGCTGCAATTAAAGGAGTGTGCCACAGCCTGGTTCAGACTCTTTTTTTTTTTTTTTAAATTGTGTCTTTACACATTTATTTTATTTATTGTGTGTGTAGATACATATATACACATAGGTGCATGCGCATGTACATATACATGTACCATGGCATGCATGCATGTGGGAGTCAGAGAACAATTTGCAGGAGTCAATTTTCTCCATACGGGACCAGGGTTCAAACCCAGGTCTTTGGGTTTGATGGCAAGCACCTTTACCCACTGAGCCATCTCACCAATCCCTCATCTTTTAACAAAGTCTCTCACTGAAGCTGGAGCCCACTGTTTCCACTAGGCTGGCCAAGAAACCCCAATCGTCTGCCCTCTTTTACCCCCCTGCACAAGGGTGACAGTAGCATTTCACACCTAGTTTCTATGTGGACGCTGGGGACCCAAGCTCAGACCTTTGTGCTTTCCTCACTGAGCCTCTCCCGGGTCCTCTCTCTTTCATGTTAAGCAATCTTTGTATTCCAGATCAGGTTCTGCTTTGGAAAAACAAGTTGCAGAGATAGTACAGAGTTCCCCAATTCCCTGCCCATCATTTCTCCTATCCTAGAACCCCACAGCAGCGAGATCCACCCCAGTTCCTGGGCTCCCATGGCTTGTTATCAACTAATGCCATCATTTATTTCTTTTTTAAAAAATTAATTTCTTTATGTTACGAGTTTTGCCCGCGTGTGTGTCTGCGCATCACTCGCGTGCCTGGTGCCTTTGCAGGACAAAGGAGAGCCCTGGAACTGAAATTGCAGGCAGCTGTGAGCTGCTATGGAGACGATGAGGTTCAAACTCAGATCTTCTGGAAGAGCAGCCAGTGCTCTTAACGGCTGAGCCATCTCTCCAGACCCACACACTTTACTCTTGCTCCTCGGTTTCCTCTAATATCTTTTCTGCACCCCAGGATCCCCTCTAGGGCACCACGTGGTATTTAATTTCCTGTCCTCTTTGTTGTGATTATTTTCATGCTTCTTTGGCCCTGGTTCTGAAGAGTCCTGGTTAATAACTCTGAGGGATGTTGCTTGCATCTGAGACTGTTTGGTATATTTTCCATGACTAGGCAAACACAGAGAAGTGTCATTTCATCATCCGTATGAAGGTGCCAGTCATCAGCATCGATGCTAATCTGGGCCATCTGCCTAAGACTGTGTTTCCATGCTTCTTTTTTAGTTATTTATTTATCACCTTGAAAAAAGAAATTGAAGAGGACACCACAAGGAGGAAATATCTTCCATGCTCACGATAGGCAGGATTAATTATATGAAAATGGCCATCTTGCCAAAAGCAATCTACAGATTGGATAAAATCCCCATCAAAGAAACTGAAGAGATTAATCTTAAATTTCACCCGGAAATGTAAAAGTCCCAGGGTAGGCGAAATAATACTGAGCAGTTTAACGAACAAACTGCAGGAAGTGTCATTGTCTTCCAAGTTACACTACAGAGCTGTAGTAATAAAAACAGCACGGTGCTGGCGTGAACCAGACACACTGGTCCACGGAACAGAACTGACGACCCGCACATCAGCCCACACCCCTTCAGCCATCTGGTTTTTGACACAGAGGGCATCAATAGCAGAAAAAAGAAGAGCATCTTCAACAAATGGTGCTGGCCAAACCGAATCTCTGTAAGAAGGAGGAAGAAACTCACTCTGCGAGACACGAAACTCCAAATGGATCAAGGACCTCAAAGTAAGGCCCGATACCCGATTCTGATAGAGGAGAAAGTAGTAAATAAGCCAAAACGCATTGGCACAGGAAAGCGCTTTCTGAATAGGACTCCAGTAGCAGAGGCATTAAAAGCAATAATCAATAAACAGGACCTCAGGAAACTAAAAAGCTTCCATACAGCAAAGGACACCATCACTGGAGTGGAGGCAGCCTACATAACGGAAAAACCTGTTACCCTCTCTGCATCTGACAGAGGGTTAGTATCTAGAATATACAACACAACATAACGAAACGAAGCAAGCAAACAAACAAAAAACCAGAAAGCCCTGAACATCAAGAAAACAAATGACCCAATTTAAAAACGGGGCATAGAACTAAACAGAGAGTTCTAAGAAGATGTCGCTGGTAGCAGAAACAAGCCTTAAACAAATCACAGGAAGTTAGTGCCATGTATGCCACTTAGAACACACAAGACTGAACCCCGGGCTCCTGGGACACACATATTTCTGAAAGCCCTGAGACAGACAACCCTTGACAAGACTGGATGGCAGAGGCCGCTTTGTGGACCGTGGATGGCTGTCTTGTGATTTCCATCATTATCGTGTCTAATTGTTTCTTATTAGTTGTTTTGGCTAGAGGCCCAGAAATTGGTGAGACGCTCTTCGGCTTGCAGGAATCCCTTGCCCTCCACAAGCCCCACACCTCTGGATGGGCCACTGCTGTGGTAATGCACGTCCCATGAGCTAGAGGATTCTTTGGTGAGCCCTGCCTCCCTGCTCCCTATGGCACCCAGACGGTCTCTGGAGAGGCCACAGGGGCCCACAAACTCCTTCCTTTCCTGGGTGTGGCGGTTTGAATGCTAAATGCTACCCCACCCCCATCTTGGACATGTAACTTGTTTCCCAGTTGGTCTGTTTGGCTAGTTTTAGGAGTTGTCTTAGTTAGGTTTTATTGGTGTGATAGACACCATGGGCACAGCAACTCTCATAAAGGAGAGCGTTGCACTGGGGCTGGCTTATAGTTCAGAGGTTCAGCCCATTATTGTCTTGCCGGGAAGCATGGTGGCATGCAGACAGATATGATTCTGGAGAGGTAACTGAGAGTTCTACATCTGGAACTGCGGGCAGAAAGCAGCAGGGGAGGGGGGAGAGGGAAAAGGAGAAAGAGGGGGAGAGGGAGAGGGGAAGAGGGAGACAGAGAGACAGAGACACTGGGTCTGGCTTGAGCATCAAAGCCCTCGCCAGTGAGAAGGAGGCCTCCAACAAGGCCATACCTCCTAAGAGCCGGTGGGGCCACTTTCAAACCACACAGGAGGTGTGGCCTTGCAAGAGGAAGGATATCACTGGGGCAAGGCTTTGAGAGCTTAAGGCCTTGCCCTCCCAGGGCTCTCTCCATCTTTCTCTGCAGTATGCTTGTAGTTCAAGATGTGAGTCCTCAGCTGCTGCTCCCGCCATCCAGCCTGCCTCCCTGCTCTGATGATGACGGACTTTCAGCCACTGGAATCATAAATCCAAATATCCTCTTTCTTCCATAGGTTGCATTTGTCACGGTGTTTTATCACAGTGATAGAAAAGTGACTGATACACTGAGGGAGAGCCCTCCTTGCTGTGTTCCCCCCGGTACTATCACCTAGAAGGTGAGATAGTGCTCACTAGAAGAGAAATACAGTCACACCGGTCAACAACAAGGAGACACCCTGAGAGGGGTACCCCTGGGAAACTTGATCATCATAGCGCTTACCCGCACTGAGACAGCAGGAGCAGCACCACAGCCTGAGATCGTAGGTGCGCAGCTGTGTACTCTGTCTGGACCAAAGCATCGTCGTGCACCACGTGCTTGTACTTCAAGGAATCCCACTGTCAGAGCTGGGAAGCGATACATTGGGCAAGGACGTAGGTGTAACCTTACACTAACTCCTGGAGGTGAGCGTGGCTAAAGGTCATGTTTTTATTCATTCATCTCCTTATTGTTATGGTTTGGCTGTGAAATGTCCTTCACAGGCTCATGTGTTTGGGAAGGCTGGGGAACCTTTAGGAGGCAGAGCTTTGCTAAAAGAAGTGAGGCATGAGGGGAGTGAGCCTTAAGGGTTAGGGCTTGGCCCGGGTGCCGTCCTAGGGTCTCTGCTCTCTGATATGGGGAGATGTGAAGGGTCCTGGCCATACACCCACACTGCCATGAACTCTGTCATATCTCCTTTGCCATGTGAGCTTAAACTCTTCTCCTAAGTGGCTTTCTGTCAAGGATTCAGTCACAGAGATGAGAAAAGCAAATTCTGTGCATCTCCCCCCACTTCCGGTCCTTCTCTGCAGTCCTGGGTTTTCTCTGCACCAATCTCAGGCTTCATCACAAGTCCTAGTGAGACAGCCTTCCTTTCTCAGACAGGCCAGAGGCTAGAACAACAGTTTCTCTCTTCTCCATAGGTCTTTCTTCCTTCCTTCCTTCCTTTCTTTTTCTTTTTTTCTTTTTTTGGTTTTTGTAGAGATAGAGTTTCTCTATAGTAACTCTGGCTGTCTTGAAACTCACTCTGGATACCCGCTCCTCAAACACAAGCTCCCTCTTGCCCCTTCCTGTTACGCTACAACATTTGGAGCTGCAAGCCAGACATTAGTGGAGCCTTAGACACACAGGCACACAGACATGCACAGAGAGGGGGTGAGGAAGAGAGGGAAAGAGAGGGAGAGAGAGGGAGAGAGGGAGAGAGGGAAAAAAGGAGAGAGGGGGCTAATCCTTCATTCTAGAGAGCTGCATGGGTCTCATAGGGATGGGTATAATGCCAATTTAATTAATTCCAGGGACAACTGACTAGTCCAGAAATAAAAGTGACACGGGACATGAGTGGTGATTCACAGTCATTGAGGTACGCAGGGAAATGTCTTGTTCGCAGACAGTCAAATGAACTTTGTAAATGAACAGACTCAGGTTCTACAGCTTCTAGGCCAGTGGCTCCCGTGAGCTAGAGGCCTCTCAAGGTGACAAAGGTCAGAAAGCTCACTAGGTTCAGTAAGCGCTCACTGGCTCCAGCAGAGAAAGGGTCCTTTTATCTCCCACATTACCCGTAGTGTCTGCTTGGTCTAAGAATGCCACTTCCAGGAATTGTAGATAACTTATTGCATTTAGTTGTAACTTCCCAGGATGAGAAACAATTGCAGATAACCCACGGACCAACACACATTCACACTCAAAAGCACAGAATTATCACGTATCACATGAAACTATAAGGAAGTTAGGGTCCACACCACGTATACTGCATGCGGTGTCCTTCTGCTTGGCGGCCTGGCACAGAGTGTGCAAAACCGAGCGAACCCACTGTGAGCTGTGGTTTTCGGGGGACTATGTCATTGTGCCCACCTCAGGGAGGGGGAACCGGTAGCGGGGAGGGTTTCTATAGAAACCTGCACTTCCCTTTCACTTTAGCTGTGATCCTGGCTGCTTTAAAATAAAATCTTGAGAACAGAGGATGGAAAAGATGGCATCAATGCCTACAGCATGATTGTACATTCACATGGCAACACTGTATCAGTTAACAAAATACATCATTAAAAAGACATATAGCCCCATGAATCTTCGACAGCTCTGCCTTCATAAGGTAATTCAGCTAATTCTCTTCAACTCCCTTTTAGTAACAAACCATAAGGGAAGTGATGGTCACACAGGGTTTGGAACATCTGCCCCGCCCTCCCCCAGATCACTGCTCGGGGGGAAAGTGGATTCCAAGACGGGAGGACCCTTGCAGCCTTGTGGAGCAGTCACTTGGAAAGGATGCCGACAGACACACAGGAATTTGGCATTTGTGTTGGGAAGTATGGAAGAAGTAGAACCCTCAGCCCAGTCAACAGCTGAGGCATTGTCACGAGACACAGCCACTTGTATAAGTCACATGATCCTAAGAGGCTGCGTGAACTGAGGTGTTCACTGGGGCCTCAGGATCTTGTCATGTGGTGACAGTGAATGCACGTGACAAACCATCCACTGAGCAGTTGACTTCCGGCTGGCTGGAAACACCATCTTTCCTACTCAGCATACAAGAAGTCAGATCTCTCTAGATTTCCTGTAGTGATATCTCCCACTGGTCTGAGTAAGGCATGGAGCCTTGCTTTAAGTTTTTAGTGCCTATCTCCCTGTATAATCCAGTCTCAAAACTTATGTCACTGTGCCTATTAGGATTTTCTTAACTTTATAAATTAAAGTCAAGAAAAATAACTGTCTTTCCCAGGAAGCAAACTCTAAGATGAATAGTTGCAGGTGGAAACGGGACCAATGCCTTTGAGAGCAGTAGGGACTGGGGAACAACCTTCACTGCAGTGTGGAGAGGCCAGTCCTTCCCTGCGTGCCCAATTGACATAAATAGGCAATATCTTTGCATCTTCTGGTCAGACACAAGTAAGGGGCTATCCTTAGGGTTAGTGTTAGGGATGGAGAGTCGTCTTGGAGAAATAGCACTTTTGTTCTAAGGGCAGGCTCTGAGGTGTTGGGATATAATTAAACATATTTCTGAATATTATATCCACTGATTTCTGTATGCACCCCAGTATTTGATAAGATAATCATTGCACTGGCAGCCAGAAGCCTGGAAGGTTGTGATTTCTATAGCTGAAAAGGCCTGCTTTCTACTGTACCTAAAAGCTGCTCTCTCTTAGCTCAATGTAAATACAGTTGCTGGTAAAGAGGTCACTTGGGTACTCCACCAGGCCAGAGGCAGCATCAGGCGTGGCTTGGTCTCTACTATTGTTCTGTAGTTACCCTACTATAAACATGGACATAAATAGCTTGGACAAGTGTGGCCTGGCCCCTTTTGAGTTGGTTGGCATCCCACTATAAACATGGACACACCCCAGTGGCCAAAGGTTTGGGAGGAGTAGAACCACTGTATCTCTTTGATCGTGCAAATAGACTTCTAAGAGAGAACAAGATAAGAATAAACTTCTGGACCGAGGAAGTTCCTGGAGCTGGAGGATGGCTACTGTGCTCTCTGATAAGTCTTTCAGGCTTACATGTGAGGATGTTTCATGTGTCTTTATAAACACAATGCTGGACTAAAGAAATGGCTACGCTGAGGAGAGAGGCATCTGGCAACATTCCCAGAAGCTTGGGAAAGTCTGGCCATGTCCCATAGCGGGGCTCAGCAGCATCGGCATGACGCAAGTCTTCGGGCTCACACCTACTTATGACTGTCTGGACTGTTTCTCGGTCCCCCTCTCACTTTGTTTTTCTGCCCTCTTACAACCCAGAAAGGCCTTGCCGCACGAGTCCCCTCGGTCGTGGATTCCTCAGTTTCCACAAGTGCGAGAAGTCTGCTCATCACTAGTTACTTTATTTCAGGAGCACAGCACAGCCGAAGACAGCTCAGGCTGCCAGGACGATCACGTACAACTGCAGCCGCAGCTGGCTTCCTTGTCTTGTCCCTACAGGAATAATCTCAGCTTTCATGGTTAAGTATGGTGCTGGGAGTTGAGCTGAGATAAACAGTCTGTTGTGTAAGTTAGGGTTACTGTTGCTGCAATGAAACACCATGGCCAAGAGCCCAAATGCAACTTGGGGAGGAAAGGGTTTCTTTTGCTCACAATTCCATATAACAGTTCATTTTCAAAAGCGGTGAGGACAGGAATTCACACAGGGCAGGAACTGGAGGCAGGAGCTGATGCAGAGGCTATGGAAGAGTGCTACTTCCTGGCTTGCTCTTCATGGCTTGCTCAGCCTGCTTTCTTATAGAACCCAGGACCACCAGCCCAGAGATGGCACCACCCACAATGGGCTGGGCCCTTTCACATCCATCACTAATTAAGAAATGCCTTACAGGCTTGCCTGTAGCCCAGTCTTACGGAGGCATTATCTTAATTGAGGTTCCTACCTCTCAGATGTCTTTAGTTTGTGTCAAGTTGACATAAAACTACCCAGCACATCTATTAACTAATTTTTGAAGCATTTTCTTTTTATATTTTATTTTTACTTATGTGTATATGTCACTGTGGAGGTATGTGCCTATGATTGCAGGTGCTCATGGTTCATGGCCAGAGGTGCTGGATTCCCTGGAGCTGGAGTTACAGGTGGTTGTGAGTTGCCTGGTGTGGATGTTAGGAACCAAACTTGAGTTTTCTGCAAGAACAGTACAAGATCTTTACCAGTGAATCATCTTTCCAACCCCGTAGTCTGCTAATTGAAAGTAATATCCTTAATGAAATATGGCTCAGTGATAGCTCACTTGCCCAGCATGCATAAGGTTCTAGGTTTGATTTACAGAGCCAACCAACCAAACAAACAAATAAAAACTATTATCAGGGTTGGAGAGATGACTCAGCAGTTGAGAACACTTAATGTTCTTGCAGAGGACCAAGGTTGGGTAACCAGTACCTACGTGGTGGCTCATAACAGCCTGTAACTCCAGTTCAAGGGGATCTGATGGCCTTTTCTGACTTTTGTGGGCACCAGGTAGGTATGTGTGTGGTGCACAAACATACACGCAGGCAAAACACTCATACACATAAAATAAAATAAATCTAAAAATAAAATTAAAAACAAAATATGGATACCCTTGATGACTAATAACCAAGATGAATTCAATCAAAGCTGTGTTTTCTTGTTTTCTCAGCCTTGCCATGAACATCTCAAAGATGTCCATAAAAATTTAAAAGCACAGAACTCAGGACTTGTGATTGACTGCAGTAATTTCACCAGTGATGACCTTGAGACAGCACCACACAGAGATGGGAAGTCTGAGCTGTTGCTAGGCACTGCATCTGATGGCTTAACCCCAGGTGGGTTCCTCATCTCCTTGTGACTTACAGGTCTTTATCTTATGAAAGAGAGAATGTGGCTCATAGCCTCACCAGATGCCTGCCGGTGCCCGTATGACACACGGAAATAATAACCACTCCCTAAGCACTCCTAAAATATTCATGCCATCATCCCAGTGGGCACTGCCACTTGGATGGCTTATTTAATGACTTCTGCGAGCACATAAAAATGATGTATACTTCTAATTTAAGTAAAAGAACATGAGAAAAAGGAGCACTCATGGTAGGGAACCCTGAAGGGTGATTTGTGTTTTGTTTCAATGTCATGGGGCCATGACATCACCATGTTGGTCTATGGACATTGAGAAGACAGGGTTGGAGAAAGAGAGGAGAGGATTGTGATCAATCAGCAGGGACACGCTCTGAATTCTGACTTAGGTCCCTTCACTTCCTGCATCCTTACTCATACCCGGGTACCCTGCAGTCTCAGTGGTGGTGGTGATTGGGAAAGCACAGAACTAGATTCTCACCCCCAGTCTATTTCATTTACTAACATTTGTTAGATATGGGGATACTTGTGAGCCTTGATGCTCTGATCACAGAGGAATGGGATATGGGAGAATGGCTAGTTCTAATTGTTTCCAATGCTGTGTGAGGCCATAGATCCCCAGCATCTCTGAGTCCAAGCATCCTTCTGTCTAATCCTTCTTGCGCCCCAGTCTCACCAAACTCCAGTATTACCAGCCTAAGCATCCCTGAGCCCCAACATCCCTAATCCCCAGCATCCCTGAGTTCCAGCATCCCTGAGTTCTAGCATCCCTGAGTTCCAGCATCCCTGAGCCCAAGCATCCCTGAGCCCAGCATCCCTGAGCCCCAGCATCCCTGAGCCCCGGCACCCCTGAGCCTCAGCATCCCTGAGCCCCAGCATCCCTGAGCTCCAGCATCCCTGAGCTCCAGCATCCCTGAGCCAAAGCATCCCTGAGCCCCAGCATCCCTGAGCTCCAGCATCCCTGAGCCCCGGCACCCTGAGCCTCAGCATCCCTGAGCCCCAGCATCCCTGAACCCCATCATCCCTGAGCCCCAGCATCCTTGAGCCCCAGCATCCCTGAGCCCTTGAATCTTGGTAGCTTCTCTTGGATTCAGATTCAAAGCTTTGGGCTGGTATATCTACTGGTAGACCCTAGTCACATGTCTGTGCTCTGACTGCAAGGAAGACTAGAAAAGGACTAGACAGATATTTGGTACCTGTAGAAGAAAGCAGCTCAGGCCTTGTAGGGAGACAAATGAATCTCGCTGAGTAAAAAGGGTGTGGATTCTAGGCAGCCCCAAAGTGTGAGAAAGGTTCGCCAAGACTGGGAATCTGAACTGATAATTCTGTTTTCTCTCTTTGTAAGACACTTTCAGTGAATCAAACATAAGTATATCTACAAGTCTTTGAAAGCAGCTGAAAAGTCACCACCCCCATGCCTGGAGTACAGAACCAGGCAAGTGGAAATAGCCCTGCAGACTGTGCTCCACTGCAGGAAAGACCCCAGGCTCCTAACAGCATTGATCCAAGTGTAAGGCACAGAGGTGAAGTGTTTATTGTGTACCCACTGTTTCTCCAACTGCTCCCTAGAAGCTTGGCAATGTCCTCAAACTACTATTTAATTCAAGGGCTGAAAAGATAGTGGGTGGGCTTTGTTTCACCTTCTTTGGTGCAAGTGAGAAAGAGAGATTCTAGGACTGAAAAGCTGTCACAGCTACAGCTGTTCCTATCAATGACTGTCTGGCTAGGGTGCCCTTACTCTTACAAGCCACAGTGTGTGTTTGTGTGTGTGTGTGTGTGTGTGTGTGTGTGTGTGTGTGTGTGTGTGTGTGCGGTCTCCCAAAATTAGCATTTTAGCCAACCATCAGAACCAGAATGGGTTCACCCACACACACAAAAGAAAGTGGGACTTTCTTGGACTAAATAGGAAAAAGCCACGTCCCAGTGCAGCAGGAAGGGAATCTTTGCTTGTAGCCCTGACAGAGGCACCAAATGCTCTGCAGCCCCTCCCCAGTCTCTGCCCTGCAGATGCTGGCTGCAGTATCTGCTGAGCATCCTGAGTTGAGGGTAACCAGGAAGAATCAAGGCTAGGGAAGAGTTCCAGCATCAAGCTTGCCCAGGAGACCATTATCCCCTTGCAAAGAATCATTACCATCTAGACATGAACGGGGGTGACACTCTGGGTAAGAGGGGCTAGTGACTTTCACACACTTTTGACGCTATGCACAGTGAGAATTAAGTTTTACATTTGTGGGTGGGGATACCAGGCAATTAACAATTTTATTTTTCTGGAATTTACTGCCTATAAAGAATTCTGGTATTTTCTATCATGTTCTAGTCCATATTTTGAAATTTATTTTGTATATTGTGTGTGTGTGTGTGTGTGTGTGTGTGTGTGTGTGTGTGTGTGTGTACCAGGGCACACTTGTGGGGGAGTCCAAGGACAATTTGTGGGAGTAAGTTCTCTCCTTCCATGTGAGTTTCAGGGATTGAGCTTGGGCCATCAGCCTTGGTGGGAGGTGCTTTTACGTCTAGGTCATCTTGTTGGCCTTCTATCCCATTTGTCAACACTCTGCCCTTACCTCAGCACACATGTGGGATGGAGACAGAGGCTGGTAGCACCCCAGGGGTTCTGCCACCTTGACAAAGGGCTTCTATAGGCTCTAGCCCTTCATATGGAAACATCAAGATCTTCCAAAAATTCTTGAGCTGGGGGAAGGGGTGCTTTATGTTTTGGCTTGTTAGTTTCCTCATCAACATAAAAGCAACAGATATTCACCATCAGAAAGGTGGAGGGTTTTCAGAAAGTTCAGTAGACATCATCTGCTAATTCTCTCTCTAGAGGAATCTACCCCCACCCGGGGAGGCTCACTCCTCGTCCTCCTCCTCTCCTGACATCACCGTGTGACGAGCGTTTTCTCATAATGTCCTTTAGAAATAATGTCTTAAATATTTACACACTGTTGTGCCGTTTAGATAGAATTACATCTCTTATCTTTTCTTGTTTGGAGACACTGAAGTGCTTTCTTCTGCAAACAACACTGAAATGAACATTTCATTACACAAAGGCTTAGTAATACTCATTTTCCTTGGATATGCGATTAGAAGAGGAAATTACTAGGTAAAGAGTAGCTATTTTCTTTAAAAAAATATTTTTGGTTTGTAAAAGAGGAAAAAAAAACTAAATAAAAGATGCACTGGGACTTGGAAGATGGCTCAGTGGGCAAAGACCTTGCCGTGCAGGTATGAGGACCTGGATTTGAATCCTCAGAACCCACATAAAATCTGGGCACTGCGGCACATCTGTAACACGGTGTCCTGCAGCAAGATAGGGGCCACGCTACCAGCTGGGCCAGCACTGGCATCCTTGGCACTGATAGCCTATCATTTATGCCTTATTCTCTTTGTCAGACTCACGTAGGTACGTATGCCTGGCCATCCTCAAGGCCACAAGATAACACGAGCTGTGAATTCCAGGGTTCAGGGTTGTTGGGGGCCAGCTTAGCAGCTGCTGGCCACACCTGTAGCATGTGATCCCCTGATTAAGACATTTTCCTTATGCTTGACGGGCATCCTCCCTGCAGGCCAATTGTCTCATATGCCAAGCTATTGACTTACTCTTTTTCTGAGATGTTGTTTTGTTCTTTTCTTTTCTTTTTTTAAGAAACTAAATTTGAGATAAATAGGGATTTGAGAATGTAGCCTTTCGGGGTTGAACTTTACCTTTACAGTTTTAAAAGATAAATGAGCGCTGAGAACATAGGCCAGCTTTGGCTCCACTCTAACATAGCATTGGTTCTGTGATGTGTGAAGTGCGGGAGCCAAACACCTTCAACTCCTGGACTTGAAGAACAAGCATGAGTGTTTTGAAGCATCAGTGCTACCTAGACCATCTGAGCAAACCTGTGTTTACCAGGTGCTCAGACTCCTGCTGGTGTCCCTGGAAGGAAATAGATTCTGCCCAAAAAGTGCTTGTGTGGAGGGGGTGGGCTGGCGGTGCTATGTGAGTCTCTTGAGTCTTTTGCAAAGTGTGTATGTGTGCTCACATGCATGCATTCACATGGAGGTCAGAGGTCAGTGAACAACCTTAAATATTTGTCAGATATATGCATTTTTTTTTTTTGTCCAGGAATTAACCTTGCTGGATGTCCAGCAAGCCCCAGGGATCTGCCTGTTTCTGCCTCCCTAGCTCTAGGATTTTAAATATGCAACACCACATTCACCTTGCAAATAATCCCTAATTCGTGATGGCTGCATTTCCATTTTTTTCCAACTTTACAATGGTGTAAAAATGCTATGCATTCGGGTTACACCGCTCAGTATGGAGCTTGCCATGACAATGGTTCCCTCTTCTGAGGTCTGGCAGGGTTTGCACATATGAATATGCCACCATGCTTTCCTTAGTGAGCCACACACCAGTTGATACAAGTGACACACCAGCATGGGGCCCGAAATCATTCCTGCTGCATCTAACATGGGGACAAGGAAGAAGAGAAATAAACTCTAGGCCTCACAGAGTCTGGGAAAGCATGTTCAGGGCAGTTCCCAGAGGTCAGAGACTACAGTATTAAAATATATATATGCAAAAAATAATGGGTAGAAGTCTCCTGGAGGAAGATGAGAGTGAGTAAGGAAATAAGCCTCTATGAAGAGAGAAGGCTGTGAAAATTAAGTGAGAAAGAGGGCTCAAAAATGAGAACCACAGAGAGGCCTCTAGAGAAAGAGAGAGCTATGTACAGATAAAGGACACTGAAAAAATTGAGAAGTTCTTCTGGTAAAGTACAAGAACCTCGGCGGGGTCTGTCAAAGAATTATAAAAAAAAAAAAAAAAAAAAAGGTTCTAACCTCTTTTCCTGATCATGGAGCCAACCCCAGCACAAGGAAATGGCGTGGTTACGTGTGGCATGCTCCAGTGGCTAGCCACACTCCTTTCCACTACTGGCAGCAGCCAGGCCATGGGAAACAAAAACAAGAGCATACTGTTCTACAAACTGAGTTTTGTGTGTGTGTGAAGCCCAAGCGGGTCTTGTGCTTGAGATCTATGAAGAAGGCTGTATGTTTTCCCATAGTGGTGGTGGATAAGAACGCCAAACCACCAGGGTGTTTCAGCTGGAGATTCTACCCACTGGCTCAGGACTCCCTGCTATGTAAGCCCAGGCTCAGAAGCCCCTTATTTAAACTAAACTGTTTTTTGTGTTTTTTTTTTAACCTGTAAACCTGACTACAAGCGGTCCAGATACTGGTGAGATGGTCCTGACAAGACACATCTGCTATGGAGATGAGAACTCCACCCCACAAGGGAGCCCTTCCCGCAGACAAGGAACACCTGCAATGATGCTGAGAAAAACACTTGCTAAAAGAATCAGGAATAATGGTTGTTGCATTATGTGGAAGTCTTTGGAATGTTCTACCGAACTTTGAACTCAAACACAAACTGACCAGTTTTTTGTTTTGTTTTGTTTTGTTTTGTTTTGTTTGGTTTGGTTTTCCTGCCAACCAGACTTGATCTAAAATCTGGAATGTGTTTCCTTAGGGTTAGCACATAGATGTTGTCTTCTAGAACTGGCGAGGTTGTATCTCCTGCTGTCACCTGAACTTGATAAAATAAGAGTCACCCAGGTGGTACTGGTTTTGAAAGCATAAAGGGGTCATGGGGAGCAGCTGAGGCTTGGCACTATGAGAGGCCAGGAGAGGCCATTGGTGAAGGTGCATCTTCAGTAGCAGTTGAGTGCCCAAATTGAAGGGGTCTTGCAGAGAAGTGAGGCTTGGCACCATGAAGAGAGCCTAGGAGAGGCTATTGGTGAAAGTGCAGCCCAGTTGCAGCAAGAGACCCTAGCATTCTGAAGATGCCAGCTGGTACCATAGGATGACCACCAAGGACAGCAGCAGTGGTGGAGATAAGCCAGCTAGAACCTGGAGGACAAACTGTGTGTGTGTGTATGTGTGCTGCAGAAGTCGGAGCCAGAGAAGTAATCCAAGCACTTTGGAGGAGCTTAGAAGATCATGAGTAAATTCCAGATAATTGGATATTGATAATGTGTTTCTGCTGTTCAAAGACATTACGAAAAACTTGATAGATGTTTGGTTTCATTTGATCCATGCATCTTAGCAAGCCTCTTGGTTGTACCTCTTGTAGATAGATTTGCTAGTGTAGTGTTAAATGGTGTTGTAGAGATAAAGTAATTTTTTGATTGGCTTACAGAAAGGGGAAAATGTTGCAGAAGTTAATTTCCAGTTATGTTTAAAATGGTTGTTTTGTGCACTGTTGGGGAAAGACTGCCTAGGCCTTGGCATTTTATATTGTCTGCAGGTGTTGGCTTTATATAAATTGCTCATGATCTGCACATGTTATCAATAGAACACCTGAGGAGCTTAGGTATCAATAAAAACCCCTGAGTTGAGATGCTCAGGGTTCCACCATTTAGTATGAAGCTTGGGATGATAGTGATTCCCTCTGCTGAGGTCTGGCAAGGTTTGCACCTATGAATATGCCACTGTGTCTTCTTTGCTGGGCTACCACAATAGGTATACAACCACAACTTCAAGTTTTGAGTTTTGATCTCCCCTGGGAGAGGCAACCAGGATGCTACAACAAACTCTGTAACAATGTATTTTATCACAAAACAGGCTTTGTGTTAGGTAGCACTGGCTGGGAAGTGGGCTGAACTGCGCTGCCATGCTCAGCAAAGCAGAGGGATTAAACGTGTTTCAACTTGTAGTGTTTTAAGTTTACAATGAGTTTATTGAGATATGGTTCCATAGTGAATGCAGAATCTCCTGTAAAGAAACAGATTCTACAGAGTTCTGACAGAGTTAAGTCCTGTCTGATGCCCTGAGCCCCCTTTGGTGATGTTTGTTCGTGCTCCAGAGGTTGTGTGCAGATTCTAGCCTGTTCTTTTTACTCCAGCAACCACAATACTATCTACACACTCTACACATCTGCCTGAAAATGCTTTCTTGTTAGCCTGCAGCCACTGAGCATGAAAGCCAGGGTCTCTCTGCAAGGCCCTGGATATCTGATTATCTCAGATCCCAGCAGACAGGCATGGACATCTTGACCCAGGAGAGTATAGACTGTCAGAAACCCGTGAAGCTTTGCCTTGATGTTACATAGTGTCACTGTAATAACACTGCTTAGGGGTGCTACCTAGACAGGCTTTCTTTTTGGGAGACCCGGAAAATGTGTGCCGCCTTTGCCCTCTAGAAAATAAGAGACAGATGTGAGGACAAAGTATGGGGAGCAAAGCTTGGCATGGGGAGCATACAGCCCTTGTCTCCTGCTGTGTGTGCAAAAGCCATCCTGAACAGAATGCTGCCTGCCTCCATGTACATAGCTGTGAACCCCGACCTTTCCCAAATGCCCTGACCTTTTCCAGACTGTTTCAAATGTGTTATTTTTCTTACGGAATAGGAACAGCTTTGCTTCTCCTGGCTTTCCCCCAGGCTCATGTGGTAGGAAGATGAGCAGAGCCTCAGCCATATAGAAGCAACCAATAAAGCACCACGAGAGGCTGACTACAGGGCCAAGGCCAACGCCCAGAACCTGTTCCTGCTGGCAAACCCCAGCCTGATGGCAGGCTGCACACTCAGCACAAGCCTAAGGTGGGACCTCACATCCCAGCAGACACACCAGGATATCTTTGTCCCAGGTGAGTACAGACCAGCAGGTAAGCCCCTCTCCACCCACATCACCTGGCTTCCAAATAGAATAAAGTACTTTGTGGTCTTTGGGTTGGAAAGGTCTTCTCCACTCTTGCTCCCCGGAGACCCATCCTCAAGGGTCCACCCGCAAGTCTTTGATGGACAGGCTTTCCTATGGCTAAGTGAAGTTTGTTGGGGCTAAAGCTTCAAGTTCCAGTTGTCTTCCCAACCTTTTTGGTGATAGGTATGTCCATAATCTATTTCATATTCATTAACTCAAAGAAAGCCACTTAATAAAGTATGAAGCTGAATGTGATTTATGCTTCAGCATATGTTCCTGACAGCTGTAAACAAATGTATCTACCCCTCCCCATACACACTTACATTATAGGTACATTATACGCTCCAACCCATGGAGTCCCATGGAGTCAGTCTGTTCAAGGATGACACTAACACAGAGTGGGGGCTGGGGACCAGAGCCACAGGAGGAGAGATGTCTATGGCCTCGTTGAAACTGAAGACAGCTCTATCCTGGGACCTTCAGGCCATGGAGAAACATTATTTATTAACAATTTCTAGCTTTATAAAAATTAATTAATTTTAATGTGCATGGATGTCTTGCCTGCATGTATGTCTGTGTACCACTTCCATGCAGTGCTCACAGAGGCCAAAAGAGGGCAATAGATCCTCTAGAACTGGAGTTACAGATGGTTGAAAGAAGCAATGTCAGTGCTGGGAATCGAACCCAGGTCCTTCGGAAGAGTAGCCAGTTTCCTTAATCACTGAGCCATCTCTCCCATCCCCATTCATTATTCTTTTCTTCAGTTCATTTTCTGCCATTTGCAACCTGGATGTTTGATGTTGGGGGATGGCTGACATTTCAACAGGCAACCTGCCCTGGCTTGTGGGAGATGGCTGCATCCATATATCCTTTGCACCAACAAGATGATGCCCCCCACAATGGCCTACTATTTCCTCTTCCTCTTAGGTTCACAGGAATGATTTCAGTACTGCTCTCTAACTCATTTGTCCCAACATGTCCTCCCTCAGCATCCTGGGTAAGTGAAGGACATCAGTCCCCTGAACCAGAGTCTCAGGTATTCCTGTCTGTCTCTTCCTCATAACCTCCTGGAGGAAGCTCCCCCAGACTCTGCTGCAGCCATGGAAACACCCTCACCTTTCTCCTTCAGAGGCAGGAGCTATTCTGAAAAGGATTCTTGCTGAAGAGTGCTACCTTATCTCCCCTCTCACCGTGCATTCTGAGGATCCTTTCTTGCTTATTGGCTGAATGCTCCCTTCTCTTCTGTTGCCACAAATCCCGCACCCCCTGCTCCACGGAGGTACATGTGCTAGTGAGCAGGTGGACATTTTCTCTTTCAAGAATTAAGTGGTCCAGCAGGGCTTCTTCTCCCTGGTGGCCACAGCTGGAATCCCACCATGCTCTGATGAGGAGAATTTTAACTGGGATATGAGACTGCCAGCAGCAGTCTTACTCAGTGTTTGGTCTGTCTCCTTCCCTCACACCCATCCAGACTGACCCCCGTCCACATCTGCATCCCCTGCAGGTTCATCTTCCCCAAATCAGAAGTGACTTCCCTAGCAGGCAGAGAGCTGCGCTTCTCATTTTCCTGGGCATTGACAGGTCAAGCTGCGATTTCTGAGGAAATGAAGTCATCAGCTCTCAGGTGCCCCCGACATCCTCATCTGTGTCTGGGCTGGAGAGCCACAGGCTCTCAACTTATTACTGGGAACAATGGGCAAAATGAAAGCAATTATGTGTTGAGTTTGGGCCGTGCTTCAGTGAAGGGACAGAGAAGGGCCAGTGCTGCCCTTGGGTCATATCAAGATTTTGAACCAAAGCCCAGTGTGAAATAATATAAGCTAAAAGCCTTGATGGGACCAGGTGCTATCTGGGATGCATCTGTATGAGCTGCCCTTAAACCCCTGCAGGTTACAATTGAGTGTATAGTAATTGTGCTGATTTCTAGGCAGCCGTGCAAGGCAAACCCAGAGTAGGTGACAGATGCTTTGAGCCTTGCTGGAACTTACCTTCCTACCCAGAAGTCCATACACAGGCCCTGACTACTGGCCTGGGTCCAGGTCCTGATAACGAAGGCAGAAAACCCTAACCTTAGCTGCCAGCTGACATATCCAGAGGTATGTCCTGGAGGAAGGTGTATAGGCTAGGCATCTGCCAGGACAGAAGAGGCCTGATTCCTGGGAAAGATCTTGGCATGGCCAGGTATGGAGATGGCCAGGTATGGAGATGGTGCCTGGGGTCTCTCAGACTGGGCATGCTCTAGCCCCAAAGATATGGGGGTAAGGGCCAAGATGATATTCCAAAGTTATTGCAGAACATACCTCACATGCCTTGGGCTTAGTGACCCCTCCTCACTGCCTTTCAGCTTCTTGTCAATCATCTCATGTCTCCAGACTACTCCGCAGGAAGAATTGATATTCTTACTATTTTGCACCAAATTAATTTCCAGTATCCAACCAGTTCCATAAGGTTCAAGTCAATATTAAAAATATGGTAATTTTCCAAGTAAGCGAATCACAGACTCTTGGATCCTGAGCAGAAGTCTCCAGGCAGGTAAATTTAAATAGTAAGAAATATGCAGATGGGAAGATCATGCTTGTCTTGGTCTATTTTGTACTGCTGTAACAGAATACCAGTGACCAGGCAATTTACAGCCATAAGAAGTTTATTAATAGGTTTGTAGGCTGGAAAGTCCAAGCATTTGGCTCTGGCATCTGGCTAGGACTTGCATGCTGTGTCATAGCACAGTAGAGCCCATCACATACAGAGAAAATATGCACACAGGACAGAGAATGGGGTTGACATCAGCTTGTCTTTAAGAAGCCCTCAACCTGGAATGGCAGCCTCGGGCACTCCTTAGACAGAGTCTCTGTAACCTAATCATTGCTTAAGTTCTCTTTTTCTTCCTTTTCTATTTTCATGTGTGTGTGTGTATGTGTGTGTGTGTTCACACATATTTGAAGGGTTAAGGATGAGATCAGGACTCATCTTCTGATACGGTTGGGCTTGATTGGCTTGCTCTACCTACAGAGGCTGGAGTTACAGACAGGTTACCACACCCATCCAACATTCACATGGATTTTTAGGGATCTGAACTTCAGTCCTCACACTTACAGGGCAAGCATTTTAACAACTGAGCCACCTCTCCAGCTGTGCTGGCTGGTTCTATGTCAACTTGACACAAGTTGGAATCATCTGAAAGGAAGAAGCCCTAATTGAGACAATGCCTCCAGCAGGGTGGTGGTGGTACTCTCCTTTAATCCCAGCACTCAGGAGGCAGAGGCAGGCAAATCTCTGTGAGTTCGAGGTCAGCCTGGTCTACGGAGTGAGTTCCAGGACAGCCAGATTTACAACAGAGAAACCCTGTCTTGAAAAGGGAAGGGAAGGGAAGGGAAGGGAAGGGAAGGGAAGGGAAGGGAAGGGAAGGGAAGGGAAGGGAAGGGAAGGGAAGGGAAGGGAAGGGAAGGGAAGGGAAGGGAAGGGAAGGGAAGGGAAGGGAAGGGAGGGAGGGAGAGAGAGGGAGAGAGAGAGAGAGAGAGAGAGAGAGAGAATGCCTCCATAAGATACGGTGGCTGTAAGGCATTTCTTAATTAGTGATCAGTGGGAAAGGGCCCAGCCCATTGTGGCTGGTGCCATCCCTGGGCTGGTGGTCCTGGGTTCTATAAGAAAGCA
Source organism: Cricetomys ansorgei (assembly GCA_026225945.1). Classification (NCBI taxonomy): domain Eukaryota; kingdom Metazoa; phylum Chordata; class Mammalia; order Rodentia; family Nesomyidae; genus Cricetomys; species Cricetomys ansorgei. Next base: position 3,387,725 of record JAMJFZ010004042.1, read on the forward strand.
GGTTGAGGAATCCATGGTAAGCAAGCCAGTAAGCAGCACTCCTCCATGGTCTCTGTATCAGCTCCTGCCTCCAGGTTCCTGCCCTGCTTGAGTTCCTGTCCTGACCTTCCTTGGTGATAAACAGCAATGTGGAAGTGTAAGCCTCCCAACTTGCTTTTTGGTCATGATGTTTTGTTGCAGCAATAGAAACCCTAACTAAGACACCAGGCCAGGGGCTTACTCTTAAAACTACTCCGCAGGCAGCTGAAAACATCGGCCAGGGCTTTGGAAGGGAAAGTGAAAAGTAGCAATGCTAAAACCACCCTGTGGCTCCCAGCCCTGGATTTCTAGAAGGATCTGGCCAGCTCTCCCCTAGCTGTGCCCTCCCTGATGGAAGCTGTCTGGCTGTCCTGCTGCCTGCAGGTGAGGCCCTATCTCACCAGGGCCGCTGGGACAAGACTCAGGTTCTTCATACCGCAGTGACCTACAGTGTTCCACTCCGACTTAGCGGTGTTGTGTGCAGTGACAAGGAGCCCTAGCTCACAGCTGCCTGCCCGGCTTTTCAAAATCCCAGTTCTGTCTACCACAGTTCTAGTTAGCCACAGGCTCCTCAAAGCCTCTAAACTGAATGGGCTTCATTTTCCTGCTCGAAGCCCTGTGCGGCCACTGAGCCACATCGCATGTCTCATGGGATCTGCCCTCTCTCTGCACTTCTGCCCTTGCCAGTAGCTCTAGCGTCTCCAGATCACATTACCTCTTTGGCTCTCAACAAAGAGCCTCTGCCTCCTTCTGCTGGATTAAAGGCTATGGCTCCACCTCTTGAGTGCTGGGATTATAGACATGTATCGCCATGCCAGGTTTGTGTGGTGCTGGGCATTGTGAACCTAAGGCTTCATGCATGCTACACACTACCAACTGAGCTACATCCCCAGCCCCAGTAAAGGTGATCTCGAAGAACAGAGCTATGGGGACGTGTGCCTAGATACTAAGACCAGTTCCCAAACTGAAATAAGAAGGGTACAACTGGCTGTCAAGAAGCCAATGCATACCTTAAGAGTCATTTTGGTCATCTTTCACTATGTATGTGACACACCTCCCAGCAGTTGCTTCGGGATTCAGCATACCAGGTAGCCTGCTCTGCTCTGGGTCTCCAAGGGGGAGCTTACACAGCAGGGAATGGAGCACAGCCAGGGAGCAGGCGTTGGCCTTGGGTCCTGCTGTTTGTTCTCTGACATCTCAGGCTGTCCACGTGGCTCATCTAGCCAGACGTGATAGCGTGCATCTGAGTCAGGGGTGGGAAGCTTGAGGTCAGCTAGACTGTAGTGAGCAGAAAGCAGCAGAGAGAAAAAAATAGAGAGCCTCCACTTCAGCAAGGTGGAGGGCAAGAAGCCACTTTGTTCCCCTCTGACAGAATTCTACATGTGCGACATGGTACGTGTATGCACACAAACTAAATTTAAAAGATACATATGTATGTATGCATGTATGTATACATAAGCACATTCACATAACGTGTGTACATATATGCAGTAAGTGGTACAGACAGAAATATCCTAAAAGACGACATCCAGCTGACCAATATACACATGGAAGTGTCCTGCTTCTTCAGCTTTTACAGAAATGCAAATAAAACCAAGAGGATGCTATTTGGGACCTCACACAAGGACAGAATGAAAAGCATGAGCAGGGACATGGGCGCTGCCAGAGGCATGAGTCGGCAGCACCACCTACACAGTGTCCACTAAAGCCATATGTCTGCACACCCCCTGCCCTAGACGGGCTCATCGGAGATCTGTTGAAAGGCACATCAATGTAAAGTGTGGGAAACACATGCCTAAAAATATACAGTAGTATCTGAGGAGCTAGTTAAGCCTGCAAAGTGCTCATTGTGCAAGCATGAAGACTCAAGTTCAATCCCCATCACTCATGTAAAAAGCAGGGCTTAGTGGAATGCATCTATAATCTCAGCACTGGGGAGATGAGACCAGAAGACCTCTGGGGCTCACTAGCCAGCCAGTGAGACCCAGGCTAGTGAGAGACACGGTCTCACAAAACGAGGAATAACACTTGAGGCTGACCCTCTGGCTTCTGTATGCACACACCCACACGTGTACATGTACCTGCACATGCCAGCACACACTCACACATGTATGCACACACATGTTCCACAGAATTACTCAAAAAGGCACCAAATTAAAAAAAAAAAGAGGTATCTCATCTGCCTTTGTTGAGAGAGTCAAATCGAGGTAACAACTCCTCTGTGCTGCAGAAAGACTGGACAGTGGCCACTCAAGGAGACACAGATGGTTTCTGAGAGGACTGGTCTCCTGGGCTGGCTGTGCTGGCTCAGCCTGCGAGAGATCCCCTGTGCTGTGAACCTATGATTGGCATGCTTTTCTGTTTGTGTTAGATGTCAGTTAAGTTCATCTAAATAAAAAGAAGGTCCACTGGCGGAGACACTTGCTTTTCTAAATTAGAGCAAATTATCAGGGAGAAGAATGGGGAGCTGGTGTTTGAGGCTCAGAAGAGAGGGAGGCAGGGGAAACAGCAGTCCGTAGATTGAACGGGACACCGTGAGACACTAAAGAGGGCAAGTCTGCACCCCAGTTGTCGTCAATTACTGCTGGGCAATTATACCCGGGAAGGCCCCCTTCCCGTTGAGTGCTGCGTCTGGACCATGAAATCTCCCTTCCAGGAAATAGGGTGGGAAGTAAATTGGAATCATTTTTAGTTCTCATGAAGGTTCCGACCTCAAACAGAACAAAATGTCAGGTTTAATGATCCCTCCCAGCACTAAGCTAGAAATCAATTTTTAACTCGTTTACTGTGTCACAGCTAGGTCACCAGCCGACCCTCGGCATTTTCCTTGAAACTGCAGCTACCAGCTCTGCGCGTTCTTCCTCATTTTCTGCACAGACCATACCAGTCTCTTACGGAGAAAAATAACTACATCAATCAGAAAAAAAAAAAAGGTCTCGCTAGAAACAAATTGAGAAATTAAAGTGTAGGTAATATGATTTCCCTCCTAGAGAACAATAAAGCTGGATTGATTTCTCTGATGAAGGAAAAGCTGAAATGTAAAGTTAACACTACGGAGATCATAGAAGAAATTCCAGAATATCTCTGAGACCTCACAGGTGTGGAGGCACTCCAACAAAACCTCTGAGACAGACAACACACACACACACACACACACAATGTGCTCTCACACACGTACATACAGAGAGATGCACATACATGTACACATGCCTACACACATGCACACATACACACTGTGTGCTTGACGGAGTCAAAACGCATTTTGTTGTGGGAAGGAAGTCATGGGCAAGGTGAGCAGAGACAGGCACAGGAAGATACTCTCAACACCCCAAACTTGCAGTTGAGGAAAGGATGGAGACCTCAACAATGGCAAAGGGTAAAGGGTCGGTAGATTGGAAGATGGTAAACAGGCTGATGGGTGAAAGGGGACTGGAGAGGATCCAAATTCAGAGCCACGCACGAGGCTGGGAATTGAAGCAACACAGTTTAAGGGATGCCATGCAGGTACACCCTCAAGTGAGGGTTCCACACAGACTGCACCCAAGTCAGTCTCTCTCAAAGCAGTGTCTCCGTGTCTGATGTAAACCGCCCTAGTATATCAATTACTTTTCTTGACAGAAACAACTTTACATAGGGTTTGTTTTGGCTTCTACATCAAGGGTACAGTCCACCACGGGGGCCAGGCATGGGTTTGAGGCAGCCGCTCACTCTGAGACCACAGCCAGGGGCCAGAGGGAGGTGAACGCCGACACTCAGCTCACTTTCTCCTTTTTAGGATAAATGTTTACTTATTAAGATTTATTTTTATCATTGTCGGTCACGTGTGTGTGTTTGTGTGTATGCATGTGCATCTGTGTTTCAGTCTCATGGCGGTCAGAGAGGTTGGAGCTAGAGTTATACAGGCAGTAGTGAGCCACCCAGCATAGGTGATTGGAACTGAACTCAGGTCCTCTGCAAGATCAGAAAGCTCTTAACCACTGAGCCATCTGTCTGGCCCCTTACTTTCTTCTTTTTATTCAGTCTAGGCCCCAAGCCTTGGCTAGCCTGAACTTACTATGTAGATCGGGCTGACCCACCTGACTTTGTCACACCCAGCCAGGAGTAGCGTATTCTCAACCATGAAAGTTTTATTAGAGTGAAAGGACTCACCGTACAGCTGGACAGAGGAGTCAATACAGAGGGCGGAATCCGAGGGGCTCAAATGTGGCGCCCTGCCCTTCCTCTGCCCATACACCCTTGGTGGTGTCACTTTCAATACGTGACAATTCACCCATCGTCCTGTCATCCATGGCAGGAAAAGTGACTCTGGGCTCCATCACACGCTGCCTGTGTGGCTGGCCTGCAGGCTCTACCTCCCCAGGCCATAGGTGACAAGACATAGCCCAAAGACCCAGGCAAGTGTGCATTCCACTGGCCAGACACGGGTGAAAGTGGGTGGTGTCTGGGCGCATCCAGGCAGCAAATCTCTGTAAGTCGGACCTCCATACCACGCTGCCGCCGTCTTCCCCTGAGAAGGTATAAAATGTATGGGTCCCAGTGTGTCTATCTCAGGGTAACTCTAACCAGGCAAGTGAAAGACTTATATAATACAAACTTTAAGACACTGAAGGAAGTATCAGAAGATGGAAAGGTCTCCCATGCTCATGGATTGGCAGGACTGATATAGTAAAAATGGCCATCCTACCAAAAGCGACCTACAGATTCAGCGCAACCCCCATCAAAATTCCAACACAAATCTTCACGGAACTTGAAAGAACAATTTCCAGCCTCATAGGAAAACACACAACACACACACACACACACACACACACACACACAAAATCCAAGATTGCTAAAACACTCCTGAATAATAAAAGAACTGCTGATGGCATCACCATCTCAATGTGCTACAGAGCTATAGTAAGAAAACAGCATGTCATGTGCATAAAAGCAAGCACGTTGATCAATAGAATCAAATTAAAGACCCAGACTTAAGGTTTAAGTTTACACACTTACGGACACTTGATTTTTGGTTTAAAAAAAAAGTCAAAATACACACTGTAAAAAGGCAGCATTTTCAACAAACGGTGCGAGTCACACTGGGTAGCTGCCATGCAGAAGAAGGCAAATAGATCCATACTTATCACCCTCCACAAACTCAGCTCCAAATGGATCAAAGACCTCAACATAAGACCAGACACACTGAACCTGATAGAAGAGTGGGGAATATTCTTCAAATTCATGGACACACAAAAATTTTTTCTTTCTCTCTCTCTCTCTTTCTCTCTCTCTTTGAGACAGGGTTTCTCTGTTGTAACTCTGGCTGTCCTGGAACTCACTCTGTAGACCAGGCTGGCCTTGAACTCACAGAGATCCACCTGCCTCTGCCTCCCAAGGGGGAAAAAAAAAGCAACTTTCTTAACAGAACACTGTTAGCACAGAAACCATGATCAAAAATTAATAACTGGAACCTCATGAAATCGAGAAGCTTTTATGTGGCAATAGACATCATCATTTGGACAAAGGGGCAGACTATAGAATGGGAAAATATTTTTAACAACCACACATCCCTCAGAAAGTTAATGTCTAAAATAGGTAAATAACTAAAAAAAAACTGTACATCAAGAAAACAATTAATCCAATTTAAAAACGGGGTACAGACCTAAATAGAGAATTCTCAAAAGATGAAACACAAATGGCTGAGAAGCACTTAAGTAAATGTTCAACATCTGTAGTTATCAGGGAAATGCAAATCAGAATTACTTGGAGACCATCTTATAGCAGGCAGAATGGCCAGGATCAATAAAACAAACGGCTCGTGCTGGTGAGGATGTGGGGGAGGGGAACACTCACGCATTGCTGGTGGGAGTGCAAACGTGTACAGTCACTATGGCAATCAGTGTGGTGGTTCCTCAGGAAGCTGGGAATAGATCTACCTCGAGATCTAGCAAAGGCCTCTACATCCTGCTACAGACACTCGCTCAACCATGTTAATTGCTGCTCTCTTCGTAATAGGCAAAATTGGAAACAGCTTAGAGGTCCATCAGTGTAAGAGCGGATAAAGAAAATGTGGTGAATTAACACAACGTAATATTATTCCGCTGTTAAAAAAAACGGAATCATGAAATTTGCAGGTAAATGGATGGAGCTAGAAAAAAGAAAGTCATCCTGAGTGAGGTGACCCAGACCCCAAAAGACACATGGTCTATGCTCACTTACATGTGGATGTTAGCCCTTAAGTCTTCAATAAACAAGCTACAAACTGCATAATCACAGAGGTTTATAAGGGAACTAGGGAGGAGGGAGGGATCTCCCTAGGAAGGGAAAATAAAATAAATAGTTATGGATGGATGGGTAGGGTAGAACAGAGGAGTAAATGGGGAGGGGGAGGGGTAAGGGAGAAAATAAAGGAGGGAAGGAGGGACAGTTAAAACTAAGGGTCATTTGAGGGGTTTGTATGGAAACTCAACATAGTAGAAGCTTTCCCCCTTTTTATTGAAAACAGATTTTTTTTTTCACATACTATATCCTAATTATGGTTTGGTTCCCCCCTACCCTGTCTACTCCTCCCAGTTCCTCCTCACTTCCCTTCCCATTCAGATCCACTCCTTTCTATCTCTTATTAGAAAACAAGTAGTCTTCTTAGGGACAATAATGTAATAAGATATAATAAGATAAAACAAAAACTAACACATCCGAGGTGAACAAGACAAACATAAGGCAAAGAGCCCAAGAGAAGGCAAAAGAATCAGAGAGACCCTCTCATTCACACATTCAGGAATCCCATAAAAACACCAAACTGGGCTGGGTGGTGGTGGCACACCCCTTCAATCCCAGCACTTGGGAAGAGCCAGGTGCATCTCTGTGAGTTCAAGGCCAGCCTGGTCTACAGAGTGAGTTCCAGGACAGCCAGAATTACAACAGAGAAACCCTGTCTCAAAAAACCAAAAAGAAAAAAGAAAAAAAAAAATCACTAAACTAGAAGCCATAATATATACACACAGAGGACCCGGTGCAGACCCGTGCAGGCCCTGGGCATGCTGCCTCCGTCTCTGTGAGTTCATATGAGCTTTGATCATGCTGATTTAGAGGCCTTGTTTTCTTGGTGTGCTCCCTCCCCTCTGGCTCTTACACACTTTCCACCCCCTCTTCCCTGAGGTTCCCTGAGCCCTGAGGGGAGGGGTTTTGATGGAGACATCCCATTTAGGGTTGAGTGTTCCAAGGTCTCTCATTCTCTGTATAAAGTCTGGCTGTGGGGCTCTGTATTTGTTCCCACATGCTGCCGGAGGAAACTTCTCTGATGATGGCTGAACAAGCACTGATCTATGAGTGTAGCAGAATGTCATTAGGAGTCATTTTATTGCTGTGTTTTTTGCTTTGTTTTGTTTTTAGATCAGTAGATTTTTTACCTAGGTCCCTGGGTTATCTAGTCTCTGGATCTTGGTCACCCAAGCAGTGTCAGGTATGTGTTCCATCTCCTAGAGCAGGCCCTAAATCCATCAGATACTGGTTGATTACTTCCACAAGTTTTGCGCTACCATCCCCTAGCATATCTTGCAGGCAGGACAGCATTGTAGATCAAAGGGTTTGAGGATGGCTTGGCATTTACCTTTTCTCCTTTGTAGCATGCAGGGTACTTTCCTGTACCAAAGACACTAGAACGTATGGGGGAAGGCTCTATGTAGGCACCGACTTGACTTCTCCATGTTCAATGAGTTGCGAGGGTGTTGTCTTCAGCAATGGAGCCTTGCTGTCAGTTTGTGGAGAGCAACCTATAGTCTTAGAAACAGCCTGGGTTGTTTGAGGATTCCATGGTATCCATTTGGCCAACAACTCAATTAGCTGTAACTAAATCCCAGTCCTGGAAGCTTCATCTGGTGACAAGAGATGGCCGGTTGGGACTCTGTCTCCCTCGTTATTTGACAATTTCACTTAGGTCATTTTCATATGTATATATTTTAGGAAGCCTCTGCTATCTCAGGTTTCCATACCACCCTTCAAATGGCCCTTTTAGCTGTCTCTCTCTGTATTCCTTCCCTCATTCCCTTCTGCCCTCATCTTCCCCATTAGATCCTCCTGTTCCAGCCCCCCTTACCCCATCCAGCCATAACCATGTATTCTATTTCTCTTTCTTAATAAGATCTGTCTGTGCTCCTTAGTGCCTTACTTAACCTCTGTGGTTCTACAGGGTGTAACTTAGTTACCACTGACTTGACAGTCAATATCCACATATAAGTGGATATATACCAATCTGTCTTTCTGGGTCTGGACTACCTCATTCAGAATGATTTTTTTTTTCTAGTTCCATCCATTTGCCTGTGAATTTCATGATTTCATTTTTTAATAGCCAGGTAATACTCCACTGTGTAAATGTGCCATCAAATGAGACCAGAAAGGTAAATAACAAGCCAGCTACAAAACTTGTGATCTGCAGTTGTGAACTGCCCGCAAGACACACTAGTGCAATAGTGGCACCAAGCATGTGGAAGTAACCAACCAATATCTAGTTGCTTTGAAGGCCCACTCCATGAGATGGAACCTGTAACCAACACTGTTCAGGCGGCAAAAAATCTGAGACTAGATAGACCAGGGACCTAGGGGAAATCCAAATACTGTTCTACTAAAGAAATATAACAATGAAATGACTCCTGGCAACACTCTGCTACACTCATAGATCAGTGCCTTGCTCAGCCATCATCAGAGAAGCTCCCTTCTGCAGCAGATGGGAACGAACACAGAGACCCACAACGGAACAAAGTGCAGAGTGAGAGACCTTTGACACTCAGCCCTAAATGGGATGTCTACATCAAATCCCTCTCCTCAGAGTTCAGAGAATCCTGGGGAAAAGGAGACAGAAAGATTCTAAGAGCCAGAGGGAATGGAGGACACCAAAGAAACAAGGCCTTCTAAATGCAGCAGGACTGACACACGTATGAATGTGTGCATGCACAGTCGAAGCCTGCATTGGTCTAAGCCAGATGGGGTCCCAGCGCTGACAGGGGAAGTGGACACAAGCCCCCATCCCTAACTCAGAAGCTATCTCCAATTTAACAGCTCACAAAGGAAAAAGTAGTTTTCTCCAATAGACTCTCACTACAAACCACTCTTAAGGCCCAGAAGGAGATGGCGACACAAACCCAATACCGATCTGGGCCTCCTCCTCCTCTTCCTCCTCCTCCTCCTCCTTTCTCTCCTCCTTCTTCCCCTTCTCCTTCCTCCTTCTTCCTCTTCCTCCTCCTCCTCCTCCCCTTTTCTCAACTCATTACAGGTCTTTGTGGTGCCCTCATGGAAATGATCACACAGAAGCTGTGGGTTTGAGAGCACTTGGAACCTCAAGTCCTGAAATGAGATGGCAGGATCCCTGGCCTCTCCCCTTTGCAGTCTCTGCGCTGAAACCACAAGCCACAGCAAAACTCCACCCCTTCAAGGGGCAGGCTACTATTGGTAGAATTGTTTACCTAAATGCCTATTCCAGCAACCCTGTCTTAACCAATGCCTTTACCCCAGAGTACCAAAAGATCCTCCCCTTGAACCCTATAAAATACTACTACCCTTTCATTAAACTTGAGAGAATGTTCCACTGACAACACGCCCATAATTCCTCATATTCCATTAACTCTTAGTCCCCGACCTGAGATCCATCTGGATGAGCCGACACATGTTCTGTGCTTTCCTTTTTGGGGGATGCAAGGGGAGGGCCATAGGCTGAGTGATTGACCATATAGCCTAGCCATGTGCTGGGAAGGGAAGCAGGACTCCCTTGGGAACAGAGGGAGAGAAACAGCTAACAGGTCTTGTGTGTGTGTGTGTGTGTGTGTGTGTGTGTGTGTGTGTATCATATATATTGCATATATATTGCAAAATGTATATATGCATATATATATATGTATATAACAGTTTCTGGTTTTTTTATGAGATTTCTGTGTGTGCAAAACCATGTGTTTCTGTGTCTATATGTGTTTCTTGTACTTTTTTGGCTCTTTTTCTCTTGGATTTTTTGTTTGTTCTTCCTATTCATGTTTGTTTGCTTTTATTTATTTTTATTTTTATTTTATTTTATATTACTTTTAGGTGACTGTATTCTAACGAGAGAGAGAAATGGTACGGATTTGTGTGAGTGGAAAGTTTGAGAGGAACTGGGAAGAGTTGGGGGAGGGGAAACCATAACCAGAATATATTATGTATGAAAAAACATATTTTTAACAAAAAAGAACTTAAGGAAAACCAACACGTGGCTCACATGCTTTCTGCTTCTGACAATTTTCCAGTTGGTTCTTTGATGTATAGAATTCGTATAGAGACCACAGTGCAACAGAACACCTCAGCCAGGCCATAAGCCACTGGATGACGAGCCATCCTGAGGGCACAGTCTCAGTGCAAGAGCTGGGTCTCTGAACCAGCCACGCTGACCTGCATTCCCCTCCGGTACTAACTAGATGCTCTGTGTCTGCTGGTTCCTGGCGGACAAGCTGCCCTTGACCATCTGTGGTCATCCCAGACCCGAGCCCTCACAGTCACAGATGCCCTACTGTCGCTGAAAGCCAGCTTGAAGACATCCTAAGGCTGGGCCTTCCCTGACCCATCTCCCACCCCACCCATTCCCCAGCCCCTTGAAGAATTCTATGCAGCAGTGGCCAGTCTGTCCCACCTGCCAACTGCAGGCACTCCCGTAGTCAGCATCTCATGAGCAAGGTGGGGCCTCTTGAGTCCTCGGTTCCCTGGAGCACCTGGCAGAGCTAGGACAGCATGCTCTGCATGTCTTGGGAGCCTGCCCCTGCGATGGGTGAGAGTGCAAACCCAAACAGCCACAAAACCAGAGGCCACTGAAACAACAGTCTCTTGGCCTGAGGGGGATACACAAGTGGAGGCTGAGGCTGCTGGGATGTGGGTCCAGGCAGAGTAAAGGTGGGGAGCCTCATCCTGCTCAGGGTGATCATGACTAACCTTGAATTATAACCTATCTGAGCTTTGGTCACCTAGCTGTCAAGATGGAGTAACTTCAACTGTTGTGGGCAGAATGGTGCCCCTCGGCCCAGCCCTGCAGATGGGAGCCCTGGATTGACTGTTTGCAGGCAGGGTCTCTAAGGAGGTAAAGTGACTGGGGCCCAAGGGCAGAGCCAGAGGCTGAGGAGATATTCAGTGTGTAAAAGCACTTACTTAGCAAGTGTGAGGACCTGGATTTGTATCCCATCATACACATAAAAATACTATGCATGGCTACACATGCCTGTAACCCCAACAATGGGGGACAAAGACAGGCAGATCCCTAGCACTTACTGGCCAGCCTTCCTAGACCAAACAGCAAGCTTCCACTTCCGCAAGAGACTCTGTCTCAAGAGGATAGAGGAAGACCCATGGTGTCCTGCTCTGGACTCCCCAGGCAGGTGAGTGCAACACCACACACACACACACACACACACACACACACACACGCACGCACACATGCAGGCAACAATGGAATCCTCATCTTGCAGGACGGTAGCCTTGCAATAAAGCAATAAAAGAGGTATTCCCCCAACTCCATATGGAACAGTGAACCCCAGGAAGAGCCAGTCCTGCCCACACCTTGATCTGGAACTTCAGCTGCAGAACTCTGGAAGATGAGTGTCTTGTTGGTCAAGCCACCAGGACATAATGGCAGCTGAGCTGTCATCTTGTGATCGATGGAGAAGACTGGGTCTTCCAGGCAGGCTTTAGAGCAAACTTATTATTCTAAGCCAGTGGCTCACAACAGGAGATCCTTGGCTAACGCCACCTGCTGGGGTATGAAAATGGACGATGAACACAACAACCTCCCACTGCCTTCCCCTCTGTCACCTTCCCTCCTGTATCAGGGGATGCTCTGTGTAATGTTCACACCTGGTTTCAGGAAGGTAACCCAGACCTGGGCAGGACCCTACACTACCAGGAGTGGTCACTAGGTGGCACCAGCACCCGGCAAAGCTACAGGTTCTCTGCGCCAAGCTGGGTTCCACTGAAGGGGTGTGGGGGGGTATAATTTTAAGTCTGGTGAATTTAAATGGTCCAAAGTGTAAATTACTTTTCCTTTATCTACTGCTATTGTTCTGGTAGGTCTGCCAGTCACTGTCATGGTTGTTTGTGTTGCGCCCTAATTGTGCCGTACTCTAACTGTAAAATACACGTTTTGAAAGACTGATACAAAAAGAGCAATTGTTTGTCCATCTTGATGTTGACCATGTTGGGTGACACTCTAGTGCAGCTATGTTGCTTTATTTCCTATGGAGAGCCCTTCAGCTAACATGAATTTGCTCCTGAAGAGCCAACTTGCCGATGTCCTCAGCAGAGCGGACGATGTCTACCGGGGAGAGGCGGTGGCCCCAAGGTCGCTGTTCCATTTCTATGATGATCTCTATGGATTTGCCCCTGACCTGCAAACACACTGATGGTGGCAGCCCATGGTTGCTCAGCTGACTGTCTCACTGCCTAGGTAAACAAATCCCACATAGTACATGGTTCAGAGCACTTCCTGATCTTCCCGAGTTCAGGTCCCAACACCTATGTCTCTGCGGGCACCTGCACACAGGTGGCATACACTCCACTCTAACACAGGGGCCTCGTTCATCTTAGCTCAGTGCCTCTGCAGCAGCGTCCTGTCATGCTGCTCCTGTACCCCTGGAGAGCTAGACAGATGCTATTGTCAGATAGGACCGGAACATCCCCTCAGCATCCCAGCAGCAGACCCTCTCCCTTGTCTCTGCACATGGCTTCACATTCTCACCTCCTGAAGTAAGTGCTGTATGTACCATACTTTTGAAAAACCAGCATGGAGATGAAGTCTAGAGACCCATGGCAAGTTCAGGAAATCATCTGTCTGCTCATTTACCTGCCAGGCTATTGGGTCCAGGTTACCTCTACTACAAGTGTCGCCATGCTATACTTGAAAGAAAGAGCCATGACAGGCATAACCCCACAGTCTCAAGGAATGCTGCTGAGGCAGAAGGATCGAAAATACCAAACCAGCCTGGACTATGCAGTGAGTTCAAGACCATCCTGGGCTACATATCAAGATCCTGTCACCAAAAAAGGTAAAATTAAAAAAAAAAAAAGCAACAACAACAGTGCCTAGGAAGTGGGCACCCATGTGCACACCTGTAGTCTCAGCTACTTGGGCAGCTGAGGCAGTAAGATCAGTTGAGCCAGCCTGGGCACCATAGTGAAACCCTATCTCAAACAGTCAGTCATCGATTGAACCCTCACGGGTGTGACACCTCTGAGCCTTGACTGTGAAGGCTTATGATAGACGTCTTCCCACTTACCGCACATGAGGAGGTGATGTTCTTCCCAGACAGATGTTACCATGGATGAGAAGATTGGGCCTCAGGCCATATAGCAGTGCTCAGCAGCTTAGAGTGTTCTGTGCTCCACAACCCAGTCAATGACTCCCCTCACCTAATGGTGCCCCAGGAACGCGATACAGGGGTGGCACTGTCATGGATACAGGCAACACGGGGTTAGGTTAATGGCTTTTCTTCATCATTCACAGCTGAAACCAGCATTGGACATTGTTGGGAGAGCACAGAGGCTGTATTTATTACTTTCCTGTCCCTGTGATAAAACTCCATGACCAAAAGCAACTTACAGAAGAAACCGTTTATTTTGGCTTACAGAGCCAGAGGGATAAGAGTCTATCTGGCAGGGAGGCGTGGCGGCAAGCTAAGAGCTCATACCTTCAAAGGCCCATGTAATCTCAAAGCCCATCTCCAGGGACATACTTCCTCCAACAAGTCTGTACCACGAAAACCTCCCCAAACCTCACCAGCCCCTGGGCGCCAGGTGTTCAAACTGCCACAAGGATAAAGTTTTCATGGAAAAGCAAATAGAAGCAAGCGAGAGCTGTCACAAGAACCCAGTGTTTACTCCTTCTGAGCCACTTTGAGTCTCCGAGCCCATCAGTCACACTGGCTTCTGGAAGTGCATCTGTGAACCACCAAGTTCACATGTGGCACCTCATCTGATCCCCGAAGGAGGTCCCGAGGCAAGGGAATGAAGCTGCCTCTACCTTTTCTGCCCTGTGGGTCTAGGGTGAGAGACTGGGGTGGGGCCTGGGGTGGGAAGACTGAGCTTGAATTTGGCAGTTGTTTGACAAGCCCTAACAGCTGGATGGAGAGTGGGAGGGTGGGGATGCCACCACCATCACAGCTTATGCTGGTAAAACTCCCTCTCGGGCTCACACGTTAAATGCTGGTCCCCGGCTGGTGGCGCTATTTTGGAAGGTTCTGGAAACTTCAGGAGGTTGGAGCCTGGCTGAGAGAAGCAGGTTCCCAAGTGGTCTTGGAGAACCTAGAAGCAGGAAGACAGGCCAAATGAGGCAGTCATCTATCTACCCAGTCATCGGGTAGAAGGAGGCATGGCACACAGTTCACAGACACTCAGGACAGAGGCTTGCAACTCTTTAACACTGGATAATGCCCATCTGTCCTTGTTTCTTTTCTGTCAGTGTAATAAGATACCCTAAGCAAAAGCAACTAGGGAGAAGGAAGGAGCTGGCTCACTGCTTACATCTCCAGGTTATAGTCTATCCAAGTGGGAAAGTCAAGGCAGCAGGAACTTGAAGCAGCTAGTCACAGTCACAGCCAGGAGCGGAGGGAATGAATGTACACATGTCTGTGCTCAGCTAGCTGTCTCCTCTTTTATTCCGTCCGGGACCCAAACTCAGGGAATGGTGCTACTTAGTTTAGGCTAGGTCTTCCCACATTAGTTACGGTAACTCAGGTAATTCCCCACAGACATGGTCACGGGCCAACCTGCTGTAGACAATCCCTCACCAAGACTCTTCCTAGGTGATTCCGGGTTGTGTCAGGTTGACAGGAAAAGCTATCCACCACATGACTTCCCCCCCCTAGTCCCTGGGGGAGGCACTAGCTAGAACTGCCCGGTTTTAACTTTGGATCATGTCTTTCTGTACCGTGTTAGCATCTGCTCGCTACTCACCCCCAGCCCTGCAGTCTTTCCTCAGCCTTCACTCCTGCCTCTGCTACTGTTTCTTAGCAAAAACACTGCCTTTGCCCAACCATGGTGGTTTCCCTACAAGGGAGGCTTGCAGCACAAGGACTCACTCCAGCTTCCATGGTGCTGGTCTGGACAAGCCACACACCATTGGCATAGCATACTCAGAGCTACCTGTTGTGGCCCACATGGCTCCACAGCAAAGCCCTTGCTTGGTGCTACCATCTTCCAGCTGATGGGAACCCCCAGCAGAACCCTTCAGCACTGAGTCCTGGTTTGGTTTGTAACAGGGACAATATAAGTGGCCTGTTGTAGAAGTTTATTTTTAGTTATGTATAAAATAATTGTTTTGTGCACTGTTGGGAAAGGGGCTGCCTGGGCCTTGGCATTTTGTAGTGTATGCAGGTTTTGGATTTCTGTGGGGGATGTTTGATTGCTCATGATCTGCACGTACTATCAGTAGAACAGCTGAGGAGTTCTGTATCAATAAAAACACCTGAGCTGGGATGCTCAGGGTTCTACTGTCCAGTATGGCATCAGCCAGGATAGTGGTTCTCTCTGCTGAGGTCTGGCGGGGTTTTGCATCTATGAGAATGCTGCTGTGTCTTCCTTGGTGAGCCACCACAGCAGATGCACAAGGACAGTGGCCAATACTGGCCTTGAGGGTGATGATGGCCTTTCTGGGTGATGGGGAACTCCTTGCCAGCCCTCCATCTGGATGCCTTCTAGAAACCACCAATCAGCCTATATTGAGGTCAATGCCTTGTTGAAATAGACAGATACACTCAATGGGCACACTGAAAGCTTGAACATGTATGGGAGCACACGTACTTGGGCTCAACTCTATTGTCCCTCCAGGTAAACATTGACTTGGTATTCAGGGTCTGTCAATATTTACCTCTCGAGCTGATAAAAGCCTGGTGTTTACTTCTAGCTGTGGTCCGTTGAGTGACTTTCTCCCTACCTGCCGTTAGCCACATAGCCTGAGAGTGGGGGTCAGTGAGAAGCAGCAGGTCGCAGACCCCTCATGGAGCAGAGATCTGCAGGATTGCTTCTCCTCTTCAGCCTCATAGTTCATGGGTGGGTTCTGAAGGTCCTGTGACCTGTCAGTGACATTGCCTGTAAGAAACATAGTGTGTATATGTATGTGTGTGTGTGTGTGTGTGTGTGTGTGTGTGTGTGGTGGGGTGCTGCTTAAGTTTACAAATGGCAAAAGTTAGAGGAGAGCTTTCTAGTTGAATGGACTAAAAATATTCAAACAGAGTCCATTTGGCTACACATGCACGCGCACACACACGCACTCACATGCACACTTAAGCCATGCACTGATTCATGGTGTTTCAGTCAATAACAGACACTGTGACAGTCCCTTAAGATCTTAGTGAAACTGAAAAACTCCAATCATTATAGCTGACACTATATATATATCAAGACGTTATAGCTGATACATATTCATCAAAGTGTGACCTGATCTCCTACTGCTTGAAAGAAAACTCCAGGGATGTTAATTTAAAAAAAAAAAAATCCTTCAGTCCTCTCCCAGTGCCTGGCTGTGTGGGTGGGAACTGCTAGGGGAAGCAGGAGGTGCCTGCAATGCCCCCCAGCCATCTGCCTGACATTTGATGGCTCCTAGCTGCATGCAAGAAGCACAGTCGGGGAGCTGCCTAAGGTTTGCAAGTGCAGTATCCCCATGGCTTAGCATCACAGAGCTCAGCACCAGCACACACAGTATTGCCAGGTTCATAGCTGCTCTGCAACCAGCACCATGGACCTAAAGAGCTGGAATGTTGCCTGTCATGACCCCTCCACTGCATGGAGGTCTCCTAAGGAGGGCCTGGGACCCACCTTGCCTTCGAAGGACAGCATCTTCTCTATAGAGATTTAGACAGGGAAATGGTGACATGGGGTGATGCCAAGGACACTGTGCCCTGCTCTAGGAAGGGAGGGGCTCAGGCAGCAGTGAGAGGGTGTGAAGTGTCAGTCAGTGTCCTCCTGACAGGGTCACGGGGTGCCAGGCACACCTCTGGGTGTGCCTGTGTCATTGGTTCTGGATGAGATCAACGTCTGAATGGGAAGATAGGGTGAAGCAGATGTGTGGTGTGACTCACCTGTCCACTGGAGACAGGTCCAGATCAAAAGGAAGGGCAGGGTGACGCCACACTGCCGCCTGTCCTCAAGCTGGACCAGGGTCTTCTTCTCAGAGGGGCCATCAGTGCTCCTCAGCTTCTACTGGATGCACAGCAATAGGAGTGTGAGTGTATGTTTGTGCTGGTTTACACACACACACACACACACACACACACACACACTCACACAGAAGTGTGTTCTTGGGTGACCATCCTGAAGTACACTTACACGAGGCTAGGTGGAATAGGCCGGTTATTCCACACGGCATCTTGATGCGTGCTGGAATGTGGGAAATGTGAGCTGTGCGAGGCTACTCTGGTGACCACACACACTGTTTTATTATATATATCATACACGTGTTATTGTTGTAAGTGTTTTTATTATAAAGAGAAGGGGCACCCTGTAAAACAATAAAAAAAAGCAGTGTCATTGGTACGGACAGCGACCCCGCTGTTGCACAGCGATCCCCGCTGTCATCCAACGTCACTGTGGAGCACAGAGCACCGCTCTATAATGTGGGCTGACTATATGACTAGTAGCACAGTAGGGTGCGTCCCATAACATCCCAGACACACAAAGCATGCTCTGGGCTAGGACATGATGGCCCCTACTAGATGATAGGAAAATTTCAGCTCCATTTCTATGGTCATACATGTGGTCCAATGCTGGCCAAAACATCATCATATGGCATGTGAACGTGTACATGTATGTGCACATATTCGAGTGCATAGATGTATATCCATGTTTGTGTGCATATATGTGTATGCAATGTGAGTGTGCATATATGTGCAGGCATACGTGCACCTGTGTGTGTGTATTTGCATGTGCACAAGTATATAGGTGTGTTCACACAAGTATGTGAGTACATGTGTGTGCACATGTATGCATGTGCACGTTTGTGCACAAATGTGAATGTGCACATGCATGTGAGTACATGTTTGTGCACTTGTGTGCACATGCCTGCACATGCACATGTTTGTGCATAAACATGAGTGTGTGCACATGTGTGAATATGCATGTGCAGGTACATGTTCATATGTACATATGTGTACACATATGTTACTGTGTCCATGTGTGAGTGCCTGCATGTATGTACATACATGTACCTGAGTAGGTGTGAGTGTGTGTATGAATCTGCTTGTGTGTGCATGTGTGTGTGTGTGTGAGCATACACATGTGTGAGTGTGCATGAACATGTGCACATGTAGGTATAAATGACCTCTCCATAGGCTGTCAGTCCTGTTTCCTTCAGCGCTCTCAGGCAAGGGCAACACCTCACACTCTACAGCCGACCTCACCATTGATCCTCCTCTGAAGAATATAGGGCCATGGCGTCTCCCTGACCCTGAAGAGAGTGATGAGCATGAACCTGATATCCTGGATGGGTGCAAAGATCAGGCCACCTGGGGTCTGGGGCCAGCAGGTCATCTATGCAATGGCCCTCAGCCTTTGGCAGCTTAGTGCAGAGCACAGGTCTTTGGGCTCAGGGAGGCTCAGAGCTCACAGGAGGACAACAGCGAGCAAGTGACCCATTGCGTGTACAGTGAGCCATGGTGGGGATAGCAAAGAGAAACCATGATGTCTGGTCTAAGGGACTCCCAAATGGCAGGGCAGCAACGGAGGAGGTGATGGTCATCTCAAGAGGGGTTCAGTGAGGGGTGAGGGCAGAGAGACTGAGAGAAATGAACAAGGGAAAGCAGTGCAGGTAGGTGCTGGGAGCGGTGCAGGGGAAGAGCAGCCAGCATTGGAGCTCCAGGAATCAGCCTAATGTTTAGCAAGGCGACAGTAGGTTTTTACCTTGGCCTCCCAGGACATTGTCTCCTGAATGCTCTTTGCTACTGCTCGGCCTTATTGTGCTGGTTGCTACCATGGTCTGCGTATCTTTCTTGTGCTGTGAAAGTTCTATGGGGATCTCTAACCCCTCACTGGGCAATGTTACTGGTACATGTAACAATGGTGATGATTTTCCCTCCAGCAATACCACCTGGGCAAGGCAGTGCCACTCAGTTGAATCGGTGACTCTATTGAAAATCCAGAAAGAATAACTAAAAACATGTATAGCTAAAAACAGTAGATGTTTTCCACACATAGTTACAGGGTTAAATTAGGATGTTTTGTCAGCTGCCTTAGAATCAGTAACTTAAGAAGAAAACATATTTTTGCTAGGGACTTGTTTGGTCAGGGTTAGGAAAGTTAGAACAAAAAAAAAAAAAAAAAAAGCTTACTTGCTAGGGCCCATGAGTTTCACCTGTGAAAAACAGGCCCGTGATCAAGTCATAACAAATGAGTTTCAGTGCCCATTGTTAGGCTTGAACTTCCTGGACCACAAATAAAATTGATTCTTTCCTGGTTTCTATAGTCAAAAATTTACTCATGAGTTTGGGGTACGCCTTTGGGAGATAGAGCTGTGCGGCGGATTCTCCTTTTACCTAAGAAACGCAAAAAAGACCCCTGAACTACAGTGTTCTAGTTATAATAAACTTGTTTCACTGTGTTAACTAAATAAGAATTGTGTACGTTAGGCTGCTATGATGTGTACTCAATCCCTAGCAACTGCCAGTTGCAGTAGAAGCTGGCTGTAACATTAGTTGGCTTGCTAATACTGTGTTAATTTATAATGGGAAACCTATTGCTTCTAGAATAGAGATGTACTGTGTAAAAAATCTATATATACATGGAAAACTAGGTCTTTAGGTGTGGGTTTTAAGATAGCTTGTTTTTAAAAAATACGGAACTTGCAATCACTGAAATGTAAAACCTGTAATCATTATGTGAAGTTTAAGTTTATGATTAAGATGTGATTGTAATTTGATCTTTCTCCATGAGGGGCTTTGTCAAAAAAGAAAATATATATACATACATACATATACACACATATATACATACATATACACACATATATACATATACATACATACATGTATATAAACATGCATGTATATATGCATACACACATGTATATATATATATACACATACATATACATATATATAAACACATATACTTATACATATATATGGATATATATGATGCATGGGAAAACAGACAGACAGAGGAGTAGAGAAAGAAGGAGTTGAAGGAAGAATAGAAGGAAAAGAACAAAAGCAAGAGTAGTAAGAGTAGAAATAGGAGCAGTAGAGGAACAGAAGAGTGGGAGTGGAAGTAGGAGTAGAAGAAGTAACAGTAGGTAGGAACAGAAGGAATAAAGAGAGAAGCTTGTCCCATCCATAAGAGCTGTGATTTTATTCATATTATCTAACCTACTCTGCCTCTCCCTCATGGGTTGCTGAAATCCTTGCCAGAGCTGGTCTCCGGTAGGTAAGGAAGCCACAGCCCTAGCAGGAAGGCTGAATCTCACTCGGGCTCTGCTCCCACAGGATATAGGGCTGTAGAGGCTAGGCTTTTAGATGCCAGAAGGTGTCTATGCCTTCTCCCAGCTCAGAGTCATGAGCTCCTGTCGTTGACAGCCTTCTGCTCCTACATGGCATCTCAAAAGGAAGACTAAAGACTAGGCGCCAAATGTAATATGGCAGGTGTGTGAGAGAGGCAGGTTGGGGAACCATGTGCCCTGGGTCAGGTGCCACCTGTGTGCACACCTCTCCTGTCACAGCTGCCAACCACCCTCACCCCACGTGGCCCTGTGTCCTAGCTACACATGTGGTTTCCCAAAGTCAGGGTTGGGATGGTGTGGGGGCATGGCAGGTGCCTCAGCTGGCTTGTGCACTGGGCTCAGAGCAGCACAGTTGCTGTGCCTTGCCCAACTGGCACACCCGAGGGCCATCACACCTTAACTCCCAGGGCCCTGTGGTTCCTGTCTATGGGCCACCTCCAAAATCAGAGTCTCCAAACCTGGGCTTCCACATACTCACCCTGCCACTCTCAGGGAGAGAAGACTAGCCACACAGGAAGCATCCCAGCGTCTCGCCTGCCTGACTGCATCCTACAGCAATGAAGCTCATCACGCTCCATTGCAAAACCTAAGCCATGCACTGTGCTCTGCAAAGAGTGGGGGGTCTCACCCCACCCTGCCCACAGCAGCCCCAGTGCCTTCAGAATTAACACCCACTTTTCTCAGTGAAGTTCTGGAGCCCCAACATCCCAGAGCCTCCTCAGAGGACTCCCAAGCCCTCTGTTTCCTGGCACTGCAAGCCTCCCCTGATGCCTGAAACACAGAGTCCTCTGAGCCAGACAGAAAAGTGGACCACACCTGCCACGCAATACCTCCTTTCTTGGAAAATCTGTGTCAAGCTGACACAACCTAGAATCATCTGGGAGGAGAGGTCTTAATGAGGACTTATCTAGATCAGGGTGGCCTGTGGGCACGTCTGTGGGGGATTGTCTTGATTGTTAATTGGGGTGAGAAGAGCCACCCTGAATATGGGTGGCACCATTCACGAGCTGGGCCCCGGCCTGAAGAAAGCAAGCTGAGCAAGCAAGGTTGTGGTTATTCTCTTTGCTCTGGACTGTGCCTGTGATGTGACTAGCTGCTTGAGTTTCTGCCTTGACTTCCTCAAAACGACGAGCTGGAAGCCCACCACACCCTTTCCTAACTCTCTGTGGCTGGTCCTCAGCATCAGAGCCGCGGCGAGAGTGCAGCTGCAGTGGGCTGGCTGTAAAGTCCATCGGGAGTTTCGGGTCTCTGTTTTGTTTCCGACGTGATATATCCCTGTTGATCGCCAGGATGGTATGCACAGATAGGCGGATCTAGGACAAAGGTCCTTGGTCGGGTCCAGAATGCAACCAGGTTCTTCCTGCAACAGAGATTATGGCCCTGAACCTGTCACCTGAGAACTGTAAACAGTCCTGCTTTCTCTTTCCCAGCACGGCTAAAGCCCTCCACTAACATGGATTTTCCTGATATCCGTTAGCTTTGTAAGGTTGGTGCCCCGGTGACCTGGGAGCACAGACAGAGAGGCGAGGACACTGAGAGGCAGTGGAGTCGGGCTGTGACCCAGGAGTCCAGACCCTTGCCCAACCCAGTCAGCTCTAACTTAAATCCCTGACTACTGTCTTTCCATATGAGGAGACAGCCTGCTTTAGCATTCTTGCAAAACCTGTAATCAAAGATAACAGATCCAAGAGCACTGTCATCTGGTAGTCAGCTTGTCATTTCCAAATGTCTTCTCCCACTTCCTGTTTGGGCACAGTCATACTAGAGAGGGAAGGGCTGCCCTCCCTTGAGTCTGCCAATGGGTAGTATCTCCCTCTCTCACCATCTCCTCCCTCCCTGAGAGGAAGCAGTGTCCTCTCTCCAGATGGGGGTCCTCCTTACCTGGTTAGCCTAGCAGTGGACCTGCCCTCAGGGGGAGCCTCCTCTGCCTACCAGTATCTGCACAAACATGGTCCATTTCCAGTCTAGTCCCATGAATGCTCACCCTGCTGCCTGCCCCTAGAGAGAGCAAATTGTTTTATGGCTCTGAACACACCCAGTCTTGTCTAATCTCTGAAGCTACGCAGGGTCAGGCTTGGTTAGAACATGGATAAGAGAGAGTTTCCATCTCGCTTTGTGAGTGAGTACCCTTGCATACCCTAACATCTCACGGGCCTGGCTGTGTGTGTGTGTGTGTGTGTGTGTGTGTGTGTGTGTGTATGTCTTCTCTTAGCATTCACACACTGTCACGGGACAATTGGAACACTGAGACCCATGGGTGGGCACCCCTCCTCCTGTCCCCAGTTCCCTGGGAGGAACAAAGAGCTCTCTAGAAAAGGAGACTCCAGCCCTTATAGCTAAAGCAGGGGTGCTGACCTCACATGGCCGTGCTGAGAGCGATGGCCACTCAGCAGCATTTGGTGCCTGGACTGTTCTCATTGCCAGGCTGAAGCCCCTTAGCTGCTGTCCGATCACATTGACCCCAAGTGTCTACCTTTTCTTTACAAGGTATCACTGTGTTGTGGTTGAGTTTGGTTGGAAGAGTCAAGTCAATCATGGATTGCATTCTATCTGAAAGCCAGCAGGCTTCCTCAGGCACTACGGAGTATTAGAGTCCAACAGAGGCTGATTAGCCCCGTGTCACAGTAGATACCCCATGCATGCACAGCACAGCCTTCCGACATAATGAGTGTCTTTTAACACTAAGAATTAAAACAACTTCAGAAGGAAAGTTTGTTGAGTCTAAAACATGGAAAATTCCATTCAAACACTTTAAAACTTTCTAGGAAACCTGAAGCTTCCATTTCTGTGACTGAGCGGCCCTCTGTGTTCACCAGCACCTGCAGCTGCTCCTAATCACAGACTTGGAGAGAGAATAGGTTACTCCTGGCACCCGGAGGATGGACCCAGGGGTGCTGCTCAGCCTCCCATGGCACCCAGGATAGTCTTACTGCATATCCAAGGGCCACTGTAGAGAAAGCAAGCCTAGAGAAACTCTGGCTCACTGCACACAGAGCAACAGGCAGGGGCATGCTCACGAGAGCAGCATCACCTATGATAGTACAAAGGATGTGACCCGGGTGCCACCGGGAGACAAGGGCAGGGTAGCATCAGAGAGTACACTCCACAGCAGGAGGGGAGAAGGTGGCAGCTGGCTAGAGTAGGCTTCACCATGGTAAGACAGGGCACAAGAAAGCAGAGCTCAGCACAGCATCCTGGCAAGTCCCATGGGAACAAGGCAACACAAAGAGCCCAGAGGAGCCATTTTCTGCTAAGGCTCTGGTCCAGTCTCTGGAATCAGTAGACTATTTCTTGACTTTGTACCGATGCCTCACATGTTAGCTTTCTAGCGACCAATTAAACCATCCACTTACATTTTCCTGCATGTGAGTTTTTTAAGGATGTAAAATATAAGAAAAATATCTGCTGTTCTATTATTCTCATTTTACCAAATGCTGGTGAAAATGTCACGGAGAGATACAGGTTTTGAGTTCAGTACTTTCTAACTTTGGCCTTGAAGCCATGGTAATTCTACGCAAGGAGCACTTGCTCATCAAACAACACAGGCATCCGAAGAACAGACGAGCTGCCAAAATGGGGCAAGGAAACCAGGTGCATTCACATCTGGATACTGGGCTCTGGTCTCAGGCCTCATCCCCACACCCAAGCCTGGACCACTTTCTTAGGGTAAAGGTACTGCTGCTACAGATCTGTGGGTCTGTGGTTCTATGGTTCTGTAAATTCATAGTTCTATGGATCTGTGGTCCTATGGGTCTGTGGTTTCTGTGGATCTGTGTTTCTGTGGATCCATGATTCTGTAAATTTGTAGTTCTATAGATCTGTGGTTCTATGGGTCTGTGGTTCTGTGGTTCTGTGGATCTGTGGATCCGTGGTTCTGTGGGTCTGTGGTTCTATATGAATTGCCTTTCTTGTTGCTGTGATGAAACACCTGACAAGAACAACTTAGGAGAAGAAGGGCTTGTTTTGGCTCACAGTTTGAGGGTACAGTTCACCATGGCAGGGAAAGCTTGGTGGCATGGGCTGGAGGCAGCTGGTCACATTGCACCTACAATCAGGAAGCAGAAAGCAATAAATGCTGGCACTCAGCCTGCTTTCTTCTTTCTGTATAGTTCAGGGTCCTAGCCTGTGATGGTGCCACTCACAGTTAGGAGGGTCTTCCCACTTCAGTTAGCCCAATCTAGAAACTTCCTTACATGCATGCCCAGAGGTTAGTCTGATAGATCCTGTAACTCTAATCCTGACAAGTTGACAGTCACAGGTTCCAGTTTCCTTCTCCTGCTCTTCTCTGAGACCCTGGTCTCACTTTGGGTGTGTCCTTTTCAGCATTGAAGGCCCTGTACATAGTAGCCTCTCTGGCTTTGCCAGGCCCTCCTCACCAGCAGGGCACTCAGGACCCAACCCTGAAACCAGCTGTTGGTAAAAGTCCCACAGAACAGCTTGCTAACCTTCCCACCTGACCCTGCCAAACATGTCCACGGTTGGGGAAGACTTGCTTCAAGGTGAGCGGCCAGACTGCCCCAGTAGCAGAGAGAGTAGCATCTACATGATGTGTGGGATGAGCTCCAGGTCACTGAAGCAGGTCATTGAAGCACCGGTGCTACAGAACAGCTGAAGCTAATGGCAAGACAATCTAAACAAAGAAGCAAACGGAACAATCCACAGGCTGTGTTATGGGTCCCTGGGAACCGAACCGGATAAGTGGAAGGGCATATGAATAATTGGGGCACAACTTGGGGAGGGGGGTCTCAGCAACAATGGGTATCAGCTACAGCACATCTGGCAACATGAAGTTGGGGAATGACCACTTCCCTTCCCCGGGATTAAATAACTGGGTGTGCGCTCAGGTCAGCAAAACCATTAGGTCCCAGAGGAGGCAGGAATGTTGGCATCACAGACATGGAGGAACCCAGGCAGGGAGGGGCCCACTGAGCTGACTCAGCATCCTCCCCCTGCATCTTTGTAATGCTGTGTGCTTTGTCTAGGGAGAAGTACGCAGCTGAGGAAACGGAGGCACGGAGCTTCCAAACACTGTGCTGTTTACATAAAACTATACACTCTGCCTTAAGGAAATGAGGAAATAGTTCATTCTTTGCAAAACGCAAATGGCTATGGTGCAGGAACTGGGGTTCAAGTTCCCTGAATGACATGTCTCTCCATAGTGAAGGTTTCCTGAACTTTCATGGTCACAAAAAAGAACACCATGAATCAATGTGTTTACACCAAACACAAGTAGGGTCATGGGGAAGGCTGCACAGCGAGACAGGCTGGGGGTGTGTCACAGGATTCAGAACCTGTCTTTGCTTCAGTCTTAGCCAACGTATTGGTGGAGGGTGGGTGTGTCAGGCTTAAGTATACATTCCAGGGGTTTTATGGAAATCACAAGGCCTTGGGTGACACTCAGACATTGATAATAAATGTCTGTCTTTTCAGGGGACTAAAAATAGCCCAAGAACATTTGGGCTTTTGATTTATAACACTCTGGCTCTCCATAATCACAGTGTTCTACTCAGCCAAGGGCAAGCCATCTGGAAGGTCTTTAGTGGAGGTCCGGGTTCTTCTGAGAACTGTAGTTCACGGTGTCACCCTGGGATGGGCCTTTCCTGGCTTGTCACTGCTACTGAACACCCCACCCACAACAGCCCCTGGCAATTCTGGACCTTCTAGAAGGGGTTGAGAGCACTACAGGCCCCCAGGCTCCCACACTGTAGAGGTCACACAGGCTCCTGGCAATTCTGACATAGAGGTAGGGTCTTCTGGGGCCCCAAGGCAAGATAGCCCCATGGGGGCAGGGACTCCAGCATTTTCTGAACAGCTCTTCCCTATTCTTGCTCACTTCCTCTTCCTTGCCTTCCCTTCCATGCATCAGGAGCCATGAAGGCCCATGTGTCCACAGTACAAACAGGAACAGGGCTTTGCCAAGTTCTCAAACATGGAGAGGAGAAACCTTATGTAGTTCCCTCCAAACCAGCATCACCAGGGAGGGACATGTCCTACCACCTCCCCTGAGTGTGACTGTTGGATCTGCTTTTAATTTTGGACCACCCATCTATAAACCGACCACACAATCAGAGCAACTTAAGCCAGAGGACAAGCCCACCCACAGCTTCTGGGTGGGACCACAAGCAGGTGTAGCAGGCAGGCGTGTGGGCTTAAGGGAGGATCTGTCTACCTCTTGCCTTGGTGACTCTATCTACCTGGCTTTCACCTTACAAAGACACCGGTCAGACTGCATTAGGGCTCACCCCAATGACCTCATTTTGCCTTAATTACCTTGTTTTCAAACAAGGTTGTGTTCTTCCTGGGACCTTGCTGTTTCTTTGTGTGGTAGGATGTGCTGGGGGTGGGAGCCATGGGAAAATCCTTAGGAGAGTTAAGCTTACACAGAGGCTGTGGCCCAGGGAAGACTCCGGGCATTTGGTGCCTAGTAGCCCTGGGCTTGCTACAGGGCTTGTTTTCAGATCCTCTCTCTCTTTCATTCAATGTAGGGTTGACCCTGACCTCAGCTTCTGGAAAAGGCCATGGGCAAAGGCCACAGGGAAAGAATGAGGTCACACAAAGACAACTTGTAAACACCCACATCCTCCCTAGGAGGGAGAGGCTGAGGGCCCAGGCACTGTATGCATGAGGGCTGGTGTTCTTATTACTGTGTGTTAATTGTTGATCACATGTGATGGTCCAGCACTCACCTGTAGCTTGCAACAGTCAGATGAGGTTAATGACCAAGTCTTTCCTGTTTTCCTGCCAGCACCTATTACAGTTATCAGTGGGAGGCAATGCCCATCGTCCCATTTAAAAGGTAAATAAACTGAGGCACAGTTCAACCACGGCCTGGGACTTGCTACATAGGTCAGGCTGGCCTTGAACTCATCATCCTCCTGCTTCAAGTTTCCTGATTCCTAGGATCTCAGGTATGTGCCGTTGTATTCAGCCTTCAAACAACCAGCCAAACAGAAACTCTCCATTAACAGTTTACAGTAGTTAAGATAATCAAATGGTCTTTAATTTTCACAGTTTTGACCGATCCCATCCTTTTCTAGCTATTCTATTCGAGGTGGCCCTTCGGGATATTAAGCATTAATGAAGTGACATCTCTCCTTCCCCCACCAACTGGAATACAAGAATAACTCAAAGCATTTGCAACGTGGCATCTGAACACCAAATGCCACCCACCCAAGCTGTGTGCCTACCCATCTAAAGCATCACACTCAGTTACAAAAAGACTGAAGATGGCAGAGCCCACAGCTAGGTTAAATGAACGCCAGCATGCCCTGATGTGTGCTGAAATATAATGCAGCCACGGAAAAGTAATTGAGCAACGCTTGCAATATGGGTTTGCAAAGCAAACTGGACCCATGCAGCTGAAGAACCCAATTTCCTCACACAGAAGGAACGGGAGTAGGAGGGGTCACACAGTTTGTTTGCAGTAGCTGCCTCCAAATGGTGACTTTGTTCCCTTCTTAATTATTTCCTACATCCTTCCAAATTCTATAGCAAGTGAAGGTGCGCCTGTGGACATGCAGACCCTCTCAACTGGCTTTCTTGTGTTACTCTGCTAAGGTCACTTATCTGTCCTTCTAGGGCCAACATCATGGAAGAATGGGTGGCCTTGTCCTGGACACGCCTGGGCTGCACACACTGTCTCTGAGCCGCACCCATTGGTACTGCTGAGGGCACAGGAGAGACCATGGTCACAGCAGTTGTATCCGAAGAGGCCAGGTACAAAGCATCGTGTTCTGAGACGTGGAAGCACATTTGTGCAAGCTGGGGAGGAAGCCTGAAGACTTCTGTTCTGACTGCCCTGCTACCCTACATACATGCTGTCCTCTCAGTGGCGTGATAGGGAAGGGAGTGGCTGTTGGTTGTTTTAGCTCTGGGTCACACCGGCTTCATCACGGCCCCACAGGAGTCCAACGGGCGGAGCTGAGCCTCCTAGGAAAGGCTGGCTTTGGTGGGGGAGGTCATGTGATGCCTGCGGTCACTTCATCAAGCTCACAGCCGAGGTTGTCCTGCACCGTATCCAGCAGACTTTGGGTATCACAGGCCCTGTGTCTGTTTGTCTGCATCTCACTCTCGGGGCCTCATGTCCTTCCCAGCCAGTGGGTCACTGGGTGTTTGGAGCCAACTTTGAGTGAGCAAGCTCTTGTTGGTTCCCATACCAAGGGAGACCCGAGGGTGAAGTGTTAACATGTAAGGTACAAGTAGCTTCCACTGTTAGGAAAGAGACCCATTTTGGGAGGAGTGGAGTGAGGCTTCCCCAGCCAGCTTAAAGATAATCACGTCATAAGGGTGTCATGCCTGCTTGTGAGACTACCAGACCAGTTCGTCTTTTATGTTGTTTGTGTGTTTGTTTTGTTTTGTTTTGAGATAGGATCTCTCTTAATATGTAGCCCTGGCTGTCCTGGAATTCACTATGTAGACCAAGCTGGCCTCAAACTCATAGCAATCCTGCCTCTGCCTCCTGAGTGCTGGGATTAAAGTCATGTACCACCATGCTCAGCACCAGACCAGTTCTTGAAGCCAGTCTGACTCCTTAAGGCCTGAGTGAAGCTGAAGAACAATGCCTTGGGAAAGAAAAGAGCAGCAACCCTGCGCCACTGCCTGTGCCTGTGAGGTCCCTACCCTGGAGATGCAGAAGCAGTCACCCTTCCACGCCCCTGCAGTCTCTGCCCTCTGTGAGATCCCTACCCTGGGGATGCAGGAGCAGCCTCCCCTGCAGGCTCTGCCCTAATCCACATCCTGGATTCAACTTCTCTGCTGGCAGCTGGGTGTCCTGTCTAGAATCCAGCAAGTCTTAGGGTGTGCCTCAGAAGGCCAGAGGATAAAGGGCTAGGAAGATGGTTCAAAGGTTAAGAACACTTGACTATTCTTCCAGAGGACCTTGAGTTCAATTCCCAGCACCCACATGGCAGCTTACCAATGTCTGTAACTCCAGTTTCATGGGGTCTGATGCCCTCCTCTGGACTCTCTAGGCACAGATGCACAGGCGGGCAAAATACGCAGACACATAAAGTAAAAATTTTT
The DNA here is from genome assembly GCA_026225945.1 of Cricetomys ansorgei. Classification (NCBI taxonomy): domain Eukaryota; kingdom Metazoa; phylum Chordata; class Mammalia; order Rodentia; family Nesomyidae; genus Cricetomys; species Cricetomys ansorgei. The sequence goes on from JAMJFZ010004042.1 coordinate 3,417,228, forward strand.
TCCTTTTCTTTCTTGGTTTTCCGAGACAAGGTTTCTCTTTGTAGCTCTAGTGGTCTTGGAACTCGCTCTGTAGATCAGGCTAGGCTTGAACTCAGAGATCTGCCTGCCTCTGCCTGCTAGGATTAAGGGCATGTGGCACCACTGCCCCGCTTGTAAAATATTTCTTTTAAGGTCAATAGGGGACTTAGGCCTTTAGTCCCAGTACTCAGAGGACAGAGGTAGGTAAAACTCTGTGAGTTCAAGGCCAGCCTGGTCTACATAGCCAGGTCTAGGCCAGTCATGGCTACATAATAAAACCCTGTCATGAGTCAAAAATTAAAAGGCCCATGGGGGACAGGTGTGACCTTGACTTTATTCAACCATGCCACTGCTGGGTGAATAGGTGCTGGGCACAGCCACATCTCAATCAAAGCTTCCCAGGCCTCTAGAGTCCTCTCCTGTGAGCAGCATAGATTCCCTGGGTCACCGAGACCTGACCCTAGCTCTGGCCCCAAGCAAAAAGACATAAATGTATTGCCTTGAACAGCTCTTCTCACTCTGGAACCTGGCCACAGCATCCAAGAGCACCCCGTCCTGCAGTGGTCTGAAACCCTGATATTTCTACTCTTGTTACTCAGTTCTCTCCATGGCTTGCCCTAAGCTGGCCTATCTCCCCTTACACATGACCTGTGGACACACTGGCCACCCAGGAGCTCAGAGCTCAGCGCACACCTGAATAAGCCAACAGGGTGCCTTCCCAGGGAAGATGGACTCAGCAGAACAACATCCTGAGTGAGCTGGGTCACATTCCTGTGCCAATAGGAAAGCCACACTCCCAGCAGCATGGAAACCCTCCAGTCTGCCCCCTGACCATACAGGGACGACGGTGGCTTCAGAATTGCTGCCCACAACGTGCTGCAGTGAGAATCAGCCCAGTGATTGTGCTCGAGATTCGTTTGACGCTACCTTGTCTGCAGGTTATGACCGTGGGAGGGTTCTGCGGATAAAGTCCCCTGTGCTTGTTTTATCTCAGTGGTGTTGGTTTGCGGTTTGTGGTTTTGTTTTGGTGTGGCACAGCCGTTATTCACGGTACAGTCAGTCCTCATTGCCAACAGACTTTGGCAAACACTGATAGCAGTTAGCACTCTGAGGAGCAGTAGGCTTGTCGCCGGTGCTGAGTTTAGCGCGTGCTGGGGTTAACCATCATTCCAGCTTTGTGGCCTCAAACTAACCACAGAGCCTGTCACAGAGCAAGTGTTAAGTAAGACTAAAGGTTTTTAGAAGACCGTTTTGGTGAAATTTATCCAAAACACCAAAATAAACATCTCTAGCACGACAGCACTTTGCAAGAGCAGGCACTCGTTTTTTAAGTAATCCAGTCATAAGAACCCAAACACCAGTGACCCAAACACCCTGCAGCGGGTCCAGTGCCCCATATCTGGCAGGTGTGCTTGCAACTTCTCCATGCTTCCTCGGAGTGGATTTGGGTGTCTCTCCTCACACACCCCTGTTCCCATAAAGATAGTTCTAGGCCGTGCTGGGCATTTCTGCCTTGAACACTCACAGGAAGGGCAGCAATGCTTCTTAGTGGCATCCCGGCCGTGGCTCTTGGCAAGGGTGGGCTAGGAGTTTTGCAAGCCCATTGTGGGCTAAGAGAGACCCAAGGAACTACAGGCACTGCCCTTGGAGCCATCAGCTGCTATCAGCCAGGGCAGACACCACATTGGACGTAGCCGGGGAACTTGTCTGGTGAAACAGGAAGGCAGAGTTGGAGGAAGACCTCTGAATTTCAAGATTTGTGTCTGGATGGATAGCAAAGAAAAGAAGATATCTTGGTGGGGGACAGATAGGGGCTTATAGCTTAGGGGCTCATGTCAGTGGCTTGTTTCCCTGGATCACAGGGTTCCTAGGGAAAGAACCTATGGCATGGCATCTCAGGATCAGACTGGGGAAACAGGAGAGCTAGAGCCATAACTTCAGACCTACACACAACCTATTTGAGAAGTGAGCACTACACAAAGGGAGTCAACAACAACTATCTAAGTGTGGTAGCACAGGACCTCAGCGCTTGGGAGGTGAAGACGGAAGAATCGGGAGTTCAGAGTCACCCTCAGTTTACAAGTGAGTTCAAGATGATTGTGAGTCAGACAAACCCTGTCTCAAAACAAAACAAACAAAAATCACCAGGGACTGTGCACTACTGGAAGCAGGACTTAACATTAGTTACTGAGAGAATGCTTCAAAACGAGGAGAAAGGACCAGCAAACACAAAGAAACCAGTAAGAGCACAAACTTGTCAAAGACTTAGTATGGGAGGGGACAGAGAGCCACAGAGGAGGAAAGAGGGGAGAGAGGGGACGGAGGTAAGAGTAGAGGGAGGAAAGAGATTTTGCACCTGCCCTGTGGGGACTTAGGGAGGCGTGACTGGTCTCGGGAAGAGCCCTCCACCTCCCTCTCCCAGGCCTGACTTGAAGAAGTGTAGAGGTTCTGTGCGGCTCGGCCCGCAAAGGTTGGTTTATGTAATTAGAGCAATGATTTCAGGCTGCATCAAGGAGCCTATCAGAGCCCCAAACTCACTGCCTGCATCAAGGGGGCTGCTCATCCTGACCCTGGAGGCTATTTTTATCCTCTTGATCTCTGTGTGATTAGCAAAGGCAATTAAGCATGGGGATCAGAGCTCGGCCTTAGACATTCTTTAAACACCCAGGAAGGGCCTGCAGGGATGAGACACCAGTGGGTGCAGTGTGCCAGGAATGAGCACTACAGGAGACTGCTGGGAGGACCCTGCTCAGCCTCCATCGGGTGCTGGGGTGGGGGCAGAGTGGGGTCCATGGAGGGACAGGAGGGGGCAGCTCTCACACTGCCCTCCAGGTCACTTTTCCCATTCTGTGCACGTGAACGTCAAGATACTGGAAAGGCAAATTCATCCATGGCTTACCAAACACCTTTCTCTCTTAGTTCTGTGAAAGCTTTTGTAGCCATACACCAAAAGCCCTAGCGGGCCCAAGGCCCCACACTGTCTGGTTGTGGCCTCGGCCTAGGTTGAGACAGAGTCTTATGTGCATCCCAAGTTGGCCTTCGACTCACTATGGAGTAGGGATGACCTTGGACTTTTGTCCCTCCTGCCTTTGCCTCCTGAGTGCTGGGATTAGGGCATGGACCACCAAGCCCACATTAGTATTTTTTTTAATTTATTTTATTTGTGTGTGTGTGAGCTCTCCTTTCAGTGCCTGAGTCTCAGGGTTGGACTCAGGGTGTCAGGCTTAGCAGCAAGTACCTGTACCTGCTAAACATCTCACTGGCTCTATTTTGGTTTTTTTGTTTTTGAGATGGTCATATGGCTTCTATTTTTAGTTTGGAGTATTTCACACCTGTAGCGTGTGTCTTGGTTGTATCTACCCCATCGCTCTCCAGTGTTGTTTTAACGGAAAAGTATTAAGCAGTCCCTCCTTCCTTTCCTTCCCTCCCCCTCCTCCCTTCTTCTTTCAAATTTCTGAAACCTAAGGATCATCATTTATAAGCCACAAAACAAACCAGGTAAACTTGATATTCCCATTGATCCTGCTCAGGGGGGAGAGCATAAGGGTACAGGAGTGGGGTGGAGATTAAGACACAAGGGGCAGAGTATGAGGGTCAGAGCTCTCCCTGTGGGTGAGGCAGGCCCTGAAGTGGCCAAGGAGGGGCAACCATGCCGAGGAGCCCAGCTGGGAGTGGCTAAGGAATGGGGGGAGGGACAGGACAGACACAGGATGGGACACAACTCTAGAGGCTTCTGTAGGATCCTAGCGAAGTAACTCCATCTTGTGAGCTGTTCTCCATGCCAGACTGCAGCAAAGCAAACCTCCCTTCCCATACAGATCAGGGTTTGTCAAGTACCCAGCAAAATTCACAGGGAAAAAAAGGGACACACACACAGACATCACTGTCCCAGAATCTGGTCTTGCCTGTGCTTCACTCACGGTGTCTGGTTCCCTGGTCACCTCTACTACGTTAATACCAAGGTTTCCCTGATTTAAACTATGTGCTTGGGGTGTGTGTGTTATGGGGGGAGGTTGACAACTACAGGGAAATGCAGCTGTCTGTGGTTTTGCTCAATTCCATGGTGATCCTCAATAAACTCATTTTTACTCATCTGAATGAACTTGAATGAATCATTCTTTGGGTCCTCGGTGCTGGGAACATTTGGGGCAGATGTTAATTTATAACCCCCTGAAAAAGTCAGGCAACTCTCTTCCCCAAGAGAGTCTCTTTTTCCAGGAACCTTAAGGTCCACAGACTTTCAAACTAATAAATTAATCTGTGTTTGTTTGTCTGTCACACACACACACACACACACACACACACACACACACACACACACACACACACCAGAAGCCCTTCACCATGACACTGATTTCCAGCTAACACTCTCTAGACATCTATTTGGCCAGTGTGTGCCACCTGCAGTGTCCCCGGAGCAGAGGCACATCGAGGCCTCTGTTTTCTGATCTGGAAAAAAATTAACAACCACCAATTGTGCATGCTTTCTCACACTGTGGAGGTCAGGTTGCGCTACCGGAGCTAGATCTGGTTGCACTGAGCAGTTGCACACACCAGGCTAAGGGAGGAAAGTGAACTGGCCCTTATGTGAAATAATTAGGAAAAAAAAATCCCATCTATGAAAGAAAAGAAAGAAATGTGGACTGTTTTCACTATTGCCTGTCTCATTAATTGTGTATTTAGAAGTAGATGCCCAGGAAAACCAGAGGCTCGAAACAAGGCACCTGAATGTAGACTTAAGATAAGTCTTTTCTCACCTGAAGCGCTAAACAGAAGGAGAGACGCCCTTGCAGGTAATGTCATATGACACTCAGTGTGTCGTCTTGCCATCCGTACTGGAATTCTCTGGCTTGAGACTGTGTGGGTCTGCACAGGTAACCACAGCTTCCGTGGGTTCATGAGTGCGATGGCCAGGCAGCATTGTCTAGGAGCCAACACGCCCCCCCCACCCCACCCCCCAGCTCTCACCTTCCCTGGTGCTCTCTGAGCCTTGGGTGGGGGTGGGGTCGATATGGGTGTCTCATCCGGAGCTGACAACTCAAAGTCACTTATTTTTGCTACTTTGACCAATTGTGAGTCCGCATTCCCTGCTGCCCATTGCCCAAAGAAGCTTCTTTGATTAAGGCTGGGAGCGGCTACCTCACTTCTTTCCCGAGTCTGTGTGAGCTTTCTTTTCAGTTGTTTGCAGAGGACCTGAAACTGCCAACCAACCAAGGCCCTTGCCACCAGGAAGCAAGTGTGATGGAACTCTTTGTTTTGCTTTAGATTTCCTGTTGCGATTGAAATGCACTATTACAATATCTAATTATACATATCCTGGCTGCTCACACTGTGCTAGAGTCTAGCAGTAGACCTTGAGGCTATATGTGAACACGATATTACCCACGCCCAAGGAAGTTAACACCTGCCTTCAAAATATTTTCTCTTTTAAATCATTTTACTCTAATTAACTCACAAACAAAAGCATCACACGGCTTGTTTAAGGATGGGGCGCAAACATCTGCCCAGCCCAAACTTCACTCATCTCAGTGAGCTTCTACACAATCGGAATTATGAAATTAGCATCCCTTGGGGGTTTATACCCTCACTCTCAATTACATTATTGATTTTTATTATGATTCTTGCTGCCTTAATATCTAAAATGTTTAACTCAATTATTAAACATGAAGAGAGAAAAAGGTTGGACAATGTTGAAACTAGAAATTAGCTCCCTCTCCTCTTTCACGATTCTACTTCATTCCTCATTCTATCCTACCCTCCCTTACCACATGGTATTACTCTTTCTTGGTCTCCTTTCTAAATTATATACTATCCCCTCACACGCCTGTTTATATGTGAACGTTATAGGCTAGGATACACGAATGACAGAGAACAGGTTTTGTTTTGTTTTCTGTCTGAGTTCGGGTCACCTCACCCAAACATTCTACTTCCTAAGTCCACCTCTTCCTGTAAACATCACGGTCTCATTTTTCCTTAGAGGGAAATAATACTCTGTTCTGCATATGTAACACATTGTCTTCACCTATCACCTGTCCATAGACAGAAGGAATGTTTATCTGCAAGGAAGTCGTACAGGAGGGGATGGAGTGGCTGGTCATGGTTGTCATCTTGACTGGGTTACAAGATGCCCAGGACTGGGCCCTTCCACGTGGCTGTGGGGGTCTTTCCAGACAGGACTGACCAACGAGGCAGTGGCTGTGTGAAGATTTTCCCTGACTGTGGGCAGCAGCATCCAACCATCCGGTGCAAAGAAGCTGGAAAAGGCAGTGTGCGCACGCACAAACCCTTCTTCCTGAAAGAGTGTTGTCTACCACTGCCAGCCATCAGATTCCAGCTTCTTTGTCCTTGCAACACCCGAGACTCCTGGGAGCTTTCAGGCTTTCTAGGCAGAACGAGACTGCTGGGCTTGTTGTGGGGCTTCTACCTCAGCCTCCTAAGCCTGGCTTTTCTTCTCCGTGTGCTCCTGGGTTGAACCTACAGTCTCTGTCTCTGAGCACTATTCTCTAGCAGTCCAGCTTCTTCCTTCAACAGCCACTAGGACTTCACTCTTTAGATACCCAGCCTGTGTTGTGTAAGTCAGCCTCAATGAATCCCCTTTTGTTACATCAGTATAAGATTCTATTGGCTGTGTCCCCCTTAAGAAGCCCAATTAAAACAGAAGGCATCACTTAATGACCGAAGAATGGTCAATTCGATCTCCACCCCTATTACAACCGCCACATGCTATTACAGCAAACCTGTGTGTTCACAGACACACCGTTCTTTAACGTGGTGGTCACTTATTGGTCACAATCTAAGTCTCAGAGACGTATGAGGTACCACACTTCGGGAGTAGGTCAAAATCTCCTGTGTGTTTTTGCTTTTCGGTTGTTGTCTCGTTGATTCTGTTTTCTTTTAGGCATAGTATCACACCATGCAGCTCACGGACGCCACGTAGCTGAGAATAACCTTGAACCTCCTGGCTCTTCCTGCTGAATTTTGGGATTCCAGGTACACACCACCACACCAGGTGTATATGGTGCTGAAGACCGAACCCAGCACCCAAGGCGAGGTAAGCAAGTATTCTAACGACCGAGCCATATCCCAGACTCCATTTTGAAGAAAGCGGACAGGACAGACTCACTTCGCCCAGTGGCTTTCCCAACAGCCGTTTGCTGTAGTCAGTAGAACAGAGACTGGACACAGACACACCCATGTCCACTTCCTGCTCCAAAGCCAAGGGTATGCTGGGCCCCGTGCCCCGTGTCTCGGGGTGAAGAGCACAGCACCAACCATGGCTGGTAAGTAGCTAACCTTGAGACAAGAGATTGGACCTGAGCACCTGGAGGCTGTGTGTAGAGGATGGGTGACTAAAATTAGAAAAAAGCAAGCAGGTGATCACAGGAGGAGGCGAGGAAGACAAGCCAGTCAGAGTGGTGTTTGCATGAGAACAGAGGGGCCACCAGCAGAGGCCGAGAGGGGTGCTCTCTCAGGCTGGCTACACACTGACCTGCTCTGCCTCAGAACCCCTGTGTCTTCCTGGCTGGTTCCTATCTATTCTGTCTCAGAGACCTGGGGATATGTGTCATCAGAATGCTTTTTTTTTTTTTTTTAAATGATGTGTATACAGATATGTCTGAGGCCAAGTAAGGGTATATCAGATCTTGGGAATTAGAGTTATAAGTAGTTGGGAATTGCCCAACATGGGGATAGAATGTGGGTCTCCTGCAATCAAAAATACGCATTCTTAGCCACTGAGCCATCGCTAGCCAGAATGCTATTTTTACTGTTTGCTTTTTAAGACAGGGTCTCATATTAGTCCAGGCTAGCCTTGAGTTCACTTGGGTAGCTTGAGGATGACCTTCAACGCCCGATCTTCCTGCCGCCACCTCCCAAGTGCTGGCATTAAATATGGGCCCCACCACACTATTGTAGTGGTTTATTTTTTGTTTTGTTTTGCTTTCTGAAGGCCCTTTTCTTGGCAGTCTTGTGGCTAGCCAGTGCCATGCTCATGAAGTTGAAACATTCAGAGAAGTATGAGTTGAGCACCTGTCTTAAATTAATTGCTCTTTCCAAGCAGGACAGGAGCCAGTAGGTGGCTTGAGTCCTGCCCAAGAGCTGCAGGCCTTAATGAGCCATGGCAAAGCCTCCGATGCCTCTGATTGGGAATGCTTACAGCCCTGACAGACACAAACAGGCTTAAAGGACAGAGACACACATGTGTCAGCTTAGATCCTTCCTTGGAAGACCATATCTCATTGAAAGTGACAGAGGCCACTTGAGAGGATCACACCATTCCATTTGAGTGGAGAACTTGAGAGCAGAGTCACCTGTGAGGGGGGGGGGGGGGAATGAATCCAGCTGCTCCAGCCAGAAGGACTTTGCTGGCTTCTACCTGAAGTATTTCCTCCTGGTCTTGCCAGAACCTCCTTGAAACCTCATCAAAAGAAAAGGGACTTCCAATTTTTTACCAGGAAGACCCACCACCGAAGCTGCATCAGGGATGTACCGGATGTTTGTGCACTCTCTGTAGACCAGGAAACCCTGGATGTTTCCAGGACCAGGCTTCATGGGCTGGCAGAGTAGGTTTCTGGCCTGGGGAACTAAAACTGAGTTCACAAAACATCCTCTCTGCTGGGGCCTCTGGACATGCAATTGTGTGTCATCACAGAGTCTGAGTGGTGTCACACTGTGCCTAATTAGAGGGCATGTTCCACTCACAAAGAGGCTAGGAAAGGCTGGAGCCTGGCAGGCTGGTGTCTCCGAACCTCTGTGACCTCATAGCCCATCATTAGCTTGGCTCAGGAGCACAGTCTGTCTTCTTGAAGGCGCCCACCTTTTTGCTCATGGGAGAAGTGTGTGCTGAGCCAGAAAAAGAGCTCCACACACACACTCAGATGATGACCACAGCAAACAAACTCTCACCCAACAACCTTTATTTTTAAATTTTCAGTAGACACACACGATTGTCAGTATTTATGAGGAACGGTGTGATGTTTTGGTTGGTGTGTCTATTGGGCACTGACTAAATGGGGCGATTGGCGTATCCCCACTGCCAGCTGTCTCCATTTCTCTGGGGTGGGAACCATGTGGATAGTCTTTCTACTTGTCAGATGCTTCCATGGCTGCCATGCACTTGATTTTAGTGTCCCCATGGCATGGTGTAGAATGGGCATGCCCCCTCCACTGGAGAGCTGACTAGAAAGGAACCCGGCTGATGCTGAATTTCGCAGCTAGAGGCTGCTAAAGGGGACGCCTGCTGCTCCTCACTGCCCAGGTTCGGTGCCATACCAACCTGCCATCATGCAGGCATGCAATGAGATTGGCTCCCCGCTTCACCGCTTGACCCTTCCCAAGGTGACATTCTAGCTCCTGTGTCTCAAGGTTTATTTTCTGATTTGGCTGGTTCGGGCTTATTGAGACAAGATCTCACTATGAGGTCCAGGATGGCTTGAAATTCATGATCCTCCTGTCTCAGCCTCCTTAGAGCTAGGCTTTTAGGTGTGCACGCCAACACACTTGAGTTGACATTTAGACTGAGGTTTTCTGAGATAGAACCTGGAAACCTCATTTTTAGCAAGCCTCTAGGAATTTTTAACCTGGGTTGCTGGAAACTACTATCAAGCTAGGACAGGACACTCTGAAAACCAGAAATTATATTAATGATTAAGCTAGGAAAACAGCCAACCGCAAGGGGGGATGCTTTGGCTGAAAGATGAATCCTGCCTAGCAAGCCACACATAAGGTGACTGACACTCTTCAGAAGATGGGGGGGGGTCCCCCTGGCCACTCTACAGTGACCTTGACCTTGACTCACACCAATCCCAAAGCATCCCAGGAGTGTGTAGAGCATCTGTGTTCAATAATGCAGACTGGAGAGCAGGCTCAACCTTCTTCCTATACTGGGAATATTTCCAAACCCATGAGTTGGCTCCAACAGGCTAATTCTCTTCAGAGTCAATATTGATCACTCTCCTTTTTACTGCTGCCCTATCTAATTCCAAAAGGGATTTGAGGGGCTGTGAAGAAGTCAGTAAAGTGCATGCTGATCAAGCATGAGGACCTGAGTTTGATTCTCCCCAGAACACATGCAAAATAGTTGGGCATGATGGTAAATACTTGTAATCCCAGTACTGGAGAGCCAGAGATAGGAGGGTATTGGGGGCTTGCTGGTAAGCCAGCCTTGCCAAACTGGCAAGCTCAAGATTCAGTGGTTGAGCCTGTATTAAGAAATAAGGTAGAGGGCCTAAGAGATGGCTCAGTGGTTTAAGAGCACTGGAGGTGCTCTTCCAGAGGACCCAGGGTTCAATTGCCAGCACCCTCATGGCAGTTCTCAACTGTCCAGTTGCAGGGGATCTGATGCCCTCACACCAATGCACATAAAATAAGATAAATTATTTTTTAAAAAGGAAGAAGGTAGAGAATACTTAACAATACACTTAACAATAACCTCTGACCTCCAAATGCACACACATGTGGATCCACACACACACACACTCTGAAGCAGCAGTGTATTTACAGCATCTCTTACTGTTCTGCCATTCTGTGCCTCTATTCTCTCTTACAAACACAGCCAGCAGCCTCTAATATTCAGACATCCTGCCCTTCCTCAGCAAGAAAAAATACCCTAGATTTTAAAAGTCTGTTCTCCACGTGGATATATAGAACAAAGATTCTATATCTTAGCTCCTCAGGCAGCAAGTTCAGGACCTGTCAGCCCGTGTGTGTTCAGGCAGTGTGCCAAAAGGGAACAGGCACAGACGTTCTTGCCCTTCTGTGAATAGCAGCCTAATGGCTGGCACTCTGGCACCCAGTATATCAGAGAGTATACATTATCCTCTCCATATTAACTTAGGGGATGACTGTTACCAGATAAACCATAGCAGGGTCAAGTCTCTCCCTCTCCTTTTTTTTTCTTTCTGAATATCAGCCCCAAAGTGCAGGAGCTGGGATGCTGACCACTGGGGTGTACCGGAGAAGCCCCCACAGGTGAAAAGTGAAGCTTCATTATAGGTTTGCATGTATAAGAAGAAGCATATATACAGAGGGTCTGGTGGTCTACCCTAGATTTCAGACAGTATAGGGGTTCTTAGAGCTTCTCCTCTGAGGATAAGTGGGTGCTACTCTGTCCAAGTTCAGAGCGGAGCATACGTTGTCAAGAGGGACAGGGAGAGAGTGTAAGGGGTCACTGTGGAAGAGGCACAAAGTTCGGTTTCCAGCTGAGGAAGTTCTCTGCACAGATGCTTAGCGACACACTAAGATGCTTAGCGACACACCAAAAGCAGGAAGACAGCAGTTCATGTTATACACATTTTACCGCAGTTAAAATAAAATTTCATAACTGGACTTGTCCCCTCTGAACTTGCTCCTTGTCCACCCAGACCCTGATGAAGAGTCTCTGTGTTGCTGGGACCTAGCCTGAGCCTGTAGCTCTGTCTCAGCCCTCCCTCCCCATCTCTGGCCTGGTCCTGAGTCTTGAACTGCCTGTGGCTCCTCCCCACGTTCCCTCAGAAGTGTGAATCTTTTTCATGTGACTTAAAAGACATTTATGAGGCTTCAGGGATCTAAAGGGCTCTTTAAACTTAAAAGCCAATCTTGGTAATGAGCTTTAAGAAAGCACATTAATTCCTAAAGCCAAGGTGGGGCTGAGACAGAAAGGCTAACCCGAGGGCCTGAGGGAGCCAGCGCTGTTTAGAACGCATTCAGTGAGGAGGGGAAGAAGAGGTGCTGTGTAATGCTCGTTCTTGCATGTAACAAGCACTTAACAAGCACTTAGTGTATGCCAGGAATAAGCAGCAGGGCTCCTGACTCCTGATGTCCATAAGGGAGGAAACCCGCAGCTGCACCTCCGAGACTGGGTCTCCTGAGAGTGCATGCCTTGTGGTTAGACATCCTTGAAGCTGCAGATGGGTTATCTCTGCTACATCAGCTGGGATGGTGATCACCCGGGTGTGATCAGGCACCAGGACATCTGACTGCGCTCGCACCACCGAAGACCGGGTCTCGTCACGGCAACGCATGCTCTGTGCTTCTGACACCTCCCTCCCTCTTGGTGGGCTCGTCGAAAGAGTCATGGGAAGAGGTATTCTAAAGAGGAAATCTGGTCCATCAAAAAGGGTCATCTTGTTCTAGGAATATGCTACCTACCTCATACATATCCGTAATGATGAATTCAAAATCCACAATGCAAACCCACTAGGGTGTCCTTCCCCATTCCCTACCATCATGGGGCAGCCACCTCAATCTCTCTTCCTGATATTTGTTTTGCTTAGTTTTGCTTAAAAAAATGAAAAAAAACTGTCTGTGTGGGGCTGCAGAGACTCTGGATGAAGTATGTGCTCAGTGGTTAACTGCGCACACTGCTCTTGCAGAGGATCTGAGTTTGGTTATCAGCACCCTTGTCTGGCTACTCACGACCATCTGGAACCCCAGCTCTGGGGATCCAGTGCCCTCTTCTGGCTGCCCTGGGCACCCCACACAAACACACATGCACAGATACATATATTCACTACTGAAAATAAAATAAATCCAAGAAAACCGCTCACGTTTCTCAAGTGAATTTTAAAATTTTTACGTAATGATGTGTATGTGGGAGCAGGGAGTTGTGTCTGGGCGCATGCAGAGCCTGAGAAAGCCTGAAGGGGCATCAGAGTCCCTGAAACCAGAGTTACAGACAGTTGCGAACAACCGTGGGTGCTGGGATCCAAATTCTGGTCCTATGAGTGTGGCCAGTGAATGCTCTTAACCAGTGAGCCATCTCTCCAACCCTTTCACTGAATTTTTTTTTTTTTTTGAGTAGAGAAATCTCTAGGATGTTAAACTTCTATAGTCTCAGATTGCTGGTTCTCTGAATAAAGAACAGTTTAAAGACTCGATCCTGTCCTTGCTCATTCTCTTCTGCAAGTGTCAGGTATCAGGGGCTGGTCACAGCGAAGGACACAGCCCTGCCCCATCTATGGAGGGGTTTAATATGCCACCTCTGTCCCAGGCACACCTCTAGATGGACTTGGGTCAAGTCCTGGCACTCACAGAGCAAGCATGACATAGGAAATTGGGCTGGAGGTTAAATGACATGGAATAATTGTCAGCTGTGATTAGGGACATGTGAGAACAACTTAGAAAGGGGAGTGGGGCTCTGGAGAGATGACATCTGAGCCGGAACCAGATGACAGAAAAATCAAAGCGGGAAGGGTAGGTTCTCAGGAGGAGGGCTGACCAAGCAGGCAGGCAAAGCTCAGCTCCAGGGCTCGGAGATAACCTTGGTGGGAGGGGCTTAGGATGTGCTACATTCCACCTGTGCCAAGCACAGTGCGATCGGAGGCAGGGACAGGAGATAAGAGTGGGCATCACAACCGGTCAAAGGTCAGCTTGGGGAGGGATGTGTCCCAGCACTTGTTACTGTTCTCAGCATTGAGACAAAACTCCTGGCAAAGAAACCTAAGGGCAGACGCGTTCGGCTCAAAGTCCGAGTATTTGGTCCACCACTGTGGGCAGGCGCGGCAGCAGGAGCAGGAGGCGATGGATCACATTGCAACTGTAGTCAGAAAGCAGAGAGATGATGCTGGTGTCCAGCTTGCTTTCTTCTTTTAAGTCAGTCGCGTTAGTTAGGGTGGGTGCTCCCATCTCAGTTTATCTAATCTAGAAACTTCCTCAAAGAAATGCCCATGGGTTTGTTTCCATGGGATTCTTTTGTTTTTGTTTGTTTTTTTTTGAGACAGGGTCTCTCTATATATCCCTGGCTGTCATGGAACTCGCTCTGTAGACCAGGCCAGACTGAATTCACAAAGATCCGTTTACCTCTGCCTTCCCAGTGCTACGATTAAAGGGGTGAGCTACCACGCCCAGCTCCATGGTGATTCTAATTCTGTCATGTTGGCAGTCAAGATTAACAATCAGTTCCAAAAACAGAGACAGCCTGTTTGGTTAGTTGATTTGGATGTCCAGGGTAAGCAAGATGGGAGGTTCAAAGGCGCTTTCCAGGTGTAGCTAAACGTGAAACCCCAGCCAGGTCACTGTTGAGTGCCCTGAGGTCACTGCTCCCCAACTGTAAGATGCCCCCTACCAGATCCTCTGTGGAATGTCCTCTTAGTCCATTCAGGCTGTAATCGTGGGTGGCGCAAACAGCACATCATTTCCCATGGTTCCTGGAGCTGAAAGTCTGGGGCCAAGATGCCGGCACTGTTAGGTTCTGGGGCACATCTTGTACGTTGTGGGACGTCCTCAGATGGTAGAGAGGATGTAGTGCCTAAGTCTCCTTTACCAGGGCACCAGTCCCTTTACAGAGAGCTCCCACCTCAGGCTCTAATCACCTCAAAAAGGCCCCACTTCCTCATCCTCCCTTAAAGGGGTGAGGGGCTCAGCATGTGGATTTTGGAGTGTCACGGTGAGTGCATAAGAAATGTTACCATCCTTACAGAAATAACGCCAGGTTCTGTGGCAGGCTAGTTGAAGAAATGCTAGATTGAGTCTTCAGTACCTTGCGGGTCCTAGGCTAGCTGCTCAGGGTCCAACAAGGTAGCTACCCCAACCCTCTCCAGGCCAGAACACAGCAGTAGGAAACAGCAGCGTGTGTAGGGAAAGCCCTGCTCCTTATCGGTCTTGGGAGAATGAAATCAACTCAGAAGCTTCCCAGCCAGAAGACACAGGAAACGAGGCCTCCACCAACAGGAATGTGGCCTTGACACCAAAGCGTCATGCTGCCAGAAGCTCCCTGGCAACTTCACTTCCTGTCCCAGTCAAAGGATTTTCCTTAGTTTCCTGCTCCGTCACTTCCTGGGGTTTGGGGTGTCTCCCTTCTGTACAAACTGCTCCTCTGCCATTATTCTAATGCCCTCTGCACACAGGACACCAAAGGTTCTATAGGAAACACTCAAGGGGGGCATCTCCCAGGACTTTCCAAGAACCAACTTCAAGGCGGTCAGATGTGGCCCCCAAAACAGTGGATAGGGTTCCTCCCCCTTTCTTTGCATTCTCAACAGCATTTGTTTTCTCAATGGCCATTCTGACTGGGGTAAGATGGAATCTCAATGTAGTTCTAACTTGCATTTCCCTGCTGGCTAATTTTCCTGATGTTGAACACTTTGTTTGTTTGTTTTTGGAAACAGGGTTCCTGTTATAACGCTAGCTGTCCTTGAACTCACAGAGATCCTCCTGCCTCTGTCTCCTGAGTGTTGGGATTAAAGGCATGCACCACCACCGCTCAGCATTTGAACACTTTTAAAAACATGTTTACTAGCCATTTATGGGTTTTTTCTTTTCTTTTCTTTTCTTTCTTTTTTTCTCTTTTGAAAACTCTGTTTAGTTCCTAGACCGTTTTGGATTGGGTTGTTTTTGTTGATTCTTAGTTTCTTGAGTTCTTTGTATTGTCTAGGCACTGATCCCTCTGTTGGAGGTATAGCTCCCAAGGATTTTCCTCTACTCTTTAAGGTAACTCTTCACTCACAGATAGCTTGCTGAATAGAAGCATTTAGGTTTCATGAACTCCCAGTTGTGGGTTCTTGGTTATTTCCTGAGCATGAGTCCTATTCAAAAGTCTTTGCCTACACCTGTCTCCTGATGTGCACTCCCTAATCTGTCCTCTAGCAGTTTGAGTGTCAGACCTTCTGTTGGGGTCTTTAATCCACTTGAGATTGATTTTTGTGCAGGGCAAGAGATAATAATCTAGTTTCGTTCTCTATACGTGGATATCCACTTTTCCCAGACCATTTGTCTTGTTTCTGATTTTAGTGATTTGAATTTGGATTAGTGCTTTGAATTCCCCTCATCTACTTTAATGTTGGCTATGCTTGTCCTCCATACCCTTTATTATCTTGAGTGAGATACATTTCCTCTATTCCAAATTTCTTCAGGAATTTTAATGTGAAGGGATGTCACCTTGGCTGTCCTACAACTCAGTGTGTAGACCAGACTGGACTCCAACTCAAAGTGATCTGTCTGTCTCTGACTCCTAAATGCTGAGATTAAAGGCGTGTACTATCACACCCAGCACAGAGCTGCTCCTTCTGGGATGGGGACAACCCATCCCTCTGTTCTATCTGGCTCTTCCTGGATTGTAGCATATAGCTACTGGATGGCTCAGCAAAGAAGACAGGGAGGCATGTTCATAAGTGCAAACCCTGCTAGACCTCAGCAGAGGGGACCACTGTCAATGGCAAGTGCCATGCTGGGCAGTGGAACCCTGAGTGTCTCATCTCTGGGGTTTATTGATATCTAAGCTCCTCAGGTGTTCTACTGATATCACATGTATATCATGAGCAATGGAACTCCTGCAGACAATACAAAATGCCAAGGTCTAGGCAGACCTTTTCCCAACAGTGCACAAAACAACCATTTTAAACATAATTAAAGATAAACTTCTACAATATGTCCCCCTTTCTGTATAAGACAATAAAAATTGCTTAGTCTCTACTACACAACTTAACGCTATACCAACACAACCATTTACAAGAGGGACAATCACAAGGGTTGCTAAGATGTGCAGGACCAAATGAAACCAAAATCTATCAAGATTTTCACAATGCCTTTGAACAGCAGAAAAACATTATTGATATCCAATTATTTGGAATTCACTCTCGATCTTCTGGGCTCCTCCAAAGGGCTTGAGTCACTTCTCTGACTCTGCCCTCCGCAGCACACACACACAGTTTGTGCTCCAGGTTCTAGCTGGCTCCACTCCACCACTGCTGCTGTCCTTGATGGTAGTCCCATGGTACTGGCATCTTCAGAATGCTGGGCTCTTTTGCAACTGGGCTGCACTTTCACCAATAGCCTTTCCTGGGCTCTCTTCATGGTGCCAAGCCTCAACTTCTCTGCAAGACCCCTTCAATATGGGCACTCAGCTGCTAATGAGGCTGCACCTTCACGAATGGCCTCCTCTGGCCTCTCATAGTGCCAAGCCTCAGCTGCTCTCCAATCACCCCCTCATGCCTTCAAAACCAGTACCACCCGTGTGACTCTTACACATCACCAAGTGTGGCAGTCAGCATGAGATACCATCTTGGCCAGTTCTAGAAGAAAGCTTCCGTGTGCTGACGCTCAGAAGAACACTTTCCAGATTTTAAGGTAAGAGTCTAGTTTGCAGGAAAAACTGGTCAGTTCATGACTTTTTGACTTCAAAGTTCAGTAGACTGTTCCAAAGACTTCTTCATAACGCAGCAACCGTTAGTCCTTATTCTTTTAGGGTTTTCCTCAGCATCATCGCAGGTGTTCCTTGTCTTCAGGAAGGGTTCCCTCATGCGGTGGAATTCTCATCACCATAGCAGATGTGCCTTATCATGGTCACCTCACCAGTATCTGGACCACTTGTAGTCCTGTGTCCCCACCCCACCCCCACCCCCACCCCCCACCAGGTTCCCGCAGCAGGGGGTCATGGGACAGTGGGAAGAATCTCCCACTGAAACATCTTAGTGGTATGGCATTCTTTTTCGCCACGGGAAAACATACAGCCTTCTTCATAGATCCCAAACACAAGACCTGCTTGGGCTTCACACACATACAAAAAAAGCTATCAGAAAACTCAGTTTGTAGAACAGTATGCTCTTGTTACTGTTTCCCATGCCTCTGCCGAGAGGGAGCATTAGCTCCGTGACCAGGAAAATCGGTTAGAACTTTGCTTTTTCCCTGATCCCAGTCAAATTCTTTGTTTTTACCAGGAAAATTTCTTCCTCTTTCTATGAAGGCTTCTTTTCTGTGGCTCTCACATCAGAGCCCTCTTTCTCCCTTAATTTTCACAGCCTTCTCTCTTCATAGACGCTTACTTCCTTCCTCACTTTCCTCTTCCTTCAGGAGCCTTCTACTCATTATAATTATTATGTTTTTGCATATATGTAATCTCTGCCCTCTGGGAACTGCTCTGAGCATACTTTACCGGACTCTGTGAGGTCTGGAGTTTCTTTCTTCCTTCCTTGTCTCCACATTGGATGAGGGTGGCATGATGTCCCGCCCCACGTTAGTGTGTTACTTGTAGCAGTACACCTACTGTGGCAGCTCGCCAAAGAAGACACTTTGGAATATACACAGGTGCGAACCCTGCCAGACCTCAGCAGAGGGAACCATTGTCATGGCAAGTGCCAAACTGGATGGTGGAACCCTGATCATTTCACCTCGGGGCTTTTTATTGGTCCCTAAGCTCCTCAGGTGTTCTACTGATAGCACATGCAGATCATGAGCAATCAAACATCTTTTACATAAAGCAAACACCTGCAGACAATATAAACGCCAAGGCCTAGGCAGTCCTTTCCCCACAACACTGCACAAAACCACCATTTTAAACATAACTAAAACTAAACATCTACAGCACTGGATGGAGGCTGGGATGGGTGGGTAGAGGTCCTGGTCACTATTTACCTTAAAGCAGTGGTTCTCAACCTTCCTGATGCTGTGACCCCTTTAATACGGTTCCTCATGTTGTAGTGACCCCCTCAACCATAAAATTATTTTTGTTGCTACTTCATAACTGTAATTGTGCTACTGTTATGAATCGTAATGTAAATATCTGATATGCAGATGGTCTTAGGCGACCCCTGTGAAAGGGTCCTCTAACATCCAAAGGGGTCGTGACTCACAGGTTGAGAACCACTGCCTTAAAGACAGCTGTCTGTGTGCCTACCTTCCCTGGAGTTGTGCTGCCGCTCAATAGGTTTCCCAGTTCCCAGGATACCTTGAGGCGGTTTCATTTTATGGACAGTGAGGTGAGTTCTCGCTGATGGATGCTGTCTGCAGAAGTTGCAGAGGTAAAGCTGTTGCAAAGGGTCCCTTCAACTTGCATAACAGCTCGACAGGTCTGTCAGGGCCTCCTGGTCCCTCAAGCTCCCGTGGAAGAGGAGGCTGAGAGGTCCACTCCTCCTTTTAATTCACCATAAGTACAGAGAGCATGCTAGGGAACCAGAGTCCCCACAGAACCGAGAAGAGCTTTCTCCAACCACAGCTCCAGACTCACCCTATTTTGATGGGTCCCTGCAATTGGCAGGGGCAGCAGCCACTGTCAGAGTATGCAGGGTCCCAGCACCAGGTCCATGTCCCTCTATAGCCTTTGCTCCTGTTAGGAGGTGAACTGTATACCCCTAAAGTTCACATGCCACAGTCTTAACCTTCAGTACCTGGGAAGGTGACCTTAGTAGGAGACAGGCTGTTACAGCTATAAGAAGCTGTAGGGAGGTCACCCAGGAAGAAGAAATGGCCCTAATCCTGTGACTCCTGCCCTTGTGAAACATCAAGTGAAGAGAAAGGAGATGTACAAGGGAAAGATAAAAAAGATGGAGAGATGTCATCTGTGTGCCAAGGGACCTCAGCAATCACTACAGCCAGAGAGGCCTAAGACTGCCCTCATTTAGGACCTCAAGGGGCCAATCCCTTGAAACTGGGTCCATCCCTCTCACAGTCACAACCGAGACAATCATTTCTGATGCTGATGCTGCCCCATCTGCTGAACTAGGCAGTTACCACGATGAATTTCCCAACCATCATTCAATTTCCCAGGTCAATCATGCCTGACTCCATCTCTCCCCACACCTAAGCAGGTATCGCAGGAGGAGGAGGTTTGGAAGGGGAAGTGGGTGGGGAAACAGATGGTGACAGTGATTGGGAACACTTATAGAAAGGAAGACTCTCCAGGGTTTCCACAGAGGGCTGACGATCAGGCAAGGCATCTCAGGGAAGCAAGGACAGCAACGGAAGTCTTGAGAATCATCAGTGAAATGGGTGAGGTCTCCAGGAAGTGGGGCTCCAGCAAAGCAAACTGGAAACATTAGGCTCATTCTCTCCTGCAGAGGCTCTGAGCAGTGCAGAAGTTAGCTGCTGTCCCAGGAGCTGGCTCAGAAAACGGAGAACACTACACTCTGATCTGCAAGTGACCACAGGCCGGCAGACCTTTGTCCCAGTAGATCTCTCAGTGGTCAGATACCTTCCAGATTCCCTTACCAACACATGGTCATGGCATAACCCATCAGAGCTGAGACAGCCCAGCTGCCCACTTCTCTTGGTTCAGCCTAGTCTCGTGACAGTATATGGGGTGACTCAGCTGGCTTTCCAGAATGGCAGTCTTTCCAAGGGGTGTTGCCACTTCACACTTGGGAGACATATCCAAGTTCACAAAAACATCCTGTTTCTGAGCTTGGCTCAGGGGACTGAAAGCAGATATCTGAGCAGCATGGGGTGCCGGGAGGAATCAGGGTCAGCCAAAGGGCAGGGAGGGAAAGTGGCCATTGGACCATGTTTTAATTAAGGGGTAGGTCTCCAAGATAAAGGATGGGTGAGAGGAGGAGACTCTGGAAGAGGAGCTCACATGTCACCTGCAAGAAGCATTTAGAAAGCCAGAGCTGGGCCTCAGAAAAATCATCCATCACAGAAGCTCCCTGCACTGGTTTGGGTTGGGGAGAGGAGCTGACACTATATTCAGTGGGCTTTCCTAGAGGGCACTGGAAAGATAGAACTGGTTCCCAAAGCCTGCTTACTGTTTAAACAGTGGGAAGGAGGTCAGGTTTTGCAATCCTGCCTGAAAACACTAGCTCTCAAGCGAACATGTGCTTTCGACACTGACCCTGAAGAATGAAGTTGCTCTGAGTTGCAGTCACTCCCTTTTCCCTGTATGTCAGGGTGCCAATTTGCAGCAGCTGGAACAGTCTGCTGATGGCATTTGAGACGAGAGGGCATTAACAGAGCTGTGACAGCGAATCCTGCCGAGGGGTGGGAATTAATTCTTCCTTCATTAATAATATCCTAATTTGCATGATTAATATGTCATGATCCATGAACACAGGCGACTAACAGTAGAATTGCTGAACAAAAAAAAAATGTCACCTGCTGAGCAAAGAGAATAAGACAAACAGACAATAAACACAGATACATGCAGGAGACACTGGTTCCACCAACTATAACCAGCATCAAAACAGCTATTTGAGGAGTGTGGAGAGAATGCTCTGTGTGTACCTGCCATTCCTAGGTTGCCATTGGGCAAATCTGAAAATTCCAGACAAGGCTGATGATGGCCTGATGGCTGAGCTCTTTGCCTGGTTTCTCTAGCTGGTGCCAGGCCAAGAGGTCAGATGTTCCAGGCCACAGTGGTGCCACCCAGCAGCCAGATCCTCCTCTCTCTGTGACTGCAAACCTCAGCTCTTTTGTGGCCTGCCAGCCTGGGTCAGGAAGTGGACCAGGATATGAGCGGGGAGGGTAAACATCTGTGGGATGTCTTCAGCTGTGTGCCACAGACTGCTGGAAACTTCTTGGGGAGCCACCAGCAGGACACGGGGGTCCCCTGGAGTTTACACTGTATTCCTTGACTTGAACATCTGAACATGTCAGCTGCCTATTCAGTTCATGGTCATCTTGTTCCAAACCTTCCACTCTGCATTGATTATATAAGCTAAGACAGGTCCAGTGTCACTAGGAGATGTGATCTTATGGGGCCACCACTGTGTGTACTGCTCTGTCAGCCTTTTGTTGCTATGTGGCATAGAGCTGAATCATATTACATAGCAGAACTGTGCTTAGAGAGTATGATTTAGGTAGTAGACACACACAAACACACATACAGGTATACATGCACACATATACACAGGTGCACACACATATATGTGCATTCACAGTGATTACAAATATGTTCATTAGCTAATTATAATAATCCCTTCATTGTATACACGTATATAAAAATATCATGCAATTTCAATTATGTTGTTTACTAAAATATATACAATAAAACAGATACATTAGCATCCATGTGAGTTGAAATTATCTCAGAAATACATTTTAAAAACTCAAAAGAAATAAAGTTAGTCGTTTTTGTTTGTTTTGTTTTGTTCTGTTTGGGGTTAGGTGGGTTGGAGATAAGAGTTTCTCTGTGTAACAGCCCTGGCTGTCCTAGAACTCACTTTGTAGACCAGGCTGGCCTTGAATTCACGGAGATCCACCTGCCTCTGCCTCCCAAGTGCTGTGATTAAAGGTGTGTGCCACCACATCAGGCAAAGTTAGTCTTAATACTGTCTTTTATTTGATCCAGGATACCCCAAATGTTATCTCAGCAGATAATTTAAAGGTTTCCAGGCTGGCCAGTAGTGGTACACACCTTTAATCCCAGAACTCCGGGAGGCAGAGGCAGATGGATCTCTGAGTCTGAAGTCAGCCTGGTCTACAGAACAAGTTCCAGGACAACCATGGCTACATAGAGAAACCCTGTCTCAAAAATTTTTTTAAATTTATTTTAAAAGATTTCAGTTACTTATTGACTATTGCTCCTTAGTTTTCATCCTAAACTGGTGAGATTCAGTGTATACTCTATACCCCACAGCAAACTGAAGTGTAGACTGGCTATATTTCTAGTGCCCAGAGGTCACGTGTGGCTCATCATATCACAGGTGACACATAGCTGTAGTCCTTCCCCCCCCCCACACTGGATATCATGGGTGGGATGTTTGTGTCAGCCTGCCAAATTTCCATGTTGAAAACTCAAGATGCTGGAATTAGGAGGTGAGGCTTCTGGGAGGTAATTGGGGCCAGATCAGTCCTAGGGTGGGGCCTTCACATGCAATTAGTGCCCTTATTTGAGTCAGATGCCCTCCCTCCTCCTTCTCTACCATGTGGAGACACAGAGGAAGGAGCCATTTACAAACCAAGAAGAAAGCCCTCACCAGGGCTGGCTATGCTACCAGGAACTCTTGGTTTGGATGGGCAGCCTCTATAACCACGGGAGGGTCATGTCTGTAATCTGAGCCCTTGGTCTAGGGTATTTGTTTCCAAAGACTGAGTTGAGGCACAGGCTCTGCGTGACACAAACCCAGCAGAATGAGGATGTGAGACAAAGAGGCACAGCGGCAAAGGCTGCAAGGCCAAGGACCTCAAAAAGCCAAGCTCATCCTGCCTCTCCCCTTGTGACAGGGAAGAGTGAGTCACTTGTGTTCAGTGCTGTGTGCAGACATTGAAACTTTTGCTCTCCAAGCTCACTAGCCCTGCCGTCGGTAGGCAGCTGTTTAACTTGCTAACTGAATAGCAAATGAGCCAGCCTCAGGAAGCCTGAATTGAGCCGAGATCATCATCGCTGTAGGATCTGGACAGGAAGTACCCACGGCAGCTACCACTAGGCACCTGACGGTGGGAGGGGTTGGGGTCTCAAAAGCTTCCACCAACACAGATGTGTGTTTTCTCCGGGGGCTAGACTGTTGCTCAGGGATAGATGTTTGCCTAATGTTCAGCAGGCCCTGGATTCAAGTCCCAGCGTTACACACTGTGCTGTGCCATGGCCAAAGGTCATCCTGGCCTCTGACCACATCTGCAGCAACTCCACGTTTACCTGCTGTCTCAATTGTCCCCGAGCCACATACCAATGACTCTGTACATTTTTGGATGTTGCCTTTCCTATTGCTAGACAAAAACAAATCAGATTAGAAAACAGAAATGCCAAGGCCTGGGGCTTTTGGAGAATTAATTGCTCAGTGTTGGCTTAAACGACAGAAAAAATTCCCAGCTGCCTCAAGACCAGTACTTTCCATGTTGGAAGGGGACCCAGAGACTTTACAAATCACTCTCCCTAAGCTGTTGTGGTTAGCCTGTGGCTCCAGCAGCCTCCACAGAGCAGGTGAAGCTGTATCGAAGGACTCCTCCCATCTGGAAGTGTAGGCCCAGAAAAATGCAAGCACATAATGGCTGGAAGTCTTATGAAAAGCCTGGGAAGGTCAAGGAAATGTCCTTAAGTAAGCACTTCGGGTCCTGGGACTAACCAAACACAATCAAAACTATCTGATGCTGTGTATATGTATCCCTTTGAGTCAGCGAGCCTGCCCTCCGTAACAAACACAAGAAGCAAGGGCTGAGGTTCAGGCTAACCCACAGCACCTGGACCAAACGTGAGGGTCTCTGGGATGTTGAGGAAAATATGTATAGTCATTCAAAGAGAACTGGCGAGTGTGAGACCGCAGAAGAGACGCGCTGTAAGCCTCCTGACAGGTCTCCGGGGGAATCGACCGACTTCAAGGCCAAGTTCAGCATTTTGCGAAAGCCATCCAGGAGCTTCTGCCAAGAGGCCAAACCACAAAATAGTCTTGTCACAGGGCTGGGGTGAGGCTTGCCTGAGAGAGCAAGTAGGGTGGGCCGGCGGAGAGGCTGCTGGGTCATCAGGGTGCCGCTCACCCCTCTCACACAGAGGTGCTGAGCCACAGCTGTCTAGCTCTAATGGACTCAACTAACAAGGGCCCAGCAGGACTAACCACACCTAAGACAGGGCAGCACCCAGAGCCAGGCCTCTGTGACCCTCACGTCCTCTTTCAGAAGCCTGGCTCACCGTGCATCATCTCAGGGACTTCCCAACCCTCCCCCTAGCCTGTGCCTCCATCCACCATTCCTAAAGGCATCCCCAGCCTGTATCCATCCACAGGGTACCACATCTAGCCCGGCTGTGTCTTAGGACTGTCCCCAGCCTCCCCAGGAGCACCGGTGGGAGCTGGCTTCTACAGCAGCCTTGATCCCTGTGTTGGGAAGGGTAGGCCCTTTGCAGGCAGGGAGGAGTGACTCTAGAATATAAGCGTGTCTCCTGGGTCACTTCTGGTCACAGGTACAGGTTAGACTGGCCCCGCCTGGCTGTAGATCCAGCTCAGGGTAAAATTTGAATAATCGGAGCTGGAAAATATCCATCTCACTAATGCAACTGTTTTAACTTCAGTTTACACCAGATTCATGTTTTCTGATTATAAACTAATGCCATAGCATTGAAAGGAACTACAACTTTATATTCAGCTTTTTTGTTTTTTTTAATAAGTGTTGTTTTGGCTTGGATTTTAGTTTTCTGAGATAGGGTTTCATGTAGCCTAGCCTAGCTTTTAACTCACTGTATAGCTGAGGCTGACTTTAAACTCCTGACCCTCCTGCCTCTACCTCCAGACTGTGAGGATTATAAACACAGCCAGCCAAGTAGTTTTCATTCATATCCAAGAATTGCAGCCTAAATTTACATATATTTTCTTTTAACCATTCTTTATATGTGTATACTAGCGAGTATGCACACATAGGGTCTTAAACCTAGTTAGTGTCTAGTATCTGATGGGGCCACTGGATTCCTAAAAGGAAGATATTCCAGGGTCCAAATGCTCAAGTCACCACTCAGTTTTCTTTGCTCACATCAGACCCAATCCTACACCGGGGACAAAGGAGGACACGGGGATAAGACTACTGTCTGGAGAGAGTCATAGGGCTATCAGCAGGTTTCACATGGGGATAATATACATGGTCCTGGCTCTCAGAAGGACTGCACTGTCTTTCTCTGTGACACAGTGACTTCTGACCTCATGCCATTGATCTTTCTAAAGTATGGCTAATCAGGACGAGGCCAAGGCAATGTGACCCATAACCTCCTCTGGCACCCTTGATTTGGTTTGAGTTGGCTGGGCAGAACTCTCATCTCTGGGATAAGAAGCAGACTCAGCACTCCTTGTGGCTGTCTCTCACAAACACTCTCAGGTCCCAGAGAACCATCTCTGTTCTAAAGGAAGTGCCACTCATACATTTGGGTAACTAGAATTGCATAGTGGCACGTGTCGCTGCCCTTCTCCAGGACCCCAGCATCCTCCCGACCATCCTGCCTGCTTGAGCCAGCTGTGGCCCTAAGAGAGCTTGTGTCAAGTCTCTGAGTCCTTTGTCCTCCTGCAGGAGGCTGGCTGCCAACATTTGTCCTAGGAGTGTACTAGACTGACTACATGATTAGCAGCAACAGAAAGGTCTATGCACAGAGTGAAACCCCAAACTGTCAACCGAGACCCTTCCCTGCCTCATAAGGATGGAGTTAGGCCTCAAATATGGTTAGCACCCAATCTGCTCTCCCCTCCATCCAGCAGAGCCACAGTGGATCTGAGACCCAGTGTAGCCGTGTAGACAACTCTGTATAGTACATGGCCCAGCCCAGCCTGGGAAAACGAGCACCCAGCCTGAACAGCCACTGATGCTTAGCTCCATTCACCCGGAACAACGTGCCCAGCCTTGCTCTGCATGAGGGTCTGCTGATCCCTATCCACTCCCTGTTCCATCCTAAATCCGCCAGGGCACCACTGCAGAGAAAAACCCTTGCTATCTGTGTCTTCTCCACCACAGCCTAAGTCATAAATGCATCGTCTTTGCCTGTGGTGCAGCCTAAGAGAAGCCTGATTGGGACATTCCGGAGTCTTCCCTGGGCACTTGTTTCTCCAGGCTCTATGGCTGGAACCAGAATAAGCGACTTTCCCTTCTGGCATCAGAGGGGCCGTGGCCCATTCATGTTTGTAATCACGTCCACACAGACAGTCTGGGCTTCCCCACACCGCCGCCTCCGCACATTGCAAATAGCTGCCTGATGGAGGCTGAGTGTTAGCACCATGGTGAGTCACTGGAAAGTCACAGCTTGTGTAAACAACAGTCACTTAAGCAGTGATGATCTCAGTCACAGAGAACTAGCTAGTGGCTTTGTGCGCTTTGTCTGTTTGCAACAGAGTCTCGCTCTGGAGACCTGACTGATCTTGAACTCACAGCAATCCTCCTGTATAGCTCTCCCAAGTGCTGGGATTATGGGCGTGCTTTACCACACACCCAGCTTATTATGCCTTTTGTTATTGTTTTGCTTTTGAAATAGGGTCTCAAATACATAATTGAGGATTCCCTTTGAACTGTTGATCACCCTGTTTCTGTCTCCTAAGGGCTGGGATTATAGGTGTGAACCCCTCACACTCGACTTACGATAACCTTTTTACATTTTTATGTGCAGTGCACGTGTGTGCATGCAAGTTCGTGTGTGCATGTGTGTACAGAATAGAGGTTTGACACTGTGTGTCTTCCACGACTGCTCTCTACTTTACCTTCTGAGACACGGTCTCTCACTGAAGCTCACCAACTGGCTGGCCTCACCAGCCAGCAAGCTCCAGGGACCCATCTGCCTCTGCCTTCCCAATACTGGGATTTCAGATTGCATAACCGTGCCCAACCTTTATGTGGGTGCAAGAGACCCAGACTCAGGCCCTCGTGCATGTGAGGAGGTGCAATGAGCAGGCCTTGGCTGACTAAGCCTGTCTCCGACCCCTTGAATGTTTTTTTTTTTTTTTTGTCCAGGTAGTTAGTCTGTTCTGCATTAACTATCATTTTCCTTTTTTGCTTTTCCCTTAAGATTTGCATGTATCTGATACATGCAATCGAGAAACATTTTACCATGCTGCATTTTCTTTTTAAATTACTATTTATAGTTTCTTTTTTTTAAAAAAAATCTCCCCTCTCTATTATTAAAAATGTACAAAATCTGTCCCTACAGCAGCTTGCCTCCTTTCCTAAATTCTCTTCGTTTATCTTTAAAACTACTTCAAATTTAAAGGCTACCTTATCATACATTTAAAATGAACTTAATAGCTTCATGGTTGTTTTGTTTTGTTTGCAAACATTATTTCAAAAGAAGCATCAGCAGCTGTGGGCTAGGAAACTGGGTCGTGGCAACACCTTGGGCTCTATGGAGGATCGAGACCTTCTAGGTCACCAGCGCTTGGTCGGTACCCGTGGGAACTTCACAGTCTCCCTTATAACAGAGAATGGAAACTACAAGAGCATCTGTGCTGTCCAGATATTCCACGCTGGTCAAGAAAACCAAGCCAGACTCCAGCCCTTGGCAGCCATTGGCAGGAGGAGATGGACACATACCTGGACCCAATTCTTCCTGGTAGAAAGGTGATGACAGTCTGAGCCTACAGGCATTTGGGCTATTGGTTGGTGAGAGATTATGTAACTAAGCCCGGGTGGTGTGGTGTACTGTCGCAGGTCTGGGGACAGCCCTTGGTCTTGTCCAGACCCATGAGACACTCTGAAGTTTCCTTCCCTCCACCATTCTCCCTGCCTGGGTAGCCTGTGACTCTGGTCTCCAGCCCCCCACTGCCTCCCTCTGTGAGAAGGGCCTTTAGCATGAGCTGGAGCTGTCTCTGGCACTAACAACCAACAGCCATGTGTTAGTATCGACATGCTCACGTTGATATGAGAGCATCAGGCAGATATCATTACACCTGATATCAGGAATGACACGAGCGGGGAGCACTGGGACACACCTGTAATCCCAGTATTTTAGAGTCTGTGGTGGAATGATCGATCTCCAGTTTGAGGTCACCCTGGGCTACATGATGAATTCTAGAACAGGACAGCCCAGGGCATAGAGTGAGACACCCCCCACCAGTCAATCTCAAAAAGGAAACCCCAAACAAAAATAAAACCATGGGCTGCTTGTTATCTCCCACTGGAGGAGGAGGGTCTATGGCTCAGCAATGGTAGCCAATGGCTGACAGGTCACCAGCTAGAATGATGGTGGAATTTCAAGCTAAACATTACGCTAGCCTTTGTGCCAGATTACCTCTGCCCTTGAAATCAAGGAAATAGAAGAAGACAGAAACGCCTCCACACGCCATGATGTTCCTGGGTAGATCTGCCTTGTCTATAGGTGTTAGATGGAGAGTAGGTGGCCAGGAAAGCCCCCAGTGCCCTCTGTCCATGTCTGGCTTTGTCTTCTACTCCCCCTCTGCATCTGCCTCCAAAATCCCAGCGTGAGGAGGCATCTTAGACACAGTCCCTTCAATCCAATGTGGCTGATCGCTTCCTGTCACGAGGACTTGCAGATGAGGGGTATCATTGTCCCTTCCTGGTTGTTTGCTTTCTCCTGGGACCTTTGCCTGGAGCAACACACTGTTCTCTGGGGACATCGGTGTGTCTGTCACCCAACCGACTTCTTGTGGCTCACTTACTACACTAGAGCTCAGAGAATGAGGAATAGATCACGTGGCCCTGCGACCACTCCACCATTCCTAGGACCAAACCAAAGGGGGGGGTGGGGCAGGGCACCCTGAGTTTGTTTTTCAGAACCCATAATGGGAAGAAAGAAACAAGTCCCTGAAATTGCCCTCTGACCTCTACATGCATACTTGGCAGGCATGCGCACACTCAGCCACACATCATACACACACATTCACAGACACAAATGTACCAATAGCAAATAAAGAAAGGCAGTGAGAGACTCTGCATCAAGGAAGAGAAAAATGGAGCGGCATCTAATGTTTCAAAATAAAGGTAGAGGTGCACTGACATTGTCCTTTGTCCTACATACACACATACATACGTGTACACACACACACACACACACACACACACACACATGCACATGCATGCACGTACAAATAAATAGAAATAAAAAGGAGCTGCTACCAGAAACCAGGCAATACTTCCACAACACAAAGACAGAAGTAGGGGAAGTGCCACAGGACAGTGTCTCAAGTGCAGGCCACATGGCAAGCAGTCATGCTTGAGTCTGGGTAGTAAGTGACCATAAGTGACAGGATGTGGCCAGTGGCCAGGAAGTACACGGCCCCAAGTTCATCTTTAGCATACCCCAACAGCCAACCAAACAAAAAGTGACTGAATAAATAAACAGGAGAAGAGAT
This sequence comes from Cricetomys ansorgei, assembly GCA_026225945.1. NCBI lineage: Eukaryota > Metazoa > Chordata > Mammalia > Rodentia > Nesomyidae > Cricetomys > Cricetomys ansorgei. The sequence goes on from JAMJFZ010004042.1 coordinate 3,446,630, forward strand.
CATTCTTCCTAACAAAAGATTCCCAGTCAGTGCTCTCCCCCAGCCCCCCTACCTCCCCCACCCCAGAGATGAAGTACAAGCCCCTCATCTTGAGCCTTATAGAGTCAGATCCATAGAGTCAAGTCTGAGCATAGGATAGTCTCCTTAGCAAGTCAGGGACTCCACCTTTTCTCCCGAAGGATCTTTATAGCTTCTCTGGACACAAGTACTGAGAAGACCTGGTTTCGCTGGGTGGGGTGATACACCTGGCTTCCTGGGGGGAGGAAGTGGAACCTGATAGAAGGCTCCAGTCCTGTGTTCATTACAGGAACTCCCACTGGCAGCTTAAGAAACTGAGCAAGGAGTGGGACTGGAAACAGGAGGGCACTGGATCATTTGCATAACAGGCACCTAGCTAGTAATACACTGGAAAAAGGGGCCTCCTCAGTTTGCTTTATAAAATCTAAATGCCAGTGAGATATGGTGGCACATACTCTTAATCCTGGTACTTAGAAGGCAGAGGCAAGTGGATGATTCAAGGTTAGCCTGGTCTACATAATGGGTCCCAGGCCAGCCAGGGCTACATAGTGAGACTCTGTATCAAAAACAAAACCTCCACAAATTTAGGGGCTGGAGAAATGGTTTGGCAGCTAAGAGCATTTGCCGCTCTAGCATAGCACCAGAGTTTGGTTCCTAGTACTCACGTCAAGTGGCTTATAATTGCCTGTAATTCTAGTACCTGGGGATCTGACTCCCTCTTCCGGTCTCCAAGGACTCCTTGCACACATATGGTACTTATAAACTCATGTAGGCACACACACATACAAGTAGCTAATAAATAGATACATTTATTTAAAACATGTGAATCATGTAAAACATGGTTATTTTTCCTTATTGTTGTTTGTATGCTTTTTGATACAGTGTCTCAAGTAGCTCAGGTTGTTCTCAAACTGTGCTACATAGCTGAGGTTTGCTTTCAACTTCTGATCCTCCTGGCCTGGCAATTTCTTAAAACAAATTAATGTAATCAGCCCTGAGGAGAGCTTTGTGTTGACTGTGGATGGAAAAGTCTTGCCAGAGACTTTGAGAAAGCCATTTTCTTCCCCTCCCAAACAGAAAAGACTAAGTTTAGCAGAACCCCAGACCAGAGAAGCTGGTTCTGTACAAACATATCCTGCAACAGTGAAAGCTTTCAGAAACAGATTGATGTTTCATTTTTCTCAACTGAGGTTAAGAAAAACAGTAGGGTCATTGAAAGGTCATCAGCCCCTGTGCTGTAACCCTGCCAGGCACTGCCATCAAATGTCACTCCAGAGTACACGCACTGCCTTGCCTACCAGGCAACGCCCCAAATCATGGATGTATCTGCCAAGAAGGCTGGTGGTGAGGAGTCAACGAACACAACACACACCTGTGGGTCTAGGCCTGAAGGTCTGTGGGAAAGCCCAGGAAGGGCACTGACCCTGTTCTTACGGTCCAGGTGGTCCCACCTAGCTGTGACTTGGAGCCATGCTACTCCAAGCTTCCCTGACAAAGTCAGAGTGTCCCTTTATGCATGCTCTCATGGGGAGCCCAAAGATGGCCCTGGATATGACTCTGCCATAGTGGCTGCTTTCCTTACACTTGTGCCCAGACGCCTGAAAAAAAAAAAAGGCAGCTTAAGTGGGGGAGGACTTATATTGGGTTGGAGTTCAGAGAAATCATCCCATCTCACATTGGGGCAGGAAGCAGAGGTGAGTGCTGGTGCTTACTCCTTTCTCCTTTCTCCCTTTGTATTCCATCTGGGACTCCAGCCCCTGCGATAAAGTCACTCACATTCAGGTTGGTCTTCTCTCTTCAGCTACACCTCTCTAGAAACAGTCTCATAGACACAGTCAGAGGTGTGTCTCCTAGGTGATACCAAACCCAGTCAAGTTGGCAATGAGGATTGATCAATGTATGCTTTCAAAGGATTTAGTCCAGTAGGGAGGTGTGCTTGTAGCAGGATGCTTTGCCAAGAAGTTTTTTGTCCTGTGCAGCTTCCCTTATAGTTACATGGACTTGGACTTCTGGGAACAGCTTAGGATATAAAGGAAGCAGTAGCCAGTTGGCAGTTGACAGTTGGTGGGAGAGCAGGCAGGCTCCAGCTCATGCTAGATGACAGTTGGTGAGATGATAGTTCAGTACCCTATGAGTGCCTGTTCTCCAAGCTTCAGACAGACAAGGACAGCCAAAAAGGGCAGTAAATATTTCTTTCTTTCTCTCTGTCTTTAAAGGCCACCTACAAGAGTGGTGAGGATTTTTCTCTCTCCTGTCTCTTCTTAGAGCAAGGGAGTATAAAAGGCACAGTGGGAATCAGTTACAAGTAGGAATCTGTTACAGTAGCAGTTGGGGCAAGAGAACAGGATTCAGAATTCAGTTACAAGCAGCACTCCAACATGGGGCAAGAGAACAGGAGAATTCAGTTAGATGTAGTAGGCTGTAAATGTTTGGAAGCCACAGAGAGGAAGGGAAGTAGTGAAGAAGGCAAACAGGAAGGGAGGAGAAGACAGGCATGGAGGGAAAGACACAGAGTCACCAGAGGAACAGCCATCAATTTGCAGAGGATAGTCAGTCGGTTGAAATCAGCCTTGAACAATATCACAATTCTCAGGAGACTCATTTCTAGAAATAGAACTTTAAATGAATCAACACAGAGCTAGGGAGATGGCTTGGTGGGTAAAAGGCTCAGTGTGCAAATGTGAGGGCCTGAGAATCCTCAGAACCCATGTAAAAGCTCGATTTATAGTCTAGCCTGCTATAATCTTGGTGATCCTACAGGGAATGGGAGGTAGAGACAGGAGAGTCCTAGCAACTCTCAGGCCAGCTAGCCTGGCATACATGGCATTAGGAAAACAGCAAGAAATCTAAGAATAATAGGAATAGAAGAAGGAGAAGATTCCCAGCTCACAGGCCCAGAAAATATTTTCAGCAAAGTCATAGAAGAAAAATTTCCAAATCTAAAGAAGGAGATGCCTATAAAGTTACAAAAAGCACATAGAACACCAAATAGACTGTGCCAGAAAAGAAAGTCTCCTCACCACATAATAATCAAAACACTAACACACAGAACAAAGAAGGAATACTAAAATCTGAAAGAGAGAAAGAACAAGTAACATATAAAGGTAAACCTATTAGAATTACACCAGACCTCTCAATGGAGACCCTAAAAGCCAGAAGGGCCTGGGCAGATGTGCTACAGACTCTAAAGGACCACAGATGCCAGCCAAGACTACTATACCCAGCAAAAGTTTTAATTACCATAGATGGAGAAAAAAAAATGTTTCATGATAAAGGCAAACTCAAACAGTATCTAGCTACAAATCCAACCCTACAGAAGGTACTGGAAGGAAACCTCCAACCCAAGGGGGTTAAGTACATTCATGAAAACACAGAAAATAACCTCACCCCATCACAATCAATAGAAGGGATGGATGGACACACACACACACACACACACACACACACACACACACACTCACACAACCAAAAACCACAAAACAACAGGGCCTAACAAGCATTGGTCATTGAAATCTCTCAATATCAAGGAACTTAATTCCCCAGTAAAAAGACACAGATTAACAGAGTGGATGCTAAAACAGGATCCATCCTTCTGGTGCATATAAGAAACATACCTCAACCTCCAAGATAAATATTACTTCAGAGTAAAGAGTTGGGAAAAGATTTTCCAAGCAAATGGACCTAAGAAGCAGCTGGTGAAGCCATTCTATTATCTAACAAAATTCACTTCAAACCTAAACTAATCAGAAGAGTTGGGGAGGAACACTACATACTCATCAAAGGAAAAATCCACCAAGATGACATTTCAATTATTAACATCTGTGCCCCCAACACAAAGGCTCCCACATTCGTAAAAGAAACATTACTAAAGCTTAAAACATACATTGGCCCTCACACACTGATAGTGGGAGATTTCAATACCCCACTCTCACCAACTGACAGGTCATCCAGACAAAAACTAAACAGACAAGTACTGGAACTAACAGATGCTATAAACCAAATGGACCTAACAGAGATCTACAGCATATTTAACCCACACACAAAAGAATATACCTTCTTCTCACCACCTCATGGAACATTCTCCAAAATTGACCACATCCTTGGTCACAAAGCAAGTCTCAGCAGATACAAGAATTTTGAAATACCCCCCTGCATCCTATTGACCATCACAGATTAAAACCAGATTTTAACAACAATAGCAACAACAGAATACCTACAAAGTCATGGAGACTGAACAGCTCTCTACTGAATGACTACTGCGTCAAGATAGAAATAAAGAAAGAAATTAAAGACTTCCTAGAATTCAATAAAAATGAGTCCACAACATACTCAAATTTATGGGACAAAATGAAAGGGGTGTTAAGAGGAAAATTCATAGCACAAAGTGCCTACCAAAAAAGAGTGGAGAGACCATACTCTAGCAAATTAACAGCACAACTGAAAGCTCTAGAACAAAAAGAAGTAAGTACACCAAAGAAGAGTAGATGGCAAGAAATAATCAAATTGAGGAGGGCTAAAATCAATCAAATAGAAACAATGGGAACAATACAAAGAATCAATGAATCAAAGAGTTTTTTAAGAAAATAAATAAGATAGAAAAACCCTTATCCAAACTAATTAAAAGATGGAGAGAGAATATCCAAATCAAGAAATCAGAAATAAAAAGGGGGAAATAACCGAACACCAAGGAAATCTAAAGAATCATTAGGTCACACTTTAAAAACCTGTACTCCCTAAAGCTGAAAAATCTAAACAAAATGAATGATTTTCTTGATATATATTCCACCTACCAGTGTCAAATCAAGATCAGATAAAATAATTTAAACTGATATACAATCCCCAAGGAAATAGAAACAGTCATTAAAAGTTTCCCAACCAAAAAAAGCCCAGGGCCAGATAATTTTAGCACAGAATTCTACCAGACATTCAAAGAAGAGTTAACACCAATGCTCCTCAAATTACTCTACAAAATAAAAACAGATGGAGCACTGCCAAACTCATTCTATGAGGCCACAATCATCCTGATACCCAAACCACACAAAGATTCAACAAAGAAAGAATTACAGACCAATTTGCCTCATGAACATAGAAGCAAAACTACTCAATAAAATATTCGCAAAGCAAATTCAAGAACACATCAAAAAAATCATCCACTACAATCAAGTAAGTTTCATCCCAGAGATGCACGGATGGTTTGACATACAAAAATCAGTCAATGTAATCCGTAATATAAAAAAACTGAGAGAGAAATAAAACATGATCATCTCACTAGATGCCAAGAAAGCTTTTGACAAAAATCTAATACCCCTTCATGATGAAAATCTTAGAGAGATTAGGGATCCAAGGGACATACCTAAACATAATAAAAGCAATTTACAGCAAGCCCACAGCCAACATCAAATTAAATGGAGAGAAACTCAAAACAATTCCACTAAAATCAGGAACAAGACAAGGTTGTCTGCTCTCCCCATACCTATTCAATATAGTACTTGAAGTTCTAACTAGAGCAATAGGACAATAGAAGGAGATCAAGGGGATACAAATTGGAAAGTCAAGTAACAAATTGGAAAGTAAAGAAGTCAAAGTAACCTTATTTGCAGACGATATGATAGTATATATATATATATATATATATATATATATATATATATATATATATATATATATACACACACATACATAATCAACCCCCAAAATTCTACCAGGGAACTTCTACAGCTGATAAACAACTTCAGTGAAGTGACTGGCTACAAGATCAACTCAAAAGAAAAAGAATCAGTAGCCCTCTATATACAAAGGACAAATGGACTGAGAAAGAAACCAAGGAAACAACTTCCTTCACAATAGCCACAAATAACATAAAATATCTTGGGGTGACTCTAATCAAGCAAGTGAAAGACTTGTATGACAAAAACCTTAATTCTTTGAAGAAATAAATTGAAGAAGATCTCACAAGATGGAAAGATATCCCAGGCCCCTGGATTTGTAGGATTAACATAGTTTAAAAAAAAAAAAAGCAACCTACAGTTTCAGTGAAATCCCTATCAAATCTACACTTCTCTTACAGACCTTTAAAGGATTCAACCTCATATGAAAAAACAAAAAATCCAGGATAGTTAAAATAATCCTAAAAAATAAATGAACTTACAGAGGTATCTCAAGCTGTACTACAGAGATATAATAATAAAAACCACGTGGTATTGGCATAAAAACAGACATGTTGATCAATGGAACTGAATCAAAGACTCAGACATAAATCCACACACTTATGGACACCTGATCTTTGATAAAGAAGCCAGAAATATACAATGGAAAAAAAGAAAGCCTCTTTAACAAATGGTGCTGGTCTAATTGGATTCCGCATGTAGAAGAATACAAATAGATCCGTATCTATCACCCTGCACAAAACTCAAGTTCAAGTAGATCAAAGACCTCAATGTAAAACCACTAAACCTGATAGAAGAGAAAGTGAGCACATTGCAATGCACAGGAGGCAACTTCCTGAACAGAACACCCGGAGCTCAGGCACTAAGATCAACGATTCATATCAGGACCTCATGAAACTGAAAAGCTTCTGTAAGGCAACAGACTCTGCCAATAAGACAAAATACAGAATGGAAAAAGAACTGGGCGGTGGTGGTGCACACCTTTAATCCCAGCCACTCGAGAGGCAGAGGTGGGTGGATCTCTGTGAGTTCAAGGCCAGCCTGATCCACAGAGGAAATTCCAGGACAGCCAGAGTTACAACAGAGAAACCCTGAATCAAAAAAAAAAAAAAAGAGAGAGAGAAAAGAAAAAGAAAGAAAAAAAAGAAAAGATATCGCCAACTCCACTTCTGATAGTGAGCTAATATCCAAAACATATAAAGAACTCAAGAAGCTAGACATTAACAAAACAAATAATCCAATTAAAAAATTGATCTAAACAAAGAATTCTCAAAAGAGGAATATCAAAATGGCTCAAAACATTTAAAGAAATATTCAACATTCTTAGCCATCTGAGAAATGCAAATCAAAACTACTCCGAAATTCCATCTTACATCTGTCAGAATGGCTAAGATGAATAACACAAATGACAGCTCATGCCACTATGGAAATTAATACGGTGATTCCTCAGGAAATTGAAAATCAACCTACCTCAAGACCAGCTATACCACTCTTGGGCATATACCCAAAGAATGTTCCATCCTACCACAAGGACACTTGATCAACTCTGTTCATAGCAACTTGATTCATAATAGACAGAAATTGGAAACAACCTAGATGCCCTACAACTGAAGAATGGATAAAGAAATTTTGGTACATTTACACAATGGTGTATTACTCAGCTATTAAAAAAATGACTACATGAACTTTGAGACAAATGGGTAGAACTAGAAAAAAATCATCCTGAGTGAGGCAACTCAGTCCCAGAAAGACAAACATGGTATGTACTCACTTATATGTGGATATTGACTGTTAAGCAAAGGACAAAGAGGTTTCAATTCATAGACCCAGAGACTATGGAAGGCCCCAAGGAGGGCCCCAGTGGGGACACAGGGAGCTCCCTGGTAAAGGGAAAGTGGAACAGATGGTGCAGGTGGGATGGGGGAAGATGGGAATGGGAAGAGAAGAGACCAGGTTGAGGGCTGGGGAAGGATGGAGGGAGAGAATATATGGAGAGATGACCAGAACTGGAGGACATTGGAGGGGGAAGATTGGAAGACCTAAAACAGGGGAAATCCCCTGGAATCCACGAAGGAGACCCTGGTGAGGACCTCTAGCAATGGGGGATGGGGAGCCTGAACAGGCCATCTCCTGTAACCAGGCAAGGCTCCCAGTGGGATTGGGACACCATCCCAGCCACAAAACCTTCAACTTACAACCTATCCTCCCTACAGGATCTGCCAAGAAATGGAAGGGCAGAACCCCATGGCAAAGGAGGGAACCCATGCCTGATACTGTAGGGCAGGCCAGGAACTAGAGATTGGATAGACTGGAGATGATTTCTAAAGATATTCAGCTCTACTCATAGATTGGTACCTAGTCCAATCTTCATCAGAGAGGCTTTGTCCAGCAGCTGATGGGAGCAGATGCAGAGGTCCAGGGCCAAACATCCTGCAGAGCTTGGGGAATACTATAGAAGGAGGAGGGATTGTGGGGACCAGAGAGCTGGAGGACACCAGGAGAACAAGCCCTATGGAATCAACTGACCAGCACTCTTGGGGGCTCACAGATTCTGAAGAAGCAGGCTTCGAACTTGCAGGATCCCGCAAATGTCTTATGGTTGCCTGGCTTGGTGTTTTTTGTGGAGCTCCTACAAATTGGAGCATGTGTGACCCTTTTGCCTGCCCTTGGGATCCTTTTCCTCGTGCTGGGTTGCCTAGTCCACCCTTGATGTAGGGATTACTTGTTCCATCTTGCCATGCCCTGTTTGAGCAGTAATCCTGGGAGGATTGCTCTTATCTGTGGAGAGGCGAGAGGGGATTAGATCTGGGGGAGAAGGGAGATGAGGGAGCTGGAAGGAGTAGAGGGAGGGAAGGGGGGGGTTGGGATGTATTATATGAGAGAAGAAAAATATTTTTGTTTTGTTTTTTATTTTTAAAAAAGAAAGAAAACAATGAGACCCTGTATCAAAGTCAGAAAATGAGAACCAATACACAAGATCGTCCTCTGATCTCCACACACACTATGACGTTATGACTCTACATTTATACACACGAACGCAGTACCAGGCAAACTTCACTCCAATGGGGTCGGTACCCAGACCTCTAGGCCCAGGTCCACAGGTGCTCCCATTTCAGAAGGGACACTGAAGCACAAATCAGTAACTCAACCAAACAAGTGTGCCTGACACGGTGGCTTTGGATCACCAGATCAGGACAGGGAGGACGCAGAGGACGAAACCCGCAGGCACGGCAAAAAGCTGCTTCTGTGTGAGGTAAGTCAGTGTTCCTGCTCTGCCATGCTAGCCAGCCAGCTTTCCTCTCTCCAGGGGTGGTAGAGACAGGGCTGTGAGCAGCAGCAGTGGAGGCGCACAGCAGGCTCCTGAGAGCCCTACTGATGGGCTTCACATGCTGCTTTCTTGAGCCCTGGGACCCCTGGGGACAGAGGACAGCCATTCCCTGGTCACCACACAGAACACAAAGCCATTGGACAGGTTGTCACACGCCATGACATGGGAGCTGGCATTTGGACCTCTGTCTGGTCCAAATGAGTACAGTTTTGAGAAGACAAGAAAGGAAGAAGGTGAGGAGGCTCAAGGGGATCCAGCTACTGCAGATGTTAAACACAAACCAAGGATGGAGCATTTCCTTCTTAAAACACCAAAGTGAAAAAGTCCTTTCGAAGGACCAGGGAGACGGCTCGGTTGGTAAAGCGCCCGCTGTACAGGCGAGGATCTGAGTTCAGATTCCTTACCACTGACATCAAAAACCAGATGCAGTCCTGCCTCTGGATGTCAGTCCTGGGGAGGCAGGAAGAGGCTGACCCCTGAAGCTCATCGGTCACCCTGCTTAGCCAGGTAGGTAAATTCTGGGTTCACTGAGAGACCCTGTCTCGGAAATCAAGGTGATCAGCGATGGAGAAAACGCCTGCTCTGGCCTGTATACACAGGAGTGTGTGCACACGCACCTGCATGTACACACACACACACACACACACACACAGGAACATGCACACACACACACAAATACTTCCAGCCTCATCACTTACATTTCCTCTGTAGACTCTCAGCTCATTATTTTAGTCAGATGGCAGGTCTTCGATATTGTATTCAACAATAATGTATCCCCCCCCCCCCGCCAGAAGCATATACAAAAATCTTTAAATTTTCTAAAGTCAAAGAGTAAGGGGAGGATCTGACTCCTTAAGAATTAGAAATACTCTTAAATACCAGCTGACAGGTATTTTTTTATGTGCATTTAGTAGCTGTCTCCTGATGTTTACAAAAACCTAGAGTTCAAAGAAGTTGATGACTTATTCAGGTCACTGGTGAGTGGTCCAGTCAGAACTCTGACTCACAGACCTGGATCCTTGCCAGGCCCACCACAATGACACTGAGGTTAGGTCAGCTGAACCCAGCAGGGGAGAGGGCTTTTCTCCTGATTTCTGGCAAGTCAACACAGAGTGCCTGTAGCTGGTAGGGAGTGGGCCTGGGTTCCCATTCTTGCATAGTATTGGGATGGCAATCTGAGTACTGTTATACTTGGGGATAACTCGGATGTGTCCGCTTGTGCACGCAAACCTTGTTTCTTAATACCTAAACTCTTCGCAAGGTCCCTGAACCGTACGTTCTCTCTCTGATAAACGGATTTTCATCATTATGTAATGTTCCCATGCCTCTTATACTAAGAGTGCCTCTTCAGCCTTCCGACATTCCTCCTGTCCTGGCTCCCCCTTGCAGCCCATCTGTCTTTATATTCTGTGTGTCTACAGTTCAGTGCTAGAGTGCCTGGGCAGCATGCTCACGGCTCTACTTTGCCCCAGCACCACACACACAAGTAAATGAACTCAGTATGTCTGCTGTGAATGAAATATCGTTGGCTCCTGCACCTTTACCCCTCTTCTCCCGGGAGGTCCAGCTGCTCCACTGGCTGGCACTAACACAGCTCAGCTGCTGGCATTTGTGCTTCTGTTCTCTCTCCTTCCTGCCTTCTCTGGGGTTGATCTTTAGGATTATGTTGCATTTAACCTTTAGCTGTCTGTTTTCCGGTAGGCTTCTGAGCTGTTTCCTAATACATTTTTCCATCACTAATAACACAATACCACAAACTGGAAAGTTGTACAAAAGTGAAGTTTGTTTTGGCTCAGTAGTCTGGGCCAAGGTCAAGAGACCCATCTGATGACAGCCTTCCTGTTGGCAGAATCCAGAGGCTGGCAGACCGTCATTCAACACTGGTCATGAAGCAGGGAGCCCCCTAGCCACAGGGGCTGTGCCTGTGAGAGCAGATCTACCTTGAGGACCCCCTACCCACTAATCCATTAATGACACAGGTGAATGGATGGATTCCAGTGAGCGGGCAGAGGCCACGTCACCTCTTAAAAGGCCCCACACAGTTCCACCTCTTAATATCTCATAAGGTCAATTAAATCTCAATGTGGGTTTGGGGACGGGGGTGGGGGGGTGCCAAAACAGACTCAAACCATAGATTTGTATCTTTTCATAGTTTTAAAGAATGTTTTTCTCGTATTAGGGTAAAATGTAGGACTTGGGATTTTTCATTTGGTTAAAGCTATCTGCTAAGTATACACTTCAGGACATTAAAGGCAGCCACAGTGGTGCACACAGTGGAGACCTAGTCTCCATCACCTAGTCCCGAGACTTTCCTGTTATCCTGAGCAAAATCTCCACAGCCATTCTCCGCCTCTTTCCTTTTCGATAGTGTTTGCTTCAGTAGTGCCTGCAGTCTGTATCCTTACACCATCTATTTAGTTACCATAGAATCACTTTGCGTAAGCCAGAACTTGGCAGCTACGAAAGGGCCACTTAGCCTTGCCGACCTTGCCCGGTGGCGTATAGTTCAACCCCACACATTGCTGTGGCATTTCTGTTGAAACAGCCACAGGTGTTCTAAAGGGACAGGGGGGTGCTATGAGCACACATAAGGCATTTGCTTCCGACCATTTCAAGCCCCCCCTGTGATGCTTTGTTCCTGATGTCCTGGAGGCTGTGGCCCATCTGGCAACTCTCACAGCGGCTATGTGGGAACCCTAGGGTGTCGGTGTCCCCAGAGAGCACCTGTGAAGTGCATCCCTGAAGGCAATGTCTTTCTGAAATTGGCTTTGAAATCCACGAGCAACTGAAAGGAGTTATCTGGAACAGAATTGTGCTTATGGGACCAGGGACCATCTCACAAAAAGGTCTATCCTTTATGTGCAGTGTGTGTGCAGTTGTGCGTTTCTTTATATATATGTACATGTGCATGCTCTTGGCAGGTCTGAGCCTCGGCCTCCCTGGGACCTCCAGGGATGCTGACCCACAGGCCCAGGACAGCAGCTGGGACAGGTGTCCATGTTCTACACACAGAAGCACACCTCTGTCCCCTTCTGGGAACACATGCATTTTCCTGGTGTTCAGTTATTAACTCCTCAGCTGTGGGCTCTCAGTGTGGAGTGGGGCAACATTCCAGAGCTGTCTGTTACGTGCTTAATTGTCCTTTCAACACGTAACCCTGATGATAAATCGTGTCCATACGAGATTGCTTCTTGTTGATGCTGTAACACTGCCAGAGTAGCTGTGATTTTCACCCAGGAGCAGACTACTGTTTCCTTGGGGGCGAAAGCAGTGCTACTGAGAACAGATGCCAAGTAATGCCAAGAAAGGGTGTCAGCAAACCCCGAGCACAGAAATAGAGATTTGACAGGACAATATTTACCTTAGGCTTGCCTAAGCCAGGAGCCTGGCTGTGGGTCAGCCTGGATCCTGTGTCAGAGACACCAGCAGAGGGCTGTCAAAATGCAAACTGCTGGGCTGTCTTATCCTCAGGGTTCAGGTTTGGGGCCCGGTTTGTGGGTTGGCTGGCTGGATAGTCTACTCAAGAGGCCCACAGACCTAGACCCCATTTTTGAAGAGACTGACTTTTGGGGGTCTTTACAAATCATCTAACGCTGGGGTAAATCCAGTTCAAGATAACTGCATGTGGCTGGTGTTCTCAACACAGTCCTAGCTCCTGGCTGCTCCCCAGAAAGCAAGTGCTCCAGCAACCTGTTCAGACAGAAATTGTGATGCTTAATATCATCACCTCGACAGGACCCAGAATCACCAAAGACACAAACTTCTGGGCATGTCTGTGAGAGGGGGGGCTAGGGTTCTATACTGGGTTTACTGAAGTGAGAAGAGTCACCCTAAATGTGGACAACCCTGTCATTCAGGCTGGGGTCCTGGACTGAATAAAAGTGCACCAAGCGCCAGTGTTTTGCTTCCTGACTACAGCGCCTCGAATTCAGGCCACCATGCCTCCCCTCCCGTGAGCCTCAAACTGTGATCCCAAATAAACACTTCCTTCCGTAAGGTGCTTTAGTTGGATGTTTTGGCATAGCAACAAGACAAGCAACCCTTGCAGAGGACACAGAATATCACCTTTAACATCACGCTTCTCTTTCCTCCACTGAAAGAACAGGGGACTAAGAAGAAAAAGCAGAGCTTTTGTCTGTCTCCACTCAGAGGTCCTTCCATTCCGTCCCAGCCAGCTTCCATGTGTTCTCACTAGAACATTCTATTTGTCTACAGTGGTGAGCTGGAAGGGCTCAGCCAATCAGGGAAGCACTCCGCTCCTCACCACCCCAAGATATTCTGACCCAGAAGTAAAGAGCTGCCAACAGATGAGTGGCAGTGAGCTTGGGCTAAAGGTTTCATTGTCCCAGCACTGCTGGGTATCACCCGGGTGAGCAGACACCTGGCCGCCCTCCAGGTTCCCTGAGCCTATCTACTTTCCATTAGAAGTGGGTGGGTTGGTACGACTTGTGATGTCACATGGCAGCCACACCCCCAGGCTCCTAATGGGCCTCATCTTTGCCCTCTGGTCAGAGAATGATGATAGCCTTGAGTATGTGACAGAGAGGCTAACCTCTTCATGCTAGAAACGTTTACGCCCACTCCCTTATCTAAGCAGGAAACCAGTTCAAATTATAGCTCCTAAGATTCTACTCATTGCAAAACTTAACTCCATTGCCGAGATTAAATTGTTATTCAGCAAGATTTAAGACATAGCAAAAGCAAAGTAAGTGTAACACTAATGAAGTGCTCTGACCTTGTTTATTAACAACGCTGCCGTGTTTTAAAACTGCTACTGGATACTGAAAACTGCAAAAAGGTTGAGCGCAGCGTAAGTGGTTTATTGTCTCTGATGCTAGGGATGGGCCAGGGCCCCCCACATCCAAGTAAGCCAAGCTTTACTGCTGAGCCACACCCCCGGCCCTTCCTTACACGGTTTTACATCAGCTCTGGTTAAAAAATAAATTAGATGGGATAGGAGAAATGGCTCCATGGTTAAGAACGCTTGCTGGTCTTGCAGAGGATCCAGCACCAACATGGTGGCTCACAAACATCCATAGTCCAGCTCCTGGAGATCTGATGCCATCTCCAAGGGCACCAGGCACATATGTGGTACACATACATATATGCAGGCAAAATCCTCCTACAGGTGAAATAGACCTCAGAAACATTTTAAGTAAATTAGAGAACACAGAAAATCACTATGGATGAAAAGCAGAGCAGGAGCAGTCTGTCTCCATGCAGTTGAGGGAGGGCGGAGATGAAAGCAGGGGTCACCAGGTACACCTTGTACACGTGTGGGGCTCTGCTCAGAGATAAAGAGTGGTAAGGACCAAAGGGTATCATACAAGAAAGTGCAATTAGATTCTTTTATCTGAAGTCAGTGCTGGAATCTTACCAGAGAAAAAAAATACCAGATGCACGTAAAACCTCACTGGTACAGGGTATCTCGCAGCTGTTTATGATACTGGATTGAATGAGATAGTGCATGAACATCCGAGGATGTAAGGCAGGCTGGGAAATCTATGATACACAGAATCCCCAGAGCCAGCGAATATTCTGGAAGGGTTGAGAGACAGACCATGAAGTAACATATAGGCCCAGGGAGGTGTGACCCACATCTGTAATCCCAGCATTCCAGGGACTGAGGCAGGGGATTGGTAAAAGTTTGAGGCTAGCCTAAACTAGAGTGAGACCCTATTTCAAATAACAAAAAACCAATAATGACAATAGCCAAGGTCTGACCTTATTTTGGACAATTTGCATGAATAATTAGATGTGGAAAAACATGGTAGAATAGCTACTCAGCAGAATAGCTACAAAAATGGTAACTATGATCACTTCTTGAACTTAGGACCAAGAGGCAATGTTCACATTTTTGTCTTGACTTTTCTCCATTTTCTGACTACGTATAATAGCATGGGTCTTTTACAGACCTAAAACCAAAAACATTTTTAATAATTTATTTATTTCTATATGCATTGGTGTTTTGCCTGCACGTGTGTCTATGTGAGGGAGTCAGATCCCCTGGAACTGGAGTTCAGACAGTATGAGCCGCTGAGTGGGTGGTGGGAATTGAACCCAGGTCCTCTGGACAAGCAGCCAGTGCTCTTAAATGCTAAGCCATCTCTCCAGTCCCAGCTCCCAGCTCTCTTAATGCAATCTGCAATCTTCTTTTCCTCCTCTTTCCTATTCCTCCTCCTCTTTCTTCCTCTCCTCCTCCTCCTCCTTTTTGAGACAGTGTCTCATGTAGCCCAGGCTGGCCTTCAACTTGATAAGTAACTAAGTGTGACTTTGATCTCCCGACCCTCTGGTCTACACCTCCCTGGTGCTGAGATCAAAGTTGTATGCCACTACACCGGACTTAAACCAATTGTTTTAGTTTTCCCTTTTAAAAAAATGTTCATGTAAATGACTACTTGCTTGCATGTATATATGTGTACTACGTGCAAACCACGTATCTATGGAGGCTAGAATTGGGTGTCAGATCCCCTGGAATTGGAGTTACAAGTGGATATGAGCTGTAGGTGCCTGGAACTGGACCGTGGTCCTCCGCAGGAGCAGCAGGTGTTCTTAACTGCTGAACCAACTCCAGATCCTCACTTCAGAGTGTTAATCTCATGCTCTATGTTAGGATCACTGACGCTGCCAGTGTGGCTGAAACTCTTGTAATGAGCTAGTGTGTTTTATCTCTATAGAAGTTAGAAAATACAGTTTCCAAGCTCAAGTTAGTTTGCTTGGTGCTCCCGAGTCCTGGAGGTTACACCTGGTCCTCCCTGTGCTGTCCATCCTCTTTAAGTGGAAGACACCCTGGGGTGGACTAACTGACATCCCTCATAAGGGTGTGTTGGGGTCCTATCTCAAGTGTGATGGTTCAGATATTAAATGTTCACACACATTCTCATGTTGAAGGCTTGGTCTCTGGTGTACGCATACAGATATGGGGCTTCAGGGAAGCAACCAGATCTGTGTGGACCACTTCATGGAAGGGCTTACAATTTGATGGACACTTAGGCAGGCGGTTAAAGAGAATGGGGCCTTAGGGGCTGCATCTTCTTCCCAGCCCTTCCCTGCACCCTTCCTGGATGCCATGAGGTCAGCAGATTTACTCCCTACGCTGTCACAGGCATGAAGCAATGGAGCCAGCTGGCCATGGACTGAAATCAACAAGCAAAACAACTCTGTCCTACTTGTGATTGCTAATACTCGTCGCCAACATGACTGGCTTAGTAATCACCTAGGGAAGCACAGCTCTGGCCACGGCTGTGACAACTTCCATAGATATGTAATTGGAGAGGAAAGATCTGTCCTAAATCCCTAGAGATGGCTCCTATGGACTGGGGTGGGGTGGGGGCTGCATGTCTTTTCTACTCATGACCCTTCTTCATCTGAGAAAAGTTTATGCTTTTAAATAAGAATGGTCCCCATAGGCTCGTATGTTTGAATACTTGATCCAGTTAGTGGAACTGTTAGGGAAGCATTAGGAGGTATTGGAGCTGATAGCTACCGTGTGAGCTCAGCATAGATACAAACCTGCCAGAACTCAGCAGAGGGAACTGCCTGTTGTGGCGAGCTCTACCCTGGACAATAGAACCCTGATCATCTGATCTCAGGTGTTTTTATTAATATAAAAGCTCCTCAGGTGTTGTATTGATACAAAACTCTGCCCCCTCCCATCCAAAGGCCTATTTGCATAATGAAGGAAACATGTAGCTTAGTCTCATCCCATCATCCTTTAGCAGCTGAGTTACATCACCTTTATGGTGGGGGAGCTCAAGGCCCAAGAGGATCCCACAACCCTTTAATGGCTGAGCTATGTCAGCTTTATGGTGAGGGAGCTCAAAGCCTGAGGGAAGTGTTCTATCCTTGTTGCCTGAGACAGTGAGAGAGGGACCATAAGAATTTCTCCACAGCAACTTTGCTCTTCACCACAATGGCTCTGCCAGGGAGCTGTACAGGTACAACAGAGAGCAGGTACAGGTCATGAGGAAGCAAACATCTGAATTACAGATTTACATAAAGCCAACATGGCAGATAACACAGACTGCCAAGGCTTAGGCAGCCCTAAGTTACATGAGCATAACTAGAAATAAACTTCCCCAACAAGGTGTGGCCTTGAGGAGAAGGTATGTTACTGGGGCTATGCATTCTCTCTCTCAATCTCTCTCTCTTCCTTGTGCTTATAGATCAGATGTAAGCTCACAGCTACTGCCCATGCCTGCCTGCCTGGTGCCATGCTCCCTGCCATGGTGGTCATGGACTCACCCTCTGAAACTGTAAGCACCCAACAAACCGTTTATTCTATAAGTTGCCTTGATCATGGTGTCTTTACAGCAAAAGAAAAGTAATTAAGACACCAAGGCATATAGTCTATAAAATAGGGTATAGCAGTCAAACATTTACTGATGATAAACCACAAAGACATTTCTTTGCAAACAATTCTCTGGTATACATCTAGTTTACTATCTCTTAAAGACAGAAGCAAATGTGCACACTAATGAGATGGATGTGCTTGTTTACATTTACACAAGAAACTGACTCGTGGCGAAATATTCGGAGCACAGGATGGAGGCCATCTTCGGTGTTTCTCAAAGGTGAGTGATGTTTCTGCGTGTTTGTGTGCATGTGTGTGCACACCTGCGTATGTATGAGTACACGTGTGTGTGTGTGTGTGTGTGTGTGTGTGTGTGGCCTGTCTACAAAAGCATACGGAGGCCAGACATTGATGTCAAGGTCTCTTCCTCTGTCACTTTTCACCTTGTATATTGAAACGAGGTCTCTCACTTGAACCCTGAGCTGGACAATTCAGCTGATGCAGCTGGCCAGCCTGCTCTGGGGGCCCTTGTTTCTGCCTCTCACGTTCTGGAGTTTCAGACCCACCATGCGGCCTATCTGGCAGTTAGAAAGCACTGAGGATTCACACTCAGGTTCTTTTGCACGGCAAGCGTTTTATCCAGTGAGCCAATGTAAGGGCAAAGGTTATGTTTTAAATTTTATTTACTGTGCCTAAGGTATCTGCAAAACAAAAAAGCTGGGCAGTGGGGTGGCACAGATCTTTAATCCCAGGACTGGGGAAGCAGAGGCAGGCGGATCTCTGTGAGTTCAAGGCCAGCCTGGTCTGCAGAGTGAGTTCCAGGACAGCCAGAGTTACGACAGAGAAACCCTGTCTCAAAACAAACAACCAAACAACAACCAAAAAAAACCCGAAAAACAAACAAACAAAGGCAGATAGTTCCTGGAATGCTGGGTGAGGCTGTTCATGTGAGATACAAGAAGACATAATCCTGTAATCCCACTTGTCCAGTGACAGATTACCTTCTGGAATGTTGAGTGAGGACTGTGTAAATTCCATTTAGTTAGTCCAATGGCACCAGATGTGCTCCAAAAGTACCGGATATACTTAGTTACTTGTAGGTGAGAGATAACCCAGACAGGAGGTACATCAGGATATATGCTTGTCCTGACTGGATCTGGTAGAAAATATGTAGCCTCGTGGGTTCTGCCTTTATAAGCATCTGTTCCATGTGACTTGATGCCATTTTCTGGGAACTCCAGTATGGCAGGACCACTCCGTAGAAACCTCAAAATAGTCCTGGTAAGACTCCATCTTCCTGGCCAGTATCTAATTAATTTAACTAAAGCTTGCTTCCAATTTGGCTCAATTGTGGTGATGGTCTTATTCTCAACCGGTGGGATTTAACCACCTCCCCACCCCTGATCAATATTTTGATTTTCTAATTATCAGTTCTAAGAATTGTCTCCTTCACGTATACAGTACAAAAAAATGTTTGAGGTCATTTCAGAAATTGTTAGAAATTCTGCCCTAATCCCAGCCCAACATTCACTGAACCATTGTTAATCACCCCCAACCAGCTCAAACAGTAGTTTTTAAAATCAAACAAGCTAACCCAAAGATACATCACTTTGATACATACTAAGGAATGATAGTAAGAGAATATTCAATTTTTGTCTTCTGTTATATTTCTGTAAAAGCAAAGACTACTGCATGTACATAAAAAAAAAAAAAACCCACTGCAATTCACAACACACAACAGTCCTGAGCCTGAGTTGAGTGTTTTGGGCACTGCTCTCTGGTGCCGTGTGGCGTGGGGGCATGCACAGTGAATGCACAGGCTGTCCACCCACCTCCCCACCGTTGCCCACGAGTGGCCCGGGGCCTCGAACATGCCCTCCTAGCAGCACACTCATCACATCCTCCCTTACCCCGCCCTCAGCTCCCAGCCCTGCCTGCTCTTGTCCAGATTGACCGTGACCTAGAGAGCATGACTGTCCACCCAGACTAGAGTAGGCGACCTCCTCTCCTCTTGCCTCCCCGAGGAGGCTCAGACCTCGGTCCCACAGTTCCCCATCTTGTATCTCGCGAGGTCTGTATCTGCCTTCTCTGCGTGGCTGACGTTCATCACCGGCCCTGCCCTCAAACCTGGCTGAAGAACGAGATGTGGTCTTTCCACTCTCCCTCTTCCTAGATACAGGAACTGACATACACAATAGCCCCCTGTGCGGTTGTAAGACTCCCCTGCCAGCCATTACTGAGAAACTGACAGACTAGAGGAAGCCGCACACACTGGAGACCCTCAGAGTTCTTAGGGCCATTGTTCTCCATGCTGAGGACACTCTGGAGGGGTAAGTGGAGGCAGGTTTGCTTCTGAGAATGGCGTGCCCTGGCCACACCCTGTCTCCTGACCAAGTGGAAACAAGTACCTGTGTCTACCACTAGGCCGGTGCACCAGGACAGCTTGGTGGCAATCAGACTCTCTAGGTCTGGTGACTCATCCCTGGGAGGTATGGTGGCTTACCAGCCCATGACCTTCACCTTAGGGGACCGAAGTGGGAGGTGTGTGTCCACTTCCACAACACAGCTCCAGAACAAGACCACCTCATACTACAGACAAGCTCCTCCATGCTGCCCACATACACCTCGGATCACCAGCCAGGTTGACTCCAAGCTGACTCGTCTTCCAGGTTGCAATGAATGAGAGATTCTCAGTCTGCACTCTCCTTTGCTAATAGCACCAGCCTTCCGGGTACAAGAGGCTTCGAGAAGAGACTCAGATATGCTAATACTCATCAAGCAGGCAACCAGATAATGCCTCTCACATGAAGGAACCTGTGAAGGCCACAGGTCATGCAGGGAGAACCACAGCCCAGGCCTGAACTGGTGCTGACACGGACAGCAGAGACCCTGTGGCTTACCCAGTTTTGTGGTTCTTACTTACTTACAGTCTGCATGGTGTTTCCCCAAAGGCGTAGGAAGTGACTGTGGAACAGGTTTGTTGTTAATCTCAGGAGGAAGTACTTAAACATTGTGGAGCTTAAGCATGACCTTACGCTTAGGGTGCATGCTAGCTTGCTCAAGAAGGCAGAGACAGAGAGCAGCCCATGGAGTCTCCTCCATGAGGAGATTTGGAGACCCAGGTCTGTTCTGTCTTGTTCTATCTGCACTGTGTGATCTTGGCTTACATCCATATCCATGGGCCCCTGCAGGGAAGAAGGGAGACAAGGGTGTCTGGAGTGTAGCTGGCTGTTTGGCATGACTAACTGTGCACATGCCTGCTCACTCCCAGTGGTCCAGACTTAGACCTGGACAGCATCTGACCAGTGAGGAGGGGCACTAGCTAAACTACCATCAACAGCAGCAGATGAACAAGGGCGATTTACGGATACCGTATTTCCATACAAAAAGCCACGCTCCCTGGTGTGATACCCAGGCTTCACCCTGACTTGCTTCTCCAACTCTGCTTGCTCAGGGGTCCCTGGAGTCCCATACAGCAGAAGCTGCCTTTGCCCGGCTTAGCTTCGCTGGCTCCTCTGTCTACATGCTGGAACCTCTTAAGTATCCGAGGGACTCCTCCATTCTCTCTCCTTCCCTTTATTAAGTGGTTAGCGTTGAACTCAGGGCCTTGGACGTGCCAGGCTAGGGCTCTGCTACCACTGACTACATCCCATCTCTATTTTTCTTAAGACTGAGTTGCCTAGAATGGCCTAGAATTTGTCATACTCTAGCCTCTGGAGTGGGATGGCAGGCCTGGGTCATCACTCTAGTTTCAAATTTCCAGAGCTCTTGGCATGAGCTTCAGCAAGAGCCGATGTGCTGAAATACTGTCTTCGAGTCTCATTTGGCAGACACACAGTCCCCGGAACTGGGTCCTGATGTCTGCGAAGTGTGGCCTGAACGGCAAAGGGCACTCTAGATGTGGCTACGTCAAAGCCCTTGAGATGAGATATGCATGGTGTTTTTGATCTACCTTATCGGCTCCCAAAGGCGACACCTCCTGATGCCTCGTGTTGAAAGTGGGCATTCCCAGCTGTGCGCTTAGAGGACACGTATACATGTAGCTGGGCTCTGCAGATAGCTCTGACGTAAACATGAAGGCCCTTGGGAGAGAGGAAGAAGAGTCAGAGACACAGCCAATAGTCAGAGGGACAGGAAGAAGAGGCCTTGAGCCAAGGGAAGAAGGCAACCTTCCGGAGTCAGGAAGGGCAGAAATAGATCCTGGGGTGCACAGCCCCTTTCCCACTCTATACCCCTGAGATGACATCATATTGCTATGAGCTGTGATGCTTCCGCTCATTCGGGAACTCATGCCTTCTCCCTCCCTGGAGTGTGTGAGCTGGCATCTGGTCACCTCTATGTTCCTAACTGAGCAATGGGCAGGGAAGGAAAAGTAGAGAGAAGGGGAAGAGGACATAGAGGGAGAGGAGGAGAGGGGAGGGGGGAAAGGAAGAGGAGGAGAGGTAGGAGCAGAGAGAAGGAATGGGGGGAGAAGAACGAGAGGTGAGTAGGGTGGGGGAGAGTAGAGTAAAGGGAAATGTGGAGGGAGAAGGGTTGGGGAGGGAAAAGGGGAGGGAATGGGGAGGGAGAACCTGGAGGTTTTGAGGTAGGGAAGGTGCTGTGGGATAAGGAGGGGCAAGGAGCAGCCAAGGTAGACCCACTGTGTCAGCACTGGATTCTCTGTTCACGCAGAGTAGATCTGCACTCTTCCTAGGCTCCTTCAGGGAAGGCATAGTGGGTCTGCACTCTTCCTAGGCTCCTTCAGGGAAGGCATAGTGGGTCTGCAGTGACCTGCAGCCTTCCTCCACACATCCTTGCTGCTCCAACCCTGTCCCAACAGAAACTTGCCCTGGCTCATTCTGGAGAGTATGAAGTCCATGCCCACTCTGCAGCAAGGGTAAGGAGAGTGGGGGGGGGGGGCGGATTGGGGAGGTGCTGCCTGTCAGTATGGTCCTTCTTCTCCTCTAAGACGGGCAGCCTTACACTAATCAGGATCTGCCCCGCTCCTAGTAACCTCATCTGAACTGTTTGCTTCTGCAGTGACTTTATTTCCAAACAATCACATATTCTGAGGGTCCCCAGAGGACACCACCTACTCAGCACCCCATCTATCACCCCTGGTTTCTATCTTCATGCCTGCCACACTGCTCACCTCTGTTTCCCAAACCTGCTGTGAACCTTTGTCAGCCACGTTGGCTTACACAAGCTTTAGTCATCCAGGTCTTGCCCTCCTGGGTGACGTGCTGGCCAGCAGCACAGCACCTGGTCATGGAGCCTTTCTGCATTTGGCCATATCTGCAGCACCCCCACACACACCTCCACTGCCAAGCACTCATCCTCAACTCCCACCCCCACCCGGCTGGGCTTTTCTCCTGCTGCCCACCCAGGACCCCAGGACCGGAAGCTTCAGTTAGCTTCACTGTGGGCAGCTGCACCAGGCCCAGCTGCCAGAGGGCAGAACAAAACAGCCTGGCCCGCCTGTGCTAAAGTCCCACATCACCAAACTGAAACTAAGCTGTTATCTGACTTCCAAGAAATCAGGAGGTGACAGCCAAGTTCCCCAAACAGTCCCTTCCATAAATCCCCTGCTTTAAGCCTTACCAAGCTAATCCTTGCAGAAAGCACCTGAAGGAAGCAAAGGGAGTAAGCTGAGAGGTGTTAAACAATCCTGTGTCCTCTGCTTCTGCTGGCTTCAGCCTGGCTATCTGGAAAGCCAGACTCCAGCTCCGTCACCCTAGAACTTTAGTCTACGGGATCAAGTGGTGCCTGGTTCTAGAATGGAAAGAAGAGGTAAGTAAGCCTGGGAAGGTGGGCAGAGATCTCTGCATGCCTGGGGCTTGTATCTAATTCCACATTGGTTTCTCTCTGAACACCTGTCCTCCCAGGCTAGGGGCCTCTTCATAACCACCCTCTGCTTCTCCTCTGCCTCACAGGGCTTGGGGTGGGGCATGACCCCATCAGTCACCAGGCCCCAATCCTGTATCCCTGGTCCCACTGTCGTGCCTTTCCCCTACCAGCAAAAAACAAAGAAAGCCGTCTGCTGACCTAGAGAGTCACATACTGAGTCACCACTCCTTGTAAGCCAGTGACATTGCCATGACAGATCTCATCAAGCCCTCAACACCAAGAGACCAGCTCCCCATTCCCACCTTCCCACCCCCCAGTCCCCAATATGCCATCTTCCACCATCGACCTTGTGCTGTGACTTTTCCTGAGATGTGAATAAATGTCCATTCACCCCAGGTAGGGCAGTGACCAGAGACCAAAGAAACCATTCCACCGAGTCTAGACTAGAGAATCAGTGTTGGGGTTAATTGTAGGAGTGTGGGTGACAGAAAGCCATCACCGAAAGGCCCACTGCAGGCTAAGTGCACTTGCCCGCCACCAAGACTGATCATTTGAGTTCAATCCCTGGGACCCACATTGTAGAAGGAGAGAGCCCGCTCCCCTAAGTTGCCCTCTGACTTCTGGATGCATGCTGTGGAGTGCACACTCACAAGTCAATAGTTTTTTGCTCCAGTTTTTTATAGCCTACTCCAGCAGGATTGGGGACTCACAGAATCTGTACTCCTGGAGCTCCTTGCATGGTTTGCAGGCATCTCTGTCTCCTCCCCCCAGCAACTGCTTATAGTTTAGATTATCTTGATGATGGCTCTTGTGAATTCCTAAACCTCTCGAGCTTCCTGAGCCTTGTGCTCCCTCCACCCCAAGGCAGACTTTCCCATTTGGAGGGCAATGAGGACCAATGAGGACCGTCCCCCTTTGAAAACCATTGAATCCCCTGAGAGGAAGCCTTGCCCCCTTGTTCCTTGTCTGTCCCCAATAGACTCAGTGACCAGAGTGAACCAGCTCAAGCCCCACAGCTACTGGACTTGCTCTTTCTTCCCTCCAATTCTATTACCTACCCCCACCTCTTCGTGACCGTACCCTTCAAAAGGGCACATATTTGTGACATCACTGCCACCTTCCCTCCCAGCTGCCCAGTCCCTCCCCTGGGATCCTAACCCAGGCTGGCCCCTCGTCAAGTGCTGATGGGACTGCGGAATGGTGTGGCTGCCTTGGGAAGCGGCGTTTCCCGTAAGATCTTATAATTCCATTCCTATCAGTCTATCTAAGGGGCACGGAAATGCGCCTGGAGCTAGTCTCGGGTCCTGACTGCGGCGTTATTCGTAATTGCCAAAAAGCAGACGCAGCCCAACCTTTCATCAATCAGTGAACAGAGGGACAAAATGCAATGTGCCTGCCTGCGCAATGGAATGCTAGATAGCCACGAGAAGGAACAAAACCTCACTGTGCTACAACACGGAGACATCTCAGAAAACATCATGCTGAAAGAGAACCAACAGCGGTCACACAGCGAATGGCTCTGTTTACAGGAATGCTCAGAACAGGAAACCCACAGAGGCAGACAGGAGCTTTGTGGTGGGCAGAGGCTGGGGAAAGCTGTGTGTCTTCTGAACATGTGAACAACTCCTCTCTGGGGACCTTGACTGAGAGAGCTGTTCAGGGTCACTTGCTAACAGGCGCTACTGGGTGTGAAGTATGACTCCAGGAGGCAGCCCAGGGCCTGGCAAGACGGCTCAGTGGGTGAAGACTTGGGTTCAATCCCCGGGACCCACACGGAATTAGAGAAGCAGTTCCCACAAGTTGTCCTCTGAACTCTACCCACACATACAAATAAATAAATAGGAGGCTGGAGAGATTGCTCAGTGGTTAGAGACACTTGCTGTTCTCCCAGAGGACCCCAGCTTGGTTCCTAGCACCCACACGGTGGCTCACAACCATCTGTAACTCCAGTTCTGGAGAATTCTATGCCTTCTTCTGGCCTCTGTGAGCACCTACATGCATGTGCTACACACACATACATTCACACACACATGCACAAACACACATTAAAAATGAATCTTTAAAATCCTTAAAATCAATCTTTAAAAAATTAAAACTGAAAAAAAAAAAACCACATACACTTCTGCATAGAAAAAGTATCTGGAAATGCTTACCCTGAAATCTTAACAGCAGCTTCTGCTCAGTGGCTGAACGAAAGAAGATGTGCTGTGTGTCCAGGTGTGTTTGTGTGCATGTGTGTGGAGGTCAGAGGTCAATGTCAGAAGTCCCCTCTCCACCATTTTTTGAGTCAAGGGCCCTCTCTGAACTCAGAGTTCACTTTTTGGCTAGATCATCCAGCCACCGAGTTCCAAGTGTCCTTTCTGTCTCTCTAGTACTGGGGTTTCAGACATGTACTCGTGCATATGTGAATCTTTATGTGGGCTCTGGGAGGGCCAAACTCTTTTATTCTTGTAGCCCAAGCAAGCGCTTTACTGAATGAGTCATGACTCAGACACAGATGTATTTTCTGAATAGTCTACAGTGACCATGGGACAAGTTTATATTAAATAGTCAATATATTTCCTTATCTACTCCATTTCAAGAATATAAGCCACAGATTATTATTGCTATTATCCCAGACAGAATGGCAAGGATAAAGGCAGTGGCTGGCTCACTTTAACTGTGTACTCTCCAGGTGAGTTCTCAGTAGCTTGGAGGGTCCTGCAATCAGCACACCTGTAATGATTAACAATGATTAATGTGAAGTGATACAGGGAAACACCCAGGAGCTCCATCTCAAAGGCATCTCCCTAGCAACCCCACTGATTCTCAGGGCCGAAGAGGTGGCTCCTGATCTCTCTTTTCCAGTATGCATATAGAAACTAGTAGACCTTAGGATAATTGGATGTCATTTTTGATAGGCAGGCTGCGTCTCCAAGAGCCTCCGTTCAGACTCTTCTCTACCATTAACCTTTGCAACCTTCACTAAGTGAATGTAAAGGTAAACTGCTCATGAGCCCTTAGAGCCTGTAGCAGCCCCCATGGAACCCCAGGGAACCAGACCATAAGGTATCCTTCATAGCCCTAAGGGCACACAACAGCCACCTTGGTTTAGGACCACAGCTTGCTTTGTCCCAGTGCAACTGAGATGGGCCAAGCAGCAGCAGAGGCTGGGCTGCGTTAATACTGGCTTGGGTAAGCAGAAGGGGCAATCAAGTGAATAGTTGGTAACAGGTAATAGAGCAATTGTCTGAAGACATCACTTGCCCCTCTCCTTCCCACACCAGAGGCAAGCAACACAGAAATCCACAAAGTATTATTAGAAGCTCCAGGCGTGCCCATAAGGACTATAAGAACAGAAATGATCCGCGGGGCAGTCTGTAAAGACAGGCGAAGTGGCCTCAGAAAAAGGAACCGGAATACTGCTCAGGACTCACAAGACAGATGCATAGTGCTGGTGGCTGGGTGAAGGGTCTGAGCGGCAGCCTATCCCATCAAACCAGCTTCCTGCAAGTGACTGATGCGTTTGTTCCTTAGGGCCAAGTTTCCTGTGAGTGATGTGTCTGTCCTTAGGGGCAAAGTTGCGTGTATTTACACAGGTGAAGCTTTCTCAACATCTACAGAGAACCTGCCGCCGATGATGGGTGGTAGAGACAGCACCTGCCACATTCCACGGCAGACTCAATGCCATTAACAACTTCCAATCAGCTGGAGCTGGGCAGCTCCTCCTGATTTTTGGGGTTGAAACATGGTAACCCATGTTACCATAACACATCATACAGTACTGATGCCCCCCACCCCCACCCCGAGCGTGTGTGCCCGGCAACCTTCACAAGCTTGGACAGGCCAGGTGTGTAAAACAGCCAAGACCCAAACTGCAGCTTTCCTTGAAGTCAAAACTGCTTTGAGCCCTTCTGAACAACGCAGACAAGCGCCGATATGGATTAGATGGGAATGGACAGGTTGTGAGGCAAAGACCTTGCTGTGTCATGCAAAGCGACCTTCCCCATGAAAGGCCTTCTTAGGAGGGTGACTTTGTCTTACTCTTTTGGCATGGAGCCACACGCCTTACCTACGGTCACAGAGTGCCCTTTCAGGTCTGCTCACGAGCCCTGTGGCTTTAGCCCGTGGGGTCTCGGCTAGGGGGCATCCCCGGATTGGTCTATGAACGTTCAGACCACCTGCAGCCAGCCAGGCACCTGAGCTCAGCTCTGGGGCTCCCGGGTCTTTGGAGCATTCGGGTTTGCGCTCCGTTCGTGCGCCAGGACCCTGGGGCAGGAGAGGACCCGAGCGCGTCCGCATTCTTTCAGAAACCGAGGTCGGGCAGCACATTGCAGGGCAGGGCAGCACAGGACCATCTGACCCGCGTCCCGCCCGACCCGGTGCCCGCCCTGGTGCCGATCCGGGCAGCGCGAACCCGCCTCCAGCACGCGTGCCGGGCACCAGCCCCACCCCACCGGTGGCGTGTGCACACGTCATATGGGCCGCCCTTCCTCCATTGGCTCTTGCCGCCTCACCAGACCCAGAGCGGACAGGCGCGCGGGCAGGGCGGAGCCGCTAGGAGACACGCCCCCCAGCGGGGCGCGCGGGCGGCAGATAGGCTCCGTGGGGTCACGTGTCGCTGGCGGCGGCCCGCCTTATAAGCGAAACCCGCGCTGGGCCACGGCCGCTCCTGGGCCGTCCGGGCGCGCTACGTGTGGTGTCGTGGCGTGTGCCTCTTACGGTGCGCCTGGCCGCCGATGCCCAGGCTGCACGACCACGTCTGGAGCTACCCAAGCCCCGGCGCTGCGACGCCGCACAGCCTCCCGCGAGGCATGATTGCGGCGGCCCGCTGTCCGCAGGGCCCCGGAGCCCCCGAACCCGCGCCCCGGGGTCAGCGAGCAGGAACGGCGGGATGCGGCGCGCGGCCCGGCAGCTGGCACCATGATCTGGTGCAGCGGAGCCTCGTGCTCTTCTCGTTCGGCGTGGTCCTGGCCCTGGTGCTCAACCTGCTGCAGATCCAGCGGAATGTCACCCTCTTCCCGGACGAGGTGATCGCCACCATCTTCTCCTCCGCCTGGTGGGTGCCCCCGTGCTGTGGCACAGCAGCCGGTGAGTGCCCTTTCTTGTTCTTGGAGTGGGGCCGGGTGGGGAAGGACACGTCAACTGTTAAGTCACCCTGGGTACAAGAAAGGGAGGACAAGAGGGTAGGGAGCCCCAGACGCTGGCGAGCGACTGGAGGAAGTTGGAGGGACTAGTGATGGAGATGAGGTCAGGAGATAATTGGCAGTTTAAGTGGAGGAGTCGCAGCTGTCTCGCAGAGCCAGAAGCCAGGATTGGCCGCCTGGAGAACTGGTGAGGGCAGCACCACGCGGCCATTGGCTGCCTGAGCAAACGTGCTACCCCGCTGGATAACTGAAAACAAACCGTCACGTGCGCTCAAGAGGCAGTTGCCAGGGGACCGACTTCTCCATACTTCCTTCTGCTGATAGTGAGTGCTTCGTGGCTAGCAGCCAAGCCTTCTGGAACTTCGTGGCCCAGTAGACTTGGGGCAAGAGGAAAGAAGGAGCCTTTGGGCCTAAGCACACCTATGGTGGCATCTCTCAGGCCCAGCGAAACTTGTGACAGTGCGAGTCTTTTTTTTTTTTTTTAATCATTTTGCTGTTTTTACAAAAAAATGTTGAATGATCTCAGCTCAACAGATCCATGAATACTCCTCGATACACATCATTTATTCAAAAAACATCTGTCAGGTGTTTCTGCCCCTCGGCACCGCTACTCTTTGTCCGGTGTAGGTGGGCAGTAAGTATTAAGTCCTGGTTCATGCTTTCTCCAGTCTAGTGAGATGCGCCTGTTACCTGTGGCCACCGGACAACAGGGCAGCGCCTACCTGCTTTGAAACCAGCTTTTATCGACTGCCTCCCTGCCCTTTATATGCTGTGCTTGGGTGCTATGCTGTAGTTGAGTCACGGGTTAAATGTGATATGCAGGGTACTCACTGTTGATTCCCAAGGCCGGCTCTCAGGCTCACCTGCAGCATCATGGGGTTCAACCTCAGGACAGCTGTGTGCTCCTGCCAGGAGGGTCAGTGTAGCCGTGGGGAAAAGTCATCTTTGTTCTCAGAGCTCTCTTATCATTTTATGGCTATACCAGTTGAACACCCTTGGTTGTTTTGGGTGAGGGGTGGCCTCATACGCGCTAAGCAAATCATCTGCCACCAAGCTATTACCCCCCCCCCCAGCACTTAATAGTTCTTTGGGAAATACGGTATAGATTTGAAATTCTGTTTTTCATTCATGTAGAACATAATAGTTTGGCTCTTGGAACTTGAAACTTGGTCTCCAACATGCGCCATTGTGTTGCGATGGAAGTTTTGAGGATTCCCAGGAATATCTGAACCGGTTTCTCTTATCTCGGTGTGTGGCTGAACCTACATCTCTGTCACCACTGACAGGCTGGATGCCTGCATTCGTACCTGACAAGGTGGAATGGGAGCCTGGCTCTGAGTGGCTTGTGCTGCAGACAGCCCCTTCCTTCCCGTTTTTTACGCTCTTGGTCTCGTCTGAAATGCCCAGCTTGTCACTGTCCAAATGCTTAGGAGTCTGAGTCTGTGTCTGAGACAGTTCCTAACTCTGAGAACCACAGAACCTCATCCCTCTGTGCCCTCCAATTTACTTACATAACCCTCATTTCACACATGAGGAAACAAACAGGAGGAGGCTGGCCACCCAAGGGCAGCCCGGGACTGACAGCAGAGCCCTTCCTTCCTGGAGCCCTGCCCTCTCCACAGTGTGAGGCTGGCCTCACTGGGGCCAGGCAGGTCAAGGCCAAGCTAAAGCAGCATGGGGTGGCTTCTCCACAGCCTTTGCCTGCAAGGCGTCTGCACGGTAGTACTTTGTGCTACAGGTAACAAACTGCCTAAGCAAATAAGTGGTTTGGATCCCGCTAATAATGGCCACGTAAGGACTAATTTTAGCCAATGTATTCTAATCCTGTTTTTGTTTTGTTTTCTTTAAATAGCTGTTGTCGGCTTACTGTACCCCTGTATCGACAGTCACCTGGGAGAACCACACAAGTTCAAGAGAGAATGGGCCAGCGTCATGCGCTGTATTGCCGTGTTCGTTGGTATCAACCACGCCAGTGCCGTATCCTCAGTTGGTGTCTGTGTCCAGGGTATCATCTGCGTGTGGCAGGGCACACTGTGACTGTGACCAGACATCCATGTTCATTACTTCATCCCTGTTCTTACAGAGTGTGGCTCAGCTTTCACCGAGCAGGGAAGGATTCTGCTGTTCAGTTCCTAAGACACAGCTGGGCTAATACCAGAAGCAGAGCGGTCTCTGCTCCTCAGTTACTGTGGCTTTCTGGACTTTATCCACCCTCCCTCTCTCTGGCCTTCTACCCCACTGACATGGTGATTCCTGTGGTAGAGAATTAGTAAGATCTTGCTCCTGTTCTGTCACAGAAGTCAGCGCTGGTCAGAAGGCCACTCTGATAGTGCTGACTGGCAGGCACTGACTTCCCTACTTCTGCCCTCCTGCCTGGGGTGGCACAGAGACAACATGGGGGTGGTGCCTGCTTATTTCCACTCTTTGAAAAGTAAGGAGGGAATAGAATCAGTGTCTCACAGCTTTCAGAAAACCCACTATTTAACACCAGTGCTCTGGGCGTGGTCCTCCTGGGGGGGCGTCTCAGGTTTGTTCACGTGCCATCATAACGGGTAGTAAGTTACTGTGTGATAATGCAGCCTGTGAGTAATTCTGAGGTTTAGTTTTTTTCTTATTTTTAGTTAAATTTTCTCAAGTTTACTTTTCCTTAACCTTTGGATCACTAGAAACTGGATTTTGCCAACAACGTCCAGCTGTCCCTGACTTTAGCAGCCCTGTCTTTGGGCCTGTGGTGGACGTTTGATCGCTCGCGAAGCGGCCTCGGCCTTGGGATCACGATCGCCTTCCTAGCTACGCTCATCACTCAGTTTCTTGTGTATAACGGTGTCTACCAGTAAGTGTGCGTTTAAGACGTTACTTTGCTTTTGTAAACGCAGATGTTTTTGTATGTTATTTGGCTTTTAATCAAAATAACACGAAAATGTAAAAATGCTTTTCCTCAGCACATCTTAAAAACTCAGAGGAAAGTCTGGTAGCCGTAAACTGTGTCCTTCAGATACTGGATGTTAACTGTGGCTCACAAATGTCTCCTGGGCCCCAAGTTGCATGGGTAGCTAAGGCTGTCTTGTCTTCTCCCTAGGTACACATCCCCAGATTTCCTCTATATCCGTTCTTGGCTGCCGTGTATATTTTTCT
This sequence comes from Cricetomys ansorgei, assembly GCA_026225945.1. Lineage (NCBI taxonomy): Eukaryota > Metazoa > Chordata > Mammalia > Rodentia > Nesomyidae > Cricetomys > Cricetomys ansorgei. The sequence continues at coordinate 3,478,022 of JAMJFZ010004042.1, forward strand.
CAGGAGGCGTCACGGTGGGAAACATAGGGCGGCAGTTAGCTATGGTAAGTGCAGTGCCCTCTGGGCTCTTCAGGTCCATTAAGTTGACGCGTACTGTGTTGGTGTATGTCTCATTCAGGTTCACTAGCAACATTTGTGGGAACAGGCTGTGTTAAATATAAAAGGATCCCTAGAGGGGGTCTTCCCTAAGTTACAATGTATAGATTGTAAACGCTTGTTCTTGCTGGAGAACAGCCAGAGTTTCAGGATGGCTGTGTGCATTGCAGCTGTGCCCTGTGGTCTCTCTCAGTTCAGGTGTCCACTAGGCAGCTACATTGTCAGTTGCTCCCTAGCACCTCCTAGTAAAATCAACGGGTGCAGATGGTGCTGGGGTGGTGGTCCTCAGCTGGACAAATCAGGGAACAGCTTGAGTCAGCAACCGCTGCCCTACCAAACGGCACCAGAACCCAGGCACCAGGAAGGTGCCCTCCAGAGGGCTCTGGAACACGGCTTGAGCACTGTGTAAAGAGACCATCTTGTTGGAGCACAGCGTCCCTTCTCCCCGGAGGAGAAAGAGGTGCCACCTCCTGACATCCAGGGCCACTTTCCAGGCAGCTGGGCAGCTGAGTTCAGACACTTGTGGCAGGTCTCCTCACCAGGCAGCAGTTGGCTTTGACCCATGGACTTAAGTAAAGTGAATTTTACAGAAAGTGACTAAGAAAGGGCCATTATGCAGAGATGAACTCCAGAGCTTTCTGAGTGCTTATCTCAGTACTTCGTGCTATTTTTAAACAGTCATGTTGACACCCACTCATGAGAAGTTGAATTTGAAGGCCACTTGGATAACTCACAAAATATAAGTTATTTCTAAAGGGCAGGACTTGCGGTGCCTTTCTTTTCTAACCCTCTACAGATCCAGGCATGGCAGAACACGCCTATAATCCCAGCACCCATGCTGAAGCCTTCCTGCGCTACATAGAAAGACCTTGTCTTTGTTTTTTGTTGTGTTTTTCAACACAGGGTTTCTCTGTAGCACTGGCTATCCTGGAACTTGTTTTGTAGACAAGCATGGCCTTGAACTCAGAGATCTGCCTACCTCTGCTTCCCAAGTGCTGGGATTAAAGGCATGCACCACCACTGCTCAGCTTAGAGACCTTGTCCTAAAATGCTAAACCAGAAAGAATGCTCCATCTCAAGTGAAAAGATGCCACGTCTCCCTCCCACACTCCCCTCACAGTATGCCTAAGTGGTTATCAGTGGAAGGAAAGGACTCCCTAGTGCCTTGATATTTGTCCATAGTCTAGCAGAGAATTCCTTGGGCTTTTGGACTAAGTTGACCTCAAGCAAGGGGTTTGGAGTTTGTGATCTCTGGGAGGTGATGTGTGGAGGCCAAGGCTTTCTCCTCCTCTTAGGAAGTCAGCGTGCCTGGGGAGGAGTGGATGCTCTTAAGTGTGCCGGTGGTCTACACCTAGAGATGACTGGTACTAGAGAAACTGAGCTAAGCAGGCTTTCAAGACTGTCTAGGAACCTTTGCTGCTTTCCTAGTGTTTGTCCTCTTTGCTCTTGCTGTAGTTCCCTGGAACATGAAATCCTGGTTACCCCAGGAACTCTAATGTTGGCTTGCTCATAGCCTTCTAGCAGTTTCTTCTGTGTGGGAGTTTTGGTTTTCCTTATATGCCCTAAAGCAGTCTTGTCATCGGCCTGTTTTATAATCTGCAGTTGTTGCTGTTTGTATTTAAAAACTTTCCCCAAAAAGTAAAGTCTCAGAGTGCAGACAACAGCCAAATGTATGCCAGCTTCTTGTCACCTCCCCCCACAGGGACACCAACAGTAGAGCTTGCTGCCCTGCTGTTGGGTTCAGTTTGTCTCTCCTGTTGTCTGCTGACAGAGCTGAGTCACTGAAGACATATCTGCAGGTCACTGACTGCTGTCGGTGTCCATTGTTATTAATGGAGACCTCAAGCTGTGAAGTAGAAGCCATGATTAATGTGTTTTAAATATGGAACTTGATGTTTGCCCAAGTGTGTGCAGTTTGAGCCTTACTGCTCATTAATATACCATCTGGCCCTTTAACAGTATAGCACATACCTGTCGTTCATCCTGCAGATGGATGTAAAAACAGGTATAAGCAAGTTAATGTATGTCCCCAGCACGGTCTTGCCATTTAGGACACACTGCGTAACCAGCCCCGCGTCCCAGTGAGTCTCGGCCCACTGGTGCTTTCTCGGGTCTTTTGCCCTCATACTAGCACAGACCTAGTTTTAGTTTCCTGAAGACTGCATTCTAAAGTTGTGTTTTGTTTGTGGAATCAGTAAATAGGTAGCATAATTTGGTGGATTGATTTTTTTTTTCTTTCCAAGTTACTTGTCAAGAGTCTGACCTGGGTCAGGTGTGGTGGTTCATGCCTTTAATCCCAGCATCCAGGAAGCAGAAACATGTGGGTCTCTTGTGAGTTCAAGACCAGACTGGACTGTACTCAAAAACAGGAAAAACAAACGAACAAAAAAGACCTACGCTACTTTAAGTTTGTTTAGAGCCTTCCTGTGTCAGCTTTTGGGGAAGCGTGTTTTCTAGAAGGTGTGCCACACTCCTGGGTGGCTTTACTCGGAGCCCCGTTTCTGTCCGTCACTCATGGTTCATGGGATCTTAATGCCATTCTCTAAGAATGGCTGCCGAATGTGGGAGAGCTGAACCGAGCAGGCGGTCTCTGGGCTCCTGAAGGACGTGTGAATCGAGGCTTATCGCCTGCATTGGCAGCTGTGTTTGCTCTGTCTAATCAGCTCTACCAATGAGACACCACCTGCACACGGTCGGCCCTGCAGTCCTGGCAATAGCAGTGGTTCCCAGGCTTGAACTCCTGGTAGGACACGTGTAGCTGAGGCCTCAGTTCTGACAAAGACTCCAGCAGAAGCCACCTGCCTTTCCGGCAAAATAAATCTGATCTAACTAGGGCCCTAATTGCACCAAGTAAGCCCTTGGGTGCACCTGTCCTACCTTGTGGGTGGCAGTGTTTTGATAGTGCTGCTTCCTTTGACAGGTAGTCAGACATCTGTCATTGTCTGACTCGTGCATAACAGGCTTCATAAAAGAAAGGCACGAGCAGCACTGGATAGGTGCGCCTTCACAGGTGAAGAGCTAGGTCTGCAGCCTCGGCAGACTGAAGGGCAGTGGTGGAGCTCACCCTGAGCCTGCCACCGTCCCCAGGCAAGGGAATTGTATGGACCCCAACAATTAAGGCTTTGAGTACTGAGTTGTCTTTCTTTTCCCACACAGGGTGTTCCAGAAAAGCCTCACAGTGACTGAGCTTCAGCGCACGGTTCAGAGCGGAAGCAGGATGCGGAGGCACTGGTCCTGGGTGTGATGAAGACGATCTTTTCCCTTGATGTTCCATTGAGACTGGGCTGATGAGAAATGACTCCTGAAGAAGTGTTCACTTAGTCTAGACGAGCAAACGGAGCCAAGGACTACTCACCTAAAAGTCTTACCTTGCTCGCTCACCCTCACACCTGTCTGCACTGGAACGTTCCATCCCAGGCTGTATGTGAGAGTGTGGGGTAAGGGGGCCAGTTTCCCGAGTATTAGATTTCATTCATCATTCAAAGCAAGTTGCCATATTTCAAAGCCTTGAATCAAAATGAATTACCGACTAGCAGTTTTGTGTCAGTGCCCAAAGGAGAGAGGTTGATGGTGCTTAACAGAGATGAGGTATGGTGTAATAAGAATATTTATCCAGAATTAAAATATAGGGTTGTGTAAAGGGGGGGAGGGGAAAGCAGCAGTGAGTTGGAGGAAGGTCACGCGCCCAGTAGGTCCCAGTGCAGCCACATCTCCAGGTCACGCTCAGGCAGGCGCCCACGTGTGCGTCTCACCAGTGCGGGAACTATGCTTTTCACTGCCAGGGGGTTTGTAGACAATCTTACTGAGAGCCAAGGGCAGCACAAAGTCAGGATTCCGCACTGTGATGCTGGACTTTTCACCTCAATTTAAATGAAGTTTTATCCAAGATCTGGACCATCTCAGAGTAGCTGTCTGTGCTGTTTCAGTCGTAATGAGCCGAAATTGTTTCTCTGTCACTCCGGAGTGGAGAGACCTTTCCACAGCCCTATGGAGCTTGCAATCTGTGATTGCCTTGTAAGAGGTTGAGTGCGCACGTCACTGCATTAAACACGCGGTGTCCTGTATGCGTTGAATGGCATAGACCACGTGGGACCTAATTTGCAAGTATTGGGTCTTTGACTTCAAGTGCAATGTGTATGAAAACCAATCTGAGCCTTGTATTCTCTTAAATATTTATTTTTATTTTTTTTTTTTTTTTTTTTACCGAGTGAGCTGTTCCAGATAAGGGTTCTCGGGTCATTTCAGAGCTGCGTGGAGGCAAGCTCAGCAATACTGATGTGTGATGCTCCCTCAGCCACACCCTCCACTGCGCCCTAGTCCTCTAACATACTCCAGTTTTGTGAGTTTAGTAATTTTTACTTACAAATTTACCTTTTTTGTATTCTGCAATATAAGTGTCTTTGGTTTGTTTTGAATTCTGTGGAACTGACTGGATGAAAAGACTTGTTTCAAGCAGAAGTTGGTTCCCGGGCAGAACGGAAGCCCGGTGCCCATGTGGACACTCGGGTTTCGGTTCACTCACGCGGCGATCCTCATTGGGGTTTTGCTCCTTTTGTTTTGAGGAAAATGTCTGGAGTAAGCCTTGGTTCTCCGAAACTACTCTGGTTAAAAGAAAACGGGTGGTTCTAACTTTGGAGCGATCCTTAATTTCCTGGAAACGAAAACTAATGATTGGTTCTTGAAAGGAGTTCTTCAGCTAAGACTCCAGTGTCTTAAGAAAACCAGAAGCGACTAAAAGAAAAGCAAGTGAACCTTGGTGATGTACTTGATGGTATACAATGACTATTTTTTTTTCCTCTTAAACTGGAAATAAATCTATTAGAAGTAATGTAGCCAAAAAAAAAAAAAAAAGTGAATCTGAAGGATGTTTTTGCCAATAGTTTATAGCAGTTACACTGAACCAAAGTTTGTAAAAAGTTTGATTGAGTTTGTAAAAATGGTGACTAGTACCAGCCACATTCACACCCCGATCTGAACACCCAGTGAGGTTCACGTCCATGCTAAGTTTGCAGCGTTATGTTCTTTTTGCATTCTTCTTCTTTTTTTTTTTTTTTTTTTTTTTTTTTACTTTTATTAAAGGTTCAAAACCAGCTGTTGCCTTTCTGAGTTTTTCTTTCTGAAGAGAGCAGCAATTTTGCTTAGGGTGTTAGGATTTATGAGGGAAAGGAAAGGGTTTTTTAGTTCAATGGGATTTTGACACAAACCTTGGGAAGTTTCCTTTGAGGGTGTTTCCTATGCGGTAGGAGCTCAAAGGAGCCAAGCAGAACCCGCCACTGTCCTGACCCTTGCTGCTATGTGGAATGAGGCCGGTTGGTCACAGAGTGCTCACCAGCTCTTGCAAGCTGCTGGTGTCAGGGTTTAGGGTGGAGTGACTGGCTAAGTGACTAAATGCAGAAAAGCCACCTTTTGTCCTCCCTGTGCTGGAAGAATACACTCTTACTTCCAGAATAGTCCCGCCATGCTTAACACAGCTTTGATTGCCTTGAGTTGAGTACTTTCAGCACCAGAGGCCCTGTTGCTTTACTGCAGTTGGCCCAGCGCACTGACTGACCCATCCAAGACGAGGTTGGTTCTGAACATGACAGTGGTCAGGACGGTGGTGTACACATTCTCTCAATGGAGGCCCAACATTTGTTGGAAGGAACCCAGTGTATGGTTAGCTCCCTCCGGTAGTGAAGCTCACCTAAACTTGTGTTTTGAAGGTTCAAACTTTCTCCAGGTTTTACTGCTCTTTGCACAAACTACCATTTCATGAAAGGCAAGGTAGGAGATCCACAAAATATTCCCACCCCACTTCTCACAAGCCATTTGAGAAGGGTGTGTCAATAGGGGCTCGGGATTGGCTCCAGTGACTTCATTTACCAAGCTCTTAAGATCCCCGTGCCGTTACATGGGATGTGTGTGACAGGTTTAAATTATGGGCACTGCCTGTAGGTTCAGAAAGCATGAGAAGGCTGGTTCACATTTGCCTGCCTTTCCTTTCACCCCACAGAACCAGCGCTCTTCCTGGAGCTTCAGGTTGTCTTTATGATAATGAAACCACACAGCAGATAACAGCCTTGGGGTCACCACAAAAATCAACAAAGACTCAACTCAGCCTCTACAGTGTGCCTGCGGGAAGCTAGCCTGCTCCCAACCCATCTGCCTTCTTGCTTTCTCTTGGGGTTGGAGGCTCATAAACAGGCAACAGACTGCAGAGGTTTTATATTGTTAGACAAGATAAGGGCCCAGAAATAGATCTGAGTCCTGATACCCAAAGAATACTCTGAATTTTCCCTTTGCTTCTAAGACATACCTGAATTTTAAATTGAAATAATTGGCAGTGCCTAGGACGAGGTCAGCTTCCCCAGTCTTTGGGGAAGAACTGCCAATTCAAGAGGGATCTTCCATCTTGAATCTGGATGGGTCCATCTCACAGACTAGGGACTCAGAATAAAAAGGGGAAACAGGAAGCCAGCTGAGCGCCCCATTCTGTTCCCTCTGAGAGAAGGTAAGCTGATAGCTGCTTCCCTTGCTACCCCTTCCCGGACCATGATGGCTTGTACCCTCACACAGGGTACAAACCCTTCAAGTTGCTGTAAGGTATTTTATCACAGCAATGAGAAAGGTACCTGATAGCCAGATAGTCAGCAAGACACCCTCCATGGGACTCAGCACTTTATGAAGCAGCGATGTCTGGCTGATGTCCCCAGCAGGCTGCAGTCCCATGTAAAGAGAGTCAGCACTTGCTTGTCCGGCACTGTGGCCCGTGCTAGTTGGAAGAGCTGAGTTAATGCATTCACCAGGCCAGCCTGCAGCACACACTTCTGAGCTCCTGTCGAGGCAGGGGCAGCATGCCCTGTCCCACTGTCCTCACTGCCAGCAGCCTGCCAGTCACTGCCTTGGTCTGTGGAACCAAGAATGTTGAGTCAGCCGCAGAGCAGGAGTGCAGAGGGATGTGGAGGGTCCTCCAGGGATAAAGGTACCAATGCTTTCTGCTCCGTGGATCTGTCCTGGAATTTCCACGCTGCAGCGTGAGACCTATCTTCCCCAGGAAGGGGATTGACTTAGCTTTGGGCACTCCATTCTCTGCAGCTGCCTTGGCGGAGTGTCTGTCAGGTTGACTGGCATTTAGCCCCGAAATTAAGGGACTGTGAGGGAAGGGGCTCCCTGGACAGCATTTGGTGCTGACATAATGGCTGTCGTTAGAACTTCCACTTGCCTGCCACCCTCTCGCAAGCGTGGGCCTTAGGGTTTCCATCTTTGAGAGAAGCCCTGTTCCTTTTGGTAGATGATGATGTGCTATCTCCCAACTGCTTCCAGACTTGATCTGATTCCCTCTAGAGGCCTGCTGCACAGCGAGTGTCCCCCGTCCCTGAGTCCAAGTGGTATAAGAGCTCTGCAGTCAGCCTTGCTCCTGGCAAGTCGCTCCCTTACCTGCTCTGTGCCAGGCAGGAGAGATGCACGAGTCTATGCTGAATTAATACTCTTACACCTTGCTATTCATGGCCTCCAGGAATATTCTTTAGGAGCCATCTGAAAAAAAAAAAAAAAAAAGCCCAAGTCATCTGAAAGAGCATCACAGGTTCAGTAGAGTGAGCACAGCCTCACCAGATTAGAAAACATGCCCAGGCCTTGGAGGAAGTTCCGTGCCTGGAAAAGCCCTCCAGCTCAGTGGAATCGAAAGCAGAGACAGCAAATGCTGGTGAGCGGCCAGCTTTCTCCTTTTCCCTTTACTCACTCCAAGGATCCCCAGCCCACAGAAGGTGCTACCTACACTCAGGGTGGGTCTTCCCTCCTCAGGCACATTTAAGGAACACATGCTGTTGTTATTACTCATCCACTTAAGATACTTAGGGAAATATATTAATGAACACTGTGTACCAGATGTGCTGTGCCCTGCAAGTTTCAAGTGTCTGCAAAATTGGTTCTTTCCTGGACTGGCACTTGGAAAAGCCCACTGGGTCCAGGGAGACACAGTGTGGACATCTGGAGATGTTAAGACTCCCAAATGAGACATGACTTTGGTGTTTTAGTGGTCCCTATACTTCTCAGCCTAGGTATTCAACGGAATGATGTGAATGCAGAAAGAATAAAGAAAAAGGAAGGAGGGAAGGGTTTAGTTCGAATGCTCAATTGAAGGGTGTAAGACAGTAGTGGAGTCTTCGGGCTAGCTGCTAGTGTTGGTCCTTGGCTGTCAGGAACATCAGAAATTCCCAGGCTCTGGGTTGTCTGTGAAGGAAGAAGGGAGCCAGGTCCAGGAAAGTGTCCCTGTCTCAGGATGACTGGCCTCAACTTTTCACTTAAGAGCAGAAGTCTGAACCCTGTCCCTCTGCAGATCTCACTGTACATTATGGGTTAAATTTGTTTTCCACACCTAAAAAAGAGGTTCAAGTCCCAACCCCCAACAGCTCAGACACGCTTCCAATAAAGTTCTTTCATGGTACACATTCATTCCATCAGTTGTGTTCCTCTAGAGAAGCCTGATTCATGCAAGGTCACTAGGGTGGGCCTGATCCCACATGGCTGGTGTCTTTATAATGGACGCAGAGGAGATAGTATGGAGCCCTAAGGTTAGAACACCTGTGAGGACAGGACTGAGCCACGCACTCGCAAGCCATAGGAGGCCAGAACCTGTCTGAGCTGTAGAGGCATGGAGCACACCCTCATTTCCCAAGGTAGCCCAGCCTTCTCACACCTGGACCTTCAGCTTCTGGCCTCTGGAGAGCCAGCTGGTGCTATGTGAAGCTCCCAAGAGCAACACAGCTTGAAAGTGAACCTCACCTGATGGGCATATGACTGGGAGGCACCAAGGTTATCCTCAACTAGAAGAGCAGTCATGATGTGTGCTAGGCTGAATGACTGTGGAGACAGCCAGGAATTCATGGGGCCTTTGTCTGGATGGACCTCAACATGGAGGGAAGGAGAAAGAGAGGAAGGAGGAAGGGAATGAGAGAAGGGAGGAAAGGAGAGAGGAAGAGGAGGAGAAAGGTTGCTTGGCTGATATTACGGCCAGCAGATCACAGAGAGTGATGTCCACCCAGAAACAATCCAGCCTCCACCCTACCCAAGGGGTTCAAGCAATAAATCCAAAGGGACAGCCCTGGGGATGGTTGAAATGGGGAGCCAGCACTCCAGGGATGAAGGTCCCTGAGGGCCACCTGGCTTCCTCTTCTGGAGAGTATTCAGTTCTCCAGAAGACCGTGAAGGTGTGAGGAAAGATATGTGAGAGATTTTCTATCAAAGATGGCCAGGTAAGAAGTTGGGAGAGATGCCCTGTCCCGTGGGACACTCATTGAGGCAAACTGTGTGGTTCCCAGCCACAGTGTGGGAGAAGAGGCTCTGTGGTCTCTCTGTGCAGGAAACATGGATGCTATTATAGCTAAAACCAGGATTCAGAGCCCAAGGAGTCAGAAACAGAACTGGCTCCCTTTGTGAACAGGAAAAAGTTTGCTAATCTTAGTGGCTCATATTTTAAAATCAGCAGCAACCAGGAAGGGTTTTGATCCCCAGCCCTGGGTGTTCCTATCCAGATCCACCAGTATCCTTTTTGCCCTTTGCCTCCTTGAGCACCTGAGGAGGTCAGAGGAGAGCTGAGAGCCCAGTTAGAGGCACCTTGTTCCTTGACAGCCTTGCCCAACTCCAGCCATTTTGATGACAAAATCCTTTGCCTTTGGCCTACAGCTGCTCCTCCCAGGAGACCCACGATCAGATCACATCAGCAAAAGCTTTAGAGATCACGTGCAACTGCCGCTCCATCACCTTTACAGTTGAGGACTACAGATGCCTGGGGGAGGACAGCGGCTGTGTCTATCCTGCCCATTCCCAGCTCCTGAGTCCAGTCCCTGCTTCGGCTATTCCTCCTGCTATGACCCAAGCCATGACCTGTGGCCCAGACACTGTTCCCATGTTCCCAGGGAAGCCATTACCCTGGATTTTCATTGACCTCCATCCCTGTCATTGGGCAGTCTGTTGGAATGTTTCACACCATGAGTACTGTGTGCCCCAACCCACTTCTAATGTTGTGGTCCCAGGAGTCCCTCGCCCACCTGGAGAGAATCTGTCCCCTTTCTAACAACCTTCTGGTGACATGTTTTGGAACTTTTGGCAGGCCAGGCCCTTCCTACTGCCAGCCTGGCTCTGAAGATATCTCTGGTGCTTTGTGATCTAGGCAGCCTCGGCACAGGCTCGGGAGTTCAGCTCCCTCTGATGACGTGTCACATGCTGTCTTGCTCTTCCCCGCTGTTCTTTCCTCTCTACAGTTGAAAATGTACCTCCAGGGCTTCTGAAAACCCCAGATAGATCCTATGAGGAGTAGTCAGAGATGTCCTTCCTAAGCTCAGGAATGAGGCCAGGGTCCACCCACAGCCATGTGAACTCCAGTGATGCTTCCTGAGCATCTCACTCATGTTATCTGGAAAATGAGGATGATAACGGGACATGAACTTGTGATTGCACAACAAGCATGTGCACTCAGCAAATGTTAACTAGCGTCACCATCATCATCACCATCATGGTCATCATGTTCATCTGCCACACCACACCATCACCACCATTATCATCATCATCACCATCATGGTCATCATGTTCATCTGCCACACCACACCATCACCACCATTATCATCATCATCACCACCATTATTACCAACATCATCACCATCATTACCATCATCACTATTACCATCATCATCATCACCATCATGGTCATCATGTTCATCTACCACACCACACCATCACCACCATGATCATCATCATCACTATGATCATCATCACCATCATCATCACCATCATTATTACCAGTATCATCACCATAATTATCATCATCTCCATCATTACCATCATCATCATCATTATTGCCCATCATCATCACCACCATGGTCATCAGCACCATCATCAGTACCATCATCATCATCACCATGATCATCACATTCATCGGTCACACCATCATCGTTACCATCATGACTGTTATCACCATCATAACCACCACCACATCACAATCTTAACCATCATCATCACCATCATCACCATCGCCATCTTTACCTTCATCCCAACCACGACCACCATCACCACCACCGCCACCTCATCACATCATCATTACCACCACCATCATCACCACCCTACTTACTCTGCTTTGTTTGCTTTGCCTCTTGGTCCTCCACCAGGAGCCGCCAGAAGAATTCCACAGCTCCCGTTTCCAGATCCCATTTTTCCTTTCCAGGATCACCAGCCGAAGCATGGGGCACAGCTTGGGTTTTCGAAGAAGTGGAAGCAGCAATCTTTCTTAAAACAGAGAAGCAGTGCATTTGTCTTTAACCACCAGCTGCCATCCACCTTCCTAGCTACCTATTTAAACTGTTCAAATATTGAGCTTTGTTTTTATGGTTTTTTAAACAGCAATATAAATATCCTTGCTTTCTGAAAACACCAAACAACATCAAAATAGATTAGGTAAAAAGTGGAATTCTCTCTTCCCACTTCTCAGGAGCAAATAGCATTAATAATACAGTGTGAAGTCTCCTGGGTATTTTAAATTACACACACACACACACACAATCAAACTAATAGATACATGGCAATGGTGGGAGTTTTTGAAAGCCCTGTGTTTGGTTTATGTGGAAGTGAGTGGGCTGAGTAGGTACCTTCCCTAAGAATAGGGATACATAACTGCTGTGGTCACACTGGGCTCCTTGCCCTGTGCTACTGGCTCTCATTAGATCTTGTGTTACTCTTTCACTCCTTATGAACAGGCAAATGGCTCCACAGAGAAACAAGGCGTTCAAGCACAGTGTCCTTTCGAATGGGAAACACAGTCACCTCCAATTCACAGGAGATAAGGAAAAGGAGGAAGCTGCTGCCAGAGGCAGGGCCATGTTTCTCCAGGAACCAGGAGTGCTCATTACTTCTACTTTGCCATGGGCCAGTATGACACATTTCCCTGTCACCTTTCTGAAAAACCCAGGTGACCAGGAGAAGGATCCCTGTAGCTCATTGGAGCCAGCCAATTGGAGCCCTGCGTTCAATGAGAGACCCTGCCTCAAAACAATAAGGTGGCGAGCAACCGAGGAAGATACCAGAGGTTGATCTCTAGCCTCTACTCAAATATACTCACACATGCTCACACCCAGCATATACACACAGACACCACACACAAAAAGACTACTATTTAAAAATGCCCCACATGTCTCTGTGCAGCGAGCTTGGTACCTACAAACTTTAAGATCAGAGGAAACATCTGTATCTGGTTGTTTAAGAAGCTAACGACAGCTGGGTAGTGTCAGTACACAACTTTAATCCCAGCACTCAAGAGGCAGAGACAGGCAAATCTTCAAGTCTGAGGCCAGCCTATTCTACAAAGCAAGTTTTAGGACAGCCAGGGTTGTTGCACAGATAAACTTTGTCTTGAAAAACAAGAAGACAGTCCCACGGCCCACGCTCTATGGTGGGTTCAGCATTTTACAAGCTGCCAGGAGTACTCAGGGTCCTAGCTTCCTCGTGGTCTCCCAGAACATGTTTTCTTTCTTTCTTCTTTTTGATGGTGCTATCCTAACAGTGTAAGACAGTACCTGATTGCAGTTTGGGTTTGACGCTGAGGATCTGTTCATGTGTCATATGTCATCTTTGGAGGTGTGCTAATTCAAGTCTTTGGCTCATTGTTCTATTTAGTTATTCAATCTTCTAGTTGAATTGTGATATATATTTATAGCTCCAGGATACTAATCTCCCCTCAGATGTTAGGTTTTCAATTTCTCTTTCCCATTCCATAGGTTGCCTTTCATCCTGGTTAATCTTCCCTGTCAAGTGAATGGGCTTTGGAATCACCTAGGTGACACACCACTGGATACATCTGTCAGCGTGTTTCCAGAGAGGCTTAACGGAGAAGGGACTCACCCTGAAGATGGAAGACACCATCCCACGGACTGGGGCCCTGGACTGAATTTTAAAAGGTGGGAGGAGGAAGTGAGCTGATATCTGGCACTTGTCTCTTTTTGCTTCCAGACTGTGGATGTACATGACAGCCACATCACGGTCCCACTGTCAGGCCTTCCAACCACAGTGTACTGAACCTTCTTAATCTGTGGGCCAGCGTGAGCCCTTCCTCCCTCAAGCTTCTCCATCAGGCATTTTGCCACAGCAACAAGACAACTAACTAACTTGTCTTCCCATCCCGTTGACTGCACATTGGTGCCTTGGGGTGTCTTCATTTGGTGCAATCCCATTTATCAAATCTTTGTTTTTATTACCCATTTTTCTGGTGTCATATCCAAGAAAAAACTGTCAAGCCTAAAGTCAAGCTCTTCATTTTCTTTTTCTAAGAGTTTTCTAGTTTGGGGTCATGTGTCCTTGTTTGTGTCAATATTTTTAGCCTATGGTGTAAGGCTAGAACACATGTACTCTTTTGCTTATGATCATTCCGTTTCTCCAGAATCAGTTATTGAAACTTCTTGTCCCCATCCAATGGTCTTGGCATCATTGTCACAGACATTTGACTGCATGTGCCAGGACTGTTTCTGGCCCCTTTGTTCTCATTTTGTCTGTATTTGTTCTTTCCACTGTTACTACCTTGATCAGTGACGGTGCCTTGCTGGTATGTTTTAAAATCACGATGTGTGAATCCTTTATCTTGGCTTCTTCTCTTTCATGATCATTTTGGCTACTTGGGCTCCCTCGAGATTCCACATGAATTTTGGAATGGCTCTGGGGTTTTGCTGGTGATAATACTATGCCCTGAAGGGCACAGCGACATCTCCATGGTATTAAACCTTCAGTTCAATACTGGGTGATGTCAATCCTGAGCACCTGTTCATGTGGGCTCTAGAGACGTCATTCATTCATGAAGAGGCTCATCGGGTGCCTCCAAGTTCCAGGAACTGCCCTTGAGAAGGTGAGCAAACTAGAGATCCTGCCTTCTGGAAGACCCTTAGAGAAAAGAGACACTAGACTGGGAAACCAGTGTAAGGAAAAGAGCAGCCATGGAGAATGAGAGAGGAGCGTAGGAGGACAGACTGGGATTTTAGATAGGGCTAGCTTAGCCTATGCTCCCTGGAAAATGGTCCAAGGTTGAGTCTTTCACGCTAGGGCTTTCTCTCAAGGATCCACCCTCAGTCACAGCAATGGGGACAGGGCTAGGGCAACTCAACAGCAAGGCAGCTTCCCAGGCTAAGGCATTGCTAGTCTGACTGCTACTTGACAGACAAGCCACAAGGCTGATCAGGCACTCCACCTCCTGGTGTCTGCAGTCTGCTTGTTTGACAGTCCTGCCCCAGACTGTCCCTCTTAGAGAGGATCTGCCCCAACTTGCTCCATCCTGTGCTGTTGGCTCCATGTGGTTATCAGCATGCTTGGCATTAGGTGGCCACTGCAGAATCTGGTTCCTGTGCCCTGATAAAGATGGGAGGAGTAACCCAGGCATGTGCTGACTAGCCGCAGCCTGGGTACCTCTCAGCAATGGGAATCAATCTCTACAGTGTGCAAAGACAAGCAGGTAGCTCTAGTCTGAGGGACCAGAGAGGCTGGGGTTCAGGAGGCACAAAAGAGAACTTCCTTCATTCTGGACTGAGAATGCCTCACTTTTACAAGTGGTGTGCTGTTTTATAGACTAGAATCCTTCTTGAAATCAGGGTCATCCCTGATTGCTCACCTTAATGAACAATGTCAAAGCCAACCCACGAGTCTGCAGACCCTGTGAACACCTGACTATCTGAAGCTACATCACCAGAATAACAAGTTTTAGATGGGTCGTATTTACTCAGCTCATCTCAAAACAGGCTGAAATTCCCCTCTGGCTATGCTGCTCCTGTTTGCCTCCCAACACCGTGAAAACCTGGTACCTTGCCAACACAGGTTTCCTCCTTTGTACACACACGTGGGGGTGTATGTATAGATGAGTATGTAGGGGATGAGCACACACATGCACATGCATGCTGACACCACATGCTCTGCTCTGTCACGCTGCCTTACTGGCTTGAGACAGGGTCTCTCAGTGAAGCTGGAGCTTGCCTGCTTTTAGCTAGCCTGCTCCAGTGAACTTCCTGACTCTTCCCGCTCCAGCAATACGGCCAAGCCCTTTAACATAGGTTCTGGGAATTCAACTCAGGTCCTTCAGATCACACCACAAGCCCTCTCGCCCACTGAGCCTTCTTCCCAGCCCCAGTCTTCCTCCTTAAAGCAGCTGCCAACATAAGTAAATGCAGCTCCCGGTTTCCACTCTGTCGCTGTTCAGAGTGTTTTCTCCTGCTTATTGACCGTGTGTGTTTCCCTTATGAATTTCCCATCAACCCCTTTGCCCATTTTTCAACAAGGAAAATATCGCTATTTACAGCCCATCTGCAGATAAGGGCTGTGTGCTCTTTGCCTTTGAGATACGATGACAGGCCTAGTGTACACTTCCTCTTCCTCACTCCTGAGAGTATCTGAGCTAGACCAGCAACTACCCTCCAATGTTGCATCCTGCTTTTATGTGCCTCTCTCTTGCTCTAAGACATCAAACTTTAATTTAATTTAATTTAATTTGCAAGGTCAAGTTTAATGAAGATAAAGTTGACCATATTTCTAAAATATACCAGGCTCTGTCTGTCTCAGGAAAGGAACAATTCAATTCCCTTCAGAAAAGACTCTTCTTATTTTAAAACCACCAGCCAGGCAGTGGTGGCACATGCCTTCAATCCCAGCACTCGGGAGGCAGAGACTGGGAGATCTCTGTGAGTTCGAGGCCAGCCTGGTCTACAGAGTGAGTTCCAGGACAGACAGGGCTACAACGGAGAAACCCTGTCTCGAAAAACAAATAAACAAAACAAACAAACGAACAAAAAACCAACAACAACAAACCCAGCAGGACGACCCTCTCAGCTTTATAAAGGTAACATACAATGTCACAATGTACAGCCAATGGGTGAGGACAGCCACGAGAACATGTTTGCTGGACTAGAAGTTCCATTGTGGGTGGGATGATGGGAGCACAGCAAAGAGAAACTGGGTCTGAACCAAGAACTTGGAACTGGGCAAACAAAGCACTGTCTCTCCTCCCTCCTGGTGCCTCCACCCCCACCCTGATCTTGTGGCTTCTGAAGAGTCATGCTGGGCTGTGCCTCGTGACTCATGATCTTGGCTACACTCTGTAATAAAATCAACAGCCTTGAGAAAGGCTGAGAGGAGACACCAGGTGGGTAGAGGCCTCTGAGCAGCTGAACAGGGTGCCCTCACTGCCAGAAGAATGCTGAGGTTTGTCCAAGAGTCTGAAAGATCATCGTGTTATAGGAACTAAGGGTGATTGCCTCACAATGCCACTGAGTGATGACCTGTGTGTCTTTTATGAGGCCCTGAGCTGAGACCACCCTAAGACTGTCTGGATTGAACTGGGCACAGAACACACAGGGTGGTGACCATACACAGGACAGAATGGGCTCCCAGAGCACCTAGCACCTTTGCAGGAGTCTGGCTCCTTCAGCCAGGCAAACCCATGAGGTCCTAAGGAAGGGCGAGTTCCTGAACACCACACCTAAAGAGCACACTGTTCACTGCATGGGACTCTCCATGTTTCCCCAGTGTCCTCTGTGTAACTAAAGCCACAGTCACTCTTGGTATCCCTAGCTGGTTTATGGTTAAAGTACTCTAATAGACTCTTGTCCTGATGACCCTTAATTGTCAAGTTGATACAGCCTAGAGTCATCTGAGAGGAGAAACCTCAGTTGAGAAACTGCCCAGATCAGGTTGGTCTCTGGGCATGTCTGTGGGAACCGACTGTCTTGATTGTTAATCGACATAGGAGGGCCCAGACTACTGTGGGCGGCACCATCCCTAGGCAGAGAGTCCTGGACTGTATAAGAAAACTAGCTAAGCATGAAACTTAAGAGAACTAAGAGAATGACCCTGCAAGCAATGCTCTCCATGGCTCCTACATGCAGGTGCCTTGGCATCCTTCAATGTGACTGAGTCTAGCAAGTATAAACCAAACAAAACTTTTCCTCCCCAAGTTGCTTTTGTGGAGTGTGTTTTATGGCAGTCACAGAAAGGAAACTGCAATACCCCTCAACAGAGCCAGTGATTTTAATACAAGCCATCAAGACAGATGCTAGAGTTACTGCTGTCATTATCAAGTTATGATTTACTTTAAAGAACTGATTCTCCATGAATGGAATCTCTACCCCGCCCCACCCCCACTCTCAAGAGCTTCACATCCCAATGGCTAGGACTCCATCCCAGGGGCTGAATATGCCCTGAATATCACCTTACACATCAAAGCAAGGTATTTGCAGATGTGGTTAAATTAGGGCTGTCCAAATGTGGGGTCTGGACTCTGAGGTTCCTAGATGCAGCCTTACAAGGGCAGACACAGGGCTTCGGCACTGACACATACAGAGGAGAAGGATATGGGAGTTTACAGCTGAGGTACCTGGCAACCCTAGCCTTGAAGGCTGGAGAGGTGCAGCCAGAAGCTGAGCAATGCTAGTGGCCACCCAAAGCTGGGAGAGGCAAGGAGTACTCCCATGAGCTTGCAGGCATGTGGCCTGCCAGCACTGTGGATTTCCCGCCTGCAGCCTATAGGAGCAAAGCTGCTGGGGTTCCACACCCGGAGCTTCTGGGGACTTCCTGCAGCAGCCACAGGTATAACAAACACCCAGAGCACATGCCACCCCTCCAACCACCAATGTTCCAGGGCAAGGACTGTGGCATCGTGGAAGCTAGCTCTCAGAAAATCAGTACACCTCTACAGTCAGGCTTTGAGTCTAACCTCCAGCTCTCGTGATGTTAGGGCTACCATGCAAGGCCCAGAGAGTAGTTTCTCAGTAAAGCCAAGAGGACCCAGAATATTTTCATTGCTTAGCATGGAGGCCACGCAGGGTGTCGTGTATGAAGTCACTTCCCAAACTGTAAAGCACTTGCAAATGTAGATTGTCCCATAGTGGACAGCAACTTTGAAGGACTGGAGAAATGGAGACTCTGGTTACTTTTTATCCCTAGAACTCGAGACTGCTGCCATCGATATCAGCGGTCCTGGAGGAGAAGCTAGAACTTTGGTTCCCAAAGTAACCAGAAGAGAAAAGCTGGGGGTGGGGGTGGGACGGCTCAATAGCTGTGTGAACAAATAACAGCAGGGTCCCGGAAGAGCTACTTCCACTTAAGAAACAAACTTACTTTTCCAGAGGGTGAAAGTTCACGAATAAAAATCCACAGATTTCCTCCAGGGTCCATGTGAACGTGCCCTCCACAGTGCTGGCCATATTCTGCACTACTCTCTCTCTCTCTCTCTCTCACACACACACACACACACACACACACACACACAGACACAAAGTCAGTCAGCAATCTCCCCCTAACTCTACTTCCCAGTAGTAGGGTCACAGGCCTGGCTTTAACATAGGCACTGAGGATTTGAACTCAGATCCTCACATTTGTGTGACATTATTACCCTCTGCACCTCTCCCCAGCATCTATTGCATAACTTTGCACCATAATATTTTATGCATCATAATATTTTTAAATTATAACAAATACTCGGAAAAGTTTGCATGCCAATCACATCTCTTGACAACCCAGGGTATTCCTGCACTTGCTACGGCTGGCTGCTTTCTTTTGTCTCGGGTTCTCCTGCCAGTTCAATTTATTTCCAGGGCCCACCTGGGACCAACATGGTTTCGGGGCATCACATTGTCATTACATCGTCACCCACCTTTCCCAGCGCACACAGACTAAGGGTAGCAAAGTGTCAGCTCCCTTGTTAATGTTCCATCCATGCCTGGTATTTCCATCGGGCCAGAGTAGCCCCCTCTAGCAAGAGACCCCAAGAGGATACGGGTCACAGAACAGAGGGATGCTTCCTGGTTGTGTGTCAGGCAGAAGTGTGTGATGAGGCTCCAAGCAGAAAGCCATGGACAGAGTTTGGGCCACAGTCTCCTCGTAGGCAAGGGACACGGAATGCACTTAGCACGGTGCATCTGTTGACCCCTAACCCCTGGCCCCATGTGGTTGTGTCTAGTGTCAGGGTCTTTAAAGGGTGATTAAGTAATGAGCCCTAACCAATGCAACTGAAAAGATTAGGACACAGATGCACACGGTGGGATGACCATGTGATTCATAAACAGCAAATACCATCTAGGAACGAAGGAGAAAGGCCTCTGGAGGAACCAGCCCTGCTCAAGCCTTGGTCTCAGGGTTGCAGCCTCCAGAACTATGAGAGATGAGTGCTCTGTCTAACGGGCCTGGTCACTGAAGCAAGCCCACATCCGGGGCCCCTCACACTGCTCTGAGGAGAAAGGCTGCATGTCCCAGCAGCTTCTGAAGGGAGTTAAGAAATGAGGTAGCCAGGGTGTGTCCCCCACCTCACTCCTGTGGACGAAGGGATGGCATAACTGGGTGGGTGGCCATGTGCGTGGGCTTCCAGAAGTGTGGGTCTGCTGACCATGGTGGCCGCAGGTGCTGTCGCGGTCTGGCTAGTGGGGTCTGTGACTGGGCAAGGCTCACCTGGCTCACTGGTGAGGATCCTGAAGGTATAAGACATTCTTAAAGAAACCGACTCTTGATGGATGTGGTGGTTCACACATTTCCAGCACTTGGGAGGCAGAGGCAGGCAAATCTCTATGAGTTCAAGGCCAGGCTGATCTATTTAGAGAGCTCTGGGTTGGCAGGACTACATAGAGAGATCCTATCTCAAAGAGAGGGCAGGGAGGGGATTCTTGGGGCTGAGGGAATGACTCAGTAGTTAAGAGAGATTACTGCTCTTACAGGACCAGGTTTGGCTCCCAGCACCCACACCTGGCAGCTCACACCTGCCCATAACTCTAGCTTTAGTGGGATGTGACACCTCTGGCTTCCATGAGCATTCATTTTTATATTACACAGACATACCTTCGTATACCTTAAAAATTAATCCTTTTTTTTAAACGAAATTGCTTCCTTATAGGAGAAACAAGATGTAGCTTAGTTGGTAGAACAGTCTAGAAATTTCATCCTTTCGGCCTATGCCTTCCTCCCACCTCACGATGAGCACGCCAGCGAGGCATGACACCAGTATCAAGGCTACTGCTTAGTGCTGTGGGGATCAGGCAGTGGTGGTGGGGAGCCATGTTGGTTCCTTACACGTGGTTGGCTTTAACTTTCTGCATAACTGATAGGCGGCAGCTGGAGGTGTGGCTTGGTTGGCAGAGTACTTGCTTAGCATGCACAAACCCACGGTTTCCATCCCCAGTACCACACAAACCAGGGGTGAGTGTGTTTGTGATCCCTGCAGCTGGCAGATCAGGCAGGAGGATCAGAAGTTTAAGATCATCCTCAGCCACGTGGGAGTTTAAGGCCAGCCTGGGCTTAGAGAGCCTATCCTATAAAAAGAGGAAGGTATATTGGGAATGTTTTATTCCTTAAAGATTTACTTTTATTATGTTTGATTATGTCTGCGTATATGCAGGAGGGTGAGGGGTATGTTCGGGATGTGAGTGCAGGTGCCTATGGACTAGAGCATCCGCTCTCTGCGGAGCAGGAGTTACAGACCTTTCTGAGCCACCTGACATGGGTGCTGGGAACTGAATTAAGGTCCTTTGCAAGAACATTGTGTGCTCTTAACCACTGAACCATCTCTCCAGCTCTATTTTGAGTATTTAAAAAATTCCTCCAATATAGCTCCATCTAAAACAGTTTTCTAGTCTGGGGTTTGGGACAGCATCCCTGCAGCAGTTTGTACTATATTGAAGAGGGGGCATCTGGTCCAAGAGCCTCTCTACTTATCCCTGTGCTATACCGGGATTGGCACAGGGAGAAGTTAACTACACTGGGCACAAGGCCAATCTCTGACCAGAAGAGAGAGGTGAGACTTGGGCCTGCCTGCTCTTCATGCAGATACGTACTCACAGCAGCGAATTCCTGGTCACCTCCATTGTTGCTACCATTCACTGCAGTTGAAGATGCCCCTGCTTTCACCAACGTAGTTTTCAGAACACAGCATCAGCGCCCCCTGGTGGCCACAGTAGCAGCCTTGTACACACACACCCTCCCCCTAGCTGAACAATGCCTCGTTAGGGAAAAATGGGAACCAGGCAATTTTTAAAAGGCAAAGTTCAGCAAGAATGTTACATATTAGCCGGTTAGTGGCGGCACACACCTTTAATCCCTGCACCCAAGAGGGCAGAGGCAGGTGGATCTCTGAATTCGAGGCCAGCCTGGTCTACAGAGTGAGTTCCAGGACAGCCAGAATGCCAGAGTTACAAGAGAAACCCTGTTTCAATAAACAAACAAAAAAGAATGTTACATATGATCTGTTCTCTCTATTACATAGAAGCCAACCTGGTCTTATGCAGTGCGCTCACTGGAGGTTATGTGGCTGGGTTCCAGCCTTGCTAAAAATGAAGGTTTGTGCGGGGCCAACACATACGTGGTCAAAATGCAAAGCAACAGAAGGTCAGATTTAAAATGCAGCAGAAATAGCCGCGATGCACCAGATCTGTCCTAGCTCCCTCACAAGCTGCCACTGGCCACCAGCTCACACCCTTGGGCAACCAGCTGTTCCTCTGATGGTGCAGGTGAGCCAGATACATCAATGAAATACCCCACCTGGTCAGCCAGCCCTCCCAGGCTCCTTAGAAAAGCGAGCTCTTGCTTTTGCTCACAGTTGGGAGGCACAGCTGGAGGAATCAAGAATGCAGGGCATTGTGGGTGAGGTAGTCCAGACACAGAAAGGGGGTGGGTCAGATGGGAGCCAACACCTCCCACCACCTCTATGTTTGGACCCAGGCAGATGCCTTCAGAGACTCCAGCTGTTCAACCATTTGAATGGCTTGGTACAGAACACCCTTCCTTTCCCAACACTGCCTATTATTGGGACCTAGGAAGAGAGAAAGTACTTCTTCCAGATCTTTTGAAGCCAGCCAGGTAGGAAGCTTTGCCCCCAGGGCTCAGGTAAAATTGCAACAGATGCTTCGGCTGCTGCCAGGATGAATTTGTAAATGAGTCACTTCAGAGGTAGGAGCTGTAATGAAGGAAAATGTGCTTTCTCCCATCATCTGTGAGGTAACAGCTGGAAGATCGATCAATAAGAGGAGCACGCACATAGAGAAGACTGGAGTGTCTTCCTGCATGAGAACAGCAGGCGCACCCCTCAAGATGACTGTGGGAGGGAACAGAAGCCTCTCACTCCTGTCATAACTACTGTTCTGCGGCTTCCCTGTATCCCTGGTACCAGAGGACAAGTCAGTGGAAGGTGACACAAAAAGCAGAGCTGCCATAGAAATTCCTGGGCCGGGGAGCACTTCAAGGAAAAGAACACATGCCCCCAAATGGTGCCTATAGGCCGCAGTCACCATGTGCAGAGTTACACCATGTGCACAAATGTAACCGAGTGTTGGAAAGATCTAGCACTGGCAGGAGATGGCAAGTGGCTTCTAACAGGAGGTGTGGCCATGTGAACAGCCCTGCCAGGCCCTGAGCCAGCTGGTTTGTGGCCGAGTAGCGATCAGAGCTAAGCTGAGGGAGATACAAAGATCCTGTCAGGGAGATTCAAAGGTATCTTCCCAACTCCAACACCTTTGCTGCCACTCGTACCCGCATGGCCCGAGACTCCACCCCTTTCCCACGAGGGGTTCCACTACATCCCAAGTGCTACTGTCTGAGCATGCTCCACAGTTCTCTGCGGCTGACTCAAATTCTAAACCTATCCTGAACGTCATGACTGGGGCATGCCACTGATGCTTGGTGGGTGAGGTGCACACGTGCTGTTGGACAGTCCCCAGCCATGTGAGGACAGTCCCCAGCGTGTGGTGGTCACCCACTATAACCTGTCCTGAAGCTCTAGGTACCAGAGTACAGCACTCAGCCCACACACACTGTATCTTACATGTTTTGCCTGCGTGTGTGTGTGTGTGTGCGTGCGTGTGTGTGTGTGTGTGTGTGTGTGCGCACCGTGTGAGTGCAGCGGCCAGTGAAGGTAGAAGAAGGCATCAGATCCCCTGCAACTGGAGTTACATATGTGAGCCATCATGTGGGTGCTAGGAACGAAACCCAGGTCCTCTGCAAAAACAGGAAGTCCTCTTAACAGCTGAGCCGTCTTTCTAGCGCTGTCATACACACCAAATTTTGAGGTATCCATCCACCTTTTTTTAAAGCGTTCAGAGGGGCTGGAGAGACTGCTCAGCTGTTAAGAGCACTGGCTGCTCTTCCAGAGGACCCAGATTCAACTCCCAGCATCCACATGGAGCCATACAACTGTCCATAACTCTAGTTCTAGGGCATCTGCCACCTTCTGGCTTCTACTGGCACCAGACACACACGGTACACAGACATACATGCGCGTAAAACACTATATACATAAATTATTAATTTTTAAAAAATGTCTAGAGAATGCAATGATCTTGCCTTTGTTATACCAGTATTATATCTGGTTGTTGTAGCCCCAAGCCAAATATGACCCTGTCTGTCCTAAGGCAATATAGATGTGTCAGACACACAGGGGAGCCGTATACAGGTTTGAGATGATGTCACTGTGAGCCAGGAGCCACCTGGAGGGAGGCCTGGGACAAGTCTTAGCATCTTCCCTGGCATGGCCGACAGTTTGACTTTGGGCTTCCAGCCGTGGCATACAAACAGGAAGTTCCTTTGTCTAACCACATCATCCACGGTCCTTGTCACGGCAGTAGCTGGAAATGGATCTGCCTTACCCCAACTTGGACACCTGTCACCCCAACACTCTTTGTCTCCACTCTCAGTGGTTTCTGGGTCCATCCGAGGGTGCAGTGGGAGTGTGGAAGAGAACAAGGCAGAAAGGGCCAGCGGGTCTCCAAGACCACGGTGGGAGGACCTAGCAGAGATTGAGGCCGGTGGCACCTCCCAACCCGGAGGGATCCAGATAGCCTCAGCTGGGATACAGCTCTGTTGCTGGCTCTCCTCCACTCTGGCCCAAGATTCCTTTCCCAGGGTGAAGGAGCCCCTGTAGCATTTCCTGGGTGTGGTCCAGCTCCTGCTGCTGGGACAAGGCAAAGATGGCCTGGTGGGGTGCTCCTCCTCTTCACAATTAGTCAGTGCAGTGCTGTGCCTGATGTACCAGTGGCATCAATTCTTCCATTTAGAACCCCTTAGGATCCCTTGAGGTCCTTGTGAAGAAACTCAGTCATCAACCTCTAGTAGCTAAAGGACCTGTGACTGGCTGGCCCCAGGACACCAGTGACAGTGACTTGGGAACCCCCAGGCTCATATATCTTCAGCCTCTTTGCTCTGTCCTGTGTGCAGGATGCAGACACAAGAAACCAGGAGGCCCCAGGGAGCAGCTCACCGTGGTTAGCATCCCTATGCAGGTACCGTATACCTTGAATGGGACCAGTGAACTCACTTCCTCCAGATTGGATGAGTGACACTAACAAGGAACCACAGTCATTGGCTGTCACAGCACCAAGGATGAGGTCAGCTCTGACACTCATACACTGCTTCACCTTTATGACAGTTCCAGGGATGGAAACTGAGGCTCAAAGAAATCAGAAAATAGTCAGGCCACACAGCTGAGATGGGGCAGAAGCACACACTTTTACCAGATGAATTGGGGACAGTCACTGCTACCTCTCCAGCATCCCAGGGGATAGAGGAGGTTCCCCAAAGCTGCCATGAGGATCAAATGAACCAAATACAACCTGGACTTCTGGGAAGGCTGTTCTGAGGTCCAAATAGGCTATGGCTGCCAGTCCACATGGTCTAGACCAGGTGGGGCCAGCCCCAACCATACTCTGTGTCCACCTGCAAAAGGAACTATTTGAGGGAGACTCACCTGGACATGGGAGCCCCTTCAAGGTACCAGAGAGCAGGGAAGACAGCTTGAATAATGACTGCTCATGCAGAGTTCTGTGGGCAGAAGTGCTGGGCCTGTCTGCATGTGCATCTGCACACATATCTGAGTGTGTATCTGCATATGTGTGTGCATAATTCTGTGATGCATGTGTATATTTGTGCATGTGTATGTGAGCATGTATGTGTACATCTGTGTGTGCGTAACTGCATACTTAGTGTATTTTGTATGTGATCCTGAGTCTGCATGTGGATCTGGATGTACACATTCATGTCTGCATACGCATATGCATATATTGTGT
Source organism: Cricetomys ansorgei (assembly GCA_026225945.1). NCBI lineage: Eukaryota > Metazoa > Chordata > Mammalia > Rodentia > Nesomyidae > Cricetomys > Cricetomys ansorgei. The sequence goes on from JAMJFZ010004042.1 coordinate 3,503,149, forward strand.
CTGGTCATATGTTTACATGTCTATGTTTTGGATGTGTCTGTGCTCCATGTATGTTCATGTTTCTGTACTCACGTATGTTCATATGTCTTGAGTATGTTTGCATTTTCATATGTATGTACTGTCAACATGTGTGTGCAATGTGTATTGTATGCATGTACACACATCTACATGTATGTGAATGCTTGTACACGGTGTGTGTGTGTACACAGCGATGTTACTACTCCTCATCTTCCCCCCACACAGTGAAAAAAAAAAAATCTAGCCCATACAAAGGGAAACATCCATTGTCTTCTCGTTAGAGAGTCCGAGCCACACATCAGAGCAGGTGCAGCATTATCATTTAATTTGTCTCTGTGCCACTCCTCAGGTGGCAGCCATTGGATGTTTCAGACCCCCATCACGCTAATGTCTTTAACAATTTAAAAGCATCAACATGCTAGAAAACATCCATCCTCCTCCATGAGAACAATGAGGCCATTCACCTCAGACACAATTCCATGGAACGCGATGCACACAGAGCTTTATTCCAGACACAGACCTGTTGAGGTGGGATGCTGTCACCAACACTATCATCTCAGAGCCCAGGCACTCTCACACGGGGATGCTCAAAAGATGTCCAGGGCAGACTCTAGTTCCTTGCCTCCTGCTGGGAAGGGAAACAGAGGAACACCTCCATTACACCCATCACCACAAAAACACACGTGCGCAAGTGCACACATCCACACACGCAAGTTCAAGGTCAGCCTGTGCAATGTAGTAAAACCTTTTATCAAAATACAAACCAAAAGGAAAGGCCTTGACTCATCCACCGAGCGCTTGTATAGTGGGTGTGGTCCTGGGTTCAGGCCCCAGTACTCCAGGAAGCTTGGCATTTGCTTTCGAATGTGTCTGGAAGAAGCCTGGTGCACTGTGGCTACTGCATCTTTCCCAGGGCTCCTGATGGGGATGGGGGTCTGCTGACATCCCTGGCAAGTAGCGCCACCCTGTGGACCAGCAGCACAGTTCCTCCCTGTTCCACCTCTTCTCCCTCCTCTTCTTTCTCCTCCTCCCTCCTTCCTATCATCCTCCCCTTTTCATCTTTCTCTTCTTCCTCTCCTCCTGCCTTCATCCTCTTCCTTCTTCTCCTCTTCTCCTCTTTCCCCTCTTCCCCTTCTCTCCACCCCACTGTCACTAATACGCCTTGTTATTTTTATTCAGTTGTGTTCAGGAAACCAAAAGCTTCCTCTGGAAACAGAGCTCTGCAGTGGGCAGATCTTGGCCCTGCAGCCAGGAAGCATCCAGAGACCAAGGAGAGCAAACTCCTCTCCAGGCAGTCACAACACAAATGACCTCGTGGACAGGGAAGCCACGTGGCCCGCAGATACACCGGCTCTACCGTCTTTGCATGTCCCTGTCCTTCATGCTCTGCCTGGCATCCCTTCCACAACCGACATTTCATGCTCAGTCTAGAGCGACCTGTGCTAACATGAAGAGCATCCTCCTGTCTGTCTTCAGGGCTTTGCCTGAGCCCCAGGACCCTGTCACCACTGTCTGGCCTCACTCATGGTAAGCACTTGGTGAACTCTTGTTGCATGAATGGCAATGCTTCTCGCCAAGCTCTTAGCATTTGAAATTGTGGGTGCTGATGTCAGACAAGGAAAGGGTGCTGCCGTGCTTGGAAGCAAGCACCACGGGGCATGTGGACGGTGTACCCGCCCACACAGGATTTAAGCCATAGTGACTGGCTAGTCATTTGAAGTATAAGCATGCTTCCCTATCCCTCGGCCATGAAGGATAACTTAAAAGACAAGAAAGGTTCAGAAGCACCATACTAGATGTCTGACTAGTTGAACGGAGCATCTCCAATAGGAAAGGAGGAGACAAAGACAAACACCTAACTACAACATCCCCTAGGGGCTGACCCATATTGCAGCTCTTCAAATCCTTCACGGCGTCGCCACTGGGTCACAAACTGCAAACCACACACACTGCCTTGGCTTCTAGACTGCTTTCCTTCTGTTTGGTAAAGCAAGACTCTTCCAAAGTGTTTCTGAAGCCCAGACTCTGAGTTATCATGGAAGGAAAAACATACAGGAAAGGCCCTGCTACAACAGGGCCACGTAATATGCGCTGGGTTTCCTAGAATGTTTGCCTGAGCACTGTGTTCAACATAGTGCAGGAATTAGACTTGTCCCTACAAGTTTTACCACAAATTCTCCATTGCTGTCTGCCCATATTCTCACTGTCTAGAAAGTCACAGCTCCCTGATTATACTGACGATGATCCTCTCCTCCCTGAGACAGTCAGAACTGGGGAGACATCGGCTCTTGATTGTTTTTGAAAGATGGCTTTTTTTATTAATAATACTTTCATTAATAATTTGAATTTCATACAATGTGTCTCGATAACACCCTCTTCCCATCCCTCCCCGTTTCACCCTCCTACCCCTGTGCCCTCAAAAACAAAACAAAACAAAAACAAAAAGAAAATTAAGTCCAGCTAGTATAGCCGGAGCATGGACCACAGGCATCATCACGGTTCCTGGAGGCAGCAGGCTGCTCTGATCATGGACATTCACCTGGCCCATACTAGCCCAAGGCCAAGCATGACGAAGTTCAACCCCAAGTTATGCAATGATTTTTATAAGGCCGGAGACACACACAGATAAAGAAGTGTCACGTTGGCCACAGGTCTCTTATATACAATCCCCTCCTGCAGAAGGGAGAGGAGGAACACTGAGAAAAAGCAAAGGGAAGGGAGGGGCCTTGGAGGAGTGAGGAGTGGAGTAGGTCCCTTCCTGCAGCTGCCCCTTCCCTCCATCCTGTGCCTCAGCCTCCGTCCTGAAGTCCAGGGAAGACTTGCATGTGTAGACTGAGGGCCAGGTGGCACAGCATGCCTGAGTCTTGGTCTGTCCACTCGAGGCCACCCCACTCTCACAGCAGGGACAGCACCTCCTTCCTCCCCCACCCGACCCCTGTCAGCTGCATGGTTAGATCAGCTGCTGGCAAGAAGGCTGACACAACTCTAAGACATACTCCTTTGCTCAAGGTCACGGGCTTCAGATCTTTGCTTGGAGCAAACACATCCTCTGCAGCATGCCACAGGCAGATGGTGGGCAAGGTCACATCCTCCAGCACTGGGAAATGTGTGAGGGTCCCTGTGGTGTCTGCACCAGGGGCTCAAGTATTCTGTAAAGCAGGCTCAGCAGCGAATGGAGATCTGCAAATAAAGCCACTGGCTCATCCCGCATCCCACCTTCCCTAGGATGTTTGTGCTTTCCCCACTGGGAGGCAAGACCCAAGCACCATAGCCTCTGTGACCCTGCACCACCACCTTATAGGAATAGGAACTATGCACCTACCTTTTATTTTTCTTTTTATGGTGATGGATTTTCTTTTCCTTTTTGCTTTGGTGTCAGTAACTAAACTCAAGGCCTTGTGCATACCAGGCAATAATAAACCACATCCTGGCCCTACAAGAATTTATTTATTTATTATTATTATTATTATTATATTGTTGTTATTTGTTATTATTGAGACAGGATCTCACTACTTAGCTCAGGTTGGTCTCATACTTGGGATTCTCCTGCCCTAGCATCTCAAGTGCTAGAATTACAAGCATGTTCCAGCAATTGTAACCTCTTTGTATATATGTTCATGTGTATACACGTATGTGGGAATATGTGTACATGTGTCTACAGATGAACATGTAGAGACCGGAAGTTGACATCAAGTGTTTACTTCAATCTCTCACCATCTTATTTTGATACACGGTCTCTCGGTGAACCTGGAACTCTCTACTTTAGCTAAACTGGCTGGCCAGCGAGCCTCGGGAACCAACTGTCTCTGTCTCACCATTACACATGGCTCCATTACACATGCACACCCTCATGTACAGCTTTTACATGGATGCCGGAGATCCAATTTTGGTCCCCCGTTCTTGTTCATCAAACATTTCATCAACTGAGATAGCTCCTAAGGCCCAGGCCCAGCCCCAGGCTCAGAAAAGTTGTGTGGGAGACAGGGTCTCACTAAGTAGCCCTGGCTTGGCCTGGAACTTGCTATGTAAACCAGGCTGACCTCAAACTCACAGAGATCCCCCTGCCACCGCACCCCTAGTCTGGGATTAAAAGTATGCGTCAGGTTTTTGTTTTGTTTCCAAATGCCTTGATATGAAAGGCTGGGGGGGAAGGCTCTGTTTGCAAAGCGCTGACTGCACAAACATGAGTTTGAACCCCCAGCACCCATGTAAAAAGCCAGGAGCGATGGCACACACCTATAAACCCAGTGCTGGGAGGTGCCGGCAGGAGGATTCCTGGAGCTGGCTGGCCAGCCAGTTTTCTGAGTCGATGAGCTCCAGGTTCAGTAACAACCTGTCAACCTGTCTCAAAAACCAACATAAAGCAGGAAGCAATTTGAGGAAGATACCTGATATTGACTCTGGCCTCTACACACATGCACACACACACACACATACACACACACACACACACACACACACACACACACACACCATTCTTGGCTGGAGAAAGGCTGTTTTGCTCAGTTCTTTGAGGAAACACTTCAAAGTGAGAACACGCCTCTGTTAGCCAGCAAAGAGCCTAGCCCCATGGTTAGAGGAAGAGGCATTATTTCTGCATCCCAGGGTCACGCCCCATCCCCTAGCAGTCACTTGAGTAAGAGCTACTGTGACTCTTCACTGAAGCCGTTTCTGCACTGTCCATCTTGCCCTGCCTGTCTACCCATGAGATACATTAGCGGCTGTGGCCCAAGACTATCCCACGCTGTCTTCTCCCCTGTCCCAACACACCACTTGCTGCTTTTGCTATGGCCCCGTATGCCGTGTCTCTAGGACCTATGGGTGTGACAGTCATCTGCCTTCCAAGCTCTGCTCATGTCCCCTGTGGCTATGTGTGTGTATAGAGCTCTGCTGCAGACATGGAAAGATAATCTACAAAGGTTGAGGTTTTAAGGGGACAGCTCCCTTGCTCCAAGTGCCAGGGCCTTTGCATTGCCCATTCCTTAGGGCAGACAGGGAAGGGCACTGGAAAGGCTGAAGTGCCATTGTAGCTGGGCGAAGGCAGATCTAGAGTGGTTGGTTTCATGGGTCTCTGTAACAAAGTCCCGTGGATGGCTACTAATACAGAAAAGCAGAACTCTTGCAGGCCTGAGGCAGGAGTCTCATAAGCCTTGAGCACCAGTCGTCCTGCAGGCCAGTCCTTCCCAGTCCTTCTCCAGCCCAATGTTTGTGTCTACTTGGCTCCTTTCAGCTTGGGCATGACCGTCTGTATCCTTATTTGTCAGACATATTATTTCGGGCCTTATTGAGAGACACAAGCCAATAGGCCACCCTACTCCATGATGACCTCATCGTAACCTAGCCAATCCCATCTTTAGTTCCGAATAAGGCCGCATCCTGAGGTTGTGAGAAGGGAGAGTTTTGGGGATAGTGTTCATCACTGTGTCCTCACAGTCTGCTCCTGAGCCACACCCCCACTGCCAGAGACCCTCTGCCCCTCAAAGACACCAGAAACCCTGAAGGACACCAGCAGAGAAGAGGAAAGGCCCACTGCCACATCTTCACTTGGTCAGCAGCCAACCCCAGCAATACCATGACAGTACCATCCGTTCTCACCTGGGGGCCACCCTGCCAGCCACAGCCCGATGCCTTCTCCCAGAGAAGCAGCACTTGCTCATTTGCCCTGAAGAGGCAGGTGGATGCAAGTCTACACAGCTGACTGACAGACCAGGAACAGATTGTGTGTGTGTGTGTGTGTGTGTGTGTGTGTGCGTGCGTGCACATGTGTTAGTTACTTGGGCTTGAACCTAGGACCTCACCAAGCTCTCTACTGCTGAGCTATATCCTAATTCATTTAAAAAAAAAAAAAAAGCCTTTTTGAGACTGGGTCTCACTAAATTTCCCAGGCTGGCTTTGAACTCACAACCTCACCCCCTCACACCTACCAAATAGCTGGAAATTGCATGCCTGAGCCACCAGAGCCACCAAGCCACCAGGGAGGGGCAATCCATACCTTTTACTGCCCTCAAGAGCAGCCTCCTCCATGGCAGGCCATCCCAGCCTAAGCTCCTGGGGCTTTATTCCACGAGTATGCTTTGGTATATTTCTAGTGTCTCATTGTAAGGTGGCCCTTCAAATTAACTGATGTCTGTAAAAAGGTAAAAGAGTAGTAGGTTGCCAATGATCTTATGGAAGGACGGGAGCTGCCTGGACTGCCAGATTAGACAGCAGCTGAGGTCTCAATGGTCCTGGGCCAGGTCAGAGCCAACCAGCCTGCTAACAGTTGCCTCAAATTATCATACTAGGGAGAGATGGCTCAGCAATTAAGAGCACATGTTGCTCTTTCAGAGAACCTGAGTTCAGTTCCCAGCGCTCACATAACAACTAACAACTGCCTGTTAAGTCCAGCTCCAGGAGACCTGACGCAATCTTCTGGCTTCTAGGGCCAGTGCACGTGCACACAACACACACACACATGCACACACACACATGTGCGCACGCACACACACACACACACAACTGAAAATGAACTCATTTTTAAAAGTGCTGGGTGCCACAGAGGCAGCAAGCAGCAAGCTCTTCCAACAGGGAGCAACTGAATCAGCCCAGGTAAAACAAATGCAGATCTAAAAGGCTTCTCTGCCACTGAGACACTATAGCTGTGTATTGAAAAAGCAGACAGAAGAGGAGGAGAGGAGGTCCCAAGCGCTTCTCTGGAGCAGCAGTGGTGGCGGAGGCTTAGGGAGTAAATTTAGAGAAGAACTGATCTGCAGCACATACCTGGGAATCAAGTCTCAAGGCTTCCAGGACCCCAGGGCCATCAGAGCCAGGAGCAAAAGCCAGGCTTTCGTAAGCCCCAAGGCTCCCTAGGATCTGGGGTGGGTATGGCCTTATGACTCTGAGACAAAGCTCACAAAACTGGATTGTAAGGAAGGGGCCAGTGTTCCTCATACCAGGCTTCCCGGGGATAACACCACAGTATGTGTTGCTGGAAAATTCTCCCACTCATGGTGAGAATTCCAAAAACACAAAAAGGGACAGGGCCAAGCACCAGCGATTGGGAGCATCTTATCCATGAGGTGTCATTAGATCCGTAAGTGACCATGAGGAGATCAAGACTGGAAAGATCAGTTTGCCCAAACTGAAAGAAAACAACAATAAAGAAAGATTCTAGGCAGAGGTTTCCGGTGTGGGAATAAATTTACAAAACCCACTCTGGGGTGAAGGAGCACCACAGTTGGGGCTGACCTGATTTCGAGTCTCACTGACCTATGTACTGCAGCTTAGACACAAGGCTAACCACCCCCAACTAGGGAAGAGGTTTCAGACTGCGAGACAGACTCAGCTCAGCCCTGCTCATCTTCCCACGCCAGGCACCAGGTTTGATTTTCTGTGAATGAAAATCCATTTGCCACCTGCATAGTGCCAAGGATCCAGGCTCCCAGACTTCAAAGACATGTGCCTGCTGCCCCCAGGGCCTACAGACACCTTCCCTTCACAGCCAGAGTCGTCCCTTTTTAATTTAAACTTTAATTTTAAACTTTAATTTTGCAAGTCTGGACAAAGTGAATGTCAAGAGCTTGGGTTTCTCCCTCATCAGTAAAGTCAGTAGAAGCTGGCAAGAGACCTTGAAGGCAGGAAATCCTACTCCCCATGAGCCCTTTACAATAAGGCCATGCCAGAGCTGTCGTGGCAGCCCTCAGCTACTGGGGCAGAGTGTGATCTTAAGGACTAACTAGTGCACTATCTTGGGAGCTGCTCTACATACTTCCACAGGGGCCCTGTACCATTTGCTCAGTCCAGGAGGGTCAGCAAAGAAGATGCAATGTACAGTCCAGAGGGCACACCAGAGGTCAAACTATCCCACCACTGTCCAGAGCAGGCACACAGGCTTGACGCGCTATTGATTGAGAGTCTTTCTGAGAAAGCTCCTCTCACTCCTGTTAATATTCCTCTCTCTGTGTGTGTGTGTGTGTGTGTGTGTGTGTATACATTATACATGCGTGCATATGGGTGTACAGGTGCTTGTACATGTATGTGCATGTGTGCTAAAGATCAAAGGTCAACATCAGGTGCGTTCCTGAATAGCTCTCCACCCTGTCCTTCGGACAGGGTCTCCCACTGGATCTGGAGCTCACCAGTTCAGGTACACTGGCTGACAAGTAAGCTTAGAGACCCTCCTCTCTCTGCCTCCCTGCTGCTGGGATTACAGGCATACTACTGTGCTGGGCTCTGCCATGGGTGTTGGTCATCCTGCTCAGGTCCTCCTGTTTGCATAAGTACTTTCCCCACTGCACCATCTCCCCAGCCCTATCTCTGTGCCTCATTTCAGGCCTTGTCTCCCCTTCTCCAAAACACACCCTTAGCCAGCACTGACAGGGTCCAAAAAGGTAAGCTAAGGCCTGCTGGCCTTGCTGAGGTCTAAGGAACAGGCAGCCAAAGGTCAGTGCATCCTGGGCTGGACCCTTGGCACTGCCTAAGCCTAATGGCTAGGTGTCTATATGGCAAAGCCTTGGAAGGAATGGCAGAAGAAGCTTAGCTCTCCCAGGGAGTTTAGTCTTCTAGAAGTGTAGTCAGCATTGGTATCGTCTTTTCTTTTTCAATTGGTACTAAGGATTGAACCCAGGGTCCTGTCATGCTGGACCTCTGCTCTACCACTGAGCTACATCCTATCTCTGCATCCACATTTTCAACCTCATTTACCCCTCTATGGAGGGAATGACCCTATCTGTTACTACTCACACATGGCTCCTAGCTTTTCCTTCTTATGGCTTCAGGGGCTTTTGCCTGGGCAATGACAACCTTCGCTGTGTTGCTGTCTCCCCATGAGAAGGCAGGAGGTCTTGGGAACACAAGTCGCTGGTGGGAATAGGTGCTCACACAACTTCAGAGATGCTCACCCCACTGCCCGGGGAGTAGATGGAGACACATGGATTGGACCAGGCTGCCCACAAGGATTTTGACCAATAAAGGAAAATCCAAGGAAGAGGAGAAAAGCTCAGAGTCAAGAGGTTAAGTTCACATCTGGATCATTCTGCTGGAAGTGGCTGAAGAGCAGGTGAGGCCAATCTCTCTAACGGCCATCAAGATTTGGGCTGCCTTCCTCACACCAGTGCTCTGGGCTGGGTCAAGGCTGGGGTGCCATGTCTACCCACAATTCTTCAATCTGTCTGGGCCCATTCACTAGATGTCAGGCATGATCAGACTGACAGGTGGCTGTGCTGCTGAGGAGTGGGCAGTTCGGTTCAACACTCACCAGGCTATTTGACCTTCCAGTATCTCCGTTTCCTCATCTGTAGGATGGAAAGAACACTGACTTTTGAGGCTTGCTGTGGGCTTCCCTCACAGAGTGACAGAGTGATGCCTGGCAGGGGTCATCGCTGTCACTTGCATACCTCCCCCCACACACACACAGTTTGAACTCTCAGAGTCTATTAGTCTCTCTAGGTCTCCTTTTATGTATGGGGGGGCAGCTTCCAATACAAAGCTACCCTGAGAACACAACTTGCTTGGTATTTACTCCTAGATAATGTACCTGGTGGTAGGAAATGAGAAATCCTTGTTCCCCAGCCAGTTAGAACATTGCAGGGCTGGGGATAGCCTCTTTTGCCAGTGGGTGTGACACCAGTGGTAGAGCACAGATCATTCTAGTTAGCCCTGTTGGTTAAAAATCTAAGCTGCAAGGACAAGGTTAGAGGGCTCTCTCCCTGAGGAAAAACAAGGATATTGTATAACAAGTTTGTTGAGAGCTATAAGCCAACCCATTTGTCTATGTCCTGAGGACCTAACAGAATGTTTAATGATCCACAGCAACAGCTTGATAAATATCTGGTAGCCCCTCAGAGCAGAAGTCTCAGGGATTTGGCCCCATTTCTCCTGGATGTCTCTGCCTGGTCATCCTGTAAGCTCTCACAGCTCACTGGCTAGTTGACTGTTCACAGAGCTCAGGCAGACATCCTGTGATTGTTTTCTACAGCTTTAAAATTCACCAAAGTGCCAAGAGCATTCTGGAAGTCCCTCTTCTTAGGGGTGAAGCCAGAACAACCTGTCTTGCAAGGAGCCTAACAGGGAGCCAATGCCCAAGGTCGAACAGACCTCCAGCCAGCAAATAAAACAAATGTGCCCTTTGGTGAGGCTAGGTCCTGAGGCTGTCTATAGTTCAAGGGATGTATATTCAATTGGAGCTTCACTCCGATGAGGGTGAGCTGGTTATTTTAATTCTCCAAGTGAGTAAAGCTAAGAGAAGAGGCATTGAGGAAGGCTCCACAGGGTCTGCCATCCAGCTGGGCCCAGCACAGGGAGGGCTCCACGTTGCCGAGGATGGTACAGAGCAAGATCCCAAGGCCCCTAACTTTATATAGTTTGGGGCTCCAGGAGGTCTATAGCCAGGCTGGGCACAGCAAAGTGCTTCCTGGGGTCTGAGGACTGCACAAAGACACAGAAAAGGAACAGCAGGGGATAGCAGGCAGCCCCTTTATAGTCATGCTGCCATGGGAACAGTGTCCCTCCACTTGCTATGGTGTGCAGCGGAGGTGATGTCCATACCTAAAATCACCCGTGGAAAGAGCCGCAAAGGCACTTGGGCTGGAGAAGCCCCCAAGTAAAGGGGAATCACAGCTATTGAAGCTGTTGCTGGCCCCTTGTTCCTCAGCCACTGGCCATATCCCTGCATGTTGGCCAGGAGGCAAGTTTGTTCATCCACCTCCCAGACTCCTATGTTTTGCTGGAATTCTGCAAGAATCCAACAGGCTCCTGAGAACAGCTTGGAGACCCAGCAGGATGGGAGACAATTCCGCACCTGAGAACTGAGTCACAGAGAGTGAAGGGAAAGGGAAAAGAAATGAAGCTACCCAATGGTTGGTCACTGCCACAGAGATAAAGATCAAATTCAGCTTTGACTTTTCTGGCTCCCTGTGCAGGGATGGTTAAAGAAGCAAGCTCGGAGGACAGACTCTACATCTCCTTCCCTTTCCCAACATCAAAAACCATCCTGGTCTGCTGGGGTGCCAGTCAGTTTTGGTGTAGGTGCCAATCCCTTTGAATACCTTAAGGGGTGAGAGGTCAGCTCCCAGGAAGAACTGGGACACAGGGCCCAACTACTCCTGGGATCCAAAAGCATGTGATACCTGCTGCCCTGTGGGGCCCAAGGCTTCTGCATCCCCTGATCCCTGGCTTCCTGAGCTGAAAGGGTCTGTCTCCCTCTCTCTCTTTCTCTATCTCTCTCTCTTTCTCTCTCTCCCTCCCTCCCTTCCTTGGGACCTACTAAATGGTATTTTAAAATGTGCCTGGCACTGGACTTGGCTAAGAGTTTAGGGGCCAGAGTAGAAGGATGTCTGGGACTGTGCATGAGGAATAGTGAAACCGTGTGCTATTGGATTCCCCAGGAGGACCAACAGCCATTCCTGCCCTGAGGAGGAGGAAGGCAGCTGAAGTGAAGCAGGAGTAACTGAAGATGGGGGCGGGGCTGCACACCCCTGTCTCCTAGCCCTACAAGCAGCTGGAGACTCCAGCCCTCACTCATCCTGGCTCTGGCTCTTTGAACATTGTTGTGTTCATTCCCTGGTGTTCAAGGTGTGCCCTCAAAGAGTGCCAGTGGATTTGGAGACCCTTTCTCCTGATGAGACATCTGAGAATCCCTCAATACAAACACTGCACAGGGCCTGGTCAGAGAGGGAGGGAGGGAGAGAGAGAGAGAGAGAGAGGGGCTGACTCAGCACCTCCCCACTTGGTGTTGGCAACCTAGGGGTGACTCCCCCTATTACTGGGAATGCAGGAAACTCTACAATGAAACAGGTCAGTATATCCACCCTCTCCAACCCAGTCAGCTTTGGCTAAGGTGGGAGATCAGGAACTCCTGCCAGTCTCTGCACTGCCCTCACCTGACCCACACCTCCACACCCATCAGCCCCACTACCAGTTGCTGCCACAGACTGGCCTTGGGGTCTCTAGAATTCCTATACACAAAAACCTTCAGTAGCACCCTTTCAGGTCCCGTCGGCTCCGCCCATAGGTGGAACACAGCCCTGGAAAGGGTCTGTTCTGCTAAAAAGCCAATTCCATAAAAAGCCTAGTGTTGACATGCTATTTTGGCCTGCTCCCTAAAAAGCTAAGGGTCACTGCGCAAGGACCAATAACTCGGTTACTTTCTAGTTCATTACAAAAAGCAGCAACCCAGCCTTCAAAGCTCGGGCACCTAACCAAGATGACCCTCTCTCCAGATCTGCCCAGGCTTGCCAGCACACTACACAAAGCTGTAGCGCCAAAGGCAGGACTTGCTTCCTTCCGCTTCCTTCCTTCTTCGGGTCTCTCAAAAGACCCTAGTGAGCGCCTATCCCACCCTCGGAGGACAGTGCCACCGTGGCTGCCCACGCTTCCTGGAACCCGAGCCTTGAAGCCCATAGGCTTGAATCCAACCGCTCAGCTTTCTCGCTTTCTCACGTATGTTCCAGCCCTCTGAATACACAGACTCATTTATTTATGTTTTTAATGTAGTAAGTGGGCGGCTAAATGAATTGCGATGTGTAATTTTTATGGTTAATTTGAAATCTTGCTCTTGTTGGCTAATCCTGTTAGTTGGTGGCAAAACAAGGAGAAACTGTCGCCCTTGTTGTGAGTCTAATAGGCATTTTATGTTAAATTACAGCTGGCCAGAACAAAAGGAGGAGCAGGACTTCCCAGCCCAGTAGTCCAGACCAGATGAAAAGACCCCATAGCCCCGGACTCCAGGTCAGCCCTCGCCAGGATGCCCATCCACATTGAATTGGAGAGGCCCACTGTTCCGTGGTCCCTGGTGCTCTGCCCCAAAGGGGCGCAGAGCTTCGCATGGTCACCCCTTCCTCTCTGCATCCTTCTCCATCTCTTCCTTTGGGAAGCCATCTGGGGAGTGAGGTGCCCCTTCTTCCCATCCCTGGGCCCCCAGATTCCCACTAGCCAAGGTGACCCTGGTGGGAAGTCCAGATCACAGAGGCGAATTTTGAAGGATAGTGGGCAAGTCCCAGCATCTCCACGTGGGCCTGTGAGCCACGGAAGGGGGCTGCGGGATCCTACAGAGAGACCTGAGCAGGCGAAAGCCAGTTCCCGCAGGCTGGGGCGCGTGGGAGGCAGTGCGGGAGCTTGCGCCGTGGCGTGTTTGCCCGTTGTCCCGCCGCGTTTCTCGTCGCTGGCACCTGCTTCGCGCCACCCCAGTGAGTCTGATTGAAAGGCGGCCTCGGGAAAGTGTGGAACCGCGAAGAGGGTGCTAGGCGGGACGGGCGAGGCAGGAAACCCGGAGAAAACCGGGAAGAACCGGCCGGGAGTGACCGCGGCCACTCCGCTAGCCGCCGGGGGACTGCTATTTTGAAATGCGGCGGCTGCCCCTCCGGGGCTCGGGATACCGGGGTCAAGTGTCACTTCCTCTGGCAGTCAATCTCCAATATTCCTTGTAATGTTTTTAAATGGACGAATTCATTACTTGGGGACGTGTGAATGGAGAGCGGCAGAGAGCAGGCTCGATCAATAGCGTCCACTGATGGTTCATTTTGCACAGCGGAGCGGGGACCGCGGAGCCGAAGGAAGACCTAATCGATATCGCGCACAGCGGGCTCGAAAAGGTCACTTAGGGAAGGTGGAAAAGTTCAGGCTCCCGAGCGAGCGAAGCCTAATCGCCCCTCGGCTTTCCCTGCGACCCCCTCTTACCCTTGTCTTTATAGTGCGCTGGCACCAAGGGCTGGCTGCTTGAGAGAGAGAGAAGGGTCCGGTCCATACACACGACACGCCCATGCCCAGTGTCCACACTACCCCGCACACACGCAGGTGGACTCAGCCTAAAGCCCACACCTGCACTTTTAGCAGTGTAGGGGAGGTCGCGGGAAAACACACACACACACACACACACACACACACACACACACACACACACACACACGGCTTCATAATGTCTGGGATGAGCGCACAGGTGGAGCGGGTGATTCTGAAGATCAGCCTGCCAGCCCCGCTGTTGTTAACAGAAAAGGTCAAGTAAAATTAAAAAGGAAGATACCTCCCACATCCCCTTCTGTCTTGCCAACGGCTCCCTGGGGTTCCAGTAGGCAAGGCTGGGCACATGAAGTGCTTGCCAGAAGCCCTGAAAGGGGGGATTTCAAACAGTCCAACAAACGCGATATCCGGAGAGGGCAGGCAGCCATATCTGTGAAGCAAAAGGCAGCTCCCTGAAAGATATACATTTATGATAGTGTTGTCTACAGATTAGCATGGCTGAAGGAATTGCCTCCATGACTGGCCACATCTCCAAGTCTATTGGAAAGAAATGACCTGCCCTCAAGACCCTTCCATCCCTGGCTGTCTCAGCATCAGGAGGTGTTTCTCTCCTTTGGGATTATGTTGCTTGGCCAAATGGAATGGCTGGGCTGTTTGACCCCACCAATGCCTGTGTTGCTCTAGCCACATATAGTTATTGTCTCACCTTACATAGACACACATACGTACATACACACACACACACACACACACACACACACACACACACGCTATGCAGATGCTCACAGAGGATGGACTTCTGTGGGTTTGGAGAGCTATATGAGCCTCTGAGGAGGAGCAATGGGCACCATCTGAAAGGTGTGTATATTCTAGAGCTCATGTGTGTGTGTGTGTGTGTGTGTGTGTGTGTGTGTGTGTGTGTGTGTGTTGCGGGTTGTGGCCATTTCTATGCCTCTGCAAGGAACAGAAAATAGGCTTCCCTTTGGCTGCTTGTGAAAGCTGCCCTAGGTCTACTGAATCAAATTGGCAGCCCTAACCCCCTGCACCTCCATCTTTACTTTCTCTGAGAGAGGGGATAAGATGGGGAAGAAATAACTGCCATTTTAGTCAAAACCCAGCTATTGACTTGACTGTTCTGGCTGCTGGGATCTTCCCTGCCCACATTCTAGGTTGGAATGTGGCACTGCTGCCACTCCATGATGGGCTGTGGTCAGATGGGGTCAAATCTCCAGTATTCGTGAGATAGATTTGACTTGAGCAGCATGCTTTAAACTGTTTGCAGTTTGGCTCATCTAAAATGCACCTCTTTACAGAAAGTGTTTTCTCTGGTCCCTGATCAGGTAGAGCATGCCAGAGATGTTATTCACTATGCTTCTATTCTCATTATTTAGTTGAAGTTGACGAGAGGCAGAGCAATGTGCTTGCTTTAAAAGGTTCGTTTAAATATGTTAATACAAAATGAAAATAGTTTGCAAATTATACCTTGAAGTTCTTCACAAAATTTCATCTTTTTAAGGACAACTGTTAAGGGGCCTCTGGTGCCAATATTTTCTGGACAGCATTCTTTTTTGCCTAAATTTGCTTCTAATCAAGCTACTTAGACCTGAGGGCTGTGTTCTTATTCAAAGGCTAGTACTTTTTTTTTTTTTAAATGTACACGTATTGCCATTTCTCCTGGGAGTTAAGTTTCCAAGCCCTGTGTATCAGGGCCGGAAGCTAACGCTGTCTGAGGGCCAGGTTCTCACGACAGCCATTTCTAGGAGCCTCACTCAAGCAGAAAGAATCCATTTCTGCTCGTTAACATTTTTGAGCCAGAAAATTAAAAACAAATATTTAATTTCCCAATTTGGAATTCAGGTGGGCATTGACTGCTAAACTTTTGCAATGCATACTCAATGAACTAAACACAATCTTTACTAGCCAAATAAAACTCCCTTCCTATGGTTCAAAAACAAGTTTGAATAAACTGAAGGATGAATAAAATTCATGGGGAATGACCACAGAGGGAGCTGACATGTTTGAACTTGGCCAAGAGAAAGCATTTGGATGCTGCTCAATTCAGGGACTTTGATACAGCTAATAAAACTATATTTAGACCAGATAAATATTAAATAAACATGTATACCTACAAACCTATTTACAGCTTTCATTTTGTTCTCTCCCAACTCAGCTTTTACATCATCCTTTAGCTTCTCCATGGCTCACCCCCTAAAATGGCAGATTGACAAAGCTTCCTGAGTCTGTTCTTTTATTTGGAGCTCCCAACCTGACCAACGAAGGTCTCTCCTGAGCAGGATAGCAGCTGGAGGCAGGAATGGGAACCCATCAGAGTCTATCCATTGTTCAAGGTTATAAAAGGTGTCTAATGTAGGGGCCACCCAAGCTCCAACCTAGTCAGAGACACATCTGACTAGATTCCCTAAAATTGGGCTTTGTTGAGCACCTAGGCTCTGGGACTAAACTATTGTCAAGTGTCTCCAGAATTTCCCTTATACTTCTCCAGGGCACAATTAACATCTCTGATACTTCTCTCCCCAACAAAAAATAATTTGTAAAAGCCTCTGGAGCCGAGGGCTTGAAGCTCTAGACTGTAAGAAGAAGCAGGACTCAAGTAAGCAGGACTCGGGGAAAGCAGGGCTTAGGGAAGCCCCAACACTGTCTTTGCACTCCCTGGCCTTGGCCACCCACTACCCAGCAGCAGCTCAGGCTGCCAGGCTTCTCACCCAGCCAGGCTCCTGCAAATGCATCCTCAGCTGAGTCCAGAACCTGGAGCTCCACAGATCATTCAAATTCGGGTTCTTTGAGTCTCGACTCCTGAACTGGAAACGGTTAGTCCCCTGGCTGATAAAGGCACAAATCCAATGGTCCTGTTGTTAACTGTATCTATGAGTTGAGAGTGGGAAGGCAGAGGCCTGAAGGAAAGTCAGGGTCTAGGAACCCTTCCTTAACAAGGATTTGCTAGGTAAAACCACCCTTGACTCCCTCCCTCAGTCTTCCCAGTGCAGAGAAGTGAGTGACACTCCCATAGCCTCTAATTCTGTTCCTATAATTCTACACTCCCTCTTTCTTCTTTGGTCTCAGAGGCTGACTCGCTCACCTTTGCCTTGGTCTTCTAGCTAAAAGAACAGCGCTCTAGTGTAGGGTTAAAAAACAACAGGATCCCCTAACACTGACAGGAAGCCCCGCACATCCAGAACCAAGCAATGGAATATCTGAGAACTGCAACACACGTGTGGCTAGTTCCAAGCACTTGGCATCCTCCTCACAGCTGGCTCTTCTTTCTGTTTTACCAAGAGGTTAGATCCTTGTTCTCTAGCCTGTGGCTTCCCCTCCCAAAGTCAAATCAAGTTCCAAGGCCAGTATAGTTGGGCATGAGAGAAAGTTCAAGTTCAGATGAGAGGAACTATCATGTATGCTCTACCCTTACCCTCCCCGGCCACTCAGGCCCAGCAGCTGGGGATACCAGAGCCTTCAGGAGATGACTCCCACCCCCACCCCGAGTTCATAACTTAAAGACCAGGAAGAGACAGAAAGGATAGGCTTTTAAGGATCCTTTTGGGAACAAATAACTTTTAAATGACCCTCTACTAAGTAATCAGAATAGAGTTTAGACCAAAGAGGTCGTGAGAAGATCCTGAGAAGATATCGGATCCGGGGGCTCTGAGCCTTAGCAATGAACTAAATTATTGATTCATTTTTAAAGAGGCAGCCAAGCATGAATTTGCAACTCACACCATTAAAACATGGCATCAGCAAGATTTAGCTTTGCAGAATCCGTTATCTCTTACACGCATGCCTATCTGGGTTAAATATGGAAAAGAAGAAGAAAATGGAAAGACAAAGCCCTGGATCTCAGTTTTGTTTGCCACATTAATGAAATTGGGAGCAACACCCTTCTCAAATCACCACAGAAATGCCCCACCCAGTAACTCTGCAGCTTGTCTGCTTCAGACTGGTGGGCAGTGGGAAGAAGAAACACAGGCAAAACCACCCATTTCAAACAAACTCATGCCTCTGTAGCAGGGAGACCCGCTGTCTGGGAGCTGACAACCCCCCCCCCACACACACACACACCCTGTCTGCCACAGCTCCCCCAGGAGTCTGACAGTCTTTTGCCAGGACACCTGACTCCATTTATAGGAAGAGTCATTCTGAGTCTGAAGCCTAAAAGGGAACCCTCCTGGCCTCTCTTTCTTAGTAGTCCCTCAGAAGGGGAAAACTTTGATCCACCAGCACTTTCTTTTCCTGTGGCACTGAGCTTTCCCCAGATCCACATTCCACTCCCAACCAGAACAGAAAAACATCCAATTTTGGATTGGATTCTATCCCTCTAGCTTTCAGTCTGGAGAGAACCTTCAGAAAGCCACAGACAGACTTGATAGCTTCCAAATGCTTCCTGGCTACTGGGGAGCTAGCTGCAGCCCTCTGCCCCCAAAGTTAATTGCAAACTTAAACGATTATAAATTCTCTCTTGCCTCGCCCCAAAGACATTGTGTTAATTTATAACACACACAAGAGCCTGATTAACAAACCCAGACTAAATTTACATGGCAGAAAGCATCAGACTTAGTTTTAAAATAATAAACGGGGCAGATTTTTTTTTGCCAATTCTCTCCCGAGGTTTGATGATCTATGATCCCTGCTCATAAGTTTTTAAACACCCGGCTCTGCCTGGATATTTTTTAAAAAATGAATCGATTTGTAGTCCTCGCTGCGGTTGCCTGTGGGGAAGGCGCCCGCGTTGGCAGACACCTCAGCAACCGGAGTGGGGTGTCTTTCCATCAAAGAGACGCCAGGGGGCAAGAAGCGCTAACAAAGGCCGCGCTTGGCGTACTTCCTTTATCTACCCGAGCGTGTCACACGTTACAGGGCGAGATGTCATTTTGCAAGGTTATAGTCTCCAATCCCACACAGCCTTCTGGCTCATCATTTACCTCTTGGGCACAAACAAACAGCCTCTTTAAATAAAACCAGAGAAGGGAAGCAGATACCTCTGTACAATTAAAATCACAAAAGAAAGCCAGAGCGTACTGAACCTTGCTGGTAATCCGACTTACCTTGCTCATACTTTGGCCTAATCCTATTTTCTCCTCGCACTACAATGAGTCTGCAAGTCCACGTTTTTCGTTCTTCCAGAAGGTGGCTTACCTAGGCAGTTAGACTGAGGGGTGTTGACCCCCTAAAGTGGGGGAGAGTCTCGGTGAGCTAGCTGCCTTCCTGCCTGGCGGGCCTGGAGGTCCCACTGCAGAGGCGGCTGTGCGAGACAGAAAGCAAACGAAATCACTCAAGGGAAACTTGGCTGGAGACAAAACACATTCAATTTCCTGACGACTTCGCTTTCCCTACCGAATTATTTGCTTTTACAAAGGCACATTAAACAAATTAAGCACCAAAAAGAAAAAAAAAGTTCCCGGACTCAGAAATTAACTTTGCTTTAAAAAAAAAATGGTAGTAATAATAAGAAATGAAAGAAAACAATAACACGTCAGGCCGTTAAAAGAAACTCTTTTTTGACACCTCAAGTCCTGGCAAATTTGTAGCGTCATCCTTCGGGGGACGGCTCAGACAATGGGAGCTTGTGCTAATGGCTGCGACGATCCATGAAGCTCGCGCACGGCTTATGTGGGCATATTTTCACACCTTCGCCTTCCAAACCACAGCCCCCGGGACTGATCCGGGTTTCAGCCTGGCCCCTCGTTTCCAGATAAGTCTGGAAAAGGAGATTTGTTCTGAGGTGGGTGGGGTGAGGCGCACAGCCGGGAAGGAGCCAAATATTGCTACCTTTGTATTTTTAAGGTTTTATTTCTTCCATACGTCCCCCTCCCTTCCCACCTCCTCCCAGTATCGTTTCTCTTTGAAATGTCATGAACTTGGCGCTTTCAGACCAAACCTCCGGGCTCAGGCCTGAGACAATAGGATTGTCAGAAGGCCAGCGCCGGCTTTTTCTGCGTGTTCACGGAGCGTTAAGCCTTTATCCCACAAAACGGCTCCGTGAGACCAGGTCAGACAAAAGCCAACCTCTATCTTCTTCTCAGAGGGGACCTGGGCTGAGCCCAGCGTACAGTGGCGCTGCGCTGGGTGGGGGGTGAGTAGGGGGGGAGAAGGCTGCAGAGCTGGGTCCCCGGCGCAGTGGCGTGGGCCTGGCAAGGCTGCCCTGTCCGCCTTCATTCACCAAGTCTCAGTGGACACCTGTTTAAGAGTCCTGAGGCTCCAAGTGTCTCCTCTTAGGCCGGTGCCCTCGGTCTCTTCAAAACGGTCAGTGAGTGCCCTCGCATGCCATTGCTCTGCAGCCCCTGCACTCGGCCTAAGGACTCGCTTCTCCAGCATCTGACCCTCTCCCCACCTCCCTACTCCCTAGGCCGTAGGTCCTGGTGTGCTGGGCACCGTGGAGTGGCCGAGCTCCGGGGCCTGTGAGGATCACGAGCACCACACACAGGAGCCATGAACTTGTCTGTGTGTGCGTGGGTGGGTGGGTGTCAGTGTGCCTGTGTAAGGGGAGGCGGCGAGCAGGCTGAAGGATGACTTCCAAATGGCGGTGGTTCTCAGGGACCATACTGGAACTCCGGAGTGTGGGTCCCAAGCGGTGAGTGTCTGGGGCCCTGGGTCTCTCAACAACTCTGCACTGTGCAGGTCGGCCCTCTTCTTCGCAAGACACTCGCCCGGTGCGACCCGATTAGAGGAACATGAACTCTCACCTGAGTGGCAAAGGCAGGATCCAGAGAGCGTGGGCTGTGCACAGGGTGGGGCGCTAGGTTCTACTGCAGCCATCAAGGGCTGACGGCCTGGACCTTGGGCACTGCACCCTGTAAATGGGAGTAGGCAGCCAGGCATGCGGGAACAAGATGGAGGCTCCGCGCAAGGTCTAGAGCGACCCTAACCAGAGGGAAGCAGGAGTTTGGATATTTCTCCCCTCCGGCTCAAAATTCAAATCCCAGTTGGGGAGAGGGAGAGGGTGACCCAGGCATGCTAACCCCTCCCACCCATCACAGAGCCTTGGCAGTTTGGGATTCTTCCAACAGCGGGGTTCCCTGCAGAGAGACTGAGGTTTCCCAGAGAGCTGAGCAGGATTTTGGGTGTGTGTCTGTCTGTGTCTGTGTGGAGTGGTGGGGGCTAGAGGTCAAAGTCGGATATCTCTCTCTATTATTATTCTTTCTCTTATTTGTTTAGAGACAGGGTTACTGGCTGTATCTGGAGCTCACTGATTTGGCTAGGTCTTGGGGTGGAGGGGGTACTTCCATCTGAGGCTGGCTGGGAGAAAGGGTTTGCACTTTCTCTCCAGCCTTGAGTCAGGCACACCTCACCCTGAATCTTCCCACTCCTCGCCTCCAGAGGAGGTTGGTGGGAGAGCAGAACTCAGGCAGGATCAGCCTTTCTTATTTTCAGACCTCAACTGGTTCATCCGGAAGGGATGGATTGCAAATTCCCTCAGCTTGAACTGTTTTTGTTTTGTTTTTCTCCGAGCATACTTCTATTGTTTAAATACTTCGTTTCAACTCCACCAGACAGGCAGGAGTCGCTGCATACAGGGACTTACTTCATTAAGTGCCACCTCACATGAAGAGGGGAAATATAAAAGATGACCTCATATGAGGGAGGTAGGAACTTATATTCTTAGATGTCCAAATGAAGCTGAATTATAACAAACTATTTCTACAAGTGAAACAGAACCGGCTCAGAATGGACAGGGAGGAAGATGTGGACACTCCAAGAGGCCCTGAAGTCCTAACTGGGCCCAACTTAACCTCACTTCTAAAGGTTGATGAAGAAAGGTGTAGATGCAGTGCCAGGAAGGTAGTAGCTCAGTTGGTAGACTGCTCACCTCCCATGCATGTATGGAGCCCTGGGTTCAGTCTGCAGCACTGCATAAACGATATGTGTTGCAATCCCAGAACTCGGGAGTTGGAAGCAGGAGAATCAGAAATTCAAAGTCATCCTCAGCTACATAGCAAGTTCAAGGTCAGCCTAAGATGCATGAAGTCCTGTTTCAAAAATAAAAGAAAAATATACATGGGTTTGTCTAGTACCCCCTCCCCCACGGACAGAGGCCAAGGCCCTACATTGGAGTCTGAGAAGTTGGTTAAACTCTGAGAGGGGCTGCTCCAGCTGACTGCTGTGATTCAGGATGCCGCCCCCTCACAGAGGCTGACCTGCTCCCTGCCACGCAGGCCAGGTGCTCAAAGCTGCCAGAGGGTTCTGTCCCCCTTTGTATTCCAGACACAGTAAGGATGGAAATCCAGGGTGAAGGGGGACCAGGAAGGAAGTTCAGGTATATCTCACCCCATCCCTTTCCTACCTTCCCCAGGGCTCCCCCAAGCAAGCCCTGCCTTCTAGGGTTCAAAAATGCCTTCTCTTGTAGCTCTGGGAGCTCACAGACCCCAATTTCATGGCCACATCCCACAACCCCCCCACCCCACCCCCCACCCCGTGCATCTATGCCAGGGTACAATCGAAGTTGAACATTTCCTAGAAGCTTCCTTTCCCCTCATGCTCCTGAGGAATGTGTGCTCTGGAAAAAACGCTATGCCCCAGCTGTCCTCATCAGGTCAAGTTAGGTCAGTAGGCTCTCTCCTCAGCAGGTGGGAAAGCCGATTTCCATCCTGAGCAGCCCCTAGCTCCAAGCCCCAGGAGCTGGGACCTTGCCACACAGGAGATCAACTAGAAGGCTTCATGGCTCTTTGCCTGAGACTTGATGACCTAGCTGAGGGGCTACCACCACCCAAAGTCTCCCCAACTGGCTAGTCCCCTACCAGGAAGACCTGGGGACCAGCTTCCCTCGAAGCTCTAAGCTCTAGAGTCACCTGGTGACTCTAGACACCTGAGGACAGGTCGAGAAGAATCTTCGTAAGTCCCTTCTCTTCCTCCGGGGTCTCTGTTGATTTTAAGTGTTCAAAGCCATCGACACAGAGTCCCTTTCTGCCCCGAGCCTGGTCATGTGTATGAGGCTGGGAAGCCAGTCTCCTCCCCTCCTCCTTGAGGCCCAGGAGGCTGTTCCCCCTATCACTCTTCCCTCTTCCTAGACCCAGGATGGGACCTCCAGCACCCAGGTTCCTTACAGCCAGTCTACAGGTGCCATAAGCCAACCTCATCTTCCACAATGCTCCATGTCCATCCTGCCAGTACGTCATCCTGGAGGCCATATCTCTTGTTTCTGCCTTCCCCGGCAGATGGAGCTTTCCATAGATCTCATGCTTCAGGAGACAGTAAGCTGTCCCTGACCTTGTCTCCTTCCCAATCATGAATTAAGCCTTTTGCCTGGGAAAATTGTACTCCACAAAGGTTTAACATAGGAATTCAGAAACCCTTTTCTACCCTTCATTCCATGGGCAGGAGAGAGGAAAGCAGTCTGGGCACAGTATGTAAGCAAATATGTAGATTAAGTCCCAGACATATACCTCCAACCCAGAGCACTCAATGGTCCCCATCAGATGTGGGCTAGGATCCGGATGCTGCCTTGGTGCCCTGGGCTGTGGGTGGCATGCTGAGGCATGGATCTCAGGGCAGGGCAGCTTTGCCTCCCAAAGATTTGACAGGGCTTTCTTGGCCTCTGTGGATATGGGTGCTATTTCTTCCCCTTCTAGAACCTTCATGGTCAGGACTCACCTAAACAGACAGTGACCGAATTGTAGGGATAATGAGCCTGGTTCTGCATAACTGCTGACTGGATACATGTGTGAGGACAGGAAGGGATGCTGTGACCACTCAAACTTTTCTGGCAGCGAGTATTCAGAGACAGGTGCCCGTCCACATGCTTGCAAACACTCACACCTCTGACCACGTGTTCCTGTGAGGGTGACGTCACTCTGCTTCGGCAACTTGACAGGATTGAGAATCACCTAGGAGATGCACCTGGGAGACTGTGAGGGAGTCTCCAGAGATGTGACTGAGGAGGGGCGTCACCCTCTCAGCAGCTCCATCCTGTAGGCTGGGGTCCTGCACTGAACCAAGAGGAGGAACAGAGTGGAATCAACATTTGTCTTGCTCTGACTATAGATGCGGTGTAACTGGATGGCTCGCACTCCTATTGCCATGTCTTCCCACCATGATAGGGAAGCTGTGAGTCAAAATAAACTCTTCCTCTTTGAGTTGCTTCTCATGAATACCTTTGTTTTTTTTTTTTTTTCCCTTGAGAAGCATATCTATCATATCTGTCTCCTCTTCTCCCTTTCATTTCCCAGCCTTGTGGGTGAGAAGTTACTCCCGGGAGCGTGGGTGACTCAAAGGTTGCTATATCACTAAAAAGGCCATGGAAGCACGGGTGACTAAAGAAAGATGTTATCCTTGAATCTCCTTGGAAGCCTTGCAGTCAACTCCACTGGCTGAAGAAGACCTTCCTCTCCCCAGTGATGATTACAGGGCTCTTGAGTTGATGGGCCCTTACAAATTCTGTTAAGCTTCAAAAACTTCCTGAAACTTTTGAGTTGTGTTCATCTTCTGAGCCTGGTAAGATTTGTTCACTTCTTGAGTCTTATATAGTCCCTCCTCCTTGCAGGAGGGAAATTTCCCTCTTATGAGAAATAGCAACACAAGAGGTTTACTCTCTATCAAAAATAAAGAGCCCTATAGGGACCACAAACAGCCTTTCATCCATGGGAGATCTGGCCCAGGAGCAGGACTCCATGAGCCCTACTCTGTCAAAGAAGTTTAAACCAGCTTCTTTAAGGGCTTTTTAGCTCCAAGCACTTGGCATTTACTGTCTGAAGAAGCAACTGTATGTCCACCAGCATGGGCTTTCTGTGGGGTGTTGCTGCTGGGGCCAGAGGGTCAGTTGAATCCTGTTTAATCTGTCTGCTCGGCTTCCTCCCATCCGAGTGGGAACAATGCATCCTTGCTGCACTCAGCTTCAGTGGATGAGAACGTGTGAGATGGAGCTTATTTGAACTATAAAGTAGGTTGAGATAGAAGTAAAAAGCACGGGCCAGTTCTCCACAGTCAAGGGAGATCTTGGGGCCCGTGAGGCATTGACATCACAGGCAGGGTGTGTGGAGGTGAAGAGGGAGGGGCGCTGAACGCGCCCCCTGCTCACCAAGCCCCCTCTTACAGAAGAAGGAACTGGGGTGCAGTGATTTGTGCACTGCCTGCCCATTGCACCCGCTCTTGCTGATCCACACTTGCGCTAATGAGACCTGCCTGAAGTTTTTATTCTGGTTAGGAAGGCAAAACCAGCCTTGGAAAAGCAGGAGAGAGGAGGGGAAAGGGGTAGAGGATGTCATGGTATAATGGAGTTTGCTGGCCAGCTGGGAGTTCCAGAAAGAGAAGAAAGCATGGCCTTACTCAGGGCAGAGGATGTGGCAGGGACCCGATCTGTCCAGCTGCTTCTAATGCCGGCTGTGCCCCTGCAGGACTCACTGTAAGACTGTAGAAGCCCTGCTCCTTATCCCAGGGCCGTCACCGTCCCTACCAGCTGCGTACTTATGACCTCAGCAGCAGCCACTTCCAGGTCCACCAACAGCCGAGTCGGCAGTTACCCTCCTCTGAAACTGCTGGAGCCGAGCATGGTCTGCAGTGGCCTCAGACAAGGATGGAGAGGACCCCCTTAACCAGAGCCTCAGCCTCTCCTGTTCTTCGTTGTTGTTATTTTTTATTATTTAGAGAACTCTTCACCAGTTTGTGCAGTCAAGTCCACATAGGTAAGACCTCGCATCGCTAACACTGTGCGTGACCTTGTGCAAATGGGGGAAACTAAGTTTAACATTTCTAGTCCAGTATAGCTGCTAGTCTCTGTGTGACGCCAACTCAGCACAGTAAAATGGTGGACATCTCCCAGAGTTAATAGCACAGCTCAGGCTTTCAAGAGTTATACATATATGAATTACGTACACATATACAATAACATGTGTGAATTAAATAGACACATGTAAGTATATATGTGAATTATATATAAGTTATATATAAACATATGCGAATTATATATAAATATGTGTGTTATATAACACACATATATAGATTCTATGTGACTTTATATTTATAAATATGAGCAGATTTTATTAACATATATAACTATGTGATTGTATATAATTTGTAAATATATATTCATATTTTAACAGACCAACGATAGAAGCACATTCTGCATTAATAGCAGTACCAACTGCTTCAGCTTCGCAGTCATCTGAACAAAACTGCAGAAATGTTTATTTTAAAATTAAAAAAGACGAGCCCCCAAAACAGCAAAGTTCTGCTACATTGTGGTCCCTTTCTGTTTAACCCTCCCAGGAGCTAGCCCAGCAGGACAGCTGGCGCCTGTGAGGAGAGCTTGCTTTCCAGGAGCACAAAGATGACAGTTAAAGCTGGTGGCCCCTCAGACAAGGACCTGCTGAAGACCATGCCAGGATTCCCAGCCGAAGCAGCTGAAGGACACTCAAGCCAAACTTGAAAATCTCCAGAAACCAGTTGAGGGTAGGGCATCTGAGGGAAAGGCTAGCCATACAGGGGCCAGCCTGAAAAGCCAAGGAAACCCTGGAGCCTGGAGTGAAAGGTAGGGCTGCCACCATTGAGACTTACTTGGAAAAACAGAGACCAGGCTAAAGCTATACCAGAGATCAGGCTTTGCCCTCAAGGCAGTGAGTTGCCTAAGGTCTGAAGTTAATAGTCAAGTTGTAAGAAGAACAGATGGTTGGGGCCCAGGGGACAGATAGGTTGGTTCCACCTGGGTTGAGAGCCAGAGGTGGGGCAGCCCTAGAGCAGCAGGCAAAGGGCAAGAGAACCACCTTCACCCCATAGGTACTCTTTCCTTCAGCTGTGGGTCCTTCCCATTGGCCAAACCCAGCAGGAAGCCGCAGGTCTGGGGAGTTCATTGGTTAAGTACAAATGGTTTAGCTTCCCTGGAGTCTGGGGCAAAAAGAGAAGGGTGGGAATTTTTGGTGGGTGAGTGGGGAGAGGGTCTCAGTCAGAGGATGGGTGAAGGAGACCCCTAAGATGTAGGGAGCCCCTTTGCCTTACCAAGCTGTGATCCTTACATAGATGGAGGTTAGACCTGGAATCTACCTGCTTCCTACAGGAACTGTGAAGACAGGGAGAGTAACCCAGGAGCACAGCAGCAGGGAGCCTCTGTCCAACCACATCCCTTTCTGCTCCTGTGCAATAGCCAACTTGATTAGACTTTAAAATCCTCCAGGAGACACACTCTGGACATGATTTTGAAGTCATGTCCAGGGAAGGTGAGCTGAGTCAGGACAACCCATCCTGAGTGTGTGTAGCACCATCCCCTGGGCTGGGGCACAAGGCTGAATAATGAGGGAAAGCTAACTGTGTACCTTCATTCATTGACTCTGCTTCCTGATTTGGGGTTCAATTGACCACCTGCCTCGTCCTGCCACGTGTCTTTGCCGCAGACTCTCTGTGTCCTCCAGTGTCTGGACTTCCAGAAACCCCAGCACACCCTGGCTTCCTGGTCTCTGTCCTTACCTATGCCTATTGGGAAGGACCTCATGGAGACCTCAGGTCCCTGTCATGAGTAGGTGGAGTCCCAGTGGTATCTTTCAGGCCACAGTGCAAGAAAGGCTCACTGAAGTGAGGTCCCTTAGTCTCAACATCATGAAGAAGAAGAAGAAGGAGAAGGAGAAGGAGAAGGAGAAGGAGAAGGAGAAGGAGAAGGAGAAGAAGAAGAAGAAGAAGAAGAAGAAGAAGAAGAAGGAAGAGGAGGAGGAGGAGGAAGAGGAGGAACAATAAGAATAGGAAGGAAGGAAAAAAGAAAAGAAAAGAAAAAAAGAAAAGGAAAATTAAATCATGTGTCTTAGTTCCATCAATTCACACCATTAAAAAAAAAAATGTCAACCCATGTGGTCTTGGAACGACTTGCAGATTTCTCACTCCTTCACCCCTTTGAGCTGGTGCTGATAAATGTTTGACTTCAGGCTGCTCAAGCTGCAGTGCCTGGTGCTCGCTGCAAGCTCCCTGGCAGCTGAGGAACCTGTGGCTGCAAAGAAGATGCATTATTAATCCTCCTCCTGGCTGCGTGCATTGAAAGGAGCTCCCCAACATTTTAAAGACTCTGGCAAGCAGGTGGGAGCCCTTCAGCCTTCGGAGCAGGCAGGATTTGGAGCTTGGCGGTGGACTGTGAACTCTGAGCCCGCCGGCAGGTCAGCACAGCGGCCTCTTTCATGGCGTGTCACACTCATGGTTTCATGCAACGGGAAGATATATGCTCTATGCTTTTCATTTTGTGATATTTCCCAGGAGAGATCAGGCTGTGAGTTTTTCTGCTTAATCATTTTTCCATTCAAACATACACAATTTATGAAGACACACTGTTTCCAAGAAATAATGTGGAACCTGTTTGAATTTAAATGTTGTTATGGGGGGAGTCAGTTCTGCCTTTTCTGAGAACTGCACTGATGTGTCAGTCCATCTCTTTGTCTCCTATATGTCGAAGCTGGTTTGGACTGAGAATCATGTGTGAGCCACAGATGCCATTCACTCCTAAGCTCTGGCCAAGCTGCTGTGGTTGAGGGCATGTTCTTTCCCAATACAAATAAAACTGAAGGAAAGGCTCAATGCTGAGCGAGGAACTTTCACTCTGTTTTGCTTAGTTCAGACCATAGAGCAGGTTATTTCAGTTTCTAGAATGGTATGAGGTGACAGCCTCAGCTCTGCCAGTCCTGTAAATCCCTCCTCATCACAGCTTACCTTCTGTGTACTTACAAGGGATTGACACCTTCTTCTGGCCTCTGTGAGCACCAGACACTCACATGGTGCACAGACATTCATTCAGGCAAACACTTAAACACATAAAATAATAAAGCCACGCGGTGGTGGCACACACTTTTAATCCCTGCACTTAGGAGGCAGAGGCAGGCTGATCTTTGTAAGTTCAAAGCCAGCCTGGTGAGTTTCTGAATGAGTTCTAGGATAGCCAGAGTTACAACAGAGAAACCCTGTCTTGAAAAACCTAAATAAATAGATAGATAGATGATAGATAGATAGATAGATAGATAGATAGATTGATTGATTAATTAAAACAGTAGGGGCTGGAGAGACAGCTCACAGATTGAGAACACTGGCTGCTCTTGCAGAAGACACAGGTTGGATTCCCAGCACACACATGGTGGAGCACAATCGTTTGTATTCCCAGTTCCAGAGGATCTGATGCCCTCTTCTGGCCTCTGTGGGAAGTGCATGTATGTGGTACCTGCAGGCAAAACATTCATACACACACGCTAACAATCGTTAGTGGTAGCACTTGCCTTTAACCGCAACACTCTGGAGGCAGAGACAGGTCGATTTCTGTGAGTTTGAGGCTAGTTTGGTCTACAAAACAAGTTCCGGGACAGCCAGGACTACACAGAGAAACCCTGTCTCAAAAAAGTCTTTAAAAAAATAAAAATAAAGGAGTCATGTATACTGATTGTATACATCTGTTTTCCATGGAAAGTACACAGTTTAGGGGGAACAGGTAAAAACAGTTATGTTGCCTGAGGAATTGTGGGAATTGTGCTGGACTTCGAGGTTTGAAAAAAACAATTTGCAATTCAATTTTAAATCCATGATATGTCTCTAGAAGATGCTCTATTTTGTATTGTAACCTCAATCATGAGCTCACATTTTTCCATAAAATTATCTTTCCTCAGCTCTTAAGGATTCCATCAGAGGATGAAGGCCTTTCTCTAACAGGTACCCAGCCGGTGGGCCCTGAGACGCCCTCTCAGAGGTCCTTGACAGAGAGGGAGGGACACACATTGCACATGCACTGGCTTTGGCGTGACTTTTCCTGACGTGCTTTGGGAAAGCTGCAGTCTCATGTTTGGATCTCCTCCAGGCAACTTGCAGATTGTTCTGGAAGAAATCCCCGAGGACTTCCTTTCTGGGGCCTCATGCAGGAGACTATCAATTTCCCATTTCCCTCCAAATATGGATGAACATGCCTGGCACAGCCCTGAGCCTAGCTAACCTGAGCTATCAGCACGAACACATCAAGATGGAGCGTGCATCTGGTCTTGTCATCTTATTAATGATCTCACCCCCTGACTGGTGGCTTGCCAACTGTTATAGGCGTGGATCTGAGGCCAGAGGGCACCTGCTGAGAGTTCCAAGTTCCTGTGTCCTGGAACAAAGGATTGGACCAGGGCCACATGGATAATGATAAAAATAGAGACAGTTTATTAAGAAAGAAACAGGCACTCTCAGGAATGGAAGAAAGCCAGAAAGCAGGGAAAGATCGGAGGCTCCAAAGCCCTGGGCAGTCAGAGTCCTGAGCCTTTATAAGTCATTTACATAGGTCATCTTCTCTGGCATTGGGAGATCCTAACTGAGGGTTTTCTTTTTCTTTTCTCTCTTTTTCTTTTTCTCTTTCTCTCTTTCTTTCTTCTTCTTTTCTTTTCTTTCTTTTTCTTTTTCTGTTTTTTTTTTTGTTTTGTTTTTAGTTTTTCAAGACAGGGTTTCCCTGTTGTAACTCTGGCTGTCCTGGAACTCACTCTGTAGACCAGGCTGGTCTCAAATTCACAGAGATCAGCCTGCCTCTGCCTCCCGAGTGCTGGGATCAAAGGCGTGCACTACCACCGCCTGGCACCATGGAAGGGTTTTCATGTCTTCTGTTGTTACATGAAGCTTGTGATTGGATTAGGTCCCTCTACCACTAGTTTCTTGGGCTCATTGTTAATCTTGATGCCTCTGGACCGTCCATGTTGCCTTGTTCTCTAGCTTCAGCCTGCATTCTCCTTAGACAGCACAGAAGTGAGGGCATGCAAGGACCAGGGTGGAGAGACTGAGATACCTGAGCCTGCTCTGCAGACCCCCCCCCTTCTGCCCAAGCACCGATACCACAGGCCACTTGCATGTAATGGTGTCTGCAGTGTCTTCCTTGTTCAACCACTCTTACAAGGCACGCTCTTTCTGAAGGTGTTCTCAGAAAGAACAGCACAAGGCATCTTCCTCCTGTGGCTGTGCTGTAAGAGGCAGGGGAGGCTCCAGAGAGAGGCATCACCTAGCAGAGACCTTCTTCTGCAACAGATATTCTGGTTCTAGGCTGTCCGTGTGTCACAGCTGACAAAGGTGTAGGCTGTTATGGGGTGATGTTTACATTAAATGCAGCACCAGGAGAGAAACTCCACCTGGTGCTGACCTTTCTGCCAATCTGTCACCTCACTCCTTCCCTATCCCTTTCTCTTCCACTAAAAGCAGAACATTCATGCTTACATTGTAGGGGAGTGGCAGTAGAGTGTTCAACATGCATGCTCAAGCTTCCTCAGAAACAGGGAGCTTGAAATACAAAGGGGAACAGTGGTTCCAAGAACCGTGAACTGGAAGCTCCAGCCAGTGGAGATAATTATACATGGGCTGCGAAGCCATCCATGCTGGTTTAAAACCCTGTTGTCCCCCAGCATACTTCATTCATTTAGGATTCCATCTCTTTATCTGTAAAATATACTTAAACATCAAGAAAGTTATGCGCAACCAGATAAAGGGTTCCAAAGCATCACCCCGTGGCAGGGATACTCAGAGAGGGCCATTGTGCTGTGATGTTTCACCTTGCTAATTCTGTACAAGCTTGGACTTTGGACCTTCACCAACAGTGGCATGTTCACTGAGCACCTACTGTGTATATGCTGCAGGAATATACACATGTGGAGGCAAAGTGCACACAGCCTCATCCTGGGAAGCATCACGCAGATGGGGCAAGAGACAAGACCACATGACCAGCATGTATACAGGGGCGTGACCCGCATAAGATATCTGGGGTGCATGGGATTCATCCTTCTAGTGGATGCTGAAGGGGAACGTAGATAAGCTCAGGAAGAACAGCGTGGCCCAAGGACACCAGACAGGTAGTCAGAGCTAAAGGTCAGGGGAAGTGCTTTGTAGGCATGGCCCCAGCTAGCTTGTGCACAAAGAGCTAGGATTCTGTTGTGTGAAAGAGTCAGGGCCAGGTTTTCCATCAGGGAAGAGATTGGCAGCATTTTTATCTAAGGGGATGATCCTGCCAAAACCATAGTGATAGTAAGGATAACTGGAGCATGGGATACACTTAGAAATCTGATGGGTCAGTGAGCAAGAGCTGAAACCAGAGTGACGTTGTTTGCTCTGAATCTGCTGCCATCCGACCCTTGATGCCCATTCTCCAGGATGCTAACGATGTCCAGACAGTCAGTGCAGGGAAGTGTGTCTCTAGTCCTCTCCTTAGGCCCATCTCTTGCCTCCCACAACCGCCTCTGTGGAGCTGGCTAGTGGTCAGGGCCTGCTTTATGCACTCCTGGCTCCCATTCTGGTGCCTGAGCACCAGAGGCTCTAGCACACCTGTTCCTGACCCATAGCCAGAAGGTGTCTTTACCTAAAACCGCACAGTCTCAGTGTGGGGTCACAGGTGTCCTGGCTGCCCAGAGGCCAGGTTGATGCTGATGGTTTCCATTGGAGAGCTCATTTCTACCTAGCTCATGCCAGTTCTTGTCAGATGAACTGTTTCAAAGATAAAACTCCCTGTAGGAGATACAGTACTCCTCTTATCCACAAAGGCTCTTTCCCCATCCCAGACAGTCCTGAGCTCAGCCTATGATTTTTCTCCCCTACACATAGATGCCTATGATAAAGTTAATCGCAGTTTTTATTGGAGCGTATGCATGACGACACCACAACCATCTGTGTGGTCAGAAGACGACAATAGGGACTAACAGGTGGGCAGTATGTAGTGGAATATTTAAACTTATTCTCAAATATTATAAAGCTTCACACACTTCTGTGTAGTAATAAAAAAATATCAACAGCTGCTCTATCTGGCAACTAGAGCTACTGTCAGGAAGTCACTTTTCTTAGCTGTTGGAACCAGCTTCCGGGTGTGGATTCTTTGAATGCAAAAAGAATGCTAATTTAAGGCACCAAACTACTCAGTGGCCCATAACTGCCCACGGAGATCTTTGTGTTGAAAACATCTGATTGTATTAAAGCTAATGAAGGAAACTTTACAGTCTCTCCCTCAGCCTAAGCACCAGTCAAGGAATACCTTGCCCAGGTTCTTGACTGGCCTCTAAAAAGGAATCATGTCAGCCAGCTGAAGTTGGGGGTTGGTGCACTGTGGAAGTTCTATTCATTAAGCAATAAGACTTTTGTATTGGTGGATGGTGTTTTTCCTCATTGAAATACTATAAATCCCAAATCCAGTTGAGAATAAGACCACAATTGAGCCAAATTTGAAGCAAGCAAGCTTTAATTGAAATAATTAAATACTTGCCAGGAAGATGGACTCTGATCAGGTCCATTCTGAGGTACCCAGATACCCAGGTTCTGGAGTGAACCTGTCACCTCCAGAGTTCCCACAGAATGGCACCGAGTCACGTGGCACAGGTTCTTAAAAAGGCAGAACCTGTAAGGTTACTTCCCACCAGGTCCAATCAGTGGCAAGCATCTATCCTGATGTACTTTCTGTCTGGGTTATCTCCTACCTACAAGGGACCAAGCATGTTCGGTGCATTTGGAGCACATCCGGTGCAGTAGGGTCAACTAAATGGGATCTAGATACTCCCTACCCAATATTCCAAGAGGTTATGTGTTGTAGAAGTTTATTTTTAGTTATGTTTAAAATGGTTTGTGCACTGTTGGGTGAAGGGGCTGTCTAGGTCTTGGCATTTTGTAGTGTTTGCAAATATTGGATTTATGTGGGGGATGTTTGATTGCTTATGATCTTCACGTGCTATCAGTAGAACACCTGAGGAGTTCTGAATCAATAAAAAGACCTGAGCTTAGATGCTCGGGGTTCTACCATCCGGTATGGTACTGGCCATGACTGTGGTTCCCCCAACAGGCACCTATGAAAATGCCTCCTTGTCTTTCTTAGTGAATGACACAGCA
Organism: Cricetomys ansorgei; assembly: GCA_026225945.1. Classification (NCBI taxonomy): domain Eukaryota; kingdom Metazoa; phylum Chordata; class Mammalia; order Rodentia; family Nesomyidae; genus Cricetomys; species Cricetomys ansorgei. Next base: position 3,536,650 of record JAMJFZ010004042.1, read on the forward strand.
GCATAGCAACTACAGCTATATCTTTGGGCAAGAGAGATTCAGGACTATCTCACCTGAACAGCCCCACCTAGCACTCTGGGAAGTTATGTCCTTGTTCCATAGATCTCTTAGGCACAATGATTAGAATTCATAACATAACTTTTGCTCTTACAATACCTAGAGGCCACATGCTCTAGGCCAGTCCAGGAAAGACTCAACCTTGCTGCAACGGCTCAGGCTTACACACTGTGATTGTCTCCTGGTCCCTGAATGAACCCGCACGATATGTTAATATTACCATCTACAGGCAGCATATACAACAAAGAAGCACTGAGGGACTCACGGGTGGAAAGTGTATGCAGCAAGGAGACATTGCATAGTGATGCATTACATCCTGGACAAGATGGTGGGGTAGCTTGACGTTTTCTCACTGTAATGGGGATGGCACACAATTTTAAACATCTGATTATCTACTCTGGAATCTTCTATGTAATATTTCCAGGTCATAGTCGACTAAGGAAAACAAAACCGTTAGGAATGGAGACTCCTGTGTTCAAAGAAAGGCTTCAGGAGTAGAGAGATAGACCCTGCCATGATCCTCGCTTCTTTCCACTCTGCCTGACTCCTGGGACTCTGCTTCATGACCCAGCCTACTCTCCTCCTTGGACCCCTTCCCTCTGCATTCTTCTGTGCTCGCTTATTGTTGCCACATCTCCATACCCAGGTGAATCCATCACACATGAGCTGGGCCCTCACGAGCTGTTGAATCCGCATCTATAAAGGCCCAGTCCTTTTTGTTGTTTAGTTGGTGTTTTGCAGGGCTTGTGTGGATGCAGAGATGGCTCTCGCCTGAAGGGAGAGGAAGGCCAGAGGCAGGGGGGCACCAACTCACCTGGGCAGCCTTCTAAATCTCCATATTTGTTCATCACGGAGACCAAGGAATCTTGACTGTAGTGGCAGAGGGTACACAAACAGCAGTGACTGTCACTCATCCTAGTACGGTTACCTACAAGGCACAGACAGAATACTCCGTGGGTGCTGTGGCAGTCTATTGTTCACAGATAAGGAAACTGAGGCTCAAGGAGTTGGGGCCCAGCCAAGTATCATGTGGACTTGAGTCAGGTTAGATTTAAGCCTCCTTTATGCCGTCCAGGGCTCAGCCCATCACCCCTGCCTCTGGCTGTTCGGCCTCCAACTTCTGTACCCTTACCCACTGCAGCAGGGGTTCTGCCAAGCCACCAGAACCTGAAGCCTCTCTGCTGCAGACTCAGCCTCTGCCCCTGGTCATTTGCCTACAGGACACCCCGGCATGCCTGGTTAGCTGCCTGCCTGCTTTAAGGCATATCAAAGGTTCTAAATTTTCCAAGAAGAGACAAGCACGAAGCAGGTATCTGTGTAATCACAGAATTTGAGAAGTCCCAAATGTATGCTCTCACCCAGCAGTATTTCTTGAAGGAGTGATGGGTGCTGCTATTCACTAGGAAACTGAGGGAGGAGTTAGAGACGTGGAGAGGCGATCTCAGGTTCCTAGTGGCACACGCACCCGACCTGCTCAGCTGCTGTCACTCAGGCAGCCTGACTCTTTCCCCTAGACAATGAGGGGGTGCTGCGACTGGGACCTCATCCTAAATTCTCAGATCCTTGCACAATGCCTGGCTTGTAGTATATGTAGATGTCAGCCCCTTGGCTAAGGTCATACTCTGGAGGTGGTCTTTGGGCTCCAGTCTGCTTCTGTTATTCACTGCCCCTGGGCACCTTGGTTTCCTTGTGTGCAGAGGCTAATAAGAGTACATACCTCAGATGGCCCTTATGAGGAGGAAGGAAGTGGAATAAAACCCACCTTGGAGACAGCCCCCACCCTCAGCCCAGAGTGCCCAATGATAGATGGAAGTTCTAGCCCAAGGCTGCCAGGCACCAGGCACTAGGTACCAGGCCCCTAGGTGCACTTCCTCTGGGTGTGGTCCTCCTTGCTTGGCTGGAGGGGACTGTGCCCACGATCCAAGTGAAGTGAGGGGTTCTGGGGAAGCCAAGGCATGTGATTCCCTCTAGGGACACGTGGCCTGGAGGCAACACTGCTTACCTATCTTGTCTCTACTTATAGTCCAGTGAGTCTTGTGGGCAAAGTTCCAGGAAGGAAGAAGGGGGAAATGGACCCTGGGAACAGTGAGGAGAATTACTGATGTCTTCAAAGAAGGTCTTGCTCCAGACTGAAGTAGAGATGGAGGCCAGTGAGAAGCTGCCCACACATGCCCAGAGCCTCACCCCCCCCACCCCCTGTGACACACAGACTAAGGTAACATTCTTCCAGTTCAAAGTTCACCTTGGCTGAAAAGTCCACTCCCCAACTGCTGATTCACTCAGTTCTTTGGTCCTTCCCCTTACAGGTGTGCCCAGAACCCCAAGGAGAATGAGTCTCCCAGCAGAGTGGTGCTTTATTAGAGAGTAAGTCTGAGTGTCAGGAAACCATGATAGAGGGTGGTCTCACCCCAGCACCTCCCTCACCTGCCTACCAACTCCTACCATGGCCAACCTCCAGTCTAGCCTGCATTTTGGACTTTACACTGCTTCCTACAGCCCCAGAGGTGGCAGATGTAGAGGATGCTCTAGGCGTGGCTCACTCACCCCTCTAGCTTACTCTCTGCTTTCCCGCTCCCCACTTCCCTATCTTTCTTCCTTTCTTTTTTGAGACAGGATCTGACAAGGTCTCATGTATCCCAAGCTGACCTCAAACTAGCCGTGCAAGGATGAAGTTTGTTCCTCATGTCTCCACTTCCAGAGAGCTGGGATTACAGGTGTCATCTACCGCACCCACTTAATGCAGCTCAACAGGTCAATCCAGGGCTTCCTGCATGCTAGGCAGGCAATCTACCAAATGAGCTATATCTCCGGCTGCCAACCTGCTCCCCCTCTTTTCCCAAATTGCATTTAGTGTGTGTGTGTGCTTGCGCGCGTGCGTGCGCGCACATGCAAGCATACATGTGCAACAGTCTTCATGTGGCGGTCAGAGGACAACCTTCAGGAGTTCTCTCTCATTGTGGGTTCTGAACCTCAAACACAGGCTTGTGGAATAAGCACTTTTAATCACTGAGCAATTCTGTCGGCCTGCTTTTCTGATGCCTACTTGCCTGCTAGTGTTTTCTCGTCTGAGTTGAGTCAACCTAAGTTTCCTCATTTGCAGAGGACAATACTCATTTAATTGGAAAGTCCTCTAATCTAAAATTCAATTACTAAGCCTAAAAATGAGGGTACATTATACCTTTGTGCGGGGCAGCTGATAGCCCTTTCATGACAGCATGGCTCTAATTAAATGGACAGGTGGGAAGGGAGAGGGTCAGAATTCCTGGTGACACCACCCGGGTGGACTTGAGCTGTGACTGACAGGAGTGGATGGTGCCCGGTTCAAATCCCCCTGGAACTTCAGACGGCACCATTAGCTGCTGGTCAAATGAGAGGGTCCGACACGGCTTCCCCTCGCCAGCCCCACTCAACAATGCAAGTTACACAGCAGGGCTGCACGGTGCTGCAGGCTCCACCGTGTGAGCTGCACGAAATCAAAGTTTTCACTTTGCCAGCCCAGAGACGCTGCCAGGTGCTGGCTTGTGGCATTTCTGTCAGAAAGCCAGCTGCCATGAAAGCGGGGTTTTAATCCAGCCTGGAGTGGCCTCCCGCATTCTCTGCATGGCTTCAGAAGTTAAATCGGGCTCTGCTTTCCCCGCAGCTAGAGGAGGAGAAACCAAAGCTTGGAAGAGTTGGCACCAGTCTGAGAGCCAGATTAACCCACCCGGAAAAGGGCAGAGGCCTGGCTGGCCACTCACCATCCATGCCTCCTCACCCTAGAGCCCCAAGCCTGAGAACACAGATGAAAAATGATGGTGTGAGAGGCTGAATTTATGATTTCAGCACAGGATTAAACCGAAGAGGAAGGTTCTTTGAAGAGGTGGGTGGGGCTGGATTTAACCCAGCCTCCAAAGCATCCCACTGGTTTCTCCCGGTCCTTCCTCCTCCTCACCCACCTCAGCCTGGGGGGTCCCTGTCAAAGGAGTCTCATCCAAAAGCCCTCCACTGGCCCTCACTGCTGTGAGATAAAGTCCCACTACCTTTGATGTTTTTCCCTGCTTTTCTTCCCCCCAAAAGCAAAACCCTTTTTAAAACTACTAGTGGTGGCTATCTGGGTACCAAATGGTAGCATGGAGAGGGTGGAGGCCTGGAGACATGGCTAATTGATGTGTCAGTCTGCTATTGCTCTGGATAGGGGTGCATAACGATGGCCCAGCAACCAATGGGTCTCCACAGGGCATGGAGGCAGCCCGGCTTCAGTCCACTGGCCAGATGTGAGTCGTCCCTCTGGTCTCTACATCTGAGGTCCGTGGGAACCAGGACTAGTTTCATGGGTGTTGGTGATTATGCTAGAGGATGATGCCGGCTCGGGACTTTGTCAAATTGTGCAAATATGTTTCACTTGAGTGTTTTTTCTTTATACATGCCAACCCATGGCATCCAGGAGCCAGACACCCACTCACTGGGTTTCAGTAAAGCCAGAGTCCACTACTCGCTGGCTGAGTTCCAGGCCACTTCTGGAATTATCACCAGCTTCCCATCGGCACCCCAGTTCTCTGGGACCTGTGACCAGGTCCATACTACTCTTACATGCTCGTATGTTCCCCACTGTGTCTCATTTTACATGCACCCCGGAACAAATTCCTCCATCAGTGTTCTCCACCATAGCTACAGGAGAGGGGACCACTCTGTCTAATCCCCAACAGTGGGCATGCTCAGAGTGTGAGGGCTAGAAAGAATGGGAAGGAGGGGTGGGGAGGTTCCATTCATTCTCAGCCTGACTGCTGGGCTGAGTCATGGAGCTTCTGCTGCTCAGATGCTCCTGGGTGTCTGTCCTTCAGACCTGGATGGACACCATTAACTTGGTGCTCTCAGAGCTTCCAGCTCCTCCAGCAGCCTGTCTAAGGCTCCAGCTTGCAGATGGAAGAGCTGGGGCCTTCTCAGCCTCCACAGCTGTGTGGGCCAACCCTTCCTAGTAGATTATACCCACATCCAGTTGCCTGGTTTGCCTGAGAACCCTGGTAACATTCACTGCAGGCAGTTTTTGGGAGAGAGCAATTGCTCGTGCCCTCATGTCCTGCTTCATAGACCAAGACCCCCTCTCCTGTCCCTCCTCTCAATACCCCCACCACTGTCTCATTTTCTCACATGACTTTCCCCCAACCTCTGTAGAAGCCAGGTCAGCAAGGACAGGTTCCTGGCCCCCTGGGGGGCCTCCATGAGCATGCCTCCTGGCCCTCCTCTGAAACAACTGAGGACATGAGATAGGCAGCAGCCCTCAAGTGTCCTGCCCAGTTAGTGAGCACCAGCTCCCAGCTCGCAACCAGAACTGATGGTTCTCTGGCTCCCAGAGTGGCTGGGGGCCATTACCTCATAGCCCCTAGCAAGTGCCCAGGGAACATCTTCATTGGCACTTGGAGGGGCCCAGGAAGATGAGAGCAAGGGGCTAGGGAGCAGGTCCCAGGAGAGGAAGCTAGTTCCCAGTTCCGTGGCCACGGTCAGATGGGTTGACCCCAGCCCACAGGGTGTGTATGTGTGACAACTTAGCCCATCCATTTGTGTGCGGTGTCTGCATTTACTGTCCTGCCACATCCCGCAGGAGACCTGCCACCACCAACCAGGGAGCAGGGAGCTGGGAAAGCACTGTGTTTTGAAGATGTCAGCAGCCAGGAGGATCAAAGGGCCAGCCCTGAGGCTGCTGTCAGCTCCCAAGCACATAACTTCATACAGGCCCTGAGATCTGTGTATGCTCTGCTGGCACAGGTCTCTAAGGGCATGGGGAGTCCAGGGAGCTCTTAGATGGGAAGATCAGGAGATCCAAGGTGGCATCTGGCACTCTCCAAGTCTCTGAGGGACAGGCCCCTACTGCCTGAAAGGTAGGGACTTCTGGACCAGCTCCAAGCATCCTTCCAGAGGCAGGGACTCCCTTGGGTGTCTGAACACTTAGAAAGGCTGCTCATCCCTTCTCTCCTTCCCTCCAAGAACAAGACCAGTGAGGTAGCTGCCAGGTTCCTGAGGGGCAGTTGAGGAAGCAGGCCCAGATTCCTGGCCCTGAGGGACCGAGCGCCACTTCTGGTGGTCATTTCCTCTGTCCTTGCTCAGCTGAGGAGTTCAAGGTCATTCTGAAGTCTTGTGTCCACAAGACTTCCCTGTGCCAGCCTGGTACACTCATGGGTCCTGCTCTGGTCTTGGGTCTTAAGCTCCTGTATCCTGGCTCCTCCTGCCCTTGCCTCCTCCTGAGGGGAGGTGTAGCAGAGTCAGCTGGGAAGTTGCCTAGTTTTGCTAAGAGAAATCTAGCACCCATGGGCAGGGGAATTTGTCGGATTCATCACCCCATTTTCAAGGGAAAATGGGAAGAATCACACACACACACACACACACACACACACACACACACACACACACACTAGCAAACAAGAAAGAAAAGTGTACTAAACCCCTTGTCTTAGTCAGGGTTACTGTTGCTGTGATGAAACAGCATGATCAAAAGTAAGTTGGGGAGGAAAGGGTTTATTTTTACTTGTTCTTCCACATCACAATACAACATTGAAGGCAGTCATGGAAGGAACCTGGAGGCAGGAGCTGATGCAGAGGCCCTTGGAGGAGTGCTGCTTACTGGCTTGCGCTGTTTGCCTTGCTTAGCCTGCTTTGCTATAGAACCCAGGACCACCAGCCCAGTGAGTCCTCACACACAGGCTGGGCCTTTCCACATCAATCACAAATTGAGATAAGAATATGCCCTACAGGCCTGCTTATAGCCCAATCTTATGGAGGCATTTTCTCAGTTGAGGTTTCCTCCTCTCAGGTGACGCTAGCTTGTGTCAAGTTGACATAAGACCAGCCAGGACGTCTCCCAAAAATAGATCTGAATTTAAAAAAATTCCATGCTGGGGGTTCCTGGCTTTTCCATGGTCTCAACACTGCAGTCTATCAACGCTGCAGCTTTTCCATGGTCTCTGCAGCCTACCAGTTCCTCCAGCTACAACCATTTGAAATCTCTGATAGGTCCTCAAGGTAGCAATGGTCAGACATTCAAGAAGAGTGCAGAATTCACAAGTGTGACTGGGCCAGCCTGAGGAACAACTGTGATTTCCCTTGTTGGAGGTAAATGGCTTCCAGGCTCCCCACCTGTTTGTTGATGGCTTGCTTCTAAGATCTGGCACCTTTGTTTGGAATGAGGCTGGTCCCAAGACCCAGACCCAGACTTCACTCTGACCACCCCACTAACAGCTACCCCAAAGCTGAGCTGTCTTCCTGTGTCTCTTGGCTCTGAAGCCTTCAGAAAATTCTTGATGTGACCTGCAGGATTTTCCCTTACCCAGCTTCTCCCTCTGTCCTCTTATCATTGAGCCAAGCTGAGGACGGGGACAGACAGCACTAGGAGTCCACACCTACGATGGTTAGAGTGTTTGTAATTTGTGTGTGCATGTGTGTCTGTCCGAGTGCCTGAGTGGCCAGGAGAGGGCATCAGATTGCCTGGAGCTGGAGTTATAGATGGTTGTGAGTGGCCCAAGGTGGGTACTCTGGGCCTCTGGAAGAGCAGCAAGCACTCTTGACAACTGAGTCATCTCTCTAGTCCCTCCCTGTGATGGTTAGTGTATTAGCCAGAGTTATCTAAACTATAGACTCCATAGAGACTAGAGTCTACAGGAATAGAACGTATAGAGTAAATCTCTCTCTCTCTCTCTCTCTCTCCATATATATATATTTTATATATATATATATAATTTATTGGAATGACTTACAGGTTGCAGTCCAGTGAATCCAACAACAGCTAGCTGTGAACAAGAAGTCCAATAATCTAGTAGTCGTTCAGTCCATAAGGCTGGATGTCTCAGCTGGTCTTCAGTATGTGCTGGAATCCTAAATAGATAGGTTTTAATGCCAGTCTATTTAATGCCAATAGACTTGCTAGCAAGGCAAGAGCAAGCAGGAAAAGAGCAAAAGTTTCCTTCTTCCATGTCCTTATATAGGCTTCCAGCAGAAGGTATGGCCCAGATTAAAGGTGTGTCTTCCCACCTTGTGATCTGAATTAAAGGCTTGTATCTTCCTGCCTCAAGATCTGGATCTAAGATGTGTGTCTTCCTACTTCAAACCAAGCCAAAAAAAAAAAAAGAAAAGAAAAGAGAAAGAAAAAGAAAAAAGAAAAACTCTCACAAGTGTGCCCTCCATTTCTGTATTGCAGTTCATCCCATTTGTAGTCAAGCTGACAGCCAGGAATAACCATCACGGTTAGCTTTGCCAGCTTGATAACTAGAATCACTGGGAAGGGTCTCAGTGAGGAATTATCTGAATTGGATTGGCCTACGGGCCACTATGACTTTGCATGGGGTGTGACCAGCGGTCTGAGTCTCCTGCTGCAGCGACTTCCCTGCAGTAAGGAGCTATAACCTGGAACTGTGAGTTAAAACAAATCTGTCCGTCCCTAAGTTACTTTGGCTGAGTATTTTATCACAGGAACTTGGTTTGCTTTCTGTCGCTGTGATAAAACATTTACCAAAATAACTGGGGGTGGCGGTGGTTTATTTTACCTTACACTTTACAGTCTACCCTCAAGGGAAGTCAGGGCAGGAACCTGGAGGCAGGAGCTGACGCAGAGGCCACGGAGGGGTGCTGCTCACTGCCTTATTCTTCAGGGCTTGCTCACTTCACTGTCTTATACACCCTAGGACTAGCTAGCCAGGGTTAGCACCACCCACAAATGGCTGGACCCTCTTATATCAATCCTTAATCAAGAAAATATCCCACAGACGTAGCCACAGGCCAATTTGAATGAGGCAATTCCTCAATTGAGGCTCCCATCTCCCAGGTGACTCTCATTTTTGTCCAAGTTGACAAAAACCAACCAGCACTGCAACAGAAGTGAAACTCAGCTCAGCAGTGGGGTGCAGAGCCCCTTGCCTGGGCATCAGTTGCAAGAGGCCTTCAAGACCCAGTAGCTGGAAACAAGGTAGTCAATAGGCGAGACAACACCCACCCTTGCCATGACCCCAGTGTCAAGCCACTCTTCTGAGCCTCTTTGTCCTCAGGCGGCCATACACTTCAAGGCGCACAGGAAGCACTCCCCAGGAGAAGCTATGAGGTCCCTGCCCTGGCTGTTCCTCAGCCCCACTTCTGCACTAGGCCATTACAGACTCTTCTGCCTTTGGGTTCCTCCCATCTTCCCAGGTGGGTGACCCTCCCCGGGACAAAGACTACATCTACTTCTTTGCTCTTCCTTCCTCAAAGTCCCCAGGAGTCCTGGACCATACACGCAGGCCACTTCAGGAGTGGCCGGGAGTGGGCGCTTATATCAGCTGTAGGTGAAGCCAAAGAACATCTCAGTCTATAAAAAACATCAGCAGGGGACAGCATCAAGACCTAAGATGTGGCCAGGCAGTGGTGGCGCAGGCCTTTAATCCCAGCACTCGGGAGGCAGAGGCAGGTGGATCTCTGAGTTCAAGGCCAGGCTGGTCTACATAGTGAGTTCCAGGCTAGCTAGGGCTGTATAGTGAGACCCTTTTTCAAACAAACAGAAACTCCCAGCTCCTGCATGGCCTTGCACAGGGTGCCCTCAGAAGTGAGACAATAGCCAAACCTACTCACTCAGTGAGAGCATCACGGTGGCACTTTAGTGGCCATGATGGACTCGGCTGGGCTGCTCCCCACCAGCCTTGCCTCCAGGCCTACAGAACCCTCTTGAGACACCAAGGGAGAGGACATCGCCCACCAAACCTCAGGTGATGTGTGCTATGTACCCACTCCAGCACAAGGGCTAAAGAGGAAATCAGACTCCAAATACTAGACATTTAAACTGGACCCATCAAGAGATGCAGCCCTACTGGCTGAGAGCCATGGGCTGCAGCTCGGTGCTGCAGTGTGATATGGGTATGATGTGGTAGGGTATGGGTCCTGGAAAGATGTGAGTGGGGGTGTGTGAATGTGAGTGCTTGGGGGAGTGTGCATTGGAGTCTGCAGTGTGTATGTGTGTGTGTGTGTGTGTGTGTGTGTGTGTGTGTGTGTAAGTATGTATGCATTCAAGCTTGTGGGTGATCTCTTTTCTTGGGAGGAGCCTTATCTAAGGAGAAATCCCCCAGCCCATATCAAGTCTGAGAGCTGGGTGCTCTTGATAACACCCAGAATATGGACAACCAGGGCTTTAGGACCTGAAGGCTCCGCATGGTCTGTGGGACTCACTGTGCTCCACTGGTCACTGACCTCAGATCTCTGAAGCAGGAGCTGAGAGGAGGCAGGTGGGCTTGGTGACTGAGCCCTGGCTTCTCTCTGATCCCAACAGGAACACAGGAAGCCTTATACACCATGTGTATCCAAGAGAGGCAAGGTAGACACTAACTCCCTTCTATTCCCTGTGGGATTCCCAGGGCTCCCCACAAGCATGGGTCCCCCTATAAAGTCCAAGTCGATCAGCTTCCACTCTCAAAAGAGGGCAGGGACTTGGCAGAGTGCGTGCCTGAAAGCCGTAGTGCAGGCCTGCCCCCACACACCTGGCCAGGGAGTTACTTATACCTGACCTGCAGAGGAAATTGCTCTGATAATATCTCTCCTTTAATTATGCCTGGAACTAGGGTTGGGAAGCCTCAAAGTAGGGCCTACCTGTGACTGACCCCAACTGGAAAAAGGCAAATGGTACATTACGCTGGCCTAGTTAGAGAAGGTTAAACTTCTGGCTGATACAGGCCCCTTCCTGCACTGAGGATGCCAGACCACCAGAGAAGACCCAGGGAAAAGCAGTGAGGGCCACAGGCCCTAAGATGGTGCTGCTTGTGGCTGTGTAGCAGGCCCTTCCCGCAAGGGGCCTTAGCAGACAGGAGGTGTTTGGATGCTCCATTTCTAGAATACCCACAGACCACCATGTTCTTGCATCTCCGTGGACCCATGGTCAGCTCCACTATTTGTTCTGACTACTGTACTTCACATTCTGTCCTTGTCTCTTCCCACCTATATTTGATGTCCCTTCCTGCCTCATCCTGCATGATGGAGTCCTGGAAACCTGACTGGGGCAACAAGGAAGAAAGGACAGACACACAGACACACATGCAGAAAAGCTGGGATCTGCTGGGTCATATGCACTCTGTTGGAAACACCACCAACAACCGGGAAAACGGCGCACTTTATACATCCAAATCAAGGTGGCCGTTTTATTGTACATAGCTGAGCAAGGAGGCAGGCTTAGCTAATCTTGGTGTGTGTGTGGGGGGGGGGGTCTCTGTAAGGGAGCAGGCTGCAGTGACCCAGCAGGAGGAAGCTGTCAACATTCTCTTGAGTCAGAGCAGAGAAGGCTCTGCCACTCTCATGGGCCTGAGGCACAGGGTCAGTGAAATGGCCACGCACATCCACTCAAGACTACACCTACTCTACCCATTCGCTCAGGGCTTCCTTAGCTACCCACACCTTCCAGGCATGGAGTCTGTGCTCACACATCTCCCTTGACCTCGGGTTCTGTGCAGAGCACCTCAGGTGCTCCCTAGCAGGACTGACCTAGTCCTGTCTTCTGTCACCCTCCTGATCTATACTGTGATCTAGGTCTTAGCCCTCCAGGGGGCATAAAGAAGGCCTGGATCCTGAGGCTGTTTTCACAACTACAGTGAGTCACCAGGCTCTGGACCCTGGGGACAGTACCTAGAAGGCTCTGTCTTCACAACTACAGTGAGAGACTCTAGGCCCTGGGGACAGCACCTAGAAGGAGGCACTTCTCCGAAGCCCTGAGCTGCTACAAGCTGCTTTGAGACTGTGGCTGGCCTGTTTCTCACCCGGCTGGTGAGGGGCGCACCGGACGGTTGTAGAGGTCCTCTCCCAGGCCTTGGGACCATCTGACCGGAGGCTCCCTGTCCACCAGCATCCAAGGCCTGCTCTAAGGCTTTGCTGCACATGGAACTCAACCTGAGGCAGGGCTCCTGCTCACCAGATATGAGATCCATCCTCAAAGGGTGCCAACTGGCCCATCCCCATCTCAGTGGAAGGTTGGGCCTCAGGCTCCCAGTGAGAGGGGAGCGGGGGCAGAAGGGCTCCAATTCCCATATGGACACATGGAGCTGTGCCTCCTGATCCCGTTAGCACTAATCAGATCTGCATGAGAGAATCTCTACTCTCCATAGGGAGAAGGTGGCTGTGTTCCTATGCACCTAGGCATACAGCTGAAACACATGCACACACACGTACATATCTATACCCTCATGTACACAGTTTATACACATTTGTACATGCATATATGCTCGCACATGTAAAAATATACTCATGTACATATCTGTGCAGTACTCACAACCAAGACACATTTGTACACAGGCACGCACATGAACATACACACATGCATGCAAGGTGCACCGTACTACAGATGCATATACACACAAATGTTTATACATAAGGTACACACATATATGTACATGCACATACTCTATGGTGCCTACACACGTTCATACACATACATATACCCACTCCCGAATGCGCTAAGCTCCAAAGCAGCCAAATAACTAGATGCAAAACTGAGGTATGATGCAATGAGACTGGCATTCCCAGGCACAATAGGCTACCCTTAACCAGCAGGATAGCGCTGAGCCAGGGATGGGGCTGACTGCCGCAGGGGCCTTAGCGGGTCTCTAGAACTCAGCAAACCGGGACAGGGGATATTTGTTAAAGGGATTCTATCACATTTTTTAAAAAATCTACCTTTCTTCTTGTAAGGCCTCCAGTTTAATAACTATCCAGGGCTTACCCTTAAACTCACCGCAGCTTACCACTAAGGACTTTATGACAGATTTGCCACTCATCTGAGAAGTGGCCTGAATCCAGGTTGTTAGAGCTGATAGATTTATCAAAGCTCTTGCTGGCTCGGAGCAGGGAAGGAGCACCCAGAAGCCAGGAGAGGAGATGGGAAGCAGGGGGAATTAGCAGAGGAGATGGCAGCTGCGCTGCAGGAAGGGGGCCAAAGCAGGGTTTAAAAATAAATCTCGGAGGATGGAAAGTGCCTCTGGTTTCCAAGTTAAGGTGCACACCGTTCTCTGCTCTACGGAGGCAACCCTACAGACTTCAGCAAGTGTGGAACAGGCTCAGCTTCAGCTTCTGAGACGACAGTCACATGCACAGCTCCTACACAGAACCTCTGTGACAAGTCTGCCTCTCCTGCCAGCTGCCCAGCTTTTCCATTATACTAAAACATCGCCCAAGCCCCTTATTCTAAATTCACCTGTCTGTCCAGGCCTCTGTACACTCTTCAGGAACTCCCCCGGAGAGATGGCCTTTATACCCTCCGTCCATGCCCTGCTGCTGGTCCTCTTGCTGCAGTGAGTGGTATCTTCTGGCTCGTCCCCAGAGGGTTCATGACAGCTCATGTTCTGCACAAACTTGACTGCACCATAGGCTTCCCAGAGAGCCAGCTCAGCAGTATTCAGTGCTGAGGGTGGTTCCCCTGTTGAAGCCAGTGGCCTGAGTAAAGATGGAGGGTTTATCCAATCAACTGAGGTCTGAATAGGACAGTACAGCTTGAATGAGAATTAACACTACCTGAGTGCTCTGTCCAGGATGCTGACCTTCTGAATTCAGCTCACTCAAATCTCTCAACATTTGCTCCTTGGACAAGAACTGACCCACCAGTGTTCCTGGACTTTAGCTTGTAGATGAACAACAATGAGGCTGCTTGCCCTGTCCAAACACTGGAGCCTATTCCTTGTAACACACACACACACACACACACACACACACACACAAACACACACACACACACACACTGATGCTTCTTTCTCTGGAGAGCCCTGACAAGCATATCTCAGCACCAGGCCAAAGGCACCTCATTGGGAGAAATCAAAGCTGCCCAGACTCCAGTAATGGAAAGGTTGAGCCCACACCTCAGACTTTGAGTCCATCCCTCACTGGTCTCCTGCTATTCCCAGGCATTCTTGCTCTTCTCTTCTGATCAAACAACTTGTCCCACTCCTGACAACAGCCCACAGTCCTATTATTTGAAATTACAGCACTAGAGAGATATCCCTCCTGGCTCCACTTCCCACCCACTGTTGTCCCTGTCGGACTTTCTCCAATCCAGTCTGCTGCCACATCTCATGGAACCTCGGGTCAGTTCTACCAGGATACACAGATATGGAAAGGAAAAGGTGCAAAGGACAGACTTGCCATCTTCAAATGTTCTTAGACACATTAGTGCAATAGCCACAGCCCATGTACAGCCTGCACCGGACACATGCAGGTTTGGGCTTTTCTGAACTGCTAACTAGTATTGCTCCCTTGCACGAGGAGGCTAGCAGTGTCTATCTTGGTGGGGAAGGGCTGTGTAGCCAATGACACAAGGATGCAGAAGACATAAGGGACTGAGATTTCTAGCTCTGGACCAAAAAGATCTAGACAGGCTTCCATTTACCAGTTGTGAACTCGAGTAGCTTAGATGCTCAAAAATAACCAGTGTCTTTTTAAATTGGGAATTATAGAGGAGTGGCCATGAGATCGAAGCAGACAACAAACTTGTATAGCAGCACACCGTCAATATTCAGAGAACACCCACCACCATAGCTTTGCCATCATGACATCCACAAAGAACCCAAGCTACCATCCAACGCAAGGAATTTGTCCCTATCTCACACGCTTGCTGGTGTGATCTGACTGTGTGCTGCTGTTGCCTTGTTTGGAGGTGGAGCCTGGTGCAGGGGGTTCCACTGTGGATTTTGGTGGGGGCCCCCATGTATCCCAGTGCAGCACTGTGAACTCATAGGCTTCTAGAACCTGAGGTCTAGAGATCATCTGAATGTCATCTCAGCAGAGGGTGTGGCGGTGAAGTTCCCAGAGGTCCACAATCTCTTTGAGCTGCAGTTTCATGCAAGACATCGACAGCTCTGTCCAGGTTGTGTTCTGACCACAGACGCAGTTAGGACCACCCACTTCCCTATGCATGACTCCCATGGTGCCCCATCCACCCCTCTCACAATTCCCCTGTGCACCCTTCCCACGGTACCCCAGCCCATGGTAGCATTCCGCTTGGCTGGGACATTCATCCATGGGACCAGCAGGCACACTTTATGAGTCCTGAATCGCTTTGATGCTCAGTGCCCCTTTCTAGACCATTCAGAAAATGTCAAGAGTTCTAGAAGAGACACAGCACCCCCTAAAGCTCTACATCCTTAGACAGAGCTCAATGTAGGGTGCTCTGGGGCCCCTGCTGGAAGAAGTGAAATGGAAGACAGCAAGTAAGAAGAATGAGGCAAACAGGTCCAGGGTTCTGTTCCCAGGCGAGGCAGCTCTGAACAATGGCTGCAACAGGGACAGGACAGAGCGCTTCTGCAGGACTTCTCACAGCCTTTCTTGTGCTGGGCGAGAGACACACAAGAAAAATGTTTGAAAACAAAGTGCTGTCATCCTGTGGACACTCTTCACATCTCAGGCTCTTGTGCCACAGATCAAGTCATAGGGATTTGTCGGGCTTGGTTTTAATTCGATTCGGCAGACACAGTGTCCGTGCTAGTGCTGAGGGTGCTTGGGGCCTCCAATCTATAATTCTCAACCATGATGCACACTCGACATCTGGAAATTAAGATGTCAGGATGGGCACGTGTCAGCCTCCATGATGATCTGCAGCACCACAGGGTGAAAGATGCTAAGGTTAAAGGCATCACCCCTGCCTCCTAGAGCCCCAGAGACCATCTGGTCAAAGCCACCTGCCAGCAAGCAGCCTCTTCACCCTGGGCAGCACTAAGCTCTGCAAACCTGTCCCCAGATGTTTTGCAGGCTGCACCTTCTATGGGCTATCATCAGTACCCCCATCCCTGCATCCCTACAGAACCCTGCAGTAAGAAGTCACTCATCTGAGAAAGTTTCCAGATGTCTTTGGTAAGACAGAAGATGGTAGCTCTGCTGCTGTGGGCTCCATTCCATTGCAGAAGAGGGGATGCACCTAGGTACAAATTTGCGCTCACAACCAGCCTCCTCGCCTAAGTGACCCCAAACCACTTGCTTAACCTCTCTGAGACTCAGTTTCCTCATCTGAAAATGCAGCAGCAGATTCTAAGGGGAGAGGTGTACAAATGATGTATTCAGAAAATGCCCCTGGGAGGCTGCTCAGAGAGTGGGGACAATGGGCAGGAGGGGAGGCTCAGAGTCAGAGCCTACACAAGAGCCACAGGTGCCCTGGGTAAGTGATGCACAGGGCTGAACTCAGAAGAGCAGGGCAGATGGACACACAGCGGGTGCCTGTCCTGAATCAAGGGCTCTGCATGGTAGCAGAGGACAGGACATGGCTGGGTATTCCCGGATCACCATGTCTGCTGGCAAGTGGTTCAACTGGCCTGAGCAGAAGTAACCAAAGAGCTGTCCCAGAACTGGCTGTAAAGAGGAAACTGCGTCAGAGGGGTTGGCCTAGTAGCCAGGAAGCATGCCATCATCTGTTGGGGATTGTATCCTCAGTGGACTGTGCTGATGACCAGGATATTGCCTGGGCTCTAGGCAGAGCCTGTAGCCAATAACTACTGTCTCAGTCTGCAAAGAAGGCAAGGAGATATTTTCATAGATACAAACCCTGCCAGACCTCAGCAGAGGGAACCATCTGTCATGACAAGTGCCATACTGGACAGTAGAACCCAGATCACCTGATCTCAGGGTTTTTATTGATGCAGAAGCTCCTCAGGTGTTCTGTTGATACAAAAACTCTGCCCTCCTCATCCAAAGGTCTATTTGCATAATGAAATAAACCTGTAGCTTAGTCTCACTCCACAAATCCTTTAGCAGCCAAGCTATGTCACCTTTATGGTAGGGGAACACAAGGCCTAAGGGAAGCGTTTTCTCCTTATTGCCTGAGTCTGTGGGAGAGGGACTACAAGAATTTGTCCACAGCAACTTTGCTTTTCTACAACTGCTTTGCCAGAGAGCAGTGAGCAGGTGCAGATCATGAGAAGGCAACCACCTTAATCACAGATTTATATAAAGCCAACACCTGCAGATAATACAATCTGCAAGGCTTAGGCAGCCCCACCCCCAACAGTGTTCAAAACAATTATTTTAAAATTAAATAAATATAACTAGAAATAAACTTCTCCAACAAGAGCCCACAAGCAAGTGCCCCACCCTATTCCTCTGTCCCCTCCCGTTCCCACCAGCCCAGTTTCAGTGTGTTGGAAAGTCAGGGTTGAAGGGTTCTGAGCACAAAAGTTTGCAAACCTTCCTGAACCCTGCCAGCAGCTGGGTTCAAGCCTCAATATAGGCCATGGTTGCAGGAACTGCCGATCCCTCATATGCTCAGGTCATATGCCCTGCCCTCTCTTGATCCCCACTCTGAATCTCTGAAGAACTTCCATCCCCCTGCCTTAGTTGAAGCTCAGCATGAGGATGGGCCAGTCTCCTGTGAGCCCCACGAGGGAGGAGGACTTCTAAACTGCCTCCAGGAAAGCTCCAGGGCAAGTGCACTAGGATGCACAGGGAAGGCCCAGGGATATAAAGACCTCAAGCAGGAACCTGGAGACAGGAACTGGAGCCGAGACCACAGAGGATCCCTGCCCACTGGCTTGCTCCTCGTGGCTCACTCTGCTTGATTAATTTTATACACTCCAGGACCACATGTCCTAGGGTGGCACTGCCCACCATGGGCTGGCCCCTCCCACATCAATCACTAATTAAGAAGATCCCCCACAGACTTTGCCTACAGGCCAATCTGATGGAGGGATGTTCTCATCTGAGGTTCTCCCCAGATGATTCCAGCTTGTGTCAAACAAAAACTAACCAGCACAGAGGGAAACACAAAGACACCCTGCATCTCTACAGTCTGTTTCCAATCTTCTAGAAAAACCAGATTTGAGCAGTGAGTGACCGGAATGCCACTGGGTCCTGCAACTATTCATTCTGATTCAGCCATCTCTGGTCAACTCTGACCCCAATGACAGGCAAACTTCTGTGACATTAGAGTCATTCTTGTATTCTGTGCCTGTATCTTCTTTGGACTTGTAGATACCCATACTTCTCTTGGCAGAACAGGATGGAGATAACTGGGATGCTCTCACTGTTGGCCCCACATGGAAACATACCACTTAGAAGTGGTGGAGGAGACCCCATCAGTTATGACCACCTGACCAAAACACGCAGACTGCACAACCACCAACTGCCTCTTAGCCTTGCTGATGGTCTCATGCAGCTTGTCAGGCTACAACCAAGGGTACTCAGACACCTCCAGGGCAGAAGCTGTTCCAAGTCCCACACTGTAAAGTGGAAGAAAAGAACTTGGTACATCACAGGGCACAAAAGTCTTGATTCGAGAATAGTCTCTTCTGCAATGTTGTTTTCTTCAGGAACTGTCTGAACTGGGCAGCCCTTCACCTCCTAGCATTAATCAGGTACCTACCATCTCCCCCACACCCACCGTGGAACAGTTCCCTAGTCTAGTCACCCTGGAATTAGAAGGATGCCCCTCTGTCTCAGGATGTTCCCTGGAGAGACTTAAGAGGAATGTCAGTTCCCTCCAGATAATGAAGACATCGACTAACCAAAGAAAGCATTCTGTCTCTGATGGTTAATCTTGATTGCCAACTCAAGGAATCTAGAATCAACTAAGATTGATTTCTGGACAGGTCTGAAAAGCATTTTCAGGAAGGATTAACTGAGAAGAAGACCCTTTCCTAGAACAGAAAGCATCTCGGTATGACAAGATCTCAGAGAAGGCAGGGCTGTTTGCGTGACTGCCTTTGTTTCATGTGGGTAAGGGCATCGATTCTGTTCCTGCTGTTCCCATCCTCTGTTGTCATCTGATGCCAACCAACTTCTTCAGCTCTCAAGGAATCCTCCAGGCTTTAGGCTGCAGATTGGGGTGGCTGAGGCATCCAGCTTGGTGAACTGAGCAGCTACTGGGTTCTCAGCCTCTCCATCCTTCAAACAGTCACTGTTGGACTAGCTGCTCCCTACCATGCAAGCCAGTCTAGTGAAACCCTCTTGTAATACATAGCCATTCCATCAGCTCTGTTTCTCTAGAGAACCTTGACTAAAGCTCTGTCCAAGTTCATCTTGCTGGATTAATAAGTTTACTGGGGCTACTTACAGGAGCTTGGGCAACTCCAAGTCAGCTTTAAGAAGCTCCATCTGTTACATCATAGCAAATAGAGTCCCAGGGACCATGAAGGGCCTCTTGAGAATCCCATGAGCCTCTAGAACCTCCTTCCCTCCATGATAGAGTGCTTACAGTCCATATCTTACGAGGGTTTCATGCAGGTAACCAAAGATGCTCTGCTTCAAAAAGGAGTCAGTCAGGTCCAGCCCCCCCCCCCCCACTAGGCCTCTCACTCCAGTGTGTCAGCACATCTGCAAAGGCCTGCTTCCTAACACACTGCTGCTTAGCAGGAAGCCGATTCTCACTGGTGAAGAATTGTGTGGGAAATAACATTTAAAATACAACTCCCTGACTGTGGCCCAGAAATTCTGCCTTGGTAATTTTAGGCTCTGGCCACGGTGATGCCACCATCTGTAACACAGATGTGTCACGTCTGTGGGAACCTCAGTCCTTAACCCTGTCTTTCTGTCTACCCACAGCTCTCCATTCTGACCACCCAAGGCCCCACCCCAGGTCAGAGATAGAACTCTGAAATTCCTCTGAGATGGTCAGGACCCCGGGTCCTGTCCATTTCTCTTGTCTGTATATTATTACTATGTTAGCTATAACCATATCACATTGAACCAGTAGGTGCCTCTGTGCCCCAAACGGAAAATTAATTAAGTTTAAGGCTTCGGGTTACATAAAACAAATTAAGTCTCTGCTTCACCAATTTAAGTCTCCAAACCTTGACACTCAGTTTACTTAGAATATGAGTTCTTTGAATAAAACAGAATATACCTCAAAGAATGGAAGCCATGTGGATATGAGATTACACGAACCGATTCAACTTTAGAACTAGGTCAAAAATAAGGTTTTTAACCCCCTGTGCATGGGAGAACTCCAGGCCGTTGAATTATTCATGCTACTGTGCACGCCACTGTTTTAAATGAGACGACTGAACGTTGGTTTGGAAGGTCATTACACCCAGGAAAAATGCAAATGGGTTTTCCTTCTTTTTAATTGTCACAGCCTGAGAATCGCCCCCACGTGGAAATGAAATGGAAGCAGGTTCCATCCCTGGTGGGGGTACCAGCTCCTCTACTGACGCCTCTTCTCAGATGTAGATTGGGAGCCTGTTCCCTAGGGCAACGCCTTCCCCATGGAGACCCCCGCTTGATGGGTGAGGAAGAGAATGGAGATTCTATTTAAAGCTTGTTCTAATAATCGAGTAATAAAGTGTCTCTTTCTTGGAGAGGGTGGAATTAGGGGCAAAGCTCAATTAGCCTAGAAAATGTCCCCTCAGCCTGACCACTGAACATAGGCAGTCCCGGCAGGAATCACTCCTGGGAGCCCTGCAGCAGCTCTTCCTTCTGGGAGCCCAGGAGGTACTGAGACTTGCCCAGGGCTGCTAACTATTTAATGATGGGTGGGTGTTTGACTCTGATCTCAGCCTGGTACTCTCCTCTCTGCACCTCTGGTCTAAAATTAGCAAGCCCAGCAGGAGACACAACTTGTCTAAGTAGGAGTTGGGTTGGCTTCCTTCAGAGAGCTAGAGGAGATTGTGTCATGCTCTGGCTGGCCAAACATCTAAGCCAGGAACCCCCTGCCGCCAGCTGCTGCCGCCACCCTGACTACATGGTCTACCAGGTGCACAGTCACCGCAGGCAGTCAGAAGACTCTCTTTCTCCTGGAACCACAGACAGATTCCCCAGGCTCAGGAAGGTTCCTCCACCCCCAAGCTCCAACAGCTGCTTCCATCCAGAACATCAACAGCCATGTGTACACTACCCAAGGAGCATGGAAAAATGTAGATTCTTGAGTATACTTAGCACTTGGGATGCAATGGGACTTCAGAGAACAACATCTAGCTTTCAGTATAACTCTCTGCCTGTCCCCCACCCACCCCCACATACACACCTAGCAAGAATCACTCTGATGGTCAGAGCTATCATCAGCATGAGCTTGCTACTCATAGGACCTGAGCCAGCCTTAGGAGAAGGCATCCTCAGAACATTCCTGAAATGTGCCTACAGACCCACAGACCTGCTCTGTAGACAGAATGATGACCTCCAGGAACAATGTCCATTCCCTGATCTCTGAACCCATGGCTGTTACACCTTACACGGAATGGCCTTTGTTGGTGGAACCCACAGTGAAGACTTGTGCCTTCTACTCATTGATTCTGGCCTAACAGGCACTGAGGGGACCTGAGCCAGGAACAAGATGTGAGGCCAGCTTGACTGGAAGCTCTGGGTCATTGGCTGTGAAGCCTGTACGCCGGAGGATAGAGCTGGTGCAGGAGAGGGCTGCAGAGAGGAGGCAGCCCTTCACAGCTCCCCATTAAACCTCTGCCTCTCCTGGGCACTTGCTCCTGACACTCCCCTTTAAAGGAGGAAGCTGAGAGGAAAAGGCATTGGGTCACTTGTGTTACAAGGACATCTCCAGGGTCTGCCTGGACAGAGCCCCACCCCAGAATACAGACAGCTGAAGTGCCGTCAGGAGGCACCAACATGGAAGCTTCCTAAGACTCCCAGCATAATGCACGGTGGCTCTACTGCATCCAACCCTACATTCTAACTGCCTCCTTACTGCTAGTCACTACCTCCCCACATGTCCCCCACCTGTGCCCCACCTGCAGCCCCCTCCTCCTCACTTGCCCCCCCTGCCTCCCCCTGCCTGCTCAGCTACCTCACTTGCCTTGCCACCTGCCTCCATGTTTACCTTCACACCTGCCCCTCCTCACCCCCATCTGCTCCCTGCCTCCTCACCTGCCCCCTCCTCACCTGCCCCCCCTCACCTGCCCCCCCTCACCTGCCCACTCCTCACTTGCCCCCTCCTCACCTGCCCCCCCTCACCTGCCCCCCTCACCTGCCCCCTCCTCACCTGCCCCCCCTCACCGGCCCCCCACCTTCTCACCTGCCCCCCCTCACCTGCCCCCTCCTCACCTGCCCCCGTCACCTGCCCCCCACCTCCTCACCTGCTCCTGTACCCCTGCTGCCACATCTTCCTTCTCTGTCCTCCATGTTACTCCACTCTGGTTCCATGCTGACATTTGAAAGTTAATTAGATTATTTTGCAGTGTTTAATGACATGTGTAAGCTGCTAGCTTGTGCCCAGAGCTATGGACTGGGGTGAGGCCCTTAAGGCAGTGGGGCACCTGCCCTGATGACTGTTGCATTCCAGGGTCTCCCTCTCCTAACTGGAAACAAGTTCCTCAGTACCCACTGTGGTCCGGACGGGCCCAGGAAGCTGGGCTTGAGAAGAAGTCTTGTCCCTCATCTTATTCCTTCTCTCTTCTGAGACTTTACATTTACCCCATTATTTTACATTTTATTCTTATTTATTTATTTATTTTAGTTTTTTGAGACAGAGTTTCTCCGTTGTAACTCTGTCCTGGAACTCACTCTTTAGACCAGGCTGGCCTTGAACTCATGCCTGCCTCTGCCTCTGCCTCCCAATTGCTGGGATTAAAGGCATGCGCCACCATCCCCCAGCTTATTGATGTTTTTAATTGCACAGATTAATGGGATTTGGGGTGCTACTTCTGCATGTGTACCCTATGCATTAACGAAACTAGCATCCAGCTTTCTACCCTCCCAGCCTCTCTTCATTGATACTGTGTGCTCAGGTTGGCTGGTCCTTCGCCTCTACATCGGGAGAAATGATCCGAGCTTCATGTCCGTGTCTGGCTCATTTTATCTCACACAACACCTCCCAGTTCCATCTGTTTTGCTGCAGATGGCAGGATCTCAATCTTCTTTATGGTTGAATAATGCTCTATCATGTATCTATTCCGTATCTTCTCTGTCCATCCCTCCCTCGACTGGCACTGAGGCTGGTTCCTCATCTGGGTCCTGCTGAATGTTGTGGCAGACCTCCTTCAACAAGGCCACACCTGCTAATTCTTCTCAAACAGTTCCACCAACTGGGGACCAAACATTCAAACATTTGAGCCTATAAGGACCATTCTCATTTAAACCCTCACACTCATTCCTGTCAAACTTGACAGGGATGAAAAGGATAGTGGCCCTGGACCTAACTGTCATTTGTCCTTAACATAATGCAAATGTAGATGGGAACAACAGAGAAAATGATAGGCAGCCCACCTGGCCTCCTCCAGCCAGTAACTTTCTCTGTCTGTGTGGTGTGTGTGTGTGTGTGTGTGTCCCCCTGTGCCCTCTGGGGAATACAGAGTTCAGAGGTCCACATCAGCTGTCTTCTGTTGCTCTCTACCTAATTTTTTGGGAAGGAGTCTCTCACTGAACCTGGAGCTCGCTATTTGAGCTAGAATAGCTGGCTGGAAAACCCCTGGATTCTCCTGTTCCCCTCTTTCCTTGTCCCAGAAAATAGGATTACATTACCCAGTGATGGCCTGGGTGCAGGGTACCAGAATTCAAGTCCTTATGCTTGAGCAGAAAGCACATACTCACCGAGCATCTCTCCAGTCTGTCCTCTACCAATCTTACCCCGGACCTCCTTCATCTCACTTCAACCTGTGCTCTGAATGCTCCTCCACACTGACAGATCACCCCTGCAGAGAGCTGCAATCCAGTCACCCCACCACTTACACTCTTACCCCCCTCCAGGAGAACCTCCCACAGGTCAGAGCCATTGCTCTAAGTGAGAACCCATCCTTTTCATTTGACTTGCCTGTACCCCATAGTCTGAACACATCACGTGTTGTTAGGAGCCGCATGACTCCTGTGATCTGTTCCTTGTAAGCTGGGTCCAGGCAATGACCCAGGGTTTTTAATCACCCAGAGAACCGGGAAGCACCTTCCTCCTCTTCCCTAAAGCATTTTGGAGAGCAGACTAAGGACTTGACGTTTCATCCCATGCTAGCCAAGTAACAACACCAGTAATCCAGGTGACTTTGGGACAGTTAGTATGAGGCATTACCACTTAAAGAAAAACAAGAGCTTCTGTCTGACTGTCAACCTAGATAAACTGTGGACACTGGCCAGTGAGCAGGCATGGGCAAATGCCACCCAAAGTGAGAATGGAGCTGCCCCCATTATTGGTGTGGTGCCACTGGGCTATCACAAAGTTCTGGGGACAGGAAAGCTTGTCATCATGAAAGCCAAAATTTTCAACAGAAGACCTGAGGAGAAGATGAAAGGCATTAGGAGTGCCTGTGTCCTGGTGGTTCAAAGCCTCACAGGGGCATTCGTTAAATGCTAACATTCTTTCCCAATAAATGAATAGATAAAAAGAAAATAGAGAGCAATAGAGAAAAATACCTGACCTCAACCTCTGGCCTTCATAAGAGCACACAGGGGCACACACACGAACTTGTGTACACACGTAAGAATGCTGGACTGCTGGTGGCGCACACCTTTAATCCCAGCACTCGGGAGGCAGAGGCAGGCGGATCTCTGTGAGTTCGAGGCCAGCCTGGTCTACAGAGCGAGTTCCAGGACAGTCAGAGTTACAACAACAACAACAACAACAAAATAATAATAATGCCATTGAATCCAGACATGGTGACTTTACATTCACAATTCCAAGATTTGGGAGACACAGGCAGAACAGTGGAGGCTGAGTTGAAGGCTGGCCAGTGAGTTCCAGGATAGCCAAGGTTATATAATATGACCCTGTTTTGTTTTGTTTTTTTAATGCCCTTGAATATTGTTTTATTAGCCTCAGCCCCTGAAAACACAATGAAAAAGAACTGGGAAGTTTACACATGGAACTGTGGTATTCGGAAAAACAGCAGCCATGCAAAGGAGCCCTAGTGTGTCCAGCGTGATTTGGTGCATGTGAGGTTACAAAAGAGTCACTCAGAGTACAAGAGATGCCTGGAGATCCCTGAAAGTAAGCCAGATCCAGCGATGCATTTTCAGGTTCTGGAACTCAAGCCTGTCATCCCATCTACTTGGAAAGCTGAGGCAGGAGAATGGCAAATTGATGTCAATCTGGGCAAATTAGATTGTGTCTCAAAATGAGAAGTAACAAGAAGGCTAGGGTTGTTGTTCAGTGGTAGAACACTTGCCTAGCATGTGCAAGGCCGTGGGTTCAAACCCTAATACTGTAAAAGAGGGAGGAGAGACCAGTGAAGAGGGAGGAGAAGGAAGAGGAGAGGGAGGAAAGAGGAAGACAGAAAGGAGGGAAAAAAAGTGAAAGAGGAAGATGTTTGCCAATTGTTGAAGTTTGATGTGATGTGCCAGAAAGCCCACAGTTTTCAGACCCCGCCAGTGACATGTGCCTTCTGTTGTGAGTTACATATACACCAGGATTTCCTCCCTGTGTGTGAACCAAAATAATAAGTTGCACAAGCAGAAGTAAGAAATCTACCATCTTCTGTTTAGCAAGCCCATGAAGAAGTGATTATATATATATATATACATATATATATATATATATACACACACATACACACACACATATATATACACACATATGTACATATGTGTGTGTATCTTCACTCTTGGGGCTAATTTCTAATATTTGGGGGATTAAAACAAATGTTCTCAAAACATATTACATATTATGTAAAAGTGAAGTGTATCTTATTGTCACTGCAAATGAACAGATTCATTAATGTATTTTAAACACTGCAATTTCTAATACAGTATTAGTAGATAGGTTGTAAATAAGCAAATGTGCTTTCAGACCCTCGTTAACTTTTAAGGGTGTAAAGAAACCAAAAAGTTTGGGGATGTTAGCAGCCTGCTGCTGCAAGCCAGACACACTCCACCTCCTGAAGTTAACCTTCAAGGTGAACCTGACAATAATCAGGCTAACATGCTTTTACCTACAAGTTGGGCAGCTGTCATGGTCTGTCTAGGCCAGTCTGTGTCCAAGGATCCAAAGGGAGAATGTTCTAGGGCATCAGGAAACTGTGACTGAAAGACAACCCCCACACCTTTTCCTTCAACTCCCCTGCCCGTCCCCACCCAGCTAGGGAATGGTTTGGAAACCCAGGGCTGGTAAAATGAGATCAGGCAGCCAGGGCTAAGCAAGGGAGGCAGGGGGTGGAGCCTCAGGCCTTCAAGGCCAAGGTAAAAGTGTGCCTGAGCAGCTGGGTGAATGGCTAAGACTGGGAAGGCCACAGGGGACTAGAGGATGGGACTTAAAAGCCTACTAGACCTTCCACGGGAGTCTCAGGAGACTGCTCCACATTTCAGAGAGATGGGGTGGGCAGCCATCTGGTGGGAGTTCAAGACCCCGCCCGTCCTTGGTAAAAGGCAGGAATAAGTTGGGGTGGGGGAGTGGTCTAGTTCCGGAGAAAACGGAGAGTCTCATGTTTTGACTTTTTTTTCAGCTATCGCAGCATTTGAACGACTCCTGCGACTGGGAAGTGAGTGGGGGTGATTCAGCCCGCTGAGAGATTTTAACATGAGGACACTGGGGAGGAGGCAGGGCATAGCCAAGATCCAGGTTTCTGCCTCTCTGCTCAGCAAAGCCCTAACCAGGCCTGGTAGCTCGTCCTTGGATAGAATGGGTATTCCTTGCAAGTGGAGTTGAAACTGAGCTTGCTCTGATAGGTCCAAGGGAGAAAAAGCAGTGTTCTTCCTCCGAGGTGTCCTTGTCCATGTCTTTTCGACTAGGTCCCTCTCCCCAACCCCATCCAGCCAGATGTTTAGCCATTTAGACTTTATCTTGTGTCTCCATTGGATGGCAGGCCTTCCCCCGAAACAATAGCTTTTTAACGAGGTGTCCGGATCCCTTGCTACAGTGATTTCCCCTCTGGGGCACTGAGGATGAGAAGGGGCGCCGATCCGTAATCCCTTCTAACCTCTGACCTCTCTCTGTCCCTTTTCCTCCCCTCCCCCTTCTTCAAGGTTCTCCAGGAAAACAGCATACAAACTTAAAATCTTCATGTCATGGTGTTCAAGAGGCAGTGACTACGAGGGAGGCATTTCTTCCCAGGTGTGAGACTTTGACACCACCGAGACCCAACTGGTCAGGGAAAGAGTCCCGGAGCGCTCGAGGGCGCGCGCGCGCGTGTGTGTGTTTGTGTGTGCGCGCGCGCAGATCGATAACTGCAGATCGATTCCTCTCTGAAGGGCGGTGGGGTTTTCATCTGAGGGCGAGATGGGGAAGCGGTGCCTGCACCAGCCGGAGGCAGATGTGGGTGTCTGCTCCTCCGGTCCCCTCCTCCAGCAGGAGGACACCAGGGAGGCAATCGATGACGTTAATTTTAAAAGGTGCGAGTTGGCGGTAAGGGCCTTGAAAGACACAGCTCATCTGGGTGGAGTCCTGAGTTCCGGAAGCAGCAAGATCAGGTCTCAGGCTGTAAGCCTTTGCCAGGGTCTCCAGGAGAACTCAAGGACGCGGCGCGCGAGGGGGGCTGGGGCAACAGTGGGCGCTGTGTCACCAAGGTCGGTGTTGAAGAGCCTTCTAGCTTTTGAGTGGGTGAGGCAGTGCTACTGCAGACCGTGCCACCCCAGAGGGCCACCCTTTCACTGAACCCTGACAACAGGCTTTGAAGTTGCAGTCTCTGCCCGGCCCCCTCCGCTGTCCCGCCCCGCGCAGCGCAGCACAGCGGAGTCCGCGCCGTGGCCCCAGCTTTGTCGCTAAGCACTTATTGCCGGCGCTCATTGGACCTGGTCGATGGGGCGAGCACAGTTCTCTGATCTGTGAGCTGGGAAGAGCTCAGTGGTTCATTCACAAATCCGCGCCTAGAAGTCCCTCGATGTGTCCCGGGTGGTGGGAGGAGGGGGGTTAGGGGGGTGGCTCATTCCTGCCGTGTCCTTCGTTTCCAGTACACCCTTCAAGGCACGAGATTTGGGAGGTCCGGGAACTGTCTCATGCCTCGGAGGAAAAGCTCTGGAGCCAACTAGTATCTTAGTCCTTAGTTCTGACTTCCTGGAGCCGGGCTGTGGCACGCCTGAAGCCCCCTCCTCCCTAGAAGGCGTGGGCGCAGCCCCAGCGACTCGCTTCAAGCCCAGGGAGGCAAATGTAGATCTCCTTACCCCTCCCAGAGCTCCCTCTTTGGGCATCTCGGCGCACACGAGAAGTCACTAGGAATCACTCCCAAACTGCTTGCCAAGGAAGTTGCTGCCGGAGCAGATGAGTGGGTGGTGGATAGCCTCAAGGATTTGATTGTCCCCAGTCTTGGAAGAAACTTATTCTTGGGAATTATTCTTATTCTTATTCAGTCCTGGGAGTCTCTCACTAAAAGCTCCGACAAGGAGATTTCCCCAAAACCAAAAGCAGAGAAGGGGAGAGTGGAATTAGGAGACCGAAAAGCGAAGCTGTGTTCTAGAGAGGCTGCTAATTTGGAGAGAGGCTGGATCACTGGATCCTACCCGAGTGAAGAGAAGCTCGAGTTACTGCCCACCCATCAGCCCACACGCACTGCCACCCACCCTAGCAGCACACAGCCAGCTCCTGCATGCGCACACTCGCAGGACAAGCTCACCAGCCTAAGCTCTGCGTGAGGGGCCTCCGCACCCGGGCCAGCCCGGGAGGTTTGACGCCCTGCTGGGCAGAGGAACCAAGCGCTCCCCTCCGCGGGGCTGGATCAGTCCGAAGGGAAGCGGGGAATGTGGGGGCCCTCTCCCACTGAGTTGTAGAGAGGCTGCGAGTGCCAGGAAACACGCCTGTGTCCCAACCCAAGACCCAGGGTAGGCCTGTGCCGGGAGCCTCCACTCCTCCCCACGCCACCATCACTTCCGAGGATTGCAAGAACCTGGTTTCCCAGAGAGGGAGCTCTCCTTCAAGCAGAGGGGTCGCTTTTCTGTTGCTTGGTTTTGTGTTTTCCAGAAGTTTCCAATATGGAAAAGGAAACCTCCCGGGAGCCGACGGGTTACAAGCCTACAATTTCGGCTGTTCTCGAGCCCTGGCCTACACTTGCTTTTTGGGGGACCTTTACCCCAAATCCATTCTGGCCTCTGATTCAGGAGAAAGCTTCTGCAATGAGGTTTCCAACGGAAAAAGACAGCTTCTAACACTGGGTTTTCAGGCCGCGGCCCTCAGGGCTGCTTTGCCGAGGCTCCGCTGAACTTATGTAGCCTTGAAGACCGAAGACACTAAGTGTTGCCCAGTGTGTGACCTTTATTTGAGAAACCTGTGCTTGCCTTGGGACCGTGTTATGATGTTTGGGACCCAACTTTTTCGGGCCCACGAAAGCGGCCAGAGGGAGCCCCTCCCCCAGGTGCGGGACTCCCAACACCTGCAGCCCAGAGACTGCGCAAGGCTTCCAAGGTCAGCCCTGGCGGTGCAGGCTGCGAACTGAAAAGGGGCAGCTAATTAGAACAGCTCGCATTTCTTGCTCCTATTGGTGGGGGAGTGAAAATCCTCAGGAATGTGAGGGCATTAACTACGAACGCGCGATATCCTTGGCATATCCCATTTCATTTTCCAGGCCGTGTTAATTCTCCAAATGGTGTAGAGTTGCTCACCTTTTGCCTTTCTCGCGGAGGCTGTTTGTCTTATGGGATTAACTGATGAGAGACACACGAAATCCAGAAACACCCCCAAAATAAACCATAACACCCAGAGGCTTCCAGAGAGAATGGGAATCTCTACTGGGTTTTGCTTTTTTTTTTTTTTTTTTGGAGTCCGGGGTTCTGGGATGGGAGTAAAATGAGAGGTGAGTTTGCTGAGACGCTGGAAGCGAAGCGGCTCTCCACTCCTGCTGGCAGTGAGATGGGACATCTGGCCAGGGTAGGCTGGGCCTTGAGGAACACTGGGGACTAGAGAGGTGTGACACTAGAGCCGGTTTGAGTGAGTCCATGAAGGTCATGACTGAGGCTTTGTGCTTGAAAAAGGTCACCACACTTTGATAGCGTTTGCCTCTTAACACTGGAATTGCGTGGATGCAGAGATTCCCCCACACATACATGCACGCACACACACACACACACACACAAACATACACACACAAATGGATGTGTACAGGTCAATGAAAAGTATACTAAAGAAATGACCGCTTCTGCTGATCTCAGAGGAATTTGGCAATAGTTTAATGAACGTTTAAAAAAAAAACTGAGTTGAATGCACAGTTTAGTCACATCTTTATATTTAATAAATCGAAAATTAATTACACCTATTATTTTAATTTATTCATTTAAAAATCCTTCTCCCTCAAGTAAACCAAGTCCATGAGCACAATCCAGTGGTGTTTCTTTTGGGAAAGGGGATGATAATGTTTGAGTATCATCTTCTCCCAATGTGTTAGCATCCAAATAGCAGTAGGTAGTTCATCTGGGCCCACCCAGATGGTTTACATTAAACCTGTACTTACGGTCTATCCTCTTAGATAGTATTACCAAAAGAATTCAAAAAGTTGTGTTTCTGTGACACCTGTAGGGGTTGGAAGAGAAAGTTCTGTGAGGTGAGTCCACACTAGGATTCTCTCTTGAACTTCTTGCTTTTGTCCCCTAAGATCAAAAGGAACACAATAGGTACCCAGTGTCTATGCGGATGATGACATTGCAGAGTATGCTGTTTTTCTCAAAATCCATGACCATTTCTTCTAGTTTGGGTGCACTAGGTTGGCTGGGCCACCCTTTGCAAACCAAGCTCAAATGTGCAGTTTCTTGGTGCCACTTTCTTCCTGGATGCCATTTGGAGGATATTTTCTCTATCATTGGGCTTCCTAACACCTCAAGTGTACCCTTACAATGACAGGTATAGAAGATCCAACCAGAGCCCAATTCTGTGGTCCTGGTGTAGGTAGGTCTGTTTGGCTTCAGTGTTCACTTTCAGGCCCTGCTTGGCCTTCCCCAGATTCCACATTTGACCAAGTAAAGACTAGCAGTGCAGCAGGGTGAGAGGGCAGGCAAGAAAGGTGGGGGGGAGCAGCTGTGGGCAATTCCAGGAAGTCAGGTTTTCTGAGAGGGAAGCAAAAGAGTCCTGGTGGAGAAGAAACCCAGAGAAACCTGGGTGATGGCCCAAAGAGTCTACCAACACCAGCAAAGCAATCTGGAGATCTTCCGGGAAGCAGTTTTCAGGAGCCGCTGGTAGAAAGAAGTTTCTGCACCCTCCACTTGGGCTTGGAAGTCTGCCCACCTAATGCATATTCCTACAGTCTCCCCTAGACTGTCTCCTTGTGTCTGGGACTAGAGAATGCCCCCAGCAGGCACCTCTCTCCCTCCTTCCATGACACCCAAGGAGCTCTGGTTGAGCTTTCCAATGATTCTGGCATAGTCTAGCAGGCTGACAGGGCAGCGTAGTGCCAGGCTCAGGAACCAGGCCTGTGCCAGCATCAAGGCACAGACTAGACACTACCAGTGGCTCCTGAAAGGTCCCAGACAGGAAAACTAAGGGTCTAGCAGACTGTGGCCTGGTGCCCCCAGCATCCTTTTCAGACCTGCCACTATGAACAGTCACTATCCACTGTGTCACTCTTCCTTTCTGGGATTACCTGGCCCCAGTCTAAATCGGTCACAGTCTGCAGGCCTGACCTTCACTCTCAGGTGAACATAGACACAAGACCTCGACCTGGAGGTCTCTGTCCTTGTTTCCCCCCACCATCCTTTGATTTTGACCTTTGTCTGCAGGCTGGTCGCAACCGCAGCATCAGGAACCGAGAGCTACTCACCTACCGGGTGAAGGCGTCTCTGCCGCTGGCTTAACTTCCCACCCAGCGCTCAAGGCCCAGAGTGCGAGCATCGACTCCAGCCAGGGTGAGGGGCTGACCCGGCCTAATTTTGCTAGGGGCGAGACGTGGTTCTCTGGAGCTGTGCCTTCGCCCAAACGGCAGAGGAAGACCTGGCTCTCGCTGCTTTCGTTATTTCCTAGGGTTCTGGCATCACCTAGAGCAGCTAAGGCAGTATGGGACGGTGGAAGGGCTGAGAAGTCATCTTCCCCGGGGCTTCGTGTCCAGAATGGGGCATACAGAAGAAAACAAAACAAAACAGAAAGCCTTCGAAACTGCGTGAGCAGTCAGGCACCAGAATCGGTGGCAGCGGCTTTCGATTGCAACCCGCGTCAGAGTTACTAAGACCTCTGTGTGGACGCCGCCTTCCCCTTTGTGCCCTCGGAGGCCTCTCTTTGTCCGCTAGCCTCGGACACACGGAGCAGAGAGTTCCATGGAAGCGGGTGCGTTACGGGCCCGCAGCCGGTCCCTGGTACACTCAGAAGGGAAACGGTGTTCCGAGGCCAGAGCCGCCAGAAATGCTCCGAGAGGGACAGATGGCCGCTGCTAGTTCCTCTGATGGAGCACCGAGGTCTGCGGCCACCAGTACACTGAAGGCCGAGGAGACTCGGTGCAGCGCGGTGGCTGAGCCGAAGCTAAGGCGCTAGCATCTCCGCACCTCAGACTCGGGGTAGAGCAGATCTGGGAACACGTCCTCCAAGGCACCCCCATAAGACTCAAAAGGCCTCACTGAACCTCCCCTCCTCCAAACACACTAGAAGTCTTCTGAAAGCGGTAAAGCTGTTGATGACTCTTGGAATTCCCCCAACTCCAGGGCACTATGGTTTAATGTATGTACCTTAGTTTCGCCCACTGGGAAGGGTCCCACCCGTTGAGTGGCACCCGTTCTCCAGGGTAATTCTTCCTTGGAGTTTTCATTTTGGATAGCACCACAGCCACCTTGATATTTGTTTTTTGATTCCTCTATCCTTTCGATTCTTTATCTTTATCTTCCTTGCTCCTACCTTCTGCCTCTCCCTTCCTGGGAGCAACCTGAGAACTCACCTCTGTTCTTGGCCTAGCTGGGCTTGCCTGGATGATCACCACTCAGGAATAGCCTAGGTCCTTAACTCAAGGTTGTTCTTCAGAGGTTTATGTTGCAGACTCGAATTGGAGTCTGGGGCAGGGGAAAGAGCTCAAAGTCCAGCATCTTGGGCTTATCTGATGCTGAAGCAAATTATTCGAGGCAGAAGTTCCCAGGAAATTAAAAGATGCATCTGGAGAGAGCTGTTTTCATGGGACAGGCAGGGAAAGGAACTTGTAACCGGTGCAGGAATCTCAGAGCTTAGATGGTGCATATTGTGGTTCAGCGTCTGTTCAGCGGCTAATGGTTATAGTCAGGAAGGGTTTTTGTTCATAGGATGTTCCCACACCCACTCACTGGTTCAGTGTTCATAGAGGCAGGTAGACTATGAGGTTTCTCCTTCTTCTACTTTCCTCTGTCTCTCACCCAGAAAGGACACCACAGATATTTTCCTAGTCAAAAACTCCTGTGAAGACCCTTCAAATGAGAAAAATAGAGACACACCTTTGCTACTAAATGCAGAGAGGTTCCCCTACTGAGATACCCTGTCCATCTCACCCACACCAAAAACCTCAAATAGCTTGAGTTTAACACTCTTGGGGTGGGGGGAGCTCTCTGTGGGCTAACTTCCCCTGGAGCAGCCTTTGGGAATTATGCCTATTGACTCTGTGCACAATAAGAGCATGGCTGGGTGTGGGTGCCCAAATCCAGACATAACCCCCAGCCTCTCCTGGCAGCCTCCCTGCCTGCCTGCTACTGGCCCTGATCCTTGCCCTTCACCAGGACTGCTCCTTACAGGTGGCAACTTGAAGTTTAGGTGTGGTGGCCCACCAGGTAGGGTGTATGGACAACAGTAGCCTGGGGCCAGTCCCCCAGCAAGGCAAGTTGCAGGCCTCCCTCTGATCCCAGAGCTGTTGAAGACTTTTATTATTATACCAGCACCCCTGTGCCCTCTTGGCTGCCCTCCTGAGTGTTTCTAGAAGTTAATAAATTTCCATTAAAATGCTTTTTTTTTTTTTTAATGGACAGGAGAGCCAGTGGAAACCAATATGTTTGGTGGGGAGAGAAAAGCAAACTGGAAGGACCCTAGGGGAGGTGGGGGGGGGGTGAGAATAGAGAAGGGCCATTCTGTCAGCAACTGGAGAGAAGTTTAGAGGAGGAATAAAGGCAGGAGAAGGGGAAAACAAATTGAGGCCCCCACCCTGTCACAGCATTCCTATTCTTTCAAATTAGCCTTGCTTTCCTGCAAAACCAGCTTAAATGTTTTAAGACAAAGGTAATGAGGTGGGTGGCCTGGTAACTCAGTGTAGGGGTTGGGGACCTCCGATGACTGTGGTGGGGGGGGGGAGTGAACTGTCTGAGCAGCTGCATTCAGGATCACTTTTGCTGCGGATGGGTTTGAGGTAAGCAGTCATCACTCCTTTCAAAACTAGAAAATTGTGTTATAACCCTGCTCAAACAATTCCTCTATTTCTTCTTCCTTAAATGAAGCCCTAAGTTGTATTCTGGCATAGATATTTAGATCTTTATCTGAGGCGCCTTCTACGGGTGGAATCCTTCCGTTTGCGCGCGCCTCCCGCACAGGCACCGGGCGTGCAGGCTAAGAGTAGGTGTCTGCACCGGGAGCATCCCTCGCTCTCGCCTGGCGGTTAGGACTAGATGCTGCTGGATAGCCAAAGTCAAATGTAAGTGACAATTTTCCCCTCCACCAGCAAGGAAAGCGGGTTACAAACCTCCCTTTGTATCTCGGCAGCTCATTTAATCTTATTTATGCATTTTTGTGCAAGGAATTGTGGGATCTCTCCCCACCATAAACAATATGGGAATTTAAAAAATAATGATCTTCCAGCGCGTGTCCGCTTAAGCGTAGCAGTGACCTGGCGGGACTGTCACGAGGTTCCTCAGTTTCCCGAACCGCGAGGAGACACGAGAAGCGCGGACGAGCACGGAGCACTTAGTGTTGGCGGATCTGGCTGCGTGGCGGGGCTCCCGCGCCCCGAGCCTGGAGCGCGGCCGCTTTAAGGGGGGGAGGGGAGGCGGCGGCGGGGGAGGGGCGGCTGGCGGTTCCTGTCACCAAGCCGCCGCCGGCGCGTCACGTGGATGCTCGGCGCGGCGGCCATTGGCCCGAGGCACGTGTCCAGAAGAGCGGCCCGCGACGTCACTCGAGGGGGCTCTGTTAAAAATAAGAACAAAAATCCAGAGTGAAAGTGTCTCAGGTTGCGCTAAGTGCCTGGAAATTTCCCCGAGCCCGCGCGGAGGCCGAGGCGGCGAGGGCGCGCAGACCGGGAGGGAGCGCGGGAGGCCCAGCCCGTCCCGGCCTCCCGCCCCTCACCCATGCGGCTCGGGCCGCGGAGCTGCGCGGGGCTCAGCGGGGGCGCAGCCGCTCGCCCGTGGGGCGCCCCAGCCCGCAGCGGGGCGGCGGCCTGGCGCGGGGAGCCCCGGGGCGGGCGGAGCGCAGCGCGGGCCCGAGGGCCTCCATGTGCGTGCTGGTGGCGGCGGGCGCGCTGAGCGCTAGCGCCCCGCAGCCTCGAGGGCCGGCCGGGACGGGCGGGCGGCGACGGCCGAGCGGTGGCGGCCCGAGCGGGCCGGGGAGGCGGTGAGCGCGCTGCCTGCATGAGTGCTGCTCTGGCCCGCGGCGGCCGAGGCGGCGGCGCCGGAGCCCGAGGCTGCCGGCCACCGAGAGGAGCGCGGAGCCGGCCGGGCGTCCCAGGTCCCCGGCGGAGTGCGGCGACCGTCTAGAGCTGGGTGCGCAGCCGACACCGGGACCTGCCTCTTTTGATTCTCCCCGCTTCCGGGACGGACGGCCGATTCTGGTCATTTTCTAACGCACTTCGTGGATCCGAACGTGGCTCGGCTCGGAGCGCGCCCGGCGACCTGTAGGACTCCAGCCCTGGCCGCGGCCGCCGCTCGCGCCCTTGAAGGACTCGGCTGGGTCGGGGCGCGCGGGTGTCGGTGTGTGCCGCGGGCCGGCCAGAGGTTGCTTTGGAGGAGGGCCGGTGGAGAGGCGGTTTAGGATTTTCCGTGAAGCATGGAGGAGAATGATTGCAAGCCCGGAGAGGCGGCGGCGGAAGCGCAGAGGCAGCCGGAATCAAGCCCTGGCGGCGGCTCGGGCGGCAGCAGCAGCCCGGGCGATTCGGACACCGGCCGCCGGCGGGCTCTGATGCTGCCCGCGGTTCTGCAGGCGCCAGGCAACCACCAGCATCCGCACCGCATCACCAACTTCTTCATCGATAACATCCTACGGCCCGAGTTCGGCCGCCGAAAGGACGCGGGAACGTGCTGTGCCGGCACGGGCGGAGCGAGAGGCGGCGAAGGTGGCGCTGGCAGTACCGAGGGAGGCGGCGGTGCAGGCGGAGCCGAACAGCTCCTCGGGTCCGGCGCCAGAGAGTCCGGGCCGAACCCAGCGTGCGCGCCCAGCGCCGGAGGGCCGCTCTCCGCCGCCGGCGGCGACTCTACGATTGAAGGAGAAGGCGGCTCCAAGACACTCTCGCTGCACGGCGGTGCTAAAAAATCCGGCGACCCCGGGGGTTCCTTGGACGGGGCGCTCAAGGCCCGAGGCTTGGGCAGCGGTGACCTGTCTGTGAGCTCCGACTCGGACAGCTCTCAAGCCAGCGCCACCCTGGGTGCGCAGCCCATGCTCTGGCCGGCTTGGGTCTACTGCACGCGCTACTCTGACCGGCCTTCTTCAGGTGAGCCCTTGGGACCCGAGTCCCAGCCCGCTTGGGGGAGGCCCGCGGTGCTGGGGAGGGCTCTTCCCGGGGAACTTACATGGAGGGAAAGAGTCACATTTTCTCCTGCACACACAAACACACACACAGACACACACAAAGACGCACACTCCTCACCAACAGCGGCACTGTCTCGCCAACGCTGGGCAGAGTAGCGGGCCGGGCAGTTGGAAGTAGGACTTTCTAGGGACTTATGGCAGTAAATAGGAAATCTCTGTCTATCTCTGTATCTCTCTGTCTCTGATCTCTTCCCCTCCCCTTTTTGTGGACATCTCGCTGCACTTAATACCCTGCCCTACGGTAGTTATTTAGTGGAAATTGGGTGGCTGGGAGGGCCTCAGGAAGTGCTTACTGAGTGAGTCTCAGTCAGTTTCCCTCTCTCTCTCTCTCTCTCTCTCTCTCTCTCTCTGACGGCAAAGTCTGGACCCAAGAAACTCCCGCTACCCTTAGGCCGAGAATCTCCCAGACTAAGTTATCCCAAGGTTGGGTGCTGGATATCCCTGTTGGGTGTTTTTCTACATTCCTGGCCTAGGGTGCCCACTGCAGAGGAGCAGAGGAAGGGACTGCAGGAAAGTGGTGAAAACTGAGGCAGCTTCCCCCTTTGTCACTTTATTTGGCGACTGGCGCAGCAGCAGCAGTGCAGCGTCCCGCCAGCACGCAGCTTTGAGAAGGTGCATCCTTCTCAGAACCCCACGCCCCTAGCAGAAAGAACCCTTCAAGGGTTTTATGGTGTTATCGGGAGTGAGGAAGAGGCGGCTTCCAGAGGAGGTTTGGGACATATCTTCCTCATTCGTTTATGATGTCTCAAACCTCGTAGAAGCTACCAGCTGCATTAGATGCGGGTCTGCGATCAGGAAGCGCCATTAGCAATGGGTTTCATTTGTCCGTGAGCTGAGTGAGGCCTCGCTCACCCCCAATCATCAATTGTTTTGCGGGTGTCCTTTACCTATGTTCGTAGCAAGACGGGGTCGCCCTCGACAGGCTTCTTGCAGCATCGTGTGTGTTTCTGATGAAATCCAAATTTTTCCTACTAGACCTGAAATTTGCTCCATTGTTCTCGCCTCCGTCCTTTGTTAATATTTAATTAACATATAGGCTCACAAAGCCGACTGGCCTTGAGTCGCGGTCGGCTTTGTGCGGCGCCCGCGCGCGAGCCCCGGCCGCGCCAAGCCCTGGAGGCCCGCGGATCCTGCGGTATGGCTCGCGTGGCTCGCCTCGCAGCTTTCTTAGGCTTAACGAAACTCCTTCCCCGTAAGTAACATTTCTTTCCTGGGCGTTTAAGAAAGGAAGGAATGGCAGAGGGCACTTGCTAAGGTTTGGCTCTGTTTCCGAGTCCCCCAAGTGTGTATCTTTTAAAGGAGAATTCACAAAAAAGAGGAACCGAAAGTGTGGCTTTTAAGGAGATATTCTTTCTCTGAAATAGTTTTCGGAGGCAGGAACGTGTAGAACAGAAACCCCAGAGTGGAGGAGGTTGGAGGACCTTGCTCTTCCCGGGGAGGGAACGAGTAGTCTGAGGATCCGCTCTGGGAGTGGGAGGTCTGAGAAAGCCAGGCCTGACTCTCCCGTGTTCTCAGTCTGTTGCCCCAGTATCTTTGCGGGTCCCACGGTCGTCCACGGCCCTAGAATCCTCACTGGCCGGATGAAAGCCAGGTCCTGCGGCTCTGAGCCGGTGCTTCCTCGCCCTCGGCATGGTTGCGAAGGTGACTGTGTACCTCGGGGGGGGGGGTGCCTGTCGGCTGTGTGTGACGCTGGGTACACCTAAGACACCGGGAGTTGGATCTGCACTGCCCTGGATCCTCTGTGGTGCCCACAGAGTGGTGCCTTTCGGGTTTGTCCTCTGGGTGAGAGCGTCCGGATCCTGCTTGGCTGGAGGGGAGGGGAGGCCTGTCTCTGCTGGCCTTCCCTGATGCCTGGATGGGCACCGCGCTGGGTGGCGAGTGAAGGAGTCGGGTACCAAACCTGCGAGTCTCTTCTTCGCCCCTGGAGCGCAGAGCAGCGCTTTAGGTCCCTGGCCCTGAAGGGGGAGGGTCTGGCCTTCTCCAGCCTCTTCCGCTTTCGGCGGAAGGGGCCTCGATGGAGGGGCGGCAAAGCGCCTCCAAAGTTGATTCCTGCGCCTTGCACAGAGAAAGACCCAGAAAGAAAGTCTCTACTTCTAGCGGGTGGCTGACTGGCCTTTCCCGCATCCTGTGAACCTCCTGACCCCGACAGCGAGAACCCTGTATCCAGTGACTCTTCCCATTTTCCTCTTTCTCTTGGATGCTCAGGTCCTGGGACCCTACCACCAACCACACTTGCCCCAAACACTGGCAACTCCTTAGGGAGAAGGGGGTGGGATCAGCCCTGGAACCCTTTGTGCAGAAGCTGTTGGGAGGTCCACTTCACGTTCTTGCCCAAGGTCAGTTGGGTGGCCTACTTTAGATGAGGCTGCCCCAGGACTGGGGTGAGAGGGACAAGCCACCAGGGTCAGTACCGGGGCAGGAGCCACATCCCTCTCCCCGGGTTTAAGGGCTGAAAGGGGATCCTAATAGATGTGCTGCTGCATTTAAGGAAACAATGAACTTGGGTTCACCGGCTGCACAAGAGGAGACTCGGGTGATGGCTCAGCCCTGGCCCCTACTGTGAACCCTACTGCCTTTGGCACCCTGTGGTAATATGTGGCACCCTGTGGTAATATTCAGGGGGCTGGATTCCCCCTGAATGACTAGTCTACTCTCTTTTTCTGTCTTACTCCATCTTTTCTCCTCGCACCTACCTCACTTCTTTTCCTGGAACCATCTTGGAAAAGGCTAGGGTGGAAATTGAACATAAACAAGGGCAAAAAGTTTTTGGTTTGGGCATTCCTTCTTCAGTTAGCTTTAATTTGGATCCCCTAGTTTTCGATAGGCCTTTTAGCTAAATCTGCCAATCCACCTCATCTTCCCCACTCCACCTCACACACACACTTTCCTTCTGGTCAGTGGGCGCATGCCCCACGCTGCTCAGCCTTGTGTGGCCTTGGGCGGGTCATTTTCTCTCCGGAGTTTCTGCAACCTTTCAAAGTTGGATGATTGAGCTTCTGTAAGCAGGTAGACTCCAGCAATCAGTAACCTCTGTCTTCTCCATGCCAAACAGGTCCCAGATCCCGAAAACCAAAGAAGAAGAACCCGAACAAAGAGGACAAGCGGCCACGCACGGCCTTCACTGCTGAGCAGCTGCAGAGACTCAAGGCCGAGTTTCAGACCAACAGGTACCTGACGGAGCAGCGGCGCCAGAGCCTGGCGCAGGAGCTCAGCCTCAACGAGTCTCAGATCAAGATCTGGTTCCAGAACAAGCGGGCCAAAATCAAGAAAGCCACGGGCAACAAGAACACTCTGGCGGGTGCACCTCATGGCACAGGGCCTGTACAACCACTCCACCACGGCCAAGGAGGGCAAGTCGGACAGCGAGTAGGGCGATCAGGGCGGGCAGGCCGACCGCGTGAAACAATGCAATAATTTAAAAATCGTGAACAAAGGGCCAGTGTATAAAGATTATACCAGCATTATCTGTGAAAATCCCGTGTATTAGCTATGGTTCTACAATAATCTATGTATATATAATTTACAGGTGGTGTAAAATTCAAAATATCTGACTATAAAATATTTTTTGAGTTTTTGTGTTTTAAGAGGTTATGCTAATTTTATGTTATTATTATTCTTTCTGCAAAGGGGGCTCTCTAGGGCTTCAGCTTTTGCTTTTTTCTTTCTTCTTCTACTTTTCTTAATCCCCTAAGCTCCGTTGTGGGACATTGGACACTTACCCCCCCCCCCCGAAAGAAAAAATTTAGACAACTTGCTAAAGTCCAAAGATTTTTATTGCTGCATTTCACAGGACTGTGAACCGAATAAATAGCTCCTATTTGGTCTGTGGGCTCTGCCGCTTGCTTTGTGCTGGCTTGGCTAGCGCTGTAGGAAGTGCCAGCCCCTGTGGTGAT
This sequence comes from Cricetomys ansorgei, assembly GCA_026225945.1. Lineage (NCBI taxonomy): Eukaryota > Metazoa > Chordata > Mammalia > Rodentia > Nesomyidae > Cricetomys > Cricetomys ansorgei. The sequence continues at coordinate 3,576,982 of JAMJFZ010004042.1, forward strand.
GGAGAGCTCTGGACTCCGGTGGGGAGAGCAGTTCTTTCGCTGAGGTCTGAGGAAGTCCACGAAGGCCCGCAGCTCTCCAGGCCCCTCTCGGAGCCCCTCTCCTACTGCCTATCTTCCCAACCACCTTAGAGGCCCTCGCTGGCCACCACCGTGTGTCTGCGTCTGTGTCGCTGACCCCTGTCCAGCCACAACCCCGTGGCGACCTGCCAGCGCCAACTCTTCTGCCTCAGACACTGTGGGCAGCACTTGGGGACTGGGAAGAAGGAGTGTGACCAGAAGGCTTGAAGGCTTCGCTGTGGGGACAGCTAGCTCTGACGCAATAGCCCCACCAAGGTAGGCCTCAGCCGGGCCTGGCAGAGCGAGTTGGCATCGTCTCTTTTCCTTTTTCTTCCCTCTTTTTTTTTCTTTTTCACTTTTTTTTGAGTGGTAAATACATGTATGTGTACATACTCGTGTATGCATGTGCACGCACACCCCAGGCCTGTGTGAAGCTGGGGTTCTGGAGCTTGCGGCTACCTTGACTTTCAAAGGAACTCTGAACCCTCCTGAATCTAGAGGAAGTGTGTAAATAATCATTTCTTATCACTTTTTTGTCTTTTTTTTTAAATATGCATTTTATTTTTGAAGGTGTGGTACTGTGTAAATTAAATATATTCAATATATCCCTCACCAAGTACATATATATATAAGCAAACACATTATATATAACTCCACACTGTCTTCTGTTTAGTGTATGGGAAAAGGTGTCCAAATGTCCACCTGGGGCCGGCACGGTGGCCCAGGGGTGTTCCCTGCTGGGAGTCGGGCTGCCTGCCGAGACTGACGGTGGATTTCTCTCTTTGCCTTAAACCTCTTTATTTCACGGCGCCAATACTTTAACTCTGTACATGTCAGTGCCAACCTTCTGCAAAGGAAGCTATGAAAACGAAAGTTGTAATTTAAAAGTCTGTGAATAACCATCTGCTGCTTGGGAAATCGGTGAAACGACATGCCTTTTAGCAGGAAGCAAGTCTGTCCCTTTTTTAAGTTTATAAAATGTGCATTTTACAGTATCAAATATTTATAATCTTATGAGAAATGGATGAATGTTCCCTACTTAACAACTGTGGTTATCAAAATTGTGAACATTCCCACCCGTGCATTTTTGTGTGTTCAGATTCTTGAAAGTTACATTAAATAAAAAGAAGCAACTCTTTATTATAAAATGTTGGCGGTGGAAGGCGGGCTCTTTCCCTGTGTGTATCTGAGCCCAGGGACCATCTCAAGGCTGTCTCCCCAGCTCCAGGTGCTGCGCCTACCCTTGAAACAAGAGGGGATTGTTTCTTCGAATAGCTAGCATGTAAGCATTGAACTGAGGAAGTAGTTTCTGTCTCCATTTAGCCTCTAAGAGGAATGGGTTCAAAACATGCTGCTCCACTCACTGGAGTTTCTTGATGTAGGAAATCTAACAGGTTTCCCCCTCCCCCTCCCCACTGCCCATGCATGCTGGATGCTTCCTATGCATACCTAAGCTCTCACTGTGTGGGCTGGGTGGAAGGACTTGCGCTCCTCAAGAGATATTCTCTTTCCCTAAATGCTTTACCCACTTCCAACCCCCAAAGCAAAAGAGGAACATCTCCTGCAGGATTGGGGGGTGGGGGTGGGAGCGACAGGCTCTGAAGTGGTTGGACCTGAGGCAGAATGTTCTGCAGTCCAAGAAGCCTAACTTCTGTATTCCCAAATTTTCTTGGCTTGAAAGAAAGTTGTTTTTTTTTTTTTTTTAATTCCCCTCCCAGGAAGAGTGTAAAAGATTGTCTGTTGCCAAGGGCGACCTTCTAGGCAGTTTCAGTACAACGCTGGCCACTGAGCCATCAGAGATTCCCAGGCAGATGCTGGGCCACCGATCCTGCACTCAGGAGACCATCAAGGAAGGAAGGGAGTTGGGCCCACTGTGAGGGCTTTTGGTGCTGCTCCCCAGGAGCATGCCAGGGCCATCACCAGGGGTCAGGGTGACACATCATTTTCTCAAGATTCCATCTTCCACACACCTCTGAGGGTTTAGCTTCAAAACACTGGCACAATTTACATTACTCTGTTGGCCTTCCTCCCATTTTAACAAAAACCTAGCAACATCCATCTTTTTTTTTTCAAATCATAACACTGGTTGTGTGTGTGTGTGTGTGTGTGTGTGTGTGTGTATGTGTGTGTTGTGTGTACAGCTTTATGAGGTAATGAGTCTCGAGTCCCACAGTCGGTCAAGCAGATGCCAGCCTGACAATAATGCCAGATTTTTGGATTTTTTAAAATTATTATTTGTTTTCTCTGAGATAGGGGACTGAGCCAAAAGGGCTTTCATATCCTTGGTGTACTTGGGTTACTCTTTGGTCTTAGGTGTCACTTTCTTCTTTTTCTTCAAAAGCAAGTAACCAGAGCTGGTGACTCACCCGGAGCCTTTGCTGTGCCAGCTTGCCTGGGGTGAGCAGAATACTTACCACCAGCCAGGAGGGTAAGGTACTTTCAGAGGTGCTGCAGATCCCCCAATTCTGCCAAGCCTCTGCAGTGCTGTGTGCTTTGGATATGGACTCCGAATGAAGACCCAGGAGCGTCAGGAAGTCAGGCAACAAGGCTGAGGCAGGAAAGTTACCCTGCAGGAGGCAGGAATCCCAAGCGGGAGAGGGGAATGCATTTGTGAAGAAATCCTTGCTCTTTGGATCTCAATCTGCCTCAGGCATTGGTATGTCTCCACCTCACCCAAGCTGAGCTTATTCTACAGCTCTCCACAACCCACTGAAACCAGGGGAGAGCCTGGGAATCCAACCCGGGGTCGGCTGTGCCCTGTAGGCCCAGCCAGCTGGCCAGCTGGCTCCGAACAATGGTGCTGACTGAAAAGGCCCAGTCTGACTTGTCTCACGTACTCTTTCTCACCTGGTTCTGACAATAGCCATCATATAAGTAGGATCTGTGGCATACACTGTCTTAAAACCTGGGGGTCAACTTTACCCAAAGGACGTTCAATGTGGACCTGACTCCTTTTTAAGGAGAGGGAGGAAGGAGACTCCCAGGTGACCCTCACCTTGGTCTCACAAAGAGTTTCGACTCTGTTTTTTTTTCGAGTGGACAAGACAAATATAGGGGGACTCTGGCCTCTCAACGTTGGTGTAGCTGGTGCACACAACAAACACCCAATGCCTTATGAAAGCGAATGCTGGAGCGCAGGCTGGAAGGCAGAATTTTGTTGGCAAACCTCTGCTGAAAGTCATTCTGTCCCGTCGCCTCCCCTCCCCCCCGCTGGTTTAATATCCGACCTCCACAGTCTCTTTTTGCCTGGGCCCTTCCCCTAAAGCCCCCAGGAGAGTCCCGGCTCCACCGAAAACTACTGCCTGCCAGGAGGAGCCGCCTCACACTGCAGAGGTTAATAAGGGGCGCCGCAGACACAGGCCCTGGCACCTCCCCTGAAGGCCCAGGAAAGGTAAAAATCACCCTCCTGAGACTGATCTACCCCACCTCTGGGCTCCCACCTCTGGGAACCCCTTCTTTGCTCCTTGGCTCCATCTCTATGGAGGGCTAAGCTGTATCTAGACCTGGAAGTAGGGGAGGCAGGGAGCCACCGAGGGGTGCAGTGGTGTATTCCTTGGACTCTGGGACAGAGCAGGCACGGCGGGGGAGCGCCGGTGCGCGCGTGCGCGCGTATTTGCAAGCAAAGCCCTTACTGTCTCACAGTTGCACGACTGGAACCCTGAGTAGACTATACGTGTTTTTATTAATAACCTCAAATACCTCATTATGCCTATGCTGCCTGCCTATGGAAAAGAAAAGGGCATTCTTGAAATCGCCGGAAATGTAGTAATATTCATTAAAGTAGTTCCTAATTATATGATTTAATCAAGCGTGGTGGGCCTGCGCTTTGCTGGTGCCTGCAAGAAAACCGAGGATGGTATTACTACTATTGATGGTGGTATTGGCCTTGTCCTGGTGGCCAGTAAGACTGCCAGCTCTTCAGCTGAGACCGGTCCCCTCAGATGGATTTAGGGGCGCTCCCCCTGGGTTCTCCTAAAAGGACTGCATAGTAGTTGGTAGTACTGGGTAAGGCCTAGGTCTAGTACCAAGCAAGGCCTGAGCTACTCTACTACAGCAGGGCAGGGCTTTCTTTTGGCCCTAGGGACCATCTGCATTCCCGGGGGAACACCAGGGAGGCTTTCTGGGAAAGCAGAACTTCGGGTCCCGCCCCCTCCAGGGCTGAGTCAGGCGCAGCGCCTGAAGCAGAAACAAAGAGTAGTGGAGAGAGATCTGCCTCCGGCTGCCTTTTCACCCCCACAGCCTGGAAGGCGGCCCAGAGAGCTCTTTCCCGCTGTCCCCACCCCCAAGACCTAGAGGAAAGAAGAGCCGAAGGCCTTATTAGTAGGCCTGCGTGGCTGTCGTTCCCGTTCCACTCGCCACTCGTTCTTTAGAGAGAGGGTTAGATGGGCAGCTCGGGCGGGAAGGGCCAGGTCCACCCGGCCTCGAGTCCTCTGTCAGGGCCAGGAATGGTGGTGATCACTGTTTGCACGACAGTATTGGTGGAGGGGGGGGTGTGGAGAGAAACAGGCCGGGCCTCTGCTTGCTGGTTGACTCATCTGTCCAGACGTGAAACTTGGCCGCGTGGTCCCGGCGCGCTGCCTGCGGAAGGGGCTGGCTTCGCTCCTTTCAGCTGGCGCATCGGGGTTCTCGCCTCCCGCCAGGTCCTTTGTCTGGATGGGGGCTGTCAAGCTCCGTCGTCGTGGCTTGCCCTCCTCCTTTCCCCAACCTCTACCCCCTCCACTAACTTCCTTTCTCTTTTCTCTCCTCCTTGGATGGATAGTCACAGGCCCCTGCTGCAGCGCAAGGAGCTTCTGCCCCTCCCGGTGCGACTGCCTGCTTCTCCGAGGATCTCTAGGACATCCCTCTGTGCACCGGGGTCTTGCTTCTGGGCTTCTCCTTTAGACCAGAACTTGCCTCACGGTTTTGGAGAGCTTTGCTCTCCACTCTCAGCAACAGCAATACACTGAATTAAGGAATATGGAGTTTTATTATATCCAGGCGTTAAGAGAAACGGCATAATTACCTGTTCTTTGCAAAATTCTGCTCCTGCCAACCACTCTGCTATTGCTATGGGCTCCCCAGATTTTTTACTTCAGTAAAACGACAACATTCTCCACCTTAACCAGTTTTCCGCGTACACTTCTGTGGTGATATTAAACACACTCGTAAATAACCACGATGCTGTGGAACCGTCACCACTGAGCATCTCCAGAACTCATTTGGCAAAAGGGAACCAGTCCTTGCCTCTAGCTTCCCGATTTCCTTTCTCACCCTCCCAATCTGTTTTACTGCCGTCTGGGCACGTGGAAGGTCCCTCATATAACAGTCTTGGTGGCTTCCAGGGCTAAACCTGCAGGTGAGATTGGGATCCTCCTGTCACCCAAGTGAAATGATGGAGATGCTTACTTTCTGGCATCTGTTCACTTAGGGAAAGATTGGAACCTAGGGAGAAACAGGCGGAGCTGGGTTTCAGCCTGACCAGAGGCTTGCAGTCTTGGTTCTGTTTTTTTCTTGCAAATATTTATATGTCCCTAGCATTGGAAGAAAGGTGGTTCTGTGGATAGCACTAGAGTTTTGTTTTATTGTGACTTTGTTGTTGCTATTTTAAAGTCAGGGCCAAGTGGTATGCGGTGTGTGTGTGTGTGTGTGCGCGCGCGTGCGCGCGCGCTGCTGAACTACACCCTTAGCCCTAAGTTTTGACAGCAGCTAGCCCTGTGTTCAAATCCCAGCTCTGATGCTTACTTTCTGAGCTAGTGCGTTATAGACTCCCTGGGAGTGGAGTCATTCTTTCTCAAACAGAAAGAACATCTACCTAATGGGTTTCCTGCAAGGGCTTTTTGTGAGCTAATGAGCACAAAGGCCTGATACTGAATAGGCTCAGCAAGCGGGAGGCTTACCGGCTTACTCTCCTCTGCTGGTGAGTCCCTAGGCTTGCTCACAGCTGCGCCCTCCCAGCACAGGCTCCTCAGTGCTCCAGGCACCCACATTTTGTTTGCTTCTGCTAACCACTGCGACATCTGTGCAGTCGTCTAGGCAAAAGTGGAGAGAGGATAGAAAATATAATAGCTAGGAGAGCCATGTTTGAGGGCAGTCTGACCTATTCGGTAAAACTCTATCACAGAGGGAGAGGAGGAAGAGAAGAGGGGTCAGGAGAGGGAGGGAGGGTGAAAGGGAGAGCGGGGTGAGGAGGAAAAAGAGAGAAGAAAAATAAAAGGGAAAGAAAAACCCACCTGGTCATAGAAATGGAGACAGTGACAGGAAGTAAGGAAATGTGGCAGGACCTTCTAGCACTTTTCAGACGTACTGCTTCCCCACACTTCGTGAAATTGCTACTTGTTTTCTTTGGTTCTGTAGAGTGCGAGCATAAGCACTAATCTTCATCCCCAAGGTGTGATTTAAGGTTGAGCCAGGATCTCAGATATTCTAGGCTGTCCTCAAGCTCCCTATATAGGTAATGGTGACCTTGAACTTTTGACTCTCCTGCCTCTATTTCCCAAAGCTAGAATCAGGACCCACTGCATTCAGGTTAGTTGGTGGCTGGGGATGGAACCCAAGGCTTCTTGAACGCCTGGTAAGTTGTACCTCTTGAACTACACTTCAACTCCTACTCCAGGTTCTGTTGTTGTTTTGTTTTCATGATTGAACCAAGGCCTTTTCCTAGCAGACCAAGACACCCCACCCACTTAGCACACCCTGGCTCCATTTTTGGCACACACATTCCCAACACACACACATTGGTCTTGACTTCAGAATTCTACCCTAGGTTTCTATAGCAGGCATAAAATTTTTCATGCACCTTATTTTCTGGTCCACACGATATTTTCTGCCTTGAGTAGAGGTTGCTATTGTGAGGAGACCAACCTCACCCCAAACACAAAAAGGAGAAGCTCCCATCCCCAGGCCCCAAACCAAGCTGCATGTCTGAAGGTCACCTCCAGCCCTTGTTTGTGGGTGGTAATCCACACCCCTTGCATCAAGCCATTCCACCCTGTGGCTCTTCCCACAAAAATGAATGGGCATCCTTATGATATGATGAGCTATTCAACAGCGAAGGCTCTAACTAACCCTTTTCAGTTAATTGATGTTCCTATAGCTAAAAGCATAACAGGCTTTGATTACATGCTAACTAGAATGAAGCATAATCCTGAGTTAATTATGTGGAGATAATTTTATAATTATATCATTCCGTTTAAGGAGCAATGTGTTGTTAACTTCCAATTTTAACAGGAGTGACTATTCAAAAGAAAATAACCTTAATCCTGCACCTGTCAAAAGTCCTCCTGGGCTGTGCCTAATATTCAGCAGTGGTCACTTGTGAGTGAGAGAAAGTGGAAACCACTCCCTGGGAAATCACAGAAGAGGCTTGTCCGAGGAGTGAGGAGTACTGTTAGCATTGCCCTTGCCTGCTCCCCAGTGCTAATGCTGACCTCACTTCTATGCTCAGCGGCTTGGATGTGCAAATGATGCCCAAAGGGCTTCTGAGTGGGAGAATGCCTGGTCTTTGGGGCTCTCCAATGGGAAATCAGTGGAGTATGAGCATGGACTGAAGGCACTGACCAGGCACCCTATAGATGCTCCATTTCTACGTACTGCACAGGGTAGTCACCACAAACTCTCAGACCAGACATGATAGACACTTGATCTGAGATATTTCTCTGTTCTTCCTACACTGTGTTACCACCACTACCACCACCCAGCCATTCTGGAAGAGGCTTCTGGTGGCATTGGAGGAAGGTGACTGTATCAGGTGTCACCCGGGGTGACTTTGGGTCCTCTCTGATGACTGGCTGGCCTTTCCAAGTAGTTCTGAGGGACGTGTAGACTGAGTAGCCTGCCACAACATGGTCGGCACGGTCAGTTCCAGAGAGAAACTGGAAAACACTCTCTGGGAGATTTATCTTAGCTCAGGGCTGTGTGAGGAAAGCCCAACACTGCCCCGCTCCCTAGTGCTAAGCTGCCCACCTTTGTTTCTATTCTGGACAGCTCCCAGGTCTGGGAGGTGAGGGAGAGAGGGGGAGGGGGGGGAAGAACCTGACTTAGTTGGAATGTTCTCATTTTTCTTTTAAGGTGATCAAAGACCAATTGGACTCAAGAAATTTTCCTTAGCAGATTGCCCTTCCCAATCATGGGGTAGCTGGGTGGAGGCTCCTGTGTGGAGGGAGACACCTCTGATGCAGAGATGGGAATGCCACACGGAAATGAACAGAGCTTGTTGAGGAAAAAAAGCACTGCGGGCCCACAGGAGACACAGGCCCAAGCAGCTCTCGAACCTCCCACTGCACCCAAGGCCCTTATGCGTGGTTCTAGAGAGGACGCGGTACCCACGCCAGGGGCCGGTGGGAGCCGCATGCACCCTTCCACACAAGTAAGAGCGGCTGTGGGGCCAAAGCTAGAGCCATCCATTGCTTCCACTTCATGAAGATTTGCAACTCCCAAACCCCATCCCAACACCCGTCCCTTCCCCCAACAGGGATATTTTCCTTCGTACTTTTAAAAGAAATACTTCCTGGTCAAACTCGAATATGCAATGAGGCGCTGGAGCTTTGTGGCGGAAATATAATTAAACTGGTGAAAGATGTAAAAGATGGAGAATGGGGATGACATCAGGCTGATTTCACACTTGGCAGTCGGATAGCTGGGCCCAAGCCGGTCTTGCCACGCAAGGCAGATCAAAGGGCCCTGCCACCGCTAAAAAGGCAAAAGGAGACTTAAGTATGCTAATCCCCAGGACAAATATATTTTAATCTTGTTAGAATACAAGTTAATGCTGCAGTGCACTGGCTGAACTTGGTCAGGCAGTGGAGACCCATTTTTTATTTTAGCTATGAATGAGGTGGACCTCTTGGTTTTATTCATCAGTAATAAAAGTACATTTACAAAATGAACCCCTCTTTGGACTGCATCACCCCCACCTTAAGCTTCCCCGGCCAGGGGCTCAGATTCCGGAGGAGGCCCTGGATGGGCCTGGTCCTTAAATAGGATCGGCTCTCTCCATAGTCTTTCTGTAGAGGGTCCTGACAGCTCAGCTCATTTGGTGAAAAGAGAAACATGGAAACTCTGAAATTAATTAAAAGATCCTCCTAAGCATCCGTTTCCCTTTAGGCCTGTGGTGTGACAACCGGACCAGTTCCTTTTCTCAGCCCTCTCACTTTAATTTTTACAACGTCAATTTTCATTACTATTAATTATTTGCTGAGCTCCAACCGTATATTTGGTGTGGCCTGATTAGCACAAAGCGCTTAGGTTTACCCTCTTGGTGATGGTGAATTTCCCTCTCATCCTCCTTCTCTCTCTCTCTCTCTCTCTCTCTCTCTCTCTCTCTCTGTATTCTCAGTCACACAAGAGAAGAAAAAAAAATCACTTATAGTGCTCGCCTTGAAATACAACCACGAGTAGAATACTGTGCAGAGTCACAAACGTATCTGAGCAGCTGCCCATGAGCTGGAGTGTGCAGGAGACAGGAGTGTGCTGGCGCCCTGTGCAGCTGAGCTGTGAGGTCACCGAAGGTTAAACTGCCCTGCAGAACCTGCCTGCTGAATATTGCTGATGGCAGCCGTCTAAAAGGCAATTTCTGTCTCTCTGCTCCAGGGTGTGTTAGAATTCCATCCGCCTCAGGCAGAAACCTGACTTCCCCGACTGGGAGCCTCTACCTCCCCACATCCCACCACTGCCCCGGCCTCCAGCAGTGTAGCTGGGCAGGCAAAGCTGAGGCACTCAGTCTCCTGGACCTGGTACAAAGGGGCTCTCAAGCAGCAGGGAGCCGTGTCGTCCCCACCCACCCCAGGTGTGTACAAAGCACACAGGCACATAAACACAGTACTGGACGGCAGAATTCTAAATACTCGGGGGAAGGGAGACAAAAGGAAGCTAACTGATCAGCAAGCAGAGATCTGAAAGAGAAGCCCATAGCCCTAGTCTTGTCTCTTCAACTCCCACCCCCAACTCCCAATCATTCTGTCACCTTCAAAGACATCCTAAAGCTTCCTTTCTGTGTCTGTCTCCCAAGCCAGAATTTCTACACTTAAAAAAAAAAACAAAAAATGTATTTCTGATTTGTTTGTTGTTTGCTTAAGGTACTGGGGTAGGTGCCGTATCACTGAGCCCAGCCCTCTTTCTGTCTTAAATAGCAATGATACCTGAAATGTACTGAGTTCCTGCTATGTGCTAGGGTGTGTGTTCACTGCACCCCCATAACAGTGCTTTAGCTAGGAGACTTAAACACCAAGAATTCATGCCCTAGGTCTGGAGGCTGAGGTCAGTCTCTCTTCCTGTCTTCTGCTGGTGCTGGCAGCCCTCTGGTGCTTGGCTATGAGACTCATTGCTCTAGACTATGTCTCTGTGGTCACATGGCCTTGTACCCAGTGGGTCTCCTTCTTAGAAAGACACCTTCTAAGAAGGCCAGTGAGTATGACCCGCCCCCCTCTCATGCTTAGTTTGATTACATAATTCACAAACCTCGATTCCACATAAAGTCATATTTTCAGGTTCACGAATATGGGGGCAATGCTCAGCCCAGGGCAGCCAGGACCAAGCATCTCTTTCAGATTGTCCCCCTCTCACAGTCCACCTTGCTGTCCTTCCCATCAACTCCCATGAGGAAGACTGGGCTGGGAGGTGGGGAGTTGTTTGGCTAGCCAATGTGCAGCTCTCTGCTGTGTGACATCACTCTAAGACTCGCCAGGGCGGAGGTGGAGCTGTTAGGTCACCAGCTGTTTGGATCCAGCTACACACTGCATACGTAATTCCTGCAAGAGACACTGGCCTGGGTCCTCTGAAAGAACAACCAGTGCTCTCAACTGCTGAACTAGCTCTCTAGCCTCCATTGAGCTTTTTCTTTTACCTGATCTCATGGAGGAAAGTAAGAAGTTGAGGACTAAGGCAGTGTAGTGTGGTACTGTTCTGTGTGCCTGTCCAGGTAGCTAGTTAAAATCTAGCCTGTGTTAGGTTTACCAAGCTATACCCCTGCATAGGGCTGTGTTCACCCTAAAGAAGAAATGTGTTACTCACTCCAGCTGCAACTGTGCCGGTCATCAGCTGTGACTGCTCAGAGGAGGAGACTTTCTCCAATGTGTACAAAAACTATTCAAGGTGCCAAAGAAGGATAGGGGAGCTCAGGAGAGGAGGCAGAGAAGAAGCAAGCTCTGCACTGAAGAACAATGAGGGCCAGCACCTTCTTATTGAAGGCAAAACCAAGTCAAATCAAAAGCAAAACAAAAACAAAAGCTGACTGGGAAAGGAGAGACTGCCCAGTGGTCAAGAGCATTTGCTGCTCTTGCAGAGGACCAGAATTGGGGTCCCAGCACCCACACCAGGGTTACTCCAGCTCTAGGGGAGACTATACCCTCCTCTGGCCTCCATGGGCACCTGCATTCGTGTGTGCATGCTCAACCACAGACACACACTTCTAAGTGATTTTTAAAAATTAAAGCTTTTTAAAAATTTTTGTTTTGTTTTTTGTTTTTGTTTTTGTGTTTTTGTTTTTTTGTTTGTTTTTTTTTTGACACAGGGTCTCTCTGTTGTAACTCTGGCTGTCCTGGAACTCACTCTGTAGAACAGACTGGCCAAGAACTCACAGAGATCCACCTGCCTCTGCCTTCTGAGTGATGGGATTAAAGTGTGCCATCATCACACTTTTTTTTTAAAAAGCTGTAACTGTCAACAGTTTTTTATTGACAGAGTTGTTTTTTACAGAAAGGGTATGTGTGTGCATATGAATGTGTGTGTGTGTGTGTGTATGTGCGCGCGTGCGCAAGGGCCACACACACACACTTTCATTGGCCCATATGCTCTTAATAGTTCTCGGTGCTATCCTGCAAGCAAAGAACCCACCATCTTTGCCAGATCAGCTGTACCCACTTGCAAAGGCCCACCAGGGTCAGGCCTGTTTACTGCCGACATTTTCACAGAGGAGGAAGGCTGGGGAGGCTCGGTGAAATCTCACCTGGCATTCCAGATGCTCTTCTTTGACATTTGTGTGCCAGTCTGCCCTAATGCCATGGCCTCAGGCGTGAGTCTCAGGAGGTGCCAGAACACATGTAGGCTGGGGGACCCTGCTACACAGACATAAGGAAACCATCTTCCATGCTGGTGAAGACTTTGCAGTTTCCTTGTTCAACCTCACTTCTGTCCAAAACCCCTCATCACACTCTGTAATGCCAATAACCATATTGGTTCCCCAAAGGGAGCTTGGGAGGAATCAGATTCTTGTTGGTTGTCTCCCCAGGGAAGGAATTCTAGAAACACAGGAACCAAGTCCAGAGCATACAGTCTACATGGAGCTCTGCTCCAGCCCTGGAGCACAGTTACTCTATCCTCCTTACCCTGCATTCTTGGGATAACATTTACTGCAGCGATGCCTTTCCCTCTTGGCTATGGACTTGCTCTGGCTGGTGTCCTATGAGCTGATGTTCTGACCTCACCTCTGTCCGAGTTCATTTTCTATTGCTGTGATAAACACCATTACCAAAGGCAGCTCGGGGAGGAAAGGGTTATTTGGCTTACATGTCTTATTATAGTCCATCATAGAGGGAAGTTGGGGCAAGAACCTAGAGGCAGGAACTGAAGCAGAAGCCATAGAGGAAAGCTGCTTACTGGCTTGCTCCTCCTGGCTTGCTCATCTTGCTTTCTTATACCACCCAGGACTGCTTGCCCAGGAGTGGCACCCCGCACAGTAGGCTGGACCCACCACATCAATCACTAATCAAGAAAATACGCTCCCCCAAGACTTGCCTTTAGAAAATCTGATGGAAGCAACCCCCAGCCGGCATTCCCTCATCCCAGCATTGTGTGTCAAGTCAACAAAACACAGAAGCAACACTTATGGCATTCTGGTGACCAGTGTAGGAGAGAGGGAGTGCTCGGGTGGCCCAGAAGCAGGGTTATTATTATGACACACACTTCGGCCGGCTCCCAGATGGGCCAGCCAGCTATTCTACCTACACTTGCAGCAGCCTCCCTTGCTCCCTGGTGCTCCGCTCTGAAAGCACTGGGGTGCGGCGAGCCTTCCTGTAAAACACAGTTTTTGATGCTTCTAAGATTTGGAGGGTTTGAAGTGTTCACAGGCTGCTGTAAATGCTATCCCAAGAAGGGAGGGTAAGGAGGATGGAGTAACTGTGCACAGGGCTGGGGCAGAGCTCCATGTAGACTGTACGCTCTGGACTTGGTTCCTGTGTTTCTAGAATTCCTTCCCTGGGGAGACAACCAACCAGTGACATGGCTGTTGCCTCCATGAACACACTCAGCCGAGGCTGCCTGTGTGTGACCTGAACACATATAAGAAAGGCGTGAGAGTTGGAGGGGGACTGGGTGGGAGAAGGCGGGAGATGAGCAAGGGTAATGGGGTGAATGTAATGACAGTGTGCTTTATAGATGTGTGAAGCTGACCAAAAAGCATCAAAATATTAAAAATAACAAGAAATGATCACTCTGCTCTGGCTTCTACTTAGGGTCCCGTGCAAGTCTGATCCTTGATATATCGAATGTTCTGATTTCTCCTTGAATTCTTGGCTCCTGATGTTGGACACAGCCACGAGAACCCCCTGGCAGGTTTCCCGTCATCCTTCTCTGCTGAAGTCAGTGAGGTCTCTCAGACTGTTCTGTCAGTGTGAGAGGAGGCCGATGCTGTGCTTCAGGCCTGTGCTGCAGAGCTGGAGGTCAGACAGGTCTGGGCTGCCAGGATCAGGACCTAGAGCTGTGTCCAGGAAAGGCCAGGAGAGAATCTTACTGGCTTACTTAAAGACAGAAGAGAACTCTGTCTTACATGTCACCCACACAGAAGCTATGAGTTTCCCTGGCTTCTTTGAAACCCAGACCTGAAATGTAGGATTAAGTTCCCTTGAAGCTTCTTTTTATGACTGTTTCTGTTACACAAGGAGCCAGTCCCACCAGGACATTGGCTCCCCACATCACCCCACCCTGTTGTGGGTCCTGTGGCATCATGCCTTCTTTTCTTTCTCCAATGTATGGATTTTTTCCTTCAGCGAGGACTTCTGGGTCTGTGACTTCTTCCCATTGAAGGAGGCTCATGAATGGCAGCTCCTTTTGGGGGGCTGGGGCCAAGCCAAAAGGCATTGCTAGAATGGATTTTGTTCTGTGACCCTTGCCTCAAATTGAGCCTCTTTTAGGACAAGACCTGACAAGGAGGCAACTCTTGTTTTCCCTCAGTGTAGCAAGCATTTTTGTATCTAGTGCCTGTATTCCTTGGTGGGACCAAGAATATGGGATGTTTGTTACAAAGTTCTGACATCCCCCTCCACCAGCCCAGGCAGTCAACATGCACTGTGGCCGGCTCTCCTGTGACCTCAGTGAGTACGCGTGGTGAAGCCTCTAGAGCCCACATACAACTGGAGCATCTTCCTGGAGGCCAAGATCAGATACCTTACCAGCTGCCTAAATACAACATCCCCCTGATCTGCGTGAAACATGTTATCCACAATGTGCTGCCTAGAATATGTCACCCCAATATGCCACCTCTCACCCAGTAGAAGAAGGTGCTCTCCAATGTGAATTCACCTGGAAACTCATATGATCTTGGCCACCTTGGGCTTCAGATTTGCTAAAAGAGGCCAACCACATCTGAGGAACTATTTGGATGCTGTTATCCAAGGCCTGGGAACAGGGAATAGCTGAGGCAGGACAGGTTACCAGGCAGCCAAGCCTTGTTGCTGCTCCCTGGGGCATCACACCTATGAGCTGTCAATCCACACATGGGCCTACCCCAGGCCTCGAGCAACAGGCAAGGTCTCTCCTGTGAGCAGGAAGCTTTGGAAAACCCCACCTTACAGAGGGAGAGAGAAGCCTGGGAGAGGTGCTGGAACACAGAAAGCCCTTTCCAGAGGTCTGGAAAGCAAGCAGAAAGTCCCCTTCATGAGAGGCAGGTAAGGGGGGCTCTGATGGCTGATTCAGATGCCCCATGGGGCTATACGCTACACTCAGGCCAAGGAGTGAGGTCCATGGAGAACCATTAAACCGTGCTGGGCATCTCAGTGCTCTGTCTCTTAAGCCGGTGGCCAGTTGTGCAATAAGTTGGGTGGTGTTCAGGCTGGCAACCTACCCAGGAGCTTCTCTAAGCTGGAGGAAGGCACTCTTTGCAGATTTCAGAACCAGGCCACACAATGAAGCTGGAGGATGTGCCTGACACGGCCCAGGTAGTTGACAATGACTGTCATGCCGTTAGGGTCTGCTGTGTTGTGTCCCATTACTGGAGCCCCAGTTAGATCCAGGGAGGGGTAAAGGCTCTTTGCCTCATGGCCAGCTCCTGTGTTTGGGCTCAAATTTAATGGAAATTTGCCAATCTGTGAATTTCTTCTAACCAGCACTCTACCTGGGCTTTAGGAAGTCACTGGATCAGTAACTGCTCCTGAAGATGGTTTCTCTTACAAGCAATATGCTTCCAAACACTAACCTCCCCTGAGCCTAGAGCCTGCAGACTGGCTCACTCTCTCCAGAAGCCCCTCCAGATTTACCCACATTCAAGCCCTCCAGACTCTTCTCTCCCCCAAGTTCTGATTGCTCAAAATAGCTCACATGGAGGAGACCAGAGCACCTATCTCTCTCCCTGGACAGATGCTGGTGTGCCTTGAACTGAGGTTCAAGGATCAGTTATTGTCACTTAGCAAAGGTGCTTAGTGACCTTTACAACATTAATTTCTTGGCTATTGCTGTGATTCCTGGGAGATATGTTCACATATCAGACCACCATTGCTAAACAAAAGTTACTGGGGAGAGGACTGGGTGTCTGGGGGAAGGGAGAATCTCCCCAGTAAGGTTCTGAATCTCTGAGAGGTAATATGCACATCTGTTCACACACACCCCCTTCACTGCCCCACCCACCCCTAGGGAGGCTGAGAGGGGCACTGGGCCAGAACCTGAGGAATAGCTGTGTGACATTGGGAATGTTCTTTACCCTATCTGTGCCTGTTTTTCCATATGTAAAACAGGGACAGTATTCATGTTAGGGGTGTGTGTGTGTGTGTGTGTGTGTGTGTGTGTGTGTCAGATAACCTTGTTCAAACACATTTGCTTTGCTTTGTTTTGTTTAAAGATAAGGTTCTCACTGGCCCCAAACTCATCAAGTAGCCTAGTTTAGCTAGCTAATGAGCCCCATAGATCTTCCCCTCTCCCCCTACCCCTAGGGCACATGCCGATTTTTTTTTCACATGGGTTCTGGGGACTGGACTTTGGTCTTTGTACAATCCCATACTTGATCCCCTGAGCCGTCTCCCCAGACCTCATTTTGCATTACTATAACAAACACTTGAAAAAAACAACTTAAAGGAAGTATTATTTTGGCTCATGGTTTCTTGGGCTCCACTGATCCTGGTAAAGCATGAATCGAGTAGCTCATGGAACCAGAGCATGAGGAGGGAGAGTAAAAGGGCACTCGGTGACCAGGAGCCAAAGAGACACCACAAAGTCACACCACGCAATGAATCTTACCAAGAGATTGTTGAGGGGGAGGGACACACACAACAAAATAGCTGCCTCTGAGCAGGAACGGAGACAGTAGCGGCTGGATGTGATGTCAGACTTTATAGGTGGCATGGAACATGCACTTAGGGAAAATACAGTGATGGTGGGAATGTGCCTTACTGCTCTTAGTGATGGTGGGGGCAGGAGGGGGAGTGGAGGTCGGATTGGGGAGTAGAGGTGGGGTTGAGGAGTGGAGGTGGGAGGCGTTGGTGCTGAGTCACTGAAGGCAGGGTCGGGGGTGGGGGTGGGAGGTGGGAAAGCTTGCGTGGAACTTGGTTCCAGAATATGGGCAAAGGTCAGGACTTTGGGGGGCTCTTAATATGGCCAACAGAGATGCTACTTATTACCTCATGGCAGACAAGAAGCACATTGAGGAGGGAGGCTCCCTTCACCCACAGACCCTCCCTCGGCCACCTACTTCCTCTGTCTAGACCCCAACTCCAAGAGTTCCCAGAATTTCCTGCAATAGTACCACCATCTGGGAGCCAAGCACCTACACCCATGAGCCTATACCTCATATCCAAAGTGAAAGTTTTTCACTTCAAGCCCTGGAGTTTTTCACTTCTACCCCCCAGGTCTGGACACTTGGCACTCCTGATTGCTTTCTTGTTTCAGAGATCTGCCTCAAAGCCAGGCTGGGACCTCTGCCTCGACCAGGTCAAAAGCCAGCTGTATCCAAAGACACCCCCATCCCACCCCACCCCTCCTGTGCTCTCTCACCTGGGTCACTTTCTCTCCTGCAGGTCATCTTGTAGACCCATGGCTGCATGGCAATTCTTTCACTGCTTCCCAAGAAAACCCAGGAAGATCAAGACCAGCTCTGAGAGCCCTGGGGCTTCTCAGTGGCTTTGTGGACCACAGTGGTAGCCTATAGGTCTGAGGCCAAATCAACATAGACATGCGCATGAATATATCTCTGCAAAGCTAGCATATGTCAGGAATGGGCCAAGAAAGCAGTCACTTAGCACAGAAGTGTCCTGACCTCTCCTAATTCAGAATTACGGTTCTGTGGAGTTGGGAGTCAGTCAGAAAACCCAATTTCTCAGTTGTATGTGGTGGCACACGCCTTTAATCCCAGCACTCAGGAGGGAGAGGCATGTGGATTTCTGAGTTCAAGGCCAGCCTGGTCTACAGAGCGAGCGAGTTCCAGGACAGCCAAGACTACAGAGAAAAACCCTGTCTTGAAACACCAAAAAGGAAAAAGAAAAAAAAAAAAAAAGAAATCAGGAAAACTCCGATTTCTCTGTGGAGACAGTCAGTGCAGCATTCCATGTTGCAGCGTGGTTGCTACTGCCCATGAGGCTCCTGGGAATCTGCAATGTAGCTGGTACAGTGTGGAGCATTCCAGTGACATTAGGAAGCTCCTTTATGGGCCTCTCAGCCTCTGTGTTGGACAGAGTGACTCTTCTCCATCTGAGGGCCACACAGCCAGCTACCACCCTTTCTACCAGAGCCATCTCAGTTGGACACAGGAAGAGGACAACTCCAACACCTCCAGGCCCCACGATGTGGACCACTGTCTGCTAATCTGCTGGGTGGTCTATCCACCCACTGCTCTGTCTGCCACCAGGAGACCAGAGAGAAGGCATCATGGCAGACAGATACAGTCTGAGACACACTCTATAAGACCAACACAGAACCAGTTAATTGAGAATATAGATTTGCAGATCTTCTGCACAACTCCAAACCCCTAGGGGCCTGCAGCGACAGTGGGAAGAGGGAGGAACTTCTCCCTGCTCTATCCCTCAGACCTCATTCACTGACACAGCCCATCCACACTGTGACAGACAGAGTGAGTGATGGGGCCAGTCCTCATCTGTACGGGACATCACAGTCTTCTCCCACCACTGATCTGTGTGCTTCCCATAGTGTCCAAATCCACAGAACATCAGGTTCTGCCATTCTACCATGGTAGCCATTTAAAAGAGTGCATCTGGCCAATATCAAGCTCATCCAGTCCTCTGTAAGACCATCACTGCCAGCCAGACTGAACCTCTCTGCACTCTCCACCCCCAGCCTGCCACCTCCCTTTCTGCCTTGTGCTTCTGACTAGCCATTCTGAGTGGAGCTGTGTGGCTGTCCTTTGTGTCTGACCAACTTCACTGAACAATGCAGGTGGACTGGAGTCCAGGTGGCAGCCACTATCACGTGGCTGAGGACAGGGCACCCATACCCCACCCATGCCTCGGTTTCCTCCTATGTGCAGGAGGGATAATGATGTCTGCTTGTGTACTTATGGAGCTTACAGGGGGTGTTCTCTCTTACTCTCTCTCTCTTCCTCTCTCTCTCTCTCTCTCTCTCTCTCTCTCTCTGTGTGTGTGTGTGTGTGTGCACTTTATCACTCTCCACCTCAATTTTTGAGACTGAATCTCTTCCTGAGCCCGAGACCCACAATTTGGCTACACCAGCTGCCCCAGGAATTTCTGGTCTCTGCTTTCCCAAACCTGGGATTGCAAGCCCAAGCCTGCTTTTTACATGGATGCTGGGAATCTGAACTCAGGTTCTCAGCAAACACTTATTGATTGAGCCATCTCCCCAGCCCCTAGAGTAAGATATTTTCATAAAAAGCTTCAGACAGCCCCTGCTTCATCTCCTACCCTCCTGGGAGCCCTGAGCAGAGACCCAGAGCTGCCACTGCACTGGGACTCCCTTTCCTTTGTCTAGAAGTCTGTCCTGCAATCTTACCTGCCCCAGCCTAGGAGGGCATGATCCACCCTCGGAGCCCACGACCCAAGTCTCTGTTCACACACTGCCAGGACTTTAGTTCTCACTCTGACGCTCAGGGTACTTGCCTCTGCTTGAGCCTCAGTTTGATTCTCAGGGGTTCTTAGCTTGATACATCATACAGAGCCTGGGAAGTGAAGGTGAGTGAAGGTCAGCCCCATCCCATTACGTACAACTCTCTGCTGAGAGGTCTGCTCCTGAAAGCCCATGGCCAACACCAGTGTTTGGGTAGGAATTGGTCTTGGGCAAGGAACACTGGTCACCACGGTGAATCATTATCCTTTCCCTTGAAAACCAATCTTTTGGTCCAGGTACATGCCGCTCTGGGAGCGCTGGATGCTCTGTGGCTCCAACTCATACCACCAAGGCTCTTGCCCACCTGGACACGATTCCCACACTGCCACCAGGTGCTCATCCACCTTAGCCTAGGCTTCCCGCCACGGGATCCAGCTGCCTTGGGTCTTATCCTTAGTCCATATCCCCCTGAGGCCAGTGGAGAACCTCCCGAAACCCACACTTAGAACTTCACTGAGACCTTCCCACTTGTTTGATCCTTCCATTTTCAACAGCCCCTTGTTGCTCTCCTTCCTCCTCCTCTGCTCCCCCTACAAGCTCCCGATGGTGCCTCTCTCCTTCCTCATGAGGCCATGGTGAAGTGGCTGTCTGGACAGTGCAGGCCACACCCTTTGGAACTGTCTTGAATCCCCAACGCTCCCCAGATGTGTTCCTCCTTCTGATGACCTGCTTTCACCGTTCTATATCTACTCCCCCGGCTCTGACCCATCTCTGGTTCTCAGTCACTCACAGAGCAGTATTGGGCTACTCCTCCCCTCTGGAACTGGTCCAGCCAGACCTGAGAAGGATCCTGCCCATCATCTGTGCTAATAAGACCCCTAAAGGCTCAGGTCAGCTCCTTGGTTTGGGTAAGGAGTCCCACGGGCACCATAACACCAGCTCTGTGGTTCCTCTGTGGCAAGTGCTCAGCTCCTTGCAATGGACTTTGCTTCTGCCCTGTTCTACTAGTGTGAAAGCAGGCCCCAGCCCTTGGGGGTCGGGGAGATTTAAGGACAGAATCCCTGAGAAGCCTGAGAAGGGATGCTAGTACTTATGCAAAGCTTGCAGGAGGTGGAGCAAGTGGCTGGAACTTCCCTGAGATTCTAAGTGTATACATTCCTGCGTGGGATTCTCTTGTCAGGGACCTGGACCTTGCAACATCATCATGGCAGAGCATGGGGACATGCCTCTGTCCTTCCAAGGTCCTGAGAAATCCCCTGAAACCACGGGTGGATGAGGGTCTGCACCTTCAGAAGCGGCTGTAAGGTGAGGAGGGAGCACTTGTGAGCTTAAGGAGAGCCATTCGGTGGACTGGAATACCGGGTGACTAATGGTAACATATAGAAGCAGGAATGGAGAATGGTTTATTTTGGTAACATCCAGAGCCACAGGCTGTGTGGGGTTAGGACCAGAGGCCTGCTTCTGGGTACCATAGTAGCAGATGGAAGGAGGGTGGGAAAGAGGTAGCCACAGCAGGATACCAGGAGGGAGGAGTTGGCACAGAGCATGGTGGCCGAATTTGGAAACAGAGACAGACAGAGTGGGGCTCTTTGGCTGCTGTTTCTGGGTTCAGCTGTGTCCTGCTCCTCAGTAGTCGGAGAGGCCACATCCAGGCATCCTTTCTCATTTGCTCAGAGAGCAGCATGGGACACTGGGCACCCTGGCAATGAGCAAGGGTGGCATTTTGTGCTGTGCCGCTGGTATCAAGAGCTCCATGTGAGCAGGTTCTTCCCAGCCACGGAGATTGAGGGTCAGGTGGGGTGGAGTAGGGCAGAATCTTCAGGGAGGGGGAGCTAAAAACTCGAGGCTCCTCTCCCACCCCTTGTCAAGCTGCCATGGCAGTGCTAATAGTCAAGACATCCTCGAGGAGGGGCAAGCAGTGCCTGCTCACAGATGCTGTGCAGGACCCTGGGAAGAGCCAGTGCTGAATGGCTGCTAGGCCTGCATGCATGGCTGCGTCTTCTGTGTTGTGTGTGACTTTAACAGAGGAGACGCCACTGCCCAAAGAGAAAGGGAGGCCATCTCTGGAAGTAGTTGTATCCGCTCTCACAGGAATCAGGGCAGGAGTGTCCCCCCTGCCTGCATGCTCGGTGGGAACAGTGAGGCTCAGGACAGCAGTTCCAGGCTAGAGAAAGACTAGGACGTAAGAGCTGGGGACGCAGTCTGACCGTAAAGGATAAATTACACTGGTGGGCAGAGGCCAGCACTCCTATTTGCCCGGGATCAAGCACACTGTCCTTCATTCAGAGAGTGACATCTGGCATCTGTGTTACCTACATTCTTAGCTCTAAGTGTCACTGACGGCAAGGGGGTGTTGCTCTATGTGTTGGAAGCTCCCCTTGCCTCTTCAGCCTCCCAGATTTACAGTCCCCGAGGGCTCAGTACCTGGGACTCAGCTTGGTCTCTGAAATAATCTTTCTTTGTCTTCTGGGAGCCCCAAGCAGCTCCTTGCTGCCCTGTCCCCAAGGAGGGGAAGCTGAGGCAGAGGCTGAGCCACAGACAGGAAGCCCCCTTCCCATGCCTGTGGTTGCCATGGCTGGCTTCAGGCATCCGACACTCACAGGAAATAAGACTGTGGGCTCTGTGCAGAAGCCGGAATGGCTAAGGTGAAAGACAGAGATTACTTTAAGTGAGCAAACAGTGTAGAGGGTGCTGCAAAAACAAAAGAGAGGGTAGAGAATGGAGACACTCCATCAAAGGCTGGAGAAGAGGGGGAGCAAGACTCTGGGAGCAGTGAGAAGTAAGCAGCAAGAAGTGAGGCTAAAAAGCTTCTAAAAGGGGCTCCTGGGACTGGGTGTGGGCCCCACTAGAGGATGCAGAGGGGCGATACAGGGACAGAGACAGGTGGACAGGATGCCGGGAGCTGAGGCGGAGATGGGAGAGGTCAGAGTGTTAGGGCAGTGGGTACAATCTATACATAGATGAGTGAGGGCTAGGGTCTCAGCAAACCCGCTGTTGCCAGGTCTCTATCTGCCCACAGGCAGCCAAGTACTGTAATGAGACACCTGGAGGAGGAAGGGCAGTGCAGAAAGAGCTGACCTGGGAGGGACAGTCAGCGGGGTAGAAGCATGGAGGGCAGCGCCTGTGGAAGGCACAGCAACCCGAGTTTCCGGTGTCTGTGTGTGCTTACTCTGTGTCCTCACTCCCAACTTCTGACAACACATCTGGGAGAGGCGATCAAGAGGCCATCCCGCTGCGAGGAGGAGAATAGAGAGCAATGAAGCAGAGTCTCAAAGAGTAGGACCACGGCAAGGGTCTCCCACCAACAGGGGAGAGCAGTGGAAGTCTCTAGGGAGCCTCGCAGTCCAAAGGCTGCAGAAGGAAATGCTGAGTCTGTGGGAAAGGACTCTCCCAGAGAGGGGGAGAGTCAGGTTGTCCGTCTCAGCACCACACAAACTGGGCACGGTGCTGGGTGCCTGTCAAGCCCTCAGGAAGTGGAGGCAGGAGGCTCAGAAATTCAAGATCGTCCTTGGCTACATAGAGTCAGGGAGTAACCATCACGAACAGCTGTTCTTTTTGTAGATGTTTCTACAAATGTATGGTCTTAAATCTGCACTTTAGGAACCCTGTTTCCTCTTCCTCCCTCTTCACCCTTAAAAAAGATGTTAGTTAACACAGGATCCCAGGACTCAGGGTCACACCTCCTTTTGCCACCTAACTATGCTAAGTGTGCCCACTGTTCACTGGAGATATCTATACATCATTTTCTTTCCCAGCTGACTCCTGGTCTGAGCCATTTCTTCCAACAATCCATTGCTTATTTATTGCCCTACCAAAAAGGAGCACTGGGGATCGCATTATCCAGACTTCCAGAGCTAAGAGGCAGCTTCTAAGTCCCTGTAATCAAACGGGCCTGTACGTGGTATGGACATTATAATATCAGGTATTCTTGTGCTTCCTAAGGGTCTTTCTAGAACAGTGCATTTCACCACAAGTCTTTGTCAGGGCAAGTGCATTGTTAATTCTGCAGGTGACTTTTGGGAGCAGTGTCTCTGCACTCCTGTTTGTTTCAGGAACGGAGCACTCCTCAGACCTCATTAGAGAAGTTCTTTGTGCAGCGGACAGTGCCCAAAGTTGATACCGCAACCGTACTGGTCAAAGCACAGAGAGGACGTGTATGTGGAGAACTCAGCCATGAAGGGGACACCTGTATCACCTGCTTCCTCCCAAGGCTTGGAGACCATTTAAGAGATGGGACAGAAAGATTGTGAGAGCCAGATACTGGGGAGGACCTGAGTGGAGGGATGTCTTCTGGACTGCTGCACCTGTGACCTCACAGCAGCTGTGGCCTGTCAGTATTTCAGCGGGGAGCAGGAGGGTGCTCACGAGCAGCCGGTCACCCTAGCTG
The DNA here is from genome assembly GCA_026225945.1 of Cricetomys ansorgei. NCBI lineage: Eukaryota > Metazoa > Chordata > Mammalia > Rodentia > Nesomyidae > Cricetomys > Cricetomys ansorgei. The sequence continues at coordinate 3,600,614 of JAMJFZ010004042.1, forward strand.
AGGAGCTACAGACAGTTGATGGCTTCTGGGTGAGAGTTGATTTTCTTTAAGACTGTGGCCCCTGATGGTGGACTTTGCTCCAGTGGATGGCCCCACCTCCGGGAGTATATGGGCAGCACAGGCTGAACTCAAAGGGCTATTAAAACAGGAAGTTGGAAAGGGTACCAAGGAGGCAGTGGATCTGGGAGGAAGTAGGCAGAGGGGTGGGAGCGATTGAGACGCAATTACATTTTATGCAAGTATGAAATTCTCAAAGAATCATTAAAAACATCTTTTAAAATGAAAACTAAAACAAAGAAGATGCAAAGCTCTGGGAGAGGAAGTCTAAGGATTGCGTATCTACAGAAGCCTGGCTTGCTGTGTTACCCTGGACAGCACAGACGGCCTCTCTGTGCTTCAGGGTGCCACACAGAATCTCTAACTTCTAATAGTTCAGAACAGGGCTCTTAATGTAGGTTTTGGGAACTTGAGTTGGGGAGGACTTGTTCCTGGTCTTTGCTAACCGATCTCTAACTGAACCCAACCAGCCCTTTTCATGTGAAAGGCATGAGGAGATGGGGGGAGGGGCTCATAGTACCTGTGACACTGATCAATTTGCTCACAGGTATCTTCGTGTCCCTTTGCAGATGTCTCGGAAGGTCATTTTTTCTCATCACTTAGGAGTTTGTTAACAGACAGTGGCTAGATCTTGTTCCGAGGTATGGGAGCAGAGGACATTGAGGATGGGCTTCCCCAAGCTGCCTTAAGGATCCTTGGTATTCAAAAGGGTTGAGAAGGGTGGGTGTAAGGAGGGACGGCTGAACAGCAGACAGGTTTGCTCAAGGGATGGTAGGCTCTCTAGGGCAGTAATGGGGGAAAAGCCAGTTCAAAGGAGAGTGCCATCATGTAAGCGGAACAAGCAATAAAACAAAGACACCTGACCTGTGGCAGCACCCTAAAATTATTTTTTTCAGAGTAGTCTGCCCCGTTTTATTCAGAGGGTCTGCTTCTTGACAAACATGGCACCGTGCCTGCTGGGTCTGCTTACCGCCAACTGGCCATACATCGTCCCAGGGACTCTAACCCCCTTGCGTGTCCCAACCAGTCATGGAGGGCTGCACATGGCACTACCTTCGGGTCTGTCTGGCCTTCCTTCCTCTGGTCAACATACGGGCTCATGCCATCATCTTTGAGAGAGACATCCCCTGTGGAAAAGCCCGAGTCTGACCCGTTTTAACAAATGTCAGCTGCACTACAGACAGCCATGTGTTCTCAAGGAAAACCACAGAGTCACCACAATGCCTCCCGACAGCTCAGTGTGGGCATCCTGGCATCCGTGAGCCTCAGGGACACCAGAGTGCCACTGCACTTACAGGGCTGGGACCCTGGCGGCATAGGGGGGGTGATCCCCCAAGCCTGGGGATCTCTTTCTGAGAAAGGATATGCAGCTTTGGCTTTGGCTGTGTATCTGGCTCCAGACTCTGGGCTCTGTAGCCACAAGGGGACTTAAGTGGTGTTTCCACACAACGTTATTATGGGGATGAACTGGGATAGTGCCATGGAGGAATTTGAATATTCGCAGTCATCACTGTGATGTTGGGAGCACTCAGAACCTGTGGCAGGGCTGGGGTACCATGGGTCCCTTGTGTTTGAGCTAAGGACAAGAGATTTCCCAAACAAGTGAGGGTTTGTCTGGCTATTCTCTTATAGGGGTGCACCTCACTTACAGGGGTGGCAGGTACGGCTGGGGGACTAGGATGACTTCATAGTTAGCCTCAGGCTGGGTCTTCTGTGATCTACTGAGAACAGTGAGTATCCTGATCAGGACTGCAGGACCTCACCTGCCACACACTTCCAGACAGCGTCTCCACCTGGGCAATGTCATCTGAGTGGAGTTTCTGGAACTTGATAAAAATGTGGAAACAGAATGTTAGTCCCTTCATTGTTCATAAAAAGAAAACATTGAAAGCAATCCAAGTGGATGAAGTAAATATGCCAGACCCATTGAAGTTTGTATTGTAGACGGTGCTGAGAATTAATTTACAAATGCTGAAGAAATGGTAAGAAAGCGAATCAATTCACAGGAGCACACCGTGTGTACAAGAACATGCTTTGGACAGTTTTCTGGGTTATGGGATTTAGGGCAAACTTTTCCTGCTTTTTTAAATTTTTATTTTTATCTTATGTACATGGGTGTTTTGCCTGCTTGTATATCTGTGTCAGGATGTCGGATCCCGTAGAACAGGGTTACAGACAACTGTGAGCTGCCATGTGGGTGCTGGGAATTGAACTCAGGTTCAGGACTGGAACAGCAGCCAGTGCTGTTAACCTCCGAGCCATCTCTCCAGCCCCTTTTCCTGCTTTTTAAAATCACTTCTATAATAGATGAGTGTTTGCTTTTACATTTTTTTTCATTTTGTTTGGTCTGGTTCTATTCATATTTATTTATTTATTTGAGACAGGGTCTCAGTATATTTCTTAGGCTGGTCTCAAACTGAAATGCCCCTGCTTCAGCTTCCTGGGTGCTGGGATTACAATGTGTGCCGTCCTGCCTGGTCTTAGTCTTGAGTTTTTGTTGTTTAAATTTTTATTATTACTTAAAAAAACTTAGATTTATTTTATTTTATGTGTATGAGTGCTTTGCAAATATGTATGGGCGTTATGTGTGTGCCTGGGGCCTGTGGAGTCAGAGGGGCGCCACACTCCCTGGAACTGTAGTTTCACATGGTTGCAAGCCACCATGTAGGTTCTGGGAACTGAACTCGGATCCTGTACAAAACTCACTCTCTTTAGTGGGCACTCCCATGCCAGGCTCCAAGGAGGACAAAATGATCAGAGGCCAACTGGCTATAAACCCTGAGTCACACACAGTCACAGACAGCAGACGAGGACCTGTCTCCTTTGGGCACTCCCCCACCATCGGGCTGGGCTGTAAGAGTCTTCAATCAGGAATGAAACAGCCCCTTTATTGACACCTGGCAGAAAGGGAGTCATCTTCCTCCAGAGCTTGTGCTCAGCTTGGAATTCAAGCAGCTCCCACTCTGTGCCTGCAGGTGTGCCTGCAGGCAGTCAGGAGTACTGCCCATGGGACAGTCAGCCTCAAGGGTGTTCTCTGGAGAGGCCTGGGAACCCAATACTCCTCATCTTCCTGCAACCCAAACTGACATGGGGTTGGGCAAGCCCAGAGGCATGCATACACCTCAGCTTCTCACCCAGTATTAACCCCAGCAAGGACAAGGCCTGAATTAGGCTTCAGGAGTAAAAGAAGGGGCTGGGAAACCCGTCTTCTGCCTGCGGCCCCTGCTCTTTCTGGTCTGACTCCCTGCTTCTTGTCAGAACCTGAGATGCTGAGGGTTCATCACCTCCTTGTACTGGGGTGCTCAGTCTGGTGTCCTTCCCTCACCCCTATTGCCTGCTCCTGGCAGGGACCTGGGTTTCCTCTGGAGACTCCTCACGGTGTTCCAACCAGCTCTCCTCCTTGCTGCAAGCCGGCCTCTGCCTTCCTCTTCTATCTGGATGGATATCTGCTATGGATCTGGATCAAGTCTGTCTCAGGGGAGTTCCACCCATGACTCTCCTGCCTGCCCTCACTAGCCACAGCAAAGCTGTCATGCCTAGGTTAACTAGGAGGCTCCTGGAGAGCTTTTCTCATCCTGGACCTAGCACAGGCCTTACAAGACCGCTGCTTTTGTGAGGAGCTGATGGGACAAGGAATATTTCAGACGGCAGACGCCTGAGGTCCGTGTGGAGAGGGGTGGATGAAGAGAGGAGAGGCAGCCATTCTGAATTAATTATCTACCACCCAGTATGGAGGACTGTCCTCCACCTCGGGATGCTGAAACCCTTCATCCCTGGCCTCTGCAGGGTGAGTTCCACCCACAATTTTGGGGGAAAGCCTTTCTCCAGATTTGGCAGAGTGAAGCTTGGGTTTACAGTCCAGCCCTATAAGAGGCGTCAGAGCTGTATGCTGGGCTTTCGAGGTGAAAATCAATGAGAAAGTAATAGGAAGGGGCCCAACCCCCAGCCCATCACAATCCCTCAGATAAGGCGTTGTCTGAGCCACACTGTTCCCGTGGGACCCTGATTGACTCTGGATAGCCCCTGCTCAAGGGTACAGGCTGCTCAAAAGGGCTGGAGGGTTAGAGAGGGAATCCAGATGCCCAGACAGCAAAGGACTGACCTCACTCCCTGCCCACCATCCCCAGTTCTGCCTGTCGCTGGCCTTGGCCCCACTGTGTGGTGGGCAGGGCTGTGACAGATCTCCAGGTCTCTCAACTTCCTGCTCTGACAGGGGACTAGGGCTGCTCACTGGAGAAGGAAATGTCCTGGGAGTCAATCAGCAGGAACTATAAAGAAAGGATGGGAGTGGAGATTTGCCTGATGTGCGACTCACTCACCAAGAGCAATACTCACAATGTGAACCTGCATTCAGCCATTCAGTCCCCGGTGTCCCTCGCTCCCCTCCCCTCCCCAGAGCTCCCACGCCTCTGGGCAGTATCTATGGTTGAGGGAGTGGTGTCAGCATCCGGTCCATTCAGCCTGGGGCTGCTCATCTGAAGAAGAATTTTCCTATCCCACTGGGTGGATGCCCACAAAAAGCTTGAGCCTCCTGGTTGGCTAAGAGAGAAGCACCACTGGCCTGTGGTCAGGTATGGCTTCAGCCCTAGTCCAGGCCAGGTATGGCTTTCCAGGCTAGGACTCATCACCCACCAGGGGAATGATGGAGCTAACTGGCCATCTCCTTTGCCCACCATTTGGGAGTGTCACTTTAAAAAGCTCACATTCACACTGGACCCATTTAACCTTACGATATTCACAGTTAATTGGGGCTTTGATTACATTAGGGCAGTTGGAGCATCTGTTTTTGTTTTCATTATATGATATCCTGCATGGGACCTGTATTTGTATCAAAGTTCCCTATCTTAATAGACCTTTCGTTAAGTAGAACCAGATAGTCTATTTCTTATTGTTGTGCTTTCTCCCATAACCCAGGGGTAGGGAAGTGCTTCACCAGTGTCTTCTGGTGAGAATAACGGAGCCATAAAGATGACTCCCACCAGATTGGTGATTGAAATCTGTTACCATGGTGTCCCTTCGGGATTACAGTCTCCCTTTATGGGCTGATTTCAGACAACGCACTGTGGAGAAATCCCCACTCATTCTGAAAGCTGCTGTGAGGCAAACCTTTCACAGAAAATGTCAGGAGTGTGTTCTGCTGCTTGAGGTGCCAGCCTGGCTATCAGGAAGCTTAAAGTTAGCGTCGATATTTTTACTTTTGCCTTAAAGGATCTGAGCCCCAGCCATGCTCAATTAGCTGACACTGGGAGCATTCGTCCCTCAGTCATGGGGAGAAGGACACCCCCTAATTGCTCCTCAGCTCCCTCAGCAGTTCTTTGGGAAGGGGTGTGCACCACCCAGGTTCCCCACTTCCCACTCAGTGGTTGGAGGGAGCAAGACCATCCAGTGACCCGCTTTGCTGGTCAGGCTTCTGCTCTGTGCTGTGTTCGAAGGACGCAGCAGACCTGACAGGATGTTTTAGACCTATGTCCCATGATCCTGGCCCATCACGAGAGTCTACCTTCTACAGCACTTCTGTTTTTTTAAGCAAGCTAAGATCCGAAAATGTTTTGCGGTTATCTTACTGTTGTGAGATGGGATCGTTTCCGTTATAATTTAATTCTTCAAGATAAGAAGCATAGGAATGCTGCGTTTTCTGTAAGGAGTTAAAGAAATTTCCAGATACTATATCCCCCGAGATCTTTCCAGAATCAAGCTCCAACTGCATTTTCCGTGTCCCAATCTTATTTTCCTCTCAGTGTATTTTAATCTTTGTATCTACGTTTCTTTCTACTAACATACTTATCCATCCATCCACCTACCCACCCAGTGACCCACCCATCCATCCGCTGACCCTTCTAGCAAGTATCTACCCACCGTCCATCCTTCCATTCACTTCTGGACTTTCCCAAAGAATCAGAAGGGAAGTGAGCCTGCCTGGCACTTCAACTCCACGTCCACACACTTCCCTTCTGTTGGCAATGAAGAAGCAACAGGAAGTAGCTCGACCAACATTACACAAACACCACCACCATCACCTTTCTCACATGGCAGACAATGGAAAAGTACTAAGGTAGCCCCTGCTCCACACATGTCTGGGAAGAGGTAGCAAGCCCTCTAGTGGGATAACGCCACTTCTTGCATCTTTCCTAGGTGATTCACGGGCCATATTTCATTTTCATTTATTGCATCTGATCTTTTCTATTCATTGTTTTCCTGACTCTAAAAGCAAATAAACTTATAAAGAGAATTACATTGCAGGCAGGAAGCCATAACAAAAACATACCAGTCTCTTATAAGTGTATTTTTATTGCAATGATTTAATGTTTTTCTTCACTGTACCTTGGTACCAAACCATGCCGCATGCTATTGATTAGCCTGTAACATTTCTAACTCTATGATTAGCTCACAAGTTTGCGTCAAGTTTGAAAGCAGACCACACAAACATATGCAAGATTGGCTTTTCCCCAGGATCCCACCATAATACGAATTTTAAGACTGATACATAGTTTAAACTTTTGTTGTTGTTTACACTGAACTACGCACTCAAGAATAAAACATAACACAAGCTGAGAAACACGTGTCTGATCTCCTTGTGTTTTTGGACTTGTCTAAGTAAGTGTTGATGTTTCCTGTTGGGATGTTGGCTCAGTTCTGTTCTGTACTCTTGAGTGAAATAGGTTCAGCCGTCTTGGCTTGTTCTTAGGAAACAGCAACCTGCTGAACAAAGATAAGCATCTTGTCTTGGACAGTTTGGTTTGTGAGTTATGAGGACACAGGCTCCATGGAGCCCCCAACACACTGACCCATGTCTCCTCCTGCTGCCTTTTAGTACTTGCCCTGGCTTCCCAGGGATTTTAATATTGTTACTATTGTTATTTTTGGCCTAGATCTAGGTTGACTTTGGTCAACTCTAAGAAACTTTCATCTTGCAGCTTGGGCATTTCTTTCTTTTGTTTGTTTTTAGTGGTGGTAGTGGCTCTCCTTGGCTTTTCATCTTATTTTGTACGTCGTATCATTTCGAAGGCAGCTTCGAAACACAGCTTGTCTCCCCTACCGATATTCTCCAGCAAAGCAGGCTCCTCAGAGGATGCAGAGACCCAGGGCTCTGGGTGATTCTCAGTCGAGCCGAGGTTTAATCTGCAACCCAGCAAGCTACAGGCATTCACATGAGCTCAACAAGCTTGGTATGAAAAAGAATTACAAAAAACATATGAGTCGTGAGATAACCAAAACCATTGTAAGATCCAAGACCATGCTTGCTGAGAAAGCCAAGAAACTTGGGAAAGTTGGGTGTCTGGTTTTATCTGCTCAAAGGCCCTCTGTAGGAGGCCCCCGCAGGTGAAAACCAGTCAAGTAACGGGAAGCTTCCTTAGAGTCGCCTTCACAGCCTTGCTCTCATGACGGCGAATTTTAAGAAATCGCATCCTAGTGTGCATTTGCCAAGAAAGCCCAAGCAAGAAAATGCTAAAAAACAAAACAAATAACCAAAACAAAAACCAAAAACCAAAAACCACTGCCTATCTCAAAGGCCAAATTAACCTTACAGGTTATGAAAATAAGATAAAGGGACAAGGGTACCCAGCCCTCTTTCTGTGGGAACATTTCCCACTAGAGCTCAGGCTATGCTTTAAAGAACATTCTCCTCCCTGCTGGGAGGTAGCTTCACCTGTCCTTGTGTCTCTTCCTCTTCGTCTGTTTAGAGCACAGAATCTCAGGGTTACAGAGGACCTGTAAGACAGCCAGCTACAGGCACATCGAAAAAGCACACGTTTTCTCAGATTCCCAGATAAACGAGTGACATTAGGACTGAAGACTAGGAAAAGGGGAAAAAATAGAAATCTCTTCCCTGTACTTTGGTAAATTTTTGAAAGTGTAAGAATTATTCTGGCTGAGGAGCCCAGTGAATTACCTAGTGTCATTTCTGGATGGTTTCATAAAGAACTATTTTAGCTCTTCTGGGATGAAATTTGCTTGTTACCCATGAAAGTCTCACTGACAGTGATGGCATTTTCTTTAATTAAACAGGTGTAACCTGTACCCTCACACACCGAGTACTAAAAGTTTAATTCCACAGAATGCAAATTTAGCAGAGACAATAAGAACATCCAGGAGCAACTATTATTACACTTTGTTACAGTAAGTGCGGCAAAGGTGAATTTCCCTCCACATACAAACGAAAAGACATGAACAAAATTCCTGTACAAGAATGGCAGACCAGCCAAGAGGAAAATCTATATACCATGATCGGTGAGGGAAAAACAAACCAAGAGAGAGTTAAGCAAGACAAAAACATGTTCGGCGCTGTATCTCTGAAACCCACTACGTGGTACTTTGGAATCACCTGAACTCAGAGCGTGGTTAGAAGCAACCGATGTGATGGCCATTCACCTTGAAAAGTATTCACTCTCCTGTATCTATCCTACCAAATCTTCGGGATAAAGTTCTAAAATTTAAGAGTCTCCAGATCTGTAAGTCCCATTCCTGATCGAGAGGGGTGCTTTTATAAGTACCCTACAGAACCTTCTGGAATAACCAATCCATGGCATTAGTTGCAACTGAATGACCTGAATTTGTGACTGATCAAGTATTTGAGAAATAAAACTGAGTTCTTCCCAAACAGCAAACTGTGTATGGATTTGCTATGAAACATTCATACCCACTCTTAAATCCCTACTGACTTGAAGAAATGGCTTCACCCATTTCCAATGGCCAAATTTAATGCTCTATTGCCAGCTCAGCTTCTATCCAAATATGTAAAGGGATGTTCAGTTTTATGAACTTCTCTTCAACTAAGAGAAGACTTGGGGTTTGTCACGATGCCAAGCAAGAGATTTTCAAACCAATATCACGCATGAGACAAGTACAGCAGACACGAGATGGAATTCCTTATCACAGTGGCCACACGATGTGAAGACATGCAGTGACCTTTGGGGCCGTGACTCTGCTCCTCTCACTCCTAGGGTTCAGGAGGATTGACAGGAGTGCCACACAGATCTGGAAAAGAGAGTAAGAGCATCACTAATGAGTAAGTCCCAGGCCACTGAGTCATCTCCTCTCCACAGAAAGCCCACGTTGGCAGCAGCATAGTTTAAAGCTTTTCTTATTAAAAGAAAAAAATGTAACTTCACAGAAAAGTAGAAAGGCACACATATGCAACACCTCCCTGGATCCTGAGCCCAGCTTCCAGAATGATCCACAGGCCAACCCTACTGTTCTCATTTTCCAGTCTCTTTGGACCAAGCATGGTTTGAGGTCCCCTGCAGGTGCAGGAGCATTTAAGGGAGATCCAAGCAGGGTGTTTCACAGCGGGAAGGGGCAAGCGTGCTGGCATGGGACTCGGGAGGCACTAGCTTTTTTGATTCATATTGCCTTTCCTTTTGAAAGCAAGGCTAGCAGTTCTATTTAAAAAGGCAGTGTATTACTTTAGCTACATAATTTATTTGAAATGTGCTAGCCTTTGAGAGTAATGCTAGAATCTAAGTCTCCCCTCTTGGATTGAGAAGTCAGACAAAACTGAAGATGCTTATTCACTTAAATGTCAGCTAGCCATTTCTAGATGCTTTCTATTTTACACCATGAGTTCTGTTAAGATGTTCCTAAGTGTTGTGATTGGGTGTTAGTGATCAATACAGAATATATTTATATTTCCACTTAGACTCTTACATCTCTAGGGCATCAGTGTAGCCCACTCACAACCCACAGCCGTGTGTCCTCCACCTTGGACGGACACCATTGTACTTTGACTCACGTTCTATATCATAATATGGTTTTAATAGTTTTCATTCCAAAGTGACCCTCTGGAGATACAGGGGTTCTAGGCCATAGAAGATGCCATTGGGAAAACCTGGTGAAGTTACCCCTCCCCCCTTTTTTTTCTTTTGTCTATGAAGAAAGAAATGTGAGGAATAAGCCCAACTCCTTGGCCTTTCACCATGAGCGGTGTGTGCTCAGTGACCCTTCTTCTACCCAGTGCAGGACACCACAGTGGCACCCATAGATCCAGGCAGCACCTTCCCTCATTGAGATCTTCCCCATCCGACAGATGACACCAGTGTTTATGAGACTCTCACTGCTGTGGCACTTCATCATTCAAACATGGCTACCCTGTGACATGGACAGTTCTTCCCCATCATTCCCCATTTATGGCTGTGCATGAGGGGGAACAACTGAGCCTTGACATGTTAGAGAGTCACACTGTGTCCTCATCTATCCTGCTACAGAGGAGACAATCTAGACGAAGCAGGCAGCATCAAAACCCATATATACAGTGTGTATGTTAGAAATGGCAAGGAAGCTTCCAGCGAATCTCTAGTTCTAGAAACACCTATTTTCTAAATAATTATGTATCTCCCTGAGAGCAACAGACAAGCCCCAGCTCTCAGGACAGCGTCCTACATGTGGTGTAAGATGCTCCCGCAACCCCACATACACACATACACTCAGGACACAGCCCTGAGACATGGTTTACAGTGCCGAGATAAGGCCACGGCAAAGCCGTTGTCTAGCACAAGGCACACTGAATCTCTGGAGTACAGCTGGTACCCTGCTCTGGTAGAAAGGCCACTGTACTGTGTTGTAGATGACACTTCAAGACACCAAGAGTGTTTCTGTGACATGGAAGAGTCACCTTCCATGCCGTGGGTGTCTCCAGCTATTCCATGTGTTAAAACACAGCGTTCCTTTGGTGCTTTTGCATTCACTAGAATTTATTTGTTAGTTTTTCTTGAGACAGAAAACATAGCTCAGGTTAGCTGTGTGTGTGTCTCACACACACACACACACACACACACACACACACACACACATATATATATAGAGAGAGAGAAATCACATGCCCTGTATGTGTGTAATTGTACATTAACCAATAACTACTTCAGTATATATTACATATAAGATGTTATCTTGAGAACAGGAGAAACACTCACCTATTGTTTAGGGAGACAAAAAATTATTCAGAGAAAAGATACTTCTAGAATTAGAGATCCGGCTGGTACCTTGGCATTTTATCATTGGGTGCTGCTTAAACTTTTTCTGGCAATAATTTATGTCAGTCTGAAAAAGTAGTCTACCTGGCTCTCATGGTGTTAGCCTGCTTCAGTAGCAAGACCAAGGGAGCATAGTCTCCATTAAACAATAATTTGCTCCCAGTTTTTGACTTAGGTATAAGCTGCTGTATCCATCTCAGCCTAAGAGAGCTCTGTCCGCCACGCAGCTGAGCAGAGCAGCTGCCTGTGACTCTGCACGGCCCTGCTGCCGGTAGAAAGAGCTGAAAAGCAATCAAATGCAGAGAGTCATCTAGTGTTCTCTTTTCCACTAGCAGCTCTACATGTCTCTTAGGTTTATTCTCTAGGCTTCTATTTCCATTTTTATTTCTGATTATACCTACGCACAAAATGAAGAAGGGGTGCTAACATTATTGATGCTGAGTCAGATCACTGAACCTGGGAGCAGTCTTTCCCCCAACAATCTTAACTTAGGGGCAACTCCCAGAGACAGAGGCTCACACCCCCTCAGGTCTTTCTGGAATGTCTGGTTGTTCACATAGTCATTTCTGGTGCCCATCACAGGCTGGACAAGTATGGCTGATTCAACTGTTTATAAATAAAACTAACAGACAGATTTCAGACCCTGCTCATCATATGTGCGCTAACATCTAACACACACCTAAAACAGCCAAACAGATTTAAAAACTCAAAAAGCCTTTCTATGCGAAGTATGGCTAGGAGCGTGTGTGAATGCCACAACTCTGTAGTTATATAACAATATAAAATATCTCAGGCTACTGAACAACCCTCTCTACAAGCTCCCACTGGAATGGAATTTTATATAGAAAGCAACCTAATTGTCTACTCAGAGTGAGAAAACCTGAACTGTCTTGTTAGTAGGTATGTGGCCCTCTTATCTAGAAACTTCTGAAGACATCAATATGTAGTTACAAGCACACATTAATATTCCTTTAAGACTTGAGCACCACATTTGATATACCAGTGGTATGTGTATACTCTCTGTGAATACCTGCTGAATTCGACCTCAAGCTCCTGCATGGCTTACAGAGCACTGCATTGGGTTAAACCACTGTCTTCATACAAATTCATTCATTTTCTTCCTAAGGAAATCTGAGAAATGCTGCTCAACAGACTCACTCCATTCTTATCTCTGTATAAACGTGTGTCAAAATGAGAGCACAGGTACGCTCAGGCAGACTGGGGGGGGGGGGCTCATGGTTGCAGGCTTTATCTTGGCGCACAGAAGATAACATCCTGCTCATTTTTTTAGCTTCTAAGTGGGTGTACATGTGTCTAAAAATATGAAGCAAGTATTATTTAAACATGTTGAGACAAAAAAAAAAAAAACTTTCAGATGTAGATACTCAGGGGAAAGAACCTGGGGGAGAAATTCCAACATAACCCCCACCCCAAACAAAAAACTATAATGCTTTTTATTTCAAAATAAAAACACTTCACTTTCTGTTGTTAGAACAAATAAATACTTAAGCTATAAAAAGCATGGCCCTTCCTGGCCAGGATAGAAAAATCTAACTTGTATGACTTTAAAATTAAAGCCAATGACTTGAGATCACCCAGCTCTGAAAGGCAGTAGGTTTCTTAACAACTAAAGTCAACTCTGAGTTCTTTGAAAATCCAAAGAAGGGAAGCCTGTAGGGGAGGCTGTGCCTGGGATTCTGCAGCTCTGCTTTCTGGCACAGGAGTCCTGTCTCCAGAAGCCTGTGTCAGAGCCCGGCTGGCGGGAGGCAGCCAGGCTAAGCTGCAGATGAGCCGCACTAGGCTGGGTGAGAGCCGGTGAGCAAGGCTGGGAGCACGTGTTACATCAGACACAGTACCTGATTTCTCACTGCACAGCATGTCAGCTAGATGCTGTGCCTCCTGGGCGATAAGTGCGAATATCTCATCCTCATACTTTTCAATGATGGCTTCGCACTGCAGAGACACAATAGCAACACGTGTTAGCAGAGGCACATGGGCAGGGCCCCTTATTAGCACAGGCTTAGCAACATTTTAGTAGCTGAACACAGGAAAGCATGTAACCAAGGAGGTCCATTTTCCAAGGCCCCCCTTTGGTTTGCTACATCATTGCACAAGAGTAACTCTCCTCCAGGAATGCTAATTGTATCATTTTCCTGAGACTTAACTAAATGATTACTGTGTTGCAAGACCTCAAAGGAGGAGGAGAGAAAGGAAAATGGCTGGCTGTATTTGTTTCTCTTCCTAAAGTCTGGAGTGCAGCCGCGGGGAAGAACCAAAGCTTTCCTTTCCCATTTCCTTCGGCATTTTAAAGACCACATTTTCCTTCCAATTTAACATAATAATCCACTTTGTGGTTTGAAAATTTGAAACAACTGAGGCTCCTCAACCATCAAAACAATGGCACCTGCCAGGTTAGCTGCAGACCACTGTGCACTTGTCTGGCAGGGCCCTGGGGGAAGTTTCTCTGTAGACCCTTTAGGAGTCCAGCTCAAAACGGGGCTTTACTTTCCAAAGCAAATAAAAAATAAAAATAAAACAAGCAGGCACTTCAGGCAGGAGGAATCGCAAATTTGCCATGGAATCTGAAAGTGTTAAATTCTGCCTGGAGTGTGTTTCCTGTTTCTTCCTTCAAGAACTACTTCCAGGCTGCCTTCCCCCCCCCCCCCCCCCCGAACTGTGAAGTTACTGGTGGCCATCCACTGGAGACTTGTAAACCATCTCTGAGTTCATTAAGCAAGACTCTAAGAATTTTAAATGGCATTTAAAAAATATTTAAATTCCACTATAATGTGTTTATTTAAAACCTGTGAAAGACAAACACACTCACATAACCATTCAGGTTCCATGGGGCTTTTAGTCCTGAATTATTGCCTTCACTTTTTAATTAAAATGAAATCTCCAAATGTCAGCTACAGCCCCATGTTGGGGCTGCAACACGCCTGACATTTTGGCCACTGTGTGAACTTAATACATTTTTTTTAGAACAGGCCTGCCCATCACTGTGCGATTCAACAGCATTAAGTAAAAGGACATATATTACAATATATATTTTGCCAGGCACACCCTAGTAAGCCAGAGGCCAAATTTTCTGTAAAATCAACTTTATATCAAAGGAAATGTAGACTTGTGCCCTTGACTCCAAACCTTAGTGTAGCCTAGCCTGTTCTACAAAACTTGAATTAAACCAGGAAAAACATTCTCCTCCAGAAAGCCTGTGGGCGTAGGGGAGAGGATCTTGAGGCCACTGCTCCAACATTTAGCTATAAGTATTTGAAAACAACTCTTTGGCCTCCATTCGGATTTCAGCTTAGAAATCACAACCCCTGCTTCCTTAGGTGAAAGCCCTTGACCTGTCCCTTGGTAACAGGACAGGCTAAGGTCACCCCACACCAGCAGAATGTCCTGATTTAAACAATGTGCAAATGGTATTCTTGTCACCAGGACCAGGGGGCACAAAGCACCTTCCATAAAACTCCCTTCAGCCTCCTCACTGATCACTGAAGGATGCCACAATCCCTGAGGTGTCTCACAAGCCAAGTCACTAAAATGTTCAGTGGAGACTTAAGCGGGGTTGGGGGTTGGCAGCACAGGACACCAGAGCAAGTGAATGTTCCTATTGCCCACTGCTCATCAACAGCTCAAGAGTAGCCACAGGCAGAAAAAGGAGACCCCAACAGGCTCTTAGGAGGAAGCTTACCGCAAATTTCAAAGGTCTGTAGGCATCAGAATAAAAGAAGAACTTTTTATATTCTTTGTATATTTTGTCTCCCTTTCTCGGAGCGTATCTCCTGAAATACTTCTGCTTGGTCACTGGGTCGTCCTCCAGCTGGTAATCGTTCATTCGCAAACACACTTTATCCAAAAGGTCGATGAGGAAGGCTTCGGACTGAGCCAGGGGAACCTACAAGAAGAACAGAACCAGCCAGGACCTTTGCCTCCGCCCACGCAGGTCCAACGAATGTGTGGAAGGACAGCTTCCCAGTGGAAGCAGCTGCACCGTTCTTTATGCAGCTTAAAGCGAGCTTAAATTCTAGCGAGAAAACATTCTTGACAGTGAACAGTGAGAAATGGAACAATCTAGAAACTGCACTTGTAGTTGTCATTTTAAAAAGTTGTCGAGTAGAGGCTGAAGCACAGAAAATGGGAGGGGGGCGCCCATCAGTTCTGTGGGGAAGCCACACTTCTGCCCATCCCGCGTCGCGCTGCCCACCTCGCCTTCCGGGCATCTCACAGCGACAATGCGGGGTCCAAGCCGAGGTGGTCTTGGGCAGCGGGGCCCGGGGCGCCCCTCACTGGTCCCGGCTCGCTCTGGGAACAGCTGGCGCGCGTCCCGGGCTCCCCTCTCCCTCCGGGACCCGCCGGGGCGCGCCGGGCTCCGTGCCACCACCTCCGCCCCGGGCGCGGGTCAAAGAGCACCCCAAGCCCTTGGAAACCGAGACAAAAACTCGTGCAGCGTCTAGACGGGTCAAGGTGCAGGAGGCCGGGTCCCCGCGGCTCCTTCCGGAAGGGGCGTGGAGCCGCCAAGGGCGCCCGGCCCGGCCGGGGGCTTTGCGCGCTTTCTCGCTCTCCACCCTCTGCTGATCAAAGAAGGAAGTTTGCATGACAACCGCGCTGAAAGGGGCTGCATGACAAATGAACTCGGTTTCTGCAGTGTTGATATATCCAGCTCCCTTTGTCCCCTTTCACACGCAGTGTGAACCCTTCCGGTGCCAACGACTGCGCGACATTCACAGGCGCGTTCGGGGCGCACAAAGGGTCCGGGCGCTTCCCCGCCATCTGGCCGCAAAGCCGATCCGCAATTAACATGAAAGCGCGGGCGGCGGGGCTCACGGGGAACACCCCCAGGTCGCCGCCGCCCCCAGCGTCCACCAGGAACCGACCCTGGGCGCGCACTTTACGCGGAGCACAGGAACGGGGCGCGAGGACCGCGCCGGCTCATCGCCCCTCACCTGCCGCGGCCCAGGTGAACCTCAGGCCACCGGGAACTCTCAAGGCCCTGGCTTTCCCAGAGCAATTCATTAAATACATCTGCCAACTAGGATGAGCACATTTCCCGGCAGGTGTCAGCTCTTTTTTTCCAAATTCACCAAATTAAAAAAATATATTTTCTTTTCTTTGACTATATACATACAATGAAGAAAAAGAAAAACAACGAAGATTCTTTCAAACACAAATGACATTTTATTTATGCTTTTCCAGCTTTGTAAGTTGCAAAAAAAAAATCAATTTTACTAACGCAACTAAAAATCGAGTAGTTGTTGACACTCCGGTAAACTTGGAGGGATCACTGGGAACGGCGAGAGATGGCAAAGGCGAATTTGTTGTACGTTAATGACTCAAAAAGGCCTTTAACATAACGGTATTCGGCGGTTTTAGGAGTTCCACTGTGTTGAGCGTCTTTCCTTAGCCGATACATATAAATGGTAGTTTCTAGTTGTTCACAAAAGAGGATTTTAAGTCACAGCGAAGGGTGGGATCGTTTCGTTTAAAAAACAAAACCTAAAAACTAATAGCAACTAGGAAATTTAATGCACTCTTTCCTTCCCTCCCCCATCAAAAAAGCAAACAGACTCCATGCATGGGGGTGGGGCAGGGCCTTGGGTGGGAGGGCCCTGGGTGGGGAAGAGAGCCCTGGGAAGCCCAGTCCTGTTACCAGGCCAAGAACATCATCACACACTAAGCGTTTCTTGTAGCCTTCCTAGAAACTGTTCTGTTTTTCTCTTCCCCTTTCAAATTGACCGAATACACTGAACTGTGTGCAGAAGATTGCCGAGCCTTGTAAGTTTGGGGCAAAATCATTAAAGCCTTCTACACATAACTTTTGAGAGCTTTTACTTTAATTGTTCTCCCCTGGGTTGCACTTTTTGAAAACAATACTGCACTTTAAAGCGATCAGTGGGCTCAACAGTGAATTGTTTTTAAAGTATAACGTTACACCTTTAGATATAGAGGCAGTGTGGCCTACTTTAACACAAATAGATTGGTGTGGTGTGTGTGTGTGTGTGTGTGTGTGTGTGTGTGAATGTGTGTGTGCGCGCGCGCATGTGTGTGTGTGTGAATTTCTACATTTTTTTTAAAGTCTGAAGATTGGCAGCTTTTGAATGGCGTTAGCTAGCTAGCCCTTTGCAGGAGTCTTTAAAACCAGGCGCAGTTGCTGCCCGAAGGCTTACAAGGTTCTATAAGCTCCTCTAGAACAGGAAAAAGAGCCCTCCCAACGTGAGGTCATTTTACGGAAGAGTCTCCAAATTTTGATCTTAAAGTTCCCAAACACCAGATATTGGAAAAATATTTTTAAAAGATGTTTCTCATCGCAGCTCTTTACACGTGTATTAAAATCTACATTCATATGATTCTACTCAGCTGAACCACCTTTAGTAAATTTAAAGACCATTCGTAGAATTACCCCCCCCCAAAAAAAATTGTTCCGATTCTAAGAGTGCAGTTAGTACTGAGAGAAGCGGAGTAAGAACCAAGTCTTTCTTTGTACACAGTGAAGGTTTTGAATGGGACTTGTCAATAAAGCGACTCCCTTTGTGATCTTCCTCGCCTCTGCCTCGCAAGGACTGTCTCAGAGATACTGGCCTCATTAAAATATGAATGGAAAGGGCTGCAGTCACCACCGCTGTGTCAGTAGAGAACCGGTTCAGGCTTCTGGAACAGTTTTCTTGTCGTTGTTGTCTTACAGGGACGCCTATAGCATGTTAGAAATGTAAAAGTGATCCAGGATCTTTTCCCCAATATCCCGGGGAACCTCATTCAAAGTAAACCCCTACATCTCCCAGTTGTGAAGCCCTCCTACACATCTAAATCGCTTGCGGCAAATGCAGTGTCCAACCTCCCCCCACCTAAGGCTTCTCCTAACCTCTGGCTTGTGAAGCGAGCAAGGGAAAGTGGGTAGGTATCCGGACCACAACTTTGAAATGGAAGAAAAGCAGTAGAAAGTTCTGGCTTGGGTTTCTCCAGGAATCTGCAGCTAGGGAGTACATTACCGACCACTATGACTACACTTTAATAACAGCCAATTACAGCATGCTCCCATGTTTTTCATTACTGTGTCTCTGTTAATCTTGTAGCAAATTTCTTGCTTGATAGCTATCACAACCAGGCAGCAATACAATTATGTCACAGCACAGTGGACGCGGAAACGCTGGTTGGATGCAGCCCTCTCTGCCGTCGCAGCCTGACAGTTGCCAATAAGCTTCGTTCATCCTCATGGCTGTTTTGTAGTTTTCCTTCAGACGTGAAGTGAAGGTGGTCCCTGACCTGGTTAGTGGCTGATGTCATATTGTTGCAAAGATTTTCCTTTCCTGAGGGTTGGTTAATGAAGCAACTATAAGGTGTTTTATAGCAAAGATTGGATCCAGTTTAACTGCTAACTTTCTATCCATAAAGAATGGAATCACCACTGATACTGGTTAAAAAGTCAATATCTAGAGGTGAAAAGTTACAGCTCCTCACGTTAGGCTTGGATTCAGAAACTCTTGTTGGCTGATGAGACATATAATTAGCTTCTATGTTAATTGACTGCTATGAGTTTGTTGTATGACACCCCTTCATATAATATGCAAATTGCATCGACTGTTTGGTTTTATTAGACAATATGATTACAGATCGAAAGGAATTCATTTTGATGCGAAATAATAAAAGTTGATAGATTTCCAGTATTATGCATATCAGGAAAAAAAAAAGAGTCACATCTGACCCCAAGCAATAAGAGAGATTTTTCTGGTATCCTGTATTTGAAAAGCAACAGGAACATCACAAAATTCTCATCACTGGTGTCTCATGATTCCACAAACTTCCTGCTTGTACAGCAGTTACTACAATATCCTTGCCTTTAAGAAAACTGTTTCTTACGATCTGAATGATGGAAACAAGCCATTCTGATTTGAAAAGCTATTTTTCTAAGTGTTTTCTGTCCTTATCATTAGACTATGAGGGTACCTATCCGTCACATGCGTTCTCAAGGAGTTGAAAAATAGTGGCAAAATGAGAACCCTGTGATTTAAGGAAAAATTTCCCACAGACTCCAATCATATTAAAAAAAAAAATTCTGGAGGTTATCTTCAACTTAACAATGACAGAATAGAATAGAAAAGAATCATACCAAGGGTCAGCATTAATGATCACCGAATAAAGGACTGGTCATCTAACTCCACTTGACTTCTAAAGTTAAAAAATATGTAACTTTTTCTCATGATTAAATACTAAATTGGCATTGCTTTTAGGTTTCTCATTTTAAAAAATACTCTGCTAGTTTATTTTTTTTTTAAAACCTATTAAGTTTTGAACATATTAAGTAAAATGAAAAGTACTCCTACACATATATTAATATGGCCACTTCCCAACCTCTATAAAGTCCTGTAAACAAAGTCCCGGGCATAGTGTCACCGTGTCCCTGCTTTGTCCTATACTTAGCATACTGTGGAGAAGTCTGCTGCTTCAATAGGCCCTTTTTTGGGAAAGCCAGAGTGCCCACCAGAGCAATTGCAGACCAGACAAGGACAAGACTTTGTTTATTCAAGGCTGAGCAAAGCTGGAGACCAGCCTGGGCTACATAGTAAGTTTCTGGGCAGCCTGGGCTACATAGTAAGTTTCTGGGCAGCCTGGGCTACATAGTAAGTTTCTGGGCAGCCTGGGCTACATAGTAAGTTTCTGGGCAGCCTGGGCACAGTACTCAAATGATCAAAATTTAAATAAAAAATGTTTATTCATTCACCAAATAATTACTGGGCCCTATCTACACTGCAGACAAATGCATTTCTCAAATGCAAACTTTAAAAATATATATTATTGTTTTTATTTTATGTGTATGGGTGTTTGCATGTCTGCGTACCACATGCATACCTGAAGAGGGCAAAATTATGAGTTGCCATGTCGTGGGTCCTGGAAAATGAGTTGAGTTGTCTAAAAGAACAGCCAGCGCTCTTGACTCCTGAGCCATCCCGCCAGCCCCAAATACGGATTTTCTTAAAGACTCTTCATGACTCTGAGTTAACACTGAAATAATTTTTTTTTAACTGGAATATGTTCCCAGTGGACATCAGCTGGTGGTCAAGTGGCCACGGGTATGGTGTGGCTGCCAGAGATTGCCTGAGCATTGTTGCTGTCTCCTAGGTTTACGGATGCCTTCCAACCCAACCTTGTCTTTCGGTATCCTGTTACTGCAGAACTCCTAGGGGCTGCCTGGCTGTCTGCTGAGCCAGCTCTGCCAAACGTGGCCCAGTGTAGAAAGTGGGCAGAGGCACAGTTGGGAGTCTACAATAGCATCGCTCAACTTTGTGTTTTGCTTGTTTTAGGCACAAGGCAAGGGAGTGGTGAGATTGCCTGGTGAAGCAAGAGGAAGAGGGTCTGGGACTTGAGGGATGAGTTAAGGTGTGTCATCTCCAGAGAAGGAAAACACATGCACACATCTATGTCCACATGTGTGGGCATCTCACACACTTGTAGACATGCCACACACCCATATACATGTGCTCACACACATCCAACACATGTGCAGGTGCACACACACACATATACACATACCACAAATTATGCAGAGAGCACCAGGTAGCCTGCTTTTTTTTTTCTTTTTTTTTTTTTGTTTTGTTTTTGTTGAGACAGGGTTTCTCTGTTGTACTGGCTGTCCTGTAGACCAGGCGGGCCTCAAACTCACAGTGATGCACCTGCCTCTACCTCCCAAGTGCCGCGCCAGCACGGCCAGGCACCAGCTGGCCTCTTAGCTGACAGTAAACCTGAAGGTGAGGTAATGGATGGGGCTAGAGACAACTGCAAGCAGAATACCTGCTGGGTTCCCAACCCTCTGCTCAAGGAGGCTGCTGGAGTCTCTCTCCTGCTCTGCAGAGTCCCGGATCACCTGGCCTCCACACCCCCATCTGCAAGTCCCTACTTCACAGGCTCTTTCATATCATAAGAATAGGCTGGTATTCTGTGAATGAGTGGCTACCTCCCAGCCCCCGGCTGAGCCCAAGGATACCCTAGAGGCTTGGCACAGGGTCTTGACACCCATCTTTGATGTGTTCCTATGCCATTCATCTTCTGTCCAAAGGACCTGGGGACAGCAGGGCTTCTGAGCAGTCAGGTCACACTGGCTTGAGCCCTGACCTCCTTCACATGATCGGGATCTTAGTGGACAGAGACTGAACGTCTGGGCCACCCACACAACCCTGCTACTCAGCAGGCTGTCTTTATAAATAAAAGCAGAAGGTAAGGGAGAGGAGGGCTCAGACTGCACAGGTTGCACGGGACCTTTCTACAGCATGGTGGAGCCAGCCTCTTTCCAAAGGCCAGTCTTGTGACCTGATTTCTGAAGTTCACACAGAGAAAGCGCACGTTTCTCCCTCCCTTCTTCCTATCTATCTGTCTGTCTGTCTGTCTATCTATCTATCTTTTTGAAAAATCTGTCTGTATAGCCTGTCTGCCTCAGCCTTCCAAGTGTTTCCATTACAAGTCTAGGCACCATGCCCGACTGAGAGAGCTCTCTTTAAAAACATTTTTCAACACAAAGAGTAACACCTCCATTTCATTTCTTTATAAAAATCCAAAATGATCAAAGGGGTAAAAAATAAGGAAAATAAGGTTCACACCTGTACCAGACCTCAGGTCTCCTCCTTCCAGAACCATCAAAAATGCTTAGGTTTTGTGTGAATGAACACTGACTTGTGAGAGTGAGTGTATATGTGTGTATACTCTATATATGCAAATCCACCTGCTCATGTGCATGCCTGTGTCAGCAACAGGATGCATACATGTGTGCGCTGTACATACATGAATCCATTTGCCCATGTGTATGCCTGTGTGCACAGCAAATGAGGAATGAATATGTACATTCTGCCCATGGGCAAATCTACTTGCCCATGTGCATGCCTCTGCCTATGCAGCAAGTACACATGTGTGTGCATGTGTATATTCTATATATGTGAATCCATGAGTCACATGCAGCCCTATGTGTCAGCCGAGTGTATGCATGCATGTGTTATGCCTCCCCCATGTTGCACACAGAGCACAAGCTGAGCTCTGCTCACCTCTCACTTGGTCTGGATCAGTGTGCTAAGAGGGTTCAGGATATGTCTGTGATTCTGAGGAAACAGTCTTTGGGCCATTCACTGAAGAAAAACTCTAGCTTGTAGGGGTTCAAAAATTAAATTCATTTCCAAAAAATACACATTCAAAACTGCCAGAGAGAGACACCCCCAAATATGCAGGAAAATCTCTATGAACTCAAGGCTGGTCTAGTCTACTACATAGTGAGTTCCAGGCCAACCAAGGCTACATAGTGAGACTCTGTCTCAAAACAAAACAAAACAAAAAAACAA
The DNA here is from genome assembly GCA_026225945.1 of Cricetomys ansorgei. NCBI lineage: Eukaryota > Metazoa > Chordata > Mammalia > Rodentia > Nesomyidae > Cricetomys > Cricetomys ansorgei. The sequence goes on from JAMJFZ010004042.1 coordinate 3,622,956, forward strand.
AATACATCCCAAGAGGGGACAATCCCAATCTATGTCTGTGTCCCCAACAAAAGACAACTCTATTTGTAAGTCCATCCTGTCATCATTAAATACATTTTCCCATTATTGTTTAATCTCTTTTGGGGACTTTAGTGAATGTATTTCACATAGTCAATGTGTTCACTAGCCAAGAATTTAATAAAATATGAACATTTACTGCAGCAATGGGATTCAGACATGAAGGGAAAAAGCCACTCGAAACCTTAGCATCCCAAGAAACCAAACTATTCCTGAGTCTTCACCTGTAACCCCGAGGCTCCACCCTCCATCCCACAAAGAAGCAGTGAGCCAGACACCCTGCCAATCCAGTCTGCACACACATACTTAAGTGTTAGCAGCATACGCGTGGGCTGGTGAGATGACTCAGTGGGAAAAGATGAATGCAACCAAGCCTAACAACCCGAGTTCCATCCTCTGGACTTCAGTGTGGAAGGAGAAAACAAGAGTCCTTTGACTTCCTCATGTGTGCTATGACACGTGTGTGCTGAGACATAGACAGACATCTGTGTACACACACACACACACACCACAAACCAAAACAGAAACAAAAAACCTATGAGTCCCCTTGCTCATTACCCAAAAAAGTTCATAGCTCATTACCCCGTGCCTTGATTTAGAGATTTTCAGGATGATGATAACAGTCAAAACTTATCAGCTGGAGCCAGGCTGTGGTGGCGCACGCCTTTAATCCCAGCTCTCAGGAGGCAGAGGCAGGTGGACCGAGGCCAGCCTGGTCTACAGCCCGAGTTCCAGGACAGCTAGAGTTACGACAAAGAAACCATGTCTCCAAAAACAAGACAGCAACAAAAAAAATTATCAACAACATTGCTCTGAGTATTTTGTGCATGTGGTATGTTTGGGTTCTTTTCTCAGGGCATATTGCTAGCTGTGGATCCTGGGAACCTGCGGCATCACACACGCATTTCCGCACGTGTTGCCTTGAATGCTGTCTTTCTGGGTGGAGACGGGAAAGGGAACTTGGCTAACAGGTGTCAGTGAAGCAAACATAAACATAAAAAGTGTTTTCTGCACTGTTTAAGGTTGGCAATTCCAGCAGGTAACATTTACTCTCTTCGTGCTGGCTGGTTTTGGACAACTTGACACAAACCTGAACATATCTGGAAAGAGGGAGTTTTAAGTAAGAAAATGCCTCTGTAAGATTGGCCAGCAGGGAAGTCTATGGGAGCGTTGTACTGATTAATGGTTGATGTGGAAGGCCCCAGCCATTGTAGGTGGGGACACCCTGGGCAGGTGGTCCTGGAGTGTAAAAGAAAACAAACTGAGCAAGCCTGGGGGAACAAACCAGTAAGCAGCTCTCCTCCGTGGTTTCTGCTTCAGCTCCAGTCTTGAGTTCCCACTCTGACGTCCTTCAGTGATGAACTGTGATGTGTAACTGTAAACTGAAATAAACCCTGTTCTCCCCACGTTGCTTTTGGACATGGTGTTTTATCACAGCAACAGAAACCTAAGACATTCTTATCTCTGAACACTGCATTTGGACAAATGTAATCTCCCCACCAGCTCATACTCCAGGTAACTTACTCCAGGGTAGAGCATTCTTGGATGTGGAAGAATCACGATCTTAAAGGCCAAGTGCACCGGATAAGTATCCACCAGGAGCTCCGTGCTAGGGACGATAGAGACAAAGACCAGTGCCACATTTCCTTTGGTGAGACCACACTTCTTCCTGTGCCAGGGACCGAAGAATGACTGGGAATCTAGTCTGGATAGAGTCAACCCAAATGGGCCTGGAGGTCTCACCTGAACACTCTGTCCTGAGCAGGATAGGCATGGGATCAGAGGTCACTATGTCCTGAACAGGATAGGCATGGGGTCAGAGGTCACTATGTCCTGAGCAGGATAAGCATGGGGTCTGACAGTGAGCAAATGAAGAAGCTCCTCTTTCCAGAAAATGGCTGGGCCTAGAGTCACATATAGAACATGTGACCTTGAGGGTGGCTTCCTCTGCTACAGGGTCCTAGATGCAGACTACTTATGGACAGCCCTGAGCTGAGAGCAGCTTTTTACATTATAAAGAGCGGAAAAGGTCACATGGTGACATGGAAGAGGTATTTTTTTCTTTCTTTTCTTTCTTTCTTTCTCCCTTTCTTCTTCTTCTTCTTCTTCTTCTTCTTCTTCTTCTTCTTCTTCTTCTTCTTCTTCTTCTTCTTCTTCTTCCTCTTCCTCTTCCTCTTCTTCTTCCTCTTCTTTTTCTTCTTTTTTCAAGACAGGGTTTCTCTGGAACTCTGGCTGTCCTAGAACTTGTTCTGTAGACCAGGCTGGACTCAAACTCACAGAGATCCACCTGCCTCTGTCTCCCAAGTGTTGGGGTTAAAGGCATGTGCCACCACCATCTGTCAAGAGGTGCTTTTCTAGTGGGAGAGGATGCAAAGCTTGCACTTCAGAATCTAAAAGTTCTTTTTTTTTTTTTTATGGTACTGGGAATTAAACCCAGCACCTCACATATGCTGGGCATGAGCTCTACACTGAGATGCATCTCCAGTCCCTGTAAGTATAGTTCTGTTCACTTACATAATGCCTGAAGCTAAGAGGCACAGTGGGGTGCATCTTGGAGCTGGTGACACCCTCAGTCTTTACAGGAAATACAATACACCACCCTGGCACCATGGGCCTCTTCAGGTGACTTTACACTTTGCACCTCAGCATGGCCCTGCCTCCTCAAATATAACACAGCCTCGTCTCACATGTGATGTCACTGTATCTCCCTGCTGCATCCTCCTGTCTCTTCTGGTACCAAATAGCACTGCTCTCCTGGAAGACACACCTGTAGTACCACATGTGTTGAACACACATGTACAAGTGTCTAAGAGCACCAAGTTACCTATCTTGGTATAGCCTAAGGAATCTTTACCACCAGGACACGGGCACAGACCTCTGCACACCTGGAGAAGGTGAGGATCATTACATGTGTCATGGGCCAAGAAACCAGAGTCATGTGTGGAGTTTTGGTGTGTGATGACTCCCTGCTGGTCACTCACTCCACTAGCCAGACCTTTGAGACCCTCCCTCTGTGTTTTTATTCACTGGATTCTTTCCTTGCTGAAGTCCTCTGACTGTCTTGGGGGTATGATGAGGGACCAGGTACCTCTGAAGGCCTCCATGCTGATTGTTCATCTCTCTTCACAGAAGGGAAACAGCCTCTGGAGAGAACTTTCTTACTTTACATACTGGAGGCAGAAAACAAGCCAGGTCAATCAGAAGCCAAAGGCTCTGAACATTAGGAGCCACGGTGGGGAGCACCTCTTTGGATTTGATGGAGAGCACCAGGGGCCTCTGTGGGGTGTGGAGTGCTTCCTGGGAGCAACTACACTGCCCTGCATCCTCCCTGGGCCGCTCACACAGCAAGCCTGTCCCAGCCATCCCTGGACACTTGTCCCAGGGCCACAGCTATAGAACAGCATCCTGGGTTCACTTTTTCTCCAAAACATTGGTACCCTTGCTTTCCTGCAAGTAGGCAGACTTGGAGCCAGAGCACATCTGTTCCAGCCGTTCACATGCCAGGGCATGGTGGTGCCCATTGTGCCTGCCATGCAGCTCCTTTTGTTCCCTGGGGGAGAAACAGGCAATCCTTTAAACATTTCCCCATTATCCTCCATTCTTCACTCGATTTGTGGATCCACACGATTCTTATTCAGTGGATAAGGAGCAATTAACAGGACGAGGGATTTATTAAGGATAAGTCATGCCAGACGGTTTTGACAGCTTGTTTTGAGTGTGACAGAATTACCAAATCCGAGGTTAGATGCATTATGTATTTAGACTTTAGTGCAGCGTCTAATGCCAGGCTGTGGAAGCATCCCTGCCAAATGGCAGGAGACAGTCATGTACCAGAAACAGACTCAAAGGTCAGTGGAAAAGAACTTGTGACACATTCACACACCCAGAAGGTCAGAAATGGTGAGGAAGGGAGCAGCATTTCCTGAGGAGCCATCAAGGTCAATGTTAAGGTCTAGTTCCCCATAGGAACATTATCCAGAGGGAGAAATATGCTGCCAGCCCCTAGGGATGGTGAGTAGGGATGGAGGAGAGCTCCTGCACCAGTCCTCATGAGACAGTGCTCGCCCCAGAGCTGCTTAACCACAGGACAGTCTGAGCAGCAATGGGGCTGGGCTCATTCCACCCACCTCCCCACCCAAGAACACCTTGCAAATAGGCACAGTGGGAGATGAACCCACTCAGCCCCATGGAACTGGTGTAGTGCCTGTGTCACTCAGTTCCTTCTGCCTGGTGGTAGAGTTGTGTCCACAAAGCGTATACTCGGGTCCTGATGTTCACACTCATATTGTTGGGAAAGGGTCTCACAGGCATGGTTAAGCCAATGTCCTGTGTCAGGATGGGTCCTTATAGCAACAGGAGACACGCGGATACATAAGGCCACAGCTATGTGACCACAGGGGTGGACTAAGGTGTTACATTTTCCAGGTAAGAACCCTGCTGTGTAGGGCACACCGCCAGAAGCTGGAAGATGCTGAGCTAGACTTTCCTTCCCTCTGAGCCCTGGAGAGACCCCACCCTGCCATCCTCTGCTCCGAACTTTTGGTCCCTGATCTGTGAGAGGAAGATACCGCCTGCCTTATTCTCCTTTGCTGTGGCTGTGCAGCCCTGGAGGACAGACAGCCCGCTGTGCACAGAGTCCTGTGAACCTCCTCCACAGGGTACAAGGAATTGAAAAGTCACACCCTCCCAGTGAGTGACAGGAAGGGGTTTCTCCTCTCCAAAGCCGCAGAGAAGATTCAGGTCAGCGCTGCTGAGCCCTGGTGGCCATTCACACATGCAGAGCTCAATCACAGCTTTTGTTTGTATTTATAAATGAGCGGCATGCATCACCAGCATTTGGCTAGTTAACCCTAATTCTGTGCTAAGCTATGGTAATCTTCCTTCCATTCTCTCTCACTGCTTGCTGCCTGCTGATCATTATTATCTTTATCTGTTTAGGAGTATTGAATCATCTGTCTTCTCCTCCTCCCTGAGAGCAGCAGAGCATCATCTAGTCTTTCTATGTGGCCAAGTACTAATACTGGGTTTTGTTTCTTAATGGGAGTCTGGTTAATGAGGATACCATGACTCCGCTGTTACCTGTTGTAGAAGTTTACTTTTAGTTGTGTATAAAATAATTGTGTTATGCACTGTTGGGTGAGAGGCTAGCTTAGGTCTTGGCATTCTGTATTGTTTGCAGGTGTTAGGTTTATGTGGGGGTTGTTGATTGGTAATGATCTACACGTGCTATCAGTAGAATACCTGAGGAATTCTGAATCAATAAAACACCTGAGCTCAGATGCTCAGGGTTCCACTGTCCATCAAGTATGGCACTAGCCGTACATGGTAGTTCCTTCTGCTGATGCCTGGCAGAGTTTACACGTTTGAAAGTGCCTCCCTATCTTCCTTGGTGAGCCACCACAGCAGCAAACTACTACAGTTACCAGTTTTTAAGCTCATGCTAGCTGGTCTGGTCCCAGTATGTACAGAGGAGGGTGGGCTGCCCTAAGGTCCTTCCCAAACCTACCCTGTGACCAGCAGGGCTCACTAAAAGGCAGAATCCCTCTCGGGGCCAGCAGGGTTCCTGCAAGACCACTCCACTGCACTGTGCCAATGAAATGGCAACTCTAGTCTCTCAGGTGGTTCTCTTGTTACACTGGATATCACCAACTAAATCTTCACAGAACAGATTTATAGCAGCAAGTGAAACAGCTATCCAGAGGGCTGATAAATAGCCCCTCTTTTCCCCCCTATTGTTTTCCTAGACTTCACTGCAGGGCTGCAGAGGTGACTCAGAGGTTTAAGAGGAACAGCTATTCTTACAGAGGACCTGTATCTGATTCTCACTCTCTACATGGCACTTCACAACCATTGGTGACTCCAACTCCAGGGGACCTGATGCCTGCCCTCTTGTGGTCTCTTGGGGCACCAGGGACACACATGGTGTATATACACGCAGATAAAACACCCAGATACATGTAAAATAAAAAATAAAACATTAAAACCTAGGCTCCACAGCACAGTGGGAGTAGTCAGTCCCAAGGACCTTCTGAACCAAGAAAGAAGTAACAGAGCCACCAGCAACCATTTCTTCCCTCACTGATTTATCTGACAGAATGGGGGAGGTGGGCGGTACACCAGGAACACAAAATACTGTGGTGCAAAGAGTATAAGAATGCATTTGGAAATCGGCTTAGTGGGGCTGAGAGGGCTCAGCAGTCAAGAATGTTTCCAGCTCTTCTAGAGGATCCAAGTTTGATGTCCATATCTACATGGGGTGGCTTTCAACTGCATATTACTACAGCCTCAGGGGACCCAAAACACTCTTCCAGGTTCTGTGAGGACCCCCACATATGTGGCACACACTTACACAGGCACATATATACATATACATTTTTCTAAAAATAGGTTTCAAGAGGACTGGCTCAGTTGGTAGAGTGTTCACCCAGCACACGAAACCCCGCGCTCAGTCCCTAGCACCGCATAACCGAGCATGATGGTGCACACCTCTAACCTTAGCATTCCTGAGGTAGAGGTAGAGGATCAGACATTCAGAATTTGAGGCCACCTTGGGCTTCAGGAGAAGCTGAGACAAAGCAAAGCTTCAGAACAGAGAATCGAAGCATGCAAATAAACTAGAATAAAAAAATACAAAATTTTTATTTTATAAAAATATAAAAAAACATGAGAATTAATGTGTGATTCCTCTGTTCCCTAGAAACTTGTCTTTTAAAGGTGACAGATGCTGGGCTGGAGAGACGGCTCAGTAGTTAACAGCACTGGCTTCTCTTCCAGAGGATCCTGATTTGATTCCCATCACTCACATGGTAGCTTACAACTATCTGTAGCTCCTGTCCTAGCGGATCTTCTTCTGGCTTCCCTGGGTACTATATACACAAGTGGCGCACAATCATATCTGAATGCAAAACACTGATATAAAGTCAACATTTTTTTGTTTGTTTCTTTGTTTTTTCAAGATAAGGCTTCTTTATTGTAACTCTAGCTGTCCTGGAACTCACTCTGTAGACCAGGCTGGCCTCAAATTCACAGAGATCCTCCTGCCTCTGCCTCCCAAGTGCTGGGATGAAAGGCGTGTGCCACCACCACCCTGCAACAAATAAAAATGTTTAAGGTGACAGACACAATAGCTTTCCAGGTAAGTTGCGGAGCAAGGCTTATATAGGAAATGGTGCTAGTACAGGGGACTTGCTGTCCACCAGGAGGAGAGAGAGCTGGACTTGAAACTCATGGTACACTGTGTTAAAAATAAGTTCAACACAGACATTACTGGAAACTGTAGAAAAGCAGGACTGACAAGAAGAAAACTCAGAACAGCATTTGCATGACAAAGGCAGGCCCCAGATGCATTGTGAAAGGGGAGGAGTCTGTTGTGAGGGAGGAGCCCAGCCACAAACGCATCACAGCCCAGAAAGCCACATCCGCAGTGGCTCACAGAGAAACTGTCCCCACCGATGCTTTCAGAGTAATAAAGAATGGAAGACAATCTGATGGAGAAATGGGAAAAGCTACAAATAAAGCACATGCAGGAACTCCAGACAAAAGAGATTGCTCGCTGCCGGACCAAGGAGGGAAATTAAGACAGGAGTGAAACAGGGTTTTATTTTTCTTTCATCATGTCGCAAAAAAGAGGACAAATGGCATTTTCCGTTATGGGAAAAGGTAAAACAGAGCAGATTCTTTCCTACACTGCCAGTTGGATTACAAAATGCTGAAGCCTTGGGGGAGGTTATCCAGGGACACAGATGAAAGTTAAAATGTGTATAAACTATATATGGCTTGGCCCCAAATCACCAAAGAATCTAGAATCTATTCTATAGAAATCAGGTAAACAAAGCTTGGGATAAACTAGTGGTAACGCGCTTGCTACCAAGTACAAGATTGTAGATCATCCCAAGCACTGAAAAAAATAAGAGGAAAATTAAAATTACATTAGCAACACACAGGACCTTGAATCCAGGAGATCTGTTAGATGGAAAAATATCTGGAAGGAACCAGAATGTTTATCTGCAAGAGAAGGATACGAATTCCTGGGAAGGTTTCGTTTGTTTGTTTGTTTTTGTTTTTTTCGAGACAGGTTTTCTCTGCTGTAACTCTGGCTGGCCTTGAACTCACAGAGATCCGCCTGCCTCTACCTCCTGAGTGCTGGGATAAAAGGCACGTGCCACCAACGCCCTGCTTACTGGAAAGAATTTTAAAGACTGCTGGAGATCTCCACTCACCACGGTGGAAGGTAGCCAGTGAGTTTACTGAATGATTTGCTTCCTCCCCAACACCTCCTGACCCCCCCCCCCCGCACCGTGCTCTGACACCCACCAAGCTTCCCCTGCTCTCTCCTAGAAGTCAGAAGTCCAAGATCAAGGTTTGGATGGTTGAGTTCCTAGTGATGGAGTTGTGTCCACAGATGACAGTGCCAGCTCTGGGGTGTATTAGGTATATTAGGGTCCCACCTAAGACTCATTTAGTCACAGTTTCTCCCTTTACAGAACCTGCCTCTATGTACAGTCATAGAGAGCTTTGTCGTGTGAATCTGGGGTGACACAATTAGGCCTATCCCAGGAGGGAAACTTGTTAAGCAAGTTCATTGCTTAACAATAAACTAATTTAACATTTCTACATTCTTCAGTGGAGAGAAATATATTTAGAGAGATAGTATAAATATTACTATAGTTTAAAATGACCAAAGCCAAGAGACACTAAACACCTGCCCATGTGTATGTATTTGCTTGAGACTAGAGACTAGGAAGGTACTGATGTCTGAGAGGGTGAATGGGTGAAGATGGGTGGAAGTGGTTCTCAGTTTTCCATCATTAACAGAGGAATACTCTAAGATCCTAACCAGATGTCCCCAAATCCTGTTCTTTCCTTACATACACATACAGATGTAGGAAGTTTAGGTTGGGTGAGATGGCTCAGTGAATAAGAGCAATTGCTGGCAAGCCTGATAACATGAGTTCAATCCCACCTGGTGGAAGGAGAGAACCAATTCCCCACAAGTTGTCCTCTGGTCTCTGTACACACACACACACACACACACACACACACACACACACACACACACACACAAATAAATGTAATAACTATACATTTTTAAAAGTTTAATCTGTTCATCACATGTGTATGAATTAACAGCTGAAAATTAACGCTCCTGTATCACATGCTTCTCATTGCAAAGCACCACATTGAAGACTGTGAAGAGCAAATCAGAAGGGGGCGCTGTGTAACACCATGACCAAAAGCAACTTAGGGAGGAAAGGGTTTATTTTACCTTACAGCTTATGGTCCATCATCCAGGGGAGTCAGAGCAGGAGCCAGAGGCAGGAACTGATGCAGAGGCCATGGAGGAACACAACTCAAGACTTGCTCCTCAGCCTGCTTTCTTATAGAACCCAGCCCAGCAGCCCAGCCAGAGGGGACACCATTCACATCAGGCCCTCCTGCATCAATCACCAATTAAGAAAAAGGCTCCACATTTTTGCTCATAAACCAATTTGGTACCAGCATTTTCTCAGTTGAGGTTCCTTCTTCCCAAATGACTCTAGCTTGTGTCAAGTTGGCATAAAACTAGCCAGCACAGTATACTAAAGAGTCAAATAATTAAAATCTAGTCAAAATGATTTGCTAAATCTCAATGTTTGAAAATGAAAACATTTTGAGTTTTCCTCAAATTGCAAACCCTACACATATAAAATTCTGACTTTAAAATACTTCATGAAACACTTCTTCCTAAATTATCTTCTGGGATTTTTCTTCAATTGTTTTTGGGCCTCAGTATGACTGCACAAAACAAAAACTTTTATAATTGAAAGTGTGGATAAGGGAACTGTTCCATCTGCAGTTAATATCACAATGTTCTATTTTGTAATTTTAAAATATCAGTAAAAACACTTGAAAACACAAAGTACAGCCCACTTTAATCCCAATGCTGGGAAGCAGAGGCAGGAGGATCCCCGAGTTCAAGGTCAGCCTGCTCTACAGAACAAGTTCCTGAACAGCCAGAGCTACACAGAGAAACCTATCTCAAAAAAACCAAAACTAACTAAATAAATAGAAAAGAAAATCCAAGTCAGAGATATTAGACACAAAATATAGCCTGAACACCATTTAGAGGCAATTCAGGACTCCTGCCCAACCTGGACCTCTGTTTGGGGGTTTCCCGGGAGCACTAGGCTCCTGTGCTAGTCAGTTCCCACCACTGTGGAAAAATACTGAGATAAACTTATGAGGATCTGGTGGAGTGGTGCACAACCTTAATCCCAGCATTTGGAAGCAAGGGAGGCTGGTCTCTGTGAGTTCAAGGCCAGCCTGGACTATCTAGAGAGTTTCAGGCCACCCAAGGGTACACAGTGAGATTCCATCTCAAAACAAAAACAAACAGTAAAACAAGCTTCTAAGAGAGACATTTTATTTTAGCAGCTCAGGGTTTGAGAGATTGCCCTGGGGCCCTTTGGGGAGGCATCACTTTGGGGTGGGGCGTGTGTACATGGTAAAGGAAACTGTTCACCTTGTGGTCCTTAAGAAGAGAAGACAGGAAAGTGCTGAGTCTCAATACTCCTTTAAGAGCACCCCTTAATGACCCAGCTCCCTTCTCTTAAACCCCACCTTTCAACTGCACAACAGTGCCACAGGTTGAGAACCAAGCCTCAAAACACAGGCTCGTGGGGACACCTGCCCCTGCCACAGCAGAGATCCAGCTGCCCAGATATGGCCTTGGCTGTCTCCAGCAGGCGTGAGCTTTCCCTGAAGCATTAGGCCACTTGAGACTATTATGCCCAGGAGAAAGCCACACTATTAGGACAAGGCAGCGTCCCTCTGAAACACTAGGGACGCCTCGAGTTGAGTATTTCCATGGAGAAGAGAACACGTAACTTCCCATAATGCCTGAACTCAGGTAGTTCTAGTATGGCTAATGGTCCTTCCTTCTGATGTCTTTGGAAAGTTTAGAAGTAAGAGCATGAGAAAGGCCCAAAGAGCCTAATTACGTTTTCATTTGGCTTAAGCAATTGGCAGGAGAATACAAATTTATAAATCTCTTCTTTGAGTCTTATCCACCCCACTTTCTTTTAATTGCTTTAAATGTGTTTTATTGGGTTTGTAAAAAGGTTTCCAGGGTGCAGAGCCAGGTGACTGTCCTGGGCAACTGGGTTCCCACAGACTGGCAGCCTGTCTTCTTTCTCGGTAGCATATTAGACCACACTGTGGGGAATAGGCAAAGGAGGCTAGCTGATACCACAGGAGGAAGCCATATTGGTGTCATTTCTCAGTCCAGCTGGAGGGGTGGGAAATTCAAGTTCAGAAGGAGACCGGGAAGGGGGTGGGGGCACTCCTGACCATGAGTCCCGTCCCACCCTCCCAGGCTGCAGCATGCCACTGTCTTCAAAGTACCATGAAGTGTGGTTCCTGGTTATAGCCCAATGCTCCACCTATGAGAACGCCGCCGGGTGCCAGCAACGAGGATTTCAAGGAGAACATAGCATGTGACCACAGAAATCAGAGAGGTCAGAGCAACGGGCTCCTGATCCTGACAAAAATTCTTACCGGAAATACTTCAAAGTGCGTTTGCACACATTTCTCAGGGCAGAGCCTCTTGACCCCGGAGTGACGGTGCCTCAGGCCTCTCTGCCAGGTCTCATGGAATTAGATGTTTTCCAGCTGCATTTGTTTCCTGGGCTGCCCACAACAAACCACCCCAAATCGGGGGAGACGTCACACAGGAGAAATCCATTCTTTCTCCGTTCCCAAGATTGGATTTCCCAGAAATCCAAAAGCAAGGTGTCGGCAGGTATCCTCTCTCAGGGCTGTCAGGGAAGGTCCGCTCTTGCTCCCTCCAACTTAGGGTTTTCTTGGTTGTCTCTGGAGTGTATACACAGTGCTCCAGCCTTGGCCTCTGTCCTAGTTAATGCTCTCCCAACGGTCTCTGTTGCATCTACTTACAAGGCCTCCAGATACTGGGCTTAGGTCTACCTTACTCCAAATAGCCTCATCTGACCTGGTGGCCTTTGCCAAATGCTGTTTCTGGAAATAGCAGAAGCTGTGCCTAATAAATACACTGAGATTCCTAGTTGAGGTGATTCAGGTTGAAATGGTAGAGGACCCCGCCTGATCCTTCATTATGTGCATGTCTGTGTGTCTGCCCTTTTTTTCCCTTCTAACCAGACTTCTAAGATGTTGAAGCAGCTAGGACTGTGCCTTGTGTCTGGGGAGGCACTACCCAGGCAGACTGTGCTCAATGCTCCTCTAGCCAGCACCTTACAGAGTCTGTGCTGGGGGCCCCAGCACTTCACAGGTCACTGAACAGCCTCTTCCATCTCTTCCCACCAGATACCATGAGACTTATCCCCTACAGCAGTGGAATCCAAAATACCATCAGCCTCTGCCTAAAGACCCATGGAAACAGGAGGGTCTGTGTTCCATGACTCTGTGGATCAGAAGCTTTGATCCCAAGGTGAGGGTCTCCCTACGAGGATGTCACGGACTTTGTCCATGCTAAATTCTGGGTACTGCATCTTGACATAGAATAATGTGCCATCCCAGCCAAGCTGCGTATAGGGCATATAGCCAGCACTTTATCAGGTCTCTGCGGGCCTGGGTGCTGCCAGAGAAGGGACTGTTAAGTCTTCCCTCTCTGTTAACAAACCTGGATAGACCTTTTGTTTTACACACACACACACACACACACACACACACACTCTCACACACACATGCCACAGCATGTATGTGGAGGTCAAAGGACAGCTTGAAGGAGTTGGTTCTCACCTCCCACCTGTATGTGGGTTTCAGGGATTGAACTCAGGTCATCAGTCCACCGAGCCATTTTACCAGTCCTGGAAATACTGTGTAAAAGGGAGAGAGTTGTGAGAGGTAGAGGCAGGTGGATTTCTGTGAGTTTGAGGCCAGCCTGGTGAGTTCCAGGACAGCCAGGGCTACACAGAGAAACCCTGTCTCGAAAAAGAAAAAAAAAGGGGGTGGGGGGGGTTCATTCTATGACTAAAACCTGGATAATCAATCTTCTTTCTGTGCTAAATGTTTACATTGTTAAAATAAAATCTCAGATTGTTGTTAACTTGATACTAACCTAAATTCTCGGACCTCTTCACCTCAGATTATGTGAACTAAACAAAAGGCAATTAGACTAGTCACAACATTTAAATTTGGGAGGTCAAGGCTAGGAACTCAGAACTTTAAAAGAAACGAATGCAGGCTGATAAGATGTCTCAGCAGGAAAAGGCACTTGCCCAGCAAGCCTTTGGCAACTTGAGTTCGATCCTTAGAAGCTAGGGTGGCTGATTTCCACATGCCCACACCCCACCTTAAACACACACACCCTAATGGGAAATAATAATAAAAAAAAAATGTAGGGGAGGCTTAAGGTCCTGAGATCTTGCACCCCGGGCATGCTGGGGCCAGGGTTGAAATACAGACTCTTGCTGCTGGCCTAATTTCCATCTGCCTTCTTTCATCAGGCCCTCCTCCGCCTGCTCCAAACATAGGATGTCAGCACTTCCCCCACAGACAGGAGTGTAGAGCAGGGCAGAGTCGGTATTGAGCGGGGATAATTCCTTATTTGTGCTTCTGCTTCCTGAGAGCTGCTCAGTTGACCCTTTGGGAGCTCCGGCCTCTTTCAGACACGTCCAATCACACAGGCAGACAGTGAACAGGAAATCCCTGCTGGAATGTCTGACTCTAGAGGGCAGGCCCAGGGCCAGGGCTCCATGGGGAGAGGATTCATTTGTCTCATCACTTCCTGTGAGGGACATATGGCTGAGCCCTGTGACCACCACATTCTGGAATGCTCAGGAGCAGTGGCAAGAAACTGGCCAAGGATAGGCTTCTTGGTGTGATTGGTCCTAGCCACCAAGTGTGTCCCAGGTTAATAACGTATGAGAGCAGAAGGACCCTGGAGCATGCACTGTGACATGTCTGACCAAAGTGATAAATAGGAGTCAGCATCCATCTGAGTGTGAAGATGTGTTCAACAATAGAGCTGACAACAGAGTTCAGAGAGCTTCCGAAATTCCTGTGACTGATGACAAAGAAAGTTCCATCTATTCTATACCTTTTGCATAACAGAATCAAGCGTCAGTGAGGTCCTGTGGGTGCTACGTCTCCCTCTAGGGGTGTGTGCGTGCATGTGTGTGTGTGTGTGTGTGTGTGTGTGTGTGTGTGTGTGACAGAGTTTCTCTATGTAGCCCTGGTTGTCCTGGAATTTCCTATGTAGATCAGGCTGGCCTTGAACTCACAGAGATTCACCTGCCTCTGCCTCCCAAATGCTGGGATTGCTGGGATAAAAAGTCTACACTATCATGTACAGCTTAAAGCCTTTTATGATGTATTTATTTTACTTTTAATTATGATTATTTGCGTGGTTGGGTATGTGCACATGAGTGCAGATACCCATAGAAGCCAGAAGAGGGCGCCAGATTCCTAGAGCTGTGGTTACAGATAGTTGTGAGCTACCAACATGGATGGAATTTGGGTCCTCTATAAAATCAGAATGTACTCTGGACCACTGGGCCATCTCTCTAGGTCAGCGGCTCTCCCTCTTTTCAGACAGAACATGCCTCAGTTTGTGTGACGTCAGTTGCCTTCCTCCATTTTTCATCTTGTTTTCTGAGACAGTACCTCCGTGAGCCTGGAGCTCATGGGTTCACTGAGACTGGCTGGCAGCAAGCTCTAGGGATCGGCTCTGCCTCCCCAGCACCAGAATACCATGCTGCTGCTGTACATAGCTTTGATGTGGTGCTGAGGACCCCTTGTGCCTGTGTAGCAAGCACTTTACCCATCCAGCAGCCCTCCAGGCCCAGGGCACACAGTTCAATGTTATGATGCCTTCTGCTTCCTTCTCAAGAGTATTTCCAGACTTACAAAAAATTAAGTAAGTCTAGCTGAACAACTTGAGTTTTAAACTCCGCACCTACTTTGGGAGACCGTTCTACACAAAAGTGGAGTGCTGTCTGCAGCAGACTGTGTCTTTGGTCCTCTGGCCAGGAAATCACTACAAGCAAGGTCCAGCTCAGGGGACTGCCCCTGCCTCCAATACACACACCAGCCTCACTCCAGCCTCAGAAACAGAAATTTTCCTTTTCTGTTACTCCTTTCTCTGTTAATCCTCTTTCTGTTACTCCTCATTATCAACTCCTCGATATCAAATGACACCACTCCGTTCTTACTTACAAGGAAAAGTCATGATGTCTCTAAAGAATGTCTATGGCACGTCCAATAGCCAAGAATTGGTGGCACAAGGGTGATCTCCTCTTGCACACAGTGTGACAGGTGACTCAGAAACTGTCACCAGGTGGCTTCCCTGCCTGCTGCAGTCATCCTGCAAACTCAGGAAGTTCCACACAGGAAGCCTGGGGCAGAGGACTTAGGAGAAGGAAAGAGCCAGGTACCCCACAGGGCCTGACATTTTTAGCAGGCCAACAAATGAGGCTGCCTTGAGTCTTGGAGTGTGCCATTCTTGAAAAGGGGGAAGGTTTGGATCATTTTTCAGGGTGGAGCAGAGTTATTGCATGTGCTCAAGGGAGGACATGAGCAGGGTCTGCAAAATCCTGGGAAAATGAGTATCTTTGACCCAGAACAATATCCAGGGATTAGGGAGCTTTCTTAGAGGAGTTGTAATTACCTGTTTCTGGTGGTGAAGCCCCTCCTCACTTCAAATGGCCAAACTTTGGGATCTGGCTGCCCCTGCATTGTCTCAGTGCCCATGAGGATTAAGACACTCTCCCTTTTAATTCGATGTCCTTCCCCACACCCGCGGAGCAGGCACAAATGTTAAGTTTGGGGGGGGGGCTTGTTAACCCTTTGAGATGATCAGGGAGGATGAGAGGCCCAGGGGAAAGATCCACCTGCTGGCTCTTCCTGGAATAACACAAGTCCCTCAGGAGTGTGCTCTGGGACACCATCCTGTGTGTCCTGCCCAGTAATCAGGACAGGTGACTTATCTTCCCTTCCCAGCCCTGGGATACCAAGAGCTTCCTAATCAAGTAGCGTGTCACCATTGTAGCCAGTATACAGTGCCACACCATCCACAGAGACACTCAGACTGTCTCTGCTCAGGGGGCCAATAGATAACCTGTGTTTGTGATGGCCATGCACTTACATGTTCACATGCACACAGACACATGCACGCACATACATACAATTGAGCGTGCATACCCAGGTGCACACGTGCATATACAGACTTGGATAACTCACTGGAACCCTTACTGTCACCAATTCTGGTTCTTCTAATGGCCCGCTTGGCGACTTCAGACTTGAAGTAAGAAACTGATCAGGAAGGGAGCGTGGCTTCTGGGACATTGGCTAAGCCTGTTCCCATCTCAATGTATAGTCCAACTGCACTGACCTTGAGGCAACCCTGGTGGCAGGGCCTAGCACTTTGGAGGCCACCTCTGTGGGGTAGCAAGGAATTGACATGGAGACTTGCAGGTGACAAGACTCTAGGACCAGGTGTGTTAGGTGATAAATACCTTACAGTTAACATTCTGGACAGGTAGGTGCACAGGGCTGTCGGCCACAGAGGCAGGCTGAGGGATGGAAGCTGCAGGGTGTGGCCTCTGCTCTTCAGGTATTCTCTGGATGTGAACATGTGGACTCTACCAGGGGTGTGGGAGGATGAGGAAGCCTGGGAAACTCTAGCTGATGAGAGCACTGCTAAGCAAAGGGATTGGAAGTGAGCTCCCTTTGCTGGTATCAGGGATCAGACCCAGGGTGATGGTACTGGTACCAAATAGTCAGTGAACTATGCTTGTCAGGTCTTGCCCACCACCCTGCTGAATATCTGGGCCACTGCAGTGGATTGGAGGAGACTTTCTGCTGTTTCTGATCTTGGTATGATTGCATTGGAGGAGAGGAGACTGACCAGAGGAACATCTCCTTGAGGTGGGGAGCCAGAGCCAGCAGCCCCCACAAGCAAGCCCAAAATAAAAGCCCCATTATCTCTTGCATGCGGTGGATACTCAAGGAAATGATGGAAAGTCTCTCCCAAGGAGATAAATAACAGCAGGAACCCTGAGGGCAATTCTGCTATTTCCCTGCAATCTACCCTCTCTTTCCTGCCAATTTGATTCCCAATTTTGTTCTATTTACCCATCTAGCTATCTAGTTGTCCATCCATCCATCCGTCCATTCATCCATCCATCCATTCATCTATCCATTCTTGTTCGCCCTCTGTGAGGTTTGGAATATCTATTATTCTAGCTACACAGATCCTTGCTCATGCCATGGTGGGCAGCTGAGAGGTGTGGTCCTCTTGATTCAGAAGAGCAGATCCTTAACAAGCTGAGGTCATAGAAAGGAGTGAAATTTCCTGGTGTCAAGGGAGGTCACAGCCTCTGTTTTCTTCACAGGACTCTCCATAGATCAAGGACAACCCAAGGACAACTGGCCTTGGTATCTCCTGAGCCTGGAGGAGGTGACACACAGTGGGCTATCTTCTAGCTCCACCCTGTATTTGGGACAGGCCAGCACCTCAATCCTGGCTTAGGTCTGGGCAGCTCTGCGAGGGGCATAGCTCTGCACCCACAGGTGCTAGTTGGTCTAGATGTGGGGGTAAGGCTTTCTTGACCGAGGTAGAAGGGGTTGGGGATGGAGAGTGGGCTTGATTACCCACTATCGTAAGAGGAGCATAAGACACTGTCCCTTTTGTCCTGACACCGGTGTCCACCAAACTGTCCTTCCCATACACCATCCTAGGCCCCTCCAGAGGCCTGCTGTGGCCTTCTGCAGCATGGCTTTCACATTGGGATCAATGATGTCTGGGAACCAGAATTCAGACCACAGTAGCTGGTAGGAATTCTTCATGTGATCTGCAGTCCCCACTCCAAGCATCAACTAACTCATGGAGACCTTGAGTTCAGCTCCAGGGTTACAGCCACTGGAGCCTGGAGCCAGGGCAGGTCCCTGCAAGTGAGTGCTCAGTTTGGACTGTCTGTATAAAAGTATATAGTGCAGGCCTCTGAACCCAAAGCCATGGCTGCCAGCACCTCTACACTTAGAGAAGCCTGGCATTTTCTGCATAGGCAGCCAAGAATGGGTATGACATTGTTCAGTTAATAGTCTTTCTCAAACAAAGTATCTTCAGGCTGCTCTCATGCTGGGGATAGCCACCTGTTATGATGGCTTTTGGATTTTTAGACATGGCCTACTTTTTATGTTAACACTTTATATAAAATACCACAGCATAGACCTCTCCTTTTTCTAGAAGATGCTTTCTGGCATTTATATGTTTTCTTATAAATACCCCCATTAAGCTAATTTAAATCCATTAACAGCTGCCAAAGTTCCTGACAAACTGAACACCGCCCCCTCTGGTTGGCTGGGGCAGTGGCTGTCACCCTCTATTTGTTAGCAGGCAGGACCCCAAGCACAATAGATGCCGCCCCTGCACAGCTCTGGGATGCCTGAGGGTCCCGGTATTTCACAGTACACAACAGGCTGGGCGGCTCTACAGCCCGCAGTGACACAGGTCTGTCTTGCTTCTCAACAAATCAAATAAATTCCATTTTGCCAAAACCAAGTCACTAACTAATGAGTCCTGAATCAATGTTCTGTTTGTAGAATGAGCCACTTCTAGTGGGTTGCTTACCCTCTCCTAGCTGACTGTTAAAAACAGAAAGAAAGGGGAAAAAAGCCTGAGTGTCTGGCCTGACAAATCGCTGGTCCCTTCACCACCGCAGGAGCTGGTGGCAGTTGTCTGTTCAAATGCCCTCTTACAGAGAGTATGTGGCCTGGTCTTTTCAGGGCAGAGGAACCCTCCAGACTAAATCACAGGACAGACTTCGCAGCCCTACAGGCAACTAGCACAGAAACTGCAGCCTGTGTCCAGTGGCTGAGCTTAGGGCTTCAGTATGCAAAAATAAGCGTAAATCCATGGCTCGTGCCACTGGCCCCACTTGAAGACACCATTCCGGACACCAACCTCCAAGGTGACTCTGACTTTGGGAACTACCTGATCTACATGGCAAATGCCAGTCAGGGCTACATAGTGAGACCCTGTCAAAAAGAAGAAGAAGAAGGAAAAGGAGAAGGAGAAGGAGAAAAAGAAGTTCCAATACTGGTTCATTCTTCTGAACAGACATGGCTTTGGAACGTGCAGGGAAATGTAAGAAGATCCCCCATCAAGGCAGCTCACAGGTATGGTCTCTCCCCTGTCACCACCCCCAGGGCCGAGACAGCTTCTGAGTCCAGCTCTGCCTGCTCTGCTACCATTCACTGCAGATGAAGAGACAGCACACACCCCACAAAACCACACCAAGCCAAAGGCTGCCACTGCGAGCACAGTTTCTTCCTAAAAACAAATCAAAAGGAAACTGGGTACGGTAGTGCTTGCTTTGGTTACAGGTGACTTTGTTCACAAACAAAAAACAAGGGAAATAGAACAGAGACCCCGGGATGAGAAGAGCTTTCTGGCCAGGCAGTCCGTGTGTGAGAGCTGAGGCAGTGCGCAGCATGCGTAACTGAGCAGCTGTCTCCGTCCGCTCCTTTACAGACGTCAGTACAGTGGACAAGAACACCCCACTGACTGGGAGAGGATGTCAAAGGGCATTCAAATCAGGCTTATTTTCTATAACTCCACCCAAAGAGTCTGGCTTTGGGCCTCCCTCTTAGGACACTGAAGTAACCAGGTGGAACAATTTTTTAATAAAAGCTCTTCCTAAGAGATGGTGTCCACTAAAGGTGTGTGTTTGGGAGGGGGGGATGGTGCAGACAAAGGCCCTGCATCTTTCCAGTACTTCACTGTGTCTGTTCACCACCAGGAAGCCTCTGGGTTCTGGGATGGAGGCCACCAAAGTCTTACCGAGGGCTCTAAAGGATACCCTCCTTTGGCAGAGTTTCCCACTCTCATTTAGGATCTTAGGGATGTGGTGGCTCCAGCCAATGCCCCCCCCCCTTTGCCTATGGCAGCCCTTACTCAAGAGCATGCAGTGCCCAGAAAGAAAGGTCAGGATAGGGGCTGTGAGCAGCTGGTCAGGACCCAGAGAGGGGCAAGGTGGGGCAGTCAAATCAAAGGCTATGGGGCAGCAGAGGGGAGGAGACCTGGGGAATTCTAATTCCTGTGGCTGGCTGTGGTCCTCCTGATGTCTCAAGAAGCTCACCAAAGCTATCTGGCTGCCTCCTGGGGCTTCTTCACTGACTAGAGAGTCAGGAAGAGTCTTGGAGTGAGTAGGTCTCCCTGGAGGCCACAATTGCTGCAGGTGACCAAAAAGGTAGTGTGGGGAAAAGGTTTGTGCCAGAGAGGTGCAGGATTGAGGGGTGTGGGATTGAGGGGTTTGGGAGGGGTACTTTAGAGAGATTGTGCAAGAGGAAGGGGTGTATGAGAGAGTGTTTGAGAGAGGTGGGTGAGAGAACAAGAGGTTGGGGCTGTCCAACCATATAACCAAGCCCCTTTCTTTGTTCTTAGTCCCATGCTGAGCTGCAGGGCAGGACAGAGGGATGCCTCCATTTCTGTACCACTAGCAAGCATATGTGGGCTGGACCTAGTCCAAGCCGGGCAGGCCCAACCTGAGCTGGTGGCTCCTCTGTGGAGCGTGGTGGGGTGCGATCCCTGTGGTTAAGATCTGGCCAAGTAGCTTAGGACTGAAGCAAACCCCTACAGGGCTCTGAATCACAGAGAAAAGGGCTTGCTAAGTGGGAAAGATGCAAAACCTTCTAGTCAAGTTTCTTCCAAAGCTAGTGAAATCCTTCTAAGCATGGTATCATGGGGATTACTCCACTGTGAAACAGCCAGAGGCAGAAAACCGACCATCTGATTCCCAAAAGCCGGTTCTCCCAGCAATGCAACCACACACCTGTGAGTGTATAGGATGCACGTAAGGGAGGAACCCCAGGGTAGTCCCTGGGCTGCTGCTACCACCTTGAGCTTGACTCATGTCTAATGTCCCATAATACATGCAGTAGAGGGGGCACTTTGAAGTTACATTGTGACCTGGCAATCCAGAAAAACTCTTTGGACTAAGCTTCGCAAGGTAAGTCAAACAGGAGAGGGGTAAATTTAACTCCGTTTTGGGATTAGACCCCCAGGAAGGTGCAAGATTCATACACAGACAGCCCTTGGTGAAGTCACTGCAGGATGCTGCAGGAGGGTGAGGGTGAGAGGCTCAGTTTACTTTATCCAACTCCCTGAGCAGCTGTGTGTCTGGCTCTTCACAATGTCAGTATCACAGGGTCTAATTTCTTCTGTAAGGTCCTTAGCAGGGTTAAAAATTGCTTAAGGGCTGGGCTCCCGTGGCTCTCAACAAAGAGTCACCTGTTTCTTTCTGACCTCTCCCAGCCCTGTGCCCTTTGTCTGCCCTTCCAATGGACAGTCTTTGCTTCCTTTACTTTTCTCAGTTGCCCCAATTACTCCACGAAAAGATTCCTTCTACTGAACTAAGCGATCTAAGGATGGATCAATTAATCCTCAATCAGGTTTCTGAAACATGAAAATTGGTTTTAAAGCAATGTTGCCAGCATGTGAACACACACACACACACACACACACACACATCAACCCTCTATACAGACCTGCCATTCACCTCTCCCCCCACCCCACCCCACCCTCCATGGGGATACTATGTCAGGAAGGTGGTAACCTGCAGACAGATACTTTCTATGTTTGCTTTAACATGGGACAAAATATCAAGAATACAACTCCCACAGCTGTTCAGCTTTGAGTGGACTGGACATCACAGGGGACACCTATTCCAGGTACCAGTGCTCACTATCCAGTGCTCGCTCCCCTGCAGCACCTGCCACTGTAGACCCTTGGGGTTACCCCACTTTGAGTACTCTTGAAGGAAGACCCTTCTTTCCCCTGAGCCATGGGCCCGTCTATCCTGAGAAGAGCTTGCATCCTTCTCCCCTTTCACACTGGAAATCTGTAGAATCGGGAAGGAGGAGGGGTGGAGTGCCCAAGAGGGGGCTGACAGCCTTTGAGCATCTGCCCTGTCACCTCCCTGGGCTCCCTGCTGGTCTTGCCCAAGAACCATGGACTCGCTATTTTTTATTCTGATGAACAACGGGGCCGAAATGTCTTCCAACTTGACAAAACACAAAATTTAGGTGCTGAGAGAGATACTTCAATTTCAAGCTTAAAGATTACTTTGAGTCCCCCAGGACTCAGAAGCAATTTAGAGCTGACACCCTGAACAAGAGCAAGGTTAGAAGATTAAGACCAACTGCTGTTTGGATAAATGGCTGGTAATTGCCCATATCCGCAATTATATACTGGCACATAATTCCTTTTCTGCTACCTTTTTCCTCTCCTGCGTCCCGTCAGGCCTGATTCGGAAGGAGCCCACCTTGGTTTTCTTCTGTCGAGCCTTGGTGATGTCATGTTCCACCTCGTCCATCAGGGCCCTGCACGCTAAACAAGACAGATGATGTGGTCAGGGGAGAGGAGCAGGGTGGGTGAGGGAAGCACCGGCTGCACCCTGCAACCACAGATGTGTCGGGACCCTGGCTAAGAGACAGGATCCCTGCTCTGCAGAGCCCAAAGGCGTGTGAACCAAACCTGGGTTCTTTACGTTCCTTTTGTACACTGGTCTTTTCATTTTCTTTCTTTAAAAAAAAGATTCATTTTTATTTTGTGTGTTTAAGTGAGTGTACGTCTGTGCGTCACGTGAAAAGCCTGGTGTGCACGGAGACGGGAATAGGGCATCAGATTGAGCTGCCGGGTGCCAGGAACCAAACTTACATGTTCTCTATAGCATTCTGTCATTGTCTTCCTCTGACTGTTTCAACTGACAAATGAAATCCTTACTAAGGTGAAACAAAGAGATTTTCTCCTTTAAGGCCTGAATTTAGGAACCTGTATTTCCCCATAACAGCTGGAACCAAACCAGGCTCCTCTGCAAGAGCAGCACGTTCTTTTAACCATTGTTAAAAAAAAAAAAAAAAAAAAAAAAGTGTAAAAGTGTCTGTTTTCCCTTGCATGTAGGTGGCACTGTTGTAACTGAGGGAAGCTACTGATGCCGCCAGCTCATCAGACATCCCAGAGCCCCCCTGGTCACTTTGCCTTGGCCTAAGTAACCGCCTGCATGGCAGGAAGAACTGTCCAAAGTTGGCTTCTGTTCTTAAAACTCCGTATCCATGGACTCTGAAACATACTTCTTAGGTGATACACCCCACCTAAAATATCTCTCCCTTCCTCTAAGGTGCTCACCATCCAGCTTGAGATAGCTGTTACTTTAATAAAGCCCTTGGTGCCTTCACACCAACCTCAGATGGACCGGAAGCCGACTCTGGATTCCTTGTCCCTACCTCTCTGTGGACAAGAGGCCAGCAGAACAGCAGCAGCTTTGCGGGACACTGGAGAAAGTCAACAGGGAAAACCCAGGTCCCAAACAACTGTGCAGCCATAGCTGCATGCCAGTCTAGATGACTCACCAGGCTGGTCAGTAACTCAGAAGCCATCTGATTCTACCCTGGATCTCCACCCTGGAGTCTCCTTGCTGGAGCAGAGCAACCTCACACACCCAGAACTGCCTTTTGGTCCTGGAGATCGGACCCTGTTTTAGGTGCTTTTCTAACTGTGCACCAAAATGTAGCAGCAGGTGGCACAGGCTGGGCTAACGAGGCAAAGATGGATCGTGGGTGGAGATAGCTGGTGGTAGAGTGTTTGCTGCTTTCTAGTCACTTGCTAGGTAAACGTTGCTCTGATCCTGGAGCGGCATGGATGCCCTGTGGCCAAGGCTGGAGCTTCCTTTTCTGTAGACCTGGCTGGGAGGGGACAAACTGACTTCCCAGGTCCCTGCGGCTTATGCACGTCCAGCTCAGCAGCTTTGAGCTATCTCAGCCACAGACTTGGAGCTAAAGCATTAGTGCCGTGCAAGCGCAGGTGCCATCTTGAGCCTGCTGATGCCAGGTTAGCACGAGCTGCTGCCAGTCAGTATTACCATCACTGGACCAGACTACAGCCACACCACGCCATCTCATTTAGTCTCAAAAGCTAAACAGGGTTGAGCCTGGTTGGTACTTGGATGGGAGACAATTACTGGATGGTAAATCCAGTGCATGCAGCCTGAGGTCTCCAGTGGAACGGCTGGAGTTTCTCCTCAATCATGGTCCATGGGGATGTTTGACTGCAGGTCACAGATACAGGCTGTGACTCAGTTGGCACTACGCTGACATAACCTTTGATGCTGAGAGGCTGTTCCAGGCTACCATCACATCCTTCAAGTCATGGAAGGCAAGCATCCCTCTCATCCATGCATGTTGGCTCTACAGCTGTTTGTCCTGGAACCTTCCAGAAGGGCCAGCTCACCCTTGGTCCTTCTTGTCCTAGAACGAGGATCCCAGCTGGAGCTGGTCTTAGGCAGTCAGGAACAGGACACAATAAGATGTCCAGTGAGGAACTGTGGGCTAGCACCCACCAAGTGGTCCTCCATACCCCTCATCCTGAATAGCCAAGGAGAAGAGATGACATCCATGGAGGGAAATGGAAGAGTAGGGGCAAGCAGGGATGGTAGGACAAGGGCAAGGGGTGGATTTGCACTCCTCTATTCCTCCTGGGAAAGACTGTGGCATTATCTGGCACCTTTCCAGCCAGCAAGCCCCAAGTCATGGTCACTCTCTCTGGGGTGGACTGTGAGCAGGCAAGGCAGGACAGGAATCCTCACTATGGGGGCCATAGGGATCACTGTG
Organism: Cricetomys ansorgei; assembly: GCA_026225945.1. NCBI lineage: Eukaryota > Metazoa > Chordata > Mammalia > Rodentia > Nesomyidae > Cricetomys > Cricetomys ansorgei. The sequence continues at coordinate 3,647,637 of JAMJFZ010004042.1, forward strand.
GTATCCACTGTGGAGTGCAGGGCTGTCACTGGGCATATGTCCCTCTGTCCCTCTCCCAGCCTACCCTGCTCCCCTCCCTCGTCCCTCCCAGACTAACCAGGGGCTCTGCTCCTGTGTGATCTACTCAATAACCCCAGCCTGGGGCTGGGGCACTGAGGGGCTACCCAGAAGGCTACAGCCCCCGGGAGAGGACCCACAGCCATGGTTGGGGTGGGGCTTCTCAGGGCCAAGAGGACATCATTAGCTTCTGGAAGGGACAGGATGGGTGGGAGGGGTACCTTCAGCGCTGCCATGCCATCCCTGACCTCCCCAAGGAGGAGCGGCTCTTTGAGAAAAGATCATTTTAAATTTCTGCCCCAGGTCACAGAACATGTTAAAGGAGCGTCACATCAGCGACCTGGGCTCCATATTTCAAGTCCAGCATTAATTTAAATGTTAATCTGAAATCTTCACGTAAGCCACTGGAGTTTAGAGTTTATTAGAGCAGACGGCAGGAGTGGAGCCTCATGGGGGCACTGGCGGGTCACATTGCCTGCCAGAGGGCAAGCCCCGCCCAGCTGGGTCTCCCATTCCCTTTCACACTGCACTATCTCCTCTCCCCCTCTGCCTTCTTCTTTCTCTCTCAGAGAAAGATTTGGAAATGGGGACTGGACATTCAGGTACCTCCTGGTACTCAGGTGATGGGCCATTTCCAGACATCCACAAAATCAGACCCTATGCACCACTGCCCCCAATACGAGCATGGCACACAGCCTGGACTGTGTAGGACAGAATTTACAGAGTAAGAATCGGCAGGTGCTGCCCCTCGGGGACTGCTGCGTGCTCTTTGGTGCTGTACCTTTCTGGAGGCAAAGGAATATCGGATGCTTGACATTGACTTTCACTGAGCACAAATCACAGCTCTGCCTGGCAGGAGTGCACATCTGCCTGAGATATCAGTGAACGCAATCTCAGAAGAGAAGCCATATAGTGAGAGGCACCCAAGAATACCATTGGTGTCTGAGGACACCTGGCCCTTCTGGGGACAGGACCCACAGAACTTCCTGAAGCCCTCAAGGTCAAGGAGCATGAGGCAGGATGGCTACTAACCTCTCCATGATCAATTACTTTTAAATTATCATATAATATCTTAACAGGCAGGTGTACTGCAAGCTCCATTCCTTTGCAGACATTTAAAAGATGGATGGTCTAGCCTTTGGTTAACCGCTGTGCCAACAGACACCCGAGCACCTTTACCTAGGCTGAAACTGCATCTCACTGGGTTGAATATTACAATTGAGAGTGTTCACACTCAGGTCCTGCAACTCAGAATGAGAAAAGCCACTTTTGCTCCTTTGTTCATGGACTTACAGGTAGCAGAGCTCTGGTACCTTTCAGAAAGGAGGAATTACATGCCAGGAGAATGGGGTAAACAGCACAGGTCAGAAAACAGGGCCCACACAGACTCGGCCTCTCTTCCACCCAGGGGTATCGATATGACTGTTTGGCAGTCCCGGGTCTGGGTGTACCTGTGACCTACCTTCATGTACATGGTGGAGTGGTACTGTGCAAAGTGTGGGGCTGAAGAACCCTTCTCCCCCAAATCCCTCCGAGCTTCACTATGGCCGTCTTAGAGGGCCTCTGGCCACTGTGTAAGGAGTCATGTTGGTCACCTCATGGTGAAAGGCTGGATGAGAATGAAGGCAAAGGAGAGCCGGTGCTGGGCCTGTTGTGGAAGCTTGTTTTTAGTTGTGTTTAAAATAATTGTTTTTGTGCATTGTTGGAAAAACAGATGCATAGGCCTTGGCCTTTTGTATTGCCTGCAGGTGTTGGATTTCTGTGGGGGATGTTTGATTGCTAATGATCAACACATGTTGTAGGTAGCGCACGTGAGAAATTCTGAAAGAATAAAAGCACCTGAGCTCAGAGGCTCGCGATTCCACTGTGAGTCTGGCACTGGCCGGGATGGTGGTTCCCTCTGCTGAGGTCTGGCAGGGTTTACACGTATGAAAATGCCTCCTTATCTTCCTTGCTGAGTTGCCACAGCAGTGTACTACTACAGGGGCCCCAGCCACCCAGGACCATGAGCTGCACTGCATACACAGGCACAGGTGACACAGGAGAACAGACTGTGGAAGAGGACTGATGTCTGAGTTTAGGACCACACAGGATAGTGGGTGGGTATCCATGGAGAACAAGCGAAGGCCCTAAAAAGCCACCGAGACTTAAGAACCACATCTCACCGACTAGTAGAAGAGTCAGGGGGGAACCATAAAAGCAAACACCATGATGGAAAAGTACAAGGCAAGATGGAGAGACAAGAAAAGAAGAGGAGCCCAGATTCCTGGAGAGGAAGAGGGACTGTATACTATGTGGCAGAGTGGGTGGGGCAGGAAGGAAAGGCGTCGTCATTCTGAACCAAGATCGACCAGCCTTCTGATCTTGTGACACTTGAGATCTGTAAGTCGTCCAGATCACTTAGGTCATAGTCAGGACGGTGGAGGAGGGAGAGCCAGAGTGTATACAGGCGAGTAGCTGATAGGCTACTGCATCAGTTCTGATGAGAGATGACCATAGCTTCAGATTATAATCATGGCAAAATGCTAAGAAGTCGGTGAATTTGCGAGCACACTGGGGGGGTAAAAATCAAGAACACAGGTGATGAGGTGGATCTCAGGACAGGGCAGTCCCACTGGCTGCCTCTAAGGTAACAATGCCACCCATTTTCTTCTGTTTGAAATACCTAGTGGTTGGTCTGTCTGCATCCTGACCAGCTACCAGTATGGGATGAGTGTGCAACCACATATCCATGGAGACAGGATGTGAAGGGAGAAGCTGTTGGAGGTTTTCTGGAAGCTTTCCCTCTTTACCAGAGACCTGTGGGAACATCTCAGAGCCAGGGCAGTGCAGAGAGAAGGAAGACACTGGAGTTCTGGAGACACAGCTGAGAACTTCGTGGCCTCCTGAACCACGGAGTCCAGTTTGATGTTACTTGCTGCTGAAGCCTGTGGCCCCAGTGGTACGGTAGTGTGCTAGGATTGTTGTGAATGCTACAGACAAGGCTTGATAGCAGGTCTCTCTCATGGGTCTGGAGGCCGACAGTGAGATAAGAGCATCAGGGGACAGGGCAGTTCCTCCCAGGGCTTCTCTTCTCGGTGGCCTGCTGACAGGCCTGCTGACAACTTGTCTCTCCATGTGTCCTTCCACGGCCACCCTGTGTCCTAGACACTTTATCAGGCATTAGCTATAATGGGTAAAGCTCACCACAGATCTTTAACCTTGTGTTTAAAGGGCTTATCTTCCAAAACAGCCATGTGGGTTTTCCCATGTAAATGGAGAGGGGCACAATTTTACCCCAACAAGCAATAAGAAGGAAACCTGCTTTCTACAGAAAGGAAGTCCACAGGACAGCCAGTCCCTGTTGCTTGCCTCAGCCCCTCGGTGCCTGTCTGGTCCACACTTTGGTGATACTCTTGGCTCTCCCTGTAGGGTACTGGGTACCATCCATAGTTTCAGGCCCCAGATTCTCAGAGCCCCTGCACCTGGGTCTACCAAGCCTTGTCTACTTGTCATTTTAAAGGGATGTGTTCCATCTCTGAAGGCTTGCTGCCTTGGCCAGAGCCATCCTGTGGCCTGGCCTCACCTTGCTCCCTGCATGGAAACATTCGGGACGCCTGGCTGAGGCAGACTTCGACCCACCCTCCAGGGCTAGGGAAGGCCTGGTCCATCCTCCAAAGCCCTTGACTGCTCATTAGCCGAACAAGATCAGGGCTCAGCTAGCAAGTCAGTGTCTAGCCAGAGAGCAGCATCCCACTCTGTGAGGGTCAGGCACTGGGCAGAGATTCAGGAGGCAGCAGGTGGGGGGAGTCTGCAAAGATGAGGCTCCACCAGCTGGTGTGGACAAAACTGAAGCCCGGGGCTCCTTACAAGTAGCAGCAGGCCTTGCATCCCCCATCCCATCACCACGGCAACCCGGCCGAGGGAGGGGCTCCCCACTGAGTTTTAACCCAAATTATATTTTCCAGGTCTAAAACCAGAGCCACTGTAAGGGAAGGACTCATTTTCACAACTTTAAGATGCCTTGGCTGAGAGGCAAAGATGAAGGATGGGTGCTGGGAAGGACAAAAAGCCAACCGGATACTGCTTTAAAATGGACCAACGACACAGCCGGAATGTTTCTCCCTCCTGCTCCCGGGAAGATGTGAACTTGGTGCGAGTGTGGAGGTTACTTTTTAGGGAACTGTCTAGTTTCACTGCCCTTCTGTTTGCCATCGGCCACAACCATCTTCGATGGCCAAGACGATGGCCCTGTGTTCCTTAGGACACACAGAACCATGTTTAGAAAATGCTGTTTGCTCTGGCAGACACTTGGACAGACACACTGTGGGAAGACTTTGGGTGCTAACATCAAAGAAAGCATTCCCAGCCAGCCTTGAGGTAACTGGAAATGCACTGAGCCCAGCCAGGAAACACCACTCAGACCTTGCTTCTGTACTCTTTTATTCAGGCAAGTCTTAGTTTGAGGGACTTTCTACTATGCTCAATCTCTTCTGTGAAACATTAAATTACCTGATGTAAAATGTGGGGGTTGGAGAGATGGCTCAGCAGTTAAGAACACTGGCTGCTCTTCCAGAGGAGCAGGGTTCGATTCCCGGCACCCACATGGCAGCTCACAACTGTTTGTAACTCCTGTTCCAAGGGACTTGACACCCTCACACAGACATATATACAGGCAAAAAACAAAACAAAATAATGTACATAGAAATAAAAATAAATAAAATATTTTTTAAAAGAAAGTTTGGACCTGGATGTGGTGGTGCATGCTTGTGATCCCAGCTTTTGGAGAAGTTGATGCAAAAAGATCAAAGTTCGAGGTCACCCTCAGCTGCTTATCAAGCTCAGGTGGGCCACATGAGACCAGGCCTCAAAAAAACAAAACAATCGGAGGAAGGAAGAGGGGAAAGGCAAGAATAGAAAAAAGCAGCAGGCTGTGTATTGCTGTGCTGTTTCACAAGACACAGGCAGGTGCTTCGGTGTTATTTCCCATCCTGTGGGTCCTGTGGGACCTGTGGGTCTGTGTCAGTGAAAAGCAACCATTATGTGATTAGAGGTGCTCTGGGGAGGCTGCACCCAGTTACTCCTGAGGGAGCCAGAGGCCACATGCAACAATAGCAGCTACTGGCTTTGGGTGTTTTCTGTGGACACTGCTTAGCACCTTAGGTGAGTCCTGTGGTCTGTGTCCCCTTCTGTGAGGGTCAAAGATTTAAAAGCTTGTTTAGCCCCTTACCCTGGCTATCATCTTCCCTGATGAATCATTTGAGTAGGTAGCTGACGGGTGGAGTGTGAGCAGGTGGAACCTCTTCTAGATATAGCAGTGAAAGAGGTCTTAAAACAAGACCCTCTTCTGAGAACCTTTTGAGACTCCAACCACAGCCACATTTCCAGAGAAAAGATCTGGTAGACCCCAAGCATAGTGGTGCATGCCTATAACCCCAGAACTCAGAAGCCTGAAGCAGAAGGATCCCTGAGTTGGAGATCACCTTGGGCTACACAGTGAGGTCAAGACTAGCCTGGAGTACATAGCAAAAACTTGTCTAAAGGAACTGAGACAAGATAGTCAAAGTGATAGAGAAACCACTCAGGCCAGCTTTCTGTTGTCTTATTCGCCAGACACCTCTATCAACGAATGTTACTATGACTGAACCCCTGTAGTCCTGTCCAAGGACACTGGGCCTACTCCAGCAGGTTCAGACACCTGCCCAGGAAGGAAAAATGATGTCTCAACAAAGTCAGATCCAAAGTACATTCCAAAGAAGAACCTGGCTCCCAGCCTGCAGAGCTCAGTCTGGGCAGCGTGTGGTGGGGCGTACAGGTAATGCTGGCTCCTCAGATGGGCGCTTTGAGAGCAGAGGCCTGTACTTCTCCTGGGCAGCTTGACGTTCTCATGGGAGAACACCCACCACTGCTCTAATGCTTCAGCTCTAACAAGGGTTTTCTGTGTCTCTTTGTCGTGGCAGGGACACAAGCGAGGCTGGCGAGCACCTGGGCACGCAGTTTAATTTCCCATCGGCCCCCACCAGAAAATACTGAAAAGCCCCCTTGACCACCAGCCACAGGCACCAAGTTCAAACACAGTAGAAGCCAAGCCCTGTATGACCCCTGGGTCCCCACATCCCCATACCCAGCCCTAAGTCTTCAGGCACAGAGAAGGAACTTTGGTTTACTCTGACCCCACTATCTGGGGAGGATTAGGAGGTGTCCTTGCAGGAGGAAGTATGTCATGGTGGGGTGTTTTCTCTGCTTCCTGCTTCCAGTTCAAAGTGTGAGCTCTCAGCTTGCTGCTGCTTTGCCACAGATGCCCACTGCGATGGTGACAGGCTCTTGTCCTTTTGGAACCTCAAGCCAAACAAACCCTCTGGCCTATGAGCTGCGAGCTTGTTCATAGTGTTTTATCATAGTAATAGAAAGTACCTAATACACACGAGGACCCAAAGGCAAAGGGGATCAAATGGGTCTATAGAGCAGTGGAAAATCTGGGTAGCTGCCATGTGGGTGCTGGTAGATAGAGGTGAAGCAACCCCATAGAAAATGTCCAGAAGCCAGGCGAGGAGGTTGAACACTTCACAGAGATGATGTCCATGCTGACTGCTGAAAAAGGGTTAGGGGAAAAGAGGGACCCAGGGGCACAAGGGTCATCTGGTCAGTGCCCCAGTGAAGACAGAAACCCTGCTGAGAAAGAGAGGAGGCAAAGCTCCTGAGTCCCCAGGACGCACAGCTAGTGCCACTGTGGGTAGGTCTCTACTCAGGTTTCCCCAAACTCACCCTCCTCGGCTAACACTGTCCATTCCCCAATTCAGAATGAACTTGTTAAAATGTTTTTAGTGTAATGAAAACATTAGCTCTAGTCTCGGTGGAGCAGCTGTCACTAAATCAATAGCCTAGGCTGTCCGTTATGCTGAGGGCTGATGGGCTGAGAGGTCTGTCGGCAATGGGAGGCAGAAGTGCCCTCTACGAGTGACTGACAGGTGGGAAGACACACGGAAAGCTCCTGACTGCAGCAGAAAACCCTTGAAAGGAGGCCAGGGTGGTGGGTGGTCTACACAGCACAGGTATCCTCAGGAAAGCAAGGCCACCATGATGATGACCTGCAGGGCTGCTTCTGCATTCTGAGCCCTGCCACAAAGCAAGCATAGCTTGGTATCTGCAGGGATTCTCACACCACGCTCCCTCTACCTCCTTTCCGATAGTCACACAGACCAAAGGGAGAGCTGGTGAGAAGTTTGAAGAAATGAATTCACAGTGTCTGAGGATGGACCACTGAAGTGCGCAGGAAGGACTGTAAGGCTCTGCCATCCGAGCAGGGTTGCCTCCACACCCAGCAGGAAGGATAGGTTTCTAATATTCCAATATGTTCCAACCATCAAACTACCCCCAGAGTCCACACACGCTTGCTTGGTTCTTTCTTCCCTTTCCTTTCTAAATTTCTTTTACTGGGGATGGGGCAGACATTACATGTACCAGGAAATGCATGTGGAGATCAGAGGACAGCTTCCAGGAGTCACATGGCCCAAAGACACACACACACACACACACACACACACACACACACACATTGCCGCATCAACTCACATAACTGCTCTAAGGCAACATCTGGGACAGAACCAAGTTCTCCACAGACAAGGGCAGAACACAGAGAAGATGGGGTCAGAGCGCTGCAGGGCAGTGTCTAGGGGAGCTCACATACCACGTGGCCACAGGCCCCACAGAAATGAGTAGGTGAAGCTGTGAACATCTGATGTCTGTGCCAGAGTGGGAGGTGATCAGGCAGAGGGAGCAGAACAAGCCGGAAGGGAAGAGGGTGACATAGTAGGGATGCTATGGGGTAATGGGAGAGCTGAAGAGTGATGGTGGGGGGCTGTGGGATGATGGTGGGGGTTGTGGGGGTTGTGGGGGTGATGGGGTGATGGGGGCTGTGGGGTGATGGTGGGGGCTGTGGGGTGATGGTGGGGGCTGTGGGGTGATGGTGGGAGCTGTGGGGTGATGGGGGCTGTGGGGTGATAATGAGGAGGCAGCTAGTAACAAGTCTCCAAACAAAGTACCCTGGACACAGTGGAAACACGTTCCAGAGGTCAGAGTTCAGGGAAATTCAGGGTTGGGGTGGTTCAGCTTTCCTACTCTGAGTCCAGTGTAGCTGCTCCAGTCAGGCTGGCGCACGAAGGAGCAAACCGTAGGGCTATCAACTCACTGGCCATACGGCGGATTAAGGGCAAGGAGTGGAAGTTTCGACAATAGCAGAGGATCACATGTCCTGAATTGTTGGGGTCAGTTACCAAAGGGAAGAGTCGTTTCCTCTTCACATGGGGTTCCTGTCTCCAAAAGGGAAAGTGGCTTGCCGGTGCTGCGTTTGTTTCTCTACTGTGTCCCTCAAGCCCTCACAGACTCTTCTACCCCTCTCTACCAGAAGAGATGCAAAGCAGCAGGAGCAAGATGAAGCCAGCCTGGAGCCTGGCCCAGTCCAGCAACTGCAGGATGTGGGGAAGGGCATCTCAGGCTTCACCTGAGAAGTAGAACAGTAATTCCACACATCTCAAGCTGAGCCACCAGAACAAGGAAGTGGTGTGGCGTGAGAGGTGGTGGAGTAACTAGTTACAGGTAGGTCCTGAGCCTGTACGGCAGGGTTAGGCAGACCTCCCATTATGGATCAAATTAAGCTCCTCTGCTTGTTCTTATAAATAAAGATTTATTGGAACACAGGCATACTCCCTTTTTTATTATATGTATTTTTCTCTGTGTGTGTGTGGAAAGTGTATACATGTGCCATGGCGCATGTATGGAGAGTAGAGGACAGCTTGTAGGAGTTAGTTCTCTCCTTCCACTGCACGGGTCTCAAGGATCAAACTCAGGTCATCAGGTTTGGCGGAAAGCATTTTTACCTTCTGAGCCATCTCGTTGGCCCCTTTATGGTTTTTTTAAGGGACGCTTTTGTGCTACAGCAACAGAGGTCAGTACTTAACAGTATGGAGAATGTCTGGCCTGTGAAATCTAAACTATTATCTAGTTAACTTTTTACCAAATCGGTGTGCAGAACAGGCAAGCACAGAACAACCTTCAGAGCTGTCTTCCAGGGCAAGAAGAAACTCGGGCCAGTAGCTACCAGCTCTGAGGGCTGATCTGAGAGGCACTGACATCCACGCTGGAGACTGAGAACTTGCTGGGGACCAAAGCTCTCAGGACTTCATAGCATAGGGGGCATCGGAAGGGTGTCCACAGGCTGGGGCCTGACCTCAGAAGACTGCGAGAGCCTGGGAGACAGCTCCCATAAGACACCCCTCCAGTGCTACAGATGTGTGGATCAGGGTTCTGCCTGGCTCTGCTTATCAGTCTCATCAGCTCCCCAACGGCTTCAAGAGCAATGACTCCTTAGATGGCCTCAGGCTGCAGAGTCACCAACTCCAGCACCCCAGGAAGGGAAACTAAGTCAGAACTATACACTCTGCAAGTAGCCTCTGAGTGAAAAGAACAATGCCCACTGTGGAAGTGAGCAGAATGCTGTTCTGCCCTCTGCCCCTGGTCCCGCCCCCTAAAGAGGGCAGGTGAGGGGTCACTTTCCTGTTGGGTGGGGATGGGTTCCCATGCCTCAAGACACAGAGTGGCACTGACCTGCTGTGGTACCCACTGTTTGCTTGAAGTCATCTGTGTGGAGACAGGGTCTCAAACCAAACCAGGAGCCATCCCTGTCTAGTTCCCTTAAGTGAGCTTGCTTCAAATAGAAATGGAGGCAGCCACATAGAGAGGTTAGAAGAGCAAGGTGTGGGGTGGGGGTGGGGAGGTAGAGAGGTAGCTCAGCCAGTAAAGTTCTGGCTGCATAACTGCCAGGACCTGAGTTTCTAATCCTCAAAACTCAAGTGAAAAGCCAGGCACAGCAGCATGCACCTGCAATCCCAGAGGGGAGGCTGAGACAGGAGGATCTCTGTGGCTCAATGGCCAGCTAGTCTAGCTGAACTGGTGATCCAGGTGAGTGAGATGGCTTGTCTCATAAAATAAGATTGAAGGCTGTGGGGCTGCCCTGAGCTAAGAGGGGTTTGAAGCATGCTCTGAACCCCAGAATTCTCACCCTGAGAGAGGAAGTCTGCTCCCCTTTTTCTTACTCTAAGCTCCTCCAAGGCCGTCGTGCTTTATGACACGCAGCACCTGATAAGATCCTGCCTCTCCAAGGAATCTGGTCTGGTTGCTGCCTGTCTGACCACTGTGGCTGGAGGGCCTTGGGCTAAACTTCTCTCCCTAGATGACCTTATAAGGTCTCTTCCTTAGTTATACACACACACACACACACACACACACACACACACACACACACACACACCACGCAGGAGGGGAGAGAGAGAGAGAAAGACAGACAGATAGACAGGGATCATGCTGGGACCTTGACTGGCTCCTAACTCCTCACCCAAATCCTGAGATGTTTGCCCACACCACCCTGTGTCCAGCCCAGTGCTGGATGTGTTCAGAACTCATCAGCATCTCAAAATGCACAAAGCATCCCCAATACATGACTACTTAAAATCCACACCAAGGCCCTGAAACCCTACGGCACATTGCATTCGGCACAGTGGGGAGAGGAAGAAGGCAACAGAAATTCTCACCCCACACCCTCAACCCTCCAAGCTCCTGCCTCCTCTTGTCAACCCCAAGGGTCCGTGTTCTCTGTGCCCGCTGCCCCTTGCGCCACCTCTCTTCCTCCAGATGACTTGGAGCTGGACTTCCTTAGGCTGCTGCCTTCACAGGCATCCTCCCTCTTGGGCAGTTGGCCCTCAGCACACCCCCACAGGCACTGGCCAGTCCCCTGGGCTGGGCCTCCTATTTGCATAAGAGCAGAAGCTTTATGAAACCAGTGTCTTGCATCAGAGTAAAGAAATACATCCAGTGTGGGGTCTGAGCGTAAGAGGGCCTGTTTGAGGCGGTAGGGTCTCTACTTCATCTCTAATGGCCTCTGCTGAGGGAGTGGGGGGAGGATGCATATGCCTGGGGTAGGGTAGAACTGCTCAGCTGGCACTGAGAATGAGAGGATGGCTCTGGGAAAGAGTGTAACCAACACCTCCCCATTGCCATGCTTCAGCACTCCTCCACAGCCTCATCCTACCCCACCCCAGCTCCTAATGGATAGACAGTCTCCATGGACTCTTCCCCTCTCTTAACCCTGTACTCAGCCCACTGTACCCACTTGGTGCTTTTGCAGTTCTCCTAATCCTGGTCCCAGAGTCAGGCTAAAAGCCAACACCAGACAGAGGAGCAACCGTTAACTTCTCAGAAAGAGACGCTTGACTGAGCTGCCCCAAACCCAAGTCCCCGGTGGTCATCCTGTGGTAACTGCAGGTGCCCAGGGGCAGACAGACAGCAGGAAGTCCTACTCAAGACCCAAGAGTTAATAAATGCAAAGCCAGTCAGAAGCACCTGGCTATCCCTTTGCCCCCAGGTTCCCCTCTGCTCCGTACATGGCAGTCCCTACCAGCTGGGCATTCAAAGGAGAGGCATCTTTGTTCAGGCTTATAGCCTTCCTGCCCACAGCTCTATTAGCTGAGGTGTTCACTGTGGACTACAGGACTAAGACAAGGTCTGCCCTGTCCTTTGTTCTCCAATAACTAGAGCCACCTGTAACCCTGGAGCTCCAAGGGGTAAACTGACATCCCAAACCACAGTAGGGCTTTTCTAACCAGGCATCACCTACCTGGTTCCTGGAACTAGCAGCTCATCAAACTACCCAGGGAAGATTGGCACCTGCCTCTGCCTGCAGTCACACTGAGGCTCAGCCTAACCCAGACAAGGCTGGCAGAGGCAAAGGACCCCCCAGGTTCATACAGAAGCCAGATCAGAACAGCTGACATGCCAGAACAGAAAGCAGCAAGCTCTGCACCCCAAGTCTGGGCCAGCAGCCACATAGCAGGAACTTCAGAGGGCTTCTCTTGATTACCCAGGGCACAGGAGTGACAAGGGAAAAAATTGTCCGGCAGTCTGTCTCTCACAGAGTAGGGACAAGCCATGTTCTCCAGAATTCTGGGGCTGAGACATCCTCTACCCCCACCCCCTCACCCCTGCCACTCACCCCCGCATCGCACGTTGGGTTCCTCAGAGTCCTTGGCCAGCACGGGCCACAGCAGCAGAGCAGGCAGGACCAGCAAGGCCATGGGCAGCAGTGCAAGCTCCATGTCTTTCCAAAGATGCCTGCTGTGGCCACAGGTGCAAGAGCAGGGAAAGGGCACACAGAGGTCCCTGAGCAGCTTCAGCTTTAGGAGACCTGGCATCCTGTCCCACCCCTCCCACAGGCCTTGCGCCTGGCTAGCCCGCAGGTGCACTGCACCTGCCTCCGGTGTCCACCCACCTCCGTCTGTGTCTGAGCCACAGTGCTAGTGCTGGTCCCGCCTCTGTGCTGGATACCAGAACCCACTCACTGTCCTGCCCCCAGCAAGTACTGCACCTGGCCCCATTCCAGGTCTGCAGCTGCCTCCCCCAACCCAGTTAGTCATAACCCAGACTTGCCCCTTCCCTAGATCTTCACATCAACCCTGCAGCTGTTCCCATCCACATCTTGGCCTTCACTCAATGGCACATCATCCTTCAATCCCCAAACTTGTCTATCTGAGGTCCCAACCCGTCCATCCCAACCCTGAGCCCAGCCCCTCTTTACTGAGGTCTGGATTCCCAGCACAAAGCCAGGATGAAAATCCCCACCCTGCAGGTAAAGGTCAGGCCCCTTTGGGCTTCCAGCTGCTGTGGAAAACCGGGAGTCTCCCTGGAGCCCGAGACACTCCTGTAGTGGTTACTACAGCAGCAGGCCTTCCTGCTGGACTCCTGTCTGGGTGCTCATCCAGTTTTCTCTACCCCGTGTCCCCCAGCCCACTCTCCTTCCTCCCTTCCTCTGTCCCTTCCTCCCATCCTTCCTCCCTGCAGCCTCCATGAGCTTCCTCTCCTTTTTGTTGTGTCCCCTCACTCGATCTGCTTCTGACAGAGGCTGATAAACTAACACCTTGATAGAACCCTGCCTTAAAAAATCGTTCGGGCACATGGCTGGGGATGTAGTTTAGCTGATAGACTGCATGAAGTCCTGGGTTCAAGTCCTCAGCACTGTGTGAACTGGGCATGGTGGTGCACACCTGTAGCCCAGCACTCAGAAGGTGGAGGCAGCAAGATCCGAAGTTCAAGGTCATTCTCAGCTACACGGGAGACCCTGTCTCAAAACAACAACAACAACAACAAAACTAAAACAAAAAAAATAAAAATACCCAAGTAAATCTGCTTCAAAAACAGAGCAACAGCTGTGAATCAAGACCGCCATCTTCCACAGCCTCTCCCTGGCCCCTGAGGACCACTGTGTTTAGGACAGAGCTCACTGGGGACCTCCTTAGTGCCTCAGCCCACCCCTTCCCCCACTGCTCTCCTCCAGCAGGGAGATATGCTGTTGTGTTCACTGTGGTTTCCTTAGTCCCCCAGGCTCAAAGGTGTGAGTGTAGGCCAAGCTCCTTGCATCCTGTTTCCTGCGCTTTTGCTGTGTGCCTGACCAGAATCTTCTGCGGTTTTGGCCACTAATTCTCTCCCAACTCCAAGCAGAGTTGAAACTGTTGAGCTTTGTACACACAATTTTACTTTGTGTGGTGGCAGAACTTGATTTTGAATCACAGTGCCCGTCCGCCGGTCACTTTGCTGCCGCATCCTGCCAGTGAGGTATAAGCTGAAGGTATTGCATTAAATTAGGAAGAGGGAACTTATTGCTCTCTTGCTGAAGAGTAGATTTGACGGCTGGGACTCCTGAAGGCATCTTAGCCCTGAGACTCTTGAGAACAAGCACTTGGAGATCTTATCTCTAATGACCTCAGGGAGCGTCTGCTCCAGCCAGGGACTCAACTTTGGACTTTCCCTTAGAAACAAAAGAAAGAAAGAAAGAAAGAAAGAAAGAAAGAAAGAAAGAAAGAAAGAAAGAAAGAAAGAAAGAAAGAAAGAAAGGAAGAAAGAAAGGAAGAAAGGAAGAAAATTAATTTCTACTGGGCTTGAGCCATTGTCATTTCAGGTGTCACCAGCAGCTGAACGAATTCCTGTCTGGAAAGGCAGAGTGGTACTTATGTCCCCTTCTACAGGGTCCATAGCTGAAGTGACAACCCCGAGTTTCTACTGGGACCAGGCTTTCTCCAGCCTGGAAGCCACATGAAGAACAGCAGACAGGAGAGAGGGCTATGGAGCACCAATGGACATGACCCCCAATAGCACAAAGGCAGAGCCAATGGGCCCATAGCACGCTGACTGAGAGAGTGCTGGCCAAGCACCTTCCAGGGCCTGAACACCTTTAGTTGGGTGCTGCACACATCTCTGGATTTCTAACAAGAAGCCAATTTTCTTTTTACTTGCAGGGTCCACCATATATCTGGTCTCTTAGTTAGGGTTACTATTGCTATGATGAAATACCGTAACCAAAACCAAGTTGGGGAGGAAAGGGTTAATTTGGCTCCCACTTCCATACTGTGGTTCATCCTTGGAGGAAGTCAGGACTGGAACTCAAACAGAGCTGGAACCTGGAGGCAAGAGCTGATACAGAGGCCAGGGAGGGGTGCTGCTTACTGGCTTGCTTCCCCTGGTTTGCTCAGTCTTGTTTTCTTATAGAACCCATGACCACCAGCCTAGGATAACCCCACCCACAATGGCATGGGTCCTTCCACATCAATCACTAATTAAGAAAATGCTTTACAATCAGATCTTATTGAGGCATTTTTCTCAATTAAGGTTCCCTTCTTTCAGATAATTCTAGCATGTGTCAAGCTGACACTGGTCAATCCTGGAAAGTTGGGTTCCAGCCTCTGTAGCCACCCAGACTCTGGCAGGCCCAGTCCCTCCTCAGTGCCAGGCTTCCAAGACTGCATCCTCTGGATCTATACAGCAGCATGAGAATGAGGGTGGGAATGGTGCTGATGATGGTAATGCTGCTGGTGCTGATTACAATGTGCTGATGAAAGGGGTGATGGAGATGAGGATGGGGATGTTGAAGATGATGATGCAGCCTGGACTTTCCATGGTCCAGGCCCTGTTCTTCATATGCTACAAGACTTCTCAAAAGCCAGCCTTGTGTCCCAAGGAAGAAGGTGACATCTCCACAAAGGGATTAGTCAACAAGAGCATCGATGGAGATGTGCCTCAAGCCAGATGAACTCCAGATGAATTTAGAAACAATAGTAGCTGTAGTATTCCTATTGTGGTAGCTCAACAAGGGAACACGGAGGCATTTTCATAGGGGGAAGCCCTGCCAGATCTCAGCAGAGGGAACCACCGTCATGGTCAGCACTGTACTCGATCGACAGTAGAACCTTGAGCATCTGAGCTCAGGTGCATTTATTCTCAGAACTCCTCAGGTGTTCTACTGACAGCACATGCAGATCATTAGCAATCAAACATCTCCCACAGAAATCTAACACTTGCAAATAATACAAAATGCCCTAGACCTAGGGATAGCCCCTCACCCAACATAAAACAATATAACCTTGAATATGTCTCTCCAGGGCTGGGGAGGTGGTTCAGTGTGTCAAGGTGCTTGCTGCCAAGCCTGATGACATGAATTTGATCCCCCAGACCCACATGTTATCTTCTGATCTCCATAGGCACACCACAAAGGCATACGTATATAAAAATGTATGTCTCCAAACTCATAAGGCTCAAAAGGGAATCAGTAATTAGCGACCTGCCCATAGACAGTCTTCAGTCCTAACACATACACTGTTCTGGCAGAGATTAGGAATGGTAGTGGTTGTACAAGACACTTTTCCAATTCTGTCTAACACTGTTGGGTTAGACAACACAATGTAAAAGTGCTCTTTTAAAAATGAGATACACTAAAAATAAAATAAAACCAATAACCAACAATTGGATTAAAAAATCAGCAACATTACAAATTGGAGAATGGGGCTGAAGAGGACCATTTTTGTTCCCAGTATCCACCTGGCACCTGACCACTGCCTGAAGCTCCAGTTCCAGGGGATTGGATGCTGTGGTGGTTTGAATAAGAATGGTCCCCATACGCTCACATATTTTGAATGCTTAGTCAGGGAGTGGCAGTATTTGAAAAGATTAGAAGGATTAAAGAGGTGTGGTTTTGTTGGAGGAAATGTGTCACTGGGGGGTGGGCTTTGAGGTTTCCAAAGCCCATTCCAAGCCCAGAGTCCATCTCTCTCTCTCTCTTTCTCTCTCTCTCTTTCTCTCTCCCTCTCTCTCTCCTCCCTCTCTCTCTCTCTCCTCCCTCTCTCTCTCTTCTCTGTCTGCAGATCAGGATTCGGCTCTCAGCTGCTCTCCAGCACCATGTCTGCCTGCATACTGCTATGTTCCCACCATAATACTGGAGTAACATCGGAAACCGTAAGCAAGCCCCCAACCAAACGCTTTCTTTTGTGAGAATTACCTTGGTTATAGAATCTCTTCACAGCAATAGAATAGTAACTAAGACCACCCTCTTTTGGCCTCTGCAGGCACCAGGCACATACACGGTGTACATATATACAGGCAGGTAAAACACTCATACGCATAAAATTAGAAAAAAAATTTTTTTAAAGAGAAACTGGAAATAAAACATGGAGAATACAGTAAGACGGCAGGCTGTGAGTGAGCACAGTGTGGCAACTCTCTGGGTGTGTAGCCAGTGTTGGCTCCTAAATGGGCAGTACCCAAAAGACGATTTGCAATACAAATGCATTTACTGGACCACCCACTGGTTTCAATTGTGTGGCCCGCGCACTCTAGCAGGTGCAGCCGTTTCTGAGTGGCTAACTCATCGCAGGCTGCGCCAGCCAAACACAGAACAGTTTACCTCAGCAGCAAACAGGTGACATTGCTGTGCAACAAACAACTGTGTGAGGAGAAGAGGGCGTTTGTGTACCGCTAGAGACAGTCGCACACATGGGTACACACACAGGAGCTGGGGATGGAACCTTGTGTAGGCTAAGTCAAATGCTCCTGAAATATTTCTAGTAAGTGACTCTAGGGTCTAGGATGTAGATCAGTGGCAAAGAACTTGCTTAGTATTGGAGAAGCTCAGAGCACCCTCCCTAGCACTGTATAAAATCAATCATAGTAGCATGCCTTGTGATTCCAGCTCTTGGGAGGTGGTGACAGGATGATCCTAAGTTCAAGGCCATCCTCAGTTACATGGCAAGTTTGAGGCCAATTTGAGCTATGTAAGACTGTTTAAAAAAGAAAAAAAGGGGCCAGAGAGATGGCTTGGTGGTTAGGAGAGTATGCTCTGCTCTTTCAGAGGACCTGAGTTTGGTTCCCAGCACCCAAGTCATCTCTAGCTACAGAGGATCCAAGGGCTTCTTCTGGTTCACAGGCACTACACTCTTGGGCAATGCACATCACGCCATACAGACACATGTGTATACTGATAAGTAAAATTAAAAATAAATGTTTTTGTTAGAAAACTTGAAAACAGCATTATGTAGAACAGTGTGCCACACTGTGGAAGAAGTAAACTTCCCCCGAAGGGTGTGGGGGTATCCCACAGCCTCCTCTGTGTTCGAATGGGTTAGGGGTACCTGCCTATTGACAAACTTTGCCTTGGTCCCTGGTCCTAGGTGTGAACTCTCAAGTGACAGGGCCAACTTCCTTACTGGAGGTAGCTGACACCAGTGTCCTAAGCCAAAGTCCAGTCCTGGCAGCAGGGGCTTCAGGCAGGCTGTCATCCTGCCCTTGACCCTACAGACTGAATCTTGGGGCCCTTCCCTTAGCCAGTCACAATCCTGCCTGTGAAACAGGGCACAGGCCACTTCTGGACAGTAAGGTGTCATGAGGTTTCAGGTCACCAACCACACTGACAAGTCCTGAAGGGACATGGCTTGACTCTCACAAACCTCACCCTGGGTGTCTCTTTCAAGAGGCTGGACCTGATTTGTGTCCTTCATCATAAAGATGTAAACGGAAGTATATTCTCCTGCCTCTGTGAGTTATCTAGTGAATTATCAAAGCCGAGAGGCCCTGGGAACCCCTAGATTAGTGGACGGTTGATCAGGAGTATGGTGGTTCAGGTACCACACAGAGCTGGCATTCAGCATCCTGACAGTCTTGTTGAACCCTTCCTTTAAACTGTTGGTGCTCAGCATAAAGGTGGGATCATCCTACACTGGCTGGTTTCAAAATCGGAACCAGTAAAGGAAGAGGGATATTTCTGTGGCTGCTGTATAATTTTTTTTTTTTTTTTTTTTAGTATGATGCCTATTTACAGACACACAAGATGAAGCTGGAAAGCGGTATTTTTCTCTTTGAGAGAAGGGAATCCAGCCATTGCCATTTTCTTTTTCTGTGTATTTGTTTGATTTTACCAGCCAGCCTTGAGCCAAAGACCTCCGACCTTGAAGTCAGGTGCACCCCAGTGTCTCCTGGCAGTGCAGGCCTCCTGCTCAGGTGGATAAAGTTCTTTCTTTCCCCTTACAAAGGCACAGAGGACTGTGCCTTGGGCATTTTTGATTTAGGAGGCAGTGTGGGCAGGAGGAAGGAGCTGGGAAATGTCTTCCCGACCTGCTGTGGAGCTCCTTACTATCCCTCCAGCTTACTGGGTTTTTTTCTTCTCCTGCATCTTCATTTCTCTCCTGGGCTTTTTTGCTGCACAAAACAGGAAAAGAGTAGAAAAAGCACTTGTCAGGTTGATCTGTCTGGTGGGCATAGGAAATCAGAGTCTTTTAAAGCCAGAAAGGGCTCAAGAGGCCCCTGTGGGAGCATGCAGGGGAAAGCAGCTCAGGGCAATCTGTGGAGAAGGCAGGAGGGTCTGAGTCACACTTCAGGATCACCCTGCTCTGCAGTTAAACACGAGTCCTACACAGTCCCTTGCTGCACTGGGAGTTAGAGTTAACCTTTCCTACACAGGGAGTGTGAGTTTGTGTCATGAACTGTCACCCATTTGATGTGGACCTTGAGTCTGGGAGCTGTGCCCTGAGATAGCCATTTTCCTCCCTCTCTGTCCTACCCGACACCACGTTAAGTTTTTCCTGGGGCCATGCCCCGTTTCAGCACAGCAAGGGCAGACCTGCCCAGCCTCCATGGGGCCTTGGCTCCAAAAGGAATGCTTCTGTGTTTGTGCCACCTGGGACAGTGTGATGCAATGCCCTGGGCTGAGGAAAGCCAAGGCCCTTGAGATCTAGGGAAGGCACACTGGGGCACAACACAAAGCGGTCCTCTCTCTGGTGTCACCAAAGGCCTCCATCTGGGCATCAGGATGCACCACTTAGACCAGGGACACTCTGGGGTTTAAACAGCCACTACTCTGCATTTCAGCCAGTAGTGGCTGAGCATCTACATTTGGAGCCAGGCAGGGCCCTGAACTCTGAGATACGCACTGGCCTGTTCTCTGATCATCTTTGTCATCAAGTTTGGCCACCAACCAGGCTTCTTGGAGCTTGTCTCCAATCTCTACTACACACAGTACCTCTCAAGGCAGTGAGGATTAGGGCTGTAACCAGCGAGTGGCCCCAGGGTGGGTTTGCTGCTCTGCGGGCAGCTGCCTCAGCAAGCATAGGTGCTTCCCATTGGAGTATATTGTGACTTGAACGTGAACTGTCCCCTATAGGTGCGTGTGTTTGAGCAGGTTATGTAATTTTTGGAAAGCGGAGCAATGCTAGAGGAAGTGGTGGGGCTTGAGGCTTTATAACCTGGCTCTACTTCCTGTTTGCTCTCTGCTTCCAGAGTGTAGATGCAATATGGCTAGCCAGCCTCCTGTTCCTCCCACACCTCCCCCCACCATGATGTTCTCTATCCCTGTGGAACTGTGAGCCAAAATACATCTCCTCTCCTCTAAGCTGCTTTTGTCAGGGTGTTTTTAACCACTGGAAACAGGAGAGTAACTAAGACAGGGTGTCAATCTGCAGAGTGGCTTGCCCTCTGGACTCAGTTTCCCAACCTGTAAAATAGATAGTGGCAGTTAGGGTTAGGTGTCAACATATCAACAGCTGGTGAACCATTCTTTGTGTCTCTGGAAAAGGTCAGCTTCCTCACCGCTGACTGAGGAAGAGCCTGTGCTCCCAATGCTGCTGAGCACCATCCTGCCAGCAGGGCTGAATGTGGCAACATGGCTGAGGAGAGTTCACTTCCTCTCTAAGTATCCCAGAGCTGGGACACCCTATTCTCCTGACCTTCAGTGTCAGAACCTCAGGCTCTCTGACCCCTGTGTGCCGGCACTAGTGCCAGCGTTCCTGGGCCTCAGTGTTTCAGCATCTGTCTGAGAGGCACACCTTAGCCTCCCCGGCTCTCTAGCCCACACACAGAGGCTGAGGGCCTCAGCTGTCAGTCAAAGAGCCAGTTCTCTAACATCCCCCAGCACCTGCCCATATCTGTATCTACATCCACATCTGCATCAAAGTTTATACGCAAATCTACAGGATGTGCACCCCTGTATCTACGTCTACTTCTACTTTTACAAATACGTTCACGTTCATGTCTACTTCTACACCTGTTATCTGTGTTTGTGTTTACGTCTATCTCTGTGTCTGCATCTACAGTCACGTACCTATCTCCATCTACAGCCCTGTCCATATCTGTCTACACCTACATCTGTCTGGGTCACCGTTCCATTGCCGTGAGGAGATGTCATGATCAAGGCAGCTCTTGTGGAAGAAAGCATTTGGTTGGGGGCTCGCTTACAGTGTCAGAGGTCAGTTCACCATCACCGCCGCAGGGAATGTGGTGACATGCAGGCAGGCACTGGAGCAGTAGCTGAGAGCTACAACGTGATCCATAGGCAGAGGGAGAGAGAGAGTAAGAGAGGGAGAGACAGACAGACAGACTCTGGGCTTGGCATGGGCTTTTGAAACCCGCAGTGACACATTTCCCCCAACAAGGCATGCCTCGTAATTATTTTAATTCTTTCAAATGCTGCCACTCCCTGGTGACTAAGCACTCAAATACATGGGCCTACGGGGGTCATTCTTTTTCAAATCACCACGACATCACAGCCGTGCCCATGTCTACATCCACAGACACGTCCATATCTACATCTATAGTTCCATCTATACACTCTGTATCTGGCAGCAGTATCTACATCTATAGCACCTGTCTCTTATTGGTTTGTTTTCTGGAGATCTCAGCACACACAGGAATAAAGACATTCCCCGTCTCTGTGCCGTGGAAAGGATTGAGTTATGGCCGCATGCAGTATCATTGATACAGCCTTCTGCGCAAAGAGCATTTATGGTTATTCCTGTTATAATAACAAAGACAATGTATTCGGTGGACACTGAGATGGCCTGGGCAGCAGAATCAGTGAAGCCCCAGGGACCCACCCAGGGACTTCTGGTCCTGTGTTTCACTCAGTGGTGACAGTGAGCTGAGGAAAGGGCCGAAAGGCCATCTGAAGAGGAAGAAGACTAAGGACCAGTGCATGACAGAATACAGGATGCTGCTTCTGGGTTGGATTTCTTGTTCATAGCATCAAATCAAATGCTCTGCTTGTTCTCAGACTCCATGCAGTGCACTTTGTTTAACTGCAGATATGGACACTGACATATTTTTCCTCCATGCATTTTCCTTTCTGAATCCTAGATGGGTGTCAACCTTCATGCACCTCTAAGGAGTGGGGGGTGGGGGTGAGGGTGGTGATGCAGCCTGAGGGGCCAGCCTGTCCCTTGTTCTATGAGAGGCAGGCCAGGAAACTGGAGCAGATCATATAGTGAGATTGGGATGCTGTGGAACTGTGAGTCTTTGGAGTAGAGAGAAGATACTGAATGACCGAGTCCCACAGTTGTAAGGTTCTGCTGCTTATTTATGTTACAAAGGGCTGGGATGCCAGAGTCTCATAGAGATGGTGTCTGCCTCTGTCTAGAATTGGGACAGCCTAATGGCATGTGTCAAATCAGACAATCCTCAGAGTCTCATTGTGTGTGTATACAGTCACTGTCTCTCTACACTTTAAAGGAGACCCAGCCATGTTGGGATCACATTCAGAGCAATATATCTGTTCCATACACAGAGTCAAAGGCAAGAGGACATTTGGCACCAGACCTGGCAGAACCAGCTCTTAAATGGCATGAGCAGGCTGAGCCACCGCCCCTCCTCACATCTGATTTTTATGGGAGATAGGAAATGGTGCTTATTATCTGTGGGATGAGGGAAAGCTATGTAGGGTCCTGTATACAAAACAGCTTCACAAAGTAAAAAACCGGTCCCAGACACAAGCCAGGCACTCCTCCACGTGTGAGTTAGGGGTGAGGCAGCGTGTCATGGTCCCTTACCTAGGGGACCAATCTCATCATGTTGTCCACACAGTCACATGGAATGACTAAATGGCATTTGCCTTTCACTTGACTGAGGTTGCTCACCTGATCCAACTAGGAAAAACACGCCAGAGAAAGCATGTCTGGAAGCAGGCTCAAGCCATAAACATCTGGTCTGATAATCATGGAGCTGAAAGTACCCAGGAATCAGTGAGGTCACAGGTCCAGACACAGGAGGAGGCTGCTTCCTCTTAGTGACAGTCTCACTCTGAGGAGGGACTCAGAAAGGGAAGTTCTTCCCACACTTGATCGCCTTGACAGCCTGACTGCGGGATAAAGCCTTTAAGCAGAGGGGGGCTTGCAACCTTTTGACATTTTAAAATGATGTTATCTACAGAGCTCATACTCTAAATCTGCACAATCGAGTTACTCACACATATGCACATTTACATGTACAAACGCACATATATAAGCACATCCACACATATATAGACACCCACATCTATACACACATACACGTATATACAAACACACACAAAATCACAAAATATCTCACAGTGTGTGTGTGTGTGTGTGTGTGTGTGTGTGTGTGTGTTAGGTATCTTAGGAGTAAAGGTGCTCATTGTCAATCCTGACAGCCTAAGTTCCATCCCCAGGACCCACATAGTAGAAATATAAAACCAACCTCCAAGAACAAGCACATACCATCTCATACACACACATGATAAATAAACAAATAAAAAACAATTTAAATTTCAGTGTTTTAAGTAAGTTGGGCTGAATGCATAGCTGTGATTGACCGCATGAGGCCAAAGCCTAGAGGCTGTCTGCCGTTTAGAACAAGTATCCTGGGTTGGTACCATGCGTCTCATGACCTGGCCCATCTTCCAGCAGACCTCTCTGAAGCCTCTTGTAAATGCTAGGCACAGAGATGCTACATGCAAAGCATAGCTCAAGGCCAACCACTTGACAACCTGGAGGTCGGGTCTGAGTCACCTGCACAGCCCAATGTGCCTGGAAGTGTGTGCAGTGTTTCTAGAAGAGGCAAGCAGGAGGATAGGGTTTCTGGGTGCTTCTGCCTTTTCACACAGACCAGCAGCCAGAGTAGGGGCTGCTGAGCTCACATGTGGGTACCTAGGTACTGGCACAGTTTGTCCAACTGACCCGCATTCCTAGAAACCATTGCAGGGTAGGTGGGTAGAATCTACAAGCCTCTGAGATCCTGAGGACAAAGCAACCTCTAAACTCAGTGGCCCTTCCCTGGTAAAATGGTCAGATCCCCTTTGAAATAGATAACGGTATTAACATAGCAATTCACATTAAAGGATCCGTGGCCAGGTGGTATGATACCCTCCAGGCAAAAAAGAATGAATAAGAGAAAAAGCCAATAACCTTGGCCCTCTGGGTGGGGAACAGCCTCGTTTAGCAGGAGATGCATTTTTCTTTCCTTGAATTGTTTTGTCTCTTTTACTTAGAGCCCAAACCTCCTGGGCAGAGTCACATGACCCTCCTGCCCTAAGCCTAACTAACAATAATCATTTGTACAAATGTGAAGGTCTAAATAGACTCCAAGCACAGAGAAGGTGGATGAGAAGTGACTTCCTATTCCTGAAAATCCTCAAGCAAAATGGGTGCAACCAGAAAAACAACAAGTGCACCCTCAGAGCCCCTAGACCTGCCCACTTTTGGCAGGGCCCAGAAAGCAGCAGAGCCCTGGGTATTAGTTTGACTGAGAAGCTGAGGAGGGAGGTGCCCCCAGCCCCCATCACTAGCTAGAGAGAAGTCTCACATTCCCCTCCTCCTCTCCTGTTCACCTCATTCCCTTTGGTGTATGGCCAAGCTGGGAAGAGATGTCTCAGAAGTGGAATCCTGCAGTAGGATGGGGAAGGGTGTAGAGACAAAAAGGCCCCAAATAAAAACAAACACTTCACATTTGGAAAGTCAGACCCTGACTGCTTGGAGCCCTGACCAGAGACTTGTGAAGTCTGACGGAAACATTTAGAGCCCCTCTCATAATGACCCCAGATAGCTAAGGCTCCAGAGAGAAAATGGCATTTAAGAAGCCAGGGAGAAGTCAGCCTGTCCCTCAGATACAGATCCATGAGGTGAGACTGACCTCCCAGTCAACTGCTGTACAAGGTTGCTCTCCCTTCTCAGGGAGCTGGAGGGTGAAGTCACGGTGGACTAAATAAACTTTCTGTTTTTGTCTTTTTTGGAAAATTCATTTACAGCTAGTGTGTTGCCAGCTCATCACCATTACATGACAGACAGGAGCCTGTCTAGACTTTGTAGGAGAAGAAGCAGGATTGGGGTGGATCACACAGCTGTAGGAAACAGCTGAGGGAGCATGAAGACTTCAGCTGTGCAGATCTGGGGATGGGGCATGGCGTCCGCAACTGCAGCCTGTGATAAACCAGGGATCAAGAGCTGTGGAGACTGGGTACAGAGTAACCCCAACTCCAAGCACCTCTCTGCTCCCACGATCCATCAGGGACAGGATGCATCAGTCCCAGCAGAAAACAACCACCTGTGCAAACTAAGTAATTCTAGGAAGTTTAATACAGGCACTACTCATGAAGATCTGGGCAGACTCTGGGCCACCAGGGCTGGGAGTTGGTAGCAGTCCTGGGTCCCAACTAACAGTGCACCTGGAGAGCACAGCTGTCAGGTTGAACTTAAATCAGATGACCTTAGTGGAGCGACAGAGGGGCATAATATCAATCCCATGTCTCCCGGCCCTCAGGATCTCCAAGAGCCTTCAGGCCAAACCTAACTAGTGTTGGGAGGCACTGGAGCCTGGGGAAAGAGCCCAGTAACTCCACCTCCAGACACAGAGAAGAACAAGTATCACACAAGACAGACTCTGGCTACCCTGCTAGGTCACCTCCCCTGAATGCCACCATGGAGTACCTTAAACACACCCTGTGTCCTTGCAAAGCCATGGCTTCATTCTGAAAGGCTGGCCTCTCTTCCCAATTGTTCCTGGCTGTGGAGACTGAAGTTAAGTCCTTTCCCTCTGGGAAGCCTTCTTGGAGTACTCTCCTGCTCTGCATGGACAGTCTGCTGCATGATTGCCCCGGGGCAGCACTGTGGTGCTTGATTGGAGCTGTGAGTGCGCGGTGCAGTACCTGCTCAGCAGAGGTCCTGGGTGGGTCTTTTCACACATTCCTAGCAGCATTCCTGAGCACAAAGTCCAGTGTGGTATATGTCAGGCACCTGAGGGTGATGGCTCTTAAGCAAACCGGCTCTAAGGTGGGAAGATGGCTTCTAGCCCTCTTTGCACGAAAGCCACAGGAAGCAAAACTTAGCAAAATACGCTCCTTGTTTGGTGGAATGTGATCTTGCTTCAGCACCGGGGTGACTTGCCACAGACTCCAGGCTCCTGTATCACAGTATTTGTGACCTTGGGACCTGCAATTCTGACAAAACAAATTAACTGCTAAGCATCTCTAACTACCGTTGGGCTTCCTCCAGCAGAGGGGCAATGATCAGATGAGACCTCAATTCCAAGCTCGGTTGTAATCGGAGGTCGGAGCCATCTGGGCCTTGCTGCCCGAGGCGCTGCAAGGCTATGCTTAACCAGCTCAAGCCAGGGAAATAATGTTTGTGTGGATTGTAAACAATATTGCATTTGCATTTTGCATGTTTTTCTGAGTTTCCTCTGAAAAAGATTGATGATGTGTGTCATCCTGCCCCAAGCATATTCTGTGTGCCATCAGAGGTGCATGAGTGGGGACCACACTCCCATCCGACAGTACAGTGGATACTACTCTCTGGGCTCTAGCTGCAGCCAGGCCAGGCCACATGGAGGCTAGTCTGCTCTAAAGGAATGTCTTTCTGGGCTATGTGTTGGTGTTGACTACAGGTGTTCCCACATACATAAGGGTTCATACTTCAGAGCTCTTGATGACAGTATGTCTCCTTTGTATGTTTATCAAACTCATACAGCTTAGGCAGTTTTGAAGGTCAAGGGGCACTGCCAGACACCACTGGAGAGAGCATCTTGGATCCCACCTCCAGTTCTGGTGCTTGCTCTCAGAGGCAATAGAAAACTTTCCAAATGGGTTCCTTCATTATTGAGCTCACCTTTCTAGATATACAGATGCATACTGCTATTCTGTGGCACTTTGAGGTCAGGCGTCCTCTCTGACTTCATTTAGGTTAAGATTAGTGTAGTAGCGGCCCGACCACATACACAGCTCAGCACACGCAATGCATGCCCTTCCTCCCCAAGGTAGTCTGCTGGTGTTTTAGTTTGTGATTAGCATCCACCTGATAATGGTGGAGCCTCGTGTGCCCCTCTTGTCTGCATATTCGGACATCCTGAAGTTAATGGAGGGCTTGGCTTGCCATGTGTTCAGTTTTCTATACCTGTCTGGAATTCACATATGGCTTCTCCGCAATGATGTATACAGGTCCAGCCAACACCTATGACCATGGTCCTCTCAACACTCATCCTGGGCTAAGAACTACCTCAGAGCTGGACTATGTGAGGGTATGTCCTGTATTGGCCTCCCAGCCTGCACAGAGCCCCAGTTCTCCTGCATTGGTGATAGGATCCTCAGCTCTGTTGCAGACTATACCTGTGGTGTCCTCTCCTCACTCTCTGCCCCCATTCCCAGAGGACGAAGCAGATCCTGATGGAATACTATGTTTTCCTCCCTCCCGTGGGCCCTCTCAGACCTCCCCCCTCCAAGTCCACCCCCATTCCTAAGTGTCAGCTCCCAATGTCTAGGAACAGATTTTGCCCAGATCCCACTGTAGCCATGCCTATCAGGATCCCAGAAGAATTTCCTACCAGGCAACACACAGCTACCACCCTCTCCTAAGAACTAGAGAAGGCAACAGAAAACAAGGAACAAAGCACCCATCCAGCAAAGACAAGACCAGATACCAGCACCTAGAAATGGTCTTAAACTCATCGTCACAGGAACATTGTTAGTGTTGGCACTAAGATCAACAATTAATAAATGTTAGGACCTCACAGGTCCTAATAAAACTGAAAAGAAGCTTCTGCACAGCGAAAGAAACCGTAATTCAGACAAAGTGGCAGCCTATAGAATGGGGAAAAATTTTAGTAACTACACATCGGATAGAAAGCTAATAGCTAAAATATATAAAGAACAGAAGAAATTAGATATCAGGAAAACCACTAACTCATTTGAAAATAGGTTACAGACCTAGGCAGAGAATTCTGAACAGAGGAAACTCAGTGGCTGACAAACACTTAAATGTCCCACATCCATAGTCACCAGGGAAATGCAAGTCTAAACTACTCTGAGATTCCATCTTACACCCATCAGAATGGCTAAGATCAATAAAACAAGTGACAGCTCGTGCTGGCGAGGATGAGGAGTAAGAGGACCACTCATCCATTGCTGGTGCGAGTGCAAACTCACACAGCCACTGTGGAAATCAGTGTGGCGGTTCCTCGGGAAGATGGGAATCCATCTGCCTCAAGCTCCAGCTATGCCACTCTTCGGCATATACCCACAGGACGCTTCATCCTACCACAGAGACACTTGCTCAACCATGTTCATTGCTGCTCTCTTGTAATAGCCAGACATTAGAAACAGCCTAGATGTCCCTCAGCAGAAGAATGGGTAAAGAAAATGCGGCATATTTACACAATGGAATACTACTCAGCTATTAAAAAAATGAAACTCACAGGAAAATGAATGGAAATAAAGAAAAGCCTGAGTGAGGTAACCCAGACCCAGAAAGACAAATATAGTATGTATGTGCTTATATGTGGATATTAGCTGTTAAGTCAACGAATGATAGTCAAGCTGCAATGTATAGAACCACAGAGCTTAAGTAGAGAGTAAGGGACTGGGGGGAGGGGCAGAAAGATCTCCCTAGGCAAGGGAAATAGAATACTTATGAATAGATGGTGGTGGGGATGGGGGAAGACTTGCATGAGAAGATCAAATGAAGAGGGAGAGGGGAGAAGGGATTGTGAGAGGGAATACAGGAAGAGAAACGGCTAAAATTTAGGGATATTTGAGGGGTAATATGGAAACCTAATATAGTACAAACTTCCTAAAATATATAAAGGCAATCCTAATGAAGTCTGCAAATAATGAGGGAGACTGAGTCCCAACTGACCATTTCTTGTTATCAAATGAAGCTTCCAGTACCTGTATTGTATTGTATTAATTGAGTTGTTGACCAAAGAGGCCCCCATGGGAATCCCCAAAGAACCCAAGATATTGCTGAGACAATAGGCTGCTCTCCACAAACAAGACCCAATTGCTGAAGACAACCCCTACACAACCCATTGAACATAGAGATGTCAAGCTGGTGCCTTTCTCGAGCCTTCACCCCTATGTTTTAGCATATTTGGTAAAGAAAGGTACTGGACATGCTACTGAAAGGGAAGCATAACATCGAGCCAATCACAAACATTTTGATCTACATCAGCATCCTACCTTCAAGATATGCTGAGGCAATGGGGGCACAAAGCTTGTAGGAGTAACCAACCAATTTCTGATTTGACTTAAGGCCCATTCCACAAGAAGGAACCCAGACATTTCTCAAGTGACCAAGAGTCTAGATAGCCCAGGGACACAGGATAAAACCAAATACTACTGTTGTGAGAAATGTAATGACATTTTCCTAATGACATTTCCTAATGACATTCTGCTATATTCCCAAGTAAGTGCCTTGCTCAGCCATCATCAGAGAAGCTTCTTTCTGAAGCGGATGAGAACAAATACAGAGACCCACAGTTATACGTTATGCAAAGAGTGGGAGACCTTGGAATACTCAGCCCTAAATGGGATCTCTCCATCAAATCTCCCCCTCTGGGGCTCAGGGAACCCCACGGAAGAAGAGGTGTTGTGTCCTTTGCCTAAGTATTGTGGCTTGCAGTTTAGTATTTTTATGGGATTCCTGAGTGTGTGAGCAAGTAGGTCTCTGTTTCTTGGGTCTTTTCTTGGGCTCGTTTCCCTCTATTTGCTTATTTTGTCCAAGGCTAATGTGTTAGTTTTTTATTTTAATTTATTATATATTATTATTCCAAAGAAGCCTGTTTGCTATCTAATGAAAGACAGAAAGGGGGTGGGGTCCAGATGGGAGGGGATGTGGGGAGAAGTGGGAAGAAGAATAGAGGGAAAGGAAACCCTAATCAGGATATATTATTATGTGAGAAAAAAAATGTTTTAAATAAAGTGAAAAATGTAAAACAAAACAAGCAAACAAACAAAATGAAGGGTCAACCTTTCTTTCCATCTTCCAGCGGGGAAGTTGCCTGGTTCCCAGGGGAAGCTCTGACAGCCACAGTGTTTTGTGACACAGCTGGGTGTCTCTTTCAAACAGCCTGTTGATGAGTGTTTTCTCCGTCACCCATGCAATGGCAAGAGAAAGCCTTCTTGATTCTGTTACATCAATCTTACAGTAAAATTTTGCTAGGTTTAAAATGTATTCTACTGAATTTTTAAGATATTTATTTATTTCGTATGCCTATCTGTATATTGTGGGGGGCATATTCATGCCATGGCATGTGTGTGAAGGTCAGAAGACGATTTATAGGAATCAGTTCTCTCCTTCCACAGTGTGGGTTCCAGGTTTAAATTCAGGTTGTCAGGCTTGACCCTCATTGAACCATCCCGTCGGCTCCCAAGAAAAGGTTTTAGAGAAATATTGTTTGAAATCCTGAAGTTAAACTCCTCCTGAAAAGCAATTGCTGAGAAGCAGAAGCCAGGGCACCCTAGCCTGAAGGCTACGGCATGGCTGCTCTTTATCTTAGCATGAAAAGAGCAGCTGAAACATGTTTGCAAAATGCTCTGTAATGGTCCTCGGGCAGCGCTGGAGTTTTATAGTCCACAGAAGCCCAGCATCTCTGTATCCACCCCAGGAGGACAGCCGGGGAAGGGAAGCAGCAAGCTCTTTTAAAATGGCCATTCATTTCGTATCAGGAGCTAGGCAGATTCCTTATCCTTCAAAGGGCCAAACAAATCATGGGGCATGCCCTCCTAACCCCAGCTAACCCCCAGCAGGAAGTCTCCTTAAGGCAAACTAAATCCCTGGTGTCAGATTAGAATGAACACCTGGCTCAGCTAAAAAAGGAAACCATCCGGCGAGATGACTCAGCCAAGTAGAAGAACCTGCCTCCAAGCCTGACTATCTGACTTAAATCCCCGGAATCTACGTGGTGGGAAAAGAAAACCACTTTTAGAGTTGTCCGTTGACTTCTGAGGCACTAGCACCCACACACATGTATGTGCACATGCATGCACACACACACACTCACTAATAGATATAAACGTGGAAACGAAGGTGCTGGGTGAGAGAGGGGGTACTGAAAGCAGACTGTCCAGCTCCGAGGGTACCGTTTGCGGCTTCCCCCTTTATTTGCTTCAACGTTTATGGCCCCAGAACTCACACATTGACATCCCTTCCTTCAAGAGTTGCTATGAGGAGCCGAGGTGTTGAGGGGGTGGTTAGTCATGATGAAAGGGACTTCAGAGAGCTGACTCTTCCCGGCCATCGTGTGAGGACATGACTAGAAGCAGCATCTGTGAAGCAGAAGGCATCTCTTGCCAGACCCCACCATACTGATCTCTGGCTTCCAGCCTCCAGAATCCTGAGCAGCAAGACGCTCATGTTCACAAGGCACCAATCTGGTGCCTTCTCACAGCAGCAGCAAAGGCCGTCCTTGCTGCTTCCCTCTCCCCTTTCTGTGGTCCGGAGGCAGAACAGAAAGGCAGGAAAACCTATGGAGACTTAGGAGGGGAAGGAGTCCTTCACCGAGATCCACTGAATCCTCCAGTTCAATGAGAATTCCAAAACAGTCTAACAAAAGACTTTACTCCCTTCCTTCAGAAAACCTGTGCTCTCCAGCCCTCACCGCAGGACTCCTCTGGCCCCTCCAAGGTAAGGACATGCACTAAACCTCTACTCTGCTAGTGGCTCCTGGTTTCACCATTTCCATCCAAGGCACTTCTGGAGGGAGCCCCGTGTGAGCCCATTTATCAAGAAGAGAAAAAGGGAAACAGCTTCTTCACAACAGTTTGAGATGTAACAGAGGGCCACCGAGATGGTACATGTCTACTGCTAAGTCAACTGAGACCCTCCTCTGAGGATCCCTACCCAGTGTCAGGGACCTCTTACTTCCTGTGACTCTCCCTTGAGAAGTTCATACCCATATTTGGATATGTCTTATTCTTTCTTTTAACTTCTGTGCTTAAAATCTCTTCTAAAGAAGTCTTTTACTAAACGGATGCACAGAGACTCCCACACCCATGTCCTCGGTGTGCTTAGCACCTTCCTGCTTTTAATAAAAACTCCAACTCTGCTGTTCACACTGGCTGGTCTTAAAATTCTTTTCTGGTCATAGTTAAGAATCCTGGGTTTGCCCTAGTCACTGTTCCTAAACTACTGGGGCTGCTAGTGGTGACAGCATGGGGCTGTGCCTCTGTCCCCTCGCTGCTGACAATACTGCTGTTCCATGGCTACTCAAAGTCTGGGTGGTGTTCCTACATTGTTGGGAGGCTGGGGACCCCTGGAGCCCTGGGCTTGGGTCCTCAGAGGAGGGAAAGGTAACAATTGGTTCTAGAAATAAGCTGCACATTAAAAGAGTGGCTACTAGTTGGGTCTGATGGTACACGCTGTCATTCTAGGCCTTGGGTGGCTGGAGAAGGAGGACGGCAAGTTCAAGTTCAAGTTCAAGTTCAGCCCGGGCAACATTGTGAGACCCTGTTTTGAAACAGAACAAAAATCATTGATTGCTAAAAGTCAGGGGAAGAAAATTCAGTCAAAACCTCAGGCTTAAGATTTGCAAAGAGTTTTCTTTCTCTGAGACCTCTGTGCTCACAAACAGAGGCCTGTAAAGGAAGGCTTGGTGTGGTTCTCCTCATGGGACTCCCACACCCTGTGCTACCACCAAGCCCACGGCTCTTTCATGTTCTAAAGCACTTTATCGGACTTTAAAGATGGTCTGTTGCCTGCAGAGAAAAGGAATTCTTTTGCAGTATTATTTCACAGCTCTGTTCTTTGCTCCAAGCAGATCAATAAGCTAAGGGGTGTTTAGGGAAACAAGCGCAGCTCGTTGTTTTAGAGGGAGCTTCAGAAAGCGGCGGAAACACAAGCTGTTCTTGAATTGTCCAGACACCCTTTGGCATCCAAACACAAGTACCCATTCATTTACTTCATGTCCTAGTTTGCTTTCCATTGCTGTGATAAAACACAGACTAAAAACAGCTTAGGGGAAGAAAGGGGGTTTTGGATTACATGTCCCAGTCACGGCCTGTCACTGATGGAAGCCAGGGAAGGAACTTGAGACAGGAGCTGATGCAGAGACCATGGAGGAGCACTGCTTATTGGTGTACTCCCCATGGCTTGCTCAGACTGCTTTCTTATATAGCTCAGGACCCAAGTATAGCACCACCTACAGTGAATTGGGCCCTTTCACATCTATCACTAATGGAGAAAATTGGAAGCATTTTCTCAGTTGAGGTTCCCTCTTCCCAGATGACTCTAACCTGCGTCAAGTCGACATAAAACTAACCAGCTCAGATGCCTGAAATGATGCCTTGGCTTTCTGTTTCTTCATGATGTTCTTCATTCCCCTTCTCCAGGAGGTGGAGCAGGTTCTTTGTGCCAAACAAAGCAGATGAGATGCTTGATGACTCACCTGTCCTGCATAATCCTTGACCGCTGATCTGTCTCTTTGAGGTCACTATATCTCTTCAGATTCATTCTCCACTCCTACATGAACAGTACTACGTACAGCAGTAGAATCGGGGCCCATGCAGAATCACATGGGGAAGCCCAGAAGCTTTGAGTAGGTGCAGTGTGTCTTTGCTGGGCCACAGTGCACTGCTCAAGTTAACTGGGGTGGGCAGGGGGTGGCAGGGCCTTGTGAGAATGACCTCTCCTGCATTGGAAGCTCCTTAATGTCGAAAGTGAGATCACACAGTGAATACCAAGCTCCTGCGGAGTTCATGGTTCCAAAGCTCACTGCAGTATATATGTATGCATTTGTTTATTTATGCTGATGATGGAATTGTTATAGGGATCCTTGCCATCCATTCCCTCCCTATAAGAGTCCAAACACACCAAAGTATGAGTCATCGAGTCCAACTAGGGAACCAGTTTGTTTATTGGGCTGGCTTACGAAACATGGGTGAGGGGTTCCTTACAGGGGTATGGGTGACTGCTAGCAGCTGCGCCACAAGGACTCAAGACAACTTCCCCACAGCTGCATGGAAAGTGCCATCCCTTCTGCAGTCAACCTTCCAGCCTCTATGTCCTCCAGCAGCTCCTGGGACCACAGGGCCACATGCAATTAGGGCAGGGAGATCCAGCTAGGATCTCAGTGGAAGGTCCAGTGACCCTTCCCCTCCTCCTATGAGAGACTGTCACCAGGAAACAAGCCCAATCTTGGGGTCTTGCACAAGTCATTAAAGCTGTCCTGGTGACAGTGGTGGCTGCTATGGTCAGAGAATCGTGCTATGACAGGAACCCAGGGCTTTGCCCAAGCTTGGCAGGTATCTTGTACTGAGCTATTTTCTGTGAATGTAAGTTTCTGGGAAATACTGCATCTCACACCAAACCCTCTACGAAACTAACGGATTCAAATTTCAGTGCTGTGGGGAAGTTGGAATGTTGCGGGTCAAAAACCTAATTACAATTCATCTTGGGCTATCTTTAGCCCTCTTAGTAGACATTCCTTGCCCACCTCTGTTTCTGACCTAACATCTTAGGGACGAACAAGTGAAAGCTTTGGAATGGATCAACAGAACACTAGCTCCCACAAACCAACAGGCTAAGGATGTCCTCTACTAGCGTCTGATGCCTACAGTGGAGCTTTCTCTGCTTTGCTTTGACCTGCCCGCCGGATGTTCTTACTGATCTATTTGAAAAGTATCTTTGTTCTGTCACTATAAAAACATGGAACTCTTACCATGTGGGAACATGGAATTTGGGGTGACCTGAATCTGTGTTTCCTAGGCCATGGTCACTCAGATTTTAAGTTCTAGAATAAACTATCTCTGATCCTGTTTGAGGTAAGAGTGGTGTTTTGGCTTTGGCGTTTTCCTTTTAAACACTCATTTGATGGACTGATTCACCATTAGGTTGGGAATGCAGGTGTCCAAACAGGTGTGTCTTTCTCAATTGCAAATGATGGGCTGGTCCACAGACTTTTGCTCTGCCAGGCACATTGCATAAAGTGGCCCAAGCGGATTTGTTCTGCTCTGACAGGTCAGCCCTCGGGCCCTTTCAGCATGAAATCATTAGGAAATAGTATTCTGACCCAGAGAGAAGAAAGAGGAATGGGTACCTCCTACCAGAACTGAAACGGTAGGTGGCGGAGAGTTGGTTTCAGGTAGAAACCGACATGCCTCCTCTGGCTTGGCTTTTCAGCCCTTGTTTGAGCCAAGCAAAATCTACATGTAAGAATCAAGGAGGACACAGGATGAGTGAGTTTTTGCATTTCAAACTAGCTTTAAAATACTGAGAATGCACTGGAGAAATGGATGGTGTGGGTCACTGATGTCAGTGGGGCTCTTTTGAACAAAAAACCAAGGAAATACACAAGAAATACAAGGCGTGTTTTCCCACTCAGAAAAAAATCCTTGAGATGACAATTAATCCAATTTTTTGCTGTTGTTGAAACCACATCTATTTATTTAGCATGGGGTCGGGGGCACATTTAACCATGGTGAGCATTTGGAGGTTGTAGGACCTCTCGTAGGAACTGGTTTTCTACTTCCACCATGTGGGTGCTAAGCCTTGGCAGGCAACAAGCGCCTTAACCTCATGAGTCTGTCTTGTAGGACCCTCCATCTCGTTTGTTTTTTTTTGAAATCAATCTATCTATCTATCTATCTATGGTTTTTCAAGGCAGGTTTTCTCTGTTGTAGCTCTGGCTGTCCTGGAACTCACTCTGTAGATCAGGCTGGTCTCGAACTCACAGAGATCCATCTGCCTCTGCCTCCCCAGTGCTGGGATTAAAGGTGTGCGCCACCACCGCCTGGCTCAAGTTTTAACTTTATATTACCCACCTTTTAAAATTCAGTTTTGAAGATCTTGTATCTGCGGGGGGGGGGGGGGGGTGGCTGATGAGATGGTTCAGCTGGGAAAAGCTCTAGCCGCCCAAGCCTGACGACCCGAGTTTGATATCTGAACTCATGGTAGAAGGTGAGCACTGACTTCTAAAGGTTGTCCTTCGGAGTATTTATTGAGCTGTTCATCCAAAGAGGAGGTTGTACATAATTTATGTTTTAAAACTATTAAACAGGCGTGGTGCGGTATGGTGGTGTATGCCTGTAATCACAGCACTTGAGAGACCGAGGCAAGAGGACCATAAACTGAAGGCTGGATCAAGCTACAAAGCAAGATTTGCAGCAAACAAGGCAAGTATGATGAAAGAGGCTCACCCGAAACACAATTTCGAGTTCTTTTCAACCCGTATTCCCCAACTGGTTCTTTCTCCAGAGCGCTTCGCATGCAGTGCCAATGATCACCAGCAGGTGGTGCCATGAAGGCTCAAGCAGGCCCGTGACTAGATGGGAAAGCCAAGTAAGCGGTGGTCCCGCACCTACACGTTTGGTAAGGACACCTATGAAAGGCAAACTCCTGATTTCTTTCTCCTGATTTCTTTCTGTCTAAATGTATTTGACACTCTATCTTTTATTAACATGTTTGTACTGAGACAATTCTTTGTATACCACACACTTTCTCAGCACAAGGTATCAATCACAGATAAGAAGATCCTATAGAAACATTATGTATGTCTTAATTGTCTTGGAGGTTTGGCAGGGTGATTGAAGAATTCAAAGGTCAAAAAAATCTACTTTGTCTTTATTTTCCAAAGAAAACAGGAGTCCAACAACACAAAGATTGATAGGAATACATTTTCCTCGTCTCGTCCACATGTTGTATTATGCAGTAGAGATGTCAAGCTGACAGGACTCTGTTACATCTTCTGTCTGATGGAGAACATGCCTTAGTACGCCTACTAACAGACAGGCTAACTTATAAAGAAAAAGGATGTCTGGGGAAACCATGGAAGAGACAAAAAGTCAACACTGGGGAAAGCATTTCTCCTGAGCGGTGAGACCAATCCCAAGATGCCATGTCACACTGAAATAATCACCCACACTGAGTGTCTGCACAAATGCCTACATGAGAGAAGACCAATGAATCACTCACTCTAGGGGAATGGAGCAGAGGTCCTAGCCTGTGGGTCATGACATTTTAGGGATTGAATGGCTCTTTCAGAGGGGTCAGCCTAAGTCCATCTACATATCAGATATTTACATTATGTTTCATAACAGTAGTTAAATTACAGTTTTGAAGTAGCAAGGAAAATGATTTTATGGTTGGGGGTCACCACAACACGAGGAATTGTACTAAATAGTTGCAGCATTCGAAAGGTTGGGAACCACTGCCCTGGAGTGTTAATAATGTTCATAGCTGTGGACTCATTACACCTTCTTCAAATCTAACCTTAGGAACAAGTCTGAAATCCAGATACACAAGGTCAGTAGTTTACCCTGGCAATGGCATGTAGCCCATGTTGGCCAAACCTCCTTCTTCTGCCTCCTAAGTGCTGGACTACATGCGTGAGCCAGCTAGCCCAGCTGTAATCTATTTCTTTTAAGACGGGGCTCACTCTGTAGCTCTGTAACACACACACACAAACACACACACACCAGAATTCTCCTAAATGCAGCAGTGGGATTTCTAAGTACATTATAAGATAACCAGGATAGTATACTTAGTAAGATAAAGCCTCCACCTGTTTTTGGAGGCAAGCACCTGGGAGCATACAAGCAAGCTGTCTCCAGATGTGGCTTCAGGGAGTTTCCATGCTACTCTCTTACTGTTCTAGTTAGCTGGTTCTAGGCAATCCATATGTGTGCTTCAGTAATAAGATAAACCACCAGGAAACTTCATT
This sequence comes from Cricetomys ansorgei, assembly GCA_026225945.1. Taxonomy (NCBI): domain Eukaryota; kingdom Metazoa; phylum Chordata; class Mammalia; order Rodentia; family Nesomyidae; genus Cricetomys; species Cricetomys ansorgei. The sequence goes on from JAMJFZ010004042.1 coordinate 3,684,744, forward strand.
TAAGCCGGGTTTACACAGTTAATTACAGGCCAGCCAGGGCCTATGTAAAGTGAGACCCTGTCTCCAAAGATATTAAATATATTACAGCTGGGCTTGGTGGCTCACATCTATAATCCTAGCACTTGGGAGGCAGATGAAGGATGATCATTAGAAGCAGGATCATTAGTTTGGCCAACCTGGGCTACATAGGGAGTTCTAGGTCAGTCCAAGTTATAACATGAAACCTAGTCTCAAAATTTTTTACTGAGGGGCTGGAGAAATGGCTCAGAGGTTAAGAGCACTATCTGTTCCTTCAGAGGACCTGGTTTCTATTTCCAGTACCCACATGGTAGCTCACAGCCTTCTGCCACTCCAGTTTCAGGGGCTCCTGACACCCTCTCTGGCCTACAGGGCACCAGACACTCATGTAGTACATAGACGTACATTCAGGCAAAACACCCATACATATAAAATAAATACATTAAAATTTTTATTGAGTGTTTGACTCGTGTGCTGATTTGTTCTTTTGTCAACTCGACACAAACTTAGATATGTATGGGAAGAGGAAATCTTAATTGAGATGCTTCCATCAGAGTGGACTGCAGGCAAGTCTGCAGGGCATTTTCCTGGTTAATGATTGATGTGGAAGGGCCCAGCTCACTGGGGCAGTGCCACCCCTAGGCAGATTGCCCTTGATGGTACGAGAAAGAACAGACTGAGCAAGCCACGGGGAACAATCCAGTAAGCAGCATTCCTCCACAACCTCCACTTTAGTTCCTACTTCCAGGTTCCTGGGCTTCCCCCAGTGATGGAATGCGTGCAGTCTGACAGCTGTAAGCGGAAAACCCTTTTCCTCCCTAAGTTGCTTTTGGCCATGGTGTTTTATCACGGCAATCGAAATCCTAACTAAGACAACCATGCAGCTATAACAAAAGATTAAGTGTATAAAAGGAAGTTATGCATTTTAAATACAGTGTGACTAAATTAAATAAAGTGATACACATTAATAAAGGGGACATCTAGGTCACGGAAAGTCTATGGGCTGTGACTGCTGTGGTTTGGATGTGTTCCCTCCTAAATTCAAATGTTCAAATGTGTGTGGGAGGGTTGAGGGGCATGCCTTAGCAGAGATTAGGTCTCAAGGGCTTCTCCCCTTGTGGATGGGACTGGGGTCCTGTTAAGAGCACCTTGACTCCCTCTTGCCATTCTCCCCATGATGTGAAGACAGAATATTCCCTCTTTCCCAAAGATGCAGCCACACAGTGCCACCTGGGAAGCAGAGTGCGGTCCTCATCAGACCCTGAATCCCCCGATGCCTCTGTCTTAGACTTCTGGCTTCCAGTACTGTAAGAAATAAATTTCTGCTCTTTACAAATTAACCAGTCAATAGTACTTGGCTATGATAGCACAAAGGGACCAAGGTAAAGGTTAGCTTTGTTCTTTCCTCCATCTCCTGCTTTCTACAGTAAGCCTGCATGACCTTTGTATCAGGAAACAATACTTTTAATGAAAAACAAAAACAAAAACGAAGAAGGACTCATGGCATAATAAAAAATTAACTCAAAATGGATTAGAGATTTAGACATAAAAACTAAATTATAAAACTTGTAGAAGAAATCTTTGCCTTACACTAAGCAATGACCACTTAGCAGACCCAAAATACAAGTCAAGGGGGAAAACTGATAAACAGACTAGCTGAATGACAAACTTATGCTTTCTTTGAAAGATGGTTACAAACATGAAGGGATGCTGGTGTTGTGGTACACACTTTTAATCCTAGCACTCCAGAGGCAGAGACAGGTGGATCTCTGAGCTAGATGCTACTGTGCTCTACAGAGCAGGTTCCAGGACAACCAGAGCTACACAGGGAAACCCTATCTTGAAAAAGGCACACACACACACACACACACACACACACACACACACACACACACACAGCAGGAGAAAATATTTCCAAAACACAGGTCTGTGTCCATCACATAAAGAACATTCTCAGGATTTGGTAGAGAAGAAAATCCACCTCAAAATGGGCAAAAGGTTTGAACAAGTGTCACACAACGAAGGTATGTGGGAGGCAGAGCAGAGCAGAGAAAGACACTTCCTATCCTTGTCATCAGGGAAATGCAAGTTAAAGCCACAGTGCAACCAACACCAACCACTACACATCTATTTATTTAGATGGCCAAGATAAATTGGTTTTACAGGTCAAACAGAAAGTCCCAAGTGCTTCTCAAGCTACCTAGAAATGTCACTTCCAGGGGTCTGCTTGAGAGAAATGAAAATATGACTATGTTTGAGAATTTATAACTCTCTCTCTCTCTCCTTCCTTCCCTCCTTCCTTCCTTCCCTTCTTCCTTCCTTCCTTCCTTCCCTCCTTCCTTCCTTCTTTTCTTTCTTTCTTTCTTTCTTTTTTTCTTCCTTTCCCTCCTCCTCCTCTTTTTCTTCCTCTTCCTCCTTCTCCTTCCTCTTTTTTTCAAAGACAGGATTTCACACTGTATCCCACATTGGCCTCAAATTCACTATGTAGCCCAGGCTGGCCTCAAACTCAGGGCAATCCTGTTTTAGCCCTAGCTACCTGGTAAGTAGAAGAGAGAGTGGGGTTCATTGCTGCAACAGAATACTTCTTGGCAGCAAGAAGGGGAGAACACTACACCCCACAGCAGAGAAATCCCAGACACACTGGGCTGAGGAAGACCACACAGGTCAAGATTTAATTTGTAAGACTTTCTAGGAAAGACAACAAAAAGGCACAAAATGGATCAGAAGGGATGACAACTGAGGAACAGGAAGGTATAAACTGGAGCTATTGGTACAGCCCAGCTGAGGTGGGGTTGTACTACTGTATGCTCAACGGTACTCAGAACCAAACTTAAACAATGCTGGATTTCTTTTTTAATTTCATTCAGTTTTCACAGTTGTTGTAAAGAGGAAAGGAATCTAGAGACGAGATGTGGATGTTTGTTCATCAGTACAGCTGTTCTGGATGCCACTGCACAGCACGCTTTGAACTGGACAAACGATGCATTTTATGCTGTGTGTGCATTGCGTATGTACACAATTCCTCAACTGCTATTCTGGGATTCATGTATAGAGCATTTGCTGGCGAAGCCGGTTTGTCTGACACATCATGTGTCCCCTCCCAGCCTGACCCACTTCTTGTCAATCATCAGGAGGATTAGGAAGGAAGCCCCGCCTTGTGCCCTCCACCTGACTCATCTCTTGCTGTTTCTGCTGTTGCTGTAAAATGAGGCACGTAGGCAGAGTTGTAGAAGTCGCGTGTCCTTGTTGGAGACACTGGCCTATGCGACTGTGGACACAGTACTATGACTCAATGACATTAAACACAAAACGACACTGGATCCAACCGGCAGGGATTCTCGCTAGCTAAATCTATGACACTTAGAACATAATAAACCACAAGAAGATAAAAAGTTATAGCCCACATAATTGAAAAGAGAAGCCATAGTTTGATGGATGCTGACAAAAAAATTAATAACCGAAGACATGAATTAATGCGAAGAGACGCCCCCCCACCCCCCTGCACACACAAAAGCATCACAAGCCACACGATGCCTGTTATAACCATAGATTCAGACAGGAATCACTAGTGCTAGCAAACCTCCTTCGGGCCATTCTGTCAGAAGCAGGACATTCACATGATCTCAGTGGCTCTCAAGATGCGTGTCACACGGGGAGTGAGAACTCTCCAGGTGAGAAATGGGATGCTGTCACCTTACTAGGGGATCCAAGCTGCCATCCTTACGGCTGTGACCCCTAATGGTGACCAACGAGGACACGGTTCATCCTGTGGTGTCGCATCCAGCCTGAACCTGAACCAAGCCAGATACACGGGGGGACATCGTGCCAAGTCCTTTGGCCAGTGTTCTCTGAAGGAGGTGAGGACACAAACAACAGAACTGGGTGGACGATCTGTCTCGGCTTAAATGCGCTGTAGGAACCTGACTTGTAAATGTAGCCTGTGACCCTGGGCCAGACAAGCACGTGAATTTTTCCACATTGCTATGGTAGGCTGTAGTCAGCCATTTTCATTTTGTGAATATATCATAGCCTATTTCCTCCTCTTCCTTCTCCTTCTCTTCCTCCCTACTCTCCTTTCTCCTCCCCGCTACTCTTCTTGCTACCTTCTCCTCATCTTCCTCCTCTCTCCTCTTCCCCTCCTCCTCTTCTTTCTCTTCCTAATTTAGTTTACTATGTGTTTTTGTTTGAAAATTTTGTTGACTTTGCTGCTGTCACCAGTGCTGCAAAAACAAAACAACACTGGTTCATGTCTTATGTGTGCGCATGGCTCTCTAGGTGACACAGCTGTATGGAGAGTGTTCATTTGATGTTGCTAAGTCACTCCCACAGTGGTTCCTCTTCAGTGTTTCCAGCACCATGGACGCCTCACAGGCACTGGTTGAATGTCTCCACTCTGACCAGTGTGGAACCTGATTACTTTTACCTCTTATGCACTGTGAAGCGTAGCAGTATCTCGTGTTGCTATTAGCCACTTTTGTGTGGATATGAGTACAGGTGTCCACAGAAGACAGAAGTGTCAGATCCCCATGGAGCTGACGTTACAGGCTGTTGTGATCCACTCAACATGGGTCTTGGGAACCAAACTTTGGTCCCCTATGAGAACAGTGCATGTTTTTGGCTGTGAGCCACTTCTCCAGCCTCTTGTTTTCATACTTTAAATGTGTGTAGACACAGAGCAGTTTCTCTGTGTGTGTTTGTGTGCATGTGTATTGGTGCAGGTGGAGGCCAGCAGACAACCCCCAGTATCTCAGTATCATTCCTAGGGAGCTACCCACATTGTGGTTTTTTTTTTTTTCTTTGAGAAAAGGTCTCTCACTGAGACCGGGGGATTCATTAAGTAGGCTGAGCTGGCTGGCCAGCAAGTCCCAGTATCTGTTTCTTTCTCCTCAGCGGTGGGATTACAAGCACACACCACCATATCCAGCCTTTTTACAAGTGTCCCACACACTTACAGAGCAAGCAAGTACTTTATTGAGTGAGCTGTCTCCCTAGCTCCCTACCTAATAGAATAGTTTTATTCTATTAGGTTGTATCTTTTATTTTTTATGAGAGAGAGAGTATAATGTATTATTTGGCTAGCCTCAATCTCACTATGTAGCCAAGGATATCCTTGAACTTCTGTTCTTCTCATCCTCAAGTAGAGTGCTAGGATTACGGTGTGCACTATGAGAGTAGACCCAGGGATTCATGCATGTTGGTTCAAGCACTCTACAGCTGAGCTACAACCTTGCCCAGTGAATGAACTCAAGCAATCATCCATAATTCTCTCTGCTTTTGTTCTGGCCTTTTTTTTTTTTTTTAAATTTACTTTTCTTGCTGGGTGTGGTGGGGCACGCCTTTAATCCCAGCACATGGGAATCAGAAGCTGGCAGATCTCTGTGACTTTTGAAGCCAGCCTGGTCTACATAGTGAGTTCCAGGATAGCCAGGGCCACAGAGAGAGACCCCATCTCAAAAAACCAAAATAAATAAATTAATTAAATTTAAAAATATCTTCCTTCCTTCCTTCCTTCTTTCCTTGAAATAGGGCCTCACTGTGTATCATTGGTTGCATGAAATTTGCTATTCAGATCATACTGGCCCCAAGCTTGCACCGATCTTCCTGTCTTAGCCACCCAATGCCGTGATTGTAGGCATGTACAGTTACACTAAGCTAAGTTTTTAGTATCCTGGCTTTATTTAATATGCATTTTACATTTATTTTGTATGTGATGGTGCACAGGCATGGGCAACTGGCAGGTTTGTTGATCTCCTTCCACCATGCAGGTTCAGGTTTCAGCAGCAAGTGCCTTTACAAGCCGAGCCATTTCTTCAATTCCCCCACATCTTGCTTTAAAATAGCCCTTCCATATCCACTGAGTTGATATAACTCTACTAATGGGCAGCTGTTTATCAAAGCACTGATATTTTTCCCCCTAAACTCCAAAGGTCAGCAGTGTGCTAACTTTGATGATCGCAACAACATCCGCTAATTGTCTAAAATGTCACCCCTGGTTCTTTCAAGCAACAAGACAATTTCATAATCGTTTTTCAGCTCTGAAAAGATGAAGTGGTCCTCTGCCCTTGAAGCTTCTATTTGTTAACTGCGGTCAACTTCTGTCTGAAAAGATTCAATGGAAAATCCCAGAAGTCAGCAATTCCTAATGTTTTAATTTGCACACCATTCTTAAGAGATGGTACTTCTTGGGACAAGAAGCATTCCTTGTCTAACACATCCATGCACTGTACCTACTGCCTGTCAGTCACTGTGCTGTGTCAGTTAAAGGTTGGCTGTCACAGTGATGCCTGTGTTCCGCTCACCCTTATCTTAATAATAGCCTGAGGTGGAAACTTGTATTCAGCAGTTACTTATAATTGTTCAATTTTATTATTAGTTATTAGAGCTCATCTCTTACTGTGCCTAGCTTATAAACTAAACTTTATCGTAGGTATTTATACAAAGGAAGAGCATAAGATGTAGAATGGTCATTTCTCTGCTAACTCACCCATTAGGTATCAGAAAATGAGGAGAATAATGGATATATTATCTTCCAAGATGAACAGTTAAATGTTGACAAAACAAACAAACAAACAAACAAAAAACAAACCAGATGTGGTGGTGCATGCCTGTAATCCCACTGTTTGGGTGGTGGAGGCAGGAGAATCAGGAATTCGAAGTCATCCTCAACTACAGAGTTTGAGGGCAGCCTGAGCTATCTAAGACCCTGTCTCAGAAAAACCAAACCAAACCAAACCAGCACTGGCTCAGGCCCTGTGCCCTTTGGTCTGGCTCTCTCCATGCACATGGTCCCAGAGTTCTTCAGTCTCTGCTGCTGTCCACAATGCCTGCTGGTGTATTTGTGCTGCCTCTCTCTTCAGCTATGCTCAAACTCCTTCTAGGCAGAGATAACTCAAAGCTTCTGCTAACCATACTGGGCATGCTGTGGAGAATGCTATAAACGGCAGCTGGCAAGTGGAATGCAAACAATAGTTGGCAAATGCCTTTTGTACAGAGATGTTGTGATTTCGTGCCACGGGCAAATATTTACCCATAGCTCAGAAGCCAGAAGTTCACCTTCCTTCTGCTTCTGCTGGTGGAAATTCTGTCGTTTGGCTTGTATTTTAGGGAACTGACTTCGAGGTTGCAAGATGTCTCTGGTTCCAGATTTCATTCCTGGCTGCTTCTCTTCCTCTGAGCCCAAGAGTGCTCTGAAGGAGGGGAACAGCCACCGGCACTGCTCGGGCATTGCCCTCCCAACTCTACTCTGTGAGAAGATGGACTCCCGCCACAGCTGCAGAGTGAAGAGTGCTGAGGAGGGTCCTCACGGGATCCAGGCAACCTCTGAAGACAGCTCTGCGGACACTGGGGTCCTGGGGACAGGGTTCTACCCAGCTCAGCTGCCTGAATCCTGTCCATTCTTCAGCTAGGCTTTTGGCTCAAGACATAGTCTCCTAGCTGTCCCTGCCAATCACAAATTGGGAGGGGAGATAAGGAGATAGCAATTACCCAGAAGAAGGGGTGCTCTCCCATCACAGAGAGAATGATAACAGTTACCACGTCGTCACCACACAGGATGTAGGTCCTGGTTCAGAGTCCTTGGCCAGGCCCTTTCTTCTCGACGATGTCAGTTAACTTATAAGTCACAAGGTGACAAAAATGCCAATATTTCCGAACAAAGACGTGTGTGTGTCATGTGTTTCTTCCATTCTTAAAACCTTTGCCAGTACACTCATCCTTCCTAAACTTTAGAAGCTACCAGAACTATACAGCAACACATTATGTAGACAGATGTGATTATGAACCTTAAGAAACTTCAGTCACTTTCTCTAGACTTGCTAAATGACACCTGTGAGGTCATTTAGTGGTTCAAGGATTCTTGAGTGTAAAGGGACTTCTCTCTACCCAGGTGTTCTAGATCCAAGGATCTAGATGGCCAGGCTCTTACGCCTACCAAAGATGTAACTGGGTCAGTGACTCAGTTCATTGTTTTACACCGATGAATATTAAAGTTGTACTCTTACAGGATTCTTACGGGACTAAACAGTGAAATGCAAGCTTTACTAAGAGATATTAAGGAAAAATGAGAAACTAGGAAAGAGTGAGAAAACTCTTGGAAGTAAGAGGAGTTCCCGAGAGAGAGAGAGAGAGAGAGAGGGAGAGAGAGAGAAGCCACTGGGCTTCCCTGTCTAGGAGCTTTTATAGAGCCATTAGCAAGAAGTGGACAAAGGGGTGAGGTAGTCTGTATTGAGTTTGGTTGGTTCTCTGGGCTCTCATGGGCCAAATCAATGGAGAGTCCAAACTGCACGGTCCCCTGGACTAACCAGAAACGATTGATCATGCTCTGTTGATAAACTGTCCACCCAGTTAAGGGTGGTGGGAGTGCTCCTCTGTGCATCTCTGACTTGTGTTTTGTTACCTGTTAACCTTGATTCTTAGTCGCTGGATGGGGTTGCTACTTCCGACCGACTAGGTGTCTCAAGTCCTTTGTTCTTACAGTTACAAGAAGTAGCTATAGCTGTTCTTCATCAACTTCATGCCTGTAGGGTGGTCTGGTCTCTTACCTGAGTAAGTGGAGGCCTCTTGTTAGAAGCCGTCCTTACTTAGAATTTACTTTGTTACAATCAGCTACATAAGAAACAGGGATATATGAAAGAGCAACAGTGCCTAGCATATTTACTGAGTTTAGTGGTTTGAATGGAAATGCCACTTCACTCCCCACAGTCTCATAGGGAGTAGACTATGAGAAGTGGCTTTGTTGGAGGAGGTATGGCCTTTCGGAGAAAGTGTTTCACTGGGGGCAGACTTTGAGGTTTCAAATGCTCAAGCCAGGCTAAATCTCTCTCCTTCTCCTCTCCTTCTCCCTCTTCTCCTTCTCTCCCTCCCTTCCTCTCTCCTTCCCTCTCTTTCTCTCTCCCTGATTCCTGCTGATCTAGATGTAGAACTCTTAGTTATCTCTCCAGCACCATGTCTGCCTGTATGCCACCATGCTTCCCTTCATGATAATACTGGACTAAACATCTGAGCTATAAGCCAGCCCCAAATAAATGCTTTCCTGTATAAGAGTTGTTATGGCCATGGTGTTTAATCACAGCAATAGAAACCCTAACTAAGATGCTGAGGATGAGGGAGTGTCTCATGGGAACTAGTCAGCCATCCCACAGACATTGACCTTGCTCCTTAGAGTTTCTACCTGTCTCTCAGGAGGTCCACTTGGCTATCTCATAGCCATCTCAAAGCTTCTCAGCTTCTGTCTAGTGCCCTGGCTTCATCATTTTAACCCTAAATTCCCTTTTAATCCTGATGTCTAGTCTCACTGTAATGTGTGAGCGACTTATGGTTTTCACCATGGGCTCTATTCTCTGACTGCCTACTGAACTGGCTCCTGCCTCATCAACACCGTCAAATGTACCAACAGAAAGCTCACTGCTGTCATGGGAGGCGACTTCATTTACACAATGTTAAATTGCAGCTTTTTCTCTTGAGACAGGGTCTTACTCACCATGCCTGGCTCAATCTAACTTTTTAGTTGAAGCAATCAATGGCCGGGCATATGCATCCATCCAGTATCTGAGATGTTCACACTATGGCTATTAGAAAGATGGGGCCAGTTTTTGAATGGAGCATAATGATTTTTCTTAATCGTTAGCTTCTTTCAATAAGAATGTTTCAGAACATGACCTTGCAGTTCACCAAGGACCCAGCTGTTTTTGCTATCAACTCAGATCTTCAGGCAGATGCAGGGTTTGGGACTCCTGTGTGGAGAGAGGCATTCCTTTTTTTCTCTGTGAGTCCACTGCACAGCTGCAGGCCTTGGCTGTTTAGGGGTCAGAAGAGACATTTCATTTATTTTTACATAATCCCTAATGTTAGTGTTAATGCCATTCAGTAATTTTATACTGCTTTCCACAATATGAAAAAAAAAATCAGATCTAAGAGCACAAGGGTGAACTTGGGTCATTGCCCCTCTGTGCAACTTTGTCACTTGGATCCCTCATGTAAATAGCAAAGGAGGACTAGTAAAGGCTTAGAGGGTTCAGCCAATCTGTCTACAGTGCCCACAACACCTTCTCCAGATTAATGCTCTGTTCTTTCATGATAGAAAACAAAATCTTATCAGAATAGAGCCAAAAAATGTGTCATAGAGTAAGTCAGAAGAAACTCATTCCTGTTCCATAAATCAATACCATATGCTAGGTGTCTTGTCTTGTTTGTGTTTCACCTCCTGTCATCTGGAGGGGACTCTGGTGAGGTATGCTGACTGTGGCTAGAAGAATTGGAACTGTGGACTGGAGAGGTGGTTCAGTGGTTAAGATTATGTGTTGCTTTTGCCGAGGGCCCCAGGTTCAGTTCCCAGCACTAACACGGTGATTCATAACTGCCTGTGACTCCAGTTCCAGGGCATCCAATGCTATCTTCTGGCCACTTTGGGCATCTTACACATGTGGTACATAGTATATACTTTCAGGTAAAAAGCTTTTATCTATACAATAGAAACAAAATAACTCTTTTTAAGAAGAACTAGAGTTGCCATTTCTCTGTAATCAATCTACCCATTATCCAACTCTGCTTACACTTAGCTGTACTTGCTGTTTCAGGAGCTATGAAGCTTAGGACCTTGGGCTTATAGAGCTTCCACAGTGGACTGAACTTAGCAGGTGGTTCAGAAGTGATTTTGTCATTTCTGTGTGGATTTCAGTTTCCATTTCTAAACGCATTATTTAATTGACATATTTTAGAAATCACCCAGTTCATATGGAGTATTTCAGTCTTATCAGTACACATTAGGATGATGTGGTTTTAGTGGCTTTATAATGACATATTCTTAATAACGAGAGGACAAAACCAAGCTAAGAGAAAAGCAGTATAATAAGAGAATTTGTTGTGATTGGAGTAATAACTGGGAAGTAAAAGGGAAGATAGATGCTGTACTAGGCAGAGTTTTCTATAGAGACAATAGGTGTGTGTGTGTGTGTGAGAGAGAGAGAGAGAGAGAGAAAGAGAGAGAGAGAGAGAGAGAGAGAGAGAGAGAGAGACCTTCCTTGTACCTCCTTACAGACAAGTGCCATCATGCTCAGGTAAAAGGATTTTGTTAGATCAATTTACACAACAAGCTGGGTAGTCCAACAACGACTATTTGCATTCTGGAGCAGCTGAGAACCCAGTAGCCTCTTAGTGCACAAAGTTGGATTCCTCAGCATTCCCAATCTATCTCTGAAGGCTGGAGGCTCCCAGAGAGTGTCTGGCCACCAGTGAGTCCACATTGGAAGGCTGAAAGACCTGGACATCATGTCAGCAGCAGCGACAGGTGTGCTTTTTTGAGGAAGAATCCAGAATCTAGGAACATTGCTTTTCCTTGTGCCTCCTTGTAACTGGGCTGTCCTCTGGAAGTGTTGCCCACTGTGAAGGCAGGTCTCCCTCCCTCAGTCAGTACTCTCTGACCTGCCCTGAGAAATGCCTCCTCAGTGATTCCAACTCCTATCAAGCTGTGCCAGCAAGATGGCTCAGTGGGTGAAGGCCTTGCTGCACAAGCCTGACAACCTCAGCTCCGTCTCCAGCACTCACAGTGGAGAGAACTGACTCCTCTAAATTGTCCTTCCTCTGGATTCCCCATTTGTCCCCACCAATAATAATAACAGATTAACCATCTTAGATGAATGAACATGAGATTCTTTGCAATAACAAGCTTTGGGAGGGTTGTACATCTGGTGCCTTGTGTATATAAGAACACAATTGTGGTAACTACTGGAAGGGTTTCTCAGGCCACTCTTAGGAACAGGGTCCATATTGGCATTTCTCATGACTCCTTGGGTTTGTAAATTCCTGGAACAACTCATAGAACTCAAGAGAACACTGTACGTGTAGAGTTTAAGCATAGCAAGAAAAACAACAACAAAAGGGCTGGAGCAGCTGAAGGAGAGATCCAGGTAGCGCACAGGCTACCCAGATGCAAAGCCTCTGCGCTCTCTCTGAAGAAGCCTCATTCTCCTTCCCTGATGCACCCGACTGCTCAGAGGACTTGGTCAGCACTGCGTTGCTTTGTCCACTACTGGTTGGCCTTTGTCATCTCCTTCTCTGCTTTTCCATGTTAATTCAGCTGTGCTGGGGTTACAGGTATGCAATGTTACCTACTATTTATGTGGTGCTGGGGCTTTGTGCACGCTAGGCAAGTACTCTCTCAACTGAGCTACATCTCCAGCACCTAATGACTATTGTTGTTAGTGACAGAATCTTGCTGTGTACCCCTGCCTGGCTTGCTGCTAACGGCAGTTCTCCTGCCTCAGACTTTCTATGCTGACTTTGCGGGTATCATAGATTTATGCCACCACAACTGGCTTTGAAAGTGAATTCCTAGTAACCCAACTTGATAGAAATCTTTTTATTGGAAGGCCATTTACAGTATGACTGTTAATAACCTGTTAGTAGCCAGTTTCTACCACTTCAATGTTAATCCAGTCTCTAATCCTTCACAGTGTTTTCCTTTTCATTGATTGCTATTTTGGGTGGATATCATTACTTTGCTGTTGTTGAATTTTCTTCCCCCCTCCACTTTTTGATAAGAAAAATTTGAAATGTGTTCTGCATAACTCCTCTTTTCTCTTGCTTATTACATTTAATTGTGCATATGAAAGAAAGGGTAGAAGTTATTATGCCGATTCATCTTGTGAGCAACATAAGGCCTTTAGTAGGATTACTCTGGTCACAGCCTCCTTTGCTGTTTACTGGTGCTTTATACTTAAACATTCCGTGATGGGACAGAATCGAAACTCCACGTTAGCTGGAACCTGGTTTGGTGCAGGAATATCACTCTCGCAACATCGTTACTTCCTTTGCATTCATAAACTCAGATCTTGTACTGGGGCTGCTTTTCCTCTTCTTGAAGTACTTCCTTCAGAGTCTCTTATTCCAGGCTCGTGGTTGCAAACACTATTTTTGTTCCTTGGAGTGTGTCTTTGTTGTGCCCTTGTACTTGAAGACAGCACTAGAGTTAGCAGTTTTCATCAAGAGCTCTAAAGATTCTCTTTCTGTTCTGGTTTCTACTTTTGTTATTGAAAAAGTCTTTTCCTAGTTTGTCTTCACTTGGTAGATGACCCAATTGTTCTCCCTAACTTTTGAAAATGTGTTATACTTAAATCTGTTGTGGGACAATTCATATAGAATGAAATGTGCATTAATGTGTATATGATCAGGGTTTTACTATGTGGCTCAGGCTAGCCTTGAATTTGAAATGCTCCTGCCTTCGCCTCCTAAGTGCTAAGATTACAGTCATGTACCACCATGTCTGGCTAAATGTTCACATCATGATTGGATGAGCTTGGCAGTTTTGTATGTGCTTGTGACTGAAGACACAATATGTTTCATGATGACACCTCCCCCTTTATTCCTAATGTCAGCCTTGCTTACTTACAACCACAGCAACCAGAGATTTGCTTCCTGTCCCTATGGAAACATTTTTCCTCTTAGAGGGACAAATACATGGATGTGTGTGGTATGTACTCTTGATATTTGGCTGCCTCACTTGTAGCCGTGAACTCTGCCTATGCTGGGCGCATTAGTGGTTTGATCCTTTAATTGCTAAGTGATGCTCCTTCATGTATACATATCATTGTTTGTTGATACATTACTATTGCATAGAATTGCTAAGATACAAGGTAAGTCCTTTCACTACCTTACTGGAGATGGAACCTAGTGTCACACACATGCTAAGCAACTGTTCTACGACTGAGCTATGTAACTCTAGCAATTCTATTTTAGCTTAGTAAAATGCTAAACGTATTTCCCAACGTAGTGTACTCCTTTAAAATCCCTGCTAACAATTCTTGTTGTTAGAGTTGGTTGCACCCTCACAAAGCTTATTTTGTCTTCTTATTTTAATACATCCTAATGGATGCATATTAGAATCCGAATGTGATAATAATCCAAACATGTGTTAATTGGCCACAGATACTAATGACGTGTTTTCATGGGCTTATTGGCCATAGATACCTTTGGTGAGGTGTCTGTTTATCTTTCCTTGTTTTGTTTTGTTTTTTTGGGCAGGGTCTCTCTACATAGACCTGGCTTTCCTGGAATTCTCTATGTAGACTAGGCTGGCCTTGAACTCACAGAGATCCACTTCCTCTGCCTCCTGAGTGCTGGGATGAAGGTGTCTACCATCATGCCCAGCTCCTTTCAACTTCTGTCCATTTGAAAAGTGTATTGTTTGTGTTCTTGTAATTTCCTTTCCTTTCTTTCTCTTCTTTTGTTCCTTCTTTTTTCTTTTGTTGTAAAAAGATTTTTAAAATGTGTCTATCACTGTATGGGTACGTGCATGGGTATGCACTATATGTATGTGAGTACAGATGCCTCCAGAGGCCAAAAGAGGGTGTCAGATATGCTGAAACTGGAGTTGCAGGCAGTTGTAAGTCACCAACATGGGTGCTGTGAACCAAACGCGGGTCCTTTGCTAGAGCAGTATGTGCTCATAACTATTTAGTCTTCTCCCCAGCCCCTAGCTTTGTTTCTTGCCTTAACATTTGAGTTCATGTGCTTTGTAGCAGCTTCTTAGTTATGTGTGTGTGTGTCACACATATTCCTTCCTTTATTTGGCTTGTTTTCTCCTTTAGTTAATGGTTGCGTTTTCAGAGTAGAAATTTAAAGATTTTAGGAAACCTAACTTTTCAATTTTCTTCTATAGTTCACTTTCTATTCCATTAAAAAAAGTCTTTGTCAAGTCAAATGCCACGAAGATTTTTTCCCCCTAGAATATTACAGCATCAGTTTTCATGTACAGGTATATAATACACAGGGTGTTGACTCTTGTGGAGGGGTGTTGTCAGGGTTGAGGTGGATATACAGTTATTTCAGACCATTGATAGATGAGATTAAACGACATTTCTGCATTGATACTGAGGAGTGAACCCAGGGTCTTACATATGCTAATTAAGTGATCTACTGCTGAGCTATGTCCCCAGCCCTTGTACAGCTGCACAGGCTTTGAGAAATTCACAGTCATGTATGGGATGCCACAGAGCTGTACAGAATCAGCAGTCACTCTCACTTCCCAAGTGGCAGCCCTTTATAATCTGTTTCTCAACTCCTTACTGCATGTCAATCACTGACTGCTTTTCCATTTCTACAGTTTTACTTTTCCTGGAACACATGTAAACTCTGAAATGCTCAGCCTTCTGAATGTGTAGCAAAATGCATTTGAAATCAATCCATGTTGCTGTGTGAACCAACAGCTCATTCATTATTCCGAGTTGTATTCTAGTATACGAACATACCAATTCATCCAGTCACCTACTGAAGGATGATTATTATCTCTTCCGACCCAGATAAGCCTGCAACAAGCACTCACATGCAAGAATATAAACACTCACATGGACTTTTCTGGAACACAAGTCTTTAGTTCAGTTAGGTAAATATCTAGGAGTGGCATTGCTGGATTGTATAAGTGTATCTAAAATATTATTGTATGTGTAGTGCATGGAGATCATAGAATAAGCTGTGGGAGTCAGTTCTTTCTGTGTGGGTTCTGGGAATTAAACTTGAAAGGACAGGCTGGGCTTCTGCCCTCCCGGGGTCTCAGGGCGAGGGGTGCCCTCAAGGAACCAAGATTCCAGATAGATGTAAAAAACATGAGGCTTTTATTATCCAATGCATTGGGGTCATCTCTCACGTACCCTGGAAGTCACAATAAGAGAAAGATGACTCCGAGGATCTTCAGGCTAGACTTTTTAAAAGGCAGCAGGGAATCTCTCTGACTTGTCAGAACCCAGGCACTGGATTGGCTTGTTGGCAACAAGGAGTTCTGGGAAAACAGAGAGGTTTATGGGATAGTGAGTGCTTATAATGAGTACTTATATTAAATGGAGGTTAGTGCCTTTACCACTAGGGGCGCTGGACTTTTCAAACTCAGGTGTCAGGCTGAGTTTGTTTACCTGCTGGCCATTGCACTGGTACAGATAAAAGTTGAAGTTAGACTTCAAAGATTCCACAGCATTGAAATAGCACCATCTGATAGGATCACATAGACCCATGAGGCACATTTTGCATGCAAATCACAGTACTAGTTTCTCTGTGCACATGCGGTTCCAGTTCCTCTAATGGTACCCTGTATGCACAGATAAACGTACTTTTACTTTTTAAAGAAACTTCCAGGATTTCCCAAAGTGTCTGCATGTAAATGTTGCCTGATGGTCTGGCATTCTCTCTCCCAACTCCTAGCCACCGGCTGGGTTCGGCTTTCTGCACTGGCTCTGAAGAATAGATTTGGTCCAAGGGGCATGAACGCCATCTTCTCTAATTGCCTGTCTCAGCTCTTTTAGATCAGCTGCTTGATAAGGATATCATGTTAAAGGCTTTCTTCGGGTTGTTCCCAAGTTCACTGGAAAAGCTTGAACTCCATCTTGGTCTCAGCTGATGCTAATCCTTTGTGAGACCTGAGCTCCAGCCCATTGTTGACTCCCAGTAGGGAGCTGGGAGGAGGGTTTGTGGTGAGGAACGTTAGGGAGTTCCTAAATATCTTCTCTGGAGGGAACTGGGTATTGGTTCTGAGCCCTGGGATAGTCATGCAAATCCTCTCTGAATGGAGTTGGAGGTCTATTTTGGGCCCTACCAAAATAATCCTGGCAAACCTCTCTGGGGGAAGTTGGGGGTTGGGTTGGTGTTCTATAGAATCCCTGGGGAAATTTGGGAGTGGGGCTGGCAGGGTTGATACTGTATAACCTGACAGTTGGGGAGGAGATAATGAATTATCTGTTTCTAATGTAAAAATTATAGTATTTTGGAGAGCCGGAGGGTCGGAATTGTTCCAGTCTCCTGGATTGTTATTTTCCTTTTCTTGGGATGGTGGGGGCTCTGATTTAGAGGGATCCACATACTTAGTCATGATTGAGACTATGCCCAGAAAGCCTTGAGAGAGGTTTTTTTCTCCCTTGGTTTCCCTGTCATGTATTTCAGACGTGAGTCTGGTCTACGTTTTTCCCTCTTTTTAATCTGAGAGTACCACAAAAGACATACTGTTCTACTTCATTCTGTAGGTACACAGAATTTCTATTTACTCATGATTGAAATGTTTTATCAGTTCAGGTGGAGGTTTCTGAGTTTTTCAAATAGAAATTATTGGATGTTAGGTGTGCTTATTGGTCTTGGGCTGGACTCTAGGCTCTCCCAGTAGAAGTAGAATTCTCATGTGGAGAGAGAGAGAGGAGGGGTGGGGAGGGGGGAGATATCACTTAAGTACTCACTGAGGGTAGGAAGCCTTCTTGGCTTAAAAGCTGCTTACTTACAGGAGCCAGCATATCTGATAACAACTCTGAGAGTCCATTTATTTTATTATTTTATTTTATTTTTGAGACAGGGTTTCTCTGTTGTAATTCTGGCTGTCCTGAAGCTCACTCTGTAGACCAGTCTGGTCTCAAACTCACAGAGATCTGCCCACTTCTGCCTCCCAAGTGCTGGAATTAAAGGCATGCATCACCACAGATCAGCTGAGAGTCTATTTTTAAGCCGTCAGATTGAGTTAGTAATCTCAACTAGGAGAAAATAGAGAGATGGGTTCCTGCTAGGTGTTTAAGGACTGTTCAGTGCTGTGAATCCAGAAGCACTGTGCCAGTCAAGAGATCATTTCCATCATAAGCAATGTAGTTTGGTATCTCAATTGACAACTGAACCTTTAACAGGTTTTGAGAGCAAGTTAAGAGAGTTGACCAGACAGAAGTGGTATCTGGAAAAAGGGAGTGATTAAATTTGTAATCAGAATAAGTGATCAAATCTCCAAGTATTGGGTGTTCTAATCTAAATGTTTCTCTAGTGAATGTTTGAGAAGTTCTTGTCTTGGAGAATTTCAGTTTTAGATGGTTCATAATTGAGATGCATGGTTTTTTTTTTTTTCATATGCAATATGGTTATAAAGCATTATGAGTAATCTTATCATTGTGAATCATTTTGAGATGTCTTTCTCAAGATCACCACAAGATCACAACTGTGGTGATCTTGGAAAAAAAATCCTCTGAGTTGGGTATTCCATCCTAAACAGTGCAGAAATTAGTGAAAAGTGACAAGGGGTTCAAGCAGTTTAGATATGAATTTATTAATGTGCTTTCTGACAGAAATCTAGTTATTCAATGAAGCTCCTTGCCCAGGCTTACTTCTATTGGGCAATAATTTCATGTGGTTAAATAAAAGGGTTTTTTTTTTTTTTTTTTAAAAGAAACTGTTTTCTTCGTTTCTTAAACCAACATTACTTATACATTGCTTATACCAGGAATGTTTATCTTCTCCAACATTTTATTTATTTATGCTTTTGAGACAGAGTTTCTTTGTTGTAGGCTCTCCAGGAACTCCAGGAACTGTAGACCAGGTTGGCCTCGAACCTACAGAGATCTGCCTGTTTTCCAAGTGGGATTAATGGCGTGTGCCACCACCGTCTGGCTTCCAACATTTTGTGAGGAAAAATTTCAATCACACAGAAGGTGAATGTTATAGGAGACATTCTTTCAGGCCCCAGGTCTTCCCGTGAACGTCGGATATTACTTGCTACCCTGAGCCCGGAAGGCTCACTGAGCAGTGACCAGGCTCCATTCCTGACCTCTCCAGGAGCCTACCTGCGCTGTCCCTAGGCCTTCCCGGCTCACTTCTGCCCCGAAGCTTCCCCTTCCCCTGAGGTGTCAGGCTTGGGCGCTCCCTCCGGGATGCCCAGGAGTCAGTCTAGGAGGCGGTGGTACCTCGTCACCGCCCATTCTCTCAACCTCGCCGCGCCGCAACAGACCTCAGCGCCTTTCCCTAGACTCTTGTCCCAGGGAGCCAGCGCGAACGCGAGTGCGCGTGCGCGACTGCGGCGTTCCCGCGCACCAACCTGGTCGCGTGGAAGCCAGACTCCGCCGTTACTGCCGCGGGCCGCGCTTCAGCACCGCTTGCGACGGCGGGCGGGCCGACGTAAAGCGCAGCCGTGCCAACTGCTGCAAGGCGACTTATGACAGCCTCCGGTTCGACTTACGGCGTACCGCCGTCCACATTCCTACCCCTTGAAGCCTCCGCCTTTTTGCCCGGCGGAAGCCGTCTATCAGTGCCTGTTCTTCTAGTGCGCACCGCTAGGCTGTCTTGGGCTGTCGGGCTTCGGGGATCTCCGGCGCCTACCCGCCGCTGGCTGGCTCTTCCGCCCACCTTTCTCCCAGTGTGCACCGCGGCGCGGCCATGTTGCCGTAGTGTTGTTTTCTTCCTGCGGAGGCGAGGGGCCGCTGCGGACCGCGACCCGCGGGCCTCGCCTCTGCTCGCTCGCGGGTGCGGGCCTTCGCCGCTCCCCCGCCTCCCTGGCCCGCACCAGCGCTGTCGCCCCGCCAGCGGCTCCGGGGGACGGCGGAAGGCCGGGCCCAGGGACCACCATGGCGGCCGCCCTGGGCGCGGGCGGAGGAGCAGGCGCTGGAGGTACGTGGGTCTCTGCGGGCGCCGTGGGCCGGGCAGCCTTTGTGTAGGGCTTTCGGGTCGTCCCGCCACAGCTGGAGCCGCCCCAGGCCTGTCGGCGCCGGTCAGGCCGGGAGTGCGGAGCGTTAGGTCCGAAGCGGCACCGCGAGGTCGGTGGCGAGCCCGCTACTGAGTCGGGGGTCGGGTCGCCCAGGCGATTTCCAGCCGTCCTGGAAGATTCGCCCTGGGCAGCGGCAAGCATCCCAGTCAGAACGCAAGAGAAATTTCCCGGCATAATAGAGTGCTTTAAATAAACCCATTATTATCCGAGGAAAACCTTTGAGTGGTTGGCTGCATGCTTGATAGGGATGAAGACAGGGTACAAAGGTTTAGTTACTGAACCAGTTTCTTGGGTAGTTCGTTTTGCAATCGTAAACGATACGGAAAGACAAACCGCTTAAAGTAAAAGCACATTTTGTTGGATAGGGTTTTTTTATATTTTAAACAATATTTCCAAATGACGTTTTAGGCCTTCGATAAAAGGAGACCATTACATGGTAAAGTGTGGACAACAAAAGCATTTGCCACCAGCTAGTTCTGGCTATAGACACTTGAACTATTCTGCGTATTCCAGAGGCGTTTTTTGATTACAGATGGGCGGACATGTTAAAACAACCCTGCTTAGGAATTCTGGCCCAAATATCAAAATGTTTGTATGATAAAACACAAAAACACAGCGGCAGAGGCTGTATGCCTGAATGTCCTTATCTGGCAGGATGTGGAATGGTATATGTCACTGCCAGCTTGCATAGATGATTTTTTTTAAACAAAAGAAATCCGAGGCTTTCTAGTTAAGTGTTTAAAATACATTTTATCTGTCTTACTCGATTAAAGAAGGTAAAAATTAATGTCTTATATATGAGTCACAGTGTTATGGGAACTCTTTAGGACAAAGCTATTTTTAGTAAAACGACGAATATCTTATTTTCATTCTCCATTTGTTTTTCACGAGTGTGTATTGGTGTCTTCCAGAGGCTGTGTGGCATGCGAGGACATGGCACTGATGGCTTAGGGACTGTGCGCTTGTATGTTTTTTTAAGTTTCCCATTTTAAAGTAGTAAATATTGGTAAATAGTAGCAAATATCCACATAAGCAAGATTTGGGGGTCTATATATTTTTAGGTCAGAAAGTTTGAGGTTTGTAGTTTTAGAGGGCTAGATAAGTTTTCTGGAAATTTGGAATTTTTCGTTCATTTTATTATGGTACCAGCGTTCGTTCCCATTGATTAGACTCAACTCAAACTCTTTGCTAAGGTTTGCAAGTTTTATGTGAGTTAGTCCCTGCTACTCACCAGCCCTGTAATCCTGGAGTTGCTTGAGCTCCTCACTCTATGTGCACTGCATTGTTCCTGCCCTCTGGTAGGGCTGTCTCCTGATTCAGCAGGTTCAGGCTCCTGAGGGAGGAGGCCTTACTGGAGAAATCATTGGTTCATATTTGTCTGTTTCCTATCTTTGTACCTCCCTTCCTATCCAGTAGCACTCCCCCCAACCCCCCTAATTTGGTCTTTTGAGTAACGTGTAAGACCTGTGAGGACAAGAATGCCTGCCTGATTCGCTATGCATCCCAAGTTCCTTGTTCATAGGATGTGTTCAACAAATACTTGACAAGTGAATTAGAGAGCGAAATGTTTCCTTGGTAAATCTGGAAAAAAAATTGTGTCCTTTTTGTCCGGTAGGTCCATAATGTTTGTCTGTATAAGCAGCAAAACCATTACACTGGAAATATTTACATTGTAGGCAGTACCTTCTTTATAGATTGCTTGACACCACAGTTCAGCATATTACCTAGCACAATGGCTTTTTATAGTTAGAGCTCACAGTGACATTGTGATTTAGTACTTAGACAAAATTTCATAGCTAGTTCTAGACTATGTGCCAAGCTCGCTGATTTCTGTTCCATTATATTAAAAGGCTGTTGTGTACCTGGTATGGGCTTGTAATCCCAGCACTTGGGAAATGGAGGTGGAAGGTTTGAGTTTGAGGCTATCATGCTACATAGTGAGAGCCTGTTTTTACCCTCTCCTTCAACAAAACTTGGTTGTGGCCTAATCTAATTGCATTATTAAACTAAAAACATTAAATGCCCCATAATTGTCAGTTTAAAATCATTTCATGTATTTTGAAATGTTTGATGTTTTCGAGGTTGCGGTGGTGGTGGTGGTAGTGGTGGTGGTGGTGGTGGTGGTGGTATTTTTTTCAGTGTCTAGAATGTAGCCAGAGACTAATGAAATCTCTGGGTGGCCAAAATAGAAAATCACAGAAGTGCAGTTATGTAGGTGTGAGACTTAGGTGCTCATAGGAGTACAGCATGCCTTTAACTTTAGGTAGTAGTTCTGTCAAGGTATTTGCTGTTGCCAAGTAAGGGTGGGAGAAGCCTGAGGGCCTTGTTGGTAAAGAGAATATTTCACCTGTAACATTGGAGATTGGAGATCAGCATAAATGCAAAAGTAGGCCTTTGAGGACACATTGTAAAGCAAATAAAATAATAAATTTCAAGATCTAATGCTTTGCAGTATAAAATACGAAGTTAAAATGAAAAGTCAGAACATAAATTTTAGCAAAAGCTGATTTGAATGGTTCGTATGTAAAGACCTAACAGTTCATAAAAGAGCTCATCAACTGGTTTAGGATGAGTGCCTTGTCTCACAGTTTAACAGTATTATTGGGCCTTAAACACACTAATTTTTATAGGTGAGGAAAATGAAATGTACTTTAAAAGTTTTGTTTCTTGGGTGAATCTTACTGAGGAAAAAGTAAATTCAGAAATTTCAGACATACCTAATAGAATAAAGAGCTCAGTGTCAACATTTAACATTTTAATGTTACTTGTATTATGACTTTCTTTTTCTTTTTGTCTCTCTTTCCCTCCCTCTTCCAACCTCTCCCCCCCTCTTCCTTCCTTCCTTCCTTCCTTCCTTCCTTCCTTCCTTCCTTCCTTTCTTTCTTTCTCTCTCTCTCTCTCTCTCTCCTTCTTTCCCTCCCTTTCTCTCCTCCCTCCCTCCCTCCCTTCCTCCCTTCCTACATTGTCTCTCTGTGTAGCCCAGACTGACCTTGAACTCAAAGAGATCTGTCTGCCTCTGCCTCTGCCTCTGCCTCTAAGTGATGAAGTTAAAGGGATAAACCACCACACCCAGCCCAGTTTATGACTTACATATGTCCCAGTACCAAATACAGGTCAAAAATGAATTTAATGGGTTATCAACCTGGTTCACTGGGCAAACGTACTTAATACCAAGCCTGACAACATGAGTTCCATCCCTGGAACTCATCTGGTGGAAGGAGAGAACTGAATCCAAGTTGTCCTGTGACCTCATGTGTGTGGTGGCATGTAACCACAATAAATAAGTAAACATATAAAATGAGTTTATGTAACCTCTAAAACATCATAGCTTAGTCTAGCCAATTGTAAATGTGCTCAGAAAGCAGTGTTGACCTGCATGTTGTTAGCCTGAGAGAAGCTAAGAATTGATAGTTTCTGATCATGCTCCCTTTGGGTAGCTAGCAAGGCTGTGGAATGCATTAATTTCTGTGAATGCATTAATTTACTTGATATATGTGCGGCAGCTTAATCCTCAACATTAAAAAAATTTTTTTTAAGATTTAATTTTTTTGTGTGTGTGTGGATGTATTCCCTATATATTTGAGGAGAGTAAAAGAAGGCATCAGGCCCCCTGGAACTGGAATTACGGGCAGATGGTTGTGAGCCATCATGTAAGTGCTGGGAAATGAACCTGGGTCTTCTGGAAGAGCATCCAGTGCCCTTAACTGCTGATCCGTCCATTTAGCTCCCCTTTTAAAACCATAGCTTCATCAAAAAGAAACTGAGGAATGGATAGGACCCTAGTGTTCTTGTTGTGTAGGTATGCTAGTGGGGTACATAAACTTCAGAAATTTTTAAGGTTTTTATATTTATTTTTGGAGACAGTGTTGTGTAGTTCCGGCTGGCCTCTTAAATTCACTGAGGTCCATATGCCTCTGTCTGACTCTTTCAAGTGCTGGGATTAAAGGCATGTGCCAACATGTCCAGCTATTTTTAAGATTTTTGATTTTTAATTAGGTGTATGTATCCCTGTGTGTGTCTGTGCATATAACTGTAGGTGCCCATGGAGGCCAGAGGTGTTGGATTTCCCTGAAGCTTGAGTTAGAAGTGGTTGCAAGCTGCCTAGTGTGGGTGCCGAGAATCAAATTCCAGTCCTTTGCAAAAGCAGTAAAGTCTTTTTAAAAAATTTAAAATATTTTATTCATTTTTATTTTATGTACATTGGTCTGCATGTATATCTGTGAGAGTGTTGGATCCCCTGGAATAGGAGTTGCAGATAGTTGTAAGTTGCCAATGTGGGTGCTGGGAATTGTACCTTGGCCCTCTGGGAAAGCAGCCAGTGCTCTTGTGCCCAGTTCTCAAAATCCCTCTCTGCCCAAGTACCACCAGGAGACCACCAGCTCTGATGCAAAAAGCAAGGAGCCTTTATTCAAGTCTAGACTCGGGCCCACTCACTGTCTCCACGCAGTGAGAACCAGAACATGAGCCCTGAACGCCCTGGAAGGAAGCTTTTTATAGTGATTACAACAGGGTTCACAAGTTTCCATTCAGGCTTCTATGGGATTGGTTGGTAATTAGCTAATGCATGTTTGGCGCAAGGGGACTGGATGACCAGGGGCCCTCGTGGGCCCTTTCATAAGCTAGGTGGGGCTTTATCTAACGGATACAGGATACATGTTTCACCCCTAGCGGATGCAGGATTTATGACCCTGGTCCTTAATTGTCTGGTGCCTGGTTAGGGACCTTCTGGGGACTAGGATGGGTGAGATCTTATCATGAATTCCTCATGGCTCTTCTAAGATGAGCCTCTTTTCAAGATGAAGTTTCTTCAGGCCTAACATTTCCCCCTGTCTCTGCGCCCTGCTCTAATCATGGAGCAGCAAAGGTGAGCCTCTTTTCAAGATGAAGTTTCTTCAGGCCTAATATTTCCCCCTGTCTCTGCGCCCTGCTCCAGTCATGGAACAGCTGGGCAAGCATCTTGGTAGTTGGGAAACTCTAGCTCATAGGACTCTGGGTCCGTGTTTAAAGACTGATACTGCGGACTTAAAACCATTAACTGTACTGCATCGACTCTTCTTTTGGCGAAGGCAGTAAGCCTGTTTAGGATGCATGGGCAAAAGGTAAGGAGCATAAAAAGCAAAATTAGTGGCCCTGCTAGGGTGGATATTAGAGTAGTCAGTCAGTGTGAACTGCTGAACCACGATTCGTACCATCCTTGACCATCTAAAGTTTGCATTTTTGCTTTTCTAGTTCCTCTCTTACTTTGGCCATGGAGTTTTTTACAGCTCCAGAATGGTCTACATAATAGCAACATCCTCTGCACATAGTCCCCATTGTTGAAAGACTATGTCCGTGCTTCATTTAATCTGCATGTGACCTCTGCTAGTGATGTTAAGGACTCTTGGAGTTTTGAGATTGAACCCTCTAGCCTCTCAATGTCCCTATCAGTGGCCAATCTGAGTTGGCTGAACTCCTGATGTTGAGTTACCAGCGTGGCTGCGCCTGTCCCTGCTTCAGCAATCCCTTATCCTAGTAAGACAGCTATCGTAACCACTGACACTGGTTCCCTTCTCATCCTTTTTCGTGGTCTGTGAGGTCCCTCCTCTCATAAATCCAAAAAGACCTCATTTTCATGATACAGAATCTGGGGTAACATTTGAACCAACACATAATAGTCCTGAGAGGTAGCTAACACTTTACCATGAGCACTTTGGGTTAGTTCCATTGAACATGCTCACCATCCATCTTGAGGTGGACCGTAATAGACTGAGGAATTAACTGCTTCTAGGGTCTGACTGCACAGGTGCTTGTGGGTTTCCCAAGGCAAGTACCCTTTCCTGAGATGGAGGTTAAAGTTAACTGCCCCTTCTGTCGGGACCACCTACAGCTCTCTGCTTTTTCTGAGAGGTTATAACCAGCTTGAAAAACAGTTCCTTCATAATAGGGAGGTTCAACATCATAACATAACTAGCATGCTTCAGTTAGGTTGTGGTTGGTTGCATTGAGGACTTGGGCTGTCTGGGAGATCACTGTTTAGAATGGGTCACTGGGCGCTTTTACTGGGGTCTGAGTAGGGGAGGATCCAGTAAGATTGGAACTCACAGTTTGCTCTGGTGGTTTTGGGCTTGGAGGAGTAGGCGCAGGCTGAGGTGTTGCTGGGGGAGCCAGTACCGTATTGGGGCCCAACGCTACTGATTGCATTATTATGTGTGGTCGTCTGTCAGACCGTGAAGAGCGTCCCCAAGTTGTATCCAGACTGGTAAAGTCTCAGGCCTCAGTTTGTCCCTGTTTCCCAGCCTTTGGCCTGCTTTCCTTTTTCAGAAAAAGTCAGTATTACTGGATTACATTTTGAGTCTTTACAGGATCCTCCTAGTCCTCCTCCTTTTATCATTCCCCACCCTGGGGAATTTGAGCCCATGACTTCCTGTAAAGTTAACAAGTCATCCTTGACAGGGGCTGCCCAGGTTGTGTACCCGGTAGATTCACATCTCCAGGCCTCACAGTAGAAGTGTTCCGGGCCTCCACACTGTAAAACCTTTTGTCTGGATCGCCCTGTCCCTGGGCAAACATAGAATCTTGTAGCTCGGAGGCTGGCCCTTTGGGATGGATGAGTACACCCAGGGACCCATGCTCCTCCAGGGTCTGGTCGCTAACTTCCCATGCTCCCTCGGCCAGGGAACATAGGTCATATGTTAGGGAAGGCCACCAGGTATCAGGGGTAGCCTGCTTGCTAGTGGAATTGATCAATTCCCTGGTATGTACATTTATGACCTGCCGAGTTATTAGTTGGGAAGTGTGAGGGCTGGCCACGCAAGTGAGGCCCAGGCTTAGCAGTCCTATGACTAGGGTCCATCCTCTACTTGCCGCTGTAGTTTTAGCTTGAGGGGGTTATCTGGGTCCTTGTAGGCCTTCTTTCTGTCCGTTGATTGATCTCCAGCTGTCTGCAGGTGAGAATTATATATCCAGGCTGTGACTGGCCACCTTTAGAGCTGTGGGTGTGGTCAGGATGATGTATACGGTCCCTTCCACGGGTCTCTGCACAGTGTCGTTGGTCATACACCTGATCTCCTGGCTGGAACTGGTGGGGCTCCCTGGTTAGGGCTTGGTAGGCATCCTGGAGCTGTTTTCCAGTTGCCTGTTGAGCTATACCTAAGGTGGTAAGGGAGTGAACCAACTCATGATCATCCCATTCTGCAATCACATCAGATTTTAAATTTGGGAGCACAGGTGGGGGTTGACCATACAGAATTTCAAAGGGGGTCCTAGGCTGTAAGGGGTATTTCTAACCCTATACAGGGCAAAGGAAAGGAGAGCCACCCAGTCACCACCAGTTTCCAGGGTTAATTTGGTCAAGATCTCTTTTAGAGTTCTGTTCATTCTTTCTACCTGTCCTGAACTCTGGGGGCCATAAGCGCAATGTAATTTTCAATCTGCCCCCAATTCTTTAGTCAATCCCTGTGTTACCTGAGAGGCAAATGCTGGTCCGTTGTCAGACCTTATCTGAATAGGAATTCCATACCTGGGAGTGATGTCTTCTAATAGCTTTTTAGCCACCATTCCTGCCGTCTCCCTCTTGGTCAGGGATGCTTCAGTTCATCCTGAGAATGTGTCTACAAGAACTAGCAAATACTTGTGCCCGTACTTGCCTGGTTAAATCTCTGTGAAATTGATTTCCCAGTAGGCTCCTGGCCTGGCCCCTGCTCTCATGAGCCCGGCCCAGCCTTGGTTCTTTCTGGATTAGTGATCTGGCAGCTGAGGCAGTTGCTCAGGATCTGCTCTACTAGACGATGGAGCCCCAAAACTTTTAGTCTAGATCCCCTGAAGAGTTCTTGTAACTTTTTCTGTCCTAAGTGGGTGGTCCTGTGCAGTTGTCTGACTAGGCCTTTAGCCAATCATCCTGGGGGAATTTTCCTATCATCTTTGGTATGCCACCACCCAGTTGTCCTTTTTTCATATGTTTGAGGAAGCTTGGAGATGGCCTCCAGATCTTCCTGTGTATAGTCAGGCTGTTCAGGCAGGACCGGCAGTCCAGGGTCTGGCAGAGTGACTAAGGGGGCAGGCCTCAATACCCTTGGTTGTGACTTCTTTTGCTGCTTGATTTGTTAGCCTGTTCCCTTGGCTGACTGGATCCTCTCGTTTTTGGTGGCCTGGGCAGTGGATGATGGCCACGTGTTTAGGGTACCCCGGGGCTAGTAGGAGCTCCAGGATTTCTTCTTTGTTTTTGATAGCTTTTCCTTCTGCTGTAACCAGCCCCTTTTCATATATATGTACCCATGTACATGAGTGGTGGCGAAGGCATAGCTGCTGTTGGTATAGATGTTTACTTGGTTGTCGTGGCCCATCTCCAGTGCCACGGTCAATGCCACCAACTCTGCCTGCTGAGCAGAGGTCCCTGGGGTCAGGGCCCCTGCATTCACTACTTTTGAGTCCGTTGTCACCGCCCATTCTGCATATCTTTGGCCGTCCTGAACGAAGTTGCTTCCATCAGTCTACCAGGTATGGTTGGCCCCTAGGAGGGACCTGTCAGTCAGATCAGGCCTGAACCCAAGTGTCTGTCCCAATACCTTCAAACAGTTGTGGAGGGGAGCCTGGAGATCAGGTTCTGGTAATAGGGACACAGGATTAAGGGCAGCAATGGGCAAGAAGTGAATATGAGGTAGGTTTAGGAGTAAGGTCTGATAGTTATTCTGTGCTTAGCCACCTCTCGGGGCTGTTTTAGGATTCTCTCGATGGCATGAGAGGTCACTACCTCTAGTTCTTGTCCCAGAGCCAATTTATCTGCATCTTTTACTAACATGGCCGTAACTGCTATGATGCAGAGGCACGGTGGCCATCCAGATGCTGCTGGATCCAGTCTTTTGGACAGGTATGCTATGGGCCTGTTCCATGGCCCTATTTCTTGTGTGAGTATTCCTTTGGCCACTCCTTTGCGCTCATCCACATATAGCTTACAGCAGGGCCCTTTTTAAATATGTAAAGGCTTTTTGTTGAGCCTCAGTCCACTGAGAGTCCTTGCCCTCCTTAGTGGCTTCATACAAGGGTGGGCTATCTCAGTAAAGTTGGGTATCCACAGGCAACAAAACCCTGTGGATCCCAGAAACTCTCACCTCCCTTCGGGACGTTGGTGTTGGAATTATCAGGACTGTCTCTTTTTGGGCTGGGGAGAGCCATTGCTTGCCCCCTTTTAATGTATATCCCAAGTAGGTTACCTCTGTCCAGCAAATCTGAGCCTTTTTGGCGGATGCCCGATACCCCAGGAGCTCTAAGGCTCTTAGCAGTCCTCCAGTGGCATCCTCACAGTCCTTTTTTGTCCAGGCTGCAATAAGGAGGTCATCTGTGTATTAAAGGAGGGGGACCCATAGGAAGGGTCTCTAGTACTCACCTAGGTCTTCATATAGCGCCTCATGAAAGATGGTGAGTTTTTAAATCCTTGGAGTAGCCGTATCTTTGTAAGCTGGCCATTGAACCCTTCTTCAGAGTCATTCCACTCTAGGGCAAAAGGGCTGGCTCTGAGCTGTCAACGGCAGACTGAAGAACATGTCCTTTAAATCTAGGACTGTGTACCACACTTTGGAAGGCGACAGGGAGCTGAGTAGGGTATATAGGATAGGTACTGTGGGGTGAATGTCCTCAACCGTCTTGTTGACATGACATCTCTTAGGTCCTGAACTGGTCGGTAGTCATCAGCATGGGGCTTCTTGACAGGCTGCAGAGGTGTGTTCCAGGTGGACTGGCACGGAGTTAGAATGTCTAGCTTTAGTAGCCTTCTGATGTGAAGGGTGATGCTTGCTTTGGCTTGGGCGGACATGGGGTACATTGGGCCCTTTTCGGGACGGCACCTGGCCTGAGTTGGACCAGGACCAAAGCCTGATGTTTTGCATGGTCCATTTCCCTGTTTCTGCCCACGCTTGTGGATATCTGTCCAGCCACCACTGGATGTCCTGGGGTAGCTCCGGCTCAGAGTATTACCGATACTCATCCTGCAGACTCAGGGTCAAGACCTGGATAGGTGTCCCATCTCTTATCAGTCATTTATTCAAATTTTCCTCACTTTGTCTTCTCTGTCACTCTTCAGTGCAAATTCTGATACTCTGGATGGTTTAGCCAGGTTCTCTTAATCTTCAGATTTTTTTTTTTTTTTTAGTAATTATTTTTTCCTATAGGTTCCTGCACCGTATTTTCAGTACTTTCTTTTTATGCCTTGTTACTTGTGATTTGTGTTACTTTATGCCTACATTACTTGTGATTTGTCTAGTTTTTAAATTTTTCCAAACTGATTTTGCAGACTGCTCTTTGTTTTTGGAATTACTTAAGCCTCTACTTGTCATCTTAGTGCTCAACCAGCAAACTGACATTTCCTTCCATTCCTGAAACCAGAAAATAATAATAAAAAATACACCCTGCTTTTTATAAATTGGCTGTAGCTGAAATACTTTAGTGTTCATCAGGCCACCTGTAACTCTGCCTTACTCTACCTCCTGCTTACACAGCCCAATCAGAGATGGGCTTGGATCCTCTCAGAGATGCAAATCTTGGATCCTCTCAGGTGTTTTCTGAGAGTATATATAGCCCTGGACATACATGAGGTGCTCTTCAAAACCTTTTCCTCACCCCTGGCCTCTTTCTCAGACTCTTTGGTGGGTGTATTGTTTTCTCTATTATCCGTGGTCACAGTTGCTTTGGACAACTATTGCCTAGGCAAAACAAAGCCAGTCTCTCAGTTTACTCCAGACAGCCAATGGGACGGTTGCAATGCATAGTCAGACTTTTTGAGGGTGTGAAGAAACACGTTAATCTTAGGAAGCTGATGGAATGTTGCATGCATACCTGCTGCTGCTGGTCTGGAGAATGGGGTTGCTGACCGCTGAGGGTGTACACAGCACTCTGTGCTGCAGCTTAGTAGATGTTTTTTTTTTTTTAAGCTTCTTCAGGTTCTTGCAAGGTTTTTTTTTTTTGTTTGTTTGTTTTATTTTTTTGTTTTTCTAAGATTCCAGGGTTCAGTGAATGTAGATTCTGGCAGTTTGTAGTTTTTGTCAGTTTAATGTTGCCTCAGAGGACAGACAGGTCCTGCTCCACTATCTCTAACAAGTTGAAAGAATTTTATGGTGACTATAGGGTATGCCCCCCCACATGTGTTATATATGTATACATGTAAGTGTGTGGACATGTGTGTGGAGGACAGTGGTTCATGTATCACTCTCCACCCTTTTTGAGACAGGATCTCACTGAACATGGAACTCATCCAGTTCATTGAGCTAGGCTGGCTGGCCAGTGAGCTCAAGGGATCCTCTGTTTCTGCCCCGTCCCATCCTCTAGCATTGGGGTTACAAATCCAAAAGCTTCTGGTTCAGCTTTTATGTGAGATCTTTTTTTTACCTTCTTATCTTTTTCAAGATCTTTATGCTTGTGAGGCAGGCCTTCATCAAGTGAGACTTCTTCCCATCCCTTGAATATAGATTTTCAGATACGGAAATGTCTGTTGTTTACAAGACCACTTTGGAAAGTAATTCTGTGCACACATGTAAGTTGTATATACAGTTAGCAGTGAGCTTTTAATAGTGTGAATAGAATTGTGTATCATTTGAGTTTGCTTGTTCACTTGAGAACCATTTCTTCCTGTGTCCATAGGTGGGAGATGCATCCGCCTACCATTAGTATTTGTTCTTTCTTCCATTAGCATCTCAATTATTTCTTTTTCACTGTGGGGGCTTGCCTGTCCTAATGTCTGAAGATGGACACTTTTAAGATTGGGGTTACTGAGGCATACATATAGAGAATTTGGGGAGCTATTCCCTAGCTGTCCTCAAAACACTTGGTACCACTTTATCGTTCTGTCAGTCTAGTACTCCATTTCCCATACCCTTTTATATAAGAATCTAGATTTTTGTTAATCTAGGTGAAAAAAATAGCTTTGATGTTGTAATTTACATTATTTCTAGTATTCCAATGAATCTTTGTGTATTGTAATTGCTTGTTCATGCATTTTTTTTAAATTAAGCGACGAATGCATTTCTTATTTCTAAGTCTCTTTTTGATGATTGGCCTTTTGGTTTTTCCTATGCCTTGTTTGTTTTCTTTTTGTTTTTCTGCTTGTTGAGACAGTGTTTCTCTGTTTTAACTCTGGCTGTCCTGGAACCCACTCTGTAGACCAGGCTGGCCTCGAACTCAGTGATATACCTGCCTCTGCCTCCCAAGTGCTGGGATTAAAGGTGCCTCCGCCGCTCATTGTGCCTTGTTTTAAACTCTTACTGTGTGGCAGTTTTAGCTCTACCTTGTGACATGTATCTGTTCTTATGTTTTCCTCTTAGACTTCTCCATGTCAGTTTTTCTCCTTTTCACATGCCTTTGTATGTCTAGCTATTAACTCAAAAGGAGCCTTGTTTTGATTATGGTGTGGACTTGGGCCTTCTGTAGTTCCATGGTTTATTGAAGCCTCCACCTTTTTATTATGTAGGGTTTCTAGTCAGTAGCTTTTAAATATTATGGCTTGCTAGTATGTTTGTGTGCTTGTTTTCTTGTAATGCAACATGCTCTTTCCAGAATGCTTTTTGGTTAATCTGGTGCATTAAAACCAATGAACTTCAGAATAACCACCCAGGAATCTGTACAGAATTCTGTTGGCATTGTTACTGGGATTTTGGTAGGTCTGTTAACATAAATTTTGCAAGGTGGGTTTTTGTTTGAGACAGTCTCTGAATTTTCAAGGCTGTCTTGAATTTGCCTCTTCCTGCCTCAGTCTTCATGTGAAGAATGCACTGCCCTGCTTGGCTTAAGAGTGGTATTTTTTTACAGTTTGTATTATTTCATCTAGTATCAAGACTGTTTGATTATTAAGTTATTTTTATCATTTGTCACCTATCAGATGTTTATTAAATATGTACCCTGTGCAAGCAAAGCACAGTTCCTTAGATATAGGAGTTGTGAGTGAATAGGCCAGGACTTGATAACTTAAGTTTTACATTATGTGTAACTTACATTTTACGTCATTTACATTTTACATATTGTCATTGTAGGTGATATAGTTGTTTTTTGTTTTGGACAGGGCTTCTCTGTTGTAACTCTGGTTGTTGTGGGACTCACATAGATCTGCCTGCCTCTGCCTCCGGAGTGCTGGGGTTAAAGGCTGTGTCACTACCACCTGGCATTAGTTGTCTGTTTTTTAAACCTTTACATTCTCAGGTTTCTTACTGCTGTGGTATACAAAAGCTCCCTGGTGCCTTTGTATATTATAGAGTTTTTATTGCTGTGATAAAAGCACATTGACCAAAAGCAACTTGGGGAGTAAAGAGCTTATTTCAGCTTGTATTTCCACATTACAGTCCATCAGTGAAGGAGGTTAGGGTAGGAACTCAAGATAGGAACTGAAGCAGAGGCCATGGAGGAACACTACTTATCAGCTTACTCTGTGTGACTTATTTGCATAGCTTGCTTCTTTGACTACCTAGGGGTAGCACTGCCTCCAATAAGCTGGTCCCTCCCACACCACGTATCAATCAAGAACATGCTCTATAGACTTGCCTTTAGGTCAGTCTGACGGAGACACTTTCTCAAATGTGTTTCCTCTTCCCAGATGGCCCTACCTGTGTTAAGTTGAAAGAAAACCAGGACACTTCGGTGATTGCATTACTTATAGCTAGTTGGACCCTTGTTTTAATAATTTTGTGTTTTAGATTTTCTCATTATATAGTTACATCTGCAGCATCTTCTGTGTCTCTCTCTTTTTCGGGGGGTTAGGGTGGGCAGGTACTTACATAGAAAGTATTGGCTGTCCCTCCAATACCAAGTCCAGTACAGTGGGTGGTGAGAGATGTCCTGATCTTTGTGTGTTGTTTTGAAATTTAGTGCCTGATTTTTAAACATTTTACCACCATTAAGTGTGGTATTCGCTATATAGGTCTTTGATAGTGTTTGAATCATATATGTTCTCCCTTCTCCAGTCTCTTAACAGTGATGTGTTAATAGATCCTCAGTGTTGAGCAAATACGCATCCTTAGTTCAATACTTCCTTTGTTTATAACTTTGTTCTCTGTTTAGTCTGACACTTTCTTGATCTGTATGCTTTGCTAAAATATCTGTATGTCCTGTTAGAGAGGTACCCCTCTCCCCTCAAAAAAAAGGACAGGTTTCATTTTAGGCTTTATCTGTGATCAAGGAGGCTGCTGAGTTGTTTTTGTTGGATGTGAGTGCACGCTTGCTGTGCTTACTGTTTGTTGTTTTCCTAGAGGAAGTTCTGGGAAGTTTGAAAAGTATTAAATGTTGGAAGAAAGCTTAACTGTAAAGCCATACATGGTTCCAATTACTTTTAAAGTTTTTTTCTTCTTCTTCTGTTATTGTACCTTTTAAAGCATTTTAAAAGTTGAAATGTCAGCTTTAATGATGATCTATTTTTTGTAGTAATTTTTTATTTTCAAATTACTAGTTGCTATTATACTTTTTGGTAGCATGTTCATTATACATAATAATAGGTTTTATTATGACATTTTTATACAGTGTATAATTTATTTTGATCATATTTAACCTTCATTACCCTCTCTAGTCTCCTTCCATGGCCTGCTGATCTTCCGCTTCCTAACTAGTCCCCCCATATTTATGTCTTGTTTTTTTTTTTTGGTGACCCATTGAGTTTTGTGAGGGTTGCGTATATGAGCATGAGCGAGAGAGATTATTTATTTACTTATTTACTTATTTACTTATTTACTTACTTACTTACTTACTTACTTGCGTATATGAGCATGAGCGAGAGAGATTATTTACTTATTTACTTATTTACTTATTTACTTATTTACTTATTTACTTATTTACTTATTTACTTATTTACTTATTTACTTATTTACTTATTTACTTACTTACTTACTTACTTACTTACTTACTTACTTACTTACTTTTATTTATTTATTTATTTATTTATTTATTTATTTATTTATTTATTTATTTATTTATTTATTTATAGGCAACCTAACAGTGTCTGTAGCATTGAAGGAAATCTTTCCAGTAACCATAACTACCAGTAGATCTTCCTGGGGACGGGCGTCCTCATGAGTCATTCCTACTTAGCTGCATTAACTGCTGCTTATAAATTCTCAGGGAGGGTTGAGGTCTTGTGAGCCCGTCCCCCATCTTTGATGCAATGCTGAATGGTTCAGTCTTGTGAGATAATCGCAGCTGCTGTGAGTTCATGAGTGCTGTGGCATGCCATGTCTGGCTGACAACCTCTTCCAGCTCTTACATTCTTTGTGGCCTATTTTTTAAGATGTTCCCTGAACTTTGCATGAAGTGAGGACAGATTTCTCATTTAGGGCTGATCATGGAACAGTCACCACTGTTAGCACTTGACCAATTATGAGTTGTATTTTGTACTGCCCAGTAACCATGGTAAAAAGAATCTTTTTTTGACAAAGTCCGAGAGCGGCTCTCATTTATGGATGTAAACAAAATATTCAGAAGGCAGTTTGATGGACACATTTGCCCATTTAGCCAAATAATAACAGTAGTTTTCCCACTATGGCATATGACCCTCTCCAGCTATGGACTGTTGACTAAGTTTATAATAGTAGGTAGAATTCCTTTCTATGGAGCAGAAATCATTTACTTACCCTCATGACAGTCATGACATTATTGTACCAGTGGACACATCTTGCCTCATGTGTCTGCAGTATAGCACACAAGATCCATAGCTGAGCAAGATTGCGGAATACTTTTCTCTCAGCAGTCTGTGGAGCACCTTCTGGCACTATGAAGGCTCTCCAATTTGGGATGAAGCTTCCAACTCAGTTCAGCTTGATTTCTGTTTGTCCTGCAATGAAAACACATGATGTTTCAGTACAGATCTTACACGTAGTTCTGGTGAGCAAACAAGCAATGGCAGTATGTCTACTAGTACACCCTTCTAAGGGTGAGTGTTTGAGACTCACGCTTGTATGAACTTTGATTAGTGACCTATGTAGGTCTGGAATTCTAGATGTAGCTCATCTTTCTTGTCTGTGGTGGTTTGCTGTGCTGTGCTGTTAGGGTTGCCCAAATCCCTCCTTATTCATATCTGGAAGGTTTTTTAAAACCTCTTCTTACCTTGATATTGATTTTCTTACCCTTACTGTCTGGATTGATATGTATCATACTTAAAAGTGATGTCAAGGATGAAGTAGGAAGGTTGACAAAAGTTTGCAAACTTTTTTTTTTTTTTTTTTTAAATAAAGGGCACTTTCTGGGTTGTGTGATTGAAGATTGCTGTCCAGGACAATATATGATTGAATTGGTAGTGCTATGTTCCAGTAAATGTTTGCTTACATGAATGGGCTGTCACTAAATTTAAATAAACATGTATTACTCCCACTTGTCTCATGGCCAAAGTTTGCTGACTCGTAGACTGACTAGACTCCTACCCCAATCTAAGAGTTTTTTAACACTTCTAAACGTAGTGAGTGTCTGGAAGACAAGGAGGAATTGATGAGAAGAGTAAGTAAATGTTGTTTGTGTTCATTGTAGGTGCCATTTATAATATGCTAGACAACTGCATCACTCAGCAAGGGGCCTTCAGGTTGGTTGAGGAGGAAGAGTAGTCTCTTAGAATGAACTTGCTAGTGCAGAATTTAGACTGCAGGGTGTTGAAGAGGGACAATAGTGTCTCTTTTTGTTTTATTGGGTACTCCCTGTTTTTTTTAACATCTGGACTAAGGCAAGTTGCTTTCCCTTGTTTGTGTTTTTTCATGACTGATACAAACTGGAACTTTGAAAAGAAATTTATCTGTAACCTGAAGAAGTGGAAGATGACTGGAGAAACAGAAACTGGTTTCAGGGCACTTAGTTTTGCTTCTCAGTATTTTGAACTATTATTCCACTGAGTATGGTGCTTTCAAGGTGTCCCTGTTGTAGCAAATGACAGAATCCCCTCCCCCCCATAGATGTATACACCTGTGCAGAGGCTAGAGGTCAATGTCAGATGCCTTAGTCACTTTCCACCTTATTTATTTATTTGTGACAGTCCTGTCATTGCATTTGGCGCTCTTAGACTAGACTGGCTGGCTGTCAAACTCTAGGGATCTACAAAGGGATAATAGATGGATACTGTGGGTCTAGCTTTTTATGTTGAATGCTAGGGATCTAAAATCAGGTCCTCATGCTTACATGGCAAGTGCTTTATCCACAAAGCCATCTCACCATTTGCAGAATTTCCTTCCTTTTAAATAACTAAATGGTCCTTCATTGTGTGTATAAAACACATTAAAAATGCAAACAAACCATTTTTCCTGATTGTTTTTGAGTTTCTGCCTTTTCTTGCTATAGTGACAGTGTTATAGGCACTGATAGACAAATAACTTCAAGCCCTATATTGTTTCTTTCAGGTGTAAAAGAGTGAATTGCCACTCCAGTTACTGGTTTTGGGTCCCACTCTAGTAAAATGACTTTATCTAAACTAATTATATTTGCAAGTTCTTTGCTATTTCTAAATAAGGGCAAATTCTGAGGTCCTAGTGATCAAGCCTTTTGATGAGCAGTAATTATAATATAATGAAAGGAAAAATTGGGCTTTGTTTCTGGTTCCTATACAGAATTCCTAAAACTCTTGGAATTTATTATTTCTTTTATACTAATGAAATGAATGGTGAGGGATTTCCATAGCTGTGGGAATGGGAGCTGGTTGTTTGAAAAGCCAGCCACGTGTGTTTAAGGAGTTAGAACTTTCAACTTCAACTCTTAACCTTCCATGAATGCAATCAGTCATGCCCTTCTGGTGGACCCATACTGAGCTGAGAGGATGACATAGTCTGGCTCTTCACTAACTCTTCACTCAGTTGTCTTGGCAAAATTAAAGGATAGTTTGATTTGTATATTGTATTGATTTAAACAGTCACTCTGCAACAGCAACACTTCCCTTTAATTCTGACAACCCCAGAGTTAGGGCTCTATTCCATAGTACTGCTCCCACTGAAGATGGCAACTGCAAATGAGGTCCAGGCTACCCACTGTGATTCTTTAGCAGGCTCAGGCTCTACAGCTCAGTGGAATAGTTCACAGAGAAAGAGAGCGCTCTGTCTTGCTTGTTTTTATTTGCCTGATTGTGCTTTTGGGAGAGTAGATGCTGTAGATTCTGATGGTGTCTAGCTTTTCAGATCTTCTACTGGTTTGGTTTTGCTGATACATAAAAGAATCTTTGCTAAGCCCAAGAACAAAGGTTTTCTTTTGTGCTTTTACAGAGTATTGATTCAGATTCACTTTATTTAATTTTTATCATGGCCATGCACTGTTGGGGAATTTTCCTTCCCTTGTTAAATAGAGGTATTTAAATATAACTCTATTGAGTCATTGGCTGACTAGGGATTTCAGTAACCACATTCAAGAAGGGATAGAATAAATAGTCTTTGCCAAAATGATTTGGAAGTCATTTACTAGAAAACAGCCTTTCTGAGTAATAG
This sequence comes from Cricetomys ansorgei, assembly GCA_026225945.1. NCBI lineage: Eukaryota > Metazoa > Chordata > Mammalia > Rodentia > Nesomyidae > Cricetomys > Cricetomys ansorgei. The sequence goes on from JAMJFZ010004042.1 coordinate 3,722,634, forward strand.
CAACAACCATGGACATGGGAGAAATGAATTGTTACTGTATTGCAGTATCCAAAATACATAGTTTTAAATGAAAAAAAAAATCAATTTGTACAAAGAACCCAGGAAAGTATGACCTACTCACAGAGCTGTCCTGTGGGTGCTGGGAATTGAACCTGAGTCCTCTTGAAGACCAACCAGTTTTCTTGACTGCTGAGCCATATCTCCAGCCTCACATAGTCATTTTTTAAAACTAGTTTTTATCAGGTTCTCTTGGGCGTCTGATCTGGGTAAGGTTGATATGATTGATAGTTTTCTTAGAGCCTTAGTGGTTAATTTTCCAGCCTGAGCTAGAGAAATGCTCTTGGTAATAGGAATTTGTGTAACTCAGCTGTCCTAGGTCTTTGTGGACTCTGCCAGAAGAGCAATTGCTGCCTCTTTGCAAACCCCCTTTTTACCCCCTCTCAGAAGCATGTCTCACATGAAAACCTTAATTTCAGTTCTTAGTGTTTCTTACTAGTAAAAATAGCTATCAGGTGCCTCTCCTATTTTCAAAATATATTGTCACATTCAAACTTGCAGTAACAATGTGTAAATAATAACTTGATTTTATAAAAGAAAGAATGAATGGCTTTATTTCTGGTGCTCTACTGAGCTAGCTCTGTCTTCTTGCCATGTTGAGATATGAACTGTGCTGTGTGTGTAAAATATGCACTTAGGACTTTATATGAAAGCAAAACACCCACTGCTGCTACCTCTTCTGATTGCATGCCTTAGTGGTAAAGCTTTTGATATACCAAGTTAAATATAATACAGTTGAAATTTGCCCCTTAAAGGTTGATAGTTTCTACTTTTGGATTATATTTCTGTTACTTATTTAGAAAAATGTGAAGGCTGAAGAAATTATTATGGATGTCTCTAACATTTACCCCCTTTGCAGTAAAAACTAAGTACTCAGAATCCATTATTTTATTAAGGACACATTTTACTAAAGTTGTAATTTAAAAAATGCTATTCTCACTGAATTCAGTAAATTTTGGGTAGCTTATATTTAATTAAAAAAACTAATGCTTCAGCATGGCTGAGCATGTATGATTGCTGTATTTGGAACTTCATATCTGCAGCAGTCAGGCTGGACTCCTAAGGAACCTAGAATCCTAGTTGATTAATTGCCTTGTGTCTGTCTTGACAAAACTGACTAGAGTGGACTCTTCTTCACAGATGATGACTTTGACCAGTTTGACAAACCTGGTGCAGAACGATCCTGGAGAAGAAGAGCTGCAGATGAGGACTGGGACAGGTATGTGCACACCTGGGTTTCCCCAGGTGCCTGTGTGATGTCTGTGATCCTGTGCTGGATACAGAGATCTTTACCAAAGATGATGTGCTGGCCCTTTGGTGCCCTATCCTATATGAACCTCCCTGCTGGGCTAATGGATATGTGTGTCTTTTCAGACCACACCAGGGCCCAGTCCAAGATTGTGTTACAGGTAGCTGTGTGGAGCATGTGCCTGCTTTCTCTCTTGTTTATTGAACAACACTACAACCATTTGGATGTCACAGTACCTTTGCTGTGTATCCTACCCAGTAGTTAGTGAGACTTTAAATTTTTTGCCATTTAATATTTGTTGCTTTTGAATTTTGTTTCCCTAACTATTAGTGCAGGTGAACATGCCTGCTTAATTATCCACACTTATACACAGTGGAAAGCAGTCGGTGATGGCTGATGTCAGTTCAGTATGGCGACTGCCTCTGGAGGGAACTCTACAATGGACATAGTTTCATCTGGGAACACTTGAGAATATTTCTTAAAATATAGAGTATTTACACTTATAGCCACATTGTATCCAAGAGAAATCTTTATTTATACATGTCTGGCTAATGTTCCAAGAGAAATCCCTACAATTTATACATGCTGGGCTAGTGTTCATATTTCCTCTATTACCTGTTATGTTTGCATGTGTGCTTGGCTTATACATGCCTGGCTAATGTTTATATTTCCCATATTACCTGTTATGTTTGTATGTTTGCCTATGTCATTGTATTTCATACAGTGCATGTACTTGTCTACTCTCCTATGGTTTGAAATAAGATTCAGATAAAGGTCCTTATTTTAACGTGTTGGTTTTTCCTGTTTGCACTTTATGTTATTACAATGAAGTGCTTGTACAGTTAACATAGGAAGTTGTGTGTTTTGGCTCATAGTTTTGGAGGTTCCAGTTCGTGACCGAGTGGCCCTTTAGCTTTGGGCCTCTGATGAGGAAGCATATCATGGTGAAGGCACATTGCCAAGTAAAACCACGCCTGAGCCAGGAACATACTCATGTCCCAACATCCCCTGTGAATCTTCCTGGGACCTCTCACTAGGCCTTGTCTCCTCAGTTTCATTACTTTACCAGCACCACCCCGGAGACCATGTCTTTAACTGAATCATGGCCTTTGAAAGCCATTTATCAAAACTGAAGCCTTAGTTCTTTGTGAAAGAAACAAAATGATATATTTTCTAGGATTTCTACTGGGCTGCTTATCTTTAGATATTCTAACCCCTTGTATATCTAGTAAATAAATATATGTGTAGAGGCTGTTCACATTGAAATCTGAATTTTAGGGTATGACCCTGAGTCAGGGTATATGGAAGCCTCATATGTCACGTACCTCCACTAGGAGCCACACTTCTGGAGAACTTAAAATAGTCACAGTGGTTTGTTTCCTGAAATGTTTTCCAAGGCACAGACTAGACAGGAGATTTTCCCTAGTCCATTTCCAAACATTTTCCATGCATGAGCATTGTTTTAGAATAATTTTAAATAATAGACTCTTGTGTCAGTTGTGTTTAATCTGTAGTAGTTATTCTTTTACTGGTGGTCAGACTCCCCTAATATTTCTTCAATTGGAATTTATCCTAGTTGGCTTCTGAGTCTGTCTGATGTTGGGACTTGTAGTTTTGGGCAGCTTGCTTTTTTCCTGCCATGCTGGTTTTGGTCATGGTGTGAGGCAGCCTGGTTTTATTACTCTACTCAGTATGGGTAGCAGTTGTCTCTGTTTGTGAACCAGTTTCTTTTCCCACATGGTCTGCAATGTGATGTTTGCACATTCAAGATTCTGTGTTATGTATGTTTTTAATACTGTTTAAGCATAAAATACCTTCTGCCTGCTGGGTAAGTTAGAAATTTGGAAGAGTGATTGTTATGAAAACCTGCTCTCATGTTCTGTCAGTGGAGATATGGAAGAGAATATGGTGATGCTGACCCAGCATCTGGAAATTTTTAAGTTCAAGTGAGGCAGGAGCACACTGAGAAGGTCTTAACTGAAAATCATTTAATGAAGGTTTATTTAGAGTGTAAGCTTAAAGAATGAGGAGAGGCACCCAGGACATAGTAGTTCTTATTTCTAAGCCCCAGGGGAAGGCAGGTTTGGGGAACCAGGAAAGTGGTAGTGGGAGTGTGAGAGGTGTGGAGGGTGTATGTGGGTATGTTGGGGGTGGGGAGCTGTCCCTGTCCTGCCTTAGATTGGTAAGAAGGGAGGGACCAATTTGATTTCCTTCTTGGTGACATTTCCCTAAGGTGCTTTCCATTGCTTTGACTGAATCCAGAAGCTAGAGGTGGGGATAGTTTGTGTGAGCCATTCTTGGAGGACATAGTCCAAGTCCAGAATGAGTTGAAAGGGACTAGGGGGCAGAAAGGAGCCAGCATGGCAGGACTGTCTAGCACTGACCATGTTGTCATACATAAATTGTGAAAGACTGCAGCCAGATGCCTGACAGTTAAATAAATACAATCATTAAAAACTGGTTTCTTATTTTCAAATGCTTTTGCTTGTTAGCAAAAGTTGCATATTCTTTGTAGTTTTTCTGGTGTAATTATTAACACCTCTCTTATTATTGTCCCAAGCAGTGTGTCCTGGGAAAGTGATTTACCTTCTGTTTATCATTACTTAAAGCTTTGGCATGGAGGGATACTCCTTTTCAGAGAAGTACTTGCTTGTTTTGGTCATATAGAATCAGGTTCTCAAATATGGCATTGGCTGGCAGCTCATTTATTTTCCTGCTCTCACAGGAGGAATGTAACATAGAAAATAATCAAATCCCAGATGTTACTGGTTTTAAAATGTTGGAAGGAGCAGTGCAGAAGTCAGAAAGGTGGTTTTTAAAGTCCTTGTCTTGGATTTCTCTCTGTTGTGTGACCTTTGGCAGGTTAGGTTGTTTAAGATCTTATCCATATTTCTATTTATGAAGTGTGAGTTTGAGACTAATTACAGGGTAACTCACAGTAACTCAGAGCCTGAAGTATGTGAACTGAATGATTTGTTTGTAGTTTTGAAAGGTATTATATGGAAGTGTGCTTTCCTTTTACAACTACATCTCTGCATTCTTAGAATCCTTAGTATTGTGTTCAGCAATATGCTGAAATAGTAAATTAGTACTAGTATTAATCTCAAAACCTATAAAATTTGTTAACCAGAACCCAGTCTTAATAAGAATATTGGTATGTTTAAATTTTCATGAGCTTCTCTAATTGTATATTCCTTATTTATGTTGGTCTATAAAGACATTTGCTTCTAAAAATCGTTTCCCTGGAATTAAAAGAATGATCTAGTGGTACCCATTTTCACTTATCAAAAATACTGTGTTGACATGTTTTCTCTGTCTTGGAAGCCGAGATGTTGTGTGTATATATGTACTGGTGATAGGAATGTAGAGGCAGAACTTCTTTGATAACAAAGGGTACAAGTGGGAATAGGGGGAAGAGGGAATACATTATATACCTGAATGAAAATGGCCTTACATAACCTTGAAAATTAAAAACATTTAAAATATGCAGTGGAAGTATTTCAAGCTTCTTGATGTGTTAAATGTTCCCTCTGGAGCCTGGAGAAAGTCTGCTCCTAGTTACTTCAGCACAAAAGCTTGCTGGGATTTCCACACCACACTTCTTAGTTATTCCATATAATTTTATAACCTCATCAAAATTTCTTTCTTTCTTTAAAAGATTTTTTAAAAAAAATTATGCATTTGTGTATGTGTGTGTGTCTGCATACATGTGTGTATGCCATGTGAATTCAGTACCCTTGTAGGCCACAGGGAATGCTGGATCCCTCGTAGCTGGGCTTGAAGGTCATTGTGAGTTGCTTGACATGGGTGCTAGGAACTGAACTTATCCTCTGCAAAATCAGGTGTTCTTAACTGCTGCGCTGCTGTTCCAACTCAGCTACTTTAAATTCCTTTCGATTTCTGTCAGTTTGATGAGTATCAGATTGTTTCTTGGCCTTTTTTTCAAACTGATTAATGATATTGAATACCTTTTCCTTTATATCATAAGTTTTTAAAGATATAGGAAAAAGCTAGGTGTTGCTTTGTATATATTTCTTACTTTACGGATTGTTCAGCAGGTACTATGGTGCTGAGCTTTAGTTTAAGTCTAGTAAGCCACTTTCTGTATTGAGCCTGACCTTAGCTGGCAGACGCACACTTGTCCCTGTGTCCTTGAAAATATCTTTATTCTTCATGTAGAGACAGAAAAATGTAGCAACCTGAAAGTTCCCACACCCTGGAGCCTTTACTGGATATCAGAGTGACTACTCATTTTCTAGTTTAATAGGAGTCACATTATGCGTTTCTCTTTCCTCAGTGAACTGGAAGATGACTTACTTGGAGAAGATTTACTATCTGGCAAAAAGGTAAGAAATAAAGTCACTTAGAAAAATTACTTAATTGTATCTAAATCAAGGATACACCACCATCACTTGTGCATGGGATAGATTTCTAGAAAGCTGAGCATGGACCTGTAGTTTGTAAATGGAGTGATTGTTTTGGGCTATAGATTGATCCAGAGATGTCAGCATGTATTCTGCCCCGGCGTTACTTCTCCAGCCCAGCTGAATAGCTGCTGGATATTACCATGGAGAGTAAGTATTTTAGTTCCTACCGTGTCCAGTGTGCTCCAGAAGGTATCAGAGTTGGGATAACTATAGCATAAAACATGCTTTTGCCTTAAAGAATGTAACATTTATAGGTTTGGTACTTTACATTGTGGTTCTAGAATGCACTTCTTGGGATATTCACTGGTAGCTTAAAGGTAAATTTGCCGAGCTATGTGTGTGTGTGTGTGTGTGTGTGTGTGTGTGTGTGTGTGTGTGTGTGTATAAAACAGATCTGTATATAAATTCAGCTGGAAGTTCTCATGGACACTCTAGACATTTTTGATTAAAGACTTGAAGTATTATCTTTGATATATGTGTATCTGTCTGTAATATACTTCTAATCTGTTTCACAAATCATGTGAAAAGTAGAAATGTGTAGCATTTCAACACATGGATTCTGGAGAATAAACAGTGTCTAAACCATAGCAACTTTAAAAAATTGAAACTTTAAAGAAAAACAATGAATATTTAAAAAATTTATTTTGATAAAATAAAAAGTAACTTATTTTATATATGAGTACCATATATATAGGATTTCCACTCTCCAGCTTTGCCTGTATCTCCTTTCAGAATCTCTTTTTAACTGTTATAAATATATACACACATATGCATAGCCTGCTGAGTCCATATAGCTTATAAGTATATGTGTTTAAGGCTTACCACTTGGGATTAGATAACCTTTCAGGAGAGCTTGTCCCTGGAGAAGACTGATTTTTTTTCTCTCTTAGCAGCCACTGCTTTTAGGGCCTTGTGAGATTTCCTCCATCCACTGTAGGATGTCAGCTGATTGTCATTGTTTAAGAATCCCTGGGTGCAACTCCCTGACATAGAAGACTGTCTCATTGTTAATGTCCTGGTCCTCTGGCTTTTACAGTCTTTTTACAACTTCTTCCCAGATATTCCCTGAGTCTTCAGTGTAGGGCTTGTGTTAATAGATGTATCAATTGGGGATGAGTACCCCACAGTCAGTTGTTTTCTGCATTTTGACCAATTGTAGATTTCTGTAATGGTTTTTATCAGCTGCTAAAGAAGACTTTTTGATGAGGGATGAGGCTACACTTACTTGTAAGTATAAGGATAGGCTTTTAGAATGCAGTTGGTAATTAGATTGTGTGCTGGCTTGTCTTGTGTCAATTTGACACAAGCTACGGTTATCCAAAAGGAGGGAGCCTTAATTGAGAAAATGCCTCCATAAGATTCAGTCATAAGGCATTTTTTTAATTAGAGATTGATGGGGGAGGGTCCAGCCCATAGTGGGTGGTACCATCCCTGGGCTGGTGGTCCTGGGTTCTATAAGAAAGCAGGTTATGCAAGGCAAGGGATAGCAAGCCAGTAAACAGCACCCTCCACGGCCTCTGCATTAGCTCCTGTCTCAAGTTCCTTCCCTGGCTTCCCTCAATGACAGATCGTGATTGGGACATGTAAGCCAAATAACCCTTTCTTTCCCCAAGCTGTTCTTAGTCTGTGTTTATCATAGCGATCAAAATCTAAATAGGGCATGAAGTAAATGAATGGGTACTTTTGTTTGGGTGCAGAAGGATTAAAGCTTAGAGCTTTTCCAGGGAAGTGGGTATTTGTTCATTGCCTCCCCTGTCTGTTACTCAGTAGGTTCAGAAATGAGAGAAAGGCTCACTCATCAGAACTCATACTGACAACTACTGGGATCTGCCACAACATATATTTCAATTTTTTTTTTGTTTGATAAATTAGTACTTGACTGATTTGGAATCAGTAGTTGGGTGTTTAAAGATGCAAGTATGTTCACATCCATAGAATCCCCTTGAAGTTTAAGCATATGTGCTTGCACACACATGCTTGCATGCATGTGCACACGCACACAAACACACACAAATGGTTCCTGAAATTTAAACATGCAGCATACATGCAGGCATGCATTCATACATATGTTCACATAATGAAAGCAGTTTTCATTGACTTGCTAATTTTTAAGCATTTTCTAGGTTCTTATTTGTTAAATGGAGAGTACACTTAGGTTTTTCATAGCTAGTCTGGCTCTGGATAGCATCTGCTTCACTGTCAGAACCAGCACCTTTGGATGGCTGGTAGTTATTACTAACAGCAAATTCATTTTGGGTCTGAGTATTACTGTGTTTTGTTTTCATACAGATCCATCCTGCTGTGCTGGAAGCATAGCTTTCGATAGTGCATTTGATTGCAGAGATAAATAAGGTCTCTTGAGCTAATAAATTTTCCTAGAATTGTTTTAGAATAAAAAAATCAAGTCAGTTTTTTTTCCTTTGATCTATCTATCTATCTATCTATCTATCTATCTATCTATCTATCTATCTATCTATCTATCTATGTATTTTGAGACAGGGTTTCTCTGTTGTGGCTCTGGCTGTCCTGGAACTCACTCTGTAGGCCAGGCTGGCCTTGAACTCATAGAGATCCATTTGCCTCTGTCTCCCTAGTGCTGGGATTAAAGGCGGTGCAAACAACCCTCTCCCCACCCTCCTTCTTTACTTTAAAAAGGAGTGTGTGCATCTGACTACTCTTTGGAGGATATGCTCTTTTAGACTTAGGAATACTTTTTGGTAGAGGAGGAAAATTGAACTACCCCTAAATCTAGAATATTGAGGCATGTTTAACGCAACCTATTTAGAACTCATTTTAAAATTTAGAATTTAGAACTCTAGCAAATCACTCTGTATACTAATAAGATGAGTGACAACACTGAAAGAGAGTTGGGCTGTAATTTTTATTTTCATGTCATCTATATAGGGGAAGCCAAAATTATGTTCCTATAATTCGTTTAATTTTTCTGATCCAGTGACCTTAAAAATAGTTTGTATTGGATTTGTATCTCATGTATTGTTTAAAAACTTAAGATTTTTGTTTCTGTGATTCTTAGTCATTTTAAGGCTATTAATTTTTGAAGACTGGCCTTGAACTTAAAGAGACTACCTGCCTCTGCCTCCAAGTGCTGGGATTAAAGATGTGCCATCATGCCAGGCAAAGCAGCCATTTCTGTTTGAGTATTTTGGTTAAGGAAAAATTATTTAGCAGATTCCCTTTCAGGGATGTCTTATTTATTTAACTTTTTTCTTTTGTGCTAGAATTAGAATAAATTTGACTATTATACTTGCTGCTTGGTATTTACTTGCCTGTGGCACCAATAGGCTGTATGTGGACTCTCTGGATTCTCTGTGGCAATTCCAGACTGAACAAACCTTTGGATGTCAAGAATTTGATCAGCAGGAGGTTAGAAACAGTCCTTTCAGGGTAAGCTTGTGCTTGGTAACAAGTCTTTTTTTTGAAGTTAACACAACATTAATTAGCTTTCTTGTTTTAATTAGAATCAGTCGGATTTGTCAGATGAAGAGCTGAATGATGATCTTTTACAGAGTGATAATGAAGATGAAGAAAATTTCAGGTATTCTATATTAACTCATGAAAACCGACCTTATTTAAGTAAATTGATGGAAACTATTTATATACTTTGTAATTATAATGAGAGTAATTGAATGTGGTATTGGGCTCTGAATGGGATATTGGTGTATTCTGATGTGGAAGCTGTATAATTGTTCCCATAAATAGGTCAGTGACTTAAAGTCACATGGATCTTGTATGTTATTTAGAGCAGGCTTGGAATATAGTGATCTCTGACTTGATGCCGGTGACTGCAGTTTGATGTTGCTGCCTTTGTCTTCCTTTCAGAGAGTTTTAATGATGTTATTCTGGAGGGCTACTTGGAAATAGAAAATTTTCCAGTTTTAGGAGAAAGCATGAGAAAAATATACACATCCTTCTGGTTTATAAATATGATTGCAGATAGCGTCATACAGAGACCATAGACTTGAAACCTGTTTTCTCACATACTTTGTGGTTAAAATTGCAGTTTTACATTATACTACCAGTGAGATTCATCTGTTAATTCTGTTCTTTAATATCATAAACTGTATTTTGATATTTTGAGTGAAATTGGACTTGAAATGTATCTTTGAAGTTTTTTGACCAGGAGCTTGAAGTCTATAGTATGCTCAGTTTTGCTGTATAGGCTGCTTGCTATGAGCACAGATTTGCTTTGTTGTCTTGTATTTGAACTTTTTAAAAGAACATTTTTATTTAATTAAAAAATTTTCATATATTTTGCCTGAATGCATGTCTGTTTAGCACTTGTGTGCCCTCGGAAGCTAGAAGAGGGCCATCAGATCCTCTGAAACTGAAGGTAAAAGATGGCTGTGAGCCACTGTGGGTGCTTGGAATAGAATTTGGGTTCTCTGGAAGAGAACAAGCCAATGGTCTTTTTCTTTCTTTCTTTTTTTTTTTTTTTAAAAGATTTATTTGTTAATGTATATGAATGTCTATCTGCATGTACACTTGAATTCCAGAAGAGCACATCAGACCCTATTATAGATGGTGTGAGCCACCATGTGGTTGATGAGAATTGAACTCAGGACTTCTAGGGAAGTGCAGCCAGTGCTCTTAAGCGCTGAGCCAGCCATATCTCTAGTCCCTGTATTTGAACGCTTACCTTGAAATGTTTGCCCTTTAGGAATTAGTGATACAATAAGTATAATATGGGTTTTGTGACTTTATGACCCTTTGTTGTCTTATAAACAAATTGCCAATTTGTTTGGTTTAGTTTTTGAGATAAGGATCATATGGTAGTATAGGCTGTTTTGTAACTCATGCCAATCCTCCTGCTTCACCTTCTTCAGTGCTGGGATTATAGACATGAGCCACTAGTGTATCAATTATTTTTTAAATATATTTGTGACTAGCATACATTTATTTGAATGTTAATGTTTTGATTTTGTAAGAGAAGAGCTTATAATTTGCATTATAGATATTTAAAAATAGACCAAATTATTCTTAACATTCTAACTGTGGGGGCTGCAGAAATGACTCAGCCCTTAAGAACACTTACTGCTCTTGCGGAGGATTCTCATTTGTTCCCCAGCACCTATATCAGGGTAATCCCAATCACCTGTAATTCCAGTTATAGCAGATAGTTTGCTGTCTTCTGGCCCACAGTCACCAGGCATACATACAGTGCACAAACATTCAGACAATCACAGATACCTTTAAATAAGTCGTAAAAACAATCCTAACTATGATTTTTTGATTATAGAGTAGTACTCTTGTTTTCTGTTAACTGTCCTGCCAGACAGGTTCCAGCCAATTCATTCTATAAAATGAATGTAGATGGATATGCACAAGTGTTTAGGTTCAGTCTTAGATGTTTGTCAGCCAGACCAGCTTCTTCATCTAGCCGACTTCATTCTTTTTGTCAGATATCAGAGCTGACATGTGGAGATACTGTCTGCATGTGGGTCAGTGGCCCTGTGCCACTCAGAATCTACTGTAGCTGTGTTTTCAGGGATTATACTCACGCAGAGGGAGGACTTGTTACCAGTGATTGTTTAAGACTCAACAACTACTCACTTCTGTAATGATGGAGCTCTGAGCTTCCTCTTGGTGTGTCTTTCATTATGTTTTGTCATCTAGTTCTCAGGGTGTCACCATCAGTTTGAATACTACCTCTGGCAGAGTTACATCATTTGAGCTGTCTGACAATACCAATGACCAATCTGGAGAACAGGAATCTGAGTATGAACAAGGAGAGGATGAGCTAGCCTACCACAAACCTGAGGAACAAGATCTGTATACTCAAGACTACCCAGAAGAAGGACAGTATGAAGGCCATGACACGGAGTTGACAGAAGACCAAATAGAATATGGGGATGAGCCAGAGGAGGAACAGCTGTACAATGATGAAGTCTTGGACATTGAAATCAATGAACCTTTAGATGAATTTACAGTGAGTCTTTTCTCTTTTGAATGGCCAAAGATAACATGGCTTTCTGTGCATAGGTTTCTAGACTGATTTGAAATCTATTTACCTCCCATGGGAAGGAGAGAAATTAGACCTTATTATCACTGTCTGCCAGTTTCTTTATCAGAGCTATGACAAAGTTTGTGTTGACAGCTTGTTTGGCTAGCTGTAATGCTCCTTTGTCATTCTCGAAGGCTTCAAAGAATTGTGACCTTGAGGATTGCACCCTAAGGAAGAAAACAGCTTTGTGTGGTGGAGGCACACTGTCAATGTTAGAAGTACTTAATGCAGAGCTTTTATCCAGGCTTTAGACAAGATCTGATAAAGTCCTTCTAAGGTGAAAAGATTATTGACCTGCTAAAGACATCTTTAAGGTGCTAATATTCCATAGTGATTGATGTCCTGTTTTCATTCATTCCTTTCTTACTGAGAACTGTCTAAACCTGAATAAAGAGGTTGAGATTAGTTTAGAAAATGTCACACATAATTTGTTATCTGTAATCAGCAAGCTAAGATGGTGCTGGTCTTTATTTTTAGAAAGATGGCTTTGATAACTAGTGTTTATTTTTATTGAACACCATGAAAGAAAGAGGTATTGGTGAAAGAGGTTATCTGCATAATGGTACATTATCAGAAGAGGTTTGTGTTTTTAAAAAGCACCTAATGGCATTCATGCTGGGAAGATGTTATTGCTACATTGTGTAATGCCTAAGAATTTCATTTCGTTGGGGTCCTATGAAGGCAGAGTGGAGGTGAGTCAACAGCTAATGAATCTTGGTCATTCATATGTGTAGCAGCCTACTTCATGAGGGATTGATATACAGAGCCTGAAAATAATTTACTTCAGTCATGACTGTGCTTTGGTGTCTTAGGAGACAGAGACTTGTTCTTCAGAAAATGTGTATAGAATGGGTCAGTGGAGTCATGAAACACCATCATGGAGCCTGCTGTCTGTGGTCCTTTAATGACGTATTTTAGTAATCAGTCCTTCAATAGATGGAGAATGTCTTCTGATACTGGTGTGCTTGTTTATGTTCTCAAAGTGAGACACTGTAATTTAAAATGCTTGTTGAATTAACTCAAGGTCTTTTGAAAATGTGCTTGTTTCTTGTTGTAGTATTTGATTGTTACTATTCATTTGTAGCATTAGCTGTTCATTTCTTGGGTCCTCTATTTTTTAAATAGCATATCTTTACTAATGGATATCCATACAAATATTGTTGAATCGTAAAAAGCATGGAACTGGGCCCTGTTCATGAAGTTAGAAGAATTTAGGGGAAGCACTCACAGCATGGAAAGTGTGTATTGGGTAAATTTGCTCAGTTCTAGTGGACTTGTGAAGAGAGAACTTGTAGTCAGAAATTTTCTTATGTATTTTGTTGTCCAACTTAGGATCACATGAAATCCCAGGAACAATACAAAATCCACTTAAATATTCAACATACTATGGTCCAAGATTCAGGTATTGAAAATAAGAAAATATTTCAGTTGAAACATTTTTAGAACTTTTACATTAAAGTGAATTAAATTTTTTTTTTCAGAATTAAAGCTAAAAAACTTCAAAATTCACGTATAAATTCTGACTGTCCTACTATTCCACAGCTAAATGTTCTGTGAGCAGTGACAGCCTACCTTACTATGTCTGGTGTTTGCCACAGCTATCATCTTCTCTCTTCACGTATACCACAGTGGTAGTGTCTGAAGTGACTGCCCCGGGCAGGAAAAGATCAGAGTTAAGCTGTGGAGTTCTTTGCTCTTGTCCAGCAGCTGAGGTCTTGTCTCAGATTGTCCCTGATGTGCGCATTGTCATTAGACCAGTAAACACATGAATAGACTGTATCCCCATGTACCCTAGGGGTGTGTTGTTTTTTGAGTGGTTTAAACTAGTTCCTTGTCTAGTCAGAATTTGTTGCTCTGTCTCTAAAGCCATAACCAACTCTGAAATGTGACCCCACAAACATGGGCTTTCTGTGAGAGCTCACTCAAATCATGTATTTTGTGCAGTACTGGCCATAGAATCATTAAGACCATAGACTTTGTAATTGGAAGGGGTATACTGTCACCTGTGAAGAATGAGAGATCCCACAGATATTGAGACTGGCCACCGTAGCTCTGGAGATCTGTTGTATTGTGTTCAGTGAATTTTGCAAGCATCACTGTTGATGAGCATGATTTAATTTTATAATCTGTACTCTCGTAGCAGCAAGACCTCATTGCTCAGCAGCAAATAGAGAAGTAGCTAATGGTGGCATTTAAGTGTATTCATTGTGAAGTTAGCATTGAATGAGATTCATAAATCATTGTTTTGTAAAATCATGTTCAAATTTACCATTTGTGTAGAGAGTAGGAGGTTCTCTTGTTGTGTATTGGCTGAAATATTGATTAGCGTCTCTACTTGAGTTTGATGGGATGCTACCAGTTTTTTTGCATTGTGGAATGCACAATGAAAAGCAGGAGGGTCAGCTCTCCCCACTGCATTACTTGTTGGTAATGTCAGCAGCTTTCTTTGGCAGTGTGGTGATCTCCAGTCAGCTAGCCTACTACGTTGCCTAAGCCCAGAAGGGACAAGCTTACTTACTGATGAGCTCTTTCCATTTCATGCAAAATCTGAAATCATTCTCTCACTCAAGGGAAAGAAAGGTTCAATGAAGAATACACTGTAGTATGATGTGTGAAAAGCACTTTGCTGTATCAAATTGCCCCTCTCTTGGTGTCTCTGTTGGCCTCAGTTAGTGGGGGCTATGCTCCTCAGTGAGCACACAGCCTGGTTCTTGTAAAGTTTTTACCTTTTGGATAATGTGAGAGTTGCTCTACAGGGGCTGGACTCATACCGCTCTCCTCATTGCTGGACTAGCATGTGCACTTGGTTTGCATGACAACAGAGGAAGCTTTTTGCTGTTTGCTCAGTCAGGGCATCACCACAGTAGAATGGGTTAAAGTAATTCCGCATGAATCGTACATGAAAAGTGGTTGAAAACACCCAAAAGCTTTGTGAGAAAAATGTTTCTTCTCTTTAATGGCCGTTAGGATGAAGAATACTTGCAGGCTTATGGTGGGCAACAAGGGCTACAAGTGCGGGAAGACTGTGAGGCTGAAGATGACTTAGATGAGATTACTGATTCCCAGGTTGCTTCTGAGACCCACGAGGTATTTGTTCAACTTCTACAGTTTCCTGAGTTTCTTTCCTTCCAGATTTAAAATGAGCACCTATATATATATTTTTTAAAATATTAGTGAAAAGTTGATGCGTCTCTGAACTGTGCGATATAAGAGAAACCCAATCCTGGGCCTTGAGAATTGAGTTGTGCCTTGCGGCCTGTGAGAAGTGTATACCCTGGAGTGGCAGTGCATGTTTGTTTTTGTTTTTTTTAAAATATTTCTTCTTATTATTGTGTTTGTGTGTGTGTGTGTGTGTGCGCGCGCGCGCGCGCGTGTGCGTGCTTGTGAGTATCTGACATTCTGTTGGTGTGTGCTTGCTTGCGAGTATCTATGCCGTGGCACACACATGGTCAGTTGGAGGGCAGCTGGTAGAATCTCTTCTCTCCTACCTTTTTGTGGGTTCTGAGAGGTCAAACTCAAGTCATCATACTTGCACAGCAAGCATTTTATCTCCAGAGCACCCCAACTAGCCCAAGTGGTAGTGTTGAAATGATTTTTAGGGCTGACTTTTAAAAGTGTGATATCACTGCTTTGAAAGCAATGCTATAATTATTTTAATCAGTTAGTATTAGCTAATTTGGACCGTTATTCAAGAAACTCTGCAAGGGTACCTGTTTTAGGTTGTCTTAGGTGTTGAAGAAACAGTAATGACCTGGGTTTCTGCTCCCAAGGGACTTGCAGTCCCTTTGCTGAAAATTACCATTATGCACAACAGAAAAAGACAGCTCCTAGAAGAGAAGCTTAGACATGAGTACTGAAGGGGCCTGTTGGGAAAGACCCAAGTATGAGGGAGGCTGTGTGGAAGAAATGACCTCTAAAGTACACTTGAAAGAGTGGGCCTTTGGTAATTCTGAGTTATTCTCTCACTGAGAACTGCAGGCACTGTGCCTAGGTCTATTATAGGCCGTATGAGAACTTTCTTAAACCTTAACATTTTTTCTGTCAATAATTTTCTTAATGTTTTTTCCTGCTTGTCCAAGAAGAGATACACAAGAGCCAGTATTGCTTGGCTTAAGCCATTTATTTGCATTGGATGTTAGTATCAGGACTTTAAAAGACTATTCTGATCTTTTCTCTGAGTGTTGAGTGTAAAACAGGAGCCTTTCCCTTAAACTGAATTGGACTTTTCTTTTTGTACCATGTGTCTCACTCTTAAAAGATTCTTCATCCAGATTGTTCAGTTGTAGAAGAAGGTGTCTAGTCCCGGGTACCATGGCAAAGTTGAAGGAACCTAGGACAGGCAGCCTGGTTGCCCATAGTGTTTGGTATTATTTTGCCCAGGACACTGCTCACTCAGCTTGGGCAGACTGCAGGGACACTTGAGAAAGAAATCAAGAAGACCTGAAAGCAGGGAGCAAGCAGAGCAGCTGGAAGGCTGCCAAGGAGATCTTCTCTGAGTGTGTCAAAGGTTGGAAGGAAACAGAATTTGGTACATATGTCACATGTCCTTGTGGGATAAGCAAATGAACTATAAGTACATGGAGAATATATTCAATAAGGTAAGAATTAACACTTATTTTGGTTTTTGTTTGTTTGTTTTTTTCGAGACAGGGCTTCTCTGTTGTAACTTGTCCTGGAACTCACTCTGTAGACCAGAATGGCCTTGTACTCACAGAAATCCACCTGCCTACTGAATGCTGGCATTAAAGGCATGCTCCATCACTGCCCAGCTTAAAAGTTACTTTAATATTAGCAAGACCTGAGATTATTGGAAGATGTAGTCTTATTTTGTTTAGGATCATGTACTAGAAATGTCTCTCAAGACTGATCTCTGGGTACTGCATATTTTGTGAGCATATTGTTGTTTATTCTTTGTTGTAGAATCTCTGCTCAGGTGTGGTATGTGCACGATGATCTTGAAAGAAAGGGTTTTCTTACAGGGCACATCTGTTTAGGTCATACTAGAGGTCCCACATGCAAGAATCCATCCTTAAGCACAGCTCCCTCTGGATAGGATCACAGGGCCCTGGGGAAGCAGGGCCTAAGGGAAGTGCTGCTGGGGAGGTGACTCAAGACTCAGCCTAGTTCCACCAAGTCTGGTTTCACATCTTCCATGAATCTGTAGCAGGCCACTTTGCTAGCTTTCAAGAGTATAATAAACTCACTGTCTTTGACAGGCTCAACAGCCCTGAAGCATGTTGTCCTTTGACTCAACACTTCTACTGTAATGAGTTTATTTAAAAGGTTATTCTAAGATGGGTTCAAAGCTCTAGTGTCTCGTGTGTGTGTGTGTGTGGGTGTGTGTGTGTGTGTGTGTGTGTGTGTTGTGTTGGCAGCAGTGGGAATACATGAAATGAATGTAAAAATTTCAGCAAGATACCATAGTGGCTCTACGGTAGAGTAATCCATGCCTTTTGCTGTCCAGCATGGTGAGATATCTATGATGTTTGAGAAGAGCTAGGTGACATATCTCCCCTCAGTTCTTCCATGTTCTGTATCTAAATTGACTGTAAATCTAAAAACAAATAGCCAAGACTGGATGAAGGTTAAGTAGCCATAGTGATTGCTTTTAGACTGAGGTTATTTAGTTGTGACTGCAGTTTTCTGTTAACCCCAGCATTGGGATGTTGTAGTGTACCCTAGGAGTTCACTGGCTACACAGTCTAACAGAAATAATGATCTTTAGCTCAGTAAAAGACTCCGTCTAAGGGATTAAGAGAGAGACTGATAGAAGATATCCAGTGACCTCCTTTTCTGTGTGTATGTGCACCCCACACACACACACACACACACACACACACACACACACACAGAGTAATAGTTTACATTGATAGTCATTTAGATCTCAGATGATTGCATTTTTATGCATGTGTATACCCACTTTACCATCTTGTCAGCAACTGTGGGGTGCAAAGCCAAAGACAGAGCTTTGCACAGCCAACTGCAGCAGCCTGAGAAACTGGGACCTTTCGGGATGAACCAGTGTGGAGCAGAGTTGGAGTTCATAGAGAAAGAAGGGAGAGAGTGAGAAAACACACACACACACACACACACACACACACACACACACACACACACACACGGTTAAAAGAAAGACTCCCAAAGAAAAGATAAGAACCTCTCCCAGCATTAGTCACACTGTATTATATGTCTTGATAGGAGCCACATACCCTTACATTGATTAATTTTTCTAAGGAATGCTTAGTAATTTAAATGAGATCATAGGGTGCTTCCTGAAGTGCTTTGATAGGATTTCAATTGATGAGGTCATAGGAATTGCTGATGGAGTTAGAAGTTTTCATTGTTAATAGTGATGTTTATGATATTTTCATAAAATATCTGAGAAAGAAGTAAGGACAAACTCAGAGTTAAGAGTGATTCACTGTTATTTTAATGTTCTTTTTTGAAAATATCTCTATATAAAAGAAATACTGTGCTGGGTAGTGGTGGTGCACACCTTTAATCCAACACTCGGGAGACAGAAGCAGGCAGATTTCTGTAAGTTCAAGGCCAGCCTGGTCCACAGAATGAGTTCCAGGACAGCCAGAGCTACACAGGGAAACCCTGTCTTGAAAAAACAAAACCAAAACAAAAAAACCTAACCCCCCCCCCAAACCAACAAACAAACCAAAAATTTTGTTGGCAGCCCTTACATAAATCTGATAATTGTGCTAGAATCCTTGATATTCCACTGGTTAAAAAAAAAAAAAAAATTCACCCAAACTCCAGAGTGGGACTTCTTTCCTGTCTCATGTTCCCATAATTTCCCCTGACTTTCTGTTCTACCTTATGCTCATTGATGAGGGACAATCCCATTACCCTCTAGAGACTTAAGTCCTGGCTTTGTAGAAGTTAACACTCCCACCCTACTTGGTCTAACTATAATAGAAGTTCGTCTTAATGTCTGCCTGCTACCCCCTTTGTGTGGTGTTGGGGATTGAACCTAGACTCTCAGGTATGTTAAACAGTGGCTGTGCCACTGAGTTATACCCATAACCTTATGTCTAGCTGTTTTGCCCAACATAGTTTTTAATTAATCCAAGCACCTGCATGTACCAGTAGTTCGTTTGTTTACAGATATGCCTTATTGTTTCTTTTCTTCTTGTTCCATATTTGAGTTGTTTCTAGTGTTTTTTGTTGTTGTGTTATGGATGAATAGTAACCCTTTTGTGGATATACATTTTTGTTTTGTTGATAAGTATTGGTAGAATTACTAAGCTAGACTAGCACAGTGTTGATTTTTTTTTAAGGAAATTACCAGTGGTTTTCCAAAGTGATTGTGCCATTTTCTAACTTTTGGTTAAGAGTCCTCATTGTTTCTTCTCATTTAGTATCATTTTTTTCTTCAGCGCTTCAATGGCTGCATCATTGTGGGTTTTGTTTGCATTTCTCTAATGGCTAATGATACTGACCATTATTCATAATATTCTTTTGGACTTGATATAGTCCATAAATTTGGTTTTAATTTCCTTTTCTTTAAAATGTGTTGTCTTTTGTTTACATAAGCAACAGAATGTATAAGGTCTTCATTGAGATTATTGTTTATATATTTGTATAGATAAGTGTATTTTATTTGTGTATAGTTTATGCGAATGTTCTTAGTGTCTGTAATCTAGAGGTTGCTGGGTAAGTATATTCTAGATATCAAGTCCATTGGCAGATACATGGTTTGTATTTTTTTCTGAACCTCCAAATTACACCTTCATTTCCTTTTATATTTATATTTACATTTATTCTCTCATACAATACATCCCAGTCCATTTCCCCTCCTTCCATTCCACCCAGTCTCCCCTTCTCTCTCTCTCCCCCAGTTCTTTAGGAAGGAACTTTCCTTTAGGAAGGAACAGGCCTCCCAGGGATATCAGCCAAACATGGCACAACAAGATACAATAAGATTAGGCACAAACCCTCATATGAAGGATGGAAACAGCCACCCAGTAGGAAGAAAAGGGTTCCAAGAGCAGGCAAAAGGGTCAGAGGCACACGAACTCCTACTGTTTGGAGTCCTATAAAAATAACAAGCTAAAATCCATAACATATATGTAGGGGACCTAAGGCAGACCCATGCAGGCTCCATGATAACCCCTCAGTCCCAGCCCTTAAGAGCCCTGCTTATTAGTTGATTCTGTGGACCATGTTCTCATTATCTCAGCCCCTCTGGTTCTTATAAATTTTTCTGTTCTTCCTTGGGGTTCCTCAAACTCCCCGGGGAGGAATCCAATGGAGATGTTCAATTTGGACTCTCTCTTCACTTATGGAACTTTGCATCTGTTCCCGTTAGCTGCTAGAGGGAATCTCTCTGGTGATAATTGGGCTGGGAACTGATCTATAAGTTTAGCAGAATATCATAGGAATCATTTCAATGATTTATTTATTCATCCATCCATCCATCTATCTATCTATCTATTCTAAGGCCAGTCATGTTTGGGTCTACCCTCTCTAGGCTATTCAGCCTCTGATTCCTGGCCTTACAGGCAGTGTCAGGCTTGGGCTCTCTTTCATGGTGTGGGACTCAAATTAGACTGGTCATTGGTTAGTTTCTTCCCCTAGTTCTGCGCCACCATCTTGCAGGCAGGACAGATTGTAGGTTGCAGGTTTTGTGACTGGGTTAGTGACCCAGTATTACCATTGGAAGCCTTGCCTGCTGCTTATAATAGATGGCCATTTCAGCTCCATACCCTTCATTACTAGGAGGCTTCTCTTGGTCAGTCTCAGAAATTCCAGGGAGTTACCATTGCACTAGGTTTCCACATCTCTGAAATGCTTCCTGTTGTTTCTCCCTATATTCTCTGTCTTCCTCCTACCCTTGTTCGGCTGATCCCTCCTGTTCCCATCTGCAGCTGTCCCCAGTCCATGCACAAAAATCTTCTGTTTCCCCTTCTCAGGGAGATCTATGTGTGTGGTTACTCCTCTCCCCTCAAACCCCCCTGCCTTGTTACCTCACCTCTCTGGTTCTGTGGATTGTATTATGGTTATCCTTTACTTAACAGCTAATATCTGTCCACTTACCATGTTTGTCTTTCATGGTCTAGGTTACCTCACTCAGGATGATTATTTCTAGCTCTGTCCATTTCATTTTCTTTTAAAGTGGGTTTGTTTGTTTGTTTGTTTTTGTTGTTGTTTTTTTAAACTTGAGACCAGGCATGTTCAGGGTGGTATGGTTGTAAACAAATTCAAGTTAAAATTTTTTTTTCTTTAACGTGTATGGGAGTTTTGCCTGCACGCATGCTGGCGGGCCATATGTGTTCAGTGCCTGTGAAGCCAGAAGAGAGGGCATCAATCCCTCTGGGTCCTCTGTTGAGCCATCTCTCCAGCCCTACAAATTTAATTTTTATAAGTAGAAAATAATACAAATGAAGACCAAGTAATTTTGTGACTTAAGAAATTTTTGACTACCCCATGATTGTAAAATTAACTCCTTTTCTTTTGGAAGCTTTATGTCATTAGCTAGTGTTAGTTTAGAGTTAGAGGCTACCTTATCTAATAGCATCTGAGATATGAGTGCAATCCATTGTTTTTAAATAAAAATATTTTTCCAGCTGTTCCACTGATTTGCTGTGTAGGCTTTCCTTCCCATCATCACTTAGTTTTTCTGTTGTCAGCTGACTTTATTTACCCTCAGGCTCTTCTGCTCCATTAATTTGTTTTTATAAAGTCAGTATGTTAGCACTACACCAGTTGCAATAACGAACCATGAAACCAGATAGTGTAAACCCACCAACTTTATTCTTTTCTAAGGTTCTTTTTTGTAATGGATTTGTCAATATCAACTAGAAGTCTGGATAGGATTTTGATGGAAATGGCCTTGTATCTCTAGGTCAAAATGGATAAGTTATTATCTTAAGATTTATTTTAATTTCCAAAGGTTTTATTTTTATACTCCTCCTGTGTGTGTGTGTGTGTGTGTGTGTGTGTGTGTGTGTGTGTTGGTGGGGGGGAGATGTATTTGGTTATGTAAACAAGTGCAAATGCCCATGCATACCAGAAGAGGATGTTGAATATGCTAGTACTAGAATTACTGGTGGTTGTAAATCACCTTGATATGGTTGATCTGGAAACTCAATTTGTATCCTTTGTTAGAGCAGTATGAACTCTTAATCATTGCACCATCTCCCCAACCCCTAGCTTAATATTTTAATAATTATCTGTTAATGAAAGCATCTTACTTCTTTCTTTACAATCAGAGTCCTTTTACTTCCTTTGCTTTACTGACTTCCAGTGCAGATGCTCTGTACAGCAGAAAACTAGCTTCAAAGCAGACTTTCTTGCTTTATTTTGGATGCTGGGGGGAAGACACTTTATTGCTCATCATAAGTGCTAGCTGAAGTTTTGTTCTCAGAAGTCTTTTTTTTTTTTTAATTTTAGTTTGTTGATGATGATTTTCTAATGGATACCAAATTTTAGTAATCCCTTTTCTATACTGAAGTAATTATAGTTATTATAACTACTGCAGTAAGGTTTTTGCTTTGGTGGACACAATTTCTTCTCTGTGGCCATGTTACTGAGTGTGGTCTGTGGATCCAAGAGTTAGCCTTCCTAGGAACTCTTGAGGAATGTGTATTTTGAAGCCCTACTCAAGATCTCCTAGGTCAGAGTCTGCATATGAACAGAATTTCCATGTAATTGGTATACATGTTAATACAGAACAGTCCTGCCTGAGCATGTGGAGGTACAGCAGGGACATTGTGGCAATGGTGCCATGAGGACTCATCAAAAATGCCACTCACTCTGATTTCGGATATGTACACAATGGTATAGAAATGGTAGTGTTACACTAACAGGAATTCTCAGGCATGCTGAACTTCACAGCATTGAAAAGCAAAAGCCATAATCATTAGACTGAAAGTGAAGCGTCAGTCTGCATGGTCAGCATTTGGATTCCTGTGTTGCCATTTGTACTGTTTTGTCATAGAATCTTATTTGTAATTAGCTTTTCACATCGAGGATGTTTAGGAAAGGGAATTCATAGTGATTGTCCATGGGTTTAGCTTCTTGTGTTATTTTCTAACAGTGTGTCTTTGTTTAATAATTTTATTTATTTTTATTTTATATGCATTGGTGTTTTGCCTGCATGTATGCCTGTTGGAGGGTGTTGAATCCCCTGGAACCAGGCACAGACTGTTGCAAGCTGCCATGTGGGTGCTGGGAATTGAACCCCCGTCCTCTGGAAGAGCACCCAGTGTTCTTAACTGCTGAGCCATCTCTCCAGCCTCTTTGTTTGTTTAGTGCTCCTTTAAGAGTACTAAAGAGGCAAACTGCATTTTACTACACTGGTAGAAAGTGTTTAAATGAGCCTTATACTCAGTATATATATGTCTTCATCTGTCAGTGGGCTACTGAGATTGACCTAAGAGGGGGGGTGATAGGTCCGTAAGAGCTCAAAAGGAAGAATTGTCTGAAAAAAACTGTTCGTTTGAGTTGGCACTAGAGGGAGTTTTTGTAAGGGACTCTGATAAAATAAAACTTGATTTTAGTATGAAGAAGTGGCAGAAGAAATGATTTTTGCCTTTTACTGGTCTCAGCACTAAGTATATGGTGAGTTAATGCTAGCTAACAAGAGTGAAGTAAGGCAGGGGAGAGGTACTCAGGGAGAAGGGTTGTGAAGACAGGAGCAGTAGAAAGCAGCCACAAACCCAAAGCTGACAGGAACAGCTCAGACTGTAAAATGTCCAGCTTACACAGTTGAAGTAGCCATTGTAGCTCCCAGGTGGGTTCTATGCTGTTAACTCTAGTGTTATCTCAGTGGTGTGGATTTACATACAGATGTTAGATTACATTGTAGTCATATACAGGTTAAATTGTGTGGAACTCTGCTGTGGTCTGGATTAGACATAAGGCAGCAGGGATGTTTACTGCACAGCTCGTGTGTTAACTACAGGCAAGAGTTTGAGGCTTTTCCAAAAGTAAGTTTCCTTTTAGTATTTGAAGTTTTTCCTCCATGGGAGTTGGCTTCATGTTTCACATAGCCTTTTACTAGGATCTTTGATGAAGCATCCTTACATTTTAAGTGACTATGGACTCACCTCTCTCTGTTTGCCTCTGTCTGTAGGGAGGAATGGAAACTCTGGAACTCCAGAAAGAAGTAAAAGAAGAATCAGATGAAGAAGATGATGATGATGAAGAATCTGGTCGATTGCGTTTCAAAACTGAAAGGAAAGAAGGAACAATTATTAGGCTCTCAGATGTAACTAGAGAGAGAAGGAACATTCCAGAAACTTTGGGTAATTTTTGTTTTTGGCCTGTGGGTAATTTTTTGCGGGGAGGGGCTGTTTCCCAGTCTTCATTCCCACTTCAGATCGCTCCATATCTTACTGCAATTGACTGTTGGTGAGGGTTTTGTGGTATTTGGATACTTGGTTATGCTATGCTTATCATTCTGCCAAACAACCACTTCTAGGTTATAAGTGTTTGAGTGAATTATTTAAAGATATTTATTTTAGTAGTTTTCTTTGGGAGTGTATGGCCTTAAGGCTACTCTCCTGTGTGCCCTGTGCTCCTAGCTACTAGGGCGATGGCACTGGGGATGCTTGGCAGGAACGTTGTCTCTTTTCTACTAGACTGTGCCCCTCAGATAGCCAGTGCTAAATCTGGGGAAAATTGGTTTTATTTTGCACTTGTAACATTCTTGTAGCCATCCTTTTGGGTTGTCTCTGTAGTTTCCAAGTGTTCAGTGACTAGCTTATAGAGGTCATTAATTGTCAAGAGTATGATGCTGCTGAGGACTTTCCTCAGACTTGCTGGCTGATGGCAGTGACCCCACCCCTCTCTCTGTACAGTCTGTGTCCTTTCCCACTGGTCATTGGGTTCATATTAGAGTATCACGCTCACCCAGGGGCTGGGAATGTTGCTAGAGGTAGAAGCATTTGTCTAGAATGACCCTGGGGCTTTTGAAAACAGTGTTGGTGCCACTCCCAGCCATTCTGAGTCCTTAGTCCCAGGGCAGTGCCCAGGAAGATTGTATTTTCACTGTGTTCCAGGTGCTCCTTGGACTTTGAAAGAGCCACCAAGATGTGGCTTTCTAATGAGGAAGGAAAGACATGAGTGTCTACCTGCCTTCCTATTTTGATCTAAATAAAAATCAAGATCAAGGCCTCATCATGACCTTGATAGCCCCCCACCTCCACCCCCTTTCTCTCTCTCTCTCTCTCTGGGTTGTTTCTGACAGCCACACCTTCAGCCCTTTAGCCCCTTACCTTTATTATTTTTAAACACCATTGTTTGTGGTTTGTATTAGTTATATTTCTATTGCTATGACAAAAATGCCATGGTCAAGGTGACTTATAAACGAAGCTTGTTGGGCTTATAGTCTCAGAGGGTTTGAGCCCATGATGGCAAAGCAAAGGTATGGTGGCAGGAACAACTGAGAGCTCAAGTCTGGATCTACAAGTAGGAGGCAGAGGGAGCAACACAGACAAACTGGGAATGGTATGAGTGATTGAAACCTCAAATCCTGCCCCAGTGATACACATTTTTCAATAAGTCTACACCTCCTACTTTCCAAAAAAGTCCCACCAACTGGAACCAAGCATTCAAATAGATAACCTATGTAACTTGTTGGGGCCTGGAACCCTAGCAAGGAACAGTGAGAGAATGAAGACAAGACACACATACAGTGAAGTTGGGATCAGGTGAGGTTCTCTAATACTCCTTTGAGCTTCCTCCAACTACTTGGGAACTTCAGCTTGTTTATCATGTTCAGCACAGGGGAAGGGGCTACCTAGTCTTGGTAGGAAATCTGTGTAGGGGAGCAGTCTCATATATAAACACCTGGGAGGAGTTCATACTTGGACTCCCAACTCCAAGGAACGCTTTACTATTCCTCTTGAGTCTGACCTATATGGATGTAACAATTTTGCCAATTTCCCATGGGTCAGTTGGCCTTGGAGTCCTCAAAGTAGTTTTGTTCATCTCAATACACATTCTCTCAGAACTTCATTCACTTGGGGCTTCCCCTGTTCCCTAACCTATGAGGGCCATTCTCATTCAAACCACAACATGGTAGTTTTTATTACTAAACAGGAGCAAGCAGCATGAATCTTTTGGGGGCACATACAAATTTTCTAGGTGAACACTAGGCTGCCCTCATCCACTAAAACAAATTCAACTCATTATCACAGCTGTTAGTATTCAGTTTACCTCTGTCTGAGGATGTGAGCATTGCTGTTCTGGAACATTTCACTTGTCTGTCTGTATTCAATCCCTTTTTCAGGATCTTAGCCTCCTCCTCTTTTCAGAATAATTTTTACTTCCCTTTATTCAGAAAAGAAAGCTGTCAGGTCTGCTTTCTTTTCAAGTACCTCGCAGCTCTAACCAGTCTTCTTCAGAGACAAAAGGCTACAAGTGTTTTTTGTAGAAAAGCGTACCCCTGGAACTCTGGAGGCTAGGGCTTGGAGCCCTCAGATACAGTGTTATCACGGTAAACAAATCTGATTATGTGCTGTTCTTCTAAAAAGACTAAGTGCATTTTTGTAGAATGTGGTAATTTGACTAGTTAATTGTACAAAAGAAAATGTTACAAGTTCTGTTTTCTCTATTTAGAGTAATAATTTAAGGAAGCATAATGCTTAGAAAGTTTACTGGTAACTTCAAAGTTGAGGTCGTTCTCAATATGCAAAGGATGTTACCACTCATTACAAGGTTGGTTTGCTGAGAGAAGGTGCTTCCTGATAGGGCTAGCACCTTCCTATACAGAGTGGACATATGCAAGGTGAGAAAGAGGGCCTCCCAGCCTTTGGGAGCTGGAAATTTACATGAGTGTCACCTGTCAGTTTGTTTTGTGTCCCCAGTCCCAAGATGGAGTTTCCTTTTTGTCATTTTGTTTACAAATAAATAAAAACTTTAAAAAATTAGATTTATTTTGTGTGTTTTGAGTGTTTGCCTGAATGTATGTATGTGTATCATGTATGTGCCTTGATGCCCGTAGAGCTCTTTAAAAAGGGGCTGGGTCCCCTGAAAATCGTGTTAGTGGTGGTTGTGAGCAGCCATGTGGGTACTAGGAATTAAACCTGGGGCCTCTGGAATTGGAGTTGTAGTTGGTTGTGAGCTGTTATGTGAATGCTAGGAATTGAACCTGGGTCCTCTGGAAGAGCAGCCAGTGCTCTTAACTCCTGAGCCAACTCTCCCGCCTACAAATAACAACTTACTCCATTAAGTGATAGCCTCCTTGATCAATGTTGAGAATCCTTTGTTCTTTAAAGAAGAATCAGATGTTGTTGTGATACCTTTCTGACTCTCAAAGCTTGTGTGTGAAGTGATAAGTTCTTTTTGAGTTCTAGAAGGGAGTTTGGTCACTTTCAGACACACAATGTTGTGAAGAACACTAAATCACACACATGACCCTCTCCACTGTTAAAGAGCTAAATCTCAATTGTTGATTGGGATTTTTACTTCATGCTGGGGTGAAAGTTGATTTTGGGGCTTTCATTTAAGTTAGTCTTACTTAATTGTTGAACATTTTTCTCAGTCAGGATTCTACAAGTTAAGCTTTACAGAAAAATATTTTAAGTGACAGTTTTCTCCGTTTTCCCAAGGATGACACACAAGTGAATTCAGAACATAAATCATCCTCTGCAGAGAATGCCACAGGTATAGGTGGTGATTTTCTGGTAAAGCCCAGTCAAGCAAAATTGCTAGACTATATGTGTGTAAAAGGTTAGTTCATTATGAATGAAAATGCCTGGGTGTGCTCTACACATGGAACACTTTGACTGGTGTTCTTTAGGCTGAGCCTGGAAGTGAAGAGAAGTGGCTTCTCTTGCTCTAGGAAGCAGACTTGAACTTGGTGATCTTTGGAAACAGCATGGGCTGTGAGGGAAAGTACTTTTTATTTTAATTTTTGGTTTTTTGAGACAGGGTTTCTCTGTTGTAACTCTGGCTGATCTGGAACTTACTCTGTAGACCAGGCTGGCCTTGAACTCACTTTGATCCTCCTGCCTCTGCCTCCCAAGTGCTGGGATTAAAGGTGTGTGCCACCACCACCTGGCTTATTTATTTTAAGCTAAGATTTTTATTCACTCTCTGAATTTTCTGTTGAGTCTCACTGGCACATGCATCATATTAAATTACATTGTATTGCTTTGACTTAAAGAACTATTTGTAATCTTTATATCTTGTTCTGTTGAATTAACATCTTAACTGTAGTCATTGAAGACCAATACCTGGGGAGGAACTCTTTCGTCTAGTGACAGTGGGTGGCTGTTAAGTGCTAGTAACCACATACTCACCCATTTGTACTGTGATCCTTATTTTTGTTTTAACAATTTTTGGGTTCAGTTATCTTTTGAGATTTGCTATTTTTATTTTGCCAAACTATATCTATCCCATTAAGTTAGTATTCATTTCTAACTATAATTATTTGGATGCAAATTCGTTGTTACTAGTTAAGAGAGTAATAGTGTAGTATAATTGTAGTTGCTTTATGATATATCTCTTTACTTTAGGATCTGGACATAGTTCAGAAAACACTTATAGGGAAATTAACATTTCAGTTGAAGTTACAAATGTAATTTCTATCCTGTCATATTTTGGTGACCTTTTGTGACAGCTTGTCTCAATTGGAGGAAAGCATTTTTTCTTGCTGATTAAAGATGTCATTTGAAACCATTTTATTACTGAGGATAGTAAAATTAATCTTGACACTCAGAACCACTAGAAAAATAATTGCTGATTCACTGCATAAAATGTGTGTGAAGCAATCGTGTAGTTAAGATTAAAATAAAAACCTGTGCTGGTTAAAAGGAGATTATTACGTTTTCTTTCCAATGGGTCCATATCATTTGAAGGGGATCCGATACCAAATCAACATTTTCAAGAAAATGTATCATAGCTCAGAGATGTTTGATCTGAGGTAGCAAAGTGAATTATCACTCCAGTGATCGTTAAAGTCTACTCCGGAGAGGAGAAAGGCTTCCAGTAGTATTTAATGATGTTTTGAGAAAATACACGTTTACTAGTAAAAGATTTATTTCTACATTTAGATACTACTTTAGTGTACCACTGCACACTATAGGACCGTATAGGAATGAAAGGGTTCTTTACCCTTAGGTACTTAGAATAATATGCTGCTGAAAGATTCTTAGGATCTGTACCTGAACCCTGAAGCATGGGAGAGACACAAGTGGTTGGCTATGTGAAGCTCCCCCCATGCTTGAAGTAACCAACTTTTCTTTGTGTGGCTTTCCTCTTGTTTGACAAGGTGTCTGTATCTGGCTGTGTGGACACACAAGGTCTTTTTTTACAGTATGACATATATACTAGTGAATGTAAAAGTTGAAAGTAAAATGCAGTTAATGAGTATTCTATTCTTTAGGCATTATCTTTAATAATTTCACTTCAGAAGGAGGTCAGTAGTTGCTTTGATTTACCTCAGAACACTCAGCCCCACCCCCACCCCAAGTTCTGTACATTTGCACATTAGTGCATTTCCTTCCTTCCTTCCTTTTTGGTTTTTTTTTTTTTTTGTTGAGACAGGGTTTCTCTGTTGGAACTCTGGCTATTCTGGAACTCACTCTGTAAACCAGGCTGGCTTTGAGCTCACAGAGATCCACCTGCCTCTGCTTCTCCAGTGCTGGGATTAAAGGCGAGCACCACCACCACCACTCAGCTAGGGCATTTTCTTAATGCCATCTTTTATAGCCCAGCAGTTGAGGAGAGTTTCCAGCAACATGGTTTGTGAACATTGGCTGCCTTTAGATTCAGTCAGGCTGTGTGAAAGTAAAAACATTTTAAGATTGCTACTTGGTTCTTACTGTTCTCTTTCCATAGATGTATGTAGTGTGGGCTGTGTCTAACACCTGTACATCTTTTTACATAGAGCTTTCAGCAGAAGCCAAAGCTGCATTGCTTGAATTTGAAGAAAGAGAGCGACAGCATAAGCAGGGGCGCTATGGTTCCCGGAGGGGAGGAAGGCGAGGAGGCTCTCTGATGTGCCGCGGAATAGGAGACCAGAGACGAGAGAACAGTGAGAGGGGAAGGATGAAGGAGCACAGACCTGCCCTGCTTCCTACACAGCCTCCTGTTGTGGTAATTACGGTGTTTTATTGCAGTACCTGACAGTTTGGAGCAATGAAGTGTGCTCCTGTAGGTCACACAATTCACACTCAACCTTTTCTGAAAGGACATTGAAGCTTTAGGAGCAATGGCTGAAGTTTCTAGATGTTGGTTTTAGTGAGATATCTTTATAGTCTCCAAGAATGGGTCTTTCCATTACTGGGCAGTAAAAAATCCCATTCAACACTTCCATTGAACAGCTGGTGGCCTGTGTAGCTACACTTGAGTCTGCTTTTTCTCCTCTGTATCATTGAAGCCCTCTCTAGGGTGCTGCTTTTGATATGCTAATGTTAACACAGAATTTAGGCCATAGTTGATTATTTTGTAAATGTTTTTTTATAGTTTTTTTTTCTTCAATAGCAGTTTTTCTTAATTATTGTATCCTAAAATGTTCGTGATTTGAGACTGAGTTATGCAGTTAAACTCCGGTGGATTTCTTCTGGCCATCTCAGAAACAAAGTAGGAGTCATGGTGTATATTGTCTTTTTATCAGCTAGGATAAATTTCATGGCTTTCCCCTTTGGAAGTCAGTAGGAAGAAATAATGTAAGATGTATCCCTAGTGTATACTACATACCCCTCTACGGCTTGCAGCCTGCATTTGGCCTCTATTAACAGCAGTGTTTTTGGAACCATCCATTGGTGAGATGATGAAGTAAGAGGGTGATTGTTGGTCTTGTGTGAGAATCCAGTTTTGATATACCCCAAGGGAAGAAGAAAAGGTGGATGATAACACTTGAAAGTTTGATGACATCAATACATAACTCTTCTGCACACAATTGGTTGGATGTTCACCAGGGAAACAAGTTATGTCCCACACTGGTTTTGCATCATTTATAATTGCCACAGAACTCCTTTTCTTCTTTAGAGGTGAGGGAGGGGAATGGAGAGAGAGTGGGGGATACTGTTAATAGCCAGTCAAAAAGCAAAGGTAACAGGGTAGTTGTGTCTTTGGATCCTGGTGTGACTGACCACCTGGTAGGTTTCATAGCCACCAAATAGATGGTGAACTGAGTCTGACAAGCTATGTATTTTGTCTGCAGCCTTGTCTTTTCCATCAGGGCTATCTTCAGTGTGCTTGACCCATGGTGTTCTTCTCCAAGCCACAGATATGTTTGATCCTGTTCATTCCTCACCCAGAGTAGATCTTTCTCCTTACCTGTTCACCTCTGTGTTGTAAGAAGAATGCTTTTGGCTCTTGTTTCTTGATCTGTGTTCTGTTCGCACAGTTCTAGCCTGCACTCTTAATGGACTGTCGTTTTGGGTGCCTCTTCTACGGCCCGCACTCAGGGATAGGGTGTCACGTGCCCTCCTTTCTCTTGAGTCTTTTTTTGGGGCTGCTTTGCACTAGAGCTATCCCTCTTTCCCTCCTACCTCTCACACTTGTACACTGTGAAGATTGTACCATGTCACTTGGTGTTGTTTCATGGCTTTGGTGGGAATGTTTGCAATGGCTGTTTCTCCCGTGGTCTGTCTCTCAGGGTTTGCGCTCTCCTTCCAGCAGGAATAAACTGTGGGAAAGCCCCTCTAAGGCACCCAGCTAGAGTTCCTGATAGAGTCCAGGCCAGAGCAGAATTTTTTACTCAGTTGAGGCCCTCCAGGTAGATGAATAATGACAGTAGGAGGGTAACATTAAATCAGGGGCTCACAACATCCAGCAGAAACCAACCAGGAACGTTGAGGTAGTTACTTGACATTTCCGATTTAACTTTCTTTTCATTGATGTGCTTCTCATGGCTGAACTTCCTATTTCTTTTTTACACTGTAGGTATTTTAGGTAATTTCATATCATGAGATAAACAATAGAAAAATCTATTTGAAATGGTTTACCTGTTAGCTATTCTCAGTGACATGATGTTTTGTTTATTCTTGGGCAGTTTGCTATTCTCTTTTATCCTTGTCAGAAAGTTAGGGGTATACTCTATCCCCAGACAAACATGCTAGGGTCTGAAATGGGGAGGGTCACCCCTCAATTTCAGCTCTCACACACACACATCCCCCACCCCGCCCTCACACGGTTTCTCTGTGTAGCCCTGCCTGTCCTTGGACTTGGTTTGTAGACCAGGCTGGACTTGAACTCAGAGACCCACCTGCCTCCACCTCCTGAGTGCTGGGATTAAAGGTGTGTGCCACCACCACCTGGCAGTTTCCCAGTTTTGTATATATTACACACTTGAGTGCATAAGATAATGAGTACAAGTACATGCACTGGCTTCTGGGAATAGGATAATTCAGGTTTATTGGTTCCTGAATCTTTGGAAAAGTCCTTTCTGAGGAAATATAGCCAGCCAATGTGGTATACAATATAACTTTAATCTTACTGTTCTTCTGAAGTCTCTCCTTGTTCTTCATCATGCCGTGGCTATTTCTTTTATTTGCATTTTGCCAAGGCCTGACATAGGCCTGTGTTCATCTCTTCTATCTCACACAATGAATAGTCAGTCACCTTGCTAGAGTAGGCATCATTGGGGGTTCATTGTCATGTGTGTTGTATCTTTCACTTGGAATGCAGAAGCCCTCTATAATTGGGCATTATTCCAGGGAAAATGACTAATTAGACAGCTGAATTATGAATGTTTTGATTGCTAGTCTGCAGTGTGGCTGATGTGATTAGTGGTTAAAAGCAAAACTCAGGTTGTCTGAATCCAACTCACTTTCTGGCATTGTCAGGAATAGACTTTCTGCTTTCTGTACAACCGTCCAATGGCGTCTTGAGGTTTGGGGCTGCAGGGGGTGGGGCCACTTTGGGTGTCTTGGCCACTTTGGGTTGTGTTTTTATTTGCTTATTTTTATTTATTTATTTTTTGATTCCTGTCCTTTTACCATCTCTTTTTATATGCTATAACCCTCTCTCTTTTTTTCTTGACCAAACAGAAGTCCTTTCTCTTGGTTTTCTCCATTTGTGGTCTGTTATTCCCTCTGGGATGCATCTCTTTTCTCCAATGGAGTCTTGGCCCAGATACTGCTTCCTCAAAGCAGCCCTGACCCTTTCTTAGTGGCAAGTTTCTAGTGCTTGCGCCTGTCTGTCTCGAGTAGAGGTAGGGCTAGCTGTGCTAAGAGGCTATGGGTAGCTTTGCTCATTAGGGGCAGCTTTGTTTCCTGGGTTGAATTTTATTTTTCAAAATTCATGCTATGTGCTGTGGACTGTCATTTTTTCTTACCTTGCCATGATCTGGTTGAGCTGTGTGCCCTCTTAAAAGAGTATGACGCAGCTTATTTACTGTGTACAAAGTTTGTGTGCAAGTTGTCACTGTAAGCTTATTTCTAAGAAGTTAATTTGTTATAAGCTTGTCGTTCATCAACAATACTTTTGTTTTCTTCTAAATCCTGATTTCTGTGAATTTTTTTCTTTTGGTGGTTTTCAGGCTCACTCTCCAAGGTTAATTCCTCCTCCACAGCCGCAGCCTCCTCCTCCGCCACCACCACCTCAGCAGCAGCCAATCAGAAGTCTGTTCCAGCAGCAGCAGCTACAGCCTCTACTCCCCTTACAGCACCCACATCACCCCTCTCCACCTCAGGGAGTGCATATGCCCCCCCAGATCGAGACTCCAAGGATGATGCTGACTCCTCCCCCAGTGACTCCTCAGCAGCCCAAGAACATCCACATCAACCCACACTTCAAGGGGACGGTGGTAACCCCTGTTCAAGGTGTGTGTTCTTTCTTGGTATGTGTTGAAAGGCTCTGGTGGCAGGTTCATTAAGCCACCACAGTAACACCTAGGTTCGTGTTCAGGTCTGTGAGTATTCACAGACATAATTTAGCTTGACACGTAAGTTCCTTTCTTCAAAATGTCTGTCTCTTACTTTGTGATTGAATAAAAAATAACTGTGCTAGTCTCAGTGTGAGGCACAACTGGAGGCAGTTGTTGAGGTCTCTGAATGCGTATTTCTTGTGTGTCATGGCAGGAATGTTGGAAGTGATGAGTATTCTTCTGTGATCCTACTTGGTGTGGTGTGCCTCTTTAGTTTGTGTTACCTGGTAGAGAAGGATCAGCCTAGCTTTCATTTGTTAACTGTGTTGCTATGGCAGAAGAGAGGTGCTGGAGCTGGGAGCTGCTGCAATCAGCTTCTGAAATACTTGGCTCCTTTGTCAGTCCCACCTGCTCCAGACATCTTGGCTTTGTTGGAGAACAAAGTAGATAATTCATAGGCAGAGGCAGTCAGTCCATCAGTATCCAAGGATGGTAAATAGAGCTTGTGTGGCATACTAGATATGGATAAAGGAGAGTAGAGCAGAGTTGGGGAAGGGAGTGGAAACAGTTATCTGGGGGTTCATTGAGCAGGTGTGTTCTAGGGGTGTTCAGAAAGATAAGGAATAGCTCATCAGGGATGGCAGTCACCAAGAAGGGGCTGTTGATAGTGAGCCTAAGTCTTGGGTTGAAGTAATTAAGAGAGACAATGCTTTGTGGGATGACAAAGTGGGGGGAAGTGATGCTGGGTCCTTCTTGTCTGGGTCACTGTAAGGACTTTAGTTGTTACTGGGAAGAGTCCCTGGTTTATGATTAAGATGGGGCAAAAGGAATTGCAGTTCTCACATAGCTGACATTGGTCATTTGGTAACAGAATGCATTTTTAGTGTGCTCCTGTTTGTGTATCATTTTATTGCAGTTTATGGTCTATATTTCTTTGCTAATGACTTCTTACTATTTATTTGATCCTTATAGTAGGGAAATGATGTTTAGACCAGACTCTTACCTGAGTTCAAAATGGATTACTGTGGAGACAACTGGAAACATGAACAATGCATTTGGCCCAGAAAGCCACTAGTAAATGCACAGTGTAGTGGTTGATTAAGAAAGAGCTATCAGAAGTTACAGTGATGGGGACTGGAGAGATGGCTCAGCATTTGAGAGCACTGACTGCTCTTCTAGAGTTCCTGAGTTCAATTCCTAGCAACCACATGGTAGTTCACAACCAACTATAATGGGATCAGATGCTCTCTTCTGACATGCAGGTGTACCTGCAGATGGGACACTCATGTAAATAAAATAAATTTTTGGAAAAAAAAAAGTTACAGTGATTCAAGAATGGTTGTTGAAGTGGGTACTCTTCGAGCTCAATGTGGCTGCTCAATAATCATGTGGCATTAGAGGCAAATTGGAAAGGTAAAAAGGCTTCTTAGGTGGATACCTCATGAACTGACTGAAAAATTTAAAAAGCAGCATTTTCTCTCAATTCTACTCAACAAGATATATTTTTTGATTATATTATAATGCTCTCTTGTCTGTGGCCATCTCCTCCACTACAGCTTCTGAGTTCCAGTGAAGCCATTTCACCTGTGTTAGCAAATGATGAGATGTACTGGAAATGCAGTGCTTACAGCTGCACTGTCTAGCGGGGGAGGCCAAATTCTTTACCACAATGATTTTATACTGCAGAGCCAGTGACTCCAAAGTTGACTAAATTAACCTATGAAGTTTTGAGTCACTCCAACTGACATACTCTTTAATCATCTCAGTGACTTTTTTGCAGGGAATTTTTTTCTATAATCTGCAAGATGCAGAAACTGTTTCTGAAAGTTCTTTGAATCCTGAAGCATGGATGGAGACTTGCTATTTAGGAATGTACACACTTCTCATTTCAAAAAGATGTTGATACAGTAGTCCCTATTTTCATTTTAGGAATGTTTATGAGCTTATTTATGATGACTTAAAATTTATGTTCAGGATATATGGGCCTCTTTGTGCCAATATAATCGAGGATCATCTTGCTGCTGTTTGGGGGAAGGCTGTGGGGCACCCGGGCAGAAGTGTTGTGCAGCTAGCAGGTGACTACAAGAGCAGGGTGCAGCAGAGACAGAGGCTGCATGTGATGCAGGTAGATTGGATGAATCGGGGAGGGAGGCTGAGTATCTGGGAGGGTGGAGGTGACTAGTGAATAATTGAGCACGTTCAAATGATCTGAGCAAACAGTTCAAGTTGGGGTTTGTGGTGTATAGAGGATCTAGAACACCAGCAGAGGTGTGGGGTATATAGAGAAGGCCTGGATGCTGGGGTTGGGAATGGGATAGAATCTGGCAGAGTTGCTGAGGCAGGATAATGAGAAGCCGAGGAAGCAAATGGCCGCTGAGTGGGCTGTTAATTGCCCTGGGCTGTAGGAAGGCCTTAGTTCTGCTGGTGGCTTGTGAAATGAAAGTGGTAGAAAGGAGCCTGATTAAGTTGGGTGTAGAAAGGGGAGAACCTGACATATATTGAAGGCTTTCTTTCCATAGTGTTCTCTAAAATAAAGTTGTTGTTGATAGGTGGTCAGGGGAGGCAGACTTGAGAAAGCTTAAAGCAGGGAGAGTCACATCACCACACTTAGAGGGAAGAGCTAAGGTGCTCGGGGAGGGGGGGTGTCACAGTTCTAGGTGAGAGGGAAAGCTTATCCTGAGAGGACTCGGTGTGCTGGGGTAGGATGAGGGAACTTACAGACACAGGGCCAGGGGAAACAGTGTGAGTGCAGAAGTTGGCCCTGCATTTATGATGGTATGGAACAGAATCTTGGATAAGTTCTTGTGATGGCCTTAGTTTTCTTAGTAGGGGATAGAGTATGTGGAAAAGTATGAGGAAAGAAGTCTTAAAGTCGTGTCCTGGGAGCAGACCAGGGTTGAGCCCCAAAATTTGGAAAAAAATGACTGGAGGTGAGAGCTGGCACCATATTCTGTGTCACTGGCTGTGTTTGCTTTCTATTCTGGGTATAGCATGGACAACTGTTTTTACAGAGCAGTGAATAATCGGGTCTGAAATTGATGGGTCCTGTGGAGAGAAAGCACTGCAGGAGGAGAGGATCTCTCCTGGAGGGAGAGAGATGATGGAGTGCTGAGAAGTACATGGAAAGGAAGCCACTTTCTTGCTGAGCTGGCAGCTGCACTGGGACAGAGGGTTTTTGAAGATGGTGGGAACAACTCAGGAACTGATTTTGCAAGGTAGAGGAGGAACTTTAGGTGTAATGAGGTTTGGGTCTGGGTTTGGGATAGCAGTGGGATTGGGAAGGAGCCTACTTGTCAGGAGAATGGGAGGAATCCTTGTCACTTTGGGGCACCTGAGAAAGGGAAAGAGTCAGGGATTGCTGTTGGTGAGCTTAAGAAGTAGAAAAGGGAGAGAAGTACAGGGTCACTTGCCAAACTGGAGCTCACCAGTTTGGCTAATCAAGTTGCTAGCTTATTCTGGGCATTCTCCATCTTTGCCTTCCCAGTGCTGGGATTGCAGCTGGATTACACACCCACATGACATTAGCACCCTGCAGGTGCTAGGATTCTAACCTCTAGTTCCTACACTTTTACCTCTGAGACATCTCTCTAACCCTCAACATAAGTTTTTTCTTTGTTTCCCTAAATGAAATTCTCAATAATTGCCCTACACCAGTGTCGGTTATTAGATATTTCCTTGTACATTTCAGTGGAAAACTGATGGCTGGTAAGAACCATAAATTTCCTTCAGCCTAACTGAAATAAAGTAGTATGCAAATACAAAATAGTAAAGCTATTAATAGGCCCTGGGATGTTCTCTAGGCCAAGTGGTATCTTTTGCTAGATGTCATCATACTGGGAAAGTACTAAATGGAGGTCCTGCATCCAGGAGGTTGAGTGACTCAGTAAAATGCTGGGTCCATTTTATACTTCTTAATGCCATTTGAACCCATGGGCTTTGGTGCTACTCGATCCTTGCCTTTCATGTACCTGATGATGGAGAGAGCAAAACCTTATTCTTGCTGAGTACATGTGATGTCCTGGCAGTATTTGTTCTTTTAGTGCTTTGTAAACAAGCTTAAATCAAAGCTTGAGAGAGGCTGAGTGCCAAGATGTGTTCTATACATGCAAAGTACAGATTAAACTAGCACTTCTCAGAGTCTTAACAGATGATTGCACATAAGAATCTTTTTAAAGTACACGCCTTTAATCCCAGCACTCAGGAGGCAGAGGTAGACAGATCTCTGTGCATTTGAGGTCAGCAGCCTAATCTACATAGTTCCAGAACAGCCACAGCTATACAGTGAGATCCTGTCTACAAACAAACAAACATTCCTTCCTCCATCCATCCATCCATCCATCCATCCATCCATCCATCTGTGGTCTTGGTATGTAGCCTCGATTGACCTAGAACTAACTGTGATAGAGTAGGCTGACCTCGAGAGACTTCACAGAGATCTGCCTGCACCTCTTGGATACTAGAGTTCCTAGATAGATTTATTTTTACTTACGTGTATATGTGTGTCTGTGTGAGGGGTATGTGTATTGTATATGCAGGTTCCCTTGGAGGCCAAAAGATATTGGATCCCTTGAATTGGAATTATAGGTATTTGCGAACTGTTCAGTGTGGGGCTATGAACTTTTGTTTTCTGTAAGAGCGGTATATGCCTGGCTCTTTTCCTTCTTCTCCTTTGTCTTACTATCTTGTGATTCTATAGGATTCACATTTCAATCTGTGTGTGACTGGGCAGGGCCTCACTATGTAACATAGTCTTAATAAGCTCACTGGCCTCAAGCTTGCAACAGTCCTTCAGACTCCTGAAGGGTGGGTTACAAGTGTACCCACCATGACACACCACACTGAAACTAGGTCTTTTTATTTCAAAAGAAAATTAACTTCTTCTGTTGCAAAAATATTTTAATTCTAAATAATAATTTTCTGTTAGAACTTAAGCTTCATATTGTACTGTTTGATTCTAGGCCAAAATACCCCCTTCTCCTTTTATGAGATTATTAAAAGTACCAAGTCTAAACTTAACGTTGCTGTGTGCAGAGTGTATGCAGTGTTTGCCTTGTGTGAGAGCTCATGTGTTGTCTCCCTCACAACCAGTCTGATGCCATGTGATTATAATGCAAGGTGTTTTCTTTCAGTGCCCTTGCTGCCAGTTCCGAGCCAGCCGAGGCCTGCCGTGGGACCCCAAAGATTCCCAGTGAGTAGCAGCTGTTCCTCTCTCTAGCAGGGGGATGTACATGGTGACTGAGAGGTACTGGTACTGCACTTGCCCTGCCAGATTCAGTGCGGGCATTGGTAAATATTGACTACAGTCTCTGTGGTGGAAATGTTTATTAAAACCTTAAGGACAGTAGACTTTTGAGAAAAGAATTGATGTTAACTGTAACATTGCTCAATCAGGACTATCAGTGGAATGCCCTTCATCTTAAAGAATATGAATTCTGATTTTGTCGTGGTCCTGTATTGAGGGCACATCTTACAGGCACATGATGTGTGAGTCTACATGTCAAATTCAAGGAAATAAGAATGAAATACTTGATTATTAAAGAGCTGTGAGTATTCCTGAACCACAGGTTTCCTGTTCTTAAATGAAAAACTTAGGAAAATAAAGCACACACTAAATGCTTCTTGTTGTTTATCTGTAACTAGAAGAAAAAAAATCTAGTATTTGCTTAAATATATACTCATTTCACTTTCTTTAAATTTTTGGTTTATTAAAGCCCTGAATACTTGTTCTTTTTAACAACCAAGGGGAAATTAGTCCAGGTAATGAAATGCCACTGTCATTTGTATGGGGGGGAGAGTGGTTTTGAGTGTGTGTGGCCTACTGATGATGAACAGTAGATGGGTGTCCCATATAGCCCCAGACAGGTTAGATAGAAAGCTGAACTAGGTCTACCAAAAAGCCCAGTGTTGGATTCAGAGTTTGGAATAATTTTAAGTTACTCCCTTGGTTTGTACTTGTTATTTGTAGCACCATCTGAAGCTAGTTCTTTTAGACCTTGTTCCCATATTTAGCCAAGGTTTTTCCTTATATTACTGTTCAAATTGTATAAATTTAGTTTTTAGTTAAGTTGTTTTGGGTTACCAGTTTGTATTCAGAACATTTTTGTAAATGGGTGTCCTCCAGACTGCCATGGCGTCATTCCACTCACATGTGAAGGAAGCACTTGTCTCCTTGGATTAATTTGAAATGCTGTTTCCCTTTCCTTGGGGCTGTGTGAAATTTGCTGTTGGTCTTATTTTCATGTTTAATTTGTATCATGGTGCTATAATTTGATGTAAAAAGGCAATTCTTGTTTTCAGAAATTTATGTAATTTAATATTTTTGTGAAACAATGTTTGTTACTATGAAGTTAGAGTAATTTGCAATTTTCACTTTATTTTTCAATTGTACAAACAGAATTTTATCTGATATTAAAAGGGAAAAAACCACCTTATTGTGTTTTAATGATATTACTAGAGGAAAATGAATGCTTAGCATTTGGAGGTCAGGCGACAACTTGAAGAAATTGGTTCTCTCCTATCATGTTGGTTCCAGGGATGAAACTCAGGTTGTAAGATGCTTGGTGGCCAGTTTCTTTACTCTTAGTTACTGTTCTATTGCTGTGAAGAGACACCATGACCGAGGCACCTCTTTAAAAAGAAGCGTTTAACTGGGGCTTGCCTACAGTTTTATAGAATTAGTCCCTAGTTATCATGTTGGGAAACACATAGCCATAGCACTAGAGCAGTAGCTGAGAGTTTTACATCCAGGTGGTGAGGGTGGGGGCAGAGAGACAGACAAAGACACAGGTAGGCAGGCAGGCAGGCAGATAAACAAACACTTGGCTTGTCCTGGTATGGACTTTTGAAACCTCAAAGCCTACCCCAAGAGACACACTTTCTCTAACAAGGCCACACCTACACCAAGAAGGCCACATCTCCTAATACTTTTCAAACAGTTCCACTCCCTGGTGACTAAACATTGAGATACATGAGCCTATGGGTTCCATTCTCGTTATCACACCTGCTGAACCATCACCCTGGTTGCTAAATTTAAATTTTAAGGTCTAAAGACTAAAAATGGCATTAATATTCCTGAATTTCCATTGGAGAGCTCTTTCAGGACATAAAGCTATGTTTTGTTTCCATGTGGAAGCCTATGCTGGTCAGTAATTGGGCTAGATGTCAGCTGTGTGTATAATTGAAGAAACCCTGAAGGTCGATTTTGGCCACTGTATAATAATGTCTGCTTTATGTGTCACATTCTAGCTGCTAGATAGAAAGCTAAGTCATGGTGAGTGGATTGAAAATACACAGGTTGCCTGGCGATGGCGATGCACACCTTTAATCCCAGCACTTGGGCTGCAGAGGCAGGCAGATCTCTGTGAGTTCGAGGCCAACCTGGTCTACAGAGTTGAGTTCCAGGACAGCCAGAGTTACAACAGAGAAGCCCTGTCTTGGGAAAAAGAAAGAGGGAGAGGGAGGAAGGAAGGAAAGATGGAAGGAAGGGAGGGAGTGAGGGAGGGAGGGAGGGAGAAAATACGCAGGGCGTCACCTACTCCCTTAGTAATCTCAGAGAAAATCAATGTTCTGCTGGTTTTTAAGTATAGTAGTGGTATTATTATTATTGTTGTTGTTGTTATCCTTCAAGATATGTTTGCAAGGGAGATAAACTCAAGGCTGTCTTCTGACATTTATTTAAGCTGGGTCTTTGAAAGAACAACAAAAGGCCTTTTTTTCTACTGTTGTTTTAAGTACAATTACTATGGATATAAACTTGATATTATAAATGTTTAATAAGGATCTGCTTTATGGCAGTTCACAACTGTTAAATAGACAGAGCAGAATTAAATGAAGCTCAAGTTGTGTCTTTACTCAATACGTGAGTAAAATTGTGAAAACAATATTGTGGTCTGATTAAGCCTTTGACCATTTATTACTGCAGGCCATGTACACTGTAGATCCTATCTCAGTCCTTCTCAGTAATTGAGACAGTATTTATTACACAGACTCTTGCTTTATAAAATGACTCACAATCTTAACATAGTGGCACATGCCTGTAATCCTAGCACTCGGGAGGCTTAGGCAAGAGAACTCTGAGGTAGATGCCAGTCTGTGCCAGATAGAGGTTGGAAAGAGGCTGCTTCAAAGGCTGGAGATTATAGCTTAGTGGTAGAAGGCTTGCCAGGCACACTCAAAGTTCTGAGTTTCATCTCCAGCATCAAGACACACAGACACATACAAAGGCTATATACAGAAACAATAAAGCAGTCAATTAAGAAACCCAACTTCAGCTTTTCTAGATTTACTAGATTCATTGTATTTCCTTGGTGCGTTAAAATTAGATTTGAATTTGGAAGTCTTTGTACCCATTTAAATAGAATTGAAAATTGAGCAAACTAAAGTTGGTTCATCTTTCCCAAGAGGAGTGCCTTTAAATATGCATTCTCATCGCTCCAAGGATAGATACTGTACATGCCAGTACACAGCTGGTTCTCCTGTTAGAAGTTGTGTAACAAAAAGTTTTATTGGGGAGACTATACATTTGTCTACTCATCTCAAAAATGGAATCTTGCAACAGACCAGCAGACCAAGACCCAACAGACCAGTGGATACCACTAAGTCCAACTTTGGTGAATCAATGAGTTTTTTGGGAGTCACTTATAGGAGCATAAATGATTCAAAGACAATTGTATGACCAAAGCCCACCCCATCATGGGTGACAGCTCACAAAGCTGGAGACCTGGAGCGCACTCATTGCACAGTCTGCAGGCAGCTCAAAAGGTTGGAGAGTGCCTTTTCCCGGTGCCTCAGTTGGTCTAAACCTTTTCCAGTGAGCTCAGTTGGTTTCTGCTTCTTCCAGGAGCTGTTCTTTTTACTGCTCTGGAAGACTCTTCTTTGCAGCTCAGCTTCTTCAGTCTCTTGAGTTTTTATTGCTTGCCCGGTCAGGGAGTGACATAGTGAATCTGCTCAATTTCAGGGACTTCCTAAGTTATTTTGTTTACCTTTGGCTTAAAGGAACTTCCTGCAGGATGGAATGTTTCAGTCTCTGAGGAAACTGTTACGCTGTAGCATAGTTGAGAGTTTAAGATACTTGTGCAACTGGGTAGTGTAGAGAAGAGAGAATGTTTTAAGTTTTTATACTTTTTGCTTTGTCTTTAAGGATGCGCTGAACTTGTATAGGAGGATTAGGTGGTACATACTGAACTATGAAAGATTCCTCTCTTTGCCTCAGTGACTGGGGCAGACAGGGGTAAGGGTGGCCCCTGCTCCAGGTATGGAAAGGGACCTGGTGTGCCTGCCACTCAGCCTGAGCATGTTTTCTCTTCCCCTCTAGAGGTAATTGCATTAGCTTAAAAATCCATTTCGTTTGGCAATTTTATGAAAACCTTAAATAATTAAGAACTAGTATAGGTAGATTTTTCTCTTAGTGACAGTTTCCTCTAGGCTTGTTGGTTTGATATGATTTTTGTTGTTTTGTTTTGAATGGTGCCCAGATTACTCCCAGCCTTGCCTCCATTACATTAATACAGAAACTGCCAGTCAGCCTAACAGCAGAACACTTTTGCATGTGATTACTTATTATTTTTAGATGCTGCTCTTAAAACTAAAATGTATTATAGACTGTGTTGGTGTAAGACTGACAGTTACTACTAAATAATTGAATGTCATCTTTTAGAACAAAGACTTAAGTGTCAAGGAGAGAAATGCTCTAAGAAGATCTTGTTTTAAGTACTCTGTTTTGAAAGAAACTGCTGTAAAGGCACATGGGTCATGGTTTGGGGATTATGTTAGTCTTCACACTTGGATATGATTTCTAACCTTTCCACTCATAGGCAGTATTCCTTAGTACTTTGTAAATTAAGCTTCAGGATAAAAAACTTGTTATTTTAAATGATAGCATCCAAGGCAGGGGTCATGGCCTCTCCTTTCTAGCCCCTTGCCCTTTAGCACCCACCACTGCACTCACTGCTCACAGTGTCTGCCAGAGTTTGCTGTTGTCAGTTTTCATTTGTGTTTTGTTTATAAGAGGAAGACCTAGTATACCTTATAGCCAGGTCCTGTCTTTGCTTTTGTTTGAGTTGTACTTTCAACTCCAGTGTTACATTCTTTCATGTTAAAAATCTTGTTAGTTTCACTGCACGGAGACAGTACCTACTTTGTATGTCATTATCATGGAAGGTTGTGAGTTATTTTTTTCAAGTATATTTTTAGTTGTTTGTCCTAGAAAAGGCAATGTTTGCTCACAGCAATGCTAAAATGTCAATTGTTGCAGTAAATGTTACTTTGACGTTTTGTCAAGATAGTTTCCATTTTCAGTCTCATTGCTGTTTTATATATAAATCTCCATTTTAAGCTTCTTGACATAGATTATTAAAACTGTTTCACAGTGTTGTATTAAGCTAATGATGTTCCTGGTGACCAGCACTTTGTAAGTATGCTGTAGAAATTATTCTTTTTTTAATTAAAAAAAAATTTCATGCAGTATATTTTGATCATATTCTTTCCTCTCTCCCAGACCTCCTCCCCCCCACTTCTTATCCACTCAACTTCATGTTTATTTTCTCTCTCAACACACACACACACACACACACACACACACACCCCAGTAAGACAAAAAATAACAATCCCCTACCCCCAATACCATAGAGTTTCCTATGCATGGGGCCTGCCCTGGAATGTGGTGATACACCCAGTGACAATCTAATGGAGAAAACTGATTTTTCCCTTTCCCAGCCGGTATCAATTGCAAATAGCTTCTTGGTTAGGGGTAGGACTTTGTGTCCACTTTTCTTTATCCATACTGGTGTGAATTATTTTGTTCTTTGTGTAAATTAAGGATGAAGAATGTGTATACTTTTAAGTTGGAATTAGTCTTTAGCAGTGGCTATATTGCTTAGCTTGATCCAGCAAAGAGGCTGGTGCAGCAGTGCATCACAGGACCCTGGGCCATGCTGTGCTGTGTGGTATCAGGTGTTGGTGATTGGGACTTGCTGGATGGGGCCTGAGTGGTATTTCATGCAAATCATGTCTTGAGAGACTGCTGCAGCAAATTCCATTTCTTTTCTGATTATAGTCTCGCTGATGAGAATCAAGACTATTCTCTCCAGTAAGGAAAGTCTTGCTTTTGAATGCCTACAGTTTTTACAACATGGCTTTGATGCCTTATGGTTATTAGCACTTAAGATAGGAAAGGGATGATGGACATTTCCTCTTATCAGATCTTT
Source organism: Cricetomys ansorgei (assembly GCA_026225945.1). Taxonomy (NCBI): domain Eukaryota; kingdom Metazoa; phylum Chordata; class Mammalia; order Rodentia; family Nesomyidae; genus Cricetomys; species Cricetomys ansorgei. Next base: position 3,767,371 of record JAMJFZ010004042.1, read on the forward strand.
GAGTAGTAGCAAGAGAATGTGGTAGGAGATCCTTCCAGCTGTCATATATTGTCAGGCTTGTAAGCAGAGAATGCAGTTTAAAATGCAGGTGACATAATACCCAGCATCCTCCACTTGCTTCTGGGTTTCTGATTAATCATGATTACCATACATTATCATACCATCAAATTTAATCATATCAATGAATGCCCATCTGCAGCAGTAACAGGAGCAGCTAAACACAGTGAAAACAGCCATTAAAGGAAGAGATGGTTTATCAGATTCAGTAATCGTTAACTTGATTCTCTGCTATGCCAGCATGCCTTATGCACAGGGCTGGAGGTTGGGCTGGGTTAAAGGCCACACTAATAACCCAAAGGCCAGGAAATGCCATAGAAATTGTTTCATACTGATTTCTTGTACAGTAATCAGAATCATTGCACCATTCTGTAAAAACTGCAATATAAAATAAGCTGCTTGTTTTCTGGGTAAAAGTATTAAATTGACAACAGCATACCATAAACTCTCATGGGATGTGCGGTGCCATGTAAGTAGATTTGCATCTTGTTTACATTTGGGTGTATGTGTGTGCTTGAATCTGCACACTCATGCACACCTTGGCATTTCTATGAAGTTCAGAGGACAACTTTTGAGAATAGGTTCTATTCTTCTACCATGTAGGTTTTCATGTATTCAGGCTTGGCAGCAAGAGTCTTTCCCCAGTGAGCCACCTTCCTGTCCCTAGACCTAACTTCCTAAGTGTGATTTTCCCATCTACAATATAGTAATGTAACCCATCAGTGTTGCAATTTAGTCATGCAGCTACCATTGTTGCAGTTTAGTAATGCAGCCAACCATGCTGGACAGTGATAGAAATTTAAAACCATGAAATTGTTCTTTATACTAAGAAAATCTCTTCTGATTGTGTGTTTGTGTGTTTGGTGTACTCTACAGAGAACACGTCAATTTGTTTTATTGTGTTTGAGAATAAGAGTGCATGCACACATGCCTAGGGCTTGCATTATTCCTTAGGAGATCTGTGCACTTTATTTATTTTAAGGTAGGATTAATCACCGGGACCTGGGTTTTGTGGATTTTTTTATACTAGGATGGCTGTCCAGTGAATCCCGGGATCCATTTATGTCTTTACTTACCCAACACTAGGATCATGTGTGTGCTTCAACACCTGTCTGTTTACCTGGGTACCGGTGGTGGTGGTTTGAATGAAAATGGCCCTCCTAGGCTCAGAGAGTGGTACTATTAGGAGGTGAGGCCTTGTTGGAGTGGGTGTGGCCTTATCGAAGGAAGTGTATCTCTGGCTTTGGGGTTTCAGAAGCTCAAGCTAGGCCTAGTAAGTAGCTCACTCTCTTTCTGCTGCCTGTTGATCCAGATGTAGAACTCTCAGCTATCTCTCCAGCACCATGTCTGTCTACATGCCACCAGGTTTTCTGCCATGACAAATTTGTACTAACTCTGAACTTTAAGATAGCCCCAGTTAAATGTTTTTCTTTGTAAGAGTTGCCTTGGTCATGGTGTCACTTAAGACAGATCAAGCTCGGGTCCTCACACTTGCCTAGCAAGCACTTTCCAACTGACCCATATCACCAGCCCATAACATTTATTTTCCCAGGAGTTTCAATTATAAATCTGTTTACACACTTTTTGTTTTTTTATTTTTTTCAAGATAGGTTTTTTCTGTTGTGACTCTGGCTGTCCTGGAACTCATTCTGTAGACCAGGCTGGCATAGCCATCCGCCTGCCTCTGCTTCCAAATTCTGGGATTAAAGGCCTGTACCACCACCGCCCAGCTTTAGGTACTTTTTAAAAAATAAATGTCATTATTAGTGTGAGGGATGGGGCACAGTTGTCACAAAATGTGTGTAGAGGTCAGAAGAAAAGTAGTATGAATTGATTTTCTCCTATCATGGGTTCTGAGGGTGGAACTCTGGTTGACAGGCCAGTGCAGCAAGCACTTTCCTCTGGAGACATTCTGCCAGCCTTAGGTACATTTGAAAGATGTCCTAGAGACACTGAAATGCATTTCTTCCCAAAGAGTAGACTTCATTTTTCCCACTTAAAATAGTATTTTTGTTATCCTGACCTGTGAGCTCTGTGTAACTATGGTGAAAATAAAGGCTAGTGCTATTACACAGGGTTCTGTGTACCCCTGCCAGCCCTGAGCGTTTGGTGTTTTAGATGGAATCTTACATGTGTCTTTTCAGAGTCTGGCTCCTCTGCTGGGACATAAGGCACTAGAGATTCTCTGGCTTCATTGCACCTGCTGGTAACTTGTCCTTACTTGTTGCCTTGTCATATTCCAGTCCTGCAGTGTGATTATTTACTGCAGTGCTGCTGGAAGTGTGTGCTCAACCTTAGGTTGTCAGGGGGTCATGTGGAAAAATGTGTTCACAGATGGGAATTTAAAGGCAGTATGCTTTTCTTCCATATAGCAGGACCATGGCTTTGCTTTTTTTGTTTGTTTAAATTTGGTTTTTTGTTTTTGTTTTTTGAGATAGAGTTTTTTTGTGTTATCCTGGTTGTCCTGGAACTTACTCTGTAGAACAGACTGGCCTGGAACTCAAAGATTTCCTTGTCTCTGCCTCCTGAGTGCTGTATTTAAAGGTGTGTGCCACTGTTGTCCAGCTATGGCTTTGTTTTTTAATGGCTTCTTTTTCCTTAAGAGAAAAAAAATTGTCTTTGTATTAGAGCAATATTGTTAAACATTAAATATGAACTAAAACATTAATAGTGGATAGCTGCATTTAAATTTTTCTCATAGTTTATGTCCAGCAGCCTTAGGAAGCAGAGGTGCTATTTTTTTCCGTCTTATAACCTGGAAAGTCGAATCTTGGAAGAATTAATTGCTTAAGTGTATATAACCGTGCAAGATTTGAACCAAGGGTAGTTCATGTTCAGTGCCCCTTCTCTTCATTTTTATTCTGTACTCTATCCTTAAATACCAACATTCACTTTTAAAAATTATTACCCACATTTTATTTTGGTATGTGTGTGAGTGTGCACATGTGTAGAGGTCAGGGGGCAACTTGTGAGACTCAGTTTTCTTTTTCTATTCTGTGGGTACAGGGGATCAAACTTAGGTCATCAGGTTTGGCAGCAAGTGCCTCTACCCACTGAGCCATCATGGTAGCTCTCAACATTCACTGTAATAAACTTTGCTTTAAGAAAGAGAGAGTGGACTGAAGAGATGGCACAGAAGTTAAGAGCACTGGCTGCTCTTCCAGAGGAACCAGGTTCAATTCCCAGCACCCACATGGCAGTTCACAACTGTCTGGAACTCCTGTTCCAGGGGATTCAATACCCTCCAACAGACATACATGTAGGCAAAACACCAATAGACATAAAATAAAGAAATCAGAGTGTGGGGTTTGAAACCCAAGAAGCTGAGCCAATTCTGTAAGACTATAAGATTGTAAGAGTCCTTGGGAATGCCCTTAGAGGATTTGCTAGTGGGGCCTGTTGTAGCCATGGCTTGACAGGAGTGTATACAGGAGCAGTGATCTGCTTCATTTTGTGACAGAATGTAAGATTTTTGGAAGGTTGCAAAAGCAGTATTTTATACAACAGAGAAAATTTTAAGTCACAGTCACTGTTCTAGTTTATTGCTTGAACTTACAACAGTACCTTGCATAAATCCACTCAGTATTCCTAAAATGAAACTAATACTTACTTCTTTCGAGTGTTCAACTTGTATCTATAAATATAAAAATGCCTTCTAGGAAAGTCAATCTATTTAAACAAGGCACAACCTGAAAGGAGGAAAAAAATCTATGGAGAATCCTCAGATAAGAGGATTAACACATTGTGATAGAAGGCTGTAGTTTTAATTATGTCAGGGGTCACTGGTGGTCTTTATTCTTTGCTTTTAACCCATTTAGTCAGAATTAAAGTGTCAATTGGTTTCTTATACAGTTCTTTGCATTTTAAGTGAGATTAATAAATGAAAACATGTTATACAGGAAGGTTGTAATTTATTGAAAGATTCACACAATTTCAATGACACTGTTAAAGTATTTAATTAGTCTTATTAAAACATACCAACTGACCCTTTTAGAGAAGCTGATAAGTAGCATAATAGCAGTTGAAGGCTTTTTATTCTTGCCTTTATATGATTAAGTCTTTGCTAAGCAATTTATGCAAAGTTTCCATCTATTTTTTTGTAACCGAAGTTATCAGTTCTTTCTGAATAGGATTAATATAGATAATGTCATGTAATTAGCAAGAGATGCAAAAAAGTGAAAGCAGTCTATATAGGAATTATGAGAGGATGATAATCTCTTATCTTGGATTTTTAAAGGGATATAAAAACAGCAGTTTGAACAGATTAGACTAGTCTTTTCTTTCCAGTGGTAGAAACACTTTAGCACTAAAAGTTCCATGACAGAACAGTTGTAAAAGAATTCTGCATTTGGTGGAGGGAATTAGTCATTTGTTAATCTTTATACCCATGCAGTGGTAGGAGTCACTGCAGGAATGGTAGAGTCAGAACTCAGGATCATGTCTTCTGTAGCTTAAGCATTGAGCTGAGGTAGATGGAAAGAATCTCAAGTGTGGGGCCTGGTTCTGAGCGGCTGTTCATATATGGTGGAACTCTAATCCTGAGTTTTTTTTTTTTAAATCCCATTAAGGTATAGTGGCTTGTTGCATCCATTTTTTGAATTGTGTGTATACTAGGTACAATATTGTACCTGACTTAATATGGGCCAGGGTGTGAGCAGGGGTCATACAGCAGAACTCAATTAGTGACAGATTCCATATTTACCTCTCCTTTCTTCAGCAACGTTACAAACAAGCCAGAGAATCTGAGTATGCTATTTTTATTTGTCTTTTGTCTTTGAACCTGTGGTCACCTCAGACCTTGGCTTCTGTGCACTTTGTGAGTTTCAGATACAATCAGCTCAAGAATCTTCAAATCAAGACCCTAAACCCCTCTCCCCTCCCACTGCCTTGTCTCATGCAGAAAGGACCTGTGTGCTTTGGCCTCCAGTGTTTATTGTGCTGCAGTACTTCCAGGTTTAGCATGTGAGGCTGCTATCAGCTTGCTATTAGAAGTGGGAAATTATTCATCTATTAACTGTACCGCTTCATGACAACCCGTGTGCCAGGGCTTGTGCCTAAGACATATTAGTGTCTACAACAGATGTGGCCTTATGCCTCACAGGCCTAGCAGTTACAGGCAGTGAGAAGTGGGAATGGACTGTAGAAAAACAGGCGTTGGGGTTTCCACTCATTTGTTTCTTACATGATGAGGAAACATGGAAGTTGTCAGAAGACCTATTTTTATTTCACAGGCTAGATGGCCATCTACAAAATTGTCATGCCAGAGTGATAATGACTTGTTCGATAGAGTTAGGCTGTTTGCTGAGTACTGGGTAGAATACTCTTCTGTTCCCTGACTTTTAGGTACTGTTGTTATCTCAGTCTTAGAAAGGAGTAAACCAAGGTCCAGATTTATTATGTCACCTGCTGCAGTTGAGAAGTGCCTGGGAAGAAGGGTGAGACTGAGGCAGCTGTCTGTCAGCTCTGGTTTTTTCTACTCTATACCCTGGAGCAAGTGCTGGGCTCTTAAAGGTTCATCTTGAAACCAGAATTAAGTTCTGCTTAAGCATTATTGTGAATTTTAAAACGCTCTTATGTTCTAATGAACCAAAGAACTAGCATGTGAGAATCTGGAGGCTTTGCTGCTTACCTCACACATTGTAATGCTTGTGAATATGCATTTAAACAACATATGGGTACTTAGAAAACAGTATTAGCATTTCAGAGGGGCCAGATTTGAGATCCTAGTATATTTTCAGTTTAATATAAAAAGATGTTTTTAGAAGTTATAAAGACATTAAAATATTCTTCTGTGGACTCGGTGCTGCTTAGAGACTCAAGAAGTAATGTGCCTGGTGTTGGAGGATAACTCAGTAAAAATACTTGCCATGTAAGGATGAAGACCTGACTTCAATACCAAGTACACACTTAACAAAGCTGGATGTAGTGGTGTATGCTTGTAATCCCAACTCTGTTGAGGCAGAGACAGGAGGATCCCTGGAATTTACGGAGCAGCCAGTCTGGCCTGCTTAGTGAGAGACCTTTCTCAGAGAACAGGTGGGCAGCACCTAAGGAGGAATGACACTGCTGTTGAACTCCAGCCACCACATGTACCTGCACACACGTGCATACTCACAGGGAAGCAATGTGCCCAGTTTCCATGAAGTTTTTTATTGGAGACTGTGTGTTTGTCTCCCTGGAATCCTCCTGACTCTGACCACTAATTGGGAAAAGGATGATGACTATGATGGATTAAAGAGAGAATAATGCACTGGTCTCTCCATGGCAGCAGATCTTCACTCCTGTCATTGCGGGAGCCAGTCTACTCTCCCAGTTATACTGGCCTTATCTATGAGAAAACCTTTTCTTGGAGGACTCAAAATTAACTGTCTGAAGGAGAGGAGGGAGGAGAAAGTATTATAAAAAGCCCTGTGCGGCCATATGGCTTTTGAGCCCTGTTTAGCCCTGACTCAGTTCACCTGTGACTACAGAGTTCACTTGGGGCCAACATACTTTCTAGTTCTATTAGGCCAGTAACAAAAAACTGACAGTGGTGTTGGGCTTAATTACACTCAGTTATGAAGTCTGCATAAGAAAGTCAGAGCAAAGGGAAACTGGAGCTTGCTGATCTTCCTGAGATCTGAACAGAGAAGATAGCTGCAGAAGGTCTTAGGTCTTACATAATTTCCTGATAATGTAGAATATAGGAGGTGTGTCTAGAAAGACAAGTGCACCCTGCAGCAAGTCACTCTGGTTCTGGAAGGAGATAGGTGCATTAAGAGGGCATCTAGAAAGCCAGGTGGGCGAGGGCCCAGCATACTGTGGATTTGTACTGCCTTGGGCTGATAGTCCTGGATGGTACCAGAAAGCAGGCTGAGATGAAGTAAACCTGAAATTTCTTTTAGCCATTGGTGTTTTATCACAGCAATATAAACCCTATCTTAGACACTTGGATTAGAGTCCACATGATCAATTAGAGCTCTTACGTACCAGAGGTATGTAAACTGTTCCTGTTCCTCCCTCCCTCCTTCTCTCCTTCCCCTTCCCTTCCCCCAATCAGATGCTGCATAAACATGATTGCTAGCTTATCATTCAGTAAGTTTTGAAGATCACTTAAAAACATGTTTGGATATACTTACAGGTGTTGAGTCATCTTTATCTGAAATGGTTAGGACCAGAATATTTCAAGTTTCAGTGTTTTCTAGTTTTTGGAATGCATGCCCTGGATTTTACCCATTGAGTACCCTTAAGCCAAAATTTGAAATCTGTAATATGAAACTTTGAGTATGAGTGACTCAGAAAGTTAAAGATTTTTCAGACTAAGAGTGATCAGGTTGTATGTGCCAGAATATGCTGACATGTGAAACTGAATATGGAGTGCTCACATTGTGCTTTCATACACAAAGAGAGGTAGGTACAATACTCATGATGTGTTTCATTGACTTCACGGCAGAATAGGCTTGTCCATTAAAACTCCTCATGCAGGTTTATTAATATCAGCATGACAACCTGTGTTGATAGAAAAAGCTTTTCTGCATGTTGTCAAAGTGAAGATGTTAAAGAATCCTCTCAAAGCATCAGAGTAGTGATGTCTCTAGCTAGCACCATTGTTGTGCGTGTTCAGTCAGGGAGAAAGCCTTTCTGAGGTTGGGCAAGTATGTGTTACATATTCTCAGGTTCCTCATTGTCAGCTGAGCTTTGAAGGGGAGGGATCTTATTTGACATCTTTTTTGGTAGCAAGAAGCAGTGTTATTTAGACTTTGGTGTGGTGAGGGTTGCCTCAGTCTCACTTGAAGTAGTAAATAACGGCTAAAAGAATGTGAGCTTTGGGGATATCTGTTCTGTATCTTTCAATAAATCCTAATGCTTTGTTTTTAGAAAGATGTAATGTTTGCATTTAGACCTTATTTTGTTGTCATTTTTAGCTAACAATTGGGTTTACAGGTTTGTGATATATGGGAGTGTTTCTTTTGCAGTATTCTTATTGTGCTCCCAGATGTACACTCTATTGTGCGAGCTCTTTTCCAGCTTATTTTCTGAGAGTTTGTCACTAAATCTGGAGCCATTATAGCTAGGCGGGCTGGCCAGTAAGCCCTAGGAATCCTTCTGTTTCTTGTCCCAATGCTGGACTTCTGTGCTGTCACATCCTGTGTTTACATAGTACAGAGGATCAGAACTCAGGTCTTGGTGCTTATGCAGCAAGTACCTTGGAGACATCTCCTCAGGTCTACAGTAGACTTTGTTTCTGTGCTTATGTGTGTGGGTGCATATGTAGCGGTCAGAGGACAGTTTGCAGGAGTCAATTTTTTTCCTCCACCATGTAGGTTCTGGAAATCAAAGTCAGGTTGATGGGTTTGTTATGAGGCACTTTTCATCCACTGTGCCATCTTGGCCCTAGAGCAGACAAAAAGTATTTCTGATGTTATAAAATGGGGTCACATTTAAGGAGAATAGCTAAAATAGTAATAAAACAATAAATAAGGAGTTAGAGTTTTAAGTTTGTGAGGAAGAATGTGGTTCTGTGCTTTCTGTTCCTTCCCCACTGCAGTCAAGCCTTGTGTACAGGTGGCTCAGCCTTGGAGAGGAAGCAATGTAGTCCACATGACATTGGGCAGAGATGAAGAGCCTAGAGCCTCTGGAAACAGACTTCCTGGGAGTCAGTTTCAGTGTGAACAGTTCAGTATTATTGAAGCAAGGGGAATTACACTTATAGGATATAGACAGAGGAGGGATGCCTTATGTGGTGAAAGGTCATTGGTTAAGGCGGTGGTATTAGGGTAGCTCCATTTTCATGCGGGGGCTCACAACCAGACCTGGGTGGTCATATTGTCATTGGCTGGGGCCAGAATTCTAAGGAAGCTTCCTTTGCATAGGGAGAGGTCTCTTAGAGGTTAGAGGAGAGAGAGGAGTTCCAGCTGTAGTAGTCAGACAGGCAGCAACTAGACCATATTCCTTGGAGAGGCAGGATCTTATCAGATACTGCATGTTGTAAAGCATGACAGCATTGGAGGAGCTTAGCTAGCTGTTTAAGTAAGAAAAAACAAGAGCAGCCAAATGCCTTCTGCTCTCAGGGTTAGAATTCTAGAGTGCAAAGCTCAGGTCCTCTGCCAAACCAGCAAGCATTCTTAACTGCTGAACCATTTCTCTAGCCCTAGAAGCTCCATTTTCTTTAAAAAAAAGTTTTTTTTAAAATTTTCTTCTCTCATACAACTTATACAATACATTCTAGAAACACCCTTTTTAAGAGTTGATAAATACTGGGTCAGTTTCCATGGATAAACAATACTAAATGAAAAGAATTTGATATTATTTCATTTTAGAGTGCTTTGTGGCCTTTCCATTTTGAGTAGCGGTTCCTTAGATAACAGCGTAGTTGTTTAACTATCTCAGTGAATACACTAAAGGACAATGGAGTGAAACTGTTTTCCTCTACCTCTCTCATTTCCTTTAGTAAAATACAGTTACTGAGAAATAAATAATTGAGTTTGTTGGTTGGTTTAGTTTTCTTGTGGTGCTGGATATTGAACCTAAGGCCTCATCTTGGTGGCAGACGAACACTCTACCACTGAGCTTTAGCCCAGCCCAGATTTAAGTTTTTTTTTTCTTATTCAAGAGAATCAGCTGTATATTATTTCTCTTTTAGTAATTTGATTTCTTAAACATTCATGTTTTTCTGTTATATCGGAGATTGCTAATTTTTGTTGTGGTACAAATTGATTTTTTTTCTTTTGAAGTAATTTTGCTTCATAGCTGTAGCTTAGGGTTGTGTTAAGTAAACAAAAATAGCATCTTTGACAAAATAAATGCCACAAATGTCCTAAGTAGACATTTAGTCTTTCGGATTAGTGGACATGAAGGTCAGCAGCTGTGCAGATTTGATAGGCCTCGTGCAGTGCTGGGGTTCTCTAATAATGTGAAATACTCAACTAATTTCTTGATGTTGCATTTTGATTCCTTACTGTTTAATTATGACAAAAATCTCTTTTCATGTAACATCATTTACATTTTCACATAGGTATTTATCTTCATACATGTGCATATGTAGAGAGACAACAGAAAGTAGGCTGCTGGCCTTAGGAAAAGAGTTATGATAATTGTTAAGCTTGAGATTATATGTATATTCCATAAAACTACATGATATTTTTTCATCTTGTTTTTCATTGTTGTTCATTAGGGCCCTCCAGAATTTCCACAGCACACACCTGGACCTGTTCCCAACAGTTTTAACCAGCCACCTCGACTTCCTCTCCAGGACCAGTGGAGAGCCCCACCCCCACCTCAGGACCGAGACCCTTTCTTCTTGGGAGGTATATGAAGGAATGTGATAGGCACAAGATGAGCTGACAGAAGTTTCATTGAATGGTGGCTCTGTGCCATTACTGCTAAAACAGAATTTACTTCCTACTAGGAGATGTGTCATAATAATTCTACCAATCATTTCAGTGGCTAAAAGTAGACAGTAATTGGATCTGAAATATGGCAGTGTTGTACAAAGAGGAAATGTTTATACAAAACAACCCACAAATCTGTGCCAAGATAGCTAAAATCTAGAATTTTTTTAAACAAAATATGCTGCTAACATTTGTGAATGGGGAGGTGGTTCCTGAAAGTGCTTGTGTTAGAAATGTGTGGTCCTTCTAACTTGAAGGTAATGTTGTGTTACTGTTCAGTTTCAGGTGAACCAAGGTTTCCCAGTCATCTTTTCTTGGAACAGCGAAGCCCTCCTCCACCGCCTCCTCCTCCCACGCTCCTGAACAGCAGCCATCCTGTCCCCACTCAGAGCCCCTTACCATTCACTCAGCCTGGACCAGCATTTAATCAGCAAGGACAGCAGCCAGTGTTCCCTAGAGAGAGGCCTGTAAGACCAGCCCTGCAACCCCCAGGCCCAGTGGGGATCCTGCACTTTAGCCAGCCAGGGTCAGCAACTGCCAGGCCTTTCATTCCTCCTAGACAGCCGTTCCTACCCAGCCCAGGACAGCCGTTCCTGCCTACACATGCACAGTCTAACCTACAGGTATGCACATGAGCCAGCCTTGAGGGAAACTGAGGTACTGAGCCTTTGTGTTTCATGAAAGGGAAGTTTCAGGTTTTAATTGTTTTGCTAACTTACGCTTATGTAGAGGATATGAGTCTTAAGTACACTGCTTTTTTGACCATATTGTTTATTTTGTTATTATTGGGGAATATGGAAAAAGTAGTTCTAATTTTCCAGGAACTGAACTATGTCACCCTTGAAATTTTAAAGGGGATGAAGGACTACTAACATTAGAGTATATTCTGATGGTGCTGTCTTGTATAGATAGTACTTTCCTGAATCCTGTTCTGTTAGGGAGGGAAACGAGCCTTGGTGGGGAGAACACTGTGCATCATCTCTCTGTATGTAACAGGCTTGTGCGCCCTCTGCTGGTAGGTGTTTACTGGTTAGTACAACTAATTGTGTTGTTTTTCCTACTTTGTATATTTTCTTTGTATTTTAACCTCACCATTAAGATATTCGATGATCAAGCAAAGTGCACTGACATTTCTTAATCCCAGCACTTGGGAGATGTTGTCTACCAAAACAAGGAAGGGAGAAAGAGTTGGTAATGGTAACCTTGACTCAAATATTTAAATACATATGGAATATAAGAATGTGTATCTAGGGACTGGGGAGATGGCTCATTTATTAAGAGCACTTGCTGCTTTTCTAGAGGACAGGGTTCAATCCCCAACACCCATATGGTGGCTCACAACCATCTGTAACTCCAGTCTCAGGGGATCCACAATCTTCCTTTGGCCTTGGTAGGTACCACACATGCCTATGGTACACAGACATACATTCACCTAAAACATGCATACACATAAATAAATTATTAAAAAGCATATCTAGACCAGCAAAAATAGCTTAGCAGATAAAAGCACATGTTACCAAGCCTGACCACCTGACTTTGACTCCTGGAACTCACACAGTGGAAGGAAAGAACTGACTATAGCTAATTGTCCTCTGACTTCCACATGCATACTGTGGCACACGTATATGGTAGTACACACATACTCACATATACACACAGCCAGTCACGCAATAAGTAAATGAAATTTAAAATTTATAAAAGAATATGTATTTAAGATAAAAGAAGATAACTTTGCAGTGTTCAAAGGTTAATTTTGAATTTTATAGAAATGAAAATAATTTCCCCTCTGTTGTAGAAATATTAGGATATAGGTGAGTTTAAAGAAATTAAATAATTCCATTACCAAGTATCAGTTGGCATAAACGTGTGTGTGTGTGTGTGTGTGTGTGTGTGTGTGTCTTTTTTAGTAGGAAAGCAGTCTGTCCTTGTCTCCATACTTTTTTTCTTAGGTAACAGTCACTGTCGTCTTTCTAGTCTAGTGGATTGTCTTCACTGCACCATCTGGGCATGCTGTGGGGATTGCCTTTTATGATGGTGTGCATGTTTTAGGCATACAAAGGTAGTGAGTGCCACTAGCTGATCGTTGCATTTATGATGCTGTTAGATCTAAGGTGAAGTTACAGCTCCACATGAAGCTTCTTCTCATTCTGAGGTTTTTTAAGGAAACCATTGGGTTGAAATCTGCCTAGCACATCTGTTTGTAAGCTGTTGTTTCTCTTTCTTTTGGAATGTAAGGGACCCTTGCATCCTCCGTTGCCACCACCTCATCAACCACAGCCCCAACCTCAGCAGCCCCAGCAGCAGCCCCAGCATCACCAGCACCAGCCACCCCTTCAGCCTCCCCTCCAGCCTCCACATCAGCCTCCCCCACAGCATCAGCCTCCCCCTCAGCATCAGCCACAGCAGCACCAGCATCACCACCACCTTTCTGCTCCTCCCCCTCCTCTGATGCCAATGTCTCAGCCGCAGTTCAGGCCGCATGTACAGACTGCCCAGCCTCAGCCCAGCAACAGTCGGCTGCAGTGCACCCCACGTCAGGGGCTACGGCATGTGAGTACCAGATGTGGCTTAACTTACAGGATTTATGGACCATAATTTCTGAGATAGACCATTTTCCAGTTTTTTAATTAATAAATATGCAGTATATTTTCCAAAGTAAAACTATAATTGATTTTTTAGAGCACTTTGGAAAAAATTTTAAACTATAGATATAAACTTATCCTTTCTTGAGTCTTAAAGGCAATGGTAGTATTTACTTTTTTCATGTATTTAAGTTTTCTGTAGTGATTAGACAGTACTGTTGTGTGATAGTTATTCCTCCGGTACAAGCAGCTTTTGATACAGATTATCTGCCTCTGGGTTCTGAATAAGAGCTTACATTCAGTTGTAGGAAATTAACTTGCATTTGTTTGTGGTGTTACATAGAGTAAGCAAATGTGGGTCTTGTCACATTCCTTCTTGAAAGGAACTGGAACGTTGCAGGTTTCTTTGAGAGTAAAATGTAGCTGCCATTGCTTTGTCCTCCATTAGTAACTGATGCCACTTCCTCTTTCAGGACAAAACATGATATTGCAAACAGAGTTCTGTCTATAAGCCTTCCTTTTAGTGCTATCCTTTTGTCCTCATAGTTCAAGCAGGTCACTGAGCAGCTTTGAACCTGTTTTTCTAACCCTACCTCTTTCTATTTTAATGTGACTTGGATGAAAGCATTTAGGGGATTTCTAGGTAGAGAAGAGGCATGTTTGACCGGGTTTCCTTGTTAAGGAGATGGCAGAAGCTCAGTGCCTCCCTTTCTCAGCCGCCTCTAACCTTTGATGTATGGCTTCTCTCCCTGGCATGTCCAGATTCTTCTTGTGATAGAACTTTTCTGTACCTTTCTCCTCTAAAAAGCTTTTTAGAAGTTTGAAACATAGTGTTTGGTTCTCCTATTCCATTTTAAACTTAGGTGAGGCAGAAACAGTGTACCATTGATACAGTTGGGTTCTTGAGGCAGGCAGGGTGAGGTTTTTTTTTGTTGTTGTTTTGGCCTAGAAATCTGTTAAAAATGTCCATATATTGAAAAATATAACTTTTGGGTTTGACTTTTATAATGGAAGCTGTATCACTATGGAACAGAGTTCTAAGCATCAGGGCACTCAGCAAAATTTATGCATAAGTGTCTGTCTGCTGAAGAAAAAGGGATCTACCTTTCAGAAGAGAAGATAGTTAATGATGACAGCCATCCCTCATGTTTTAACTCACTAATAAACTTGGTTTTCTTTTTGTAACAGAATGCAACATCTCAGAATATAAACAAACGGCCCATGCAGCAGATGCAACCCACTGCTCCCAGAAACAGCAATCTGCGTGAACTCCCCATAGCACCTTCGCACGTATTGGAAATGAGTGGTAATCGCTGCTCCTCCACACCTGCAGCCCAGCTGAAGCCCATTGTTAACACGTCTCCACCCTGCAGGGCTGTGGTGGCTTCCAGGAGTTCACAGGGAAAGGCTGATGCAAAAGTCAAGCCACTTAGCCCTGGGGCTCAACCTAAGGAAGAAGCAAAAGTAGAACCAGAGGTAAGGCCTTCTTTCTGGAGCATGTTTGTTCTGGCATATGGAGCCTGACTGGCTCTATGTTCTGCTTAGTTTGCTCATCCAGAAACTCTGCTCATGTGGATTCTTCTTTTAGCCTAATAGGCATGTTTATAAAAGATACTCTTACTGCTTGGGGATGTAGCTCAGTGACTGAGCACTTGAGCAGCTTAGATTTTCATTCCCCAGTGTATGCATGGATTCTCTGATATTCTCACTGGTTTATGTTATTACATTTTTTTAATTTGTACAGTTATTACCATACAGTGTTATGTTGTATAGAATCAATATATACCCAGGTCTAGCAGATGTTTTCTTTAAAGGACCCCCCAAATTCTATAAATGTTTAAGGCCATCATAATTACTCATCTCTGCCATTGTGGCACAAGGCAGTTTATAAGTAGTTCTTACAGGAACAGATGTGCTCAATTTCAGTAAAACCCGATTCACAAAACCAGGTGGTTGTTCTATGGCCTTACTTATATTTGGTGATTTAAAATAGGTGTAGAGTAATAAATGTGGATCATTATTTGACATGGTCTTCATCTTTGAAGTCCTCGGCTCTCACAAGCCTCAACTTTCTTACCTGTTAAATAAGGATGAAATAGGTATACCTGGGAGCTAGGCAAGACAAGTAAGTACACGGAGTTATGTGAGTACCAGTAGAATCCACGTTGAGTATAGTGAAGCAATGTGACCAGTTTGCTGATTATTGTTCATCAATATGATGATGATGATGAAGATGATGATGATATTACTGATATATTGTTCAATTTAATATAGCATGGACCATTTACTTAAGTAAGAATTTAGGGAACTCATCCTTCCTAAAGCTAGTTAACATTGTTTTAATCTTTTAATTAGGTTTTTGTCATTCAGGTTTTCTTGTGATATGTGATTATAATAGTTTTAGTTGTATTACGTCAAAATCATGTGTTGTGGTATGTTTAGTTGTGGATAATATTTTAGTTAAGATTCGTCTCTTACTTGTTTACACTTCTGTGCCATCCCCAGCTTCCACCCCCCACAGGAGGTTCCTGTTATTTGTTGATTGAGGGTCTTTGTGAAAACAGGAAGAAAACACCTGGGGATTGAGGGGTGGAGCGAGGAGGGAGGAGGGAGTAGGAGGTGGAGGAGGATTAGGAGCTGAACAAAGGAGAGAACCAAGAGGAAAGCATGGGGTGAGGAAGCCTTGGAGTGAGCTCTCTGGCTAGTGGCTTGGGTATAGAATTCCCTGAGATTTGACATGGTTTGTGATTAATAAAGAACATTGGAAAATTCAACGCTGGACTCTACATTAAGCGCCCGAACTCTTAACAATCATGAAGTCAGAATGTTTGAGTATTGTTAATAAATTTGTTAAAAGGGTGATTATTATAGGTGTCATTCAGTGTATGAAAGAAAAATATGGATCTATAGACTGGCGGTAATAGTATATAAAAGAGTTCTTTATGAACTGGGTCTTGGGTTACACCCTTGTAATCTTAACTACTCCGAAGGCTAAATGAGGCAGGAAATGTTGAAGGTCGGTCTGGGTCATGTAGATCCTACTCAAAAAAAAATAAAATAAAATAAAAATATTAAAGAGGCTAGGAATATGTAGTTCAGTGGTAGAGCATTTGTCCAGCATTCACAAGGCTCTATGTTCAACACCACTCTCCACACCTTCCTTTCCCAAGAACGACAACAAGGAATAATTCTTTACCAAAAATTTGATAGTGCCTTTGGTTTATAAAGCTAGCTTTGGACTTGTATATATGTTCAGTCTGGTGACACACACATTACTAACATAATAACAGTGACTAAATAACACAAGAAGAGGAACAATCAGCCATGTTTACTCATTTTATTTTAGATTTACCATCAATTCTTCTATAAATTTACTACAGGCAAATAATTTATGAAAGTGAAATTGAACACTGGAAGATTACAGTGGTATAGGCTGAATACCTTAGTTTGTTTTAGTTTGGTTTTTTTATACATAAATGGAGCCAGGCTTATGTTTTCTTATTTTAAAATAAATATGTTTATTTTGCTTAGCTGAAGGTGGTTTCATAACTTAGATTCATTTAGTTGATATTGGTATAGTAAAGATATATCTAAATTATTTCTATCTTTATCTCCAAACCTACTTGGGTTTAACCCTTTCCTGACTGCATTGGAAACAAATGCTGACAAATAACTCCTCTGTTAGGAAGTGGTCCTGCTCCTGAGGACTGTCGCATCCTTTGCTGCTGCACTCGAGGCTTTCTACTCATTGTGCCTGCTGGAGTAACAGTCCCTCACTCTCCTACTTTTAGTTTTTGTTTGAAATGTACCTAAGACTTTGATTTTAGACAAGAAGCAGGTCAGCCCACGCCATGAAATCCACAAGGTGCCCAATCAACTCTCCAGCTCTGTGCTTGTCTTGCATTTCTAATTCTTGAGATTAATGAAAGATAGGCAAGAGTTGTAACTAGGTGAATTCTAGGTAGATTGAATATTATTCTTCTGTAAAAATCTCTATGGATAGGTGATTCTATAGAGCATTATTTTTAAATTATAAGCTTTCTTCATTGGATTCTTTAATAAAAAAATTTACTGGACTTTTGAAAGGAATTCTCTGTATAGACTTTGAGTGTAGTTTAGGTCTGGGCCATTCAGAGCATTCGCTTACCATTAATATTCCAATACTGCGATTGGCAGCATTTTGATTCTGAGGAGGGTGTGTGAGTTCAAGGTCAGAAAGATTGACTTGTGCTGTTCATTATAACCAATTATTCTGTGACAAATGAGTTTGAGATCAGGCTGAAAATTCTGTACGAAAAATCAATAGTTCTAATCAGGGCCTTTCAGGTCATTTACACCCCACCTTTTGTTGGTTTGTCAGGGAAGAACCAGATAAAATCCCAGTGACAGCAGGGACTCATGGCTGTTGCCATTCCCATTCGAAACATATTTTGATATCTTAAATGAATAGTTTAATTTGATTTAATTGGTTTCAAACTTATGAGTAGAAATTTACATTATTTCATTTTTAATATTCTGATAAGATTTTCCAAATTAGATTTAACTGTATAATATTCCCCCTCCCTAGAGGAAGGAGGTACACTTTTTGTTAAGAAGGTTTTTACATGCCTTTTTTCAAATACTAAATTGAATGGTTTGGGGGAAATTCATTTGTTTGAAATGTCCACTTTCCCACATAAAGCAAGGTGAACTGTATTTTCCATTTTAGTTCCCAGATGAGGATGAAGAGACAAGGTTATATCGCTTAAAGATAGAGGAACAGAAGCGCCTGAGAGAAGAAATCCTGAAACAGAAGGAGTTACGAAGGCAGCAGCAGGCTGGTGCCAGGAAGAAGGAGTTACTGGAAAGACTTGCTCAGCAACAGCAGCAGCAGCAACAGCAGCAACAACAACAGCAACAACAGCAGCATCAGCAGCATCAGCATCATCAGCAGCAGCAGCATCAACAGCAACAGCAGCAGCAGATGTATGGCCCACAGACTCCCATGGAACAAGAGGAACTTGCAGCTACACCATCGCCCACCAATGGTAACCCACTGTTGCCCTTTCCAGGAGCACAGTGCAGGCAGAATGTGAAAACAAGACTTCTTGTTAAAAACCAGGATGTCACCATTGCTAATGTTCAGCCCAAAGCATTAAACTTTGTCTCGCCTGGTGCTAACATGCAGCATCAAGGGCAGCATGTGAGACCACTGAAGCATCTCCGACAGCTGCCACACAAAGTCCTCCAGGTTAAACCTATGGACATGGAGGAGGCTCCCCATTCCCCACAGGCAACCAGAGTGACATCCCTGCAGGGCCGGGCTCAAGATACCAAGCCAGGGGTGAAGAGGACTGTCATGCACAGGGCCAACAGTGGAGGTGGTGGAGATGGGCCACATGTCAGCTCCAAGGTTAGGGTGATTAAGTTGTCTGGAGCGGTAAGTTGACAAATTTTATGCATTTTTCTGTGAATTTGTTTGCCTTAGAGGATTCAGTCTTCACAGAAAGAGTTGAACCTGGCCTCTAGTGGAATCATATAGATCAGCCAAACCTCAAGGTTGGTGTGAGGACTGTCATTCACATTTTACTTCTATCTGGATCCATATTGTCTCAGCTTATCTTGAGTCTAGTGAAAGACCATTGTGACATCCTGCAGCAACACCTTTTTCAGTTTTAGTCTCTTGTATAAATAACCTAATAGTCTAATGAACAAATTTCTCATAATCCAACAAACCTAAACTATCAAATTTGTTGTAGAAGTAAAATTTTCTGTACACATAATTGTTTATAGCTGCAGAGTGAGTGAGCATGTGTGGTCAGAGGGGAATAGGTCCACTTTCAAGTAGCATGGACCGCTCTACCTGTTCTCAAGATCCTTTCCTCCATTGTATTTTAAAGAGAAATTCTACTTTGAAAACCTGTGTTATCTTACCACATGGTTTCAGTGGAGCACTCCTTTATGGTGATTTTCAATGAGACACAGGAAGTGCAGTTTGCACTATAGTCAGGAATAAGTTCAGCACTCTATCAGATTCCTGCAGATGGTCTCCATGAAGAAACTGCTGGATACTTGGTTTGTTCTAGTTGTATGAATTTTGTTACAGTATATAACTCATATCTGTTGTCTTTACAGATATGAGTTCATTATATAATTCATTGCAGTTTATTACAGTGAATTCTAAAGCAAATGTTGTTGTCCATGTATTTGCTGTGCTCTGTAGCAGTGATTCCTGATGTATGCATTTTACATTGTAAATTGGGGAGGCAAGAACCCTGTGAACATGAGCTTTTAGAGCAAACCAGCTGTAGTGATTGACTAAAGGCACAACATTTGTACATCAAAAAGGAAAAGAACCTGTAACTCCACTCATGGAAGAAAGCACTGCCCCTAGGAATGTGAAGTGCCATGTGGGTTTGCTTGTCAGTTAGTTGAGTGCATGCAGATGGAAAACAGAATTTCTCCCATGTGGTAAAGGACACTTCTATAGAATAATGCCAAGTAAAATTGCATATGTAGAATACTCTAAGCATCCATAATTCTGTTTTGTCTGATGGTTTTCTTCATGTATTTGTGATGCTGATCAGCAGATGAGCTATCACATTTAACATACAAAGCTGCTATGTGCATTGGCACAGTAAATGCTCATGTGTTTGTGAGCCTTCTTAGCTTTGGGTCTTATTTTAAACTTGAGGTGTTAGTTTGTTTCATTGAGTTAGAAGCTCAAGAGAACTTTCCCCACTGGTGGGAAGAGCTGTGTAGACCCCATGCCCTTGAAGGTTGACAATAGAGGTTAGGTATCTACCCAAAAGAGCAGCATTTAAACTAGGAAAAAACCTTCTTTTCAAAGAAAAAAATGTACTTACTTAAAATTATCTGTCTGCTCTAATATAAAAACAAAACCAAGCCAGGTGGTAGTCCTGCACTCCTTTAATCCTAGCACTTGGGAAGCACAGCTGGGCGGACCTCTATGAGTTTGAGGCCAGCCTGGTCTATAGAGTGAGTTCCAGAATAGTCAGAGTTAGAACCGAGAAACTGTTTCAAACGAACGAAAACCAAAACAAAATCATATTTAATGTGAAGTTTATATGTGATCTTAACTCCAATCATGCTGCCTAATTTTATAACAAATGGGAAAAATAGTCTCTGGAATTTTCCACTCAAGTAGCCACCAGTCAGATGCTTTGGAATATGTTCTAACCAGTTTGTTTGTTTGTTTGTTTGTTTATTTTTTAATCTTTAAGTGCTGAAGAGCATTTCTAACTGCTCTTCTAATGCTGTGTTGTCAGCTTTGACTAACCTGATGAGTCTCTGATAGGGTTCCCTTTTATCTTGGGTAAATAGTATTTCTCTAATGCCTCCCCCCTCTCCTAGTTCATAGGATCTATTTTTAAGAGAACACACAATTAAGGGTTAATTGAAAAATATGCTTAATTAAGACAGCACAAAAAGTAAGTAGCTTTGTGTTCCAGCATCAAGTGCTATCACATTTATTTGACTTCTGTCGTTGCCCTTAGTTGCTACTAGGTATCAGTAACAGTTGGCCTCTTCCCCAAACTGGCATCATGCTAGGGCTCAGGCCTGTGCTCTGCCTATAATACTCTTGTTATAGTCTGCACTGAGCCAGGCATCACATTGGGTTACCTGGGGGATGTGGGGAAGGACAAGCTTCTAACACAGCATCTGTGTGGAATGTTAGCTGTATGTTTTAGTTTTCTAGTTCACTGTTTGAATTAAGTCATTTCATTGTTGGTTGAATTCCATTTTACTAGGAGCTCTTGACTTCTAATAGGTAAAAATATAAGATATAACTTAGAAAGTTTACTAAGGAAACCCTGGTGTGTTTTCTTTTCTGTCTGTTTTTTCCCTCTTCCCCTTTCTTCCCCCCCCCCCCCCCCCCCCCCCCCCCCCCCCCCCCCCCCCCCCCCCCCCCCCGCTCCTTCTTGAGATACTTTCTTACTGTTTCCAAGGGTAGCCTCAAACTTGTCTTTCTGTCTCAGCCTCCTGCATGCTTGGATTACAAGCATACACCACACATCCTATTTGGAAGGAGTGTGTGTGTCTTTTTTTCGATGTTTGGGATTATAATTATATCATTTCTCCCTTCCCTTTGCTCCCTCCAAACTCTCCTATGTAGTACTCCCCACTTGCTCTTTTAAAAAGATTTTATGGCTGTTTTCTCTTTAGTTGTTGTTGTTGTTGGTGGTGGTGGTGGTGGGGGGTGTATGTGCATACTCCTAAACAATAAATAAATAAAGAAAGAAAGAGAGAGAGAGAAAGAAAGAAAGCGATCTGCTCAGTTTGTATAATACAACTTATATTTTTTTAGGGCTGACCATTGGACAAAGTTTTATCACAGGGCAGAAGTATACACTTAGGGTAGAACACAGGCTTCCTAAGGGAGTTGCCTCTTTTACTATTGTCTAACTCAAATTTACAGAACTAAATCTGAAGTGTTTAGTAGTTCTTTCCCAGTAGTCCCTTCCTTCTGGTAGTCACTCTAGCCAGGATATGGGCTCTTTTTGGCACGCGCTATGCAAGAACTTGTGTCTGTGTTAGGCATAGCCAGCTGTTCTTGTACCTCATACCAGGTGGGAATGTCTCAACTTCCTTGAACTTCTATGAGTGACTAACAGCCTGTGAGGCTGTTGTGAATCACAGTGGGTGTTTCTTGTCTTCCATAGCTCATTTAAAAAATCACTCATCTTCGTATGTTTTGTTTTGTCTTTTGAGACAGAGTCTCATGTAGCCCTCAACTTGTTACGTAGTTTGAATTCCTAATGTTTCTGCTGCTTGCACTATTAGATGTTAGAATTAAAGGGGAATGCCACCATACCTGGCTTTCTTAGGATTTAAAAACAAACAAAACCTGGGTTTTATGTAAGATGGAGAGCCTGAGTCTTAAGACAGTAGATTTTAGATTTGTCTTTTCTTTATGTTACCTTTAAGGCCATTTTAATTCATTTGTCTTAAGGTAATTTCTGGTTTTTATACATTGATCCTCTCTATTAAAGCTATTTGGGTTCTCTTTATTAAAAACAAACAAAAACCTTTTGTGGTAGTAGGAAATATTCCTAAAGATTTTCATAGGAATGGATTTTATTTTATTTTTTTCATTTCTTGTATAATTATGATGGCTGGGTCACCATTCAGTCATGTTGTCTTTTGTACAGAGCTTGGCATTGGCTGCTCTGAAACTCCTTTTCATAGCACACAGAGCTTAAAACTCTCCCTCTCTAGGCTCACAAGCTAACCTTCTTATATGGTCATGTGACACATAGAAGCTTTCCAGCTTTAGGTACAGAAAAACCCATGTTTGGGTACTTGTCTATCTTGACTGCTTCTAGAACGTTAAAAAAATTTTTTTTTTCTCTCTGTATCTCAGTTTTTTACCTATAAATGGGCTTAATCCAGTTGTTGGGAGGAAATTCTGTAAGAAAACTGATAGCAAATGGAGATGCTTCAGAGGCTCTGAAGAGGTCTGTGCTTCCTTCTGGCATTTGTGGTGCCTACTTTTTTCCAGGATTGAGCACACAGCCCATGGGGCATGCAGAGTCATTTCATAGGGGAGCAAACTGAGTCTCAGGGAGGTCATGTGACCCATCTGATCCCACAGAGCAAAGCAAATAGGGCCAGACATCTAGCTGGTTTAATTCTAAGTCTTGGCCCTGTTTAATAATAAAAGCAAAGGTAGAAGGTATAATAAAAGTTTATTTAACTTGAACTACTGGAGTCATCAGTCATTCTTTCTGATTAACCACAGAAACAATTAGAACAAGTGTGTACCTGGGAAAACCCCGTAGTCTCTTTTGGCTCCTGGGAGACAGCATCCGGTTCACCTCTGAGTGAATTTTGGTGACTTGGATTGATTAAGCTCCTTTGCTTTAAAATGAGAATCTGTTCGCCTTCCAGGATCTTGGAAGAGAGTGAAGTGCACAGCACAGTGCCTCATGATGTGGTCGTTGCTCAGTAAGCATCACAACACTGTTCTTTAGTTGAAAGAAAAAACAGTTTAGTGTCAGGAAAGTAGTCAGATACTTTATCCTGATCCAGATTATGAAAATTTTAGAAATTTGGCAGCAAATGAAGTAAACAGTTGTTGGTTCTGTAGGCATATGGAGAAGTTGGAGAAACACAGAACACCCAGCAAGAAAGCCAGCTATTTGTGACTCTTTTGTATTTATGTTTAAAGGCTGTCAGGATACTGCCTGTAGAAAGCTCCAGTTCATCTGTGGGAGCTTGCTTTGGAAAGTTGGGTGAATTTGTCCCTATCCCTCCCCCCATCCTTGCCATCGCTGTCATCAGGCCTCCTTTAGAAAGGCAATGCATACATCCTCATTCTCACCAGAACTTCTTTAGAGGCAGTGCATGGGTCCCTCTTTCTGTGGACCATGGGCTGAACTTTGTTTTGTTACATCTTCTGTGAAAGAGACATTCTGAGACCTTTTACCACATTTTAACCCCTTTACCATATTCACCAGGTGCTTATGTCTTGCTGTTCTTGCTTCCTCTCCCCTACCCCTCTGTCTTTCTGTCTGTCTTTTAATGTCTATTCATGATTGATTACTTTCTCTTCCTCAGATGGTTTATGAGAAGGTTGGAGCACAGTGTGTTGCCTTAGGCCAGAGGAACTAGAGACTGCAGCTGTGTGCTATGGTGTATCAGCCTGGCCTGGGGTCCAACCCAGAGTCATATGTTTGGTTTCTTGTCTTCTTTTAGTCTGCAGCAGTTCCTTAACCTTTGATTTTCAAAGAGTAAAGCCAGTGAATTTGTGGCCTGTGCTGAAATTTCCATTTATCTTTTGCTTCCTCCTGATGAGTTTGAGATTGTGTGTGTTTGCCAGCCTGGCCAAGGAAGGGAGCCTGTCCTTGGTGTGACTGTGTAGGAGACTTGTCCTAAATTGCTGAGATTAGCTTTGATGACTTGGGTGAAGTTGTGTTTGCCAAGTCTTTCATGCAGCTTGCCTTACCCAGTGGTTCTGTAAGTAGTCGTTGGGAAGGAACTCTGTGTGAGTGCTCCACCTACACTAGCTTCTTCCCACCAGCCACCACTGCTGTGGCCAATTCCCAGCATGCTGTATGTATCTATCAGCTGTCTCACGGTGCTTGCCTTGTCTTCTCTCTCATTTACGTAACGTCAGGTTGGGTGTGTGGGGTTTTGTTTTTGTCAATGAACTGTCACTGACATTATTTACTTTGATGCTAGATCTGATCCTGATTTGCCAGAAAGCTGACTTCTGTGTCCATTGAGAACTCTTGTTCTTTGAATGCATGCTTAACTCCCTGTACTCAAGCTTGTTTGGTGTGTCTTGGCCTTTTTTGTCTAGCTCTGGTTTGGCTCCTATCTTTAGAAGGTTTCAGTTCCGTGGAGTACAGGTGCCAGGGCTGCTGTGCCCATCAACTTCCCATTGCTTTGATAAGGTTAAATAATTGGTTTGAAAGAGAGAAGGTTTACCTTGTCTTACCAGGTCAGAGGTTTGGGTTCTTGATTTCTAAGCCTTATCTCTTTAGTGTTTCGTGATACAGCACATCATGGCAGAGAAGGCCTGCTTGTCTCCCAGCAGCTGGGCAGAGAGACAGACAGAAAGGAGCCGAGGTCCCTAAAATCTTTCAGACTATTATTGCATTAACTTTTCCTGGGGAGACATGAAAAAATAATTGTTTATGCAGCCCAGTGGCAGACCAAAGTAGGATTCTACCAAAATCCAACTTAGTGAACCAGTGAGTTTGCAGAACATAGAAGAGCGGTAACTTACAAGGATGTGAGTGGCTCCCAAACAGTTGCATCATGGAGTCCCATTTTCAGTGAACCTTTCATGTCCTATGTACTCTCTAGCATCTCCTAAGATCACTTGGAGCTGCAAGAAGGCAGGAAGGAGTCATGGCAGGAATACCCAGATGAGACTCTTGTGACCTCCATTACCTTTGCATTGACCTGGTTACTAGGTCACACTATTCTCCCAAGATGGCCTCATACTATGCTTAGAGGGAAAGGTGCCATATAACTGAGGCACTTTTCATTGACCTGTCATCTTCCAGGAACACCACAGATTGGGAACCAATCACACCTTTAACCATGGCCTTTGGAGGATATGTAAGTCCATGACTGTCCGTGGTCATTACATCATTGTCCTTAATGCAGATCTGTGTCTTCCTCTAGGAGTTGCAAAGAGAACAACCATCAAGGCACTGCTGGGGGTTTTACTGAGAGAGTTCACATTTCTTGAAAGATTATTGGCAGGCACTATATTCATATGTATGTGGGTTTTTTTTTATTACATTTAATTATAGTTATTTAGTAGTCAAAAGAGAAACTGAATATATTTAAGAATTTATAAGGTGAGTCCCTTCTGTACCTTAGGGGGCTGGCCAAGATACACTCCTGTGGTACTAGCCAGGACATAGGACGCTTAATGGGAGGGGAGGCTATCTGGGGGTGATCCTTCGTGGCAAGGTCTCTCTGGATTCTGGTGTTCATGCATTTTGGTGAGGCCTTTTGGCTGCCCCAATTACTCAGGGAGGAAGGACATAGTATTGGTGTCAGCAGTAAGATCTAGTCAGCCTTCAGAGCAGTAGCTCTCAACCTGTGGATTATGACCCCTTTGGGGGCTAAACAACCCTATCACAGGGGTCACCTAAGACCATCTGCATATCAGATATTTACATTACGATTTATAGCAGTGGCAAAATTACAGTTATGAAGTAGCAACGAAAATAATTTTATGGTTGGGGGTCACCACAACATAAGGAACAATATTAATGCGTCACAGCATTAGGAAGGTTGAGAAGCACTGTACTAGGCATTAGTGGTGATTGAGCTGAATACAACAGCAGGCCTGCCTTTCTGGAGCTCTGCAGTGAACTGAGCACTGTGTGGGCTCTGTATGTAATAAGTAGGTACAAGCAGAAGTGATGTGGGATGGGTGGGTAACATAGCAGGGAGACCTGAAGAAATGGCTTCTGAATGAAAACAGGGTAAAGGAGTGGATCTTCCAGGCGTGTGTGGGGAGGGTGGGGTATGTGTAACTGGGCAGTTCCTAACAGAAGAAAGGGCATTGGGTTGAGTACAGAAAGTAGGTAAGTCTGGAGATGGGCCCTGCATCGGCTGTTTGGGTCTTAATTCTTAGAGCAGTGGGAGCCACTTGAAAGCTGATGTGCTAATGTTCTTACTTTGTTTTGCTGGTTTAAGGGGAAAAAACAACAACAACCTAGGAAAATAAAAAAGTAGCAGCTATTTGTTTTATTTATTTAATAGGTTTTTGGGTTGAGTTCTACCTTAAGCATAATACATAGGATATAAGACAAAACTAATCACCTGAGTGTTAAGGTTGAGATGAACACAAACATCCATTCTATCCCTCAAATCTTCTGTCACTGGGAAGTACCAGTCTGATGGAGAGTTGCACACTTGTCCTTGTTCACATGTTGATGTAGAATTTGCCACATCCCCTTGTTCTCTGGAAGTGCTGTGTCTTGAGCCTCTATTTTCTATTGCTCAGGACTGCTGCTGTTCTGGGACCCTGCCAGTGTTTCTGCATGTGCTCTCTCCTGCCTGCTGCCCAGAGCTTCCCATGCTTCAGAGCCCCGGCTCCTAGTCCCAGGAGCCTTCTATTCTATTCCAAGTTTGTCTCCAGAACCTAGGACAGTTTCAAGGGTATTAGAAATACTTAAGAAACTTAAATACAAAGCTGAAGACACCTGCATAGTTAGGTTTCTTGTATAAGAGCAGAGGTGGAGTGGACACAGTATTTCTCCAGAATGTAGGAGAGTGGGGTAGTTGTTCCCTAGTCTTGTCATAATATCTGAAAGTGAGCAAAACAGGAACAGGGCCCAGGATAACACTGATCTTTACTGTTAATCCTTTCAGTTGCCTTCTCCTGCTTTTGTCCCCAAGTCCCCTTTTTATTTGGTTTTGTAGAATGGGATTGTGTAAGTTCTATTTACTGAATTTGAACTTTAAAAATGTTCACATTTATTTGGCAAGAGGGTGTACCATGGTTTATGTATAGAGATAGAAGACTTGTGTGGATTGGCTCTTTCCATCATGTTTCTTCCAGGGATAGTACTTAGGCCATCAGGCTTGGCATCAAATAACCCTACCTGCTGAATTTTATCGGCTTGCTATTTTGAACTTTTAAGTGGTAGACCTGCCATACTTACTAGTTTGGAATTGTTATTTAGAGGACATAGCTCTGCCCTACTTGGTTCTGGCACAAGCTAGTTTTGTAGGGCAGCCTGGCAGTACCTGGGTTTAGCATAGGTGGCTCGGGGAGGGAGATATAAGGTCAAAGTGGAACTGACTGGGACTGTGGTGTAAAGGACAGGGCCATGGGTAGAGTTTGGGGGAGACTTGTTGTTGACATAGGTGAGGTGACGGGTAAGAGGGTTGCACTGGGCAGGCATCTGATACACCTGTGAGGACAGAGCTTCCTGTTTGTTGGAAGCCCTGAAGCCCCACCTCTGAGTTGGAAGAGCCAGTTCAGAGCCCCACTGCCTAGGAAGCCTCTATATTGCAAAGGGTCCAGAGCCTCGCTTCTAGTACATTTTCATTTTCACCTAGTAGATTGTGCCATCTGCCCTGGACATTGTTGTTTCTCCTCAGAGGCTCAGGGTTTGGTGGGTTTTTTGTTTTTGTTTTTTCTTTTTAAAGACTAGCTAATTCTTCCCTAAAGATTTCATAACTAGTCTCAGAATGGAAGATTATTATAAAGATAAGCACTTGAATAACTGACATATACATTCTCATAGGGTAAAGTGGAACACGTGTGCTAAGTGAGTCCCCCATGAATTGAAGCCCAGTAGTTAGGTCTGACTACTCAAGTGCCTTTAGCCTTTTGGTTGCCCTCTGGACCCAGTAACTGAAGTAATATTCCAGATTTCCATCCCCGGTGTGCTTGCTTGTTAGTACGTAAGCTTGGTTAATGACAGAGAAAAGGACACTGCAAATAAATGTAAGGTGTTCTTATATCTCATAGCAGCACTCAGGCAAGGAAGGCAGGCTTGGCACATTTCTGTCCTGTCTTCCCTGTAGTCCAGCAGTCTACAGAGAGAAAATAGAGTTTTACATATATTTGTGCTTAGAAACTTCACATAGCTTGCATATTGTTTATTGTGCTGGTCCTGAACGAGCCTCCCAGAGATTGCTGGGATAGGCTTGTATTGTTGTCCTTAATAGAAACTTGTGCAGCAAGGGCTGTGGCTGCACCATCATCAACACTGCTGGTGACAGTGAAGTGTGGCCTTATCGGAAGGAGAATTCATAAGAGGCTGCCCTGGGACACCACGCTACTGTCCTTCTGTGTGTCCTGACAATGTTATCTGTCCTTTCAGTGCCGAGTATCAAATGTCTGTCATGAGTACAGAAATTAATTTAATGTCACCTGAAGACATGCAATTAATCTTTTAGAGGTTTTCATAATACCTTTACAGAAAGAGTTGCCAGTTTGGCGGATTTGGATTTTGGGGTTTAAAAGAAGATAAGGAAAATTAATTTTTCATCAGGGTTAATACAAGCTAGCAGGGCCACAAAAGCTGAGGAAAATGATTGGGGAATTTGTCAAGTGTTGTCACTCCAGAATAATGCTGCTTAACGCCTGATAGGTATAATCAAGGGCTGAGGTTCTATGGAGAGGGATTAATCAATTTGCTTGCTAGTGAATGCAACGCAGCGATACCACTTTTTCATGGGCTTTAAAGAATGAAAATAAGATTTGATCTGTCAAATTGCAAGAAGCCCTGACAGTATCAATGGGCATTTTTATCTGTACATTTAAACCATTTGTTATAAATAAATTTGTCCTGCTAATGTTGATGGCCACAAACCTCATTTTTTTGTAAGATTAAGCTGATAAAAAGTATTCCCTGAGCTTACTATTTTAAAAACCAAATACTAGTCTAAAAAGACATTTTTATTGTATTCATTAAAAGCATACATTTTAGAGCAATTCAACAGTATGTTTCTCCATGGGGTTAAGATGAGCACAACTTCTTCCTTCTCATCTGCTTTGGAGAAACTGCTGTGACATCACCTCAGGGTGGTGACTTTAGTGTTTGCTGTTCCATGAAGATTTACTCTTCAGCTTATGGGGAGGTGTTGTGGAAGTTTATTTTTAGTTGTGTTTAAAATAATAGTTTTGTGTGCTGATGGAAAAAGGGATGTGTAGACTTTGGCATTTTGGATTGTCTGCAGGTGTTGAATTTATGTTGGGGAAATTGATTCCTTGTGATCTGCACTTGAGGAGTTCTGAATGAATAAAAACACTTGAACTCAGATGCTCGGGGTTTCACCATGGAGTATGTTGCTGGCTGTGAAAGTGGTTCCCTCTGAGGTTTGGCGGAATTTTTCATCTACAAAAGTACCTCCATGTCTTCCATCTTGGGCCACCACAGCAGTGTCCAACTATAAATGGCACACCACTGTAGGGCAGGACATCACACCAGCTAATCCAACGGGGAGACAAGGAAGAGGAGAATGAAACTCCAGACCTCACAGAGTCCAGTAAAGTATTCTCAGGGAAGCTACCAGAGCATTAAGGTATTAAGTATTAATTAAAGGCTCCTGAAGGAAGAGGAAAGAGAGAAAGGAAATAAGCCTCTATGAAGAGAAAATTGTGAAAATTAAGTGAGAAAGAGGACTCAAAAGTGAGAGCCACAGAATGGAGGCCCTTAGAGATAAAGAATTCAGCTGGGAGCAGGAAAAAGCAAG
The DNA here is from genome assembly GCA_026225945.1 of Cricetomys ansorgei. Classification (NCBI taxonomy): domain Eukaryota; kingdom Metazoa; phylum Chordata; class Mammalia; order Rodentia; family Nesomyidae; genus Cricetomys; species Cricetomys ansorgei. The sequence goes on from JAMJFZ010004042.1 coordinate 3,797,063, forward strand.
GTTCTAACTGCTTTTCCTGATCATGGAGCTGATGTTCCCTCCTGCTGCTGGGGGTACAGAAATGTTTCACAAACTGAGTTTTCTGGTAGCTGCTTTGTGTGTGTGTGAAGCTCAAGATGACTTTGAGATCTGTGAAGAAGGGTATATGTTTCCCCTTAGTGGTGGTGAGAAAGAACACCAGACTGCCAGATGTTTCAACTGGAGATTCTTTCTACTGACCCAGAACCCATGCTGTTGTGGAAGTCTCCCTTGGAGCCAAAAAGCCACTAAATTAAACTGACCATTTTCTTTTTCCTGCAAACCTGACTAAGAGAAAGACAAGCTGTCTAGATACTGGTGATGGCGATGAGAACTCCACCCATGAGGGAAACCTTCCTGCAGACAAGAACTAGTTGTTTTTCCTGCAAACCAGACTCTATCTTCAAATCTGGAAGGTGTTTTCTCAGGGACAGCACACAGAAGCTATCTCCCAGAACTGGCCAAGGTTGTATCTTGTGCTGGTAGCCAAACTTGGTAGTGTAAGAGTCATCCAGGTAGTGCCGGTTTTGAAGGCATGTAGGGGTCATACAGAGAAGTTGAGGCTTGGCACCATGAAGAGAGCCGAAGAGATGCTATTAGTGAAAGGGCATCCCATTTGCAGCAAGGGACCCCAACGTTCTGAAGATGCCAGTACCATGGGACGATCACCAAGAGCAGCAACAACAACAGTGGAGTAGAGCCAGCTAGAACCTGGAGGACAAGCTGCGTGTGCTGCAGAATCAGAGAAGTGACCCAAACCCTTTGGAGGAGCCTAGGGGATCATGAGTGAATTCCAGATAATTGAACAGTAATGTTTTCTGCTATCCAAAGACATTGCGAAAAGCTTGATAGACGTTTGGTTTCATTTGGTCCTGTGCATTAGCAACCCTCGTGATGGTTAACTTGTAGTTTTGCTGCTGTATGTATTGTTAAATTGTGTGTGAAGGTAAAGCAATTTTTTGATTGGCTTATACAGAAAAGGGGAATTGTTGTACAAGTTTATTTTTAGTTGTGTTTAAAATATTGTTTTGTGCACTTTTGGTTGACGGTCTGCCTAGGTCTTGATGTTTTTTATTGTCTACAGGTGTTGGATTTCTATGGGGGATGTTTGATTGCTTATGATCTGAACCTGAGGAGTTCTGTGTCAATAAAAACACCTGAACTGAGGCACTCAGGGTTCCACTGTTGAGTATGGCGTTGGCCATGATGGTGGTTCCCTCTGCTGAGGTCTGGCAGAGATTGTACCTTATCTTGTTTACTGAGCTACCATAGTAGGCATACAACTACAGGGAGGGCTGAAGGAAAACTTATAAAAACTACAGCATACCCCATGCTGCCTGGGGAGATTGCTCTCCTGCAGACTTGCTTTTATGTGGGAACATAATTTGCAATCCACTCAGGGACCCTGGTTTGCTTACATCTCATCAACAGATTTCTAAGAAGCCTAATTTGAAGTAACAATATTTTAAAACTTGTGTAATTTAGGGACTAATGATTAACAAGTCCGCCTTCAGTACTGGGTATACAGGTCACAGCAAGCTTACTAGTATAAGGTATATTTTGTTTTGCTTGGCTCTCATTCACATTTGTTTATGCATGAGTATGAATATAAAAATGTGTTTCTGGCAGTGGCCTGTTAGCTTACTGTTGACCATTTCCTAGTGTTAATCCAGAGAGTTGAAAACGTTTCCTAGAATTAGCTTTTCATTGTGCAGAAGTGAAATACAGTATTTGTTTTCTCAATTGGAGAAGAGTGTTTCAGTTTCTTTACAAAATGAAGTAACTTGTTTGTTTATATTTAAGCCTCAGTGTTTAGAATGTGCTTCATAAAAAGTCAAAGCACGGCATTATGATAGCTTAATTAAAATGATCTAGTTGAGAGTAAGTTATGAAGTCTCAGCAGTGGGAAGGTTGACACAGGAGGGTCACCACAGGTTCCAGGTCAGCCTCAGCCACAAAAGGAGATGTTGTTGTCACAAGCAATGAGATGGAACTGTATAAGGTTTAGTCACCTTGGGGTGGTGTCTTTGGTGTTATGCAAGTGTGGCCAAAGGCTTCTGTTCCATGTGTAAAACAAAGATTCTACTCTTCAGCTTATGAGGAGGGCTGAAGGAAAACAGTTGCCACAGACCCTGACAAGTTCCTGGTCATTGTTGCAGATTGAAGGACAGGTAGTGCAGAGTGGTGCACAGTTCTCTTTATGGTTAAGACCCTGGTGTGCCTCAAACTTATTTCTTAGGTGGTACTCACAGTTATAGAGGGCATATAATTTTGTCCAGAATTGACCTTCCACCTGGTGGAAGCTTGTGGAAAAGTAGACTCCTCATAGGACCTTGGTTCTCAGAAAGTTAGACTGTTTCCCTCTGCCTTCAGAAGCTTTTGCTCTTGGGTAACAGGAGATGCATCCAGGCAGGCAAAGCCTGGATGCCTATTCTAAGTGCTTACATTTTTCAAAATATTTAAAAAGTGACTCGTTATCTCTTTTTGTACATACTGTACATTTCTATGGTAAAATGTTTTAAAATCTAAGTACATAGCCACGTATGAATGATCTGTCTTCCCTCACTGGTGAGGCATGGGTAGACTGTTGTAAGGCCAGTGCTTCTCAAGCTGGAGTCCAGCTGTGAACAGCTGGATCTTGTTTTGGTACCCTATTTAATTAAGAGTTGACTCATACTTGGCCATAGTGTGCTTTTATGTCTTGCTAGAGTGAATCAGCTAACATCTCAATAAAAGATGTGTGTGTGTGTGTGTGTGTGTGTGTGTGTGTGTGTGTGTGTGTGTGTGTTTCTTAGGGATCTTCTTTAGTAGGTGCCCTTTCTTTTTACTGTTGTTGGCTTTGTGGTCAGCATGGTAACTGGGTCACAGAATGAGCCAGAACATGGGCCTCTCATTCATCCATCCCCCATTTTTTTTTTTTTCCCGTGAAAGAGACTGAGCTAGGTAACAGTTTTACTTTAGCTCTGTGGTAGAATCTCCAGGGAGGAGATTGAAGTCTTATGTTTTTCTTTGTAAAAAAAATCTTTTCATTAATTCTGTGTCCTTGTTCCTTAGAGCACTAGTGATTGCTCCTTATTGTTTGAGTCAGTTTGGGTATGTGTGTGCTTTGTAGGATTGGCCCATTTCATGTAAGCTGACTGATACGATGGCATAAAGTTCATAACATCCTTTTCACTGCTTTGGGGTACATTGTTATGGGTCTCTCTTTGTTTTCCAATTCAGAACATTTGTTCTCTGCCCATTTTTCTTGTTCAGGATAGTTAAAGGAGTGTGGTGCTTGTTGTTCTCAGAACAGCCTGTGGGACTGATGGAGAAGTGACTTCTCTGTCCCAGCTCTTCAGTGTGATCGTCATTGTCTCCTTCCCTCTGCTTTGTTGGAAAATAGGGCTGGTTCCTCTTAGGATCTCAACTCAACTTGATCTTAGGGCTTTCCCCCTCCTTTTTGGTGTAACTATAGTATTTGAAACCCAAATTTTGATGTGATTATATATTTGCTTTAGTTCATTTGAAATGTTCTCTCTTCCCTTTTTTTACTTTAATTATTATTTTTTTAAACATTACTTCTTAGCATGACTTCCTTAGTGCCGGACTGGTACTGCATAGCTTAACACAGCCCTTCAGCTCATTTCCCCCAACCTCCAGACCCCTGAGGAAACTGCCTGGGTTCTGTGCAGCTCTTTCAGTCTTAAAACAGGACCATAGCCCCAGAAGCTTCTGGGTCTGTGGGTCGATCCAGTTCTGTACTGGGACAGTTGCTGGGTTCTTTGAGGGAAACGCAGTAAAGCACACACACTCGGTCCTGGCAAGCACTACTCTGTTATCTGTTCTTTCACTGTGTTGATTCCACTGCCCCAGAATGGTTGTTTAGTGAGTCTGAAGTTTTGGAGAGACCAGACTTGCCAGTCAAAGCTCTGGCCTCTTATATCAGTTTTAAACTTATCTTTTCTTGGATCATAGTTACATACAGCAGTTGCTTTTCCTTGAAGATCCCTTTCTCCCATTAAGTGCTTTCTAAAAGATAACTTAGGTTTTATTAGTCCCTTTTTCCTATGGTTATAACAAAATACCAGAAGCTGGATATAGAAGAGAGGTTAATTTTGGTTCTTGATTTTTTTCCAGGGAATTTCAGGGTATGGCACCAGGATCCAAATTGTGGTGAGGGCTTCATAGAGGAAAGTCTTGACAGGTGCTTGCAGAAGGGGAGGAGCGCATAACAGGCCAGTGCTTTTTGACAGCTCGTGGCATCACTAACCCATTCTCACAGAACCATATTAAGTTCTTCCTGAGGGCGGAGCCCCTGTCGGAGAGGCCTCATGGCCTGTCATACGGCACTGACAGTATACTCCATTCAGCATGGCTTTGGTGGAGATAAACTAAAATCCACCTACAGCAGGATGAGAATGGGAGGTAGATAGAGACATGTGTTTCTTTTGAAATCATTTGCTAAGTCACCACTCATTACCCTCATGGCTGGGCAGTCTGTGTGTGAAGGTTACCAACCATCGCCTCTTCACATCAGGAGTACAAGTTTAGTACAAGTTTACTGCCACTTCTGAAGGCCCAGACTCCATTTCTACTAAGATTGCATAGTGTAGCAGGGCAGAATTCTTGTTGTTTATTCTTTCTGTCCCACCCACCAATCTTCATTTTGAAACACTGTGCTGAAAACTGCAGGTTGCCCATAGGCCCCCCCATACAGAGCGTCTTTATGCTGCTGTTTGGTAGTGCAGTAGACTCAGGTCCTAGCTTGATGCGGCATGCCTCATGGTCATGCCTCGTGGCCCCCTATAGTCAGGAGCCGTTGAAACTGAAAACAGTAGCCAAGCACAAGTTCTACTTCTCTGGCATTCACTCATAGTGAAGCCTGCCAGTGCTACAGATGCTCAGGTGGGGGCCTCCTGCAACAGACCCTGGAGCCAGGCAGCTTCTCCATTCATGGTGGGTTTTGAACAGCAAATACAAAGACATTTGACAACCAATACACACTGTCAGTTTTCAACAAGAGTGTTCTTGGCAATAAAAAGTGAAGTAGTTTTATCAGTACAAATTAAGCAGTACTTGTGTTCATTGCAGCCCCTTTAAATGGTTATAGTCAATAAAAGAAAAATTGATGTTTTAAATTTCAGAAATATTGTATTTAAAATCTTAACCACTGCCCAGTGAGAAGTTTCCCCACTGGCTCCAGGGAAGAGGCAGATTTGGTATTATTTATGTCTGAAAAGTTCTGCCTCGAGGTCAGCACTGGCTGTGGTCACCAGTGCTTGGCCAGAGTGGTGGCAGACACTGATCTGCCTGCTGCCTTGTTGATTTCAGCAGGGAGGAGAGAGTGATGGCTTTTCTCACACTGAGGGCCAGCCCCAGCGGCTTCCCCAGCCTCCGGACATGAGACAACAGCCTACCCGCAAGGTGACGCTGACCAAGGGGGGTCCTCAGCAGCCTCAGCACCTGCCTGTGGGGCCCCACATGTACCCGGCTATTCCTCCAGGGATCAAAAACATCCAAGGGATTCACCCAGCCAAGAAGGTACTGAAGTGGGAGGGCCCTACCCCTGTAGGTTTCCTAGCCCACTGGTTAAGGGAAGTTGGCATTAGGTTGTTTTCTGGCCCTTGCTATTATTCACATTATGAGCCATTGTTTTCTCGGTGGTACAACTGGAGAGTGTGGCTGTCCTACACCTCTGAACAGCCACTACACTGTGCAGACAGCACTGGACACCTGTGTTCATCCCACCCGCTTGACACCCTGCATGTCCCTAATGGAGAACCAGGGGTGTTCTCTTCCTATCTGTAATCACCCCTCAGCTCAAGGAATAGAGACAAAGCCCTGAGGAGGTGAGGGTGAAGGGAGTCTCCTGAGCCCAGCCTGCCAGATGGGAGGCCTGGAGCCCATAGGCTCCCTGTCCCTTCTTGAGGAGGCCAGTCTAGTCATATTGCAGACAGAGAAGTGATAACATACTGCTCCTTCCTCAGCTTCTGGGGGAAAGACAACCTTCTCATTTTCAAAAGCAGATGGGCACAAAGTCCTCCCTACAGCAGCAGCACGTCTGGGGGGGGGGCAGGTGAGGTCCTCTTCAGAGGTGGGGTATGCTGATGCAGTGTTCCATTTACCTTGTATGCACTCTCACACTCACCATGAGATAGGAGCCAGTAGATGACTCTGCTGCAGCAGCCGCAGGCAGTGTGCACACATTAGTGGTGACTCCAGTGACAAATGGTTGATCTCACCAACTGTTCCAGGCTGCATTTCCTTTCAGACCTCACTCCTATACAAAGAGCGGGACTTTAGAAAATTACATGTGGGTGTGCTAGCGGTACTTCTCCTAACCCTTCTCCTTTCTCTTAGCTTTCCTTTAAGAGGCCAATGATGTTTCTCACTTGATGGAGCTATTGTGAGGCTTTTATACAATAGTTTATGTCAAACCTAGTATCTGGCTGAAATCCATACCAGAGTGTTCATGTTGTGACTTTGTGTAATGAACACAGAAAACTGGTATTCACCTTTGGCCTATCTCCTGTGTGATTCCTGGAACTGTCCTTTTACTTCTGCAGCACTTGCCTCACAGGAGCAGTGGTAACCTTCTGTAGATGGACCACTAATTGTGTTCCTCTAGGTTTACATTCCTGTGGTGCCCACACTTATCAACTTCTAGCTTTCTGCCTGTTCTCGTGAGGTGGTAGATATGGTGGATTGCTCCTTTTCATCAAATGCTAGCACAGAATTAGGGTAGAACATGCCGGAAGTTCAGCATGCTTCAATTCCACTGACTCTGCACTCTAGTCACACAGCTGCCTTGAGCTCACTCTATGGCCGAGGTCAAGTGTGCATCGCTTCTACTATCTCTGCAATCCTAGCTAGATAACTGCAGTTAGGCAGTCTCTCTTTAACTGCCTCACTAGCTGAAAATGCTGGAAATGCCCTTCACACTGTAGTTCTGAGACTTGGGTAGTTTTGAAAGTTGGTGCTTTTGTGTCCTTTTACTGGCAAGATGGGTGTGTGATTGTGTGAAAGCTCTGGAGGTGATTGTCACACTTCGATAAATGAGGTTCTGTTTTGAAGGCTTGAGGATGGTAAATATAAGTCTCGCCCATTGGAGTTGAATCCCAGCAGCTGTGTATGACTCATTGTCACTGTTGGAGATTCAGCACCGTGTACACTGTGTTCATTGACCTATGCCATGGTGGGAGAAGTGTATGATCTCTTTCTGTGCTAATTGCAGCCAGTGTCTGCATCCTTTCAGTGTTTGTATCATGAATGAAAGTAACACCAGAGTCCCTCCTAAGTATAGCTGCAGAACTGTGGTACTTTTCATCATGACCTTATTTCACTTGCTGGTGTTGCCCTAATAATGGTAGATTAACACACAGAAAATCCTGTGGCTCACAGCATGTCCTCATGAACCCTGGGCACATGCTAACTTTGTTCTTTATTAGCCACTACAGGAAGAATCTACTCAATGTCAAAATGCATCTTCTTTGTCATTGCCAGGCCATCATGCATGGACGAGGCCGAGGAGTGGCAGGTCCCATGGGCCGGGGACGCCTAATGCCAAATAAACAGAACCTTCGAGTGGTGGAGTGTAAGCCACAGCCTTGCGTGGTGTCCGTGGAAGGGCTGTCCTCATCCACCACTGATGCCCAGCTGAAGAGCCTGCTGATGTCCGTGGGGCCCATCCAGGTGGGTTGCCTACAGGTGGTGACGGTGCCCGTGGGTCAGCTTTCCGGATAGAGCTACTGTGTCTTACAGCACAGTGGACATTAAGGGTTACATTGTATTAACATGGTACTTGAGAAGAAAGGTTGCTGATGCTTGCCTCAGACTGAGTTCAGATTCTTATTTACAGTGTTCAAGAAGTAAATACTCTAGAACTAGAACAGCAGTTTTCAACCTGTTTGTCACAAGCCCTTGAGGGGGGTTAAACTACCTTTTCATGGAGACCATCAGATATTTATATTATGATTCATAGCAGTAGCAAAATTACAGATACAAAGTAGCAACAAAAATAATTTTATGGTTGGGGGTCACCAGAAATGAGGAACTGTATTCAATTAGGGTTACAACAAAGGAAGGTTTGAGAACCACTGCTCTAATAGAACAAATTATCCTTTGAAATCTGTCCTTAAGTTCACGCGTGTACACACACCTGTACTTTCTTGTATCGAATAGCATCTTATTTGTGATAATTTCTCAACTTTTCAAGTAGCCTTCTTGTCTTACTTTCTGAAGCTGTCTCACATTTACAGCTCCGGTGCTCATTTTAGCATCTCTATAGTACGGATACAGCAATAACTTGCACTTGGTTGTCATGTTCTTTAAAACAGCAGAATCTGGTGGTTAGGGCTCTGAGCTTGCTATGAGTGATATGAAGGGTGGAGACACAATTCCATATCTGCTATGAGATAGTTTGCCGCATGGTCAGTGGAAAATGCCAGTTACACAGAGAATGTTAAATTTCTGAGCAGAACAAAGGGCTTTATTCCATTTTAGTTCTTAACTTAAGATGTTTCAGATCTCCAGTTACTACTAGGTGTGGTGACTCACGCCTTTAATCCCAGAATTTGGGAGGTAGAGGCAGGAGGACCCTTTTTGTGTTTGAGGCTAGCATAATCTACATAGCAAGTTCTGGGCCAGCCAGGTGTAGCAAAAAAGACCCTGCCTCAAACAGACATGTCCATTTTCTATTGAGAGCTCTATAAGTGAGAAAGCTTTCAAAAACTGAGCCTGGTGTTTAGATATTTGACTTTAATTATGGCCACCTTCATTATGGGATTCTTAGAGAAGCTGTTAGGTTTAATTTAGTATGTAATATTAGTATTTTTGAGGGGCTGACTTCTAGACTTTGGCTCCCACTTTTTCGGGCTGTTAATAATACTGTCTTTAAGATAGATGGGTTCAGCTGTTGTAATAGTGCACACCTGTACTCCCAGCTCTCAGAGGCTCACATGGGAAGAACATGAGTTTGAGGCCAGTTTGGGGTACATTTTGAGACAGTATTAAAGGGGGGAGAGGTGTTTTCTGAGTAGTTGATTGTAGTATGGGTTAATTTGCAGGAACAGAATTAATAATAGAGGATTACAGATGTGTTAACATGTGGTTATTGTAACCACAGAGTCAAAATAAGTAGTACTTGAAAATTCTGGGTCACATGATAGCCTAGAAAGCCCAGATTTTAACACCAGAGCCTGATCCACCATTATATACTGGAGCCTCAGGTGCTTGGCTGGTATTTATAATCAGGCCTTGTAAAGATTCTCACTCTCTGGGCTTTCTGCATTGAGTGATGACAGCTGTAGCACTGTTGTCATATGCCCTGGCTCCAGCATAGCGACCCTGAGTATTCTCTTGACTCTGGTGAGCCCCACCAGGCATGTTTAGTGGGACTCACAGACTGCCTGGAAATAATTAGTTGAAACAGTGTGAAGACCTGTCTTGTCTCAAACTGAATTTTGTACTTTTGGATTAATATAGACCTCTTAAGTGGTTTCCCCCCTCTCTTTTTATTTGACACTCTTTTACATTTTTAAAACAATTAGAATAAATGTGTTTTAAGTAAAGTTTATTGTGACCACCTAAAATCCCCAGCAGAAGGAATGCTGGTGTTGATAAATGGCATGTGTCGGAGAGGAAAGTCAGTCTGAAAGTCAGTGGAGAATTTTCTAAATTATGCCAGTAACATGCCTACTCTTAAATGAAATAGAAGCTTCAGTGCTGTTTGTCACCCTGGGTTCCCTGAGGGACTGATGGGCTAAGACCTGTTTGTCCTAGAAGCAGAGCAATTGGTTCCTATTGGTCTTAGGTCAGTGAAATGATTTTGAGTAGGATTGTGTGGATTTTTAAACTCAGGATTTATGAGGTTGCTAATCCCCCCCCCCCCCGACCTCCTCACCTCTATTCCCCATCCTACCCCCCTTACTAGTTTTCCAGCAAAGGGTTTATCTGTGTAGCTTGGTTGTCCTGAAACTCTCTGTAGAACTCAGAGATCCACCTGCCTCTACCTCCTGAATGCTGGGATTAAAGGCATGTACAAACAAAACAAGGTCTGGTGGTGTTTGATGGGTAAAGAAGTAACTCAGGGCTGGAGAGATGGCTCAGCAGTTAAGAGCATGTATTGTTCTTCAAGAGGACCAGAGTTCAATTCCCAGTACCCAATAAAGTGACTCATAGCTATATGTAAGCATTTGACACATGTGGCTTTCTTGGGAACCCTTACACACACACACACACACACAATTTTAAATAATTTTTCTTAAGTGATAGAAATGTGTTTCCAAGAGTCTTTGATTTCTTTGACTGGTTTAAATAGAGATGTCAAAGAAATAGTGCTAAGTGACTGTACTAGGGTTATAGCACTGTTGCTCTTTTTTGAGAAGAAACTGTTTTCTTCTGTTTGGGGAATTGTACCTTGGTGTTTCAGAGTGCAATGTAGGGTTAATGAGCTTTGGATATGGCACCACCTAGTGCTCACTCATTTAATACCAGTGTTGGCCAAGGATATACTGTCATTTCAAACCTTTTACTAAAGAGAGAATGATGGTAAACCATACTTTTACTACCTGTGAAACCTGAGAATTGTGTTTGGTGGAACAGTTACCCCACAGATACTACTGACCTTGATTAGTGTGCTACTTCCTAACATTCTACAAGCCCCTCAAGCAAACCAGTAGTTCTCAACCTGTGGGTTGTGACCCGTAAGACCCATCTGCATATCAGATATTTATATTATGGTTTATAACAGTAGCAAAATTATAGTTATGTAGTAGCAATGAAAATAATTTTATGGTTGGAAGTCAGCACAACATGAGGGACTATATTAAAGGGTCACAGCATTAGGAAGGTTTAGAACCACTGCTCTAGGCAAAAGGAGAGTGGTAAAGTCTCCTGATGTTTCAGTTTCAGATGGAGAAGGTGCAGCTAGATGAGACCTATGAGTCAGAAAGGCACCAGAGAGGGCCTCTGTTCTAAGAGCAGAGTCTCAAAGGAGTTCTTAAAGCTTAGAACCAAGGAAGTAAGTTCATTGTAATTTTGAGGTCCCTCTGCTAGTATAAATCTGTTTGCTAAGCTTTGCCTGAAATTGTGTCAAGAAGGAAATTAGTTTCTACCCCATGAACCTCTAATATCTGAGAACAAAAAGTCATTCCTCCCCATGTGGCTCATTAACTATGACTTCAAGGCAAGTATTGGGTGTTAGCCACAGTGTAGTGATAACTGGAATCTTATTCCTGCCTCTGGCCAGACACTGTGTTAGCTTACTTGTTTGTTCTAGTAGTTCTGTGGACTAGGTTGAAATGCCTGGTCATTGTGAGTTTGTTTCTCACTGTCACATTGACCCTTGGAAAGGCAGCTGACCAGAGCAGTGAGATAAAAGGCTTCTGGGGCCTGCCTTGAGTTTAGACACTTGCTTTGCCATTTCTTAGTGTGCAGCTTTTGTCAGAGCTCTTGATTGAGAGCCAGGTCTGTCACATCTGTGGAACTGAGAGAAATCCAAGGCTCTGGAAACTCAATGTGCCATCCATGCACAGGGCCCCTCACCCGGAGTAGATGCTCAGTGAATATGTTATCTGTCCCATGCCACCACCACCCGCTCTGTGCCCATAGCCCATTTACCCTGTGGTAAACCAGGGATTAGTACCATTTTTTAGGTGGGTGAGGGTACCATCAAAAGTCACGTTCCAGAAGCACACAGGGAAAAGTATTCTCACCAGTGGGTAACTATGTTAGTCTCAGAGTGTGGCCAGGTGGAAGAAGGTCTGAGTGTCATGCTAGAGGGTTGGCATGTTATGCCCAGCTGATTGAACAGCACTGATTTGCAGAGGTGCCCAGGGAGGCAGAGAAGGATAGGTAGCTTGTTTTCATGTTCCAGGCTTGTGACATGTAATTGCTCATGTTTTATGTCACAGTGGGCATTAATTGTCTTTATTTTCTTCCCCTAGAGTTTACAGATGCTTCCCCAGCAACGGAAAGCCATAGCAAAATTCAAGGAGCCAGCCCACGCACTGGCATTTCAACAGAAATTCCACAGGTAGCCTCTGTGTTCTATAGTTGGTGAGTGGGGAGGAGGAGGGTGCTGCGCTGTTGTATGCTGTAGAACAAGACCAGGCTGCACATCTCTCTGTAAACTTTTTTTGTTGTCTGGAGATGGCGCCTTCTACTTTGTACACCTTAGGTTTTGCTCATCAGGACTTCCACCATTCTGCCTCACTTCTGTGCACCTTGGTGAATTAATAGCTGTCAAAAGAGTTTGTGTTAACTCTCTCTTCAAATTTCCACAGGCACATGATTGATCTGTCCCACATAAATGTGGCCCTGATTGTGGAGTGATCTTGTATGGGAAACTCTGACCTCATGCTGCACACACTGTGGAATTTCTTCAAGGAAACTGTAGGTCGGCGCAGGATCCCCAGAAGTGTAGGTCTCTCCAGTCTGCAGTTTGCCAACTTGTCTGCGCGCCAGCCAGCCACAGGGTGATTCCAGAAGAGAGTTAAACTGGTGGACATGGGATTGGAGTCTGGTGTTAGATTGCTTTGAATTCTGTTGTCCACAAGAACTGTTCTCGTGTTCTTTTGTTTCCAAGTGCTTACAATGCATGTAGACCTTGTTCTTCATGATCCTACTATGTGATTGATCACAGAGTCTTAGATTCAGGAAAGAATGTTACCAGCTCAAATTCCAAGGATTTTTCCACAGCAAAGAATATTTGATAATGGTTGCACTTATCTTCAGTACAGGCTAGAAAAGAGTTCTCAACCAGACTTAACTGGAGTGGTCTCAGAAAGCCCTCACAGGCTCTGGTAAAACATAGGTAAAAATTCGGGTGATTACGATTGACACACTCACCTGCCCTGGAAAGCCAGGGTAAGAGACGGGTGGCTGGGGATGGTGCCATGGAAGTGGCAATTCTGCTTCTTGTAAATACCTCCAAAGTGCCGCCTGTTTCAGCAGAAACTCTCAGATGGGCACAGTGCTAGCTAAGCAAGCACAGGGTGCTCCAGAGCCAGTAGCTCTGCCACCCTACAGGCAGCCCTCTTGGCCTCATTTCCTGGCACAGGATGAGGCACAGCTTGAAGGGTGGTCAGACCTGCTTGGGCTTCTCTGCTTTCTAAATGCCCTACTGCTGTCACGTGTGCTGTCATTGCTTTGATTACCTCACTGTCCTTCAGGGCTCTGAGATTCCTTTGGGTTGCCCTTCTATCACATGTGTGAGGGATGGATTTCTCAGCAGGGATGATACTGCCCAAGATAAGTGTGTCTCTCCACATTAGTCATTTTGGTCAGTTCTAGCAGGCGAGGCTCGCTTCTACAAAGCATCCCTTGGAAGTCCATGCTGGGCCAGACACTGTACACGGTGCCTTATTATGTTTCCCCCATGAACGCTTCAGTGTTTGGGACATACTCTAAAATAGGCAATGACGCTAGGACACACTCAGGACTTTTTAGTTGTATTTTATACCTATAATTTTATCTCTCATATCTTAGTAAGACTGACAGAGATAAAAGTCTGTTGTCGCTGGTTAACAAGGAGTAGGAGCAGGACTTGAAGCAGCTGGCTTCCACAGCTGAAGTTTTACATTACGTTTTCAATTAAGTTGCCAATGTTAACAGCTGGAGAATGGTATTTCAAGCCCCGGGGAACTTTGCATAGGATCATTTCTGAGATGACATTATGTGCTGGCAAGGAGCACTGGGGGAATACAGTGGTTGTGTGGGTTCCAGGCAATTGAGGCAAAGCATTCATAGGATGTCTTCAAAGCTCTTGTGGCTGTGACGCCACCTCTGACCACAAATCCCCCACCATACTCCTGGTCAGGTACACTAAGGGTCAGCCCTGCTAGGCCTGTACTGAGCTTGACTCTAGCTGAGTGCTATCTATCATCTGGTCACCCCACTGTCACTCCCACTCTTGTTTAACTTAGACACAGGGGTTGTTCATGGATACTTGGATTGATGAGTTTGGTAGTACGTGAGCTCTAGTTAAAGGAGATAAGAGGCCATATAGGAGGTTGAGGATTAGGACACAGTAAAATGAGTTTAACAAATTGGCTTCTTTCTCACATATTTTGAGTGCTGGGCCTTTAATACGCAAATCTGCGTTTTCGTCTGTGAAGGAGGTACAGAAACATTGAAGTCAGTTAAGGAAACATCCTCATCAGCACCACTGTTCACCACAGGCCTCAGCTGCTTTGAGTGTGATGAGGGACCAGGAGTGTGTGTGTCCCTTATGCGTGCACACATGAGCTAGCTTTCTCTTGCTGCAGTGTCCTGAGAGACCAGCTCCAAGCACTGCTCAGAACAGCCGCTCACTCTGACCGTGGTACACACCCCCTGGAGTGGACTGTCAGGCCAGGCAGGCCAGTCTTGAAGGCTTAGCTTCTGTGAAAGAAACTACATAAGTGAAAGAAGCAGAATTAGAAAGAACATTCCCCACTTGCAGTGCACTTCTCACAGTGAAGTCAACCCACCACCCGAACTCAAACCGTGGAAGATCTGCTGCAACCATTATCTCTGTTCTTTCTTTATCATGCATTTAAAATGAGATGAAAAGGCATTAGCATACTGTGTAAATATGGACCTTTTAAGATTAAAACGTTATTGGAAATGCTTTCAACTCAAACAGCAACATCTTAGCTATTTGTTAGTTCTTTTTTGTTGTCTTATCCAAGTTTAATGGAGACACTTTCATAATTGTTGTTGTGTGTACATTCGATTTTCATAAAGATGGTAGTAAGTCAATACATTAACCCTCATCTGTGTATTATTTGTTCACAAATTCCAGAAGCTTGAAGGAATGACTCTCGAATCTGTCCTCAGGTAGAGAGTAGGGGGAGGGGACAAGTTACTTTCCCTCTCTTTGCCTTGTTTATTTTGTGCTGTAAAGAATGTGAGTTCATTTAGCTGCTTACCTGAACATAACCTTGTGTTGCCCTTGGCTTGGCCACATTTGTTAAATCCTTATATTGATAGTCTTCTTGAGAGGGAAATCTCACCTTTTCTTTTCCAAAAGAGATTCTGAGGTAAATCCCACCCCGGTTCCCACCCAGACCGAATAGGCAGCTTCTTGTGCAGGTCCTGCGCCCATGCCTTGCTGTGAAGGAACGTGGCTGGCTGGGGTGGGAGGTGGCTTTTCCATAACCATTTTCATCTGGGTAGTTCTCATGTGATGTGCAAAGGTCCGGGATGGTTGTCTGAATCAGGATGGAGCTTAGGTCCTGTACCCAGGGATCTTTTCCCCCTCCTTCCCCCTTCTAGCAGCATTCTGCCTGAAATAGGTAAAAGAAGGCTTTGCTGCTCACAGAAGCTGGTAGGGAACCTAAAGGGAACAATGGGAGGGAGAACTGGACAGTGGTCTGGTGGGCGAGGAAAGCTGTACAGGATGGGAGTGTCAGTGATGTATACCTCTGATGGGACCCCAGGGCTGATCCTTCAGTCAGGTTTAGAGCCCCACAGATGGACACGTGAGGGAATTCTCAGGATGACATAGACTAGGTGAAGGTCTTTCTTGGAGGACTAGGCCTAAAGACGGACTATCCCTGTCTTCTGTCTTTTGATTTTTGTTTTGTTGTTTGTCTTTTATTTCATTGTGACATTATTGGAAGGTAAGCTTGATGTAGATCGTTGACTGACACTAGTCAAAGATAGGTCCTGGTAACTTAAGGGCAATAGCCCAAGATACCTGTGTAGTAGCTAAGTATTATTTTTGGTCATTGTTGGGTTCTCTGAAGCTCTTCTCTGTGTCCTCTGACCCCAAACAAATGCACATGTCAGGAAGCATATCCCTGCGCCAGAGGTGTGGGCCACACTGGGTGGCATTGTTGCTTGCTGTTTCCCTTCCTGGGAATCAGCTTTAATTCCCTCGTCCTGCTTGTTGGGCCCAACTCTGGCTTTGGGTTCACTCTCATGGCCAGTTGCTTTTGTTACTCAGAGAGAAGAGGCCTGGGAGAGCTAGTGGGAAAGATTTTGTTGGCCATGTGAGACTGTACCCTTGAGGTGCTCTACAAAGGAGCTAGCTAACGGAACACAGGATGGACAAGAACAAGACCCCTCCCCACAGGGAAAGTCAGTAAAAGCTTAGCTCAGTTGTGAGAGAGCCTTAGCTAGTTAACCATGTTTAATGATACTGCAACAATGTTTTGGGTATTTTACATTTTGTGATGAAGTATTATTTTGACATTCTTAAATATAAACATCTAAAGGCATTTAGCCTTGACTTATTAAATCCTATGGATTTTCTGTAAGGTTTTTTGCAACCTATTTAACTTTTGTCATTTAAAATGCCTAATTTCTTAGGTGCACAAACCCATGGCTTTGTGTACTAGAACCAGAGCAATCCACTGATTCATATTGGATCCCAGGTGTACCTCCTGCTGGTGTCAGGTGTCAGGAAGGGGCACTTGTTACGAACCATCTGACTCCTAGAAACTGCTGATGATCTAACACTTTCTGTGGTGTGTTGATAGAACGGGCTAAGGGACAGGCACTTGCACTGCGATCTTTCCTTTTCTCCGTAGACCTACAGTAGGAAGAGGCCATAAGTGTTGTCCTTGGTGCCGTTTACTGACTTTAAAAGGTTTGTAGGAAAATGCAGGTGATTTGGAGAGAATCTTCTGTAGTTTTGTCTCACATGTCCCCCAGGTGGGATGGGCAGACAGGTGCATGTTACTGTGTTTTGTGTTTGAAAGTTCAATGTGCTCTAGGCAGTAGGCCTCTTGACTTTCTTACATGACTTTCTGCTAAACTACTTTTCATTTTTAAGGACACGTGCAACGGAGGCTGGTTTGGTGACTAACACCTTTTGCATTCTGCACTGTTGTTTTAGAACATGCACATTGTAGACAGCATGTTGCACATAGCCCACACTGACTGGCAGCTGAGGAGCAGATAACCACTTGTTCTTTACTTTTCACAGATGTGGGATCCAGAGCTGTGTCCTCTGTGAGGACTTCCATCCTAGGCTTTAATTGGACTGTTTAATTTTCAGGTGCAGCATTGATGGAGTGGTTTTCTTCTGCTTTTAAGAGTGTCTGATGTTCTGTTCTCTTCTCCTACTATTCAGTCCACTCCCCCGCATGGGGCTCTGGCTCCACCCTTACCAACTGCTTCTCTTCCCTCTTGTTTACACCCGAGGTGTTGTTACTGTTCCCCCTCCCGGTGACTCTCCTGTTTGCATGCTCTCCCCCTCTACTTCCTGTGCTTTCCACACCTGCAGTGGCCACTGATACTCATTTGAGTCAGGCTCCCTCTAGCAGGAGGGAACATTGTGGATGTCTGCGCCAGGGCCACATCTCCAGTTTTTCTAACCCTTTTGCCTTGACAGGTCTTTCCTTGGGATTTGCTCCTCTAGAACCTGGATCGGAGAGCCTGACCTTTTGCTTATTATTTTGCAGTTTGACTCTGGGCCCAAAGATGCCAGTGCCTCTCAGCTGTGTGGTCTGCATGTCATTAACCACCCCTTTCTGTTTTTACCCCTCTGCCTTTGCAGGACCCAGGGCGTGGGTCAGTGTTAGTGGTAGCGCGCTCTCATTCGCTTGGAAGTGGTGGCCGTGTGGCCTTTATACTGCCCTTGCTGATATGGCCCTCGTCGTGTAATGTGTGTGCGCCTCCCTGCTGTGCAGGCAGCTTGGAGTGCGGGCTGTGTTGCTGGGAGTGTGCTGGCTGCTTAGAAACAACAAGACGCCGCCTTGCTTTCCTCTGGCCTCACTGTTTCTGCCGGTCTTCGTGTTTCTGCCAGTCGCGTGCTCTTCCTGTATGAGTGACACTGCCGTGGTTTACTCCAGTTTTCCTTTGCATTAACCACGTGGGAACTCTTGCAGGCTGTATATGTGAAGAATAGTAGTGACATAGGTGAAAAGAAAATGTATTGTTGTGTGTATCATTTGTGTGGTTTCATCGCAAAAAAAAATGTGTTTGAGCTGTACTGTAACCAAAAATTTTGTCAATAAAGTATTAGAAGTTCTTCTGGCTCTGAGAAGTTCACTGCTTCTTGCGTCAGTCTGCCCCACATGATGCTCTGGGCAGTGACTGGCCCTGGAAGGATGGGGATGGGGAGAACTGCCCCCCAGCACAGCCCAAAGCTGCAGCACACTTTGTAGTGGTAGCTGCTCTCTGAACTGACCTAATGATGACAGGGTGTTGCTGGGGCTGGGGAGTTCATCTCTCCTTAGAACTACTAATGCAATTATAGGTAATTGTTACAACTTACAAGAAATGCATGTTCTGCCGCTGTGCTCTCTAAAGCCTGGAGACATGGAGGCATCGGCCATAGCACCATCTTGTCCCACCCTGCGTTGAAGCTGTTGGCTTTGTTCATTGCAGATCTTATATTCCCAGTCTGCTTTGAGAATGCAGCATCATAAACTGCCCTGCTCCCACATATTATCCAAAGAGCGAAGCTAGGCAGTGTCATGCCCTGTAGGCTAGTCTTCATCCTGGTCTGGGTCATCTCCCTTCCCCCCCACCCATTACCCTGTGCACCTGTTCCCTTCTCCGGGCCAGCTATTGTTCCGCACAGTAGTGCTCTTGCCTGCTTCTTGATTTTCTTGAGAAGGGAGTGCATGGCACACCTGAACCAGACCTTCAGCAGCCAGTGGCTGTGTGTGAGGATAGGCAGGAGCACATGGACCCATGCCCTGTTGGCCCTGTTGGCCACCCTGTGCCTTGTTCCTCAGGCCAAGTCTGTGTTGACAGTCAACTGGAAGGGATGTGGGGAAGCTACTTGATCAAGGAGACACTATCCAGCATCACATCCCCCACAGCCCAATTGTAGGCTGTTCCTCTGTTGGTTATTGGCCCAGCCCAGGGTACATGAAGGGCTGGGAGTCTGAGCATATAAGCTGGAGGACAGGGGCCCAGAGACCCATTCCAAATACGTTTCTGAAGTGTGGTCATTTTAGTCCTGCTGGTAAGCCAGGAATAAAAAAAATGGTTCCTTTTGTCTGCAGGATAGATGACTCAGAGGAGACACTGAGTGGAGACCCACCTTGCTCTGGGGAGAACCTGGGTGCCCCCAGCTTCTAGTCGTGGGTAAGAAATGGTAGCTTGACTTCACCATGTTATGTTCTATTAACAAGGGCAGAAACACTCCAACTTAGTCAAGAAAAAAATATTCTAATAAAATTTAAATCCTGATTCTCAAAAAACCAAAACAGATCGTGAGATGACTAAGGAAAAAAAGAGGAAGCACATAGGCATGCCAGGAGGTTACTGATGAACCAGTAAAGAATACTTTAGGTCTGTGTGTGGTTGTGGTCACCTGGTCAGTCCTCTGAGCAGAACATTTCATCCTGCACAACTTAGGCTCTGTCCCCACCAAACTCCTGACTCCGAGCAGGTGCTTTCTGCTTTCTACTCTGTATGGGTTTCATGGCTAAGGAACCATACAGGATTTGTCCTTTTGTGACTGAGGGGCTTCTGGCCTCATGCAGCTCATTTCAGAAATTCATTTTTAGTCTGCTGGTGGGCTGCACTTTGCTTCACTGTCTTATACCTTGTTATGTGAAGTTGTGAACATGAGCATTTAAATGTCATTAAGTCCTGCATTCAGTAATTTTGGCTGTGTATCCAGATGTGAATGCAGGATCACATAATAACTATTTTTTGAGAAATCAGCATCTTGATTTCTACAGTGGCTGCTCCATTTTACATTCCCATCTCTGGAGTCCAGGACTCCAATAGATAACACCAGCATGTGTTATCTATTTTGTGTCCTATCAGGTATGAGATGATGTTGGTAATTCTGATTTGCATTCTGATGAAGCTCCATGCCCTTTTTTGCCCACTGTCTTTCTTGTTATCTTAGGAATAAAGTCATCGAAGCCAGCTTTGCAGATCTGTGCAAATAATCTTAAAAATATGGATGATACAATTTCTAGCTTGCTGGGAGACCACAGTGGACATCTAGCTTAACCTGTTGTCTGTGGGAGCAGCAACATGATCAGCTTGTCACAGATGAGATGCAGGCATACAAAGCAACTTTATCATTACTGTTTCTGAATATCAGTGCAACAGAAACCCCAAAGAAAATACCTGAGACCAAATACTACATTGAAGTGTATGATATTGGGCAAGAGAGATGGCTGAGTTAGTAAAGTGCTTTTTGTACAAGCATGAGGACCTGGGTTCGGGTCCCTTACATGTACACATTAAAAGCTGAGTGTGAAGGCATACACCTGTAATCTCAGTGCTGGGGATGCAGAGAGAGGCGGATTCATGGGGCTCACTGGCTGGCCAGTCTGAGACATCATCTCAAATCAAAGTAATTGAGAAAGACATCTGACATTAACCTCTCAGAGGCTCCCAAATGCACAACAAACACCTGTATTATCAGCAGTACAGGACAGAAACATGGCATTAAAGAACAAACAAAAAATACCCAAGGTTTATATCATAAATGCCAGGTGGTTCTGTATCAGGACATCTATTAATGAAACACGAAGCATTTGAAAAACCCCTTTGCTGGCTTTCAGTACTCATTCCTCATTGTACTCAGGGAGATAGGAATGGAGAAGTCCTTAACACAGTAAAGTGTGTCTTCAGTCCTAAAGATCAGGCCATCCTGTCCCTGAGTGGATGTCTTTGTTAAGCTAGGAATACCCAAGACACTTGTCTCTGTTACTTAATAGTCCTGGAGACATTAGCCAGTGAGGTGCACAAGAAGAAATCTCTAGAAGCCTGAGAGTAATAAACTTTGATTTGCAAGTCACATGATAATGTATTGTGATCCTCTAGAAACCAATGACATGCTTGCTTTGAAAAAAACCCAAGGTATCTAGAGATCAAATTGATATGGAAAAAAGAAAAATCTGTGGCCTTCACTTGTAAAAATTGTTTAATGGTAGCATGCAGGAGAAAATTGCCACTTTAGTAATAAAAAGAAAATTAATACGAAAGATTTAAAGCAGCCGAAAACCTGAAGCAGGTGAGGGGGAATGAGTAGGTGGCGCTTCATGTTCCCAATTGGTGGTCTTACTAGCATGCTCTTGTCAGTTCTCAAAGTCAGTATATGAACTAAATGTGACATAATTGCCAAAAGATCAGCTTTGATGCCAGACAGATGTATCTCCTGCCTATCCACGATCACGATACCCGACAGAAGCAACTTAAAAGCAAGAATAGTTTTGTTTCTCTTGGCTCATGGTTTCATGGGCCCATCTGTCATGGCAGGGGTAAGTTGAAGCACCTTAGCTCAATTCATGGCAGCCAGGAACCTGAGAAAAGATTGTAGGGAGGAACCTGGACATGCTTCTGGTGACTTGCTTCCTGCTAGGTCATTCTTCCTATTTGTTGCCCAGTCACCGTTGTGTCATCGTGTCATGAATCCAGCAGGAATTAACCTAAAGGTCGGGTTGGTGTTCTCAAAAGCAATGATCTGAAACATGGACACACTCCAAGTGTGCTTTACTAAAGCCAGGCATCTCTATCCAGTCACAAGTTCATACCCTGTCAACTAGATACTCAAACACATCTTAAAACTATAACCTCCACCTCTAGCACCTTGAGCAGCCCATGACCACCTTCTAAGGCAAAATGTCTATTGCCTTAAGACCCGATCATGTTTAACAACAGCTCCAACACTGATAGCCCAAGTTAAAAGTCTTCTGAGATCCAAGGCAGAGTCAGCTGTGAACCCGTTTAACTAAGAAACAAAAAGTTACATACTTCCAAGAACAGGAGACATATCAAGGAGGACTGGACCAGAGCAAAACCGAATGAACCCAATCATCAAGCACTAATGCTGTGTTGAATATCCAGGTCAGGTGGTGTCATGGCTCTAGAGCTAGGCCCCTGTGGCTTTAATAGTGCCTAGTTGGTCTCGCAGGCTGTTTTTGCCCAGTGCCTATGGCTTTTCAAAGCAGATCTTACACATTCTCCCAGGTTTCCAGAGTCAGCATCA
Organism: Cricetomys ansorgei; assembly: GCA_026225945.1. Taxonomy (NCBI): domain Eukaryota; kingdom Metazoa; phylum Chordata; class Mammalia; order Rodentia; family Nesomyidae; genus Cricetomys; species Cricetomys ansorgei. The sequence continues at coordinate 3,818,961 of JAMJFZ010004042.1, forward strand.
CAGCCTCACAGTTCAGTGAATTGGCCCCTAAAGGTCAGGAGCACTGACCTTCCCACACATTGCTCAGCCTCCAGAGCCTTTCTCTGAGAACTAGTTGAAGCTTCCAACAGCTGAACTGGCATGCTTGCATGGGGGCAACATGTGGACATCACCAAGCTCTGCCAGCTGGAGCAGCAGCCACTTCCCTTGCACCCTAGCTGTAGTGGCTGAATGCTTAAGTGGCTAAGCTCAGGACAATTCTCACCTGCACAGACCTTAAGTTTTTTTTTTTTTTTTTTACATCCTTGAACCATTGGTGGCAAAGTTGTTGGTGGGTCTGCCAGATCCTGATACACTGTCAGGATTAAATGTTCCAATAAAGACTGGAGTTCATGTTGAAATCAAGACTTAAAGGTATGGGAGAAATTGATGAGGAGGCAGTAAGAGGACCCTAGACTGACTACCAAAATTAAGAGTAATGTCAGTAGGTGGGACATTGTGTTGTGTGTAGGGAGGTGTAGTGTCAAGAGCAGATCAGCCACGTGTGGAGGGCCGGCATGGATAAAGATAGGAACTTTCAGGTCACTGGGTCCATTCACCAACCAATGTGTCGGAGTAACTGTAACCATGCAGGAAACAAATGAGAGGAAGTTCATCATGCACACAGTGGAAACCGAACACATTTGGAAACCAAAGACAGAGAGCCACTCCCCAGGGAGATCTGGTAGTCAATGTTGACTCCTGCTGGCACCCTTACTGCTTGTCCCACCTCTGTCTGTTTTATGGGCTCACAGTGGCACAGGGCACATACACAGAACCATATACAAATAGCACATATGCAAAGGCACACGCAAACATAGGCACACTTCCACACACACATCCATATACAAGTGATTTCACATATCAAGTGACAGCTATGTACATACTTATACACGGCCCTCCCCTCTCGCACCACCAGAGTCCATGCAGTCACCAGCAGGTCCATGTCTCAGTGACAGGCCTAGCTAAGGCCACTGCTGAAGAATCTCTAGGACTTGTAGGGGTAGAGTCATAGGCCATGGGAGGTACCAGGAAGATTTGTGGGGACTCTGCCTGGGGCTGTAGGAGCTGTGGCATTTGGAGCAACAGTGGCCAGCTAGTGAATACCGTACGTTGGTTGCCTGTAGGGGCCAAGGGCTCTGGCAAGTCTACCTGGAAGAAGCCACCAGAGCTGCTCCTGACAGAAAGTCTTCACCTCCCCTACTTTCCATCTAACACATTTGCAGACAAGGGCTATTTTAAAACTCATTTCCCTGACCTAAAAAGGGTCTCTTTTGATTGCATATTTTGTCTTGGAGGACTGACTAGGAAACGTTGTTTATAAATATCTCAGTATGAAGATGGTGAGCTGCCAAGGCTACTGCAGCCTGTAGGGACCAGAGCCACCGCTACCCTGCATAGGGTTCCTACATCCCACTTCAGGATGGGGCAGAGTGAAGCAGGTCTGAGTCATTAGTAACTGGCAGTATGTTGAACAATCCAGAAGTGTAGTCAAGACACACTTCATAGTGCAGGGGCTTTCAAGAAGTCTGGAGCCTTCAAAGTGAGGTGTGCAGGACTCAGAGCTACCATGATGTGGCACAGTTTGGGTGGGTGCTGAACTCTATGCATTTTAAAATGGATTCATTCTTTCCTTTGTGTGTGTGTGTGTGTGTGTGTGTATGTGTGTACACGTACATGTGGAGGACAAAGGTTGGATGTCTTCCTCAACAGTTCTCTACCTTATTTTTTGAGACAAGGTCTCTCACTGGCCTGGAGCTCATTGAGTCAGCTAAGCTGTCTGGTCAGTGAGCCCCAGGGATCCTTCTGTGCCTGCCTCCCCAGAACTGGGATTATAGGCACATGCTATTTTCATGGGAGGATCAGGGATTGAATTCAGGCCCTCATGCTTGCAAGGCAAGCACTCTACTGATTGAGCCATCTCTCCAGAACAAAGTAAGTCTGTTGCTTTTGTCCCAAGGGACTCCATGTTTGAAGCCGGGAAGATGGGACATAAAGAGCCGAGAGTCCTCTATACCAACCTCCTCAGAGCTTGCTCTACAGGGTCAGAGGTTCTAGAAGGTGTGAGGCATCCTGCATGCAGCAGTCTATTACCACTTCTGTTCTGTTATTCTGTCCATTGTGGTGGTCTCTGATCAGCAGACTTTGCATTTATTTATTTATTTATTTATTTATTTATTTATTTATTTATTTATTTGTGTGGGAATGCCTATGCCATGGCATGCTTGTGGAGATTAGAGGACAACTTGAGAGAATTCATTCACACCTTTTACCATGTGGCTCCTGGTAGTTAAACTCAGGTTCCTCGGGCTTGGTGGTAAAGCACCTTTATTTACTGACCCATCTCTCTGGCCTTGACCTTGCTGTTTTCTGAGTCAACAATATTGAAATTGGGCTAATTTACCTGTGTGGTTATTAGCTTCTGCATGTCCAAGTAAAAGGGCTAGCCTTTCAGGGTAAATAAGAAGTTGAAATGATTGTGCTGAGCCAAGAAGGCGAAGGTCAGTCTAAAGCAAGGCCTCTTGCACTGAATGGATAACCAAGTTTTGAGAGCTGAGGAGACGTTCTGGAAGGAAATTGAAAGTGCTGCTCCATTGAGCACACTAGCGATAAGAAAGCAAATAGCCGTGTTGCTGATGTGGAGTCACATTGGAGAGATCAAACCAGCTTCAGCTTCCCCTCCAGCCATCGTCTGACCCAGAGAAGGATCCTATACTACTCTGTCTAGGTCAGAGAAGTGGTGAATGCAGAAGCCGACTGAGGGTAGTTGATGAGGTGACACACAATGATAGACTTCTAGTGTGGAGAAAACCATCTTCCATCGGATGAAGACTCTCCTGGAGACATTCATAGCTGGAAAGAAGCCAATGCCTGGCTTCAGAGGAGAGGCAGCCACTTGTCAGAGGCCACCATGGCCCTTAGGAATCATGGTGGATCGACTGCCTGTGCTCTGCTAGTAGAAAAGCGAAGTCTGAAGGACCACACCCACCTCTGCTCACCATGTGACTCAAGTGGCTACTGCTCAGACAGAAGGTTCCTTTGAAAAGGATGTTCCTTCAAAATGTGACTGCGGCACATTGGTATTTATTTCGATACCATTCACAACCTAAGTGTCTAACAGCAGGGGAATGGAAATGTGTTATAGGGTAAGCTAGATGGCTCAGCAGGTGAGGGTGCTTGTCAACAAGCCTGGTGATCCGGATTTAATCCCTGGAGTCTACATGGTGGAAGGAGAGAATCAACTCCCCAAAAGTGACAAAGTGACCTCTGATTTTCACACACGCAGCCTGGCAAGCATGTGTCCCCCCAAACAAGCTAAATTAATAAACACATAAAATTTAAATTGTACAAAAAGAAACACACACACACACTGGATTATTTATTTATTTGCCACAGAGAAGAATGAAACCATGTCATTTTTAGGAAAACGGAACCACCTGGAGACTATCAAATTAAGTGAATTCAGTCAGCCACCAAAAGATAAATACCATGTGTCACTCCTAGATTATACAGACGTGACGTCATGTTATGGCATCCACAGCAAGAAAGTAGCAGTGAAGTTGTCTAGGGGGACAAACGGAAGAGGTGAAAAAGGAGAAGGTAAAAGAGAATGGGAGAAATGCATACAATCTGCAATATATTCTTGAGGAAGTGTCTTCATTTAAAAAAAATGTTTAAAAATCCACACATAATGAAATAGCCCTACTCACTGACAATACCATAGGCGGAGGTACACAAGGCGCACCCCACGGAGCAGGGAGGAATTCTGGCTCTTTGGTCTGATGAAAAAGTTGATTTGTAGAACTGTGGCTTGCCTTGGGCAGAGGCTCCTCTGTTGGATCGGAGCAGAGTGAATTGTAAACCTTCTGGAAAGGATCTGCTGTTCCAGCCACCGTTGGGAGCGTTTCTGATTCGCCAGAAGGACAGAGTCTCTGCGCACTTGGAAGTTTGGAAGCCAATTCCAGCCTACAGGGGCGGAGGAAGCCACAGATATTTAAACAGCAGGCAAGCTTGACTTAACCGAAAGACTGGTGAGTCACTGCTGTGTCTGGATTGCATTTGAACGGCTGAGGAGCTGGGCTTAGGGATGACCACAGGGGGGCAGTTCTATCTTTTAAAAATTCCTACATATAGTCGACTTTTTAAAAGGACTTTAAAAAATTATGTGTGTATGTCTACAGGTGTTCATAGATGTGTGCGGGTGCCCGGTGGGTTTCATTATGATGTGAGCGGCATCAGATCCCCCTGGAGCTACAGTTATGGGTGGATGTGAGTTGCTGAACATGGGTACTGGGAACTGAACTCGGGTCCTCGCAAGAGCAATATGCTCTTTTTAAGTACAGATGTCTACAGGGGTCAGAGGCTTCTGATCCTCTGTAGCTGGAGTTACAGATGGCTGTAGGCAGATATGGGTGCTGGGAAGACCAAACTTGGGTCCCTTGGAGGAGGATAAAGTACTCATAACACTGAGCCATCTCTCCAGTCCCTATATTTTACTTTTGCTATTAATTTTTCAGTTGTTATATAAAGATCCACCTGCCTCTGCCTCCTGAGTGCTGGGATTAAAGGCGTGTGCCACCACCACCCGGCAATAACGGGTTTTATTATGACATTTTCATACACTCAAATAATTTGAATGGGTAAGCTCCTTCCCGCCACCTTCTTTACCTCCTCTCGCGGGCCCTCTTCAACAAGGAGGTTTCTCTGTGTGTGTGTTAGTTGTTCCATTTTGTTTGTCAACTTGACACAAACTTGGAGTCACGTGGGAAGAGGGAGCCTCAGCTGGGGAAATACCTCCATCTGATTGGCCTAGAGGCAAATCTATGGGGGCATCTTCTTGACTAACAATCGGTGGCATGGGGGTCTTCCTCACACTCTTCACTTTATTTATTTAGGTAGTGTCTCTTGCTGGGCCGGGAGCTTGCTGATGTGGGCCAGTAGGGATTTCCTATCTCTGCCTCCTGGGAGCTGGGATTATAGGTAGTTGTGCTGTTCTTTTATGCGAATGCTGGGGATTTGAACTCTCATCATCAGCACAAATGTTTCATCCACCGAGCCATCTCCCCAGGCTTGACTTCACCCGGGCCCTGGGAATGCAAACTTGGGTCTTCGCACTGTTGTGGCAGGTGCCTTACTGACAAGCGGCAGCAGGGTTCCAGAGCACTACTCCAGTTTTAAGAGAAATGTTCTCAAACAGTACCACAAACTGCAGGGAACGCCCATAAAGGATTTTTTTTTTTTAACCATAATAAGACAGTGGAGTGTGACACTAGTATCCACTCCACTGTCTTATTATGGTAAAAAAAAAAATCATCTGGAACACCCCAGCTTTCCACAGACACCACCCCGACAGTCATTAGTCATCAGCTGCCACCTTCATTGAGGCATGACTCCAGAAGCAGAGAGGACTCGATAGAGACCACATGGCTCTTGGCATTTTTTAACAATAAGGAATATATATTTATACACACACACACACACACACATATATATGAGATATAGTGTATACACATATATATGTATGTGTGTGCACATATATGCATATATGCGTGCATATATAATAAAGGTGAGTACATAATGTTACTACACATTTAATAAGCTCCAATGAGTGGAGCCTCGAGATTCAGACCTGCAAACCCAGCTGAGGAGGCTGAGGCATAAAGATTGCCAAGTTCAAGACCTATCTGGGTGAAAGAGTGGATTCAAGGCCAAATGAGGCCACTGAAAGAAACCATATTTCAAAATAAAAAGTATAAAGAAGGCTGTTCCCACAATACTGGCAGATCCTGTAGTTTGTGATCCAAGGGGCATGTTCTTTACAGAATTCTTTGCAGAATGTCAGAGACGGGGAGGATGGATCCATATGAGGCTTGGTAGTAACAGTTATGTCAGATTCCAGCACAAAGTGAGTACTCATGACCGTTTATGTTTTTTTTTCCTTTCAATAAAAGTTCATTAAAAGCAAAGGAAGGAGGGCTTGAAAGGTGGCTCAGTCATTAAGAATACTGACTGCTCTTCCAGAGGAGCCAGGTTCGATTTCCAGTACCCACAAGAGGGCTCACAACTGTCTGTAACTGGAGTTCCAGAGGATCTGATGCCTCGGGCACTGCATGCATGTGGTACAATGCAGACACAGCACTCATATGCAGAAAACTAACAAGCACAAATAGGAAAGGAAAGGAGGCAGAACTTTGCTTACAGCACAGAGCTGGATTGGTAGCGAAGGCTCCTGGCTGGCTTTCTTTCATTTCTTCACCTGGCCTCTCTTGATTTTCAAAATGCTTTCTGCAGGAGCTTGAGCGGTTAAGATGGCAGCCTCTGCCTTACTCTCTTCCTACCACCCCTCATTGATGGCACTTGCCATCCATACAGGTGGCTGCTCTCACCTGGTGGGTCCTGAGTGCTCTTAGCACAACTTCAGCGGCTTGACGCTGAAGGTAGATGCTCAATCTAACGTGGCCAGGACTGTGGCTGGTAGGCATGCCTTCCCCGTATCCTCTGTGTAACTCTGCACACCCGTACCCATATGTTTTCACATTGGCATGTGGGCAAAGGTCAGGGGCTCACTGCTCTGGTGATGGTGGGGTGAGGGGCTGAAGTAGCAATGCCCAGGCACAATAGCTTGGGCCCTCCTCGAGTGCTGGAAAATGTTACGGTTGTGTGGGTGTCTCTGCCCTCCAACCTTGGTCAGCAGGCCACCTCCCTTGTCCTCATGGCCAGCATGACCCTGTGCCTCCCCACGTTCCTCCCTCAGCCCAGCCCACTGTAGACAACACCATTCCTTGGAGATGTGGTCCCACGTGAAAGCTGGATGAATATGAGCCTGTGAGCAAGCTAGCAAGCAGCATTCCTCTGTAGGCTTTGCTTCAAGTTCCTGCTCTGGCTTTCCCTCAGTAACGGACTATAACCTGCGAGAAGAAATAAACTCTCCTCCTCTAAGTTGCTTTGGGTCAGAGTGTTTTTATCACAGCAACAGAATGAAACTAAAGCAGTGCAAGTCCCTTCCAGACATTCATGTCCTGTGAAGAAGCTGTGCCTTTCTCCCTCCTGATGGTCTGAGACCATCTGCAACCAAACTTACTTAAGTCAGCCCTCGACCCACCAAGCCCTCGAATGGCTGAACAGCCAAGGACTAGCATGTCCACTTCTGCAGAGCAGGGCCAGTGCAGTGCTCCTAATTTGGCTTTTCTTTTTACGTTTTTATTTATGTGTATAGTATGTATCTGTGGAACCCCCTCTCCTAGGCGGTCAGTTGTGTATACGAAGTTCTTCCCCAATTTGGCCACCAGAGGTCGCGCGGCCTCCATGCAGAGAAGGGTGCTTGCATCTTCTTTCCTGCCCAACTACCAGGCGGTGCTGGACCACAGGAAATTGTAGTGTGTGTGTGTGTGTGTGTGTGTGTGTGTGTGTGTGTGTGCAGAACATCACCTCACCCATGACTTAAGCTTGTGGGACAGATGACAGGTAGAAAAGAGAGAGGATCTGGATGCATATTGGTAAAAGGCCCAGGGCCCATCCCTCTTCCACCAGTATCTCTTACACTATGGCAAGAGGAGAACTGGGGTTACCCAGCATCTGCTGGAGGACCCCAGAAAGTCAACTTGATGAACTTACAAAGATAAACAGAACTGCCTGCATCCCTCCAGAGCTGCCTTTGGGCATATCTCTGTAGATGGCGATGGTATTAGTAGGGCTAATGGCAACTGACCATGGAATTTGACCTAGTAAGCTTGGAGGCACAGATGGAGAACACGTAGGCGAGGACACCTGACATTGGTCTCGGCCTCCACATGCACATGCACGTGCACAAATGTGTGTGCACCTGTTCACAATGAACTCAAAACCAAACATATACATGCACATATACCACACACAAAATAGATTACCACATCAATTAAAAACCAGAATTGGCTTTGGGAGAAGGAGACAGGGATTGGACTGCTGGGGCCTGCTACCATCAGAAGTGGTATCTTTGACTAGCTTCATGAAACGCCTTTCTCCCTAGAGCCAGAGAGGACCTCAGAGGATTTTTGGACTAGAGTAGCAGATGAACGTGTGTGTGCACATGTACACCTGGAGGCCAAGGTCAACACCAGGTTTCTTTCTCTATTTATTCTCCATATGTGCTTTCTAAGAACCCTGAGTCTATTTGTTTCAGTGATGAGAACTGCTCAAGTGATTGCTGCCATTTTCTTGGGCTCCATTCCTCTGCCTAGCTGCCTGTTCACCCTCTTAACCAAAGAGATGGGTGACATTGGGACATCTGTCAGCTGGAGCCCCATGGACTTGGTAGACAATATCAATGTGGCCTGGCTTCTCTCAGGGGCATAGGTTAGCCTTCAGCCTATGGGGAACTAAGCTATTAGGCCCACTGGAAAGGATTTCCCAACTGGAGTGAGACTGAGTCAGGGAAAGAGTGGGGTTTCTCTGGAGAAGCCACACACAGGTCCTCACCTTGCACACAAGACCCCATGGAGTAATCAATTTTGAGTAGGTGCCATCTGATCTCAGTCCACTGAGATTAAACCAGCGTCCCATCTGGAGATGTGGCTGCTTTTCTGAGCACCAGAGTGAACCAGGGCAGTGAACTCCATGCTAGATACAAGCCTCCTTCCAATGGGCCCAGAACTTTTATTGTGGCAAAATGTGTGTTGGGAATTCATTTTCTTCTTAACTCGAGAATCAAGTTCTGTGACGGGAGGAGGCTATTTCCAGCTCAAACCCAGACTATTTTGGGGGGTGATTTGGGAAGTTTCTTTTGGAGGGTGGCTCTGGGAATGGGCTATTCTAACTGAGCACATCTTTGATTGACATTCAGCTTTGCTGTTTCACCACCAGGTGGGGGTGGCTGCCCACTGCCCTGGACCCAAACCTTCTGAGATTGTCTCTGGCTTTCAGCAAGGAAGGCATTGCGTGCAGTCCTGTGCATTCTAGTGAAAGATATCCCACTTCTGATGGTAGTAGTCTCCAGCAGCCCAGTTCCTGTGCCCGGTCCCCAACCCTCAAGCCAATTTTGTTTTTTAATTAATTGATTAATCTATGTATTTTGTGTGTGATGTATATGTATACACATTTGCTTTTTGTGCTCACTGTGTATGGGTGTGCGTGGTTGTTTGCACATGTGCATGTGGAGGCCAAGGGGCCATGCATCTTTCTCTATTTGTTCTTCTCCTCTTCCTTCTCTGTCTTTTTAATTTTTAATTATTTTCAAGAGAGGGTTTCTCTGTTGTAACGCTGGCTGTCCTGGAACTCACTCTGTAGACCAGGCTGGCCTCTGCCTCCCAGGTGCTGGGATTAAAGGTGTGTGTCACCACCACCTGGCCATTCTTCTTATTCTTTAAGAGGAGGTCTCCTGCATAACCTGGAGCTAGCTGATTCAGCCATGCTAGCTGGCCACGGAGCCCCTGGGTTCTCTGACCTCCATTTCCGCAGCTGGGATCACAGGAGAGCACTCCTGCATCAGGCCTTTCATGAGGGTACTGGAATCACTCCAGCTCCTCAGGCTTGTGCTACCAGCCTTTTGTTGACCGAACCCCCTCCTCGGTCCCTGGTTTGGACTCTACAAAGAGGACTAGAAACGGCCTTGTCCAGAGCAGTAACTCTTCAGGTCTCCACAGGGCTTGTGAACTCTGCTGTAACCACCAGCTCTGTCACATAGGTGGGAAGAGGCCACGGGCAACATGCCGCAAGCGTGCCTGGTGCGTCCCGGTGGAACTTTACTGATGGGCTCACAGCTGGGAGTTTCATGTAGTTTGCGGGTGCCAGGAAATATTATCCTATAGATTCTTTGTTTCAGACATTTAAAAGCACTAAAAAACAATTTCAGCTTACAAGTCATGTGGAAGTAGGCTTGAATTAGACTCGTCCCGGGACCATAGATTGCTACCTCTGTCTTTGAATGTATGTCCAGGTGAGTGCTGAAAAGAAGCCAAGACCTGAAAAGTGGTTCATGAGTAGTACCTATGAAGTCATGTGCAGGCCGTATCCCTGGGGACCCAGAGAGAGAGAAGGCTGGTCAGCTTTCCTAGGTCTCAGGGAGCCCCGAAAGCTGAAGACAAGCCAGCTTCCTTGTGCCAGCCTGAGTCTGTGGCAGGTGCTTTGGTGCTTTCTGGACAAACCTTGCAGCAGTCACTGACATTCTCTGCCTACGTGCCCAGCATTTCCCACATGAGCGTGACACTGACAACCGAGGGAGGACCACTCTGCCACACTGTCAGCAGCTGAGTCACGTGCCTTCCTTCACAGGAGAAATTCCCACAGCCTGACTCAACCCATTGAGAGAATGACACCCACCCTCTCAATGGGATTTTTCTTTCTTGCAGCTTGCTCTCGTGGAGGAACATGAGGAATGTGTGTGACAGCACGGGACAGGAAATTCTGCCACATAACCAACATTGCAGGAAGTCCCTGCGATTTCTGAAATTATTCAAACCATATAGCACAGAGATAACCAGCTTTGAGAACATTCTGATGCAGGTTTTTTATAAGAACAGATAAGCATCTGGGTATAATGGGTTGGCAAAAAGTGTCATAATACATTTTGCACAAATTTTTGATACCACCAATCCCGAAGAGTGACATGGGAGCCCTGCTAGGGCAGGATGCCCTGTACTTTCTTCACAAGCTCTGTTTGTCGCCTCTCTGTAATGCCTTTATTTCGTGCCTATAGAAAGATCTTCCAAAGGATGAGGGAGCCTGGGACGTGGGCAGCAGGGCTTGCCACCTGGCTCCTCCAGGAGTGGGCACTGGTTGGAGTTCCATATTCCATGGTGCCCTGGTTTCCAGAATCCCTCTCAGGCCATGGCAAACTGCTGGGTGGATGTCCAGCTCCTGTCCCCGACCAGTCGCTGCACAGGGTTATTGGTCCGGTTGTTCAGCACAGCTGGGGTTGTTGGTGTGCACAGAGTTCCGATTTGCCTTTGATGGACTAATCAGAATAGCCAAGAGAAGCAGCCAATTCCACGAGGCATCAGAAACACCAGCTTTGAATTTGCTTATTACTCATAAGACCAAAGAAAAATCTTTTGTGGAGAGAAACCAAGGCCTACTCCTGCCTAGAGGGTTGGCCTTGTGGAAACAGGTAGAGGACAATACCCTGGCCTGGGGCTATAATAGTGGGCACAGCCTCCTGGGAAAACCTCTCACCAAGAAGCTCCTCGGGGCTGCAGACACTCACAAAGGCCTCTCTGCTTGGGAATCAGACTTGCCAGGCAGTTGAAGTTTCTGTGTCTTAGAAGTACTGCTTCTTAAACCATCCTCTGCACTGGCTCCATCACACAGAGACCCCTCCAACTGATCAGAGCCTTCTTGGGTGCTCTTCCCCAAATAGGAGTAGGACTTGTTTTGATGCATTAAAGAACCAGGAGTGAGCAGAGGCCTGGGCCCTGACTGGAGTCCAGGGCAGAGTCCTCTTCCATCCTGCCAGGCAGCTGTCAACCAGGGGGGGGATTCTCCCCTAACTTAGCTAACACTGGCACTGACTGACTGGGTCCTGGGGATAAACTACAGGCTTTGCCATTACTCCAGATAAACATGGACCAAGAAATGCTAAAGTGGCCAGAGGACTCTGGAAGCACCCACCCTCTAGCAGGCAGCTTACCAGGCCAAGATGGAGAAGTTATTCCAAGAACCATGCTAGGAAGGTTAAGAGAACTAAGCTTCTCTAGGGCCCTGTCTGGAAAGGACACAGCATCTTCAGCTATGGGGCCTGCTTGCTATAATCGGAGACCACAGGTCAGAGAAAGGCACCAGGTTACCATGCAAAGGAGCCTGTATATCCTGGGCCTCTCCTCTCTGCCTACAAAGAAGGCTTTGCTGGTGAAGAGGTGGGGCTGGAGGAAGACTGCCCACCCCCCAAACTCTGAGGACTGTTGCCAGAGCTCTGCATAGCAAGCATAGGGCTGAGGTCCCTCCAATGAGGGGAGCGAACAGTGAATTTGTTTTGTTGACTTTGGTTTCCTAACTCAGTGGGTCTGAATTCACAGCAGAAACACTAACAACTCAACAGATACTGGGGCTACAGATTTCCCAGAAAATGAAGCCAAAAGAAAAAAAAAAAAAAACCAGTAAAAGGGCGGCAACAGGAATTCTCAGGAAATATCTACTAACCACTGGGTGCGTGGCACGCTTTATTTCTATAAAACTATTACAAAATATTCAAAAATACATTTTAGTAAATTTACAGCAGTTATTTCTCAGTTTATTAATGCAAAAAACATCCTTTTTTTTTTCTCTGTACAAACTACAGGCTCCATCCTCGTGGGCTCACCGCTGTGTGCGCTTTTTAAAAATATTATTTTCTAATAAATTCTTTGAAGTTAAAAATAACAAGAGTTCTTCCAGTTTGTCAAAAAAAAAAAAAAGTGTGTATATGTGCGTTAACAGTCTTGGTTCCCAAGAACATGACCAAAGTGGCGGTTACAAAGCAAATACAAACCATGAAGGCGGTACAGAAGACGGACGGCTGTTACATTGGAAAATAGTTAAATTAAAATAATATATTCTCATATTTTACACTATTTCAAAAAAAATGAAATGTCATTCAGTTAAGTATTGATCTCTCAAAAATCTAATTTACAATTCTGTGTATAAAAATATAATTTGTGGACCCCCATGGAGCAGGTTTTAGTTACACTTGCCGAAAAGCAGGAGCATAGCAGACGAGGAATGCGGAGTTTTGCCTTCTGATGCGCAGGACGAGGGACGTGTAGAAAAATAGACTCTCAGCAGGTTGCTTGGCCTCACAAAATAATCTTTCCCCCCCTGTGAGTACAGTTCACACGATAATAAATTATCCAAGACACAAACTAGTTAAGGCTCTTGAAGGTCCGTTCATATTATTTAAAACATCTATTCATACCAAACAAATAAATAGCCAGGAGAGGAGAAAAATAACCCAAATAAGACAATAACGAAAAAAAAATTCAAAAATATATATAAACTAAACACAACAACAGAACTCCCCGGGGTCTTTGCTTCCTTATAGTCTACTTTGGACTGTCCTACTTTTTATTATTATTATTAATTATTCTTATAATTAAAAGTCTCCTTCCGTGCGCTTTCCCGCGTCGGTTGCTCCCCGCCCCGCCCGCCCCCCACGTCCCCTGCCGGGTCCCGTCGGACTTCAGCTGGACTTGACCGCCATGCCCAAGGGATGCAGGCTCTCGCTGTCCAACAGCCAGGTGCCGATTTGGTAGAGCAGCCGCGAGTACCAGTGGATGCCCGAGGACGGTGCCGCGCCCCTCGCCTCCACTGCGGGTTGGGGTGCGGGGACGCCGCCCCCGCCTCCGTCCGTGCGGGAGGGCGCCAGCGCGGCCAGCAGCGCGTGCACCAGGCGGAAGGGCGCGAAGGCCCGGTGCGCCCAGCCGTGCTCCTCGATGACGGCGTAGCACGAGGCCAGCACCCGGTTGATGAGGATGGTGCCGTGCGCCGTGAGCGGCGCGTACGCGCCCGCCGCCTCCTCACGCAGCGTCACGCTGTGCACCGCGGCCGGCAGGAGCCGGCGGTCCCCGCCGCGCTCGGCCACCACGTACACGCGCTGGCCCGGGCGCACGCGGCTGGCGAAGAGAGCGCTCGGTCCCGGCGCGGGCCCCGGGGCTCCCGAGTCGTTGTGCGGCGCCACGAAGAGCAGGTGCGCGGCGGTGAGCAGCAGGCGCTCCCGCGGCTCCCGGGTCTCGATCACGTAGAAGACCTTCTTGGCGCCTTCGTCGCGGTCCAGGAAGGTGAGGAAGTCGCTGTAGAGCAGCTGGCCCTGGTCGTCGGCCGCCAGCACGCGGTCGCCGGGACGCAGGTCCTTCACCAGCTTGGTGCCGCCCTGCTCCAGGTGCACGGTGGCCGATCCCGGGAAGCAGCCGCCGGATTTGGCCGCCACGGAGTTCTCTGCGGGGAAGAGAGGAGGAGATGGGGGTGCTGAGCGCCGAGGGAGCCAGGTACGCCAGGCGTGTGCACGCGCGCGTGTGCGTGTCGGCGTGCGCCCGTGCCCTACTCAGCTGCACCCGGGGGCGTGCGTGGTGTGGGAAGGCGGGGGGTCGGGGGTGGGGTCGATCCAGACTGGTCTAGCGCAGACCGCCCTGCGCCAGCCATCCTAGCGCCCCCGTGGCTAAGTTCATGAACGACCCTCCAGGATTGCACTCGCGCGGGTAAAAGTTAGCCGGCGTCTCCCGCAGGGAGCGGGGACCCCCCCTCTCAGTCCTTCTCCTGCCTCGGGTCCCATCCCCCCACCTCCCGTGCACTCAGCCTCGCCGCGAACCCAGGAGGATATTTACTCTCCACTTGGATTCCTCTGGAAGCCTCCTTGAGCTCGCGCGGGCGCTGGGGCGCACCCTGCTCTCTCGCACCCCGGACTGCAGGGCGCGGTGCGAGGAGGCCGCGCCGCGGGAGCCCGGGCCGCCCCCGCCTCCCGCTTCCCCGCCGAGGGCCTCGGTGTTGGCCCGTGGATGGCCAGGGGGCGGGGAGCAAGAAAATAGCTGTAGTCGTTGTAGCAACTGGACAAACATTCCAGAGGCTTGCCCGAGGTGTGAAAGCCCAAGACTTGTATGGATTTTCTAATTAAAATCCAATAAAGAGCCTGGTATTGTCATTGTGATTTGTGGGATAAATAGGAGACAGTCTTGGAAGAGAGGACACTTCCATTTCTCCCTCCTCCCCATTCTCAGCTCACTCTGCATCCCGCCGGCCGCCCCCTCCCTATTTGCTCAGGTGCAGCCCCCCTCCCCCTCGCGCAGTTCACACACAGGGACTCTCCAGAAGCCCGGCCTCACAAGGCACTATTTGCACAGCCCGGCCTCTCTTCCAAGCACTCGAACTGTGTATTTGAATTTTAAATGGCCAGGCCTGCTCGCAGCGCTGGAAGCGCGGGTTCTCAAGGCCCCTTGACTACCCGCTTCACCCAGCCCTCTGTAGCTCTCGGAGGCTCGCTGTCCAGGAGGACAATAATTGAGGATGGGGCGGAGCGCAGGGGGCCAGGGAGGAGGGGTGGGGAGGGCCCAGTCTTCTTTGCATTCCAATCTCCAGGATCATGCTTTTGGCAAATAGAGATTGCCAGAAAGAATCTTCCTGCTGGAATTACAGAGGGCTTTTAATCTTCTCATCGGTTTCTCCGGCATGAAGTGAGGGGCTGGCCGTTGGAAGCACCCGGTAGCCCCCCGGAATGCGACCCGGAGCTCTGGCGAGCGGGAGTCGTCGAGTCGCACGACCCCGCTTGACACACACGGCGCGGCGCCCCAGCCCGCGTGCGCGGAATGCCAATGAGCCGCCCTTCGCGGCCGGGGTCTGCGCTGCTTGCAAGACCCTCGGGGCCGGATTACCGCTGTTCGTTTGGGAGGAGATCCCCTAGGGACTCCCGCCACAGTGACTCCGCGAACAGTGTTGGTAGGGAGGCCTCGTGTGCCCACCGGAGACTTTGAGGACTTGAAAAGAGCTAATTCGGGGGCCTGGGGCATCCTGCCACCTGTATTTCGCACCCCAGTCTGAGAGGAGCGCCCGCACCACGGGTCCCCGCAAGGAGCCTGTTGAGATGGGGCTCCGGGGAGCTGACATCTTCCCACAGGGCTTCCCATCGGGGCTCCTGTGCGACGTTGCCAGCTATTGTTGCCAGAGACACTTTTCTTTACCTACTCAGCTTGTCTTGACGGTTAAATTATTTCCAACTAACATATGTCGTTAAAATACAGTTTAGGAAACTTGTGAAGCTGGGAGTAGGGGAGAACTCCACCGAAAGTCACCGTGAGCTGCCTTGCCAGGGCACACAATCCCCAGAGGCTATTGCACGTGCGCTGGCTGCCTGCCTCCCTAGCTGTTCCTCGCTGCCAACAGCGTGTGGCATTGCAGGCCCAGGGAACTCCTCCTCGCACCGGTTGCGGCTTCGGCGGGATAGCCTTCCGCAGTCCTGCCAGGGGCTTTCTGCATCCCAGCTGGGCTCCTAATAAGAACGGATGCTTCTGGGCTTGCAGTCTCCCGACATTGGAAGTACATACAGAGTTTATTACCTCCCACCAGGCCTTTTCCCCACTGGCTTAGCGAGTGAGTTAAATTAGTTTAGAATCTGCAGGCGCCCAGTGGGGAGGAGCCAGTACCTGGGTTTATGCCCTGGACGGACCCTTCTGCCCAAGGGGAGAGGTGTCGGTGGGGGGAAAGGCAGGGGCTGGTAGTAGGTCTTAAGCCCTAAATGAGAGGGAAGATCAAGGGGAGCCTTGGCTAAACCAGGAATCACCAGAAGTGTCTCAGGACCCCCTTCCACAATGCTCTCTGACACCTTCTGTCTCTACTACCCCAAGCAGGAGGCTGTGGTAACCACTTGGCCCAGGAATCCTGGCATGTAGAGATGCTGGCTTGTGGCCTAAAAGGTTGCAGAGGTACCTTACTGGGGCAGGGGGTGGAGTGCCATAGAGTTTGTCCCCACAACAGAAATCTGCTCATTTTAAGAGTACTCGCCTCTTTTCATAGCCACCAGTCTTTTTTTTTTTTTTTTTCTCCCAGACCTTCTGATGGGAAGGGTTGGGGGTGGAGGGTGGTGGAGGAAGGCCTTGGGGAGGCCTGCTTACCTGCTTTCACAGAGCAGTGGATGTGTGCTTTGGATTCATAGTAGACCCAGTCGAAGCCAGCCTCCACAGCCAGACGAGCCAGCATGCCGTACTTGCTGCGGTCTCGGTCAGATGTGGTGATGTCCACTGCTCGGCCCTCGTAATGTAGCGACTCCTCTGAATGGTGGCCGTCCTCATCCCAGCCCTCGGTCACTCGCAGCTTTACTCCTGGCCACTGGTTCATCACTGAGATGGCCAAGGCATTGAGCTTGTCTTTGCACCTCTGTGGGGGAGAAGGGGGAACCCCAAGTGACAGATAGGTTAGTTGGTTTCTCCACCAACCACAAGCCCAGGACCCAGGGATTGTGAGAATAAGGAGATGGGGGTGGAGGCGTAGCAGCTGCCGGGAGGGGTGGGTTCACCAGGGAACCAGCTGAGGGCCCCTGACTCCTACCCAGAAACTCAGATGCAGCTACCATGATCTGAGTTTCTTCCTGGGTGAGATTCCAGGTATATCTGGTGAGACAGAGCTCCTGGTGCACCTTAAGGGTTGGGAGCCCTGCAATATCTGTGGAGGTCCCTATACCTGCCTGATCTGAGGAAACCCATAGCAATGCTGAGGGGTAGGAAGCAGCCCAAGGACAAGCAAGCAGGTGAATGCTGATGTCCAGCCCAGGCAGGGCCAGAGGACAAACATTCTTGGTCCAGGCAGGCACATTCTTTCCCCCCAAGGAGCTCCTCTCTGCCAGGCTCGTCTGGGGCCTGATTGTATTCATGTTTTCTTTGACTGGTTCTCTTCCTCCCCTCTTGTTTTCTTGGCCCTGCACAGAATGGTGTCCGGCAAGTTTGAAGAGCAAACTTAAGAAGTGGATGGGGGTGGGGTGGGAAAGGTAGGGGGATGGGGAGCCAGAAAAGCCCCAGGCTTCAGAGCCCTGCCCAAGAGGGGTCTACTATGAAACTCCTGCTACTCTGCCTCCTCCCTTGCAGGGCAAAGGGGAGCTTAGGATAGTGGGGACACACTTGGCCCACATTAAGAAAAAGATGTAATAAAAGGGAGGGATCCAGGTCAAGTGTGTGTGGTGGGGCACTAACTCACTGCTTGGAAGTTTATATTGCTGATGGTGGCATGCTGGATCAGGGGTTTGTGGCTGAAGATAAAATGGTGAGGGAACATTCCCCAGAGAATTGGACGGTGGAGACAGAAGAAATAATTTCAAATTGCCTCCTCCAGAGGGTAGGGTGTATAGCCCATGGTCCCTCAGGAGGAGAGGACTGCTGGCAGGTTACGGAGCTGGGGGGTGGGGTGGCCCCTAGATGATGGGCTTTAGCTGTAGCAAGGAGGACTCTTGCAAAGGATTGCCCAAGCCTTCAGGGTCTGACAACCATGCATCAGGAAAAGTCCTGTGTATCTGGCAGCAATAAAGCCCAACAATATGGGTGTAGAGTTGAACACAACAACAAATGGGAGGGGTGCGGCAACAATAGGTCGGTTCTGGCAGGTTTCTGGGCCCGCCAGCTCTTTTCTTTAGGAGAAAAGTCCGGAGGACAGAATTGGAGTGAGGTCATCTTGGGGGATTGTACAGGTTTTACATGAAAATCAATCAGTAAACCAGGGTCAGTTTAGAACTGAGACTTTAAGTCGGTGCGCGCAGGCGCAAACCATGGTGTGTGCTGCTTATCTCCTCCTTCATACCAGCGAGTACTCCACCCCTCTCCCTTCTCTCCAGAGAGGGAAGCTAGTGCTGTGGCTTGAACAAGCTTCCCATCCGGCAGCTGGGCAAGCGACGGTAGGATGGAGAAGGCTCTGAGGTTCAGTACCCTGAGCTGCGCCACTAGGGCAGACATGGAGGACCCCAGGCTGGCCCGGGGATGGGCCCTGGACCCGGACTGGCTAACGCTGATTGTCGCCCGAGTTGGCACCCAGTGTCCCAGAGCCCTCTTCGGCACCAGGCCCAGCTTGGCTCAGCAGGCAGATGCAGAGTACTCCCCGCCCACGCTGGGAGGGAAAGTCGCAGGCAAAGCCGGGAAGCCCAGCCCGGTTATTAATTCATTGGGTCGTGTGCCGCTAATCAAGCCCGACTCTGTGCAGCCACCGTGAAGCCCGGCAGGGTCACTGGGGCCCGGCTTTGTGTCGGCTGAGGCCAAGTTGTTCCTGAGCCTCCAGCCCACCTCCCGGATCTACACAGGAGTACAGGAGCACAGAGCAGGCAGGAACTGTCATCCCCCAAAGGTGGGCTTCTCACTTCGTGAGGGAGGTGGTGTCTCACTCCAAGAGACTCAAAACACATCTCCACTCTTCCCCTAACTGGTGGCAGGGCAGGACCCCACACTTCAAAGCAGAAAACCACTCTTCAAACGTGGGTGCCTTTCTCCAGGTAGCCCTAAACATGTAGGAAATCTATTAAACCTGGTTCCTCAGGTGGTTTCTCCCACTTCAGCCTGCAGAGCCTGCAGACCAGGCTCCTCACAGCCTCCCACCCCAACCCCCTGGCCGCGGGCACAACAGCCTAGCACTCTCTGGGGCCTGGCCTGCGCAAGGAGAGTGTCTGTCTGCGCTTCCCTCTCCGGAGTTAATATTAACCAGGAGCTCCTGCGATCCAGAACTGCTCTGAAAGTTCCACTGGGGACGATCCTGCCATGGTTGAGGGACTTGGGCTCAGTCACCTTAGAAAGACAGACTGGTAGGCAGGCGAGACAGAAGAGAGGGGCACCTGGGCCCCAGAATCAGGTGGTTGTTTAAAGAGGGGCCGGCCGATGGCAGGTTCACTAGGGAAGGCTCAAATCCTGAGCCCCAAGATTCCCTGGCTTCACCACATCTAGTCTAGGCGTCTTGTCTCCTCCTACCCTCCTGTTCTCTCTTAACTCTGCCAGACCGGAATAAGAAGCTGGCGAGGGTTGCACCAAGGGGAACTTCTCAGACTGCCACCTTTACAGCCATCCTCATTTTGGGGGGGATCTTTGCGGGGTGGAAGAGAAGATCCTGGCCTGGCCTTACCCACCCCCCACTTTGACTGTCTCTAAGCCTCTCTTTTTTGTGTCTTGGGAACCAGAATAGCTACTGCCCAAGGGAAAAAAGTATTTGTTTTCGTTTCGTTCGTCTGAAGGAACTTGACAGAAGGTCAGAAGTTCAAATGCTGCTCGCGCGCGCACGCGGCGGCGGCGGCTGCAGCGGGAGTGCAGGGCCTCTCTGCCCCGAGTCCTGTGCCCAGAGGCCGGATGTGAGGGAAGGGACGTAGTTGGGGGTCTCCGGTTAAAGCGCCGAGGACCCGAGGCGCCGGCAAAGCGGCCGGGCTGCAGTCCAGGTCAGGCCCGCGGAGCTCCCTGCCTGGCGACTCCTCCCAGCTCAGCCCCTGCCCGCGCGCCGACGGGGAACGAGCGCGCCCGGAGCCCTGCGCTTCGGCGGGGCGCGCTCCGCGCGTGCAGAGCCAAGAGACCAGCCGCCCGGGCACAGCCTCGCGCGCGCTGAAACCCTAGCCGCGGGATCGATAACGCCGGAGTAAGTGGAGCTGAAAGGCGTCTGCCCGCCGCGCGGCTCGGCGCTCCCGTAGCTCTGCAGAGGCCTGGCGCGCTAGCCCGGGGAGCCCACCTAGGATCCCCTCGCGGACCCACCCGGGCGGAGGGACCTTGCGTGTCCTCGCCAGGTCCCTTGGTTTTAGCATCGTCTCCCTCTTGCGTTTCCAAGGACCTCCTCATCCTGAGATCTTACACCCTCCCCCACCCCCCGCGCTCAAGGTGAGGGGGGTGGTGCAGAGTGACCAGGGGATAGGCGCCCGGGGCTGGCGGGAGAACTCGCTCCTCCAAGCTGCAGCAGCCGGGCGCCCCACGGCCCGCTCAGAGTTAACTGTAGCTCGCGCAGCTTCCCGGCTCCCGCGCGCGCGCGCGCCCACACTCGCGGTCCAGATTTAAGGTGGTCGGGAGCAGATGAAGGAGACGGAGGGAGAAAGGCCCTGTTCTCAGCCTCCACGCCTCTCCTTTGCTCTAGGTCTGGCCCGCCACCCTAAGCTTAGTCTCCCGGGCACCCCAGCCAGCAGGGACCCGGTGGCAATCAGCGCGACGCGTCGCGCAGGCAGCTCCACGCTCGCTCGCTCCAGCCCCCGCCCCCTGCACTTGCGCCCCGCCAGCGCCGCTCCGCCAAGCGGCTTGGCGCACCTAGCCCTAAAGGTAGGACTTGAATATTTTAATAGGGCAGTTAAAAGGATGCTGACCTATATTTGCAAGGAAACCCATTTCCAGCTTCAGTCATACGTGCATGGAGTTTCAGAAAGTCTCGATTTGCCAGGGAGATTGGCAGCCTAGAAGTCTCAAAGGAGGCGGGATGGGAAAAGAGGATCATGTTTTGCTTTGCCCTCCGTCCATCCACCCTCGCCGCTACTAGTATTTATTCGCTTCTAATTCTTATGCAAGCAGGTTGGAAATTAAAGCGATTGCAAAGCCAGCAAGTTCCAAGTCCCTCCCCTAAGGTACCGCGGGCTCTGGAGAACGGAGGAGCATCCTTAAAGAAATATCAATACATTCCCCCTGGCCAGCACAATTGGGGACGACGGGATCGTAGTCAGGCTACGTGAAACCGGGGACAGGGCAAGTGCCTCTGGAGCTCCTGCCTTTTGTCAGAACTGCCCCCTGGCTTTCCCAGTTAGAGTTCTTTGGTGGTGGTTGGGTAAGGGTGGGGATGGTCTTGGGAGGAAAACCCAGAAAAGGGAAAGGTAGGAGCTAGGAGATGGAATGTTCCAGGCTATGTTTGCAGTGACCCAGAGCCCCCTTGGACTGTATAGGGACATCCCCACTCCCTCCATTTTCCGTCTCCACTTGGGAAGGGCAGACACCCCCAGAGTGAAGGTCTCTCTAACTTACAAGCTAGAACAGAGGCAGATTGAGGAGGCCGTCCCGGGAGACTAATTAAATGAGGGACACAGCGAACCCCATCTTCTGGTGCCCCCACTCCACCCAAACCCTAAACTTCCTGCTGGACCCTTCACCTCCTTTCTCCTGCCGGAAGAGGAGTGCTAGGTGGGCAGGTGGGTGGGGAACAGAGGGCCAAGCCGCCCAAAGAGCAAACAGAGCAGGGCGGACTGCTTGGTCACAGGCAACCCCCTGGGGAAGGAACCCGTTTCCCACCCGCAATGTGTCTCTACCTGAGTCATCAGCCGGTCAGCTCCGGTGTTTTCCTCATCCTTAAATATGATGTCGGGGTTGTAATTGGGGGTGAGTTCCTTAAATCGCTCGGAGTTTCTTGTGATCTTCCCTTCGTATCTGCCGCTGGCCCCTAGGGTCTTCTCGGCTACATTGGGGATAAACTGCTTGTAGGCTAAAGGGGTCAGCTTTTTGGGGTGCCGCCTCTTTCCAAACCCCCTGCCGGGCCCGCAAGCCAGCCCGGGGCACACCAGCAGCGAGAAAGCGAGGACCACCAGAAGACATCTCGCCAGCAGCAGCATCTCGTCCGCGGAACCCGAGGACTTGCGAGCTGTCCCCGCGCGGTCTGTGCGCGAGCGGGTACGCGCGGGTGTGTGCGTGTGCGCTCCTCCTTGCGCTCGGCTCTCCCTTCCTCGCTCGGCTCGTTCGTTCCCTCTGGCGCTGCCTGGCTCTTTCTCTTCCTATATAACCTTGCCTGCCGCTGCTGCAGGGGACTTGTCTCCGATCCCCACCCAGACAGGGACTGCGAGGGCAGGCTGCCGGTCGCTGGTAACGGAACACATCGGAGTTGGGTCTCGAGACAGCAATTAAAAGACAAAAAGAGCCTGATTTTAAATGGTAGCAAGGCTGGAGAGCTTGTGAGACAGGCTGCCTTTCGCACTATATTATAGCTGGCAGGGGCGCATCTGATTGGCCAAGCCGCACAAGCTTGTCTTCTGATGTTAACCCTGAGAAAGACTACATTCCCCCCCCCCCCTGCTGCTGTGGCTTTATTTTTACCTGGCAGCTTCCAGTTTAAAGAAAAGAAAAAAGGTCTTTACTAAGGTAAAGGTGGGCGGGAGAGAGGAGGCCTGTTTATTGCAATAAACAGCCGGCACCACAGGCTTTGTGTGAGTGGCTGCTTCCCCCTTACTTTCTCTAGAATGGTAGATGCTTTGGTTAAAGACAACATAAGTTTTAAAGGATAGTCCAGATGCCCCCCACCCCTCAAGCTTCCATCATCAAACGTTCTCTCAATTGTTTGAGTCAAAGCTACCTAGCTCTTGTTTACCTTATTTACCTCCCCTGGAGATGTGAGTGTACAGGCTAGATGTCACTGGGTTGTGAAAAAAGCACACCCCTGCCCCAGTGTCTCCCGAATATTTAGCATCTTTGGGTAGAGGGTGATCACAAGTGGCAGTGACTGAAAGCATTGCTGTTTTAAATGCCTTAGGAAAACTTGAAAATACTGTCCTTCGCCGTCCTGTTTCAGTGAATGCATCACACTCAAGCCTCTGCAGATGGATGCATCTGAGCTGAGGGACAGGTACAGAGAGGACTGCAGGGAGAGGTGGGGTGCATAGGCCTGTGGGTCTACCTCAGCATGGGGACTGGAGGAGGCCAAGCTGCTGTATGCTCGATGGGTGGAGGCCATTGTGCCTGGGGCAACTGAGAGTGGGCAAGGCTGCATACATGCACCACCCCCCACAATCGATCCCAGCAACGCTCAGGGCTGGGGTACGTTGAATGTGGAAGTCAGGCTCCCTACCACAGCTGGCCTTACACTGGAGCTTCCCAAGCTAGTCTTCAAGGACAGAGACTGGCCAGGTATAGGGGCTGCAGACTGAGGCTGTTAGGGACCTAGGGGACAGGATTCTGACCATAGAGGGGCATCTTAGAAAGGGGACACACTGTCTAGAGGTCAGTAGTGTTTAAGTGTCCAACCCCCCTCTCCGTTTTTATTCCAGAAAAAAATCTCAAGAAAAGTCTTAGTTAAACCAGAGAAATAAAATGTAGACTCACTTTTTTTTTCTTTTTTAATGGATCATGGGCTTCAAGCTCTGGCCCTTCCCCCATCCTACTCACAGGCAATGATTCCTCTAGAATGGGCAATGGGGGTGAGCTATTCATGTGGAATGGAATACCCGCCTGAGAATTGAGTCCTCCAGCATTACCCCATGGGACCAGCCTCTCTCTCTCTTGATCCTGTCCCAAAGCAGGGGAGAGGTCCAGCAAGCCTGAAGCTCAGCTGTCAAACAATGGGGTCTTCCAGCAGTTCCTTTTGATTAAAATTAGGGTTAGGGGTGAGGGTGGGGAGAATAGGTGTGCTTGCTACTGTCTACTGTGAGCCTTGACAGACAGCATGGGACAGCATCACCATCTGACCCACCCCACATCTCTGAATTTTCTATCCTTTAACTTGTGAAGATCAAGTGCAGATTCCTGGTATGAAGCTGTCCCAGCTTCTTGCAGGCCAAGTGGAGATCCAGACTTTCCAGCCCATGTCTTGTGTGTGCATGCTCCCAGGAAAAAATAGATACAAAAGGGACCCACTGTTCTTGACTCAGGAAGGTGGGCCTGCATGGTCTGTGGCTGTCATTTCACTGGCTGGTGCTGGGTCAGACAAGACCTGGGCATCCTGGACCTCTTCTTGTCTCAGTCTTTTCTTGATCTCTGTGCATGCTGGCCAGCCCTCTTTTCTTGATGTCTTTGAGTAGAGACTAGTGATGGATGCTGTACCTGTATAGACAGCTCTCCTCAGCATCATATGGGGTGGATGTGATTTGGAAACAAATTCTTAAGCTGCCAGAGTTTCATGAGGGCACAGCTGGCCTTAGAGTGCCAGACATGGTCAGCTCCTTCTTGACTGTGGGTAAGGAGAGTGACTTGGTCCTTCACTGGCCTATTGCCCACCCCCACACCATCTCTAGGGACAAGGGATGCTAGTTCCAGAGAGAGCTTAGTAAGGGCTGGCCTTCCTGGAGATGGGGAGGATCTTTAGGAGAAGATAAAGATTCACTATAAATGTTTTTGACTTGTACCCAGGGGCAGCTTACTTCCTGCTCCAGGCTGAAGAAATGCTTAGATAGAATGCAGTCTTAGTTCATATTCATTGTCTTGAAAACAAGATCATGAGCCTAGCCATGGGGGAGAGGTGTGGCCTCTATCCTCTGCCCACTTCCCGGTGCATCCCACCCACTCCCACTTCCCAGACACCCGCTGCCTTCCACCTCCAGACACCAGATGGCTCCCTCTCTTTGCCTTTCCCCTCCAGACCTTTTGGGCCCCTCCCTGTGCCTGCAAGAGGTTCCGAAGCCCAGCCTCTGCCTGGCAGGACCAGCCATCCCCCTAACTCTCAGGGGCCACTTCTCTTCTTACTTGCTCAGCTATTCTTCCTGCTAGGCATTTGCATCCCTTCATACTTTTTCCAGCTTTTTCACACACCTTTCTTTCCTTCACCCTGAGGAGCACTGGCCAGTCTTTATTTCTGCCCCACCCACCCAGGAGGCTTAGTCCCAGGCATGGCCCCTTCCCCCTTCCGGCCCCTGCCACTAGATGGCGTCCTCACTCTGCCTTCAGCTCTGGCCTCCCAGGTTGGGAAATTCCGCAGTCTCCGGTTAGAAGGACCTGGAAGCAGGGCTAGGCTCTTTGGCTCATCCTCCTCTTGTGTCTGTCCCTGTCTTTTCTTCCCAACCCTTACCTCCATTTCCCCCAATTTGAGCCAAGGATCCTAACCCAGCCCCTGCCTGTACTTCCAGTCTCTGTCAAGGCTGGCCTCTTTCCCTTTCTTGGTTTTTCTCCTAGTTGATTTCTCTTCCTTACAACAGCTCTGTGCCATCTCGTTCCAACCAATCACCCGATTAGTTCCATTTTCTTCCTGAAGTTTTTCAGTTTTGGAGAAGAGAGTTTCGGCTGCTCCATTTTGTTCTGGGGGTGGGGGGTAACAGCCAGCAGAGAGGAAAACCCCACTGTCAAGGAGATACCCCAGGACCAGGGAAGCAGCTCATGTGTTAATAGTCAGAAAATTCATATGGCTGAGTGACACTGTGTCCGTGCCCTCTTGGCCCTTTGGTGGCCTTTGCTGGTCCCCACGCCTCAGTGTGAACCATGGTGTTTCCTCTTAGGTCTAAATAGGTCTCAGCTCTGTGGATCCTTATAGTCTCCAAGCAGTTTCTGATCCACCCTAGGGCCACCCTTTACATTTATGACTTGGAAAGAGGAACTCTATGTAGGCAGGTGGCCTCATGACCCAGAGGACTAAGGGACGATAGGTCTGGATGTCAGACCCAGTTCTTCTGACTCTGATCTGGACATTTCTCTACCACAGCTGCTTTGGCATTCCACCACGCCACTGCCATCCCTCCAATCTTGGAGCTACTGAAGCGCAGATGCCCCTGGGAAAGGTAATACATTAAGCCTGCACATTAGAATCACCTGGGGAGCTTTGAAAAAAAAAAAAAAAAAGATGCCAGCCAACAGCCACTGGGCCTCGCTCCCAAACCATCAGAGTTTCTGCTTTGCTGACTCTCTTGATGGGAATCCCCAAGACCTGGGGCAGGGGAGGGGGAGCCACCTGGCTGCAGGTTTCAGCTGGGCTACCCCCTGGGGATGTTCCACAGTCCCATTCAGATGCTCCTGGGTCCACAGACACCTCCTGGCGTGGAACAACACACATGGCTAAATAATACTGAGTGAAAGACTGGAAGTAAGCTTAGTGAGTTTCTTCTTTTTTCTAGAGAGCAGTGTTGAGGCGTAGTGAGGGTCTAGGGTGTGGGTGAGGGGTTCCATGAGATCAGGAGGGTTGGGGTGCTAGTGCAAAGCCCAGGGGAGAAAGCAGGAAGCGGTGACAAGCCACTGTGTCCAGATAACCACAGGTCTGGATGCTCGGATACTATGGGCGGTGGGGGTAGGGTAGGGTTTGAATGCCCTACCCTACATTGGAGGGTACCTCCACATTGGGGGAACGGAGAGTCAGAGACCATTTTTACTTTCTTTCTGATTTCGGGGAGCCTTGCTGCCTGCTTTGACCCTCTCCGGCCAGAGCCTCTTGCCAGACAGGGAAAGCAGTATATAGCATTACATCATTTGGGCGTCTTCTGTCCAGAAAGAAGAGAGCAAGGAGGGTAGGATGCTGATGCACCAGATGCAAAGCCAACTCTGAATGGGAAGGGGCACTCAGATTCATCTGGCCTGGCAGTGGGTGCTGTGGTGTGTCATGAAGACTTGTGCCCAGGCCATTCACCCTGCTCAGGCTCCAGGCTACTGAGCTCTTGTGCTGGCCTCAGAACCACTGTGTGTGGCTTTTCTGAGTTGTGTCTCAAGCCCCAGAAGTCCTGTCAGAGGGGACACCGGAAGCCTGGGGATGAGCCTGGCCGGTGGACAACAGGCAGAAGGCTGTAGAAGGCAGCTTGGGCTAAGGAGCAGGAGCTTTCTCCAAGGAGAGGGTGCCTCCTCCCCTGTTGGTCTCTCACCAGCAGTCCCCTCCTTCAATGGCCATGGGATCCCATCTCTTTGGGGGGTGGGCTCTTCATTTTTGACAGTCTTTACCCAGAGAGGATCTCTGGGCTTGGAGTCACCTGGAAGTCAGGTGAGTAGAATTTTCTTGCTCAGTGCTGTACATCTCTTTCAGTTATACTTGGATTGGATTTTAATTTGCCAGCACAGACAACCCTGTCAAGAAAACCAAGGCACAGAGACTTTGTATATCCTGTCTGACCCCACAGGGAGTCTGTGGCAGGAACTTTAGTAAGCACACTCCTTGGTCCCAGAGCCTGCCTGTAGATCTCTATCGTATGATCTGTGGGGCATGTGGCTGCACCAGCAGAGGGGAAGCAGATGGAACGAGGGTCCTGGGTACCAGGAGCAGAGGAGGAAGTTTGAATGTGCATTTGGAAAGATAAGCTGCAGAGCCATGTGTGAGTCTTGAGGCTCAGCAGAAAGTGGCCAAGAGATTCTGAGGAGAGAACCAGGGGTATCTGAGAGTGGTTTTCCTTAGCTGCTCTGTCCTGTAGCTCCTTGTGAAGAGCACACAGGGTCCCTGGGAGAGAAGGGACTGTCCTTTCTTTGAGCCTCCATTGTGACCCTTGCCCTGGAGGGGCATGTCTCCTCACAGAGGACGGGAGACCTCTCCCAAGAGCACCAAGCCATGAGTGGTCTGCGTAGCCCCAGGGCTGACCTCTGACCCTGAGCCCCTGCCTTCCCAGTCCATTTTAAGAATGTATCTAAGAAAAATACCGTGTGCCTGATAGTGGGCAGACACCCAGGGCTCAGGACTAGACATGTTCAAGTCGAGCTTTTGTGATTCTTTAACTGCCACCGGAGCCACCCGCTGCTGTCCTCAGAAGCTGTCTCCGTAGAGGGCTCCAGGTTCTCTGTGGTGGCCTAGACAGACACCATGGCTGACAAAGAGAGTTTTTTTTTAATCATGGCTTCTAGTTCCTTTTCCTGTTGCTGGAGTAAAACACCCTGACAGAAGCAGCTTAAAGGAGAAAGAGTTTTCTTGATCTAGTTTGAGGTGCAGCCCATCGGGACAGCATGAGGCAGCTGGTCATACCGCATTTTCAGTGAAGAAGCAGAGACGGATGAATACTAGTGCTCCATTCCTCTCTCCTTTTTATTCAGTGCAGGACCCAAGCCCAGGGGATGCTCGAGACTTCTTACCTCAATTAGCCTAGTAATAAAAGTAATTCCCTAGAGGCATGCCCAGAGGTCCATCTTCCAGGTGGTTCTATCGATAAGTTGACACCTGAGATTCAGCCTCCTCCACAGCGTCATGGACAGGCCTTGTTTAGGGTTCCTCAGTGGTCTGCGCATCGGGACAGTAGGTGTCAGATCCCATGACTTTTGGATGGTACCTCTTAAGGGAGCATGACCAGACTCCCACGTGTCACATAACCTTCTTAGTTACAATGCAGTTTTGGCAGAGTTCATTTTCAGATTATTGGTGTCTGAGGTTCAGGTGACATGTATTTCCAAGCAGATGCCATGACTGCTCAGGGCTGAGTCGGTGTGCCGTCTCTCCCCACGAGGAAGTTGCTTCTATCTGTAGGTGTGGTGGTTGGTTCCTACATGCTGGGTGCCGAGCGCTTGGCTACCCTGACTACATGCTTGGTCTTGGGCTGTGTGCTTGGTCTAGGTGCTGTGTGCAATAGGCAGATCAAAACGAGAGTCTCATAGAGTGGAGGTTAAAAATGTGGCTTGCTGGTGGTGGTGGACTAAGCTGTGCCGTAGCTTTCTTTTGCTAGGTACCTGAGATGGCACTCAACCCCAAGAAATACCAGAAACCTTGGCCCTTCTTGACGGTCTGCAGGGTGCTTTCCCACTAGGATCTCATTGAGCCTCTAGTGACCCTAGTATCAGGCAAGGTGGGAAACCATGTACATTTCATATCTGGGGTTAAGTGAGTTCCAGAAAGATTTCCAGAGGACCAGGATCAGACCTGGAAGGCTTTGTTTGGCTCCAAGTTGATGTGGCTGAGATGCTGGGAACTTTATTCAAAGCTTTTAGTTAACTTCAAGAGGAGGGAAGATTCTAGATGCACCCACCTCTCCACTGCTGATCTTTGAATGAAGAGGACCTGCTCATGCCTGTAGAACCCTACCTTTGCCACAGGCACCTTGCCCAGGGACCACTCCTGGTGCATTATGTCTGTACGTCTGCCTGCTGCTCTACGGGGGGCCTCCAGCCCTCCCAAAGCCTGTTCATCTCTAGCTGTCCTTACCTGTGGTCCCCAGACATCTAGCTTATTGTGCTGTGGATAGCCAACCAATGGCTTGTGTTGTTTCTATATTCATGTTCTATGCTGGCATTGACTTGCATTTTGACAACTAGGTTGTTATCAACCCATCTACTCACTTCTAGTAGAGTCTTCGTGGGGGTGGGTGGGGTATTGGTCTCATACATCTTCATAGGTCCCCAGCTAAGATAATGTTCAATAAATATTGATTGTTTGATGAAAGTTTCTTATCAGCACAACACACTTCAGTAGTTTCTACTTAGAAAGGAATTCAACAAAATAAAGTAAGAAAATCAGTAAACAACCTCAAGATACCATTGTTGGCATTTGGCTTCATTGGGGCAAACACATGTGAGGCCATTTCTTTAGCTTGGCTTAAAAGGACATTCAACCAAGTTGAGTTATTTTAAAAAATCCTGTATTTCCCATATTCTTTTGAGTAGCAAACAGGATAAGCCATTGGGAAGTCACCATGTAGCTTAGTGGATCTTACCCTTCGGAAGAGGCTGACCTCTTTTTTCTCTTTTTCTTTTCTTTTTTTCCTGAGATGGCGTCTCACTTAGGTACCCCTTACTGGCCTGGAACTATTAACGTCGAATTCCTCTTACGTTTTTATTTGGTATAGAAATGTCCTGTGGCATGTGGCTCTTTTATATATAGGAGCCCTGTGGTGACCTAACCCCACCCAAGAGTGCCAACTAATAGCTGTGTGTTTCCAGAGGGTATTAAGTCCTCTAGGTGATACTTCCGTCAGCTATCATGATATCCAAGTGACAGGAAATTCATGGTGGCGTGCTTCTTAGCTTAGGCCCTGCCCTAGTGGCCCAATAAGATCCATAGTTCATTCCCTTTCTCTGCCTTAGAAGGCAGGAGTTCAGTGAGCTCTGTGCACTTTGCATTTAACTCTCCTAACCTAAGGCTTGAACTTCCAGAAAGTTCCAGTGTCCAGGCCCTTTCCAGCACTTACTCAAAGCTGCTTCCTTCTCCAGTGAGGACTACCATAGCCTGTCCACAGAGAGGGGAGACTCCTCATAGCCCCTTCCCTGGGGAGTGCTCAGTGCCACTTTTCCACAGATGGGAAGGCCAAGGATCCCGGAGGGTGTCTTGTTGGGGGAGGGCAGGATGCCAAGAGAGACCCAAAGGTATGAGAAGGAGCCAAACTCAACGCTTCTGCCCTGGCCTTTTCAGTGTGAGGTGGCTTGCCCCAGAGTACACAGACCCTCAGACTGATTCCAGCTCTCTGTTTGAGTAGCACCCAGACAAAGCCTGCCCTCTGGGATGCTCCCCTGCTCCCTACCACCATGGTAACCCCGGCATTCACTGGACCATGGGAGCAGGCCAAGTATGCGTGTGATTGTCTCGGATTCTCTTGTTTCTTCGCATTGGCAGACGGTGTTTGAATGTTGCGTACATGTTTTTCTTTCTCATCCTGACATATTTATACCCTAGTTTTGTTTTGTTTTATTTGGCCCGGTGGAGAAAGGATGTGTGTGGGAGGTGACAGAGTGGCCGGGACACTCTTTGTGTTGGATTGGTTGTGAATGCCCATCTACAGGTCTTAGAATTTGACCACGGAAGGAAGGGAGTTGGAAGCAGTCTTAAAAGTGCATGCCAACGTGATCGCGCGGCATTTTGATCCAGCTATTAATGAATCAAATGAAGCAGGTATAAAGGCTTCGCATACCTCAGGCAACAGTTCCATAAAGGAGGCAGTAAAACACATAATTAGGCAAATCAAATAAGGCACGGAAACAGCTTTCAAATATTTAGTCACATGCCATTTCCCATTAGTTTACTGTGTGCTTAAATGGGCCTGTGGTTTTATGGCCTGGTTAAAAAGCGAAGCAACTGCAGAGGCATGGCTTTTGAAGGTTGCTTCTTCACACCTCGGGGCGCTGAGCAGGGCTGGCTATACCTCATGGAAAGGGAGAGTGGGAATAGGATTCCCCAAGGGTGGCCCTGGAGAATGCCAGGGTAGCATCAACATCAAGTTTTTGAGGCTACAACCAGAGGGGTCTTCGGGCCCCCACGCTCCAGCCCTCCTCTCTGTGAGGTGGATGGTCTCTTGAACAATCACAGCACCTTGGTCCAAATCTGCTGCAATGTGGCAACTAACCCATCGGCCGTCTTTCTTTGTATAAATAATCAATTCTAATCAGTAATTGCATCTGGGCAGCAGTTCAACTCTGCTGTCATCTTTTGGCTCCCAGCATCATGACTCTGAGGGCAGCAATACACTTTACTATTAGAGTACTCAAGGCCAGACAGCATTTATTCTTATGCTTAACCATCTGGTTAATACACTGTGTATTTCCACATTTTAACCCCATCTCCATTGTGCAGGAAGGCAAAGCGTATGAGAGTCAGACTCTTTAGAATGTTGACTATCTGAGCTCCTGGAGAGCATGGAATGTCTCTTTGAGTTTTCATAGCCATAGCCTAGAATTGTTGGAGAGATTTCTGGCCTTAAACTGTCTCAAATTTGATGGTTAAATGTCTAGTGGTCTGATTTATTGAATAAGACATTCTTTAAAACCTTAGTTAGATTGAGCTTTGTGGTATATACCTCTAATCCCAACTAGTGGGGAAATTGAGGCTGGCCTTGAACTTGAGCAACAAAATGAATCTGAGGTCAGTATGGACAACTCAGTGAGACCCTCTCTCAAAATATACTGAAAAGGGCTGGGGCTATAGCTCCGTGGGGAGTACCCACTCAGCATGCACATGGCCCTATGTTCAACTTAAGTAGCAAAGAAAAGAATAAAGGATGTCTGCTCTTAACTGGTTCCTCAGGTTTGGATAGAAGCAGAAGTCTGCAGGGGCCAATGGAGTGTTCCTGCTGTCAGAACATCAGGGAGCTGGTTTAAATCAGGTGTGACTATGACATGCTTTTAGGGGTATGTAAAATGTGAGAATCTCCCCTATTTTCCGTTCTCTTTCTCTCTCTTAATATGGAGAAGGAAAAAAAATTCCATTGTTTCATTAGAAGAAACCATGGCATTTGCTCCTGATGCAAAGGTTTGTAGGAGATGTGCTGTGAAGGAATAAGAATCCTATTAAAATATTTATAAATCGAAACAGCCCCAGAAGCCACATGCTCTATTAGGCCTTTCAGTGTTCTGCTCTGAAAGCCAGATAAATCATCATTCAGAGAGCAAAGATGAGAAATCTAAACAGACACAAAGAGCTTAGGGGGCTGCTGTAAGAGAAGGCCATCCAGGCTGGGAACTCAGCAGGGCCGCAGACGGCCCTGGAAGCCTGGGCATTTCTGACTCATCAAAAAGGGAAAAGGGAGGAGAAGTGTGTGTTTGGTTCCTCCAGAGAGCATCAGGAAGCAACGAGTTGTCTGCTATGGGCTGCTGATCCTTTACAGGGAGTGAGGTTTGTCTCACCTGAGTTTGAGGGGGGGTAGAGGTGGATCAGGGCACAGACTTCCCACCCAGACCAGGGTCCCACTCTAACCCTATGTTGGCTCCTTTCACAGAGCCTCCATAGGCTTAGAAGAAGACTTATGGATCAGGGATACACAGCTGGGTGTCCAGAAACCTGCCGGCTCAGGATGTAGCTGCCATAACTTACCCATACAACCACTTAGTCCGCTGCACTCCTGGTGATGCCGAGGCTCTGCCAGCTCCATCCTTTGGTGCATCCTGTGCTGGGAGAAATAGCTGAGCTGACCAAGGAAAGAAGACTCAGATCCTGAGAGCAGACTTCAGAGCTTCCATGCTTGCTTCTTCATGCCAGGGAACAGAATTTCTACAGCTGGGCATCATGCACCATACAGCTGGTATAAATTTGGGAGGCCACACCCACACAGCACCAATGAGCTCTCCAGTCTCTCTAGGCAGATGAGGTTTTTATTTTGCTTTCTTTTCTGTTTGGGCTCCTGGATGCAATAGGTCCCTTCCTTCCGCTTGGAGTCATTACCAGGACCTTGCTGTTCCATATTCACAGGAGCAGCGCCGTGCTCAGCTCAGGGCTTCATCCCCCTGCAGTAGCACAGGCTAGTGCTCACTGTTGCAGATAGGCACTGCTTATGTGTTTGACCGAAAGTTCCATCTCCTTTTGGGGCATTGAGGTTTTGTGTTCTTCCAGGTATATATCAGACTTCCAGAGAATGATAAACCACTGTCTAGTGTATCTGCAAGCCTAAATGTGTAGTCCGAGATCACTGTCGTGGTGAGAAGAACTCTATCTGGTCCACTCTCTGGGCAGAACGCTTATCTAAGATCCAGGGGCACTTACTGACTGGGAAGCGAGGGCGGAGGACAGGTTATCATGTTTCCCCCTGTTTGTCGGTATTGTGGGTGTTTTGACTTACTGGGAAGAACGTCTGCTGTACAGCCATGATGGGAACTATGTGGAAGCTCCTCATAGACCCAAACGAGAACCACCCCTGTGACTCAGCAGGCCCATTACTGGGAAATGAAGGCAGTATGCTGAAGGGATATATGTCCTGACAGACTCGTCTCAGTGCTATTACACACCAAAGACATGGAAACAACTAGACGTTCATAAAGGAATGCATGGATAAAATGTGGAATTTACACACAGTAGGATATCACTTAGCCTTAAAAAAGGAGAAAAATCCTGCTGTATTCAAGAAGGTAGATAAGCCTAGAAGATACCATGCAAAGGGAAGGAGACCAGACACAGAAGGACACTGTGGTCCCAATTGGATGTAGTGGTTTGAATGAGGATGTCCGTCCCCCAGAGGCTCTGGCACTTGAATACTTGGTCCCCAGTTGGTCTTGCTATTTGGGGAGGCTTTGGAGGTGTGGCCTTGTTGGAGGCCAGCTTTGAGAGCTTCAAGACTGGAACCATTTCTAACTAGCTCTCTCTGCCTCCTGCTTGGGGAGATGTGAGATTGAACTACGTCTGCCTCTGTGGCTGTTGTCTGCCATAGTGCTCTGCCATGATGGGAACCAGAAGCCCAAATAAACCCTTCCTTCTATAAGTCGCTTTGGTCTTGGTGTTTTGTCACAGCAATAGAAAAGCAATGGATACAGAAGTAGAATCTAAAACCAGCTGAATTCACAGCAACAGAGCACAGAATGGCGGCTGCCGGAGCTGGGGTTTAGAAAGAGGTACAAAGGTTACTGCAACCTTAAGACGTGCCAGGGCACTGTACAGTCAGGAGTAATGTTACATGCTTAAAACTGGTTCAGAGAGTCAGTCTCAAGCAATCTCAACACAAGAATTGACACCAGGTGAGGGGATGCCCGTGTGAATTGATATTGTAGCAGTCATTTTAGCTTGTACATGGCCGAGCGTTGCTGTGTGCTCACTTAAGACCCAAGTTTCGATTCCTGGGATCCATGTAAAAGCAAGGTGAAACAGTACTCAGTGCTGGCAGGCAGTGAGGAGGAGATACAAGATAAGTGGATTCCCTAGAGATTTCTGGCCAGTCAGTCAGGCCGGCTGAACCAATGAGCTCTAAGTTTTTGCCTCAAAAAATAAGGTGGAGAATTGACTGAGGATGACATGCAATGCTGGCCTGGGGTCTCTGTGCGCATGTGCACACGTGCTCACTCCCACGTACAAATGGTCGTACGAATGATTGAAATAGGCATAATTTTGTTTGCTATTTGTATCTCTGTAAATCTAGTCCAAAAGAGGATGTCTGTAGGTCTGGTGCCCAGGGCCCCATGAAGCTCTTCTTTGCAGGTGCTTACATCAGCAATGCCTTGTGCTTATTCTTTCTTGAGGAAAGAGGGCACTTCTCTTCATCTCTTACTGTCTCACTTCTGATGCTTCATACTGACTGGATGCCCTGGGGAATGCTACAGGTAACTCTTTCCCAGAAGAGCTGATTGCTGCTGGAATAGCTGTCCGGCTCAGTGCCCTGCACCTCCCTCCCCCATGATGGCCTAAAGTTGTGCCACTGGGGGATGGTGCTCTAAAAAAGCTTTTGTGCACGATCAGCAGCAGCTCCTGGCACATTCTCCAGGGATTCAGCACTTGGAGGGGATAGAGTCACAGGGAGATAGAGAAGAATGCAGTCTACTGGTGAGGTGTGAAGCAGGCAGGTAACCAGGAGCAGCTTGGGTTTAGACACGGCTCCACCCTTCTCGCAGAGTAGCTGGCTGCATCTGGAATGAGAATCTTGAGTGTTTTGTCTCCTGTGGTGTCAACAGCCCTGGAATAACTTGTTGCTGTCCCCGTAGCCAGGGACTACTGGCTCTTACGTGTGGCAGTGTGGGTCTCTACTGGTGGTAAGTAGGAAGCCAGGGATGGTGAGGCACTGTTTTCCAAACACAAGTGGGAGGCTGTTAACCAGACCTTAGTCTAAGTTCTGACACAGCGAGGATACTTGGAGAGGGAGGCTTGGGTAGCAGGTGGTAGAGGGAGCTGGGTGGAGATTGCAGGGAAGTAAGTCCCCGGCCATAAGCCATGGGGCCATAGGTAAGTCCCTGGCACCGAGGCTGGGTCAGAATCTTTAGAAGCCTCCATTTTGCAGGCAATGAGAGGGAACTGTTGCATGTTGGCTGGGCCGTGGAGGGGTGTTGATCTCCAAGTCAGGTTGCTTTGGTGCTTGGCTGTGACTGAGTTACAACTCCACTTGGGAGATGGTGGGTCTCTGGGAAGCCTCTGAAACACTCAGTCTGACTCTTCCTGATGTCCCTACACTAAGTCCTACCCATGTGATGCCTCTGCCTAGGTACTGTGTGCACCTGGTCACCTAACTTGGGCATACCAGGCCAGGGATCAGAGCTACCAAGTCACTGAATGGAGGCCCAGCTGGTAGTCTGTCTGTGACTTCCCTGTGGCCAGCATGGGGTGTCTGTGGGTCAATAGTATCCTGGTCTTTTGTTAATTTGTTCTTGGGGTAGAGAATCTTCCAAGAGGGTAGAAAAATACCAGAAGATGTCAGGTCTGTGAGGTATCAAAGACCCATCCAGTGCCATTGGGCTCTCTACTTTGGTTGCACATTAGAGCCATCTGGAATGTTCTAGAAAATTGCCTCTGCCAACCTTACTTCTGGAAGTGACTATTTGGTTTTGCTGGGGTGGGGCCTATTAGTCATTTTCTAGGTGCTTCTGATGAGTCTCCAGGAAGAAGACTCATTGTCTCAGTCTTAAAGAGCTCAGGTGCCTGGGAGGGAAATGGCCAGTAGTGGAGGGACTGGCCAGAAGCCGCTGTAGCAGGTCATGCTCTGTCCCCTTTGGAGCTCACATCTTATAGTTAGGGATTCTACAAAGCAAAGATTAATTTCAGCTTACAGCTTGTAGTGCATCATCCAGGGATGACCGGGCAGGAACTCAAGGCAGGAACTTGGAGGCAGGAAGTGGTACAGAGGCCATAGAGAGGTGCTGTTTTCTGGCTTGCTCCCATGGCTTGCTCAGTCTTCCTTCTTATGGCATTCAGGACCACTAGCCCAGGGAAGGCATCATACATGGTGAATTGGGCCCTGTTGTAGAAGTTTATTTTCAGTTGTGTTTAAAATATTGTTTTGTGCACTGTGGGTGAGGGGCTTTCCAGGTCTTGGCATTCTGTATTGTTTGCAGCTGTTGGATTTATGTGAGGATGTTTGATTGGTCATGATCTGCATATGCTATCACTAGAACACCTGAGGCGTTCTGAATCAATAAAAACACCTGAGCTCAGACACTCAGGGTTCCACTGTCTGGTATGGTGCTGGCCAGGATGGTGGTTCCTTCTGCTGAGGTCTGACAGGATTTACAATTATGAAAATGCTTGTCTCTTCCTTGCTGAACTACCATAGTAGGTGTAATACTACAGGGCCTGCCCACTTCAACCATCAATTAAGAAATGCTTCAGACTTACCTGTGGCAGGAACAACGCCTGCCACCTGCCGCTGAATGGCCTGTGTACATGGCCTGCCAAACGGCGCGAATACACAGCTTGGCAGCTTGCCAAATAGTGCGCATAAGTGGCTTGGCGGCCTGGCAAGCAGTGCGCATACGCGGCTTGTCAAGTTGCACATGCGCTGTTTCACGGACAGCGCACACACACACGGCGCACATTGGAGGGGCCCAGAGACAGTTGGTATGATGAAACTCAAGCCAATGCGAAAGAGATGCAACAGCAGTCTACAATCCAGGAGCCAGTGGGATGCTGGGTAAGAGTTTTAAAAGGGATCTCTCTTCTTTGAGTAAATGAATCTGCTTTTTGCCTTTTACCTGATTCCTGGAGTCTGTATCATTGAACTCCACACCAGCTCACCCCCGCCCCCAAGGGTCCTGGGACTGGGTCCAGCAACAGACAGCAGCAGGTACAAAATCCTCAGCAACACTTACCTACAGACCAATCTGGGGAGGGAATTTTCTCAACTGAGGGTCCTGCTTCCCAATTGGCTCTAGTTTGTATTAAGTTGACATATAATTTAGCCAGTACATTTTTTTCCAAGAGCTTTTTTTTTTTTTTTTTTTTTTGGCTCTGGAGTAGCTTAAAGTACTGAGAGAGATAGGCCAGTGGTTAAGAGTGCTTGCTGTTCTTGCAGAAGATCCTAATTCAGTTCCCAACACCTACCCACACTGTGGTTACCAACCATCTGGGGCTCCAGTGTCCTCTTCTGGCCTCTGAGCACTGCATACATACAATGCGCATATACATACATCCAAAAACCCATACACACAAAATAAAAATAGCGAAACCTTTATGGGTGGGAGATACGCTCAGTGGTTAAGAGCACATACTGCTCTTGCAGAGGACTCAGGTTTGAGTCCCACCTTCCATATTGGGTGGCTCACAACGGCCTGTAACTCTGGTTTCAGGGAGGATTGACTCCTCTGGATTTATACCTGCACTTACATTCATACAATGCACAACTTAAAAAAAAACCCAATAAATAATAACAATAAAGTCTTAAAAAATACTTCAGTTGGAATTTGCATGTTTTTGGAGAATGTCCTCAATGAAACCTCAAGTCAGCCTTTCACTCAATTTCTACGCAAATTTCTAACTCACAGATGATAGGATTTGTCTCACCTCTATCTTAAGGTCCTCCTGATTCATCGCAAGTGCCTGATGACAGGTGGATGCCACCGTGCCAGGCATTTGTTTTAAGTTCTTGAAGCATTTGCAATCTTTGCTAATTGTATGATGATTTTCTTCCCCCCAGAGTGGCCGACAGCATGTTAGTACTTTAGTCAGTCCTGGGACCCTGGTGGGGCATAGCAGCCCCAATTCTTCCCTTTGGAGGCCTCTTTGACTCACTGGCCATAGGAGATTGTTGGGAACCAGAGTCCACTTCCCCGAGGCAGAATTCTTTGGCAGTGTCCTGGGAACTTGGTGGCCCCTGGGGTGCATGGTGACAGCTGGTGGGCTGGCCCTTCCATCACAGGAGGCTCTTTGTGAGACGGCTTGAGACTGCAGAGAAGACACAGTGTTTCTAATAGAGGAAGCTGGAGGTGTGGCAACCTGCTTCCTTGGGGGACCACTCAGCCTTGGTTCAGGTGCTCAGAAAGTCCAGGCATTAGCGCTATCCTTGTTGGGGGTCCCTTGTGCAGTGAGGCCCGGGACAGGAGACAAAGGCCCCTGGAAACAGCATCCCGATGCTGGAGAGTGAAGTTGTGCTCTGAGTTCTGCATTCCCTCTGTAAGGAGGGCCCAATTTCAAGGAAAGATAACCATGTATTTTAGAAAGGAGTGTTTTGCAGGAGTGTTCGTAGTTCCCAACAGGAACTACCTGTTGGGAGGGTGGGTTTCAGGGAGCCTGGTTTCCCCCGCCTGGCTTGTGACTAGCTTGGATTCTCTAAGTTCAAGAGAGGAGCCTGTTGCAAGTTTTCTGACTCCCCAAGAGTCTGGAATAAAATAACTTTCATTGAGATATAACTCACTTACTGTATATTTTCTTATTAAAATATGGAATGCAGTAGTGAGTACCATTTTC
Source organism: Cricetomys ansorgei (assembly GCA_026225945.1). Classification (NCBI taxonomy): domain Eukaryota; kingdom Metazoa; phylum Chordata; class Mammalia; order Rodentia; family Nesomyidae; genus Cricetomys; species Cricetomys ansorgei. The sequence continues at coordinate 3,857,979 of JAMJFZ010004042.1, forward strand.
AGAGATAAATACAGCTATCACAGATTTAGCAAATTTATAAAATTATTTTTGTGTATAGGTGCACTTTGTGTGTGTGCGCGCATGCGCATGCGCATGTGCATGAGTGCACAGGTATGCACACGTGGAGGAAACCTCAGGCGTTGTTCTTCCCGCATCCACTTTTTTTTTTGGAGACAAGGTCTTTCATTGGCTTGGAATTCACTGATTAGGCAAGGCTGTCTGGCTGGCAAGCCCCAGAGATCTGCTCATCTTCACCTCCACAGAACAGGTGTTTCCATCACATATCAACACACCAGGGCTTTTCAGCATGGGCTCTGGGGATAGAACTGAGCTCTTCACACTTGCAGGGCAAGCACTTCCCGACTGAGCTCTCAGTCCTTGGTAGGTTACCTTTAGCTGGAACTCTTCTGCCTATCACCCTGACCCTGGGCAAGCACTGATCCATTCTGTCCACCCCAATTCCATGCTCTGCACAAATCACAAATGAAACAGGGCTTGTGTTTGCCTCCTTTCAAATAGTATGTACGCTGTACCCTAGCTGTGCCCCTTACTGTGGCATCGCTCTCTGCAGCTGAGCAATGTCCTGTTGCACAGACGGGCCACCTTGCGTCCATTCCCCACCCATCTGAGTTTGTTTGGTGGCAGTGTTGGTGATTATGGATTGTGCTGCTACAACCTTTGTGTTGAGGTTTCTATGTGGACATGAGTTCAGTTCTTGAGACCGTTTCTAGGTGGCTTTGCAGGAGCCGGGTTCAAAGGGAGAAGCAGTGGTAGACACCAGAAAAGGGCTTGGAAGGAGGATAAGGGGTATCTGTTCCTTGATGGTGGCCCTGGACCAGGTGGCTGTTTGCAGTTACCCTCAGAAGAGCTTGCCTCTGACACGTAGCATCCTTTGAGAGCTGATGAAAGCTGTCTTGATCCCTGATCTCGGCAGTCGTCAGTGTTCTCTCTGTAATTCTTGAAATTTTCATGTGTGATGAAAATCATATGTGCGAACACACGTGTGGGAACTCAGTCCTCACAAGGTCGTGAGGTTCAATCGCCTGCCCCCCGATTTTCAGGAATGGGCACAGTCACATGCTTTAGACGACTTTGTGAGTTGTGAGAGGGAGTTGGCATGTACAGGTGGAGAATACAGACCTTGGTGAGAGGAACACAGACTCTGGCTTGGTAGCTATCCATGGACCACTTTCCCCTAGATTGGGGCCCCTTGCTTGGGCTCCTGGGGAACTTACTTACATTCATTCCCCTGGCCTCAGTTTCCCTAGGGCTCTGACAAGGTAGCATTGGCCCAGACCACAGCTCTGAGATTGCATTTGAGATTGGAGACACCCTGCTGCCACGCCCACTGAGCCCACTGTAGTCCTCACTTAGGAGCTCTGGGAGATTTTCCTAGCTTGTGGACAGGCTGGCCCAGGGGTCCATTTCTAGAGCAGCCCTGGCTACGGACTGATGAGTGTGAGCATAGACACCCCTCAGCTTTCTCTCCCTGTGGGTAACTAGTCATATCCTGCATACCATTCTTTTTGATGTCCTACAGTCCTGGTCAGAGTACCATCTCAGGACAGCTGCTCTTTAATCTGTCTGTGTTTTTCTTTGTTCCTTGGCAGCAGATTTTGGGATGCTTTCCCTTGAGGAATTTTTGTTGTTTGCTGTCTTCTGCCTGGGCCTGGGTGCTTTCCAGCTGTGGTATCCCTGAGCCAGGTAAGATAACTCTACTAATCTGTGCACAGCATGTGCCTAATGCTTGGAACTTTTTCATCACTGTGTGCAAACAGGTGTGAGCTGGGTCCTGTCAGCAGGCATCACCATGCCTATTCTCAGCTGAGAGCTGCAGAAGGGAGGCTCAGGGAACCTGGTGGCTGATGGTGATGCGTGTGGATGGCGAATTGTCTGATCAGAACCTCGACCATGCGAGCCTTGGTGGATGTGTGTGGTCCTCCGGGGCAGAGGCCCTTGGGCTGGGTGCCCTATGCCTCTCCTGAGTCCGAGTTTCTTCTTATGAAAGTGAAATCTTTGAACTTGATCATTTACCTGGAGTCCTATTGTGGATCTCTGAGCACCATGAGGCTTTCTGCCTGGCTGGTGACCAGGGGCATATGGTTCTAGAGACAGAGGAAGGGACTGTGCTGGTATCTAGAGGAGAGAGACTTACAGAGGGGCAGATGCTGGCCATTGGTAGCTGACCCCTGAGTTTCTGAAGTGTGGGAAGCTCTCTGTCTTCTGATCAGGTTTTGTTCCCATGCGTGGACCCAAAGACCAAGAGACTTCCATAGGCTGCACTGGAAAGAGTCAGTCTCCTTGGAACTTAGACTTGGAAGGTCCCAGGCTTTGTTTTCCCAGAGGAGGAGCTTATGCGTCTCCCATGTTGTAACCTCCCTCCTTCCCTTTCCTTGTAGGCACAGGAATGGTTTACAGATGATTGTAAAGTGCTTGGAGGATTTGTAGTGATGATCTCAAGCCTTACTAATGAAGATGCCATGGAAGACGATTGCCCCATTTTTCCTTCATTGTGTTGGCCTGGATGCCAAGACAAGGTCTGCTTTGCTGCAGAGACCAAAAGTGCATGAGTCCTTCTTCATGTTGGCTACCTGGACTTTGGCTGCCAGAGATGGACTGTGGGTCAAGGCATACTTATGGCAATGCCCGTTCCAACTAGAATTGTAGAAACCCAAGGCTCCCAGCTCTGCTGGGGCTTCAGTAGCTAGTTATCTATGCAACGCTTCTTGATTCTGTATTTGGCAAAGGAGACAGAGCCAAAGGCTTTTCAGACATGCCTACTAGGGCTGTCTTGTGGCTGTTGGTGACCTCTACATCCCATTTCTTTCCAGGAACATTGATCTGGAGAAGGGATAAGAACTGGCCTCTCTCCCTTGGTCTCTAGAACCTGGGCAGCCATCATTAGCTCCTCCCGTTCTGTTCCTCAGCAACAAGGAGGGCAGGTACCTTTGTACCCCACATTTGCCTATAGCTTGAGCCTCATACAGTGGTAGGAATATGTGAGATGACAGAGATAAATAATAGCCAGACATAGTGGCACATAGCTTTAATCGTAGCACTCAGGAGGCAGAGGCAGACAGATCTCTGTGAGTTCAAGGCCAGCCTGGTCTACAGAGTAAGTTCCAGAATAGCCAGACATACATAGTGAGACCCTGTCTCAAAAAGCAAACAAACAAACAAACAAAAAAAAACCCCAAAGCATTAACAAGAGAAGAGAATCAGAACTGACGGCCCACGCACTCTTCTGAGTGTGTTTGCACACACTGCCTCTGGAGGACACTGTCTCATACTCCAGTGTCAGCGTCTGCTTGACTTTCTGTCTGCAGATGTGGCAGAGCAGATCTCATTGTCGAGGCTATGTAGAGTACTCCACATGGCAGGAGGAACAGCAAGCTGAGATTCGGGATTTCTACAAGATGCTGTGGTTCTGTGAGCTTATCCAAAGGGCCCTACAGTTGAAAATAAAACAACTTTAGTTGTTTTCCGGACTCTTTGTTATCATTAAGACTTGACGTTCAATTACACGAATTAGAGAAAAATGACTTAACCAAATACAGCCTGTCCATCCCACTCCAACCTCCACATGCCAGGCTGTGACCTATGAACTTTATGACCCTGTGGCAACCTGTGACGAATGCTGAGAAAATAAAAAGTAAGTGACGGGCAGAGAGGCAGCTCAACAGTTGGGATCGCCTGACGGTCTTGCCGAGGATCTGGGTTTGGTTCCAAGCACCCACACGGCAGCTCAGAGCCATCTGTAACTCTAGTTCTATAGGATATGACACCTCCTTCTGGCCTTTGTGGGCACTGCACACACATGGTGTGCATACATACATACATACGTACATACATACATACATATAAGCAAACACATATAAAATAAAATGTCTTAAAAAAGAAGTAGGTGATAGTGGCATTTAAAAATAAGACATGTAGCATAAACACCAAGTAATAGTCTTTCCAAGAATACCGAGATTTGGTGCATGGGCTTCTGTGTCTGGGGATGCAGTAGATAGGCTTTCTGTAGTGCCTCTGCAAGCTTATAGACTCAGTCCTTTAGTCCTCATTCCCAGGATTGCCTTGGACAGATCATTGTAGTAAAATGCTTTATCCATAGAGAAAATCCCGAAACCCATTCTGTTTTTGGGTTAAGAGCACTGAACCGGGAGGACTTGGGTTTGGACCCCAATGTCACCATGAAGTCAAGTAGCTCTACTTCTAATCCTATGGTTTAGGATTTGGAGTCCAGCACAGGTGCTCATCTCTCTGTCACACTGGAGACTGATCTCAGAGATGCCCTGGCTGGTCTGGCTGTTCCAGCTGCGGTGCAGGCAGGATAGAGTGCTGTGTACTTGGCCTTCTTGGAAGGCAATAGGTCTAGCTTCCTGTCTCTGGACAAAAGTTGTCTGCACAAATGCTCAGAAAACAGGTTCAGCGGGTTGTGTGTTCTGATTAGCAAGGCCCTGGCAGTCTCAGATCTCCCAACGCTGACTTCACTGGTGGGAGAAAAGGGCTCTGACTACCCAAAGTAGCAGTAGGGGTCCTGCTACTCTAAGAGGATTGGACCCTGTTGGGTATGGCTTTAGCATCAGATTTTCTCTTTAGGGACATTGCCTCTAGAACAGCCCACTGATATGACTGTATCTGCCATGCTGTCAAAGAGGAAATTTTACCTCTGCTCATGACTAAATATGCAAAGGGCAGGAACTCCACTTGGCAAATAGCCCTGTTTACTTGGGGCTGCCTTCCCTGAACTGAGACAAAGTTCAGGTACAGTTGCTTGCAGAGATGGAGGGTTTTGAGTCCCCAGAGCATTTCACAGCCTGCATGCTCAGCTCTGCTCTGCACCAGCAGAGCTTCCCAGACAACAGCAACTCAGTTGAAAACCGGAGGCCTCCCGGTAGAAGTTACTCCCTCCCAGGAGTAAGTCCCATGTCTACTCTGTCGTCCTGCAGCTTCTCATGCCTCTGTCCCTTTTCTTATCTAATGAAAAGAATTTATTGGGGGTTGTGAACAGCTATCCATGGGGAGATCTTGGACTTTTATCTTACATGCAAGTGTGTTCCAATCAGGTTCAGGCAAGTCTGTCTAAACAGGGCTGGTACACGGCTCACCGGTGTGACAAAGCGCTTCTTTCTGGAGGTGTATTTGTTCTTTGAAATGATTGGTTATGGAGTAGTTGTGTTAGCCAGCCAGCTTTCAATCCATGTGTCCAGATGCTGAGAGGAAGGCTTTAAAGGAGGAGACTTGGCTTTGGCTCACAGTTTCAGATGTTTCAGTTCATGGAGCCTGTGGCAGGAGAGGGGGAGGTGGCGGGGGGATGCCTCTGAGTGCAGCCAGGCCCCCAATGATGTAACTTCTTCTCATTAGGTTACACCACCTAAAGGTCCTATCACTTGGGACCCAGCTTACATTACATGTCCTCTGAGGTTTGAGGACATTTCAGATTTGAAGCCAAACGTGACTTACGCTGTCTTGTTCATTTATGATTAACATATGCTCGCTAATGATGTTCGTAGTTCGTAACTCACAGCATTCATTATGACGTGTCCATAGTTCATATAATGTACTTTGCACATACATACTCCTGCTATCCTCTCTTGCCTTCCCTCCACCACCTGATCTCTCTCTCTCTCTCTCTCTCTCTCTCACACACACACACGATAGTGAAACTGTAAGAATCTAATGTGAAGCCTCACAGCTTCAGAACGGCTATTCTAACTGTATAGAAGTCCATTGAGATGTATAGATTTTGGGTATGGTTAATTTCACTGCATGAGGCTTTTTGTTAGTAAGTTCTTTATAATAGAGTTTTAGTAAATCTGAAAAAGGATGCACAAATGACATAATTTATGTCTAAACAGAACTATCTTGTGCATATATACTACTGTCCATTCACCTACTGCTGGGCACATAGGCTGATTCTGTGCCGCACTACTGTACCTAGTGCCACAATCGGCATGGAAAAGGGGTCTCTGTGGTGTGCTCACCTGGGGTCCTTCAGGTGTATACCCAGGCGAACTGTAGCTGGGTCACATGATTGATCTCTGGTGTTTCTGAAGATCGCTGTACTGATTTCCATAGAGACTGTGTTAGTTTACATTCCCACCGGCAGTGAATAGGCATCCTCTCTTCCCACATCCTCACCAGCATTCCTTGTTTGTTTTCTCCGTGATAGCCAATCCACCCGGGGTCAGATGGAATTGCAGCATAGTAATTCTGGTTTGCATTTCCTGGATGGCTAAGGATGCTGAACACTTCCTCGAGTGTTGACTGTTTATTTGTGCTTCTGTTGAGAACTGTCTGTTAGGTTCCTCCGTGCACTTGCTAACTGGATGTTTGGTCTTTCGTTTTTTTCCAGTTATTTGTGGATTCCACAGCAGTAGCTTCTGCAGTAGGCTCTCCTGGGCATTCATGTGCAGGTCTGTTTGGAAGCATGCTCTGCTGTACACCCAAATTCTTAGTGAGAGAGAAGGCAACTTTCTTTCCTTGGCACACTACTGTACCCATCTGGACACTGGGCTCTCATGCCCTCGCTGTACTCAGATGAGGGTAGAGGTTCAAGGTGAGCTTCAACTCACCTCAGGCCTTGGCCACGCCCACAGATGCCCTCCCCTTTTCCTGGTTGTTTGAACACACAGAATTCACTGTCATAGACTCGTGTTTCAGACAGAACAGAGGGCTTCTGGGTGCTCTATGCAGGGTGAGACTTTGTAGATTGATGGGAGGGTTGGTCTCATCTGTAGGAACACACCCACTGTGATACACATGTGCAATTCTATACCTTTCGTCAACCCTGGGAGTGTGTCACCTGTTTTTTGGGCTTCAGGAAGTACCAGCCTCTCCCATCCTGCCCCTTGGGGGCATTTTCCTGCTCATTCCCACTAGCTCTGATTTTAAAGCCTCCTTGCTTGTGTCCATTCTTACAGATCTAGCAAGTTGGCTTCTGCTTGGGTTTTGCTTGCCCAGTCTTGCTTCATTTGGGACCAGTTACTGACTTTGTAGACTTGACTCTTTTTTTTTTGCTTGCAAAGGTTAGTGACATCTTCCCTCTTCCCTTTCTCCTACCTTGAGAGAGGGGGGGGGAGGGGAAGGGGGAGGGAGAAGAGAGAGAGAGAGAGAGAGAGGATGTGTGTGTGTGTGTGTGTGTGTGTGTGAGCCACTAGGTCTCAGATGTGTTATTAGAGCTAGCATTACCTAAGGGCCACTGTCTGCACCCCGTGACTGCACCTGTGCTGAGCCCTTTATGCTGAAATGATGGGCGTGATGCTTAGATGCACCTGGACACCTCATTGTTAGGATCTAGGTGGTCACCCCGTGATACTTTTGTCTTGTTGGACAAGGCATCCAGCTGTACTGATGTTTGCTCTGCTGCCCCCTGTGGCTCAGCGCTGCCCCAGGAGCATCACCGCTTGCATGAGGATGAGGAGGACGTTGCGCATCCCTGTGTCACGTGCTTGAGATGGAGGAGGACAGAAATGCACCTACGAATGCGTCTTCCCCTCCGCCTTCCAATTCCCTTCAGTTTAGATGTTTATTGTTTTTTTTTTTCACCAAGTGGTTCACCCGGACAGTGTGTCACTCACAGACCCTACTATCCTGCACTCACCATGCTCTGTCTAGGGCCGTGGCTCTCAACCTTCCTAATGCTGCGACCCTTTAATACAGTCCCTCATGGTGTGGTGACCTCCGACAATAAAATTATTTTCACTGCCATCTTATAACTGTAATGTTGCTACTGTTATGAATCGTAATGTAAATATCTGATATGAATATGTGGGTCTTAGGTGACCCTGGTGAAAGGCTCATTTTACCTCCAAAAGGATTGCAAACTAAAGGTTGAGAACGGCTGGTCTATGGCATGATTATGGCAGAAACAACCCCACTTCATTCCATTCCCTACCTTGATACTGAATCATCTGCAACAAAGCATGGACACAGTGGTACCTGGGGCCTGTCCTGGCTTCTTTATCTGTGTGCGTGGAAGCACCTCAGAGCATCCTTGCTCCCCTGCTGATGAGACATGTCAGGAAACCACTGAGGTTCATTCAGAGCTGTTACCCTTTCCATCAACACGTACTTAGCGAACATGTGCTTCTATCTGTAGCGGGGTGGAGTGGGGGCAGGTGTGGGGTGGCTAGATGAAAGTCCACAATAGTTCCTTCATTTTGGTCCCCATGCGGCTCATTCGCGCTTCAATGGGGAGACGGAATACACCCATTGCTGCCCCGTGCATCCTCACCTTTGGGAAATAGAAGAGAAGAGGTATCCTGAGACAGCTAGAAAAAGGAACTTCCCTTGAAGACTGGCCAGTACTGTGATGGAGGAGGGTAACTTGAGAAGCTGCTGCAAGAACAGGTGCAAGAAGAAGGCTGAGAACCCCGGGTCTGGGTTCTATCTCATGTTCAGTAGGCCAAGCAAAGGACAGGCCACTAACCAGGGAGGACTGAGGACTACGGGTCAGGGCCACCTTCTCCCTTCACCAAGCCTGGAGGTGCTGTTGGCCATGGGATTTCCTTGGATGTGGAAACATTTCAGTGCATCTGAAAGCCAAGAGGTGCCCCCCTTCCAGTCAGATCTGCAGGCTGCTCCGACAGCTGGGTAATGCAGGATGGGGGTGGAACCCCAAGCCTTTGGAAGTCAGTGACTCCTGCGTGCTGTTTGTGTGATTTTTGCATGCAGGCTCTGCTTTATGCACACATAGGTTGGGAGTCTACCTGGCCTCCTCTCAAGGACAAAGTCCAGTGTGCCTCATTCAAGGCTAGTCCTCATTTGGTCCTTGGTAACGTTGTACAGACAAATGCCTTGCTTCCTGGAAACGTGAGAAGGCAGCAGGTGGATACTTCCTTCACCATGCGCTTTGTGTAGGCAGAGGCCCCAGGCTACCTGGGGTGAGGAGATACCTGTCAGGAGTGACCATGCAATCAGGGTAGGGATCAGCTGTGTTGGGCAGCATGACCGCTGGAGAAAGCACCAATCAGGAGACTTTCCCAGGCTACTGCATGTGCCCCCTCTTGCTCCAGTGTTACCCCTGCTAGGCTCAGGGAGCAAAGAAAGTGCATAGGTCTGGATGTTCCCAGGAGAAGCTTTTCTGCAGTGGCCGTTGGTGCTGGGAGTTTCCTTCTCGGTACTTCCTTAAAGGCTTTGGGCCCGCAGGGCTGTGGCTCTGCTTGGGCCCAGATGCTGTTAATGATTAACTTGTGAGCCTCTGGTGCTCTGTGTCTCCTCTCCACAACAGCTCTTGCTCTTGAACTGGAGCCAAAGGGTGTTGGGGATGAGGAGCAGTCTGAAAGCAGGAGGAGGGTGGAACCCCAGGATGTCCCTTAAAACTCTCGAAAGAGGCCAGACTGGATCTTCCTCAGCACAACTCTACTTCTGAATTTGGCACCCGATAGCATCCTGGAAACCAAGAGATGCTGCCTACCTTCAAAAAAGAGTTCGTGCAGAGGACTCTGGGACCCTCGTTCTGAGTGGTGCAAGGGTGCAGGTGTCCTGGGTGACTTCCCTGTGGAAGCAGCTGCTCTGCTTTTTGTGACAAGTTGCCTGCCCTCTGGGCTGCACCCCTACACATCCAGGGGCGGGACACTTAGGTGCATGGGCCCACTGAACCTGACAGAACAGTCTGGTTTAGGGGGCACCCCATACCAGGAACCCTCTCCAGCTGGAACCAGGCCTCTTTTTGGCTGGCATCCCTTTTCCCCCCTATCCCCTGGAGGGTTTCCCTGAGGCTAGCCAGGCCTGGAAGCCCTTGGTGTCTCTACTTTCATTGACTGAGGTCGTCTGCTGTGTGGTCTAAAAGATCAGGGATGAGATAAGAATCCTTGTATCCCAGAGCTGGCTCTGCCCACCTGCAGGCCCTCTGGCTGAGTGACAGGGGCTCCTGTGTGGCTACTGCCTCAGCACAGTGGGAGGTGACGAGCTTGCTCAGCAAGTTGTCCTTCCTCCCTCCATCACTCCCTTGCAGCTCTCCTCACTGCTCACTCAGTTGCCGTATGAGGCGTGGGTGAGAGCCAGTAGTATGATGAGGGTGTAACTAAAAGGGAATGACTTTACATCAACATGGTGGCTTTGGGGAGGGGACGGGACTGCGGCCAAGTTCCTTTACAGGACATGGAGCTCAGTCTTCACTGTTAGCACTATCTATCTATCTATCTATCTATCTATCTATCTATATCTATCTATTCATCTATTTATTTATCTTCTCTCATATATCTCCATACCCTCCCTCCTGACTCTCTACTCATCCCAGCTCCCCGCCATCTCCCTTCTCCTAATTTTCCCTCCTCACCTCCACCCACCTATCACCCTCCCCAGGCTTCTCCTCAGAGAAGAGAGCAGTCCTCCCTGGGGTTGCTGCTCAAAGAGGGCACAACAAGGTGGTACAAGACCAGACATTAATCCCTACTAGGCAACCCCTCAGGAGGAAACAGGTGCCAAGGATACACAAAAGGGTCAGAGAACCCGAACATACACTCTAGCCTGCAGGCTCTCTGCAAGAACACCAAGCCACAAAATCACAAGTCTATCTAGGAGACCCTTTAGGTTCTATGTCTGATGCTTCAGGCTCTGTGGAACCCCAAGAGTGCTGGTCCCTTGACTCCACGGGGCTTGTTCTCCTGATGTCCTCGACCTCTCTGGTCCCCGAAATCCCTCCTCCCCCTCTTTTGTGGATTTCCCAGAGCCTGCACAATGTTTGGCTCTGGGCCTCTGCATCTGCTCCCATCAGCTGCTGGAGGAAACCTCTCTAATGAAGATTGGGCTGGGTACTGATCTCTGAGTAGAATATCATTAGAAACTGTCTCCTGGCTATCTTTAGTTCCTGGCCTACCCTGCAGTAGCAGGCATAGCTTCTCTCCTTTGGCATGGTGTGGGTTATAGGTCAAAGGTTTTGTGATTGAGGTGGTGTCTCAGTCCTGCCACTGGGAGCCTTGCCTGGTTACAGGAGATGGCCTGTTCAGGCTCCCCATCTCCCACTGCTAGTGGTCCTCGCCAGGGTCTCTATCTTGGACTCCAGTGAGTTTCCACTGCCCTAGGTCTCCACCCCACCCCCCAGTGTCCTTTAATTCCTGTTGTCTCTCCATATATTCTCTCCTTCCATCTCTCTCTCCACATCTGGTCTCTTCTCTTCCCATTCCTATCTTCCCCAGCCTATCTGCACCATCCAACAACTCCCTTCTTAAGGGTACTTTCACCCCATCTCCCCCCATTATTGTCCCTCAGGTTAGATGGGATTTTCCTTGTGCTCTCCACCAAAGCCAGTGCTGATAGCGTACAGAATTTTCACAGTGTGATTTTATACAAGGCTCCACATCTCTGCTTGGTGCCAGCAATCACACTCAGGGAAGATCCAGATGTAGTGGGCACTTGATTGCCCTCTACCCCTTCTTTCAAGGACAGCCTCACAGGAGGGATTGGATTCAGGTGTAGTTGGAGAAAGCATTTACAGGGAAGCCATAGAGGAGTGAGGGTTGTGTCTTTACATGGAGCAGCTCTCTTCCAGATACTGGTCTGACCTTTCTGAGCAGTGTGGTTGAGTATAGGTTGAGATGTGAAGCCCTGTGAAGCCCTGTACTGTGAGGGCCAGTTGCTCATCTGCAGCTGTGAGGCCAGCTGTTGACGGCTCAGCTGCGACCACTCTCAGTGCTGCTCAGCTGTCCTATTCAGCCATCCCTTGCTGGTTGTGAGGTCAACCATTGTCGCACCAACCGTCACAGCCTCCTCAGGCCTCCATCCCAGCCAGTCTCTAAGGCTTGGAAGAGGTGACTGCTCCATCAAATGCTCAGACATAAATGTGAGGTCACAAGAACATGAAAATCAAGAAACTGTGATATCATCCAGGAAACCCATACTTCTTTAGTAACTGACCTCAAAGAAATGGAAATATCTGAATTAACTATAATGCATTAAATAATTTGTGTTATGAAAGCTCAGAAAGGTTTGAGAAAATACAGGTATGTGGTTCAATGAAATCAGAAAGAGGATATACAGATAATATGAAAAATTTAACAAAGTGATAAGATCTATAAAAATTAGAGATTTCAAAGATGAAGAGTAGAATGAATATCAAAACTGAAACACAACATTAATGACCATCTCAATAAAATAGAATATATTCTGTGAACTTTAAGATTACCTAGTGAGAAGAGAACAAAAAACAAATGAAAAAGAATAAAGAATGTCTCTGAGACTAATGAAACCATTAAGTGACAAACGTACCCATTATAGAAACCTCAGAAGATGAGAGAAATGGAGAGATGGGTTGGGGTGGGGGTAAAGAAAGGACAGCGTCTTAGTTATTGGCAACTATTTTTTTATATGACAACTTTTTTCCTATATTTTTTATTTACTTTTTAAAATTTTATGTGCATTGGTGTTTTGCCTGAATTCATATCTGTGTGTGGGTGTTGTTTCTCCTGGAACTGGAGTTACAAATGGTTTTGAGCTGTCATGTGGGTGCTGGGAATTGAACTCGGGTCCTCTGGAAGAGCAATCAGTGCTCTTAACTGCTGAGCCATCTGTCCAGCCTGACCATGGCAACTCTTATAAGATACTGCATTTAATTAGGGGCTTGCTTACAGTTTCAGAGGTTTAGTCCATTATCATCATGGCAGGGAGCATGGTGGCAGGCATGTCAGGCATGGTGCTGGAGAAGTAGCTGAGAGTTCTACATCCTGATCTATAGGCATAGAGAAAGACACTGGGCTTGGCATGAGCTTTTGAAACCTTAAAGAGCATCCCCAGTGACATACTTCCTCCAACAAGGTCACACCTCCTAATCCTTCTAATCCTTTCAAATAGTGCCATTCTCTGGTGACAAAGCATTCAAATATATGAGCCATTCTTATTCCAACCACCATTGGCAGAAAGCTGAAGAGAATGACTGAAAACTTCCAAAAATATGGAAAGCTACAAATGTTCAGACCTGTGGAGCTTAAAGGCCCCAAATAGATTTAACTCAAAGAGATTTTGCACTGAAACACATTATAATCAAATTGTACCAGTCAAGGATAAAGAAAAATTTGAAATTATTAAGAGAAAAGTCGCATGTCACAAATAAGAGAACACTCATTAGACTATCAGTGGTTTTCTCAGCAGAAACCCATCTAGTCAGGAGAGAATGGAATGACATATTCAAAGTGCTGTAAAAAAACGAACAACAAAACCCCACAGAATCTTATCTGAAAAAGCTTCCTTTCAGATATTAAAGGGAGGTAAAGACTTTCTTAAAAGCTGAGGGAGTTCATCACCACTGGATCTACCCAGTGAGAAAATATTAAATGACTGCTTCCGTGAAAACAAAAGGGTTCTGACAACTAAAACAGATGACTATATGAAATTTACTGATGAAGGTGAATTTAAATCCAAGCTTAGAATAAAACTGCAATTGTGACATGTAAATCTTTTAAAAGGCAGAATGTTAAAAGACTAGAGTACAGAAAACGGAAAGTTAACTTATTAAATGGAAGTGGACACTCTATGATGCAGTGTTTGTGAGGTCATCATTCATTATTGGGTGGGATTTTGCACGGATGCCCCTGCTTTAAGACCACCCACTCACCTGTAAGTAAACTCGAATCAATGCTGTATAAAACAGCCGACTAAACTCATTAACTGATCAAACAAGATCAAATATCAAAAATAACTGGAATGGCTTTTTGTTAATTATCAACTTGACAGGATCTGGAATCACTTGGTAGATGATGGTCCTGTAGGAAGACCCATGGAGATTATCTTGGTTATGTTAACTGATGTGAGAAGAGTATCTTAATTGTGGAAAGGATCATTCCCTGGGCATGGAGTCCTAATGTGTGTATATAGGGAAAATGTGATGACTATTATTATGCTTTCATATCTCTCAGCTTCTTACTTGATGATGCAAGGTGATTAGCTTCTTCAAGCTAGTGACACTGTGACTTTCTATAGTGATGGACTGCCACCTGGAACTGGAAACTTCCCCTAGCAAAGCCACGCCTCCTAAACCTATCCAAATGATACTGCCAACTGGGTACCAAGTATTCAAACATCTGAGCCTAAGGGGGACATTTACATCTACATACACATATAAAATTTTATACTTTGAAAATTGTGACCTGTGAAACACTAAATGTTTGGGACAAACCAAGGTATAATTTTTTGTATGTGATTGAAAACAAACTTATTAGTTGAAAATAGATTGATTTAGTTATAAAATGTTTCTTAAAAGTTCTCATATTAAACATGCAAGATTAAAAAGCAGCCAGAAAAGATATGTAGGAGATACTTAAAAAGACATAAGATGGGAGATATCAAAGATAATACTATACAGCATTTGTCAAGTCTCAAAGAAAGACACACACAGAGAAGAACTAAGGAAAACAAACTAAAAACCAAACCAAACCAGCCAAATAAACAAACAAAAACAAAAAATAGCCAAAGAACAACACAATCAAGTCATTAGGCTTTCAATCCAAGTGGATTATGCTGTATGGATAAGAACACAGATCCAATTATTTGCTGCCTACAAGAAACTCACCTAACTTCAAAGACAGAGATAGGCTACCAGTGAAAGGATGAAAAAGACATTTTTTGCAAATAGTAACCAAAAGAGAAATGAGAAAAAATATAATGGTGGGAGAATAAATTCATAAAAAATATGAGAATAATGAATATTTATATACTTCAGAGTACTTAATTTTAAAGTCAAGATTGACACAATTGAAAGGAGGATATAAATATAATAATAATAATATAATAATAATAATAGATTTTAATATTCTACTTTCAACAGAAGATAGATAAATCATCAAGATAGAAAGGAAATAACTGATTTCAATAATGTTATATTATATATAGACCAAATGAACCAAACAGACATGTATAGAAGGTACTGTCAAACAGCAGCAGAACACACATTCTTCTTGGCTCCACAAAGAGTGGTCAGCAGGACAGATTATAGCACATCTCATGAAATATATCTTTGTCACGGGACACTTGGAGGAAGTTTTTGTTATTTTGGTTTCTTTAAAAATGCAAAATGGTGTTTGGACTAGGTTTATGTCCCCTATCCCAGGTGTGGTGGATGGTTATGATTTTGGTTTGGAATGCTCGATGTCAGTGGCTATAATTTGGTTACGTGCAGCTGTTCTGCCTCGAGTAGCTTGTGATTACGATTGCGTGCCACTTGGATTTACGGGGAACTTCTGCTTAGAGTATAAAAGGTTTGAAGCTCCGAGAGCTGGTGTGGGTTGTTGATTGGTTCATCCATCAGCAAGTGATCCAGTTACCAGTGAGGTGGTCATGACAAGACACATTTGCTATGGTGATGAGAACTCTACCCCATGAGGGAAACTGTTGGTCTCTGTCTCCGGGTTCCCGCGAACCCTCCGGACGGACGGCGGCTGGAGGATGTCCCGCCCGTGGCAGTCCCCCGTTCCCTGGCCAGGGGAAGAGGGTTCAGACCTAAGCAGCAAGAAGGCGTGGGCCCGAAGTCAGGGTTTGGTGACTTCTCGCAAAGCCATCCACTCGCAGACCTGAGAAATGACAGGGCGCAGAGGATGCCACGGGAGCCGCGTTTGATGAACACGAAACTCGTTTATTATCAGCCTTTTCCCTGATTAAAGAACTTTCCCAGAGAAGGCGGGGTCCTGGTATTCTGGGTCAGGGGAAGCCTAATTAGCATAGGCAGGGCGGGAACACTAGAGGCGGGAGAGAGAAGCATCTACCCAATGAATGGATACGGCTGCAATACAGGCAAACATGTCCCTTTAGCTTCCGTGAAGCAAGCAAGTTATAACTAATATTTTTGGCTAGGGACCTTCCCGGACTAGGAGAGGAGGAGGTTGCCAAGTGTCTCACCCTGCTTCACCTTTCCAGGGAGCGAGGGCACTTTCCGGCCACAACTTCTACTACTCCCCAGCCCCTGGAGTCCCACAGGAAACCATCCTGCTGACAAGGTTACTTGTCTTACCAGTTGTTTTTCATGCAAACCAGACTCTATCTGAAAATCTGGGAAGTGTTTCCTCAGGGTCAGCACACAGAAGCCATTTTCCAGAACTGGCTGAGGTTGTATCTCATGCTGGCAGCCAAACTTGGTACTGTAAGAGTTACCAGGTGGTGCTGGTTTTGAAGGCATGAAAGGGTCATGGAGAGCAGCTGAGGCTTGGTACTGTGAGAGGCCAGAAGAAGCTATTAGTGAAGGTTCAGCCTCAGTAGGAGTTGAAGGCCCAGATTGAAGGGGTCATGGAGAGAAGCTGAGGCTTGATATCATGAAGAGAGCCCAGAGGAGGCAATTGGTTAAAGTACAGCCCAATTGCAGCAGAAGAGCCCAGCGTTCTGAAGATGTCAGTACCACCAAGAGCAGCAGCAGCAGTTGAGTGGAGCCAGCCAGAGCCTGCAGGACAAACTGTGTGGCTGCAGAGGGTAGAGCCAGAGAAGTGATCCAAACGCTTTGGAGGCGCCCAGAAGCTCATGAGTGAATTCTAGATAATTGGACATTGACAATATTTTTCTGCTGTCCAAAGACATTGTGAAAAGCTTGATAGATGTTTGGTTTCATTTGGCCCTGTGCATTAGCAACCCTTGTGATTGTTACTCTTGTAAATAGTTTTGCTGTTGTATGTATTGTTAAATTGTGTTGTAGAGATAAAGCGGTTTTTCCATTGCCTTATAAAGAAAAGGAGGAAATGTAGTTTATTTTTAGTTATGCTTAAGATGGTTGTTTTATGCACGTTGGGTGAGGGGCTGCCTAGGTCTTGGTGTTTTATATTGTCTTGCAGGTGTGTTGGCTTTATGTGAAGGATGTTTGATTGCTCATGATCTGCACATGGTATCAATAGAGCACCTGAGGAGCTTAGGTATCAATAAAACCTCCTGAGATGGGATGCTGGGGGTTCCACTGTCCACTATGGTGCTTGCCATGATAGTGGTTCCCTCTTGCAGAGTTTGCATCTATGAATATGCCTCTGTGTCTTCCTTGTGAACTACCAAAATAGGTGTACTGTTACACATCTTAACACAAGTACCATGAAAGTTATTATAAATAGTCATATGCTCATGAGTTGGATAACATAGAATAAATGGGCAGAGTCCTAGACACATACAACTCACAAAAACTAACTCAGGAAGAAATAGAAAAGTTGAATATACCGCCAGGAAGTAGAGTATCTGAATCAGAAATCAAACACCTCCCAACAAGGAAAATCTATGGAGTTGATCAATTCACAGATGAATTTGACTAAACACTTTGAGAAGAATTATTGGGAGGGTAGCATTAAGGTCCTTGTGCCCACAGATCTCTAGAGAAACTAGGAATGTTAAGCACACAGGATTGCCTTTCCAATGGGAAAGATGAAAAACCTGTTCTTCTATCCAGAAAACTGAGAAGGAAGAGTTTGGTGATATACAATATCTGTTGGGCCAGACCATATCAGGTTCCTACAATCAAGACAGAGATACCTACTAGTCTAAATGACCCTTATAGCCAGAGGCTCCCCACAAGCTCCCAGGACCAGAGTGACTAATATCCCAATAGTCTACAATATCTGTATGATCTAGACCAGGCCAGGCCCTTAAGTTAGAACCTACCTTCTTAGGAAATGACAGGCACACTGAATTGAATTTCAATGTAATTACACCTCTTTGTGCACTGGGAATGTATTACACCAGAACAACCCCCCCCCACCAAATTGCTAGACTTAAATACATTGGGAATGAACAGCCTGGGGTCAGACTCCCGAAAGTCTTGATCCAGGTTGATGGAGTCAAATCTGAACTCACCACCTCAGGCCTTGACCACATATTTGCGCAGCAGGTTCAACTGCTCCTTCTGCTGTTGCTTCTTGGTCTTCAGCTTTTCTTCATGCTTGGTAAGCCAGAGACACATGGCACTAGTCTTCTTCTGTTGAAAGTCCAGAGGCTTGTACTTCTTACCCTTGTAGAGTTTCCTGAGGTTTTCTTTTTGAGTCTGGTTAATGACAAGACATGGGCAATGGATTTGCTGACGTGTCTTGGAGAGCTTGGATGAGGCGCTGTCTGGTAGCTAGGCAATGTGAAGCTGGGGAAACTCTGTCTTCCGATCGTCCAGTTGTCTCAGCAGCTCCTCCTCCTTGTTAAATCCCAAGCCTTAATCTTGATCAAGTGCATTGAGATCTGGGCTTTCATTCTTATCTATTCTCATGGTTTGCTTCTCTGCCTGACATCCCAGTTGAGGTGTCTCTTTAAAGAATGAATAATAATCCTTCATTAAACTCTTTAAAAGGTGGAAGAAGGAATACTAAATTCATTCTACAAGGCCAACATTATACCAGTACCAAAGCCAGACAAGGACACCACATGAAAGACAACTACAGATGAATATGATACAAAATTACTCAATAAAATAGCAATTTGAAGCCAACAGAGCTAAAAAAGATCATACACTATGATAAAGTGGAATTTATCCTTGGAATGCAAGGATGGTTAAACATTCACTAATAAACCATAGATAAACTCAATAGAAGTAGAAAAAGCATTTGACAAAATTCAACATCCTTTTATGGTAAATACTGAGGTGTAGTAGAAATATACCTCAACACAAGAAAGGCTATGCATGGCAAACCCACAGCCTAGTAGATAAAAACATCGTAGTTATTGGTTTAAGTTAAAAGCTTTCCTTCTAAGATCAGAAACGAGCCAAGGATGCTTACTCTAATCGTTTGTATTTGACATTTTACTAGGAGTCTTAGGCAGATGAAATAGGTAAAATAAAGCATTTGAAGTCATTCAAATGATAAACAATGTAATTTCTGTTTGTAGGAGTCAAGATCTTTTTTCTTTTCAACACAGAGTTTCTCTGTTGTAACTCTTGCTGTCCTGGAACTCACTCTGTAGACCAGGCTGGTCTCAAACTCACAGAGATCTGCCTGTTTCTGCCTCCTGAGTGCTGGGATTAAAGGTGTGTGCCACCACTGCCCAGCTAAGTAATTATCTTATTTACAGAAACCCCAAGAATAAAGACAAAAGTCTGTTATTATAAACTAATTCAGGAAAGGATACAAAATACAGTTGTATTTCTATATATTAGATAGGAGCCACCTGAAAATGAAATTAATAGTGATATTACCTAGCATCAAAATCATAGAATAAATAACAATAGTTATCAATTCAACTAAAGGAGGTGAACAACCTATACATTGAAAACTATAGAAGAGATAAAACAACTTAAAATATTGTTATATATGTTTTAGAATTTTTAGAATACTCAATTCTATTTTTATATAATATTTATTTTTAATTTATGCACATTGGTATTTTACCTGGATGCGTGTCTGTGTGAGTGTGTCAGATCCCCTGGAACTGGAGTTACAGACAGTTGTGAGCTGCCATGTGGGTGCTGGGGATTGAACCTGGGTCCTCTGGAAGAGCAGCCAGTGCTTTCAACTACTGAGCCATCTCTCACCTCATAAAAGAACTTTCGAGAGGCAAATAAATAGGACGATATTCCATGTTTCAGGACTGGAAGAGTTAGTATTTTTAAAAACCCTCTCCCTAGTCTCATCCCTTTCCTCTTCTCAGATAGCCCTAGTTGACTTTTATCTGTGTCTTAAAAAACCTTGATTCTGAAAATGTGGTAATTGTCTTTTATTTAACACCATGACCTTAAGTTTCTGGTATTTTCTTGCGTATGGCACAATTTGTTCTTCTCGCTTTATTTTTAAGTTATCATTATTATTATTATTTATCATTATTATTATTATTTATAAGCAAACACACTACAGTGTGCACGTGGAGGTAACAGGAAACTTTAGGGAATTGGTCCTTCCACACAAGTCATCGAGGTCGAGCTCGGAATGTTCGTCTTGGCAGCAGGCGTCTTGGCCACCTGAGTCATCTTGCTACCCCAGTTTTGCTCTTCTTTTTACATGAATTAAACTCCATCATGTACATACGTGCAGGCTCACATACATCACATACATATGGACATACATCGCATTGTCTTTATTCCTTTGTCCACTGGTGGACACGGCCGCCAATTCCACGGGGGGTGTGGGCATCCTGCTGTCGTCTGATTTTGGTGACTTGGGGCATGTAAGCAGGAGTGCGTGTGGCAAGCACGCGGGCAGGCCTTTCTAGTGTAAGTATTTTTGAAGCATCTCCATGTTCACTTCCATGGCAGTTGGTCTGATTCCCATCCCTGCCAACAGTGTACAGAGCTTCCTTCCCACACCCTGCTCTCCCTGCTGGGATTTGGTGGTTGCTTTCTTGATGGCAGCCATTTTGGCTGAAGTGGGATCTCAAAGAGTTGATTTTCGTTTCTTCAATGGCTGAAGATGGTGAATGTCTTTGTGTATATTTGGCCATTTGTATTTCTTCTGAGGACGAATTTTTTCAGTTTGTTTGCCAAAAGTATGGTACATGCAGGTGTGAAAATGCCATGAAACCAGTATTTTTCATAATTAATGTACGTTAATAAAAATTATGAAGGCTGTTACTGCTCACAGTGATCTTCCGATTCAATGCAATGTCTCTTAAAATACCAGTAAAATTTTCCATAGAAAGAGAAGAAAGGATCCTAAAGTTCATAACGAACCACAAGGTCCTCTTCAGAGCCAAAGCAGGAAAAGCACAGCTGAAGGTATCACACATCCTGATTTCAAACTACACCACACGTCTTCAGTAACCACAGCGGCATGGTACCAGCGCAAGGACTGAGGCGCTTGTCATTCGTCTCAGAACTGAGAGTTCAGGATAAACCCACACCCATATGCTAAGAGCACGCAAGACGACGGGCTCTGGTAAACAGTGCTGGGGAAAGCCCATATCCACTTGCAAAAGAATGCATTTGGATTACTATCTTATACTACACACACAAACCAGCTCATGCCAGGCCTAGTGGTGTGGGTTTATAATCCCAGCTACTTGAGAGGCTGAGGCAGGAGGATCACCTGGGATGTTCCTCAGGAGTAGAGTGCCTCCCAAGCATGTACAAGGCTTTTGGTTCAATCCCGTTTACCATACAACAAAAACAATTCAACATGGATGGGAGGATGACACATAACAACCCACGTCACAAAACAAGAAGAAAACAAGGTGCGAGTCTCCCGGACACTGGCCCTGGAGACTTAGACACAGGTAGCAAAAGTGAAAATAGACAGATGTTGCTACATCAGACTAGCAAGCAACTGTATAAAAAGGAAACCCAGAAAACCCAATGGCAAGGTGATACCCAACTGAAGAGGGCAAAAGAACCTAATAGATACACATTTCTTTTTCCTAAAGAAGACACGCAGGTGTCCAACAGCCTATGGGAAAGGAATTACACAACACTACCTGTCATCATCGAAACTATCAGGTAGTCCACAGTGAGAAAGCCAGGCCATGGAAGCAGAAAGGAGGTGCTTGTTCCTTGGTGGAGGGACTGGAAGTTGTATAGCGGTTACAGGAAACAATATGACCATTCCTCCAAAAACTAAAAGGAGAAATACCATATCCCACAATCCCACTACATCTTGAAAGAGTTGGACTTAATGTTCTGAAGAGAAATCCCACAAGCCTCATTCACTGTAGCCAAGACATGTAAACAGGCTGAGAGCATGGATGGATGGAAAGGCAAAGCAATGTCTAGGTGAGTTCAGTGGTATTTACGTGGCTATAAAGGACATTCTGCTGTTTTGAACAAGGAGGGCATCACAGATACAGAAAGATAGTGATGTGTCATCCCATGTGCACTGACAGTGCGTTAACTTAAGAAACTTCACTTGGATCCAGTGCCTTCAAGTGTACCCAAACGCCCATTCTTTGATCAGAATCAAACGTGAGTATTCTGGAACTTGCTCCTCACAGTGTCACCTGAAGTCCAACAGTATCCCAGAAGCTTGTCTGGAACGTTGGCTCTTGGCACCTGCTGGCCCTACTGCTTTAATATGTGCTGGGCACCCTGGAGTGAGAGTGAGCAGCACATATGAGACCCTGGGGAGAGCTTTCTTTCCAGTTTGTCATTGGTTTGGCTTCCATGTTGGCTGTTCCTGCTGCTGAGGGTCCACAGTCACATGTGGGTTGAAGAGCAGGGCAGCAGCTCCAGTCTACAGGGGAAGAAGCATTCCCTTCTCCACTGTGTGTGCTCAGGGACTGTCGTATGTTTGAACATGGAGGGCAGACTTGGGGGAGATGATGGGAGGCAAGCTGCCTCCCAAATGCTCTGTAACCTCTGGCATTTGTGAGCCTGAAGTGTTAGGGTGTGCACATGTGAACCCACTTATCTCATCTGTCTGTCTGCCTATCTATCAGATAGGCATGTCCATTTTGACCCATATCTGTTGGCATTATTTTGAGTACAAGCAGCAGGGTCCCCTGCCCACTTGTCCTCACTGCCTGAAGCCCCGCCCCGCCAGATGCTCCTTTGGGTGACATCTTTGCTATTGGCTTTGTATAGGTCCCATTTTCGGCCCCTGCCTAAGCTTCCTCGGGGTTAAGCTAGTGCTGCTCTCAGGGTTTGGTCCCTGGGTAACCAATGTCTCCTGAGTAGTCCATAAATCAGTGTCAGATGAGCAACATGGGCTGAGCCCTGCTCAAGACAGCAGCAGGGCTGCAGGTGGCTCCTGGAAGCCTCTGTGTGTCGGGAAAAGTGTCTGGCTCTAGGAAGCACTGCTGCTTTGAAGCTTCTATTTTTAGATAGCCCATTGCAATGAGGTCTCAGATGGCCAGCTCTTGAAGAGGGCAGCAGAGGGTCCCATCTATCGAGATCCCAAGCACCTTGGGCACAGATGTCTGCATGGAGATGACACACAGACACACCTTGGATTCAGGGCTGCCCACTCCAAACGAATCAAGGAATCCAGAAAGAGAAGAGCGTGCTTGGAATGACCTCATCCTGTTGCTGAGAGAAGCTGACGTCTGCTCTTATTTGTAGTCATTTTTCCTCTTTCCTGCAGAACAACCCCTGCTGCCAGGAGAGCACTTGGCAGGCAGCCCCACCGTGGGCTTGCCAAGGCAGCGTTCTATCACCGCGCGTTGCTCAGAACCCACTGAGGGGCAGCTGGGGAGGGGTCTCCCAACAGTGAGTCTAGTGGACACCAGGCACCCCTTGAAGTGCCTGGCCCAGCTGTGGCTCTGAATAAGGAGACAGTGTAAGGTCAGAGCAGCAGGGGCTGCTCCCCAAGTACCTTGGAGAAACATTGGTGAGTTGGCCCTTAGCCAGTCTGGGAAAAGGCTCTCAGAAATCACCACCAGGCTGGGCTCTATAGATGGACCTGAGTCATGGTCTTGCCCATTGAGCCAATACGTCCAGCACAGAATTCAGGTGTAGGCGGAGTGGGGATGGGAGGAGACGTCCGGGGCCAGCCCAGGTGCAGCATGCCAGCTCTCTAGGGTTCAGGTGCAGGACAGAGGGCTGGCTCTCCTTATTAGGAAGGGGCAGGACAGGAGCCTTCCCAAGTGAGAGCCTTGTCCAGAGTCCCAGCAGCCTTTTGAGGCCATGAGGAGAGTTGCATGTGGCAGCTCTCTGGGGGAATTGCTCCAGGTTTCCATGCTGATCAGCCTGCAACCCTGTCCCTCTGCATGCCTTTGTAGTTCCTCAAGCATTTGACCACTGTTGTGCATGGCTTTAGCACAGGGCAAGAGACAAGGAGGCCTCAGCTACCTGCCTTCCCAGACTTCACCATCACCATACAAAAATGCCATTGGTGGCCATCTTTCTCCAAGGTACTGAGGGTACTGTTCTTCTCAGCCCAGGGGATGGGAGCATCCTAAACTTGCCTCCTTAATTCACTCCAAAATAGGTGTGCATGGGACCACCGAGTTTTAGTTTACAATCTTAAGTTCAGTTTTTGTTTTTTTTAAAGGAAAGATGATTGTCAATTAACCTACGTACTTATTGACTGTGGAAGCTAGGCGTATAGTTAAGACGTGGGGCTAATCAGTAAGGGGCATTATTCCCCATATGTTTGCAACTGTACATTCATCTTCATCCACAATGTCTTTGAAAGAAAGAAAGAAAAAAGGACTGCCACTCTGAAAGTCAAAAAGCATACAGAACAGTCTTATCTGGCCACCTGTCATAAGGCTGGGAGCACACACTCCACCCTGCCGCTGCTGCTCAATTTCAGCCGTATTGATTTTATTACTCATACTTTATAAATGAGATGCTATTCTTGAAGGATGCAAACATTTGCTTTGTTGTGCTGTTGTCTCGGCCCAGCACAAGCCTCTCCTTGATACATGCCCATTGATTATTACTCCTGTTGTCGTTTCACGACAGGCAGCCTTTTAATGATCATCGACAGCTGGACTGCAGACTTTCTGTTTTCAGTTAGAAAACTCAGTGCAAACTTGAACTTGAAAATGACTTGTGATGATAACATGTAAAAGATGGTAACGTGTCTTTGGAGACCCAGGGCTTCCCAGCAGGTGGCTGTGGCTTGCTGGAGGCTTTACCTGCCCTGAGTACCATCTCTGACCCTGCGATCTTTGCCTTAGCCACACCTAATGCTGAGGTCATTACCCTCCATGTCTGTACCTCCATCTGCAGTTCCAGTGAGCCACAGGGATGTAAGGACGTGGTGCTTACCAGTTCATATCGTAGGGATGCATTGTGCTGTGACTGTCTACCCCACACAGGACTTTCCACACCTTTGCCCTTAGGAAATACAGAAGAATCCACAGAGAAATGGGTTGCAACCAAGAACGGCCTGATAGTTTCCAGCTGTGACAGCAGCTTCCTCAGCTGTACAGTAGATTATCCAGCCTTGCCTTGAAGGTCACCCCAGTGCTCACGTGGGCCCACATAGGAGAGACTGAAGCCTTGCCAGTGTCATCCCATGGCCTGTGCTGTGGTTTGGCACTCTGCTGTCTGCTCACATCAGTGGCACTCCTCTCCATTCTCTCCACTGTGCTGTGCCCGCCGCCTCCCCAGGCCATTCAATAGGGGATTTGCTCCTTAGTTGAGAATCTACAGAGTCCATAGCATCTAGCAGGTCTGTGGAGCCTCGCCCCTGACATCCAATGCTCCCCTGTCATCCTGCAGCTTAAGCCTGTTCAGAATGACCTCCACCCATCCCATCCGGCCTTCCATTTGCTCAGGGGAGTACTAACACTGTATGGAAGTCCCCAGATTAAGTCGAAGCCTTTCTCTTACTGTAGGAGTTCAGAGGCTATGTTCCAGGAGGTCGTGCAGGGC
The DNA here is from genome assembly GCA_026225945.1 of Cricetomys ansorgei. Classification (NCBI taxonomy): domain Eukaryota; kingdom Metazoa; phylum Chordata; class Mammalia; order Rodentia; family Nesomyidae; genus Cricetomys; species Cricetomys ansorgei. The sequence goes on from JAMJFZ010004042.1 coordinate 3,883,108, forward strand.
ACCAGGACCGTCACCATGGGTCTGAGGCTCATTGGTCTGCTTTCCATTATGGTGACATGTTCCCAAAGCTGGGCAACTCTGTGAAGTAAAGAAGCTCCTTAGCTCTCAGTTATACAGGCTCAAGAACCCACATGACCTTCTTGTTGGGGTAGTCCTGAGGTGGTGTAGAACATTGGATGTTGAGTGACAGGCTCTGTAGGATTGAGTGTTCTGTTCTCTCCCTCTTCTTCTACAGCCACTAGGATTCAGCGATGGGGCTCTGCCTGATGACTGTAGCTAATCCCAACAACTCTTAAACACCATGGTAGAGTAAGGTCCCCCCTTTAATATTTCACAGGGGGATTCAACTCCAACACAGAAAACTTAAAGGCCCCCAGCCTCTGTCAAACACCCTATTGATGCTGTAGGGTGAAGGTGTCTTGCTGGCACACAGAAAGGAGGTGGACATTGTGGAGCACATAGATGAGCTATGAAGCCTTAGGTCCCCATTCCCATGCCAGCCTTTCCCCACTTGGTGCTCAATTTGCAAAGCTCTTTCTCTCTCCTTTGGGCTAAAATCCTTTGAGAATGAGATCTGGTATGATCCCAGTGATTAATCCCACTGAAGCTTCTCCTGGACATGGGGTTAGTGCCAGCTGGCTGACCAGTTGTGGACATCTACATCCTGGGAACCTGAGTGGGAAGACCTGTCTACCACCTTTGTCCTGGACAAGTATGACTGACTGCTGACCTCACTTAGATCCAACAAGGACTCTAAACTGTGTGCGGGCTAGGTCTCGACAAACCCTTCTCCAAAGGCTTTCCCACTGGGCCCTTCTCACTTCTCCTGGGGTGTATCCCGGGGGCTCCCTAACAAGTGTCCCGAATGCCTCTGGCTTGGACCTGTTCATCAAAACCGGCATCTTTGCCTGACTTCTGTCCCCATCTTCTGACATATTAGCACCTTCAGTACCCAAACTCAATTCCTTGGAGAACACGCTACGTGGAGAATATGCTGCAGAGGGAACGTGCTACACAGAGCACATGTCAAGACTCACTGATAGCAGAGCCTGAGACAAGGATTTGGAGAAACACTTTCACCTGGGAGGTGATCCCAGAAGTCAGGACTGAGGGGTGAGGGACAGAGATGACGGAGGAAAATCTGTCCACAGGGATATCTGAGGGCTTGTTGAAAGGATGGGGTGCACTCAGAACAATGGAATGATATTTCTACAATTGCCTCCATCAGAAAGGAGGGTGGGATAGCTGCCTTCCCTTTAGGTAGAGGGTTGGTTGTTGGGAAGGATCTGCTTTCTGGCAGAGGGTTGCTTCAGGCAGTGGGGGAAGTGCTGTCCATCCTGCCCATGGGTCAGAGACACAAACTCACTTCACTGTGGCATCTATAAGTCCACACTAGGAAGGGAGATCTGTCAGGCTCAATTCTCTATGATTTATGTAATGGGGAGGGTGTTCCTTCCATTTTCCATAATGAAATATAACGTCATACAATTCTTGTGTAGTAACCAAGTAGAATGGTAGTTGTTTAATAAAAGAAGCTGATGTCTGGAAGTGCTCAGTGCTCAGTTTGTGTTTGTGTTTCCCCTCCCTCCAGTGTCAGATTTTGTTGAGAGAATGGTCATGAAGGAAATAGAAAACATAAAGGAATGAATCTCAGGGGGCTGATGGAAAGGATGGTGGGTCATCAAGACCAGAAATAGACAGAGCCCCCTGGATGAACAGCCTGAGCATCTGAACTCATGAACTTCTACCAATATAAAAGCCAGGCATGGTGGCACACGTCTGTAACCCCAGCGGCAGGGGTTGTGTGAACCCGGTGGATTCCTGGAGCTAATCGCTAACCAGCCTAGCCAACTGAGGCCTGTTCTTAAGAACACAGTGATTTTGAGGAAGTCTCCTGACATTGACCTCTGACCTCTACACCCACACTCAAATGTATGCATGCATACATGTAGATGTGAATGTATACCCCTATGCCTAAAGGTTTTTCTTGAGAGAAAATTGATTAAGAAGTAATATATGGAAATGTAGAGACATCCAAAGAGACACAAATTTCCAAGTAACAGACTCAGCAAGTGTTCAGCAAGACATGGAAAAACTTCTAGATGTGTTCCTGAAACTTCAGAATACCAAGGATAAAATAAAATAGCTGAGAATTTGCCAGAGACAAATTGGGCCACCTCAAATGGATGGGATTCAGATCAGTTTCAACGTTTTCATGAGCACTTACACTAAGATCAAAGACAATACAGACATAGGAAGAAGGTGGATAGTCTGTTTCCTATGGATCTTTCCTGAGAATACTGCTTGAGGGTATAGTTCGGAAAGCCAATAAAGATAAACAAGAAAAACAAGACAGACAGACTAAGCCGGAAAGAAATAGCTCAGTCAGAACAAGAAACCAGAGAACTTTGAGATTTTTTTTTTTTTTTTTTTTGAGACAGGGTTTCTCTGTTGTAATTCTGGCTGTCCTGGAACTCACTCTGTAGACCAGGCTGGCCTTGAACTCACAGAGATCCTCCTGCCTCTGCCTCCCAAGTGCTGGGATTAAAGGCGTGTGCCACCACCACCCGGCTCCTTTGAGAATCTCTTATGCATCAAAACTGGATTTTGACACAGTCTGAAAGAGAAGAAAGCAATGGTGTAGGGGAGAAATGCCCTTTATCTAATAAAAGAAAAGTCTCCAGTAGGAGAACTGGAAAATCATAGATAATTGGTTCTGAAGTGCGCTTATTGTTCCCTTAATCAGGGCCACTGACTGAGCTGACCTAGAAGCCCAGGACATCGCCACAAGCTCCCTCTATCTCCACCCCTCTGCTGCCATCCTCAGCCCCAGGGCTTCTTGTTTGCTCGTGATATCATGACAGTTTCAGGCATAATGTAGGTTTGATCGGAGTGGGTAGAAGATCTCTCCATTTATTCTGGAGGAAAAACATTTCTCACCTCTCACTACTAGACAGGCAGTAAGAAGGAGTGTCAGGCAGGTGACAGAATAGCCAGGGATGGTGTCAACCAGCTTTTCCCAATTTAGTAAAACTTAAGAGAGATGAAGGTTGCAACCAAGGGCTCAGGTCCAGTAGATAGGGAAAGGCGTCTGAGTGTCTGTGGCTTCATAGAACTTCCTGTGTGATTCTACTCACCAGATTTGAGGTCCTCTTACTGGTACTCATAGTTTAGCTTCTGAGGTTGGCTGTATGTCACCTGCACTGTTTAGCCAGCAAGAAATGACATGGCAATTGGGCAGGGAGGGCCAAGAACCCCCTGGAACAGCAGATGGGATAAAACATCCTCCCTCGTCGCAGCAGGGAGGATGGACTGAACGGCTGGTGGGGGCATAAGAGGAGAGGGTCCATTCAGCACCAACGCTGGCCGTGTCCTTCCAGGAAGGGAAGAAGACCTTAGCATGGAACCTGTGGAGGGGGAAATGGCATCCCATTGCTAGGTCCTGATCAGGGACCTGTATACCCGCAATAACATAAATGTGCTCATCATTTAAAAACATTACTTAAAAAAAAAAAAAATCAGTCAGTCTCTAGGAGAAAAGCCCGGAATACTTGATTATGGCTCCAAGAGAGACATGCCAAAGTTGTTAGTCCTGACAATGTAGATTAAAATGCTAATTGATGAAAGTGAGGGTGTAGGGGAGAGCAGAGGAGGGGGAGGGAAGACAGATCTGCCACTGCCTTCCTGAACCGCCTGGCTGGAAGTCAAGAGCTCTCTTCAAAGTGGAAGATACAGTTTGCAAAGGTGGGCACAGAACAGAACAGAATGCACAGTCACCCGCTGTTCATATTTACCCACTGAGCTCAGCCCTGGGCCATGGGCAATTGTGTTTAAATGGCCATTGGTTGCCTTTACATTTTTAAAGTGCTTGACCCCTCCATAAGAAAGGAAGAAAAAAGAAAGAAAGGAAGGAGAAATAAATAAAGGAAGGAAGAAAAGAAAAATCAATGGGAGAATGACATTTCAGGACACATGAAAATTATGTGCAATCTAATCCCATAAAAAAGCTTTATTGGAGCTCATCTATATTCATTGGCAGCTGTGACAGGGACCAGCCCCCTAGTCTAGCTTCTTGCTAGTCCTCACAGCGCAGGTTTGCTGTCCAACTGTCCACCAAGATACATTGAAAAAATTTCTTAAATCAGTTTGTTTTATCTGCATGTATGTCTGTGAATCACAGACACTGTCAGAAGAGGCTGGAAGAGGGCACTGGATCAAGATGATCATGAGCCGTCATGTGGGTACTGGGAATCAAACTCAGGTCATCTGGAAGAGCTGCCAGTGCTCTTACCCATTGAGCCATCCTCTCTATCTTTTAAGATGCATTTTGCTGGTTATAAGCTGCTTCCCGGTCCTTATTCATATCAGGTTCACGTCTTGTTCACGTGTCTAACTAGCATCTGCGGGTCTGCTGAAGACATCCCTAAAAGAAGGGTGTGTCTCCTACACTTTCTGTAGCCCCCACTGGCTGCCATGTAGAAGGCAAAAGGATTTGGGGCTGCCCTGATCTACCAGCTGGGTGTTGGCCAAGGTTCTTCCAGGGTCCAGGCTCTCCTGAGTGGATCCTTTATCTGCAGAGGGTGCTTTTGCACTCACTCTTGGGGTGGGTGGGTCAGCAGCACAAGGAGGCCCCAGGCCCAGTCTCCCTTTAGGGCTTAGTGCTGACCTGGTTTATAAATATTACATGAAACTGCTCATGCACAGCTGGGGAGAATGACCCCATTGTAGGCTGTGCAGGCCTCGAATTCATTAACTTTGGGTTTCACAGGGAGCAGTCCTGGGTCCTGGCACGGCCACCTGAGGGCTTCGATCTTATCAGGACAGGCTGAGCTCATGGACTGGTAGCAGGACGGAGGGGTGGGACCAGTTATCAGCAGGTTGTAGCTGCAGGTTCTCTGAGGTCTACCAGGGCCAGGACACACCTTGGGGAGGGGATCTTAGAAACGCATTGCCCATGCTTCCAGTGGTCCATTTTTCAGAAAGGCTGGGTAGTGGGGTGGGGACACCTTTCTTTGCAAGAACTTTGAGGATCCATTCTCTGTCTCTGTCTCTCTCTTCCTCTGTATGGGTGTGTATGCACATGTGCACAGATGTGTATGTGTGTGGGTATAAGTGTATGTGGAGACCAGAGGACAATCTTGGGTATTGATCCTTGGGTACTGTCCCCCGTAGGTCTGGAGCTCACCAAGTAGGCTAAACTGGCCAGTGAGAGCTAGGGATCTGTTTGTCTCTGCCTCTCTAGTGCTGGAATTACATGCGCATACACCATGTCTGGCTTTTTATATGGATTCTGGGACTAGAACTCAGGTTCTCCTCAGCCTAGTATTTGTAATTTTAACATAAGGTATGCAGTGTTCTCTGTGACTGGTGTCTCAGGGCAACCTTGGCTTCCTCTGTTACTGTGTTCGTTTTTGTCAACTTGACACAAACTAGAGTCACCTGAAAAGAGGGAACCTCAGCTGAGGAGTTTCCTCTGCCAGCTAGACCTTCGAGCATGTCTATGAAGAGTTTCTTTTTGTCTAATCATATGGGAGGGCATAGCCTCCCCTGGACAGGCAGTCCTGAGTTGTATAAGAAAGCAGGTTGAGCAAGCCGTGGAGAGCAAGCCGGGCAACAGCGTTTCTCCGTGGTCTCTGCTTTAGTTCCTGTCCCTTGGTTCCTGCTTTGAGTTGCTGCCCTGATTTCCTTTCACAAGGGACTAAGAGCTGTAGGATGTTTTGTTGATTGATGATGGTTGATGTGGGAGGGCACAACCCACTGTTGGCGGCATCATCCCTAGGCTTGTAGGCCTGGTCTGTATAAGAAAGCAGCTAAGAATGAGCCAGAGAGCCAGGCAGTAAGCAGGGTTTCCCCATGGTTTCTGCTCCAGGTTCCTTCATTGAGTTCCTGCTCTGACCTCCCGTTAATGGTGGACGGTGACCTGGAAGTGTAAGAGGAAATAAACCCTTTCATTCCTAAGTTGGTCTTGATTATAGTGTCTGTCACAGCAACAGAATTAAATTAGATAACCTCACGCCCTTTCAGGGTTGCTGCCCCTTTGTGTGTCTGTGCCCTGCTTTCATTTTATGAGGAATCAGTCAGACAGATTAGGTTGACCATAATGCTTTAATTTTTACTTAATTACACCTTGAAAGCCTGTGTCTCCCAGTACAGTCATATTCTGAGGTTCTGTGGGTTGGGGATTCAGTATAAGCATTTGAATATCATAATATAATGTGTGATCCATCCCCCCAGAATAAATAGTATCGGGGGCTGGGGAGATGGCTCGGTTGGTTAGATGCTTTCTGCAGATACATGAAGATCTGAGTTCAATTTCCAATACCTATGCCCAAAAGCCACATGTGGTGGTGAATGGCAGAGACAGGAGGATCCCTAGGGCTCACTCTGGCCAGCTAGTTTAGCCAAATGGGTGAGCTCCAGGCTCAGTTAGAGACCTTGCCTCCCAAAAGAAAGTGGACAGTGACTGTGAAAAATACCCAGTGTTGACTTCTGGCTTCCACACCAACATTCATATACATGTACATGCACAAGTATACATACATGCACACACACACACACACACACACACACACACGTAAAAATGAAATAAAAACTATTACTTAAAGAAACTTTTCTATAAAGGACCAGGTAAGCTTACGTGGCCTGAAGGTCCCCACAGCCACCAATGCTGCGGGTCACTCCTTTGCCACAGGGAGAAGGCAGGCTTAGAGAAGGAGGCCCTCAGCGAGTATGGATAAAGTCTGTGAGCTGGGCCTGGAACATGGAACCCGGCTCACCTCTGTCCTCATCCCACACCAGCCACTTAGTTGATGACAGTGATACAGTGGCATTTGGAATCATGTTTTCCACGGTGTTGAAAAGTTCCAAGGCCTAGCCACGCGGTCCCTGACTTCTTCCTGGCTATTGCCTCTCTGCTGTGCTGGTAGGGTGTCCTAGTGTGCTCATTTGCCAGTCCTTAGAGCTGTGTGCACCTGTAGACCACACATCCGTGGTACCCCACCTTCAGCAGCTCTAGACAGTGAGCCCAGGCATCTTGAACAGACTATGGCCCCAGGTAGGAATCCCTTTCTTTCTAGACCAGCTGAATCCTAAAGAACCAGGCGTTTGGAGGGGCATAGCAGATATACCCTGCTTCTAGCTAGCAATTGCATATATTTTACTTACAGATTTTCCTTTTTCCAAGTAGAGAGGATAATGTTATTTTTGCCCTGAAAACGTCAGCCTTCCTATTAATAAGAAATGCAGACCCACGGCCATGACCCGCCTCTACTCTGCACGTAGATCGATGGCAGGATGTAGCTTGTGCTATATGTGGGTTTTCTTTACTGATAACACATTCCATTTAGGTGATTTTAACACTGGTTATAATTGTTCAGAGTATTTGAGAAATGACTTGGTGTCTTTGAGTCTCCCTGGTTCCATCATGCAAAAAGGAGTTGCAGTGATTTTAGCTCAATTTTGGCTTAGTAAGTTTATTTTCCACCCCCTCCCCCTCCTCCGTGTGTGTGTGTGTGTGTTTGTGTGTGTGTCTGTGTGTATACACCTGCACCTATGCAGGTGTACAGAGACCAGAGGAATCCCTCTATGCTGTATTCCTTTGAGGCATGGTCTCTCTTTCACTGGAGCTTGCTGTTTTTCAGCCAGGCTGGCAGGCAGCAAGCTTCAGAGATCATCCTGTCTCGACCTGTCACAGCACTGGGTGTGCCTGGCTGGCTGTGCCCAGCTTTTCCTATAGCTGAGGAAATTCAAACTCAAGTTCCTTGCTACTGAGCCATTTCTCTACCCTCAAACAAGGAGATTTTAGAAGTTAAAAACATTAAGGTCACCTGCTCAGGCTTCATAGCAGAGATGAAAAGAACCGAAGTGAAGAGGGATTAAAGAGCTTAGCAGAGTCAGCACCAGAACTCAGGCACTTAACCCAGCGTCTCTTTTTTGAAACCCAGCTTTCCTGAGCTGCTGTCTTACAGAGGGAACCTGTCTGGTGGCTCCTGGTCCACCATCAGGTGTTCGGCGATTAAGTCACTGCCTGCTGCAGCAAGATCCTTTGGGTGACCCGGGTTTCCTGCATGAGGCTGTCCCAGCAGCTGGCAGCAGCTCCTTCGCAGTCCTGTTGGTTAACACAGAGTAACCTCTGCTGGCACTTTCCCAGCTGTCCACGCTGTGATCTGTACTGGCATCTCCTCTGTGCATGGGGCTGGAACAGATCGACTCTGCTGTTGGATCAAGGGGAAAAAGAAAACCACACTTGAGGAATCTGATTAGACACTTAAGAAAACAGCAGCCACTGCACATTACCCTCCACCAGGCCTGTCTTTGTGTAGCCCCAATAGGAGAGGACCCTGGAGCAATCTGAAAATCTGCACAGCCATGCGCTGTCACCAGGCAGCGGTGTATTGATCCTGCACGGCTTCTATTGATTTTGAGTCACCTCAGTGATAGAGTCGTGTTTTCTTTCCTAACTGTTTGCAGTCTTCTCTGCTATTGTATTCCACAGTCTTGTAGCCTCGGAGTTGGTCAAAACAACCGTGTTTCCCAGTGGCATTGTTTCAGTGTGGTGCTAGCGCCATTAGTGTGGAGCACTGGTGGACAGGGTCACATGGACTGTCCAGTGTCATATGCGAGCCCGGGGTGTCAGCCTCTGGCCTCAGTGAAGAGTGATGTGGGCCAGCAAGGGCTCCGAGGGGAACTGTGCTTCTGCTGTGATATTTTGGTCTCCTGCTTCTCATTTTTCTCCCCCTACAGAAGCGTGTGGCAATTCTTAGGTCAGAGTGGTCAGAGGGAGAGGGAGCGCCATGAGGTCATGGCGTTGCATTTGTGAGGGGATCAAAATGGTGCTAGCTGTTTCATGTCATTGGAACCATGGATACTGGCTCCTACAGGAGTGATCAAGACAGAGTCAGGAAAAGTCAACAGTGTTAAACTGGTAGGCAGGGAGGGCACTCTGGGGCTTGCACAGCAGTTCCAAAATGGACATCAAAGAGGCCAGTTAAAAGGCTCAGTGGGTAAAGTCACTGCCAAGCCTGAAAATCTAAATTGGATCCTTGAAACCCAAATGATGGAAGGAAAGAACTGACTTCATCAGGTTGTCCTCCGACCTCACACATGCACCGTGGCACATGTGAACAGGAACACATGCACACACACATGTGCACGTGCACACGTGCACACACACACACACACACACACACATTTTAAAAAGGACATCAGGGTGCACTTTGCTTAAAAGTAAGACTTAGTTTTTAGAAAGATATTTACTGTGGTGGTGACATGTCAGCTTTGAATGGTAGCAAGCAGCAGATCCTGGCAGAGCCGGGAAAGGCAACTGTGGGTATCTCAGAGGCTTGGGCTCCTGATGGCAAGAGCCCTCTGTGAGTTTTCACCCGTGACCACTGCTTCTATGATTTCTGTCTGTGTGCAGACAGAAAACAGTTCTCACGTACTAACATGGATCTGCTTGTGAAGGTGGTGAGGGACAGAGTCTGGTAAGTACTTGGCACTTTAAAAGCATTGCATTTAGAGTCTAAAACTGACCCTTCTTGGGCAGGAAGTTTTGTTTTTGCTTTAGTTTGACAAGATAAAGATAGATAGAGGGTAATGAAGAGAAGAGAGAGGAGGAGAAGGGAAAGAAGGAGAAGGGAAGGGCAGGAGGGAGGGAGAGAGGGAGGGAAGGAGAGAAGAGGAGGAGGAGGAGGAGGAAGAGAAGGAGGAGAAAGAGGAGAGAATACACCTGTCAATAACCAGTGCCATCTGTGAGGGTCAGTAAAGACTGGCCTGGGAGTCAAGACCTCCCACAGTTCAGCTGCTGCTCTGCTCTGGCATCCCCATGGCTGGTACTCAGACACAGTGGCACACATGTACCCTCAACTGCTCATCTCTGTTTTGTTCTCTTCAGTTCCCTCCATTTCTCCTTACAACTCCATCCATGGAGGTCAGAGGTCACAATCTGGCCCAATGCTGCACCCACCTTGACCAGAACCTTTGGCCTCTATTCCAAGTATCTGGGAAATAAGAATCACGCAACAGGGAAGTTCACTCATCAGGGATCAAAATGCCTTTTTTTATTTTTATTTTTTTTATTTTTTTAATGTCACTGGAACCGTGTACATCTGCTCTTATGGGAGTGGTCAAGACAGTCATGAAAAGTCACAGAGCTAAAATTCCGCCACTGCTGTATCGGGAATAGTGGAACTGTGCCAGATACTTAAAAGGTTAAGTGGGGAGCTGGCCAGGGAGATAGCCCAGAGCTTAAGAGCACTTGCTGCTCTCGCAGAGGACCTGGGTTCTATTCCAGCACTCACATGGTGTTTTACAACCATCTGGAACTCCAATTACAGGAGCTCTGACACCCTCTTCTGTTCTCCGTGGGCTCTCGCAAGCACATGGTGCACGTATATCTTTATACTCAAGCACAGATACAAACACGTAAGACACGCACAAAGCAAGAAAACACCTCGAGGTAAAACATGATGTGCAGAAATAGTATATTAGAAACCAGAAGAGTGTCTAAATGAATTATGAATCCACATATTGTTTGGAAAAAAGCACCTCAAAGGTTTGATAATTAAGAGACAATAGAAATTCATAAAATTGGGAATAGAAAAGAAGATTTGAGGACAGATACCAAGTTATTAAAATACAAAGATGAGAATGATAAAAACAGACTTTGATAAGATTTGGTGAGTCCTCGGGAAAATGAAGTTTGGCAAAACTACACGCGTAATGGAGTGCCACACTGCACTCCGTAAGTATGTACCATCACCACGCTAACTTAGAACACACGGGGCTAGAGGCATGGCTCAGCATTAAGAGAGCCTGCTGCTTTAGTGGAAGACTGGACTTTGATTCCCAGCACCCACATTGGACAGCTCACAACTGCTTGCGATTCCTGCTCTGGAAGACCCAACAACCCCTTCTGGCTTCTGGGGACACCTGCATTCAGGTGCACAAGCCCATACATATATACACGATTAAAATAAAAATTTAAAATACACTAATTATAAAAAGAAAGAACACACAAAATTGGCTCAGTAAGGTATCAAAAGGGTGAACATATAAACACCCTTGACAAAGCTGAAACACTGTCCGTAGTTATCTCTAAAACAAGAAAACATGGGTCTAGGACACATGCAATTTTGATGAAATATTTTCTTAGGTTCCCAGAAAAGTCTTCACACTATTTAGATGTCCACGTATACCACGAAAACCCTTTCCGGTTCACTTTGCGAAGCTATCGTAATTGTTACATGAATCAAGACCAAGGTAGTATGAAAATAGCAATCTCGGTTGCACAACTGTGTGCTTCCAACTGTAAACACAGAGCCAACTAATCGAATCCAGCAGAAGAGAGAGCACGGTGCCTCGATTTCAACCAGCATTTAGGTCAGGTATGAGAAGCTGGTTTAGAACAGGCGTGTTCAGGTGATGTATCTCAGCAGCAGGGTTAATGGCTTACTATTCATTTTGACAAATTTCCTTCTTCAAGAAATTGCCGTTATGTATATTAGTTGTTCACAGCTCCGTGCTGCACGAGCACATTCCATGTTACTACGTATTGGTCTATGTTGCACATGCGCCTGTGCCCTCATGCTCCCTCTGCTCCTCTTCCCCTCCCTGCTCCTGCCGGCTCCCTTCATTCCTCAAGGCAGTTTCACCTTAATTGTCATTCACATACACATACGTGATTCTCTGAATCTGTATAAAATCTAGAAACCACAAACGAGAGAAATATGATGTTTATCTTTCTGAGACCTGCTTAACCTGCTTCGTACAATAAACTTTAGCTGCGTCCATCTTCCTGCAAATCACATATTTCTTCCTTATGGCTGAAAAGAAAAAATCCGTTGTCTGTGTAAAACCCATTTTCTTCACCTGTCCCTCTGTTGTTGGTTCCGTAACTTAGCAGCAATGACCACTGCTGCACTACAGGTGCATGTGCGCATGTGCAGGCCTCTGTTACTGCCACGGTATCCAGCGGTGCGCAGGCGTTCCTGTGACAGACTGACTTGAGTCCTTTGGTAATATGGTAGATCCATTTTTAGGTTTTGAAAAATTATTTGAAGTCTGAGGCAAATGTTCCTTTGACAATTTTGTACGTGTATATAGTGTATTTTGATAGTGTATATCCCGATACACTCTCTTACTCCACTCTCTCTCCTATAGAACCTCTTGCTGTAGTACACCTGTGGGTGGCTCAGCACCCCATAGGCATTTTTCATACATAAAAGCCCTGCCAGACCTCCACAGAGGGAACCACCGTCCTGACGAGCGTCATACTCACAGTGGAGCCCCGAGCATCTGAGCTCAGGTGTATTTATTCTCAGAACTGCTCAGGTGTTCTACTGATAGCACATGCAGATCATTAGCAATTAAACATCCCCTACAGAAATCCAACACCTGCAGACAATACAAAATGCCCTAGATAGTCCCTCACTCAACAGTGCATAAAACAATTATTAAACATAACTAAAAATAAACTCCTACAAACAACCCTTTTATCCCCCTCTTCCTTTCATGCCTTTTGTGATCCACTGAGTGGAAGTAGGGTTGCTTGCATGAACACGGGTAGGTAGGTTTTGGAGAACCTCTCTCTATATACTGGTTTCCATGGTGGCTGGTCTAGTTGCAGCATTGTATGAGGATTCCCCCTTGTCCACAACCTCACCAGCACTGATTATTATTCATTTTCTTAATGACTGCTATTCTGACTGGGGCAAGATGGATTCTCAGTGCAGTTTGAATTTGTATTTGTATGGAAGTTGGTGAGGTTGAAAAATTTGCATTTGTTTATCAGCCATTTGTGATTCATCTTTTGAGAACTGCTTACTTCATTAGCCTATTTATTAACTTTTTTTTAATTTTAGTTTTTTGAGACAGGGTTTCTCTATTGTAACTCTGGCTGTTCTGTAACTCCCTCTGTAGGTCAGGCTGGCCTTGAACTCACAGAGATCTGCCTGCGTCTGCCTCCCAAGTGCTGGGGGATTAAAGGCTTGTGCGACCATTCCTGGCCTATTTATTAAATTTGTTACAAGGTCTCACTTTGTAGCCTTGACTGGCTGAAACTCACCACATAGAATAGATGGCTTTTTTTTTTTTTTAGTTCTTTTTATATTCTGGATATTAATTCTCTGTCAGATGTATAGCTGGCAAAGATTTTCTCCATTCTATAGAGTTTTCTTTATAGGCTACCTTTTGAGAGATTTTGAACAGCTAACCTAAGCGTGATCATGAAGTGAGAAAAACAAAGTAAAGCTACATGTGCAGAAGAATGTCTTAAAAGATTATTAATCCATAGACTCATTGTTTGGAAACAATAGAAGACGGTTGTCTCAGTGTTACTGTTGCTGTGAGGACACACTATGACCAAGGAAAGGGTTTATTTGGTTCATGCTTCCACATCACTGTTCATCATTGGAAGTCAGGACAGGAAGCCAAGCAGGGAAGGAACCTGGAGGCAGGAGCTGATGCAGCAGCCATGGATGGGTGCTGCTTACTGTCTTGCTACCCACGGCTGCTCAGCTTGCTTTCTTATAGCACCCAGGGCTAACAGCCTGGGGTAGCTGCATCCACAATAGGCTGGGCCCTCCCCCATCAATCACTAATTAAGAAAATGCTCTACAGCCAGATCTTATGGAGGCATTTTCTCAGCTGAGGCTCCCTCCTCTCCAGTGACTTTAGCTTGTGTCAAGTTGACATAAAACTGTCCACTACAGCATCAATGATTTTAAAAAGTTTTAGCAAGTTAGGAATAGGTTTTTATTTATTTTGATAAATATTCACCTTAAACTAAAATCTTTAATCAAACATTAAGGAAAAAGAGTTCAGACATTCCCTCCAGCAGGAAAGGCCTTCTCCCATCATCTTAAACACTGATGTCAGTTTTAGATAATGCAAAATGACAAAAAATTATGACAAATTATATGAAGAAAACATAAAATCATTACAATTTGAAGATGTTTTAGTTTGTCATCAAGAAGAATTCAAGGGAATAAACTGGGAATACTTCTGGACCCATTGAAGGAGTTTGTACCTAAACATATCAGTCATAATCTAAAAAACTATTAACCAATAAGTGTTTGTACATTGGCAGTTACTGGATTTGGAAACAAGGGGAGAGTTTGGTGTGGTGGCTCACTCCTTTAATCCCAGGACACAGGGATGTTGCCGTGTGATTGAGGTCAGCAGGGACTATATAGTGAATTTCAAACCTGCTTGGGCAACAGAGTGAGAAGTTGTCTCTATAAACCAACCAACCAACCAACCAACCAATCAGAAATCAAGAGGAGAAAAGATGGCTTTCACTGTAGTGCACAAAATATTTTGGACTAAACTGAAGAAATATACAAAACTGGTCTCATTACTTTTTCATTCAACTAAATGGAAAGACATACCAGGTTTTCAAAGGAAAGATTTAACATAAAAAAGATACTTTCCCTGTAGTTAATTAAAAACATAAACATAATTTAGTGTCAACCAAAATCAAATCTAGATGGATTTCAAACTCAACCAAGTGGTTTTAAATTAGAGAAATTAAAAAAAAAAGGGTGGTAATATAACATTTTTGAAAAAAAATATGATTTGTTTTACTGGAATAAAATCAAAGAAATATTCAAATCGTGTGTGTGTGTGCATGCGTGTGTGTGTGTGTGTGTGTGTGTGTGTGTGTGTGTGTACAGATATATGTAATAAAACGAAAACTGAAGAACAGACTTAATGCTTCATTAATAACTTAATGTTCAGCAAAGGAGCACTTTGTATCAGAGGGGACAGAATGGGTTATTCTCCAAATGGAGCCTGGGCACCAAGTTACTATTTGGAGAGATGTTAGACATCATAGATCTTAGGACATCACAGCAAAATTAATCTCATGTTGATTAAATAATTCCACATTAGAAAAAAAATCAAAGAGGAAAAAGTCCAATGTGCATATCTGATCTTACTTCTGAGAGGCCTTTCTCCCCCCAGCAAAGAGAACCAGAGAGGCAAGGTTGGGAAATCCATTTTAAAACTAAAATACTTGCAAATTAAAATAGTATTTTAATTTAAAATGAAAATATATTGGACAAATATTCTCAAATGACAGACAAAAATTAAAAGTTCTTAAGAGCTCTCAGAAGCCAATAAGAAAATGTTGACTATCCAACGATAAATGTACACCACTATCAGACATTTAGCAGAAAGCAAACAAGTGGCTAATAAAAACAAAATGTTCACCCTTCAATAAAAGATACTTTTCAGCCACCTGGTAGACATCAGGCATCGAGGTCAGACTGCCGTGTCTGGCAGAGGCTGAGCAATATGGACCTTCCTATTTAGCTATGAGCAAATTGGGACCATGTTTAAATGTTTAAATCATTTGACCTGACAATAAGCTTGTCGCAGAAGTTTATTCTAAGGGCATAATTAAAAGTTACATGCTGAACTTTTCTTCAGTGTTATTTATGATGCAGCAGATTGGACCATCACAAGCTACATAGGAGACCTTTGACGTGCACCCCATCCATGCAATGGGAAAACCCAACTACGATACTGATGAACATTGAATGAACTTGAAAACTTGCATAATGTGATCTTAAGGGACAGGAGTGTTGCCACTTGTCTTGGTTGGCCTTAATTGTCAATCTGACACAGCCTAGAGTCATTGGCACTGAAAAGCTTCAACTGAGGAATTACCTAGGTTGGTCTGTGAGCATGTCTATGGGAATTGGCTTGATTGTTAATAGATGCAGAAGATCCCAGCCCACTGTGGGCCATGCCATTCCTTGAGTAGGTTGTCCTAAGCATAAGCCTGAGAGAGAGAGAGAGAGAGAGAGAGAGAGAGAGAGAGAGAGAGAGAGAGAGAGAGAGAGAGAGGGAAATTGATTCTCTGGTTCCTCAGCTATGAGTGAGTTCCCTGGTCAGGAATAATGTTCCATGGAATAGCTAGCTGACCTGCTTCCAGATTCCTGCCTTGACTTCCCTCAGTGATGGATTGTGATCTGGAGGCATAAGCTGATAAACTTTTTCCTCACCAAGTTACTTTTGGTCAGAGTGCCTTCATCAGAGCAACAGAAAAGCAAGCTAGAACACTGCCCGGAAGCAACCTCAAGAACCTAATGTTGTGAAATAAACATTTTCTGTGGCATAAGAGCATGAAATTGTCATTGTTTTCAAGAATGGTAGACTGAGACAACTAAAAACTACTTTTTTTGTATTTTCTGACTTGTGTAAATTATGATGAGCTTTAAAGATGAAGTGCATGAGTTATTGAAGATAAAATGCGTCAAGTCTGGAATGGACTGCAAAGCCCACAAGCCCGATCCACTAGTTGCACCATGCCAGCTAATCTGCTTTTTTATTTCGGTTTCTTCTACACATTCTTTATGTCACCAGCCGAGCCCCACTCAGAGTTGATCTTCAGAGTGTATGGGTCTGGACCTCAAATGTGGAATTTGGTTTGACCAGTTACAGTTGAACTATTATTTACAATTTGTTTTCTGTCTTTTAATGTTGGTAAAGTATCGAGGAACAATGCTCTGAGGATACTTATCAGTGACCCCAGAGGTCTCCCACATAAGAAATAGGGCCCCTTTTTTAGTTATATCCCAGTGCCTCCCCAGTCCTGATCAAGTTCCCTGGAGCACCACAGAGAAGTATCACACACCCATGGGTGTCTTGGAAATTTCACTACAGTTTGGTTCTCTGTATGGGTTTGTTTTAGTAGTTTCATTTCTCAGGTTGAGGAGAGAGTGCTAGCTAAATCCCTAGTCAGGGAGCACGGTGGCCTCAGATATAAGGACCAGGAGCTCCTTCCTGAGTGGAAGTCTCCTGAGAGGCTTCCAAGGCTGCCTCACCCATCACATCTGCACATTCCACTGGCTTTGTCTACTTGCTTGCCATGCTGGAGGCATCTCCTCGGGATGTCAGTGAGGTCCAAGGAGTGAACCAGCCAACACCAAGTGGACACAAGGTGAGCATCTCACTGGCTCTCTCCTCCCACTGCAGAATGGACCTGACCTGTTTCCTTGGGGACAGTGCCACCATCTGAGCCATGATGCCAGATGGGAAGGGGGTCCCTGTGCTGTGCTTTGCCTGAGGAGACTGTCTGTGGACTGCAGGGTCTTCCAGGTCCCAGGGGACCCCCAGTTTCACTGGTCTTTGCCCATGAGTGCCATTAGAGATCACATAGGCTAGTTCCTCCAAAGAGTTCTCAGCCAGTGTGCATGGAGAACAGCTGGCCCCTTACTTCCACTACAATGTCCTCAGCTGTAAAGTGAGCAGGGGCTTTACAGGAAGGAACCCTCCTCTGTTCCTTGAAACCTGGCTTCCTGGGTGCTGCTCACAGAAGCTCCTGCTTGTCTGTACAGCTGCACAGTGGCAGCTACAATTGCCCTTAAACCCCACAGAGCCTACATGATGTAGCACGATTTTGTAAACTTTCTTCTTTGGCAAATGACACTCTCCCATCTCTAAGAAGGCATCAGCTTGGGGACCACAAATTTGTTGAAAGACAGATCAAATTTCATGAAAGAATCAGCATTGTCATGGTCATAATGTCTTCCCCAGTACTCTGGAGCAAGACCAAATTGTCCTTCCTGGCTGTGTCACTGATGTTGGCTTGGATGTCGTGGGAGGAGGGTGAAGCTTTTTGAGCCCTTTCTGAGTTGTTGACATGTCCCCGTATATGATGGTAGCGTCCCTTTCTTGTTCAGTTGTGAAACAGTTAAGCAGACAACAGCCCAGAGCTGGAGTGTTAGTCTCCAGTGATAGGGCGAAGGGCTGAAGCTAGAGAGCTCAGCTGAGGAAGCTGGCATCAGCAGGCATCCTTAGGAGTCAGGTGACCTGCATGTGTCCCAGCCATGGGTGTGGGTGGGAAGTGGAGCTTGGATTGTGAAGCTTGGATTGCCTTCCATGACTGTCCCTCTTAAGCATTGACTCCTAGTGGAAGGCTGATTTCAGCAAAGTGTAGCAGCAGCAGGATGGATACACTGGCTAGAAAGAGCAAGCAGGCAGGTGCTTGCTGTGTTGCCTGAGGCCTCTTAATATCTGGGCTGCTGTTGGATGACACTGCCCACATTCAGGGTGGGTCTTTTCCTCCTCAGATAATCCTCTGGAAACATCCTCAGAGATATACCCAGAAGTGTGTTTCTTAGGTGATTCTAAAGCCAGTCACATTGACAAGAAGAGTAACTATTACAGGGTTACAATCCATTCAGGGAAACCTCCCATTTTGTAGCAAAAGGACGCAAAGGTTCAGTGTCATTCATGAAGCTTGCTATGAGTCATAGGTCAGGCTGCGGGGCCCTGGAGCTGGCACAGGGCAAAAACACATTTCTCCCAGGCAGCAATGTACTGTGGACCGTGGGGCCTTAGAAGCTTCTGGGCACTTGCGCCATGGCAAGGATGGCATGGCAGGGACTTGCCTGGTGTGCTTGGCAGTACAGCAGTGATGACAGAGGGCAGAGCTTCACAGATGTCTGGAAAGTGGCCAGATATTTTCTCCCCTTGGTGCTTGTGGGGACAATGTCTTCGGGAAGGTAAAGTAAGCTGACCACCCGAAGCTGGCCAATGATGGAGAGCAGAGCCTTAGAGAGGTGCCCAGCAGCCCCTAGGCCAGAGTGTAAGCCATGATTGGAGAGTGGCGCTGGGTGGGACGTGGAGCTTATGAACCTCCTGGAAGGTGGTAGATTGAAGGTGCTTCTTGACTCCAAATGCCTTCCTACTAAAAATTTTAGCAGATGGCCACATGGCCCCTATCCTCACATGAGCCTGAGTCTCCCTGCTTCATTGGCATCCCATTATGAGCATGTGCCATAGTGACCCTGCATGTCTGCCTGCTCCCCAGCCCACATTTGAGGGCTTTCCCTTCTGTTCTGAGTGCACTGTTCCCAGCTCAGCCCTCTGCCTGGTAGCTGCCCCACAGAACCGCTTTGTTCTGCCCTGAGCTGTACACTGGCCTACCATTATAGACAAATAACAAAGAGCTTGGTTGGACTGACCCACTGCTGACCACCCTGCCCTTCACCCTGCCCTTCCAAGGCTGTGAGCTCACCCAGCTTCGTCTCAATGACTGCCCACGACATGGTGAGGTTTGTGTTTGCTTTCTGGTTTCCTCATCTTCCTCCTCCTCCTCTTCCTCTTCTTCCTCCTCCTCCAGGAGATGATGACTGGAGCCAAGAAGGAATCTTTTTTTTTTTTTTTTTTTCAAAATGAGCACCCCTGAAAGCGTGCCCTTGCCTCTATAGTGGAGAAAGAGTAGGACATGCCAGACGCCACCGTGAGGAAGAGATGGGTGTTTTAGGAAGATGGTTTCCAATTCTGTACCTAACTCAGCAACCCCCTTTCCGCCATACCTGGATCTGTGAGAAGTGGGGGTAACCGTGTGGTTAATGTGGAACCTGGAAGGCAGTGGGGTGTTCTATATTCAGTACCGTCTAACCTTCATTTCTCACTTAGGATGTGAGAGTCCTGGGGTGTGCGTTTCTTGATCTCCTTCATAGTGAAGTTCTCTGGGGAAGAGTAACACAGGTTTCTCCTTTTCCATTCATCCCTCCATCTATTCACCTACCTACCTATTCATCCATCCTCCATCTACCTACCTACCCTCACAACGTATCCCATGTACTCACCCACCCACCTCTCCATTCACTCACCTCTCCATCCACGTGTCCATCTGCCCTTCCACCCACTTACCTGGTCATCAAATCACCTCTTCATCTGTCTATTTCCCCACCTATCATTCACTCATCTATCCATATAGCTGTCCGACCACCCATTCATCCATCCACCTATCCACCCACCTATCCATCCACCCATCCACCCATCCACCCACCCATCCACCCACCCATCCATCCATCCTTCTATCTATATATCCACTCATTCATCTAGTGACCAATCGATTCATATACTCACCACATATCTATCCATGTATTCACGAATCTGTGTATCCACCTATGCATGCATATGCATCCATCTATTCACTTACCCACACAACCACCCACCAGCCACCCTCCTGTCCACATATCTACTCATCCGTCAACCCTCAAATATAATCTTTGCATGTATGCACTCACATATCCATCCATCCACCTACCACCCACCCACCCGTCCATCCACACACTCACCTACCGACACAATCATCAGTACATTCACCAACCATTTATCCATCAGTTCACCCATGCACCCATCTACCCATTCACGCATCTGCCCATTCACCACTTCCCATCCACTGACATGGTCAGGAAGTACTGAGCAAGCATGGCCTAAGGGAGGTGGTAGACACAGCGTGAGCAAATGACCCTGCCAGATAATCTAGAGCTCCAGGCCTGCAGGGAAGCCAACACTATGGAAACATGGAAACATCAACCAACAGATGTGGAAAGAGCTGTGCAGGAAGCTAACTTGGCATTTATAGTGAGGTCACTAGAAGAACCTCTCAGACAGAAGGTTATGCTCTGGCATGAAATTGCTTTGGCCTTTATTGATGTATATTCATTAATTAATTAAAATTAATTAACATAATGCGTGTGGGTGCACCTGTGTGTGAAGATGCACATGCTGTGTGTGTGTGTGTGTGTGTGTGTGTGTGTGTGTAGGGGGTGTCAGGGGTCAATCTCAGGTGTTGTTCTGGGTGCCATCCACCAATTAGGCTAGGATGGCTGTCCATTGAGCTCTAGGGATCTTCCAGCTTCTCCAGCGCTGGGATTAAAATATGCACCACCACACCTGGCTCTCGTACGTGGATTCTGGGATCAAACTCAAGTCTTCGAGCTTGTGTGACGGGCGCTTTACTCGCTGAGCCATCTCCCCAACTCCTGGTTTATTTTCTTTAAGTTTTTCAGTGGAGACACAGTTCACTTACCATTTTCCAATATGTAACTCAGTGGGCTTTTGTGTATCTACAGAAGGATGAGCCCTCATTACCATCAATCCTAGCTCGTTTCCATCACCTCTAAAGAAAACCACAGCCACTCAATAACTCTCCTCTCCCTTCCCCCATGCCAAGAATCCAATTTCTAATCTGATTTCTGTCTTCATGGGATTCCCTGTTAGAAATGCCTCATGTGTTCAGGTGGAGTCACGCTGGGTGCAGCCAACTGCACCTGGCTTCTTTCACCCAGTGTGGTGTTTTCATAGTTCATCTTGTAGCATCTTGGAGCACACTTCAGTAATTCATTCCTTTCCAGAGTGTGATGGTCTAGATCAGAGATGCCCTTCTTGGGCTCATATATTTGAACACCTGTCCTCCAACTGCTGATGCTGTGGGAGGCTGTGGAAGTATCTGGTGGAGGTGGGTCACTGTGTGGGGTAGCTCTTGGAGGGATGGTCCCCATCTCACACCATGGTCAAGAAGTGTGCTACAAGCCCTGGCCTGACCTGCTCCCATTGCCATGCAGTCTGTCGTGATGGACAGACAGCCTTCAAAACCATCCTCTCCTGAGGAGAAAGGAGAGAAGGAGGGGGAGGAGGAAGAGGGGGAGAATGAACACAATGAATAGCATTCCAGTTTGTGAACACACCATGTTTGACTTACCTATTTATCAGGCAACATTGTTTAGATTCTTTTCTTCTTTGGCTTTTATGAATAAAGCTGATGTGAACCTTCATGTGCATATTTGTGTGTGTGTGTGTGTGTGTGTGTGTGTATGTGTGTGTGTGTGTATAGAAGTTTCAATTCTCTTGGGTATCGACCTCAGAATGGAATTGTGGGTCTTATGGTAATTACAGACTTAACTTCTGAAGAAGAGCTAAGCCATTTCCGTGCCAGCCAGGACAGTTCACATTCCCACCAGCCTTGGGTGAAGCCAGGAATCCTATTATCCACTAGCCACACTGCAAAGGGGAAGTTCTGTTCTCCACCAGACTTGCTACAAGCAAGGAATCCCATTCTCCACTCACTCCTCAAGAGGTAGGTGAGTCTATTCTCCTAAACTCCTGTAAGAAGCAGGGAGGCACACGCCACTGTCTGTGTACCAAGTGCCCTGGTGTGGTCTGGGGCATCTCTAGGTCTCCTTTTCCTCCTGCCTGACAGCATGCAGGGTGTGGAGGCAGTGGCTGAAGCACCCCAACCCTATCCATCTTGCCCATCAGTACTCTTCCACCTTATAAAGCTAGTTTCTATTCCAACTCAACCTACACACCTAGACGAACAATACACCTTTGGTTTTTACCATTTAGAGTACAGTCTGTTGTCCAGTTAACTTACCTAAGTTGTGGCTGAGGAAGGTGACTGATTACCAGAGACCACTGAGAGCAGTTTTTTTTTTTTTTTGCTTCTGGTTTTAAGGACACATTTTACAATATGGATATTCTTTGGCTTATCATGCGTCAGCATGCTGCTAAACCTGCCGTAAGCTGGGATACAAAATACGCCCACAGCGCAGGAAAGCTGTGATATCACTGTAGTCTCCCCGGTGACCCCCAGGACATATCAAAAGCCATGGCTGCTGCCTGCCCTTGGCATCAAGAGAGGATTACTATCCCAGAAAATGGTGCAAGTTCAAAATTTGAAGCATTATTTCCCTCGAATACACACCTTCACCCCATTATTGAGCTGGGAAGCCCTAAGTCGTAAGTCAGAGATCATATGTATGAGAAACTCAGTCTCGATTCCTGACAATGGCTTGCTGTCACCCAGGAGCAAATGGCCCAATTCTGTTTGTTTAGAAACTCTTCAATGCAAACTCTGGGGTAGTACTCGTCACAGGTCTTTGAGGTCTGAGAGACAGTCCCTCATAAGGGAGAGTGTCATTGCTGGGGCCCTGGGGGCTCCTGGGGCTGGAGGCTGAGGGGTGGGTGTTGCATCAGTTACAACAGCAACCTGAATGATGTGCTTCATTGGGGAAGCTCTTGCTTAGTGAAGAGGGACCCTCTCAGAGGCTTGCCTCACATGGCCTCTGACCTGTGTGCCTGGTGGGAGGGGCCTAACAGCAGGGTGGCACCAGATATTCCTTTCTCGAGCCTAGATGAGGTAATCTTCCCTACAGGACAAAGTAGAATCTTGGAAACTTAGATGCCTATGACAAGTGGAACAGCCCCACTTAGCTCCGTTTTCCTGGACTTTGGGGGTTTCAGCTGGAAAACTTTGCATTCTGGGATGCCTATATTCCAGTGTTCTTGGTCTCAGACAACTAAATGACAGTTGGCCCTTTCCCTTAGAGAGCCTTTGAGCTGGTTGAAGATTTCTTTTCTTTTCTTTCTTTCGTTTTTTTTTTTCTTTTTCCTTTTCTTTTCCAGACAGTTTCTCTGTTGTAATTCTGACTGTTCTGGAACTTGCTCTGTAGACGAGGCTAGCCTCAAACTCACAGAGATCTCCCTTCCCTGCCTCTGCTTCCCGAGTGCTGGGATTAAAGGCGTGCGCCACCACTGCCTCGGCAGTTGAAGATTTCTTAGGAGCCCCTTTCAGGACTAAGAGCTTTGCATATATTTGTAGTCTCATTTTAGGCCTTAGGATATCCATAGCAGAGGGAAGTATTGTCATCTTCACCAAAAGGTGGAGGACTTGAGGATCAGAATCAACCGGTGACGCTCTATAGCCAGCAAGGGCTAAGGCTAGACCCAACGCTGGCTCTGAAGTCCCTGTTGCCTGTTTACAGCCTGCTGCCCAGTGTGCCTGGTGGGAAGTTGTTCTCAGCAGGGCGGCACCATAGACTCTCCGTTCTTGAGCCAGTGCTGGCAGAGAAAGAGTGATGGTCCCTATCCGCTGGTCTGAGGAATGCAGCACCTGCCTGCCTGCCCAGGCCTTGCCTTGCTTTCCTCTGTGGAGATAAGAAAGAAGTAGCCCCCCTCACCCCACCCCCTGCAGAATCCTCAAAGCTACTTTTGGGGGCCAAGAGACATTTTACCCTAGCCTTTAATACAGGGTTGGCCCTCTATAAAGGGGCCTTCCTGGGGCCTACGGTGAGATACAGAGAGCCCCAGGCAGGATGGGGATGTCCTGCAGTGGCAGGGACCCCACTGCCTTATCTCCAGTTCTCACTGAGTGACTGTGAGCCTGGAAGGACTCTGGCCCCTGAAAGTCTTCAGTGCAGAGTTTGCTCACCCTGGATTGTTTGGGTGGCTAAGCCTCTGCTCTTTGCCCCCGGAGCTGTGCTAACAGAGAAGGATGTGTTATCAGTGGGGTTGTGCCTACCTTCCACTGGAGAGGTGGGGGAGGGCAGGGGAAGTTGACCTTCTGGGAACCCTTAAGACAAAGCCAAGAGGGGAGGGAGGAAGGCCTTGGAGCTAGGCAAACATGGGAGTGCACAGGCAAAGACTGAGGAATGTACAACACTGGAGGGGGCGGTTTGCTGGCCCAAGGACACCCTGCAGAAATAGGCTGCAACATTGCTATCCCCATGTGGCACACTGGGTCCTCAGGAAGAGCTGCTGGCCCTGTGTGAGGCCCGAGCACTCTCCAGTGGCCTGGCACATGACCTTTCCGGATGGTTCCCCTGAAAGAGGGTACCTGATCTAGATGCTTTCCTACTGTGTGGAAACTTTCTATAGCCTCTATGTGGGCATCATGAGCTAAGTCGTTCCCTACCCAAGAACACATCCCAGAAGGGCAAGAGACACCTACATTTAGCAATAGGTGTTACCTGGAAGAGGCATTGGCTTTTGGGCGATGGTAGTGGAGGAAGGGGAGGAGGTAGAGGTGTAGAATAGGAGGAGGGGGAGTTCCCAGTGTTGATGAGGTAATGGAGACAGTGGAGGGGATGAATGTGCTAGTTGGGGTGGTGGCAGCAAGAGTGGTTTGACATTATTATTATTATTATTATTATTTTATTTATTTTTTTAAAGACAAGGTTTTTCTGTTGTATCTTGGCTGTCCTGGAACTCACTCTGTAGACCAGGCTGGCCTTGAACTCACAGAGATCTGCCTGCCTCTGCCTCCCGAGTGCTGGGATTAAGGCATATGCGACGACCACCCGGCTGCCTCTGTTATTTTTATGTCATTATTTTATAATCATTGCATGTGTTTCAGTGGTAAATGTGATGTTTTGGTGCATGAATATGTTTGAGAATCAAATCAAGAAAATTCATTAGCATTTCCAAAACCTCTTGCAGTTGCTATTCTGCACTGTTCTACAAACTGTTATTAACCGCGGTCATGCCTGTGCATGATACACAGCAGGACTTACTCTTCTCATTTAAATAAACTTAGTCCCCACTGGCTGAGTCCCTCTGCCCTCTCTGTCTTAGCCCCTGGTAGGCACCATTCTACTTCCAACTTCATGAGTTCAGCTTTCACAGCGTCTGCGTACGAAGAGAGCACACGAAGCGTATTTCTGTGCCTGACACATGGCATTTCGTATCATGTTCCTTACTTCCGCCGGTCTTGCCACGAGCGACAGGATTTCATTCATTGACTGTGATTAATCCAGTGTGTGTAAGTTCTGCATTTTATTTTTCCACTCGTCTGTCAACAGACACTCTTTTCCGTTTCTTGGAATGAGTGAACAACCCTGCAGTGAGCACAGGTGCATGGTTGTGTCTTTATGCCGAGGGGAGAGACTGAGGGATCGAGGCAGGCAATTCCGTACCCTCCCACACTGGTTACGCCAGTTTCACCCTCATCGGTAGCACATCCTTGCCGAAACGTGTCATCGTCCATCTTTGATACAGCTCCTGTAATGATATGGGGGCATCTACTGTGGTTTTGATTTTTATTTCTAGGATGGCATTCTCTAGTTTTGTTGTGCAACCTCTGCTTCGTGGCTAAATTGTCTCAAGAGAGTTCCAAGGGACAGTCACTGCTAAGTAACAACAGTGAAACACAAAACCTCTGCTCCCCTTGACAGCCCTTCCCAGCGTGTCTCCCTAGAAACGGGACTAGCGGAAGCTAAGGAATTTCGCGGTTTGGCTTTCCTTGACCTGTGCAATCTAGAGATGGACCAGTCTAGTCTCCCGGAGTCTAGGGGCCCAGGAAGCCATACAGGTGGCTTGTGGCTGAGCCAGGTCCCCGGGCCTCTCCTTGCCTTTGTTGTCTGTGCCTGACCAGCCCCATCCTGCACTTGGCTACACTGTCGCCCTGACTGACAAATGCCTACTGCACTATTTCATGGGAAATAGGTGTACTTTGAAAGGGAGAACCTTGTCTTGTTTTGTGCAGAACGGCTGTTGTTTACCAAATTCAGAAACCCCGAGGTGGAGTAGATTGATTTTCATGATGGTGGTGGGGGCTCTGGGTACCAGCGGTCAATCCACCGTCTCTATGGTGAGCATTTACATGCTCACTTGGCATTGAGAAAGATGATGGTTAAGAGACCATCTCTGGCCAGTGTGGGAGCCTAGCACTGTGTTCTCCCCAGAAAGGCTACATCTCTGCATGCAGTGGTTTGGATGTGTTATGTCTCTGCTGGAACTCTAGGTTTCCAGCTGGGTGCTGGCCTTGGTGTGGGGCCTGGCTGGAGGGCCTGAGCCACTGAGGTGGGGCCTTATTCTGGGCCCACTTGCTGCTCTCACTCTGCTTCCTGACTGTGGAGGGCTTGTGACCGGCTGCCTCGAGTTCTCGCTTTTATGCCTTTCTCGCCACTATGGACTCTATTCCCTTCAACTAGAGCCACAATAAACCCTTTCTCAAACTGCTTCTGTCAGGTATTGGTCACAACGAAGAGACGAGTAACCAACCCCAAGAGCATCCAGAAGGCGAGACAGTTGGAAGACATTCCTTGCAGAGGGGTTTGTTTTCCGACACATGACTGTTAGCATCTGAGAGTTCGTAGAGGCAGTCTGCTTGTGAGGTGCTGTGTGTAAGGGAGATTCAAAACCCTTCCCAGAACCAAACTGTCACTGTATCTGAGACACTGCCTGAGTGCCACTCCGGTCTAGACTTTTCTCCCTGGGACTTGGCTGACTCACCTGCAGGTTTCACAGGAGTGGGAGCCTATGGTGTATGGATTCTGGGTTGTCTGGGTGGGCCTTTGGAGTAGAGGTTTGCCAACCCATCTCCAGGGAGGGTGCATATCTTCTCAGCCTGCCAGGTAGACTCAGAGCACCAGGATGTGGCTCCCCTGTTCAGTAGCTCATTTGGGGGCAGAAAAGGCCATTTGTTGATTTGAGTAACTGTCCCACCTAAAGTAGTCTTGTTTTCAGCAGTACTGATCCAGGCTTGCAAACCAAAGCTCTGCTATCTCCTAACTTCCCCTGAGCATGTGACCAGGGCCACCCCACCTGCGTTTGTCTATAGCGCATGATTCCAGAGGTGCAGAAGGGCTCTTCCTCTGCATTTGGAATTCCGTGAAGGACCCATATCACCCCAGTGGAGTCACACTTTCACCCCGAGGCCAGGGAGGCAAGGCCCTAGGTGAATGCACCTAGTTGCGCAAATGTATTTTCAGTCCACAAACCAGTCCTTAGGGTACCTTTGAAATTATTTTCAGGTGTAGAGTGCTGGAAAATTCCAGCCACAGACATTCATGATCCTGGCCGTGGTAGGACAAAGTAACAGATGCCCTGATTCTTTGTCTAAGCTCACACTGTTGGGGTCTGTGCAGTGCCATTATTAATGCATTTTGTCCTTTATTTGATGATGTTGCTGTTGATGGCCCTGGCACAGTGTTGAAGTGCCACCCGGTGTCTCTAAGCACAAGAAGGCCATGATATGCTATGGACAAAATGGGTGTGGTAGACCTGCCTCATTCGGGTTAGGTGACTGGGCTGCAACAATATGCATCCAGTAAAGTGTCTGCAAACATGTCTCTCTGTCTCTCTGCTCTCTGTGTCTCTCTTTGCCTCCCTCTGTATCACTTTCCCTCCTTACTTCGCTCTCTCTCTCTCTCACACACACAGAACAAAGCTGTGTATTGACTGGCGGAGGGACATGCAAAGACCAGTCTGTCAGTATACATGCAAGGACCAGTCTTCTGGAACCTGGCCTACAGGTATTTGTCTGTTAAGTCAGTATGCACAGCCACAGTAGAACACAAGTGTCCTGTACAAGGAGACCTGCTACATCTTACTCACCACGGGGAAGCCGAGGGTCAGCTGCCCTGCGAAGTCGAGAGCCTGGTACTCTGCTGGGCCACTTCTCCTTCCAGGCTGGCTTGATTGGTGGCCTTTCAAACAAGTACCTCTTTATTGTAGGCCATTGTGATCGCAATGGCATTTGTCCATGATCGGATGCTGCGCCTTTGCTCAATGCTGCTTTCTTGGTGGGTGCTGGCGATGCTGACTTCGGTCCCCGATGCTGTCACCTTTGTGGGGGTGGATACTCTGCTTGTCTAGGCAATCTCAAATGGCAGCATGTGACCTTCCAGGCTGGACAACAAAGGGATTTTCATTTCCCGGAGACTTATAGCTCACCCGTGCTTGCCTTGGCTTAGTCACACTGCTGGGTGACCTTCAGGCTGAGGACTGCTTGGAAGGTCCGAGCATGGAAGCCTACTTTTCCCCAGGACAATGCGAGTCCCGTGTGCCAGCTTTTCTCAATACCCGGCTTTGCTATCAGTCCCATTCAAGGCCTGTAGGAGTCTGAAATACAATGCATGACGGGCAGGCCTCTACTGCTGTTGGGAATGTGCGCCCAATGAGCCAGCACAGAGCACAGTGGATGGCGTCTGTCCATGGCTGATCCTAGGCTGCACTAGCTGGCTGGCTCCTACACTGTTGACCCACAAGGCCACCACCTGCCTCCTTTCTCAGATGCATCAGGAGCAGAGAGGGTAAGGGCGTGGGGTCTAGGTGAGGGGGTAGCTGTTCAACCCCACTCTAGTGTCTGGCAGAGGTGGGTGGAGGTTTTCCAGAGAGGATTACCTCCATCTAGTCTTTCCCGGTGCAGCTGTTCCTGAGGCTGTTTGTGGAAGTCCCCAAGGAGGTAGCAGAAGAGTGAGGGAAGTCACACCCTCATGCAACATGGTAGCCTGACTGTCCTGCGGGAATGTCAGAAAGTGTGGAAGAATGTGACAGACTTCCTACTCTGACTGAGACAGGCAATGCAGCCTGTGGGGAACAGCCACACTCCAATGTGATAACCAAGGATCCTTTATCCTAAAAGAAATATCTTTTTCTTTCTCTATGGGATCTGAGAGTGCATTTCCCAGCTGTCACCTTAGTAACCACCAGGAAGATGATGGATGTGGAGAGTGGCCTTCCTTCACAAGTTACCTAGGTAACCGCTGTCCTTTCAGAAGCTTGGGGACACAGCAGCCCAGGGACACTTGGATTTGCGCTTTAGTTCTGTTGTGGTTTCGTCTCTGATCCTGTTTCCTTAGCTATACAACAGCCTGCCTGGAGTCAACCTCGTGGGCTCCTGGAGGCGGTGTGCATCAAGTTCCTACATTTGGGCAGTTCCCCTCATCCTCAACGCATCTTTGTTTCTGGATTTGTGCTAGGCTGACTCAGATTTATCAGGAGGGATGGGCCCAGAGAACAAGTCAGCAGTGCATGGACCGTACCGATCCCGTTTGCCACCTCCTCTGTACCCCGAGGGGCAAGCAGTTACCATTTTCCTGAGTGGCAAGGGTAAGACGGAGACCTCTACTGTGGACCTCAGCTTGGGCTCCTGCTGTGAGCTGCTCTGAACAGGCTCTAAGGCAGCAGAAGACAGAGCTCTCAAAGAAGGTGGCCTTGGGGGGTATTAGAGTAGCATCATGTGGCATTCTAACAGAATGAGGCTGGAGAAAGGGCCAGTTGGGCCAGCATGTGGCTTCTGTTGTCTTCAGGGAAGCAGAATTTGGTAACACGCTTTGTGTGGGGTCAGTTTTGAAGGTGTGGAAGATGCAAGAATGAGGAGTTCATGGGGTCTTATACCAAGATTCGAGACAGCCACCCAGGCCAGCCTGCATTCCAGCGGAGGAGGCTGACACTGAGCTACCAGCCCTAACCCTACTTCTCTGACAAAGAGGAGTTAGGACTGCTCACCAGTCCATAGATCATGGGAAGGGCCCATCCTGGCAATTAGCATGGGCCGAAAGCTAAATGTCTCCCAGAAAGAAAGAGAAAAATAAAGCAGGGTGAGCATAGAGAGATTTCACTTCTTTGAAGGCAGTAGAGATCAGAAAATGTAAAGAGTGGCCAGCAGAAGACTCTGGACCCTTAAGGAGGTGAGGGGCAGGGGTGTCCTCCTGCAGCCTGTAGGAGGGATCGGCCTGTACACCTTGACGTTGCTCCATGGAGGACTTACAACTGTGGGGCTGCATTTTTGCTCTAAGCTGGTGTGTTCTACTGGCATCTTACAGTGGCACTAAGAAATGAATGTACAGGCCGATCCAGGCCAGGTTACATGGACTCCTCACTCACAGGGACACAGGGTCTTCCTATAGTTGTGCCTTGGGATCTGCTGGGGGATTGGTCCCGAGATCTCCATGAACACCAAAGTCTGCAGATTTCATCAAATAACATGTCACACACACACACACACACACACACACACACACACACACCCTCATATACGAAAGCCATCTCTAACTTGCCTATGACACCTGATAGGATATTATCTAAGTATCACATAAATTATAGTTGAACTGGTTGTTTAGGGAACACTGGCAAGAGAAACAGCCTAGTCATGATGGGATTTGTCAGTGTCTTCAAGTCTGGTCAAATCTGCAGATATTCTGGGATATACAGGATCCCATCCCCAGCCAAAGGGCGGTGTCTTTGGCTGTTCTTTGGGTCTATTCTTGGGGTGGTCTTGGTCCTTGGATCTGCCCTTTGTGGTGTCTTGGTTTCTCTTGCTGCTTTGAATCTTAGGCTCCGAGCATCGTGGGTGGTTTACGCACACTTCCCTCATCCCTCATTTTCTCCACATCGCATGCCACCACCAACAGACCCCATCTTTCTCTGCCTGCTTCTTTATTGCTTATTTTATTCACTCCTGTGACAAAATACCCAGCAAAATAAACTTAAGAAAGGAAAGGATCCTTGCAGTAAGTTCCCTCAGCTTCTTATGCTCATTACTGGGTACCATGAATGTAACATTGTACCAGTATGTAGCAAGGCTTCCATCTGACTGATGGGTGATCAAGGAAGACGGGCTGTGAAGCATGACAGCCCAATGCCAAATGCAGGGGATTGAATTGGATCAGGAGGGATAAAAAACAAAGAACTTTTCGTGAAGGTGTGTAGTCTGGAAGCAAGTGGCTATTAGCATTGACCAAGAGTTTCTCAGGATATGTAGGACTGTGGGATGGCATGGCAGGCTGAATCTGGCAGATGGAGGAGAGGCTTCTGGAGCCAGAATAAGGAACAGGAATCAGAGAAGGAAGAGGACATGGCACACGGGCTGCATTAATTGTAAACAGAGCTTGCGAGCAATGCAGCTGGTGCTCTGGTTAGCCCCAAGTCCCACACTGTCCTGGGACTGGCAGAGGTTGATACAATATAGATTCATTTTGGAGATCACATATGCAGTGGATGGAGGGGACCATGGGTGGAGCTGCACTGCAGCAGGTGTGTGAATGAAGAGCAGTGCCCGGCCACCCTGGCAGGAATCAGAAGCTGGGCCATGTGGCTCCACCTGGAGTTCTAAGACCGAGGTAAGGCAGAGGCTTCCAGAGGAGGCAATAAGACAAGTAGAAGGCTGCTGGAGACCAGAGGCTTGGATTTACAAAGGCCAGGTGACCTGGGCAAGGTATTCTGTGTGTCCAGAGCCCATGCCCACATGTTGTCACTTCAGATGCAAACGACTGGGTCCCAGGACGCGGGACCACAGCTCTGGTGTATGGAGTGCCTTGCGTTGGAGAATGGGTTGGTGGAGGTACATGGTCTCAGATGCAGCAGGACTAGGGCAGGCTGTCACCATACCTGGAGACATAAAGTACCAATGATGGTAACATCACTGCTCAGGAGATCCGCTGAGAGCTTGGCCAGGAAGGTGTATTTATGTCTGACCCACAGAGCAGGAGATCGAAGCTCAAGGGAACAGTAATGAAGCATCATAGGAAGGGTCAGGGATGAAGCAGGGCTGGGAGCTGGGTTCATCTGAGGATTCTGGGCTCTTCTGCACATGCCTGTCCCTGTTTATGTCAGTCTGTGGCTATCATTGAGGACCATGCCACTCCTTTTCCCCGTTAGCTGCGAATTGTTCTGCCTCTGCTTGGAGGACCCCCACGTGCACACACTGGGCTCTGCCAGCAAAGGCCCTGTTTCTGCAGCATCGAAGCTGGGGTTGGAGCTCGCCGCTCCTGGGTCTGCAGATGGGGGCAGGAATCACAGCTCAGGATTTGGTCAGCTATAAAAATAGCCGGGGGCGGATTCAGGAACCGAAACTTCTTCTTGTTCTCTTCTGGTAGTATCGGATTGTACAATTATAGCGCCTCAGAAGTTTCCTAATGCGCCACAAGATGTCAAGCTGCGGCATGAAGATTAATTCTGTCTTTAATGACCAACCCTGACTTTGACCTTGGAAGGGTGCGTTGTTTCCAGAGCACCACTGCTGCTCTCCGAGCATCAGCTTTGCTTCTGAGCTTTGAAAATTAACTCTTTGTTCCCAATCAGCTGGTTCTCCATAGGCATTTCTTTTTCAATCTTTTTACCTTGAGGTGGAGTATTTTAGAGAGTGATAGAGACAGGGATAAGTGGAACCCAGGGAGAAGTGGAGAAGGGTGAAGGCAGGGAAGAGGCTGGAGCAACTGGCAAGGGCTGGTATTCACTGCAGTTCTATCTGCCTGGCTACCCTTCCCGAGGCTTCTCTGTTGCTGCCTGTGTGTTTGTGTCTGGACTCCGGATTCTGGAGGGCGGACTGGCAGGGTTGGGGAAGGGAGGGTGGGCATGGTGTTTAACTCACCTGTGCCAATTCAGTGCATATTGCTTTAGGATAAGACCCAGCACCCAGCAGGAAGTGAACAGTTCCCAGGGGTTTGGAAGCTTCTAGGGAGAGAGCAGCATCCTGGAGGTGGGGGTTGGAGGGCAGAATAAGACAGAAGAATGGAGAGGACCGAGGCGAAGGAGTGTCCAGAGCAGGTTGGGGATGCAGTGGGGAGAGTAGGCCCATTAATGAGGTGGCTTGGTCATGTGTGCATCTCCCAGCATGCTCTGTAGGTCCTGTGGACGAAGCCGTGTGTGCTCATCTGCCACCTGGCTGTGTCATTTGCACAATGAATGGTCTTTACTTCTCTACTGGCCTCCCTGCTAAGGCTATTCAGAGTGGGCTGTTCCCTGAAGATTCCAGCTTGATGAATTTTCCTACTTGCCAGAACACATCTGTAGCCCACAGTTAGTGCTGTGGCCTCTTGTAGTCACTGCAGACGCATGCAATGGTGCGGCAGCCTGTGACCCCTCTGCTGTGCTTATTGCTTCTTTCATGGCTGCAATAGGACCTCTGGCTTAATCAACTAAGGAGGAGGGAAGATTTATCTAGCTCATGGTTTCAGAGACTTCAGCCCTTCACAGTGAGGAGGATCACATGATGAGCAGGAAGCAGAGGGAGCAGCGACAGGAGGGCAGAGAGGCAATATCTACCTCCAAAGATATGCCTTAAGATCTAGACGGTTTGGAAGCATCATCACAGACACACCCTGGGATGTGCTTTGCTAACCCGAGTGCTTCTCTCTCTGGATGTGGACAACAAAGCTGGCTTTTTTTTTTTTTTCTCTATTGTAAGTCTTGCTGTCCTGGAATTCACTCTGTAGAGCAGGCTGGCCTTGAACTCACAGAGATCCACCTACCTTTGCCTCCAGAATGCTGGGATTAAAGGCGTACATCACCACCACCCAGCCCAAGAATGACTTTTATGTCCAGCTGTGCCTTCCCGTCTGAGGGAAAACATAGCCCTGCTCTCTCTCCTGAATCCCGATCACACTGCAAGCTAGGCCTTTTCTGTGGTCTAGTTAGTGCTACTGCCGTTCATACTCATGTGCTTTCTGTAGTGATGGATGTCACTGTGTAAAATGTCTCTCAGTGCAGTGCTGAGCTCTGGAAGCCCCACTGTGTCCCATGGAGAATCTGTGAACGTGTGTCACAGCTCTCTGTCTGTCAGTAAGAATCGACTGTCTGTCTGCACCAGCTTTTTGTTGCTCTCCATGTTCTGGAATTCTGACGACGGGGTTGTTTACTCTTATCTCTCCAGGATCTGGTGAATTCTTGGGTTTAGGTGCTGTGGATAAGAGTGGGCAGAGACTAGAAACATCTAAGGCTCCTCCACGGTCCAATACTCCCCACATGGGGTGCTGAGAAGGAGGATCAGGGTCAGACTTGCTGTGAGGGACTGACTGGTCATGGTTGAGATAAAGGGCTGCATGGCCTGAGCCAGCTCACCGGGGCTTTGGAGCCATTTTTGATCAACCTGGAGAGTGTCTGCTCTTGGGAGAGGTGTGTTCTCAGGCATTTGAGAGGCGGTATGAAAACCTGGTGTGGTGGAAACTTCCTAAAACACATGAAGATGATCCTAATCAAGTCTTCAAATAATGAGGGAGATGGAGTGAGTCCTAACTGGCCATTTCTTGTCACCAAAGGAAGCTTCTAGTACTGGGACTGGGTTCTATCCAATCGAGTTGTTGGCCAAAGGGGTCCCATGGAAATTCCCAAGCAACCTAGGCTGTTGCCAGGACAATAGGTTGCTCTCCACAAATGGACAGCAAAGCTCCATTGCTGAAGACAACACCCCCACAACTCATTGAACATGGAGAGGTCAAGCTGGTACTTACATAGAACCTTCGCCCCTACATGTTAGTGTCGTTGGTATGAGAAGGGATTCTGCATGCTGCCAAAAGAGAAAACCTAAACGTCAACCCAGCCGCAAACACTTTGAGCTACAATGCTGTCCTTCTTCCGCAATATGCTAGGGCAGTGGTGGCACAAAGCCCATGGGAGTAACCAATCAATGTCTGATTTGACTTAAGGATCACTCCACCAGATGGAATCCATAACTAGTACTACTCGGGTGACTGAGAACCAGAGACTAGACAGTCCAGAGACCTAGGGTAAAACCAAATACTACTGGTCTTAGAAAACAACACCAAAAACCTAGTGATAAAATGACTCCTGATGATATTCTGCTACACTCATAGATCAGTGCCTTGTTCAGCCATCATCAGAGAAGCTTCCTCCTGCAGCAGATGGGAACAAGTACAGGGACCCACAGCCAGACATTCTTCAGAGAGAGAGCGGGGTGGGGGGAGGGGAGATATCTCGGAACACAGCTCTAAATGGGATGCCGCTATCAAATCCCTCCCCTCAGAGCTCAGGAAACCCCTCAGAAGAGGAGCAGGATGCAGAGAGGATGGAGGACACTAGGAGAACAAGGCCCTCTAAGTCAACTGAGAACGCTCATATGAACTCACAGAGACTGAAGCAGAGAGCACAGGCCCTACACAGTTCTGCACCAGATCCTCTGTGTATATATTACAGCTTTCAGTTTAGCATTTTTATGGCATTCCTGAGTGTGTGAGTGGGTCTCTGATTTTTGTGCCTTCTCTTGGACTCTTTTCCTCCTGTTGGCTGGCCTTGTCCAACTTTGGTATTATGGTTTTTGTTTTATCTTATATTTTATTTTGTTGATAAATGTTTTTAATAGTTTAAAATTTTATGCTTGTTCATGTGTGTGTTATATATGTGTGTGCATATATGTATACGTGCGCACATGCATGTGTGTGTTACATGCATTATGTGCATGTATGTGAAGGTGCACGTGTATGTATGTGCATGCACATGTGTGAAGACCAGGGGACAACCTCAGGTATCATCCTCAGAAACACTGTTCACTTTCCACCAAAACAGGACTCTCACTGACCTGGAGCTCACCAATTAGGTCCTAGGGATCCATCCTCCTATCTCCGTCTCCATCTCCCAAGTGCTGGGATTACAAGTGCATGCTACCTAACCTGATATTTTTACCTGGCTTCTGGGGATCAAACTCAGGTCTTCATGCTTGCCAGATGAGTACTTTACTGACTGAGCCACTTTCCCAGCTCTTTGTCTTCAGGCTTCTTGCCCATGGATGGGGACACAAGAGAACCCATCCTTCGTGGCTGTTCTACCATGTAAAATACTGGAAACCTGCTATGGAAAGAGCTAGCCAAGGTCAGCTATTGCTACACGGATGGTGGTGGTGCAGGAGGAAACTGAGAGCTGTCCCCAGCCAGAGGTCA
This sequence comes from Cricetomys ansorgei, assembly GCA_026225945.1. Classification (NCBI taxonomy): domain Eukaryota; kingdom Metazoa; phylum Chordata; class Mammalia; order Rodentia; family Nesomyidae; genus Cricetomys; species Cricetomys ansorgei. Next base: position 3,919,089 of record JAMJFZ010004042.1, read on the forward strand.
GAAGTACCTTTGAGGGCCGTAATGTGCAGGGCACAGGGATGTGAATCATCCCATCTCTTGCCCAGGAAATTTTGACTTTTTACAACTAGAACTTCTTCATTTAGGGTCATTTAGGCTAAAGTGTCATTTCTGGGCGTCCTGTGTTAGCACATTGGTTTATTGTCTTACAGAGAGATCCATGTACACAGACTCCATCTTGGACCGGGTTGGGGGCTAGGAAGGATCCTTTGGAGACAAGGCAAGATAAAGCAGACTTTCCAGGGTCACATGCACATCTGAGGGTTTGGGGGAGACTTCATGGTGAATGGCAGGAGGCAGGCAGAACTCCCACAGGGAGACTCAGATCTTTTCAAGCTGTTACTGAGGTCTTCCTTGTCTGCAACCTGGAGAGGAAAGCTTCAACCATTGTCAGCTACTGCTACCCAGGACACAGCCATGGGAAGACATGGGTGTCTTCCTGTGTGCTCACTGAGGGGAAGTTGAGGCTGAGAGAGGCAGCCCTGCCTCGGCTATGTAGGGCAGGATGTGGGCTCTAGTGTTGGTAAGCAGATTCCCCTCAACACTTGCGTCTGTCCATCTAAGAGGCTCTGCAATCCCTTTCCCTCTGGACACTCCATATAAAGTCAGGAGAGTGGCACACAGGTGCCTCATATACGAGGCAGGAGCAGGTAACTCACAGGAGCCTCACAGCCCTATCACAAACCTCCAGCCAGCGGGAATGGACTCTGGATTGGGAGGCTTCTCCATCCCTCTTTCCTCCCCACATTGGGCATGTGTTCACAAGCCCAAGAGGATAGAAGAGGTTAAACGATGGAATTCTGGGGGCCCAGGATCCCCTCAGCCCCTGGGAAGTGCACAATCCTTGCACTTTGCTTGAGTGAAGCATGCGCCATCAGTGGCCAGTTCACCCCTCAGGTTTGTCTGCTGCTGAGTCTGACCTGCCTGCATCGATGGACCCTGCGCTAGTTAGTGTTATGTCAGCTCCACACAATCTAGCATCATCTGAGAAGCAGAAACCTCAATTGAGAAAACACCTCCATCAGATTAGCCCAGTGGTTCTCACCCTTCCTAAGGCTGAGACCCTTTGATACAGTTCCTCATGCTGTGCTGATCCCAACCATAAAATCATTTTGTTTTGCTATTTTATAAGTGTAATTTTGCTACTGTTATGAATTGTAATGTAACTATCTGATATATAGATGATCTTAGGTCATCCCTGTGAAAGGGCCTTCGACCCCCAAAGGGGTCACAAACCACAGATTGAGAACTGCTGGTAGGCATGCTGCAGAGCATTTTCTTGATTAGTGACTGACGTGGAAGGACCCAGCTCACCGTGTGCTGTGCCACCCCTAGGCAGGTGGCCCTGGGTAGTATAAGAAAGCAGGTCGAGCAAACGGCGAGTAGCAAGCCAGCAAGCAGTGTTCCTCCATGGTCTCTGTCTCAGTTGCCACCTCCAGGTTTTTGCCTTGAGCTCCTGCCCTGGCTCCCCTCGGAGGGGTACTATAACCTGTAAGCTGAAACTAGCCCTGTCTTTACCATGTGGCTTTGGGTCATGGCGTCCACTACAGAAACAGAAAACAAACTTGGACCAACCCACTGAAAGTGACTGAAACAACTAGATCTGCAGACATAGATCCCAGCTTAGGGGTCTTCCCACTCTCAGCCTGTCAAGTGGAGGACTTCTGAAGCTCCCCAAGAGAGTTTTTTAACACACAGTTCTGCCTTCTCCAGCCTGGGGCCTCTAGCACTCCTCAGGGTCAGTTCACCAATGAATTAATGACCATGGTAATTACCACCATTAGCATATCCATTAACACTGTAGGTCTAATGGCTCACATTGCTGGGCTAGGCTATCTCTGGAGTTTTTGCAGAAGCCCCAGTTTCTAGTGGACACTAGAACTCTGTCATATTCAGGGTCAGAAAGACAGCGCAGTGGAGAGGGCGTGTTCTCATCCTTAGGCTTGGCATTCTGGAGCATGCTAGTCAGTTAGCATTGGCACACACTTGGAACACACAGCTGTGTGGAGGTCTACGGCTACCGGCTGTTCTCGGAGGTGGGTCCTTCCTTCCATACCAGTGTTGCTGAAAGGTCATGGTTTGCATTTGGGTATCCAGCTTCATCCCTGAGCCAACCACAACAACACCATCCAGAAGTGGCACACAGAAAGGAGCCAGCATGTAGTCCCACCTTGGCTGTTGGGCTTTCTGGGACCCCTTCCCTCAGAGAGGTGGACGAGTAGGAAGTCATAGCTCACACCACAAAGTTCCCAAGAGACATCACTGCCATTCTTCCTCACTGTCTTTCACTTGGCTCCAAGCACCAGGCACTCAGCAGTGACAGAACCCCTTCCCCTCCCCCCTTTCCAAGGGGAAATTGACAAGTGAATGAGCAGACAGTTGTAGCTGCTACAGAGAGATCCTGGAAAGAGTGGAGAGAGGGGACATGAACCAAAGCCTGGAGGTAAGTGGGCAGCTGAGAGGATGTCTGGGGACATCTCAGCAGGTGAGGTGGTCAGTGCAGGGGGTCTCTGCCGTGGACAGAGCACACTGGATGGTTAGGAATGGGCGGAGGGGAGGGGAGGGAACGGATAGAGAGGAGTTGGGGGTCTGATGGTCCACCTACTAGGGTCTCTTTAACAGCCTGTTCACAGACCAAGGTTGAGGTGCAGCAGGATGGCTCCCCTGAGGCCCCCTTCCTTGGATTGTAGGCGGCATGTCCCTCTGTGTCCTCATATGGTCTACACCCTTTGTCAGGGTACTGACCTCTTTCTAGAAGGACACCAGCTGTATTGGAGGAGGCCCACCCGAATGCCCTCGTTCTGACTTAGTTGTGTCTGTGAAGAGCCTGTTTCTCAACACAGTGATGCATGATGCTTAACAACAGAGGTATGATCTGGTGACTGCTCATGAGCGATTTTTCTCTGGTTTGGGTTTGGTGACAGTGTGACAGTGAGAATGTGTCTTAGGAGGCCATCTTGTGCTGGAGATTGCGAGGCACGAGGTGAGGTCAGGTGCACTCCACAGCTAGGAGGAAGCTTCTCTCCCAGCTCTTCTCGCCTGCTTAAGCACCTGCTTTCCAAATCTGAGCCACACCCTAACAGAACACAACAGCGCTGGGAAGAAAAACAAATCCTAGATTTTACTCTTACAATCCAGAGTTCAGCCAGGCGGTGGTGTTGCACGCCTTTAATCCCAGCACTCGGGAGGCAGAGGCAGGTGGATCTCTGTGAGTTCGAGGCCAGCTTGGTCTACAGAATAAGTTTCAGGACAGCCGGAGTTACAACAGAGAAACTCTGTCTTGAAAAACAAAGCAAAACAAAACGAAAATCCAGAGTTCAGAGAATGAGTAACTGCCATCTATCTCACACCTTTCTCCCATGGTTCAGGGAATATTTCAAAAAAGGGTGAAAGGCGAGGGGAGGGAGGGAGGGAGGGCTATGGTGAAATGCTGGCTTCTGGATGTGACAGGGCCATTGCACTCTGACCTCACCATGGCTGTGGTTGCTTGCACAAGACCCATGTGAGATCGAGTCAGTGAGCATTCTGCCATGGCTAAGGGCTAGGACTTCACAAGCTGGAAGAGGGAGTCCGCCGCCCTCAGGGATGTCTCGTAGGCTGCCCATGCTCCAGTGGACGGCCCCGCACCCATGCACACGAGGACAGCAGTGGTTGGATTCAGGGGGCTACGGAAAGAAACCGTGAAACCATGAGAGCAAATGAAACAGGGATTCTGGGAGGAGTTGGAGAGGAAAGGAAGGGTTGATAGGATCAAAATACTTGTGTGAAATTCCCAAAGAATGAATATCATAACGTATTTGAAAAACGTGTTACTTGTGATAACTGTGGCCCTGGTGGGAAATGTTGGTGGATTTGAGCTGCGTGGTGGGAGCATTTCAGTCAAAGCTGCTTTTGTTTTATGTGTCCATTTCTCAGATCAAACCTCCTCAGTGAGGAGTTGGTATGGCTGCCACTTGCTCTGGGTATACTAGAGACGATCATGCAGTGGCGGTTTCCTGTTATTTGGTGTTGGTGGCAAAGGGATCCCGATAGCGGGAGAGAAAAGTCAGTCATCAGTACCTGTACCAGGGCACATCAAATGGCCATTTTAAATGGCGGATCCTGGCACACTGGTTGAGCCCCAAGATGGGGAAGCCTGGTAGGGTGGTGCCTGATTCCCCCATCTTTATGGAAACCTTGTTCACCCAACGTCAGGGAAACGCATAGGCTAAGAGCTTTAACTAAAAGCCTAAAGATGGTTGGTTACCCATTCCTCCTGCTACAGCAGGAGGCCAATTGAGGTGTCTAGTAAGCATGGAACAAAGCGATTGAACCTCTCCCTTATGCAACACCCTGCTTCATCCATAAAAGCCCTGCTTCTTTTGCAATAAAGTAGATCTGCACCACGAAGCTGGTCTCTGGAGTCTGAGTTTCTTGGGCTAGTGGCTCCGCTGCCATTCACCACCTTGGGGACTCCCCTGCTTCCACAAAAGACTACAATTTGGGTCTTTCCTGGGTCTAACATTTGGAACTTAAGGAGCGTTAGGGGAGTTAGATCCATGAGCCACCAGGCTTCCTGGTCTCCAGGTCAGTCTGGATCTGTTGTGACTCATCTGAGTAACCTTAGTGCTATTCCAGAAGCCGCCAAACCAGTTTCCCCTCTCTGAGCCTGCGTTAACTTTCTGGGTTCCCCTCCTGTTGTGGGGCTGCCCTCTTTCTTCTACAGACTGCCCTGGGTCCAGAGGTGGGGTGGGGAGTGGGAGTCTGTTCCCTTCCCTCACTGGGGAGCTCACTGGTTCAACCCCCCAGAGCTGGCCAAACTGCCCATTGATGCTGGCTTTACCAAGCTGCTACTGAGCCACTCACAGGGAGTCACTGCACAGTTCAACAGGTAATTGTGTACTATCTTCTGCTGTCCTTATCTCTGCAGTGTTGGTCAGAGCTGTTAAGATAGGGACACACCTCCTCCCACATTTCTGATGGCCTAGCAGGTGCTGGTTGGGAATGGGTGGGGAGGGCCTAGGTGAGCCCCATAGGAAACAGGTCTCTTCACAAACCTGTCTGACTTCTTACCTCACCAGTGTACTTGCTAGGAAGCACGGGAGGAACAGAACAAGAAGCTTTGCCTTTTAATAGGAAACAATTAAATGTTAATGGCAAGTGACCTCACAGACCGACTGCCACGCTTGCCGTTCGCTCATCTGCGCCTGTGTGTACCTTCTGGGCATCAGAAAATTACATAATTAAGTATAGATTACCACAGACACGTCACCACACATTGTTATTCCTGGGAGACTTAATTGGCAAGCTTTGTGTTCATATGTGCTGCTCATCAGAGCACCTCCGATCGCTTTACAAAGAGCATCTCCTTAATCCTTTGCAGAGCCCTACACACAGCCCGATTTAATGGATTAATAAAAAAACACAACCTGAGGCCATTTTGGGCCAAAATGAACACTCCCTCCTCCCTCTGCCGCAAAGGCCAAAAGGCAGGTGTCCCCCCACTGTCTCCCCTGGAACATGCAAATGAGCAGAGGCAGGTGGAGTGACTATGGTTGCCTACACTGAGGTCACTCCTGTGGTGGCCAAGTTCTAAGAGACTGCATGAGTGGCGGCTTCTAGAAAGAAGCAGGATATTTTTTCACAGTGTCTTTGTGTAACGGGTAATCAACTGTGATGGATGCATGCACCAGTTTGCTGGGTGTTGATGCTCACAAGGCCAGTGCAGGTGAGGTTGTAGATAGGCCTGTGGCAGGGCCCCGAGCCAATGTCTGAAGGCCATTGAAGGGTAAAGTCAGCTAGGGTGTTTGAGCATCATGTCTGGTTTCTGTGTTTCATGTTTGGGGCCTTCATCTCTTACAATGGCCATATAGGACACCTGATGTCACCTAGTCTTATAAAATGGACACTATCTGGAGGCACAAGATGATTTCCACTCATCATAGCACCTGTAGGTATCAGAACTATGGATGTCAGGACATCTCCCCCAGATTCCAGGTTCACCGCAGCTCCCGAAGAGCATCTCTAACATCCAAACTTGAAAACATTGCAAAATGAGAACACAGCTACTCCTTCTGAAGAAACGGCCTCCTCCTTGAAGTTAATAAGATGAGGTGTGGCTCAGAATTACGATTCCTAAGGAACATTCTAGCTTGGTTTAAACAGACATGGAGATTTTCACACCCTGCCCTAACTCTGAAGTTCTGTCCATCTTAAAATGGTTCTTGCAGAGAACTCACATCATGGAGGATCAGAAAGGTGACAGGCCACTGGCCGCTGACCAGGACATTTCCACAACCGTCTTCTCTCTGAGCTGTCCATCATCTGTAAACCCAGCAACAAGGCTAACAGCCACAGAGAAATCACAGTTCCTGGTAGCCAGTAGTGGCCCATAAGGCAGATTTATCATCTGGATAGTTCCTGTTTGTTTTACTCAGCTTCCACGTCAGCAGAGTGGGTGGGAGTCAAGTCTGTGACGTTGTCAGCCCTGAGAATCCACATCGTCTGCAGTTACCATGAATTTGCCATGTCAGCTCGATGCTGCCAGAAGACATTCAGTGCATCAGATGTTTATTTAATGGGTAACTCACGGAGAGGGCTCTTGGAGAAACAAATTACCTAATTAATTGCGGAAATTTGACTTTGTGGGTTTAAGAAATTAGAATAGTTACTCACGATAGAACATAGACTCTTCCAGAATGGAGGTGAAGGGTATCTGGGAGGAGTGGCCTGATCCAGGGCATCTGTGTTTGGAGAGGTGCTTGGACTGCAGCCGTGGGCATCAGACACTTTTGGTGAGCCTGCAAGACTGCTCCCCTGGCCTTTCAGGTCTCAATAGGACCTGTGATACTTTGGGGGTGGGAGAGAGCTGGGCGTGGGCAGTGCTCAAGCCTGGAGGTGATAGAGATTAGAAGGACCCGCTTACCGTGTGTGTGTGTGTGTGTGTGTGTGTGTGTGTGTGTGTGTGTGTGTGTCTTCCAGGATTTGATTTCCTCATCTGCACCCCAAGTGGCTGGTCCTGTTGGTGGCTCCCGGGCTTGGGTTACAGACTGGAGCATTTAGCATGCTAAGGAAATGTGTCTGCTAGCCGAGGCTGCTTTCTCTGTCTCTGTATCTCTTCCTACTCCACTTTTGGCAGAATTAAAAAGACATATTATCTATTAAAAGTATCATGGTATAAATGGCAGAATGTTCAAAACTGAAAGGCAAACATAAAACTGCAGGGAGTCTTTTAAATTTGATACATTGGGCTTTATAGAAAGGTCATCTCGGGGCACTTGTTGCTCTTGCAGAGGACCTGGGTTCGATTCCCAGCACCCATATGGAAGCTCAAACCATCCATAACTCTAGTTCTAGGGAATCTCATATCCTCTTCTGAACTCCACAGACACAAGGCATGCATGTGACACACACACACACACACACACCACATGCACACATGCCAAACATTCATAAAATAAAATAAATCTAAAATAAGAAAAAAAAAAACCAAGGTCATCCCTTGTTTTTTCTTCTTAAGACAGTGTCTCACTTGACAGGTCAGACTGATCTAGAATTCATTATATAGCCCAGGCCGCCCTTGAACTCAGGGCAACCCTTCAACCTCAGCCTCTCAGGTGCTGGGGATATGAGGGTAAGCCACTATGTCTAGTTAGAAAAATTCACTTCTGCCATACTTTCTGCTCCTTTTGTATCTGTGAAGTCTTCCTAGGACCCAAGGATGAGTATTTGGTGACTTGGGGACCTCTGTTTTATACCCTCTTGTTGGGACCTCAGTTCCACATCCCAAAAGACTCTGGTTTTCTGGAGGTCAGTCATGGATAGCCCTAGCCTGCAGTGGCCCATGTTTGGGACTGAAGGACCCTGACTCTAGCATGTATGGGCGGGACATGGCCCCCATGAGTGCATGAATGTAGGCGTGGGTTCAGAGCCCGCAGTGGCACCTTCTTGTCCCCTCATTGCCGGGCAACTTCCTGTGGCTTTTTCATGACCCAAACCTTAGCCTTGATGGCATGCTCCCTGGGCTTTGTAGAGGAACCTGCCCTCCATGGCTCCTGTAGGCTGGGGTCTAAGCCATGGAGCCACCACAGGTAGCAGGGGACAGCCTCCTCCTATAGTGCCTTTGGCCCCAGGTCTCCTCCTATCTTCTCCTTCTGGAGCACATCTGTTGGTATTTTCCTGTGAAATCCTCCTCTTGTTTCCACCAAGAAGAGCTGATCCTGTTGCCTCCCACTGCAGAGTGGCCTGGCTTACCCCGGCTCCCCATCATCACAGAGTAACACTACTTCCCAGTCTTTCTCCCTGTGACTCATGCTCTGTCTGGAGAACGACTTGTGGAAACCACTGGCGGCATGCTGGACATGACACGTACTCACACCTTTGGGACAAAACAGAGTTCTCTTTTCAGCTCTGCCTCATTCTGGTGATGACTCTCTGATCATCAGCCTGGGCGCGTGGCTTCTCCTGACCCCTCTGGCTACCTTAGCTTGTGACGGACGGATGGTGTCTTCAGAAGATGGTGCTTCACATCAGGGATGGCTTGGTTTGCTTGTTACTATAACTTACCATGCACCCCATTGACCACGCAGAGCTCAACATGCATGCATCCTTCTCATTTGCTTCATGTACATATTGTTTTTCTTGTTTTTTCTTTTAAGTCTCATACGGTCTAGGTTGGCCTCAAGGTTACTATGTAGTCCAGATGGCTCTCCCGCCTCTATCTCCCAAGTGCTAAGATCACAAGTGTCACGAGCATGTACCACCATGCCTATTTTATGTGGTGCTGGGGATTGAGCCTGGGGCTTCATGCATTCTGGGTAAGCACTATATCAATTGGGATACATCTCTTACCCTAATGGGCTTATTTTTTATTGTTATTACTTTATTTCACAGGGATGTTAAAATATTTTTACTCTTTGAGAAGTTCATGCAATGTATTTTGAATATATTCACCCCTCTCCCAACACCTCCAATCTCCCTACCCACCCATCCCTCTCCTAACTCCTCCTAGATTAATTCCCACCTCCCTGCCCACCCAACTTTGCCTCCTCTTTTTTTTTAAACCCATTGAGTCAATTTGTGCTACCCAAATACTCCTCAGTGTTGGGCCTGCTCAGGACCACAGCTGACCTACCAGGGACCACACTCTTAAAGAAAACTGGGTCTTCCTCCACCAGCAGCCATCAGTAGTCAATATTTCCTCAGCTATGGGACATCGTGCCTACCTCTCAGCTCATGCTAGGGTTTTTTTCTGGCTTGAGCCTGCACAGATCTTGTGCATGCCATCACAACTACTGTGTGTTTATATGTGCAACTGCCCTGTTGTAGCTGGAAAACAGTTTCCTTGTAGTCACCCATTGTGGCTCTTACAATCTTTCCTCTTCTTCTGCAATTTGAGCCTTAGGAGGAGGGTTGTGGTACAGACATCCCCTTAAGAGCTGGTCACCCCATAGTCTCTTATTCTCTGTACGTTGATCAATTTTGGGTTTTCATATGAATCGCCGTCTACTGCAACAAGAAGCTTTCTGATGAGGGTTGAGAGATGTACTAATCTATAGATAGAATGCAGTTATTAGGAGTTGGTTTATACTATATCCATTTTTATCAGAATAACAGCATTAGTTCTTCCCTTAGAGTCTGTGACATGCCTAACCCTAGGTTCTTGGCCTCAGTCACAGTGCTGGGTATGGATTCCATCTCGTGAAGTGGGCCTTAAATCCAGCCAGAAAGTGGTTGGTTACTCCCATAACATTCATGCCACTATTGTATCTCTGAGCTAGCTTGCTGGGACACTTGAACTCTGTGAGCGACAATAATGACTGTCCTTACATGATTTCCTTTTAAAGTTTATATTGAGATAGCATACGTGTTTATGGTATGATGGGTGGTTAACATGGTTATGCACAGTGGAATGGTTTCATTCATCCAATTAATATGTCCATCAGGAGCACTCTTATTAGTTTTTGTTGTAAGAGCATTGAAAATCTACTTTCTTTGTGATCGTCAATCATACAGTACATGACAACTGTGTCTCAGGCTGCACAGTGGGGGCTCTAGCACCTGTTTCTCTTTGGCCAGTGCCTTGTATGGGCTGTCACACTTTCCTCTCGACTCTCATAGCAAATCCATTAGCCAACCCACAGCATCTTCCCTCAAACCTTGCTCTCCTAATGCATATAGCAGACAGAAATGGCTCCTTACTCACTGTGGTTGTGAGGTTTGATGAGTTAGGCACAGCTCTTTATGAGCACTGGGTACATCTCGCTGGTCACTCTTCCCCGTGTGTCTTTAAGGTGAACTGGAAGCTGGTCTCCAAATTGTCAGTGCTGTTCTTCAGCCCATGTTCCCATAGTTCCTTACACTAGCCCATTGATTCCTGAGGGCTCCTTCTTCACTCTGATCTCTTGTCCGCTGTTGTAGAGTTTTGGTTTTTGGAGACAGAATCTCATGTAGCTCAGGCTAGCCCCAAACTTACTGTATAGCAGAGGATGACCTTGTACTCAATCTTCCTGCTTCCACCTCCTAAGTGCTAGGATTACAGGCATGTAATACAACGCCCAGTTTATGTGGTGCTGAGGATTGAATTCAGGGCTTCGTGCATGCTGGCGAAGCACTTCACAGACTGAGGTGTGTGGTCCCCCGTGACACATTCTTTCTTTGAAAGCAGGTAGAATGACCTTCTGACGGTTGTGTTGGCAACTCTACCAACTTGACTATATGACTTCTAGACTCTTCTAATCTGTCAACAAATCAGATCATAGGCTATGTTTTTTTCCTCATAGCAATATAATGTTCTCTAGGGTGGCATTTCTACTCTACAGAAAGGTTGTTGTGGATCTCTGTAAGACTATCTTGTAGTGAGTTAGTGATTTCAGCTTCTTCACGGCTGTAGGACATAGTTAGGATGGACACTGGAAAGAATCTTTGCACATATTCAGGATGGCTTTCCTTGGTTCCATCTTTCAGTGTGAGCACACTATGTGCTGTACCAAGGACTGACACATGATGTGTGACTCTCCTCCAGAAGGTAGTCAGCTCATTCATCTTACAGGCACGAGGCCTTGAATATTAGGGCAAATATTGGCAGTAATTTCCATCAAAAAACTCTTGTGCCTCATTTGCAGTTTCCTAGAGGCACATTTCTTGTGGTGCATTTCCATCATAGATATGCTTGTCACATTTATGAAAATAAAAACAATACTCTAAAAGACCCAGCTAAATTAGAACCTCAGGTATAGAACTATTTTTTTTTTTGCAGTATAAATGTGTCCTAAATACTGCACTGGACATGCTCATGTAAACGCTCATCTCTGAAATAACCTGTCATCCAGAATTAGATCTGGCATCCCTAATAACAGGTTAGATTTATTTCCAAACAAAAATGTGAAGTATTTTTTATAATCAATGGCCTGGACTGTCCCTGGGCACTCCTTGCCCACTGACGATATTCTAGCCTTTGGAGTGACAGCCGGTGTGGCCGAGCTGACGCCTCATGGCAGGTGCTATCCCAGGATCCCTGTGTGGCACCAGCCCCGTTACCTCTCCCAAGAGCTCTGCCACCCTGGTCCTGGCTAGCCGCTGTGACTCACCTCCTCTTGCCAGTGTTCTCGTGCTCTGGATGCCTTTATCTACCTTGGAGACCCTTGACCTCTAGCTGATGTTCACATTGAGCCAGTACTCAGCACTCTTTCAGCGTGCTCTCCTATTTCTTCTCCATACTATTAGGAAGTCTATGGCTCATCTTTGCAGTGAGACTATCTGTTTCTATGTCTTTGTCCATTCCTAGGACTGGACAAATAGCCAGAATATTGTAAGGCCATTCTGAATGGGATTAAATTGCATCAGGTTGGATGTTGGCCCTGAGGCACTATCTGGATGTGAATGACTGTGTGGATATTCTGCACGCAGTATTCACCTTGCTCACCTTAAAATCCATGGGATGCAGATGTTGCTCGGTGGCAAGAGCTTTGCAGATATGCCCACGGGGTCTTCAGATGTCAGTCCTCCAACAGATCATAAAGCAATACGATGTTGAGTGTGGCTCAGTGTCCTATGCTGTCCTGGCTCTTCTCTTATGCCTTGGCTAGAGCTGCCCTTCTCTTCCTGTCTTCTGACCTAAGCCAGTCACTGGTACCTGGGAGAATCTGGCTGGACACATTGCAGCTGAGATGTTTCTTGGAAGTCTGACCCATCTGTCAGCCTTGGAGGGTGGCCATGAGTCCTGTGCCAGCTCTCACTTTTCTCTCTGGGTGTAAAAAGGCTGGAGCAAGATGTGCTGGGCCCTGCATACCTCCTGTTTCCTAGGGAACAGATGATCTGGAAAATGACCTGATGCTGTGCCACTGATGGGGTATGGGGAGCTGGCATCACCTCAAAAAGGATCGGCGCGAGAAAGGAGGGTGGTGGGCTGGGCACTGATACGTTTGAACTAAGCAGTTCTCCAGTCCAGCTGCCATAAAACCGTATCTTGAAAAAGCAGCACAGCTTGGTCCATCTGCCCTAGAGATTGACAAATACCACCTGTCTTAGTAGAGTTTTTCCTCAGTGTGAAAGCCTTCTGTTAAGACTTTAGGTTTGTAGGTTGTGTCTCTGGACCATTTCCTGCACTTGTGCTTGGGAATCCCCCAACTTGTCCTCAGGGCATGCTCTAATTCAAAACCCCACTCCTTAGAGCCTAGGGGCTCAGCTATAAAATCTTCAGAATATGTACATGCACATGTATGTGTGTGTTTGTGTGTATATATGGAGGGCAGGATTTCCATAAGGGGATTTTTCTTCATATGAATTTCAAGATCCTTTGGATTTAGTCATTCTAGTTTTATTTCTATTGCTGTAATAAACACCATGACCAAAAGCAACTTTAGGGAAGGAAAGGGTTTATTTGGTTTCTACTTCCAGTTCACAGTCCATCACTGAGGGAAGTCAGGGCCGAAACCGGAGCAGAAGCCACAGAGGAATGCTGCTTACCAGGTCACTCAGTGGCTTATGCTCAGCCAGCTTTCTTATATGGTCTAGGACCGCCTGCTTAGGGACGGTACTGCCCACAGTTGGCTCGGTCCATCAATATCAATCAGCAATCAAGACAATTCCAAGGACGCCCACAGGTCAATCTGAACAAGGCAGTTCTTCGGCGGAGGCCGACTTCTTCCTCGCTGACTCCAGGTTGTGTCAAGTAGACACCAAAAACCTACTCACACAACAGTCATTTGTTTGGCTCTTTTGGAACAATTTATTGGTGATGAAGCCAAATGACTGACCTAGAGTGGAATCTGTCCAAGGCCTCAGAATTATTGCCCTTAACATTTTCATCCTATTAAAAAGGCAACAAGCCAAGAACAGATAGTTTCCTTTCATCAAAGTGCCCTAACAGCTCTTTTCTATGATTGATGGGAAAAACTTCGGAGGAGAAGCCAAAAGGTTTGAGTAAAGCTCTCATCTGGTGATCACTTACTGCTCCTTTCTGCACCCTCATCTTCGTCATCATCATTACTGGGCAGAACCTGCCATTGTCATTATTACCGCTGAGCGGAGCTGGTTTTCATCATATTCCTGCTCGTGATCTTAACCAGAAGGCAGAACTTCTCATGTCATTATCATTCTGTTCATCGGTGCATCATTGTTGTCATCTCCATCATCACTGAGGTGAGCTTATCAACATTATTGGGCCATCATCATCATCATCATCATCATCATCATCATCACCATCATCATCATCATCACCATCATCATCATCATCATCATCATCATCATCATCATCATCATCACCATCATCATCATCATCATCATCACCATCATCATCACCATCATCATCATCATCATCATCATCATCACCATCACCATCATCATCATCATCATCATCATCATCACCATCATCATCATCACCATCATCATCATCATCATCATCATCATCACCATCATCATCACCATCATCATCACCATCATCATCATCACCATCACCATCATCATCATCATCATCATCATCACCATCATCATCACCATCATCATCATCATCATCATCACCATCATCATCACCATCATCACCATCATCATCATCATCACCATCATCATCATCACCATCATCATCACCATCATCATCATCATCATCATCACCATCACCATCATCATCATCATCATCATCATCAGTATCATCATCATCATTGTCATCATCAATGTGTAGTGATCACAGGGGCCATGGTGCTGTTCTAAACACTTGGCACCATTAATTTGTTTAATCTGCACCATAACTCAGGCACAAAGGACTGTTGGTTACTTTCCTCATGTTCAGGGTAAGGAATGAACACTCAGAAATTAATGAACTCGTGAAGCTCTCTGTCTTAGAGTTTTGGGGTTAGGATTTGGTGACCCATTAGGCTATATACTAGTTATTTTTACATCAATGTGACCAAATATTTAACTGGAGCAACTCAAAGAGCAGCTTACTTTTGCTTCATAGTTTCATAGGGATTTCAGCCCAGCATAAAAAGGAGACATAATGGAACATGGAACAGAGGCTCCTCATTTCTGTTGAACTAGAAGCAAAGACCATGGTGGGAACTAGGATTAACTATAAAAAAGCTTGCCCTACTGGCCACCAACTAGGCCCCAGTTCTTTTTCTTTTCTCTCTTGTATAATACATTCCAACCTCATCCTTCCCTCCCTCAACTCCTTCAGCTCCCTGCATCTCCTTTCTCCCCTCTCCCCCCAGGAACCTCTCCACACTTCCCCTCAAGCAGAAGTAGGCCTCCCAGAGTTACCACTGGTACAGGGCATATTACAATGGAACAAGGCCTGGCTTGAGCCCCTACATCAAGGATACACAAGGGAACCCAGCAGGAGGAAAAGGGTCCCAAGGGCAGGTAAAAGGGTCAGAGACCCCCCTTCCCCATTTCAACTTTTAGAAATTCTACAAGAACACCAAGCCAGATAACAGTAAGGTATATGTAAGGACCTTGCAGGTTCCTTGTCTGCCACTTCAGTATCAGTGAACCCCTAAGAGTCCTGGTCAGTTGACTCTGTGGGGCTTGTTCTCCTGGTGTCCTTGACCCCTCTGGTCCCACAGTCCCTCCTCCCACTTTCATTGGGGTTCTCCAAGCTCTGCTGGATGATTGGCTGCAGTTTGTATAAGCCACACAGCACTAAAAAGTACCATAAGATGGAGACCGAGAATTCAAAACACGAGCCTACAGGGTCACTTCAGATTCAAATTATAATATTACCTTTCCCCACAAAGACTTGTGGCCACCTTATAACGCAAAATTCCCAGGGGTTTCAAGTGTGCTAACATTGTTCAAAAGTTCAGTAATTTCTTAGTTGTGAGCCCCTATTAAATAAAAAATAAAGTTGCATGCTTCCAGCATCTAATAGCAGAGAGCAAGTGGAGCAGTTTCAAAGCGGGGAAATAGGGAGCAGTGAGAAAGTTTGGATCACAGCAAGGCTGAAAGTCAACATGGCAAACATTAGATACTGGAGCACTGTGTCTGTCATCTGTGGCATGTGGGGCATCACATGGATTCTCATGGGCTCAACAACCCCCGGGTCTTAACCCTCCCACCTGCCATGCGTATGAGCTCTCTCCCGAGCCATCTCTGCTTGGTGCCTCCAGCTTTCCTCACGGAATGTCTCAGTCTTGCCATCTCTAACATTCTTGGATTTCCATCATAACTTAGGTTTCTTCCTGAAAACTCCATGTATTGTCTGATCAGGGGCTCCAGCCATAGAATTGAACTTTATTATTCCTTTTCCAATCTCAAAGGCTTTATTCTAGAACCTTGGTGTGATCTCTATGATCCTGTACTTCTTGCATTCTACACACTTGTAAAAAAAAAAAAAGTACCATGCAATCAACACCACGTTCTTCTGCAAGCTCAAGAACAAGCCACACCCCTGCACACCATTGCTTCATGGAGGATATCTTGGAGGATAGAAAATGGTGCTCCCATGCACCTAGAGTGCTCCCAGTCTACCACCATGTGTCCTACCTGGGCCAAGAGGGTGACATGTACCAAGATGTGTTGTGTCTTGGATCTGTCACACATGATAACAACAGATTCTGTCCTGCCGGGTCACTGGGACTTTGAATAAGTCAACAATAGCCAAATCCCAGTATCATAGAAGTAGCCAACATGGTGTCTAGATGAGCTGTAAGAAGAGACATAGGTCTTCGATCTAGTGACATGTCAAATTTAACAAGACCAAGAACCTTCTGGAAGGAGACATGTTAGGTGATGCTGATGCCTCAGTGGAGAGTCCTTTCTGAACTAGTAGCTGCTCTACTCTATCCAATAGCCCTGTACTCACAAAAACAAAGACCTCAGGTGTTCCAAGGCCATGAACCAAAGCATGGGCAGACCTGTGCTCTCTGGCCATTTGTGCCAGGAGAAGGTAGACAAGGTGGGGTGGAAAATGGGGTTATTCTTAGCCACAGACTCACCGCCAGGGCTGACAGTGCTCTGCTGTCCCCTACTCATCACCATCCTACTCAAAGGGTGACCTTGTTCCATAAACTACAAAGAAACGAGCCTCCTGTGATACAGGTTGCAGAATCTCAAAATTCTGTCTCAAGGCTAGCAAACAGCTCCTGCGACCCAACCACAGGTCTGGAAACACAACCTTACTCTGAACTTTGGCATAAACAGCACTGAATTTGTTTGGAAAGAGTCCTCACAGGTATTTATAAAAAACACACCCAAACACATGCATGCTCATCATATAGTTTCTTACATGGCCATACATATATATTTGTATTTTAGTACACACATTTATATGTAATGCAAACTCACTAGTTCTCTCTGTCTCTCTGTCTCTGTCTTGTCTCTGTCTCTCTCTCTCTCACACACACCCACACACCACTCATTCATAGTTTCACATGCACATAGGCAGGTACACCACCAGGTACACTCACCGCATCTGGCTCTCTGTAATCCACAGACGCTTTCATGAGTCATCACCCCATTATTATTCATTATGGGGTATTGCTCCTGCCATAGAGTGACTGTACACCTCCACATCCCTGTTTTATTAGTGACTTCTTGTTTGGCTTTCTTTGAGCTGAGGGTAACAGAGTCACAGCCTTTCAGGTTATGTCTGTTGCTGAAGCAGGCTCCCTGGTTCTGACAGACTCTGGGCGAACTTGGTGACACTCGTATTTCCGCTAAGCACACCTGGTTGCTGGAAGCGACCCTGTCCGAGTGAACAGTCACCACCACTAGTATGCTTTCTTACAAGAGTGAAATGTGCGCGTCTACTTGTCCACCCTGAGATCACGCTCAATCACCGTTCTCTGTGCTGTTCTAGCTTTTATCCCTTCCACAAACTGCTGCTCAGGTGTAAAGCTTCCCAGAGGCCCACTCCTGGCCTTCTGGCTTTTCTCTACTAGGAATTTTGACTTGACAGAAATCTTGTCCCATTTGCTTCTGATGAACCCAGACAGGATTTACCATAGTTTCCTCTTTTCTCTCCTTTGAGTGCTTTAACATTATTTGTGCATGACCCCAAATCATTCAGATCTGCAGAGGCCCTCCTGTTTCATAGAGGTCATGTCCCTCCTTTGGCTCGGCAAAGCCACTAAAGCCTTATACTATTCCCAAAGCTCCCCCTGAGTCAAACCCCTTCTTAACTCTCCTGTGAACACAGTCTTTTCTGGAATGAGGAACAGGGCATCTCACTGTCTCCTGCATACCCAGTGCCCATTTCCTATCACCTTCTAGTCCCTGATATTCATGGAGTTCTTGACCAGCAATAGCCAAGTGTCACTAATGGCTCATATAAGCCAGCCCACCAGGGACTGGTGTATCTTATCTCAGCTTATGTGGCTTTTGTTTTAAGGAGGGATGAGTAGTTATGTTACTCAGTTTCTTTTACAGCATGCAGACTAATCCCATCTGCTCCCTTGTCCCACAGCCTCACAAGCTAGGCCACAAGAGGCTCTTTCATTGCTTAAAAGTCTTTTCTGTGGCTGGAGAGATGGCTCAGTGGTTGGGAGCACTTGCTGCTCTTGCAGAGGATCTAGGTTCAGTTCCTAGCACCAATATTGGGCAGCTCATAGCCTGCTGTAAGTCTATTTCCAAGGCATCTGATGCCCTCTTCTGGTCTCCATGGGCATTTCACGCACATGGTGCACATAATACCATGCAGGCAAACTCTCACACACAAATAAATCCTAGGAAAATAAATCCTAGAAGTCTTTCCTAGTTCAAACAGTTGAAGTGCCGAGTCTTCTCTGATTATCATAATCTATTGACTTGGCCATTATTGAGATCCTGCCTGCCTGCTGAATCAGATTTCTCCTCCCTCTATTAAAGACTTGAGGGATATCTTTTATCATTTCTTTTTGCTACTTGGAAGGACTCTTTAATTCAGAGCTAACTCTTACTATCTTTTTTGAATACCACCAGCTGTAAGAAACATCCCACCAACACCCCTATTTCCCTCTTTCCCCCCTCCTACCAAATCAGAGGGTGATGCAGAGGATAACATCTTCATGGTTGTTTTCACACTCTAATTTTTCTCTCACGCAGACAAGCTCTTTCTAGAACGATATCTGAGCCCCAGTTACATGTCTTCTCACCCACACCACTGATACCCCAACCTGATGATCCTGTCCCATTGTGCGGCTTTCAGGATTTACAATATATCTTCTAGTCCATATATAGTTTTTGCAAGCATGGCCAGACTCATGTACTGCACTGTATTTATCATGGAGGCAAGGCACCCACAAACCAAGCACAAGATGGTTACCCTTGTGATTCTCCCTGCCACACCCAAATGACTTGGCCTTTGTTGACTGTCCTATTACCCATCACAGGAACCATGGAGGTACCACTGCAGCAAGAGGCACACCTTCCCATACCACAAAGGAAAGCCATACCTGAATTGCCTTCATGAGTGTTCTACCTTCATATGGATCAGACTCAATCACATGTCAGCACATGCTGCTGGGACCACACAATCATTCCTCTCCAACCCATATTTGGTTCTGTTGGTTCTATGTTCAGGTACTAAATATGTTCTGTGACCTTTCCTGGAGGTGTGAACAAATATACCCTTATTATTCCAGATATGGCACCTACGACAGAGCAAAGGACCAGTTCCACTTGAGTGTAGCTTAGTGAGCCAGTGAGTTTACTGGAGTTACAGGAACGTGGGTGAAAAGTTATTTACAGGAGCATGGGCGACTCAAAGACACTGCCTCTGGCAGTGGCCAATAAAGCTGCCTCTCTGGAATTCTCTGCAGGACCTTTAGGCGTGGCTGTCAGTCCTTTCTCCACAGCAAGTGTTACTCTTACATGAACTTGGAAAGAATCCTTGTGAATGCTGTAACTTTCAGGAGCTTCCTGGTGTATACTATGTGAGTATGGGGATGCTGGTGAAACTGAATACAGACTAGTAAATTTCACTTCCTCTCCAAGTCATATGAGACTTCCCACCCCTACCCACACTCTCTTTTGGAGTTACAGCTTCAATTCCAAGAAAATAACTACACAACTCAACAATGCGCGTGTACTCTCAATCATACACACACACACACACACACACTCTCTCTCTCGTACTCTTTCATATATGCACTATACTCAAGCATAAACGCTTCCACTCTCACACATGCACATTCACTTGTACTCACACATGCATGCACACTCTTCTGCTCTCACATGTGTGCATGCATAGTCATCTGCACTCTCACACACACATACACTCTGACTGCTATTCACATACGTGCACAGGTACCATCACTTGCTCTCTTGCACACATTCATCTCACTTGTATTCCTACACGCACATCGACACTCACTTGGAACCTTTTGCACACAGACACACATCTGCTCTCACACATGGGTGAGCACTTGTGTAGAATTACATATTTACTGCATGCACCAAGAAAAGACTCATGCTCCAAACGCCACACTAATTCAACAGGCGTCACTGCACGTGCTCCCCATTTCATTCCTGTGTTTTTTGTCCTTGGATAAAAATCTTCTCAGATGTGAGATGTGGGTAAGCCGTCTCCCCGACCACGCCTTCGGCATCTTCTTTAACCATACAGGAAACATGCTGCAGCACCCACAAATCATTGAAAGGAAAAAAAATGGAGAGAAAAGGAACTCAGTGCTAAAGCTCCAGAGCGCTTTGTCACCAGGACAGAAGCCCTCGTCTCAGGCCGGGACACAGACATTCAAGGGACTTGGTCATTTCCTCACCACCATTTAAGACATGTCAGAGGAGCTGGATGGATGGGGTGTGCTAAGGGGAGGGAGGAGCTTAGTCTGAGAGGAGAGGGCGGGGCTCGGGTATCTTGGCTCCACCCTCGTCACCGCCATGTTGGACTCTAGCCTCACAGCTATCCACGGAGCCTCTCGAAGCGCTGCCTGACCATCTCGCATAACTCTGATGAGGACACACAATACGTTCATGATTTGTATTAAGACAGACTTGGCATTTGAATTAGCAAGTACCAAAGTGAAAAAAAATAATAAGCTAATAGAAACCTAAGGAAAAGTACCTTCTGTAGTGAGCACAAAAAATTCAACAAAAGCAGCAGCAAAGGCCCTGGGATCAGCCTGGTACAGATCACCCACCCACAGTCCATCCTTAGCAAAGCCATACAGACAACAGACAAACACATAAACCTGGCAGTAACTTAATATTCTCTCATCAAACTGACAGAATCTTTAATGCTACCACTGTATTTAGTGATGCTGTGTGGGTAAGAGATGATATATGGATGCTTGATTATTTTGGGGACAATTTGTATATTTTATTTAAAATGTGAACATTTTTATTTAAAAAATACAAACAAACTTTAACTATTAAACTATTTAAGTGATTTAAGCTATCTATGGAAACATTTGCTTGCTCTGGACTCGCCAGCCGTGGATTCAGAGGACTGTTCTAGAGTCCTTCTAAACTTGCCTCTTTGTACCTACAGAACACTGGGGTCACTTCATCTTCAGTCTCATGTACAATTTAGAGGCAAGCAGCCAGGAGGCTGGGTGTTCTTGTTTTGGGGACTCTTGGCTGAGAGCGATCACAGCCCAGCTCCTGTTCCGAGAAGAAAACTGAGGTCCCAGGGTCTGTCTTGATTCTGAGGCAGAATACAGCAAGTCTGTGTTAGAGTGTGTCTGTCTCACCATCCCATCTCAGAGGTGCACCACAGGGGACAAGCAGCCACAGGAAGTGGTTTCTGATAACCAGTATTCTGCATTATCTGTAAGTATGAATATTACCTTTTTGTCAGTTGCATTGGAAAAGAATAAGTTATAACTAGTCAATCTCCTATAATCATAGGAGGGAGGCACAGCTTAATTGCTTTGGTTAAGTGGCCAGTGACTTTGCCAGCACTCATAAATGCCATTAAGGCTTCAGGCCACTGAGATAGACCTGTTGATTTATGAAATGATGACAGGCAGGGAGCTGGTGCAATTTCTTTTATGGGTTAACACACAGAGCTGAAACACCTAAATGGTTAAGTCTGATATTCTGCATGGCCTCTTCCAGGAGAGATCAAAGGGAAAAGGTGACAGAAGGTTCTCACTGTGGTGATGGGGAATTAGCATTCAATGGATTTGCTTCTCATACCGTAAAACACACGCAGTAATTATCAACTGTTCAGGACGTGTTGATAACCTTTAACTGTTCCTCTCCATCCTGGCCTCTTTTTCCCTTGGTTAAATAGACATGTTTGAGATGGCTCTCCTTTTATGACCATGAACCATAGTCACGGTATTCTCTGCTGGCTCAATGATTTGCAAAACTGACAATACACATTCATTCAATGCAACCTTGGTATGCAGGGCAGTTGGCTAAACTCCGAGTTCCATCAGTTAAAACAATCTCTTTCCTCAGAGAACTTAACTGTTAATGGACATCGAGGGAACAGCTTTGTCATGGAGGCAGTTGTAGTCCTTTCTTCCTATGAGCATGTTGTCCTCCTAGCCTGTAGCTTTGTCCTGCTGAACTGCTAGGAGGGTAGGGGATGTGCTTTGAGGTTCAGTATAGTATAGTACCCAGCCCCAAATGCATCTCAGACACAGCCAGTGCTTCATAACTGTGTGGTGGTGTAGACAGGGCAAGAGCCAAGGATCTGGCTTAGTAGTAGAGTGTTTGTCTGGCATGCTTGGAGTCTTGGTGACCAAGGTTCTGGGATGGAAGGAATATAAGGCCACTTAGGGTAGAAATCAAGCAAAGGTATTTCCCAATGTGTTATTTCCCTCTTCATGCTAAACTGACTTATAAAGCACTCATTTTTCTATACCCCTAGCTTCCAAGTCCCTGGTAAGTTGGGAGACCTGAGAGGATTTGAGTCAGGAAGCTTGCATTGCTATGATAGGCTTGACTGTAGGGCAGGTGCTGCAGGATCCCAGTGAGCCTGAGAACTGGGTGCTGTTAACACTCATTTTGGGATACAGGCCTGCTCCCTAGAAAAACCACCAGCAGTTGTTCTTGTGAAACAGATTGTCAAACCCCACCAGAGGCGGTGAGCTTGCTGTGCTGTCTGCACCAGGTGATCCTTAGAGGGGACTATGACCTTGAAGTCTGCAGCCTCCTGGCTCTTCAGCAGCAATTCCTCAGAAGGCTACATCCTCAGCCACACTCACCAGGATGGTAGCGACAAGTGCCAGTGTCCACAGCCTTCCACAGGGTGCCACCGCTTCTGTCCTCTTTAGGGGCAGTGGGATTGGCCAGGTCTCTGCTGGAGTTTCCCTTGCATCTC
The DNA here is from genome assembly GCA_026225945.1 of Cricetomys ansorgei. Taxonomy (NCBI): domain Eukaryota; kingdom Metazoa; phylum Chordata; class Mammalia; order Rodentia; family Nesomyidae; genus Cricetomys; species Cricetomys ansorgei. Next base: position 3,941,791 of record JAMJFZ010004042.1, read on the forward strand.
AGCAGCATTGAACTACTCTGTTCTGCTGTGCTGGGCACTACAACAGCAATCGCAGGCATTCTACGAAACTCTCCAGCATCCATTCTGCTTCATCCTGTCAGTCCTGGGAGGGACGTTCTATTAGCCTTATCCAGTGCTTGAGTTTCAAGAGGCTAAGGCACTTATTTTAGATCTCTGCTTGTCATTCTCTCAAGAGAGCCAGGACTCAGAAAGCTTTTCCCAAACTCTCATCTTTTCCTACTACACTAGGGTACCATGACCAGGCATCCCTCTGCTTCTAGAATCCACAGACATGGCATAAATGCTATGAATAAGTGCTCTTTCGAATGTGGCTATGGTAGATGTTATCAAAGACTGGGGACTTTGATGGTCCTGAAAAGCTGACCCATATTATTATTTTAGTTTCCCGCGAGGCCTTGGATTGGCACAAGTACCATGTTTGAGTTAGAAGGACATCTTGGTGCTGTAGGAAGGGTGCTACACAGGAACAAGGAGCATCATGCTCTCTGGGGAGATATTACCCATGCTGGCAGAGCCCCTGTGGGAATGTGAGACCCTGGTGGGTCCTCCCTACTAGGACCAGGCTTTCCTGGGGGTAGAGTATTGTTTCTGCCTTGTCAGTACCACAGCACCAGCCAGTGCACACGTGACGATGGAGCTCATATTCTCACTGGGGCACATGATACCTGTGTCTTTGTAAGAGCCTATGGTCAACTCTCCTGTTTGTGTGCCTTGGTCACCTGCAAAGACATTTCCTAAGATTTCAAAAGAGGATTCAGCAATTCCCAAAGCTGGGAGCGATGGGATTTTCCATACCTCTCAGGGTTTGGCTTCTTCAAGCACTCTAAATGATGCAACGGTGATGTTTTTGGTAACACAATGGAACAAAGGTCACATGGCCACTGCAGCCACGCCTTTGCACTGGGTTACCTCAGAGTTTGCTGTTTCAAGCATGTGAGTGCCAGGCACAGCTCTGACTCAAACTCGACATTTCTTGATGTTTGATGTCTTGTCCTTCGAATATGAACTCAGGTGTGTGGGGCTGGTGGGATGGGGAGGAGTGTGGTATGCATAAAGCACCAGACGAGGGACAAGGAGATGCTGATGGCAGACTGAGTGTGAGCACCAGGTGCAGCCATTCTATGGGATGACAATGTCAGACATTCACATGCTCCAGCTCCAGACATGGGCTCAGGTGTTTCCTCTTCAACCAATGTCTTTACTGCCTCAGCTCCCAACCCACAGGTCCCAAGGAGAAGTCCTTGATCTTTTTTGAAAAATACAGACTTATGGGTTGGCAGTAAGGGGGACATTCCTCCATCTTCTCGCACCTTCCACCTGCAGAGGGGCTCTGAATGCTTAGTGAGATTAGTAAGGAAGGATGCAAGTGCTCCCTCTTGCTTGCTACATTTATGTGGGAGATGAGCTTCAACTTCATGGCCTTGGCTTTCTTAGAATAGCCTTAAAACATTGTGGTCAGGCTGAGTCTTGCTTGCATGTCATGGGAAGTATGGGTCCTTCTTGCTAGAACTCTGCATTCTAGGGAAGAGTCACCCTCCCCTCCACCTCCCATGATGGTCAGGGGCCTGCCTTCATCAGGCAGCACAGTCTCCTCTGTGATGCTGGGGACCTGCACAGCACAGTCTCATGAGACAGTATCTCCTGTCCTACAAGTGGTTCATAGTAGCTACCTGATTCAACAGAAGGTTGAACAACAAGAGGGGTAGGAAAATAAGGATAAAAAGAATGGGAAATATGATTTCAAATGTAGTAGAGGGAAAAGTAGAAGGGATGGATGTTTGTGTTCACAAGGCCAGCAGAGTACTTATAGTGGCTGTTACCACTGGGATATACACCACTTTGCTTTCAGTGGTGATTTGTTTTTTCTTTTCACTCTTTTTCTTCTATTTTGTTTAAAAAAAGTATTAAGGAAGTGACTAGGCAACTAGAAGAGTTGCGGGAGGGGGGAGATGGGAAAGGGTCAAGAAAAGAAAAACAAAGCAAAAAGGAAAATGAAAGGGCTCGATTTTTTAATTTCTCTTCAAAAAAGAAAACAATAAAAAAGAAATTGGCAGTATTGCTAAAAGAAACAGGGAGGAATTAGAAAAAAAGGAATTGTTGGTGCTATTAAAAGAAATATGGGGGGAATTTGAAAGGATAGAGGAAAGGAAAACTGAGGAAATGGGAACACAACAGGGATCCTTCCCAGTGACAGAGAGGTTTTCCCTCTCACAGGGGTCTCCTGGAAGGGCTAGCCAGTCCTCAAGGTGTGGTGTTCATTTGCAGCTTTCAACTCAGGGGTAGCTCAGTGGGTAGCCCATTCCCATCAGCACCCTTAGCTTCCCTTCTGTTGTTGCTCATGTTTATTCAACAAGAAGCTATTTATGGACTATTATTTGCCATCCATCCATCCACTTACATATACATACTATGAAGTGTTTACTTCTCTCCAGGAATTGGTTTGGGAACTGGAGTGCCCAAAGAGGGTGAGACAAATCCCCCTGAGTCTTTCCATCTTGGAAGCAGGTGTCAGGTAGACAGGTCTGAGTGCTGTGCCAGGGAACACACAGGTGTAGGTGCAGAAGGTAGGTAGAGCAGGTTGCTGATTGGCTCAGGTCTTCTGCCAGGGGCAGGCTATATCGCACTTTCAAATGTCTCCCATGCACCACGACTCACCAGCCCACAGTCGGCTTGCACAGGCGCCCTTAGCAAACACACTTGGTCACTGTTGTCACTGTATATGTTTCCTTAATTCTAGCAAAGCTAATTTTTTACTCGACATTTGTTTTCCTTTTCTGCCAATTCAGTTTCTTAACCTCTCTTTCCATCTGTAGGCTTCCTTTTGTGTGCGTATGCGTGTGTTTGTGTGTGCGCGTGCACATTCATGCGTGTGCACATTCATGTGGGTGTAGGTAAGTGAGCACATGTGTCTGGAGGCCAGAGGGCAATCCCAGGTGTTGTTCCCCAGACACTGTCCTCCTTCATTTTGAGACAGGGTCTCTCACTGGCTGGGAACTTACCCACTCGGCTAGGCGAGCAGGTCAGTGAACTTCAGAGGCCCATCTGTGTTTGCCAGTGCTGTGATTTTATGACGTACCACAATGCCTGACTTTCATAAATATGGGTTCTGGGGATTGTGATAGTCCTTTTTCTAAGTACTTTATCAGTTGAGCTATCTCCCTAGTCCGTTGGTGGTTATTTCCATAAATGTTTAGCCTGGACTCTGGGCCCTACTGTAATGAACTGTGCCTGTATTGAGTACTCTGGTTACCTACGGCCCTATCTGGGCTGTCCACGGGATTGGGGTTGGCTGCATTAATAGACAAAACAAAAGATTCTCAATTGCCAAGTGTGGGGTGGGGTGCATGACAAGAAGAGGGAGTGTTCTGGAAGTTTGGTGACTCTTTCTCCAAATAACAAGATTATGAATCACAGACTCTGGAAGGACTAGTGGTGACTCAAAGTCAAGTTCCCAGTGAGCCTGGTCCTCTGTGTACAGGACCTGACTTGACCAGGAATCTGGGGAATTGCTCTGGCAGTGCCAAGCCTGCGTTTTATTTGCTTTTTGTGTTTGGGAGCAGAGCCCAGCCTTTCGGAAACCATTTGAGAGCAGGTGCCATGTGTTGGAGGATGTGTTCATTCTAAATAGGGGAAAATCCCTGCCTCACATTACCCTCTGCTGAAGGTCATCACACCTCCTTCCAGAAGCAAGATGCCCTGTGAACTCTGTGCCCCTGGCTGCCCATTGTTCTTTCTTTAGTTTCCCTGAGATTCCCAGCGACAAAGCACCGGAACCGGAAGTGACTCATAGGAGGGCAGAGTATCAGGGCCAAAAGGTGACTCCTGGACTTCCAGTTTAACCCGCTTCCCTGGAAGAAGAAGAATCAGTGATACCAATGGCCACAAGACCTGCATAGACTCACAGTGGCTGGTGGCAGATCCAGGACCAGAAAAAGTCTCCTGGTTTCGAGGCTAGGGTTTTTGTTCATGATGTGGGCACTTGATCCTGGAGACGAACTTCCAAGCTTCAGCCCAACCACACCCCACTGTGTCTAGAAATCCTTCTTCTCTCCACCACTGGGAGTCCTATTGTTAATCCATGGCCCCTGTCATGGGCTTGCCTACTCTGTCTCTCAAGGCTCCCACACTCCACCTCTCCCAAGGATCTGGAACAGCTCTCAGTGGCTGTGACCTTCCACTTAGGGTCTTCTCCTCGTCCCTCTACAAGAGTGTCTTGGGGTTCCACTCTTAGGCAACATTGAGGACTGCCATGCTTACAGCCCACACACTAATTTACATGTTCAAATGTCCATGGTAAAGAAAGCAAATGGCTGCAGTCCTGTTTATACACACAAGATGCTTTGTGGAATAATAGCCTCTCAAACCAGATGTCAGCTCCCTTCTTTCCATTCCCAATGACCACAGGCTTAGGCTCCAGAAGGGGCTAACAGGATTCAAATCCTGGTCCCATTACAGCAGGAGTGACTATGGCCAGCATCTTAGCTCTGCATATCAGTATGGGCATCAGTAACCCAGGGAATCCACTCAGCCGAGCTCAGTGACCCTTGATGGGGCAACACACAGAACACCCAGCATATACTCCTGACACAAACCACAAGCCAGGGCTGGTGATTGTCGATGCTGAGTACGTGTGCAGCGAGGGCTTGGTGGCTGGAAACAGTTTTAGAAACGCCTGTTGGGTGGCACCATTCATGAGGCTCTGGTCACCCACCAGCCGTTACTGACTTTTAGGTCAGCCACCTGGGACCATTGCTTAAGCTGTGAGCGTCTCTGACTAGGGGTGGATGGTTTAGGGTATCTGCCTCAAGTTCAGGTGGAGAGATATAAGCTGAGGTCAGAGGGCCTTTCAGGAGTCTATGAGATTCCCAGAAGGAGAGGGACTTAGGGTAGAGCCCATTACAGACCAGGAAAGCCATACCAGCTGCTCAAGGGATTTGACTTTACCAGAAGGGATCTGGAGGCCATGCAAGGTGTCAGGTGAACTAGTTAGTATTCCTGGGGTGCATGTCTGCTGGGTGAGGGCATGGGCCAAGAATGGATCTGAGCGCTGCTGAGGACTGAGTGTAGTCCATGTGACTGTAAGGTTTGAGTTGGAGTCCCTGGGTAGAGAGTCGGCGTGAGGCAGGCATGTTTTGGGGGTAGTGTAGCACAATTTGGATGTGAGGTAGCATCAGAGGGAGGTGACAAGAGGAGCCTTGGTTCCTGCCATGGGCACTAGATGATGGAGCATCCTCAGCCTGGCATAGGAACCAGAGAAGGAAGACTCTGTGGCGGCACATGGGTGTGGATGGGCTCTGGGCTCCATCTTGAGTGTGGGCACTGAATTTGGTGAGACTGGGAGACAGTGGATTCCAGTCTCTGGGGAGATTTCTCCAGGTCATATGAGAGGGGCAGGAGAGACCAGGGTTGGAGATTAAACCCTACAGTGGGCGCATGAATGCACAGGTGCCTTCTGGTAGTTGATAGTTGGTAGTTGGTGGCTCCCAGGGAGATATGGAGGGCTAGGAGAGAGGAGACGTGAGCTGAAGGAAGCCACAGTTCACAACTGTGACGGACACTGAGGAGCCGGGCAGCGAGCACTGAGGAAGCCCAAGAAAGACACCCTAAAAGTCAGAAGGGGCTATGGGAGTTTGCGCAGGATGGGGGTGGGTTGGGAGCCTGAGCAGCAGCCAGCCAGAGTACTCCCCAGGCTGCCCTGCTGTGCTGACCACTCCCAGGGACCAGCCATTCTGCTCCCTGTGCCTGTGCTTCCTCTACTTTGCTGGACCTTGTGCCTTGTTCATAGATGCAGGAGCTGGGGTTGACTGCTGTGGTAGCTCTAGCTGAGATCACGGGGAAAGCAGCACAGAGCTTGGCTCTGCTCTCTGGACACTGAGGGAGGGCAGGTGACAAGGAGCCAGTGCATGGACAGGGCTTGGGACAACAGGTGAACTTGAACTTGCATTTATCTGCAGTGCTGCATAATCTTATCTGTACTCTGAGTACACTAAGAGTGTGGCTGAGATAAATATTTGCTCCCAGCTTGGCTTCATAGCCCTCTGTCCCTGGCACGCATCTGCCCCTCCCTGAACACCAGCTGTGGCTCTGAGGGCTGGTGGCTATTGCCATAATTCAGCAAAGACCATAGACCTACATATGTCCCTTGGCAGGACATCTTTGCATCCTGAGTCTCATCGCCTCACTTGGCTGAGGACTGAGACCATCAGGGTGTAATGCTTTTGCAGGCTACACTGGCAGCTGGAAGCAGAGCTCAGAAGAACCCAGGTTTGGGTGGGTCTCTTTTTGGCTAGGAACCTATAGCCACGTTCCCTTGACATTGCAAGCTCTGGGAACTCCAGGCAGCCTAGAATCTCTCAGTCTCGGTTCTTCTCTTCTTCCGTGCATATGTGTACATGTGTATACGTGTTCATTTGTGTGTGTGCAGGTACATGAGAACACGTGTCCATATGCACACAGAGGCCAGAGATCAATGTCAGGTCGCTTCCTCAACTGCTCGCTACCTCATTTTCTGAGACAGGGCCTCTCACTGAACCCAGAACTCACCAGTTTGACTAGATTAGCTGTCCTGTAAGCCCCAGGGACCTTCCTGTCTCCACCAGCACCCAACCTTTGCTACGCAGGAGCGGGGATTGAACTCAGGTCCGAGCGCTTGCTCAGCAGTCACTTTACCTACTGAGCCTTCTACCTAGCCCCTCTCAGGTGCCTTTGAAGTATAGATTCCTGGAGTCCCAGCCAGGCACTATGATCAGGTCTGAAGCGGATGGGGTGCATTTAACGACTCCCCTCAAGTGATAGTGACACAGTGCCTCAGGTTCTCATTCATTTCTGTACCTACAAACCGCATTTCGGAGAGAAGACTGCACATCAGAATGCCTCTGTGCATTTGCAGCAGAAAGAAATGAATCCAGTGTATTATCACATGGGGAGGGATAAGATGAGACCTGGGGTGGGTGGCATGGGCTACACAGAGACCAGCAGGTGCTGGAAGCTGGGGGCAGAGGCAGGCCGGGGCTCCCGGCTGTGGGACAGTCTGGAGGGTAGGCTGGGAAGAATGGCTGTGCCGTGGTGAGCCTGATGCTCTCCCTGCTCCCACTCAGATCATCTGCACAGGTGCTCACTATACTCTTTTAGTATTATCTCAATGTGCCCGCCTGACAACAGCACGCCCATTGTACAGGTGGGAGACTGACCGCCCTGGTCCCAGTAAGAATGTGATGGGCAGAGATTTGAACTAAGCATTCTTACATCTGAGCTCACTCACAACCACAGCACGGCCCCTTGTGTGGCTCATGTCCCTAAGTTCTTCTTTGGCCTGCAAGATGCCCATTCTACCTGCTGCGGATAAAGCATATGAACGGTCAGGGTGAATGGAGAGGTCTCCGAGGACTGTCTGCTGCCTTCACAGCCTAAGGTGGATGCATATGTAAGGGAAGGAGTGCTCTGTGTCCTGGTGATGACCAAATGCCACAGCTGACGCTTAGCGTTTGCTGTTCCTTGGACAGTGCTGGGAATGGCTGTGAACAGTGCTTCCCGCTGCTCCCCATGATGACTGACGGCTCTCTTCTCCACGCTCTCAGCCTGCCATCTCCAATCACACTTTTGATGACATACGCTCATCAAGGTCCATGGTGGCCTTTGCCTGAGTCCAGCTGGAGTTTCACGAGCTGTTTTGTGCTTTGCTCCTTATGACAGATGTCTCTGTGGTACAGAAAAGAGCAAAGACCTGGAGACACAAACAGCCCCTGCCAATGTGGACATGTTGCTGTCATCTCCTGCTTCCTGCCTGCCGTGGGTGACCAAGGACTCTGCCTCATTCTTTCGGAGACACTCACACACCCATGTCCTGGTGGTGACTCTTTGGGGAGACAGCTGCTTCTGGAAGAATTCCTGTGTGCTGTGGCTGAAATTGTGTTCCCTTAAAACCATGTTGACACCCCACATCCTGGTACCGGTGTGTGGGACCTATGTGGAAAGAGTCTTTGCAGGCAAGCTCGGGTTAAAATGAGATTAGGGCAGGCCCTTAAAGTCACTTGCTGGTGTTTCTATAAGAAAAGATGAGACGGATGGCAAGATGGCTCAGCAGGTAAGGAAGGGCACCTGCTGCCGAGGCTGACTGCCTGAGTTCAGTTCCTGAGATCTGCTGGTGAAAAGAGAGAACTGACTCCTGAGAGTTGTCCAGTTGCCTTCTGATCTCTACTCCAGTGTACTCCCCCTCCCTCACAGACAGACAGACAGACAGACAGACACACACACACACACACACACACACACATCAAATCTGAGTTTGAATAAGAATAGAAACCTCTCCCCGGCCCCCATAGGCGTGTAGCCGTATCATAATGCAAAAACTGCATTCAGACCGACTTCGAAAGTCCTCATAGCCTCTCACAGTCTCAACACTGTTTAAAAGTGCAAGGTTTGAAGTCTCTTTGGAGACTCATGGCAATCTCTTAACTCTAACCCCCTGTAAAATCAAAATAAAAAAGTAGATCACATACTTCCAACATACAAAGGCACAGGCAGATCACATACTTCTAACATACAATGGCGCAGGCTATACATCACCATTCCAAAGGGAAGAAAGGGAGCATAGTGAGAAAATACTGGGCCAAAACAAGACAAGCAGGACAAACCCAAACTGCATCTCCATGTCTGATGTCAGAGCTCACCAGATCTCCAGCTCTCTCAGCTTTGCTGACTACAACACACTTCTCTCTCTTGGGCTGGTTCTACAGCCCATTAGCAGCTCTCCTTGGCAGGTATCCCACGGCGGTGGCATCTCCAACATCTTGGGATCACCAACACAATTGAGGCTTCATCTTCCCAGCTTCCTGAAAAGACCTCTCTGGGTTTCCATGCAGGGACACCTCTGTACATGCCTAGGCTCAGCTGCCTTCCTCGGGCACAGAGGGAGATTCCATAAACCCTTTCTTGTACCCTTGACTCTAAAGCCCAAGCTGCAAAGTTCTGCTGCTTGCTGGGGCTGGAACATGGCCTCTTCTGTCAAATACGTTTCCGATGGTTTCCTTCACTGCCTAAGCTTAGCTGTCCTGGAACGCACTCTGTAAACCCCGTTGGTCTCAAACTCAGAGATCTGCCGGCCTCTGCCTCAAATGCTGGGATTAAGCCATCATGGCTTTTTTAAAAAATTCCTTTTCATGAGTTGGAAGCTTAGCTGGGTGGGGTGTTGCCCTGAAGTCACCACTCCCTTTATCTCATTTAGGATCCGGTTTATTTAAAATCTTTTAAAAAAATCTCTTTGAGGAATGGACATGGCTCTATTATACTTCCTGGTTCTCCTTTTCTCCTCAAACTGTACATTCTGTGTTTTTCCTTGCTCAGCTTGCTCCTTTTCATTATAGATCTCCATGAGACCGGCCACTAATAACCACACGATACAGTCAATACTAGGCTGCCCAGAAATCTCCTCTGCCAATGCTTTTAATCCAAAACTCTTTAATTTAGCCTCTGGCAGTCTTTTCAGACAAGGGCAAAAACACAGCTACATTCTATGCCAGTATATCACAAGAATGATCTCCAGGCCGCTTGCTAATATTCTTCTCCTCTGAAACTGTTTGAGCCGGGCTGTCATAATCCACATTGCTCTCAGCCCCACTGTCTTCCCCGCTCTCATTAGTATGGCCCATTAAGTATGGCTGAATAAAGCATTCACCTACTTTCCTAGCCCAAAGCCCCAAAGTATTCCATATTCCTACAAACAAAAGCATACTCCAGCCTATCACAGCAATACCCCAGTCCTGGTGCCAACTTCTGTCTTAGTCAGTGTTCTATTGCTGTGAAGAGACATCATGACCACAGCAACTCTTAGAGAGGAAGACATTTAACTGGGGCTGGCTTACAGGTTCAGAGGTTTAGTCCAGTATCTTCGTGGAGGGAAGCATGGCGGCACGGACAGACATGGTGCTGGAGAGTTCTACATCTGATACGGCAGGCAGTGGGGAGAGATACACTGGGCCTGACTCGAGCAATTGAAACCCTAAAGCCCACCCCCAGTGACACACTTCCTCCAACAAGGCCACACCTCTTAATCCCTGCCAAATACTGCCTCTCCCTAATGACCAAACATTCAAATCTCTGAGTCTATGGGTGCCATTCCTGTCTAAACTACCACACGAGCACAACATAAATAAGTGAATGTATATATGTGTACACACACACACATCATATATACATATGATGCATGCATATGTGTATACATACATGTATACGTGTATGTGTGTGTGTGTGTGTGTGTATCTCACATGATTCCCAGAGGATTGTGTGACACAGAGGCAGCGGCCGGGGTGAAGCCACTGAGAGCTGAGAAGCAATGAGGACGACTGGCCTGACGGGTCTGGAAAGCTCTCCTCCTCCTCAGAATGACTTGGCTTCTGCCTCTGCCGCTGCAGGGTGTGTATCTCTGTTGATCCACCCTTGTGTGATGCTTTGCCATGAAAGCCGTAGACATCTGTGCCAACCGTGATGCGATGGGCAGCAGTCTAGGCGTGGAAACCGCAGAAAGCCGCCGCCCGTGCACCCGACTGACGGCTGAGTTGGAATTATAGCGCATCATAGGATTTTTTAAAAGTGGGACTCACACCTTTTTAGAGGTGTCCAAATACTTTGAAGAAAATGAGAGAGAGAGACTCATACCTGTCCACAGAGTCATTCAGAAAACTCATTCTTTTGATGCACCTCACATTCCAAGTCAGTATCCTATGGCCTCCAGCTATGCTCAGCAAGTGAAAGCCAGGGACTCCATTCACCCAGCACCTCTTCTTGCAGAGGGCTCACTTATTTATCCATTACCCCAGTGAGGTCGCTGTCTCTATAAGAAAATTCTGGTAGGAATAAACCCATCCAGGTATGAAGACTTGGTGGAGTTCCTCCTAGGCAGTCCCTCCCACCTCTGCCTGCACCCCGCCAGCGTTCACCATCCAGATACCTCAAGGCACCATGGGAACCTCCAAGGTTCCCCAGGATTGCTGGATGACTATGTTCATTCATTGTTCTTCCTTGGAAGAAAACCACATGAATCCAGTGACTAAGAGACCAAGGACCGCTTCCTGCAAAGGAGAGCCCATCTCATTACACAAACAAAGCAGCAGGTACAAGCTCCCATGTGGGAAGTCATTGCTGAGGCGGGGTGAAAAGGGCTGAGTGGGTTTCCTGTCAGAAAGTGTGGAATGACCGTGTGAGCACATGTCGGTGAATGTGTGTGCTTGTGTCCTGTGCAAATGTATCCATCCATGCATGCATGACTGTGTGTGTGTGCATGATATGTGTGTGTATGTGTCCCTGTGTGTGTGACATGTGTGTTCCTGTTTTTGCGCGCACGCGTGATATGTGTGTGTATGTGTCCCTGTGTGTGTGACTTGTGTGTTCCTGTGTATGTGGGTATGTACCTGTTTCGGAGCCCATGTTGGCCACAGGGGATCTTTTGGTCCACACCACCCTTCCTCTTTCACAGTACAGTTATGTTCAGGGCCACCCAATGGAGTACTAAGAAACATAGGCCAGTTAGTTGAAAACGGTTTAAGCAGAACTGTTGTCTATGTAACAATCTCTGGTGAGCTTTACTCTGTGAAGCAAGGTGAGCAAAAAAATCGCAATGAGTACGGTTACCCTTCCTGGTTCCCGGCTGCAGGTCGACTGTCGGTACTTTTGGAACTCACAGAGGGAGCACCCAGCTCTAGTTCCTAAAGAAGTCGTCATATCTGTTACCCGTGGAGTCTGCCCACAGCCGTGGAGCAGATGGAGCCCTTCTCGTTGGATCCTGGGAGGGGGGGTGACCTTGGCCAACAATGGGACCGTGGAAGTGGCTGAAAAGGTGGGTGCCTCAGCAGAGAGGGGGATGATGCTAGTGACTGGGCATGTTTCCAGTCTGCTTCTGACCTGCAGCTGAGTGAGGAAAGAACTGGACAGGGCTTCTGGGCCCTGGGGGCTGAGGGGTGTCAGCTGGTGAGTGGTGGGAAGACTAGGGACTTGCTCCCCAACCCTCTGAGGGCAGAGCTGGGGGTCTGGAGCCAGCGCAGCATGAGGAAGCTGAGGCAGGCTGCTCTGGACTGGCATGTGGAACGGAACCAGGTTGGTGCCCTGCTCCTTGGGAGCCACGCAGAGACCTACAAGCCCCCTGGGAAGCTATGGAGCCTCCCTCACAACCACTGTGTTCACAACCACTGTGATTTAATTGTTTTGCTATTTGTTAATTAGTCTGCATGAAATGCTGGTATCCCTGGCTGAGGGAGTGGGAGGGAGGAATGCAGCTCTGTGTGAAGTATATCCAAGCAGCGGGCAGTTAGAGTTTACCTGCTGAGTCTGTGGTTGCTGCTGTGACACTCTGCTGTCTCAGGCTGCCCAGGGGAAAGCTTCCCACTAGAAACTTGATCCATTTGGTACCGCGATTCCCCTCCAATTCAATATTGGAGATGTGCACATGAAGCTGAGCTTCCTAAGCAAAATTGGAACCGATGGTGTCTGGCTACCCTTCTCTTTGAGCTCACTCCTCTCCAGGGGGGCTGCTTTCTTCTGCTCTGCCTGCTTAGGGCTCTGGGCTTCCCATGCCCTTTCCCTATTAGCAGTTGCTCTCAGGGAGAGATGGGTATCAGTCATTTACAGGTTAATATGAGTGAGGTCCAACAAACACCTCCACTGATTCATTCAGCAAATATTACTTAAAGACCCTGCCCCAAGCATCCTGGGGTGACAGCACTCATAGAAAGAAACAGCTTTACCATGGGCTATGGGGTGGTCAGTCTGATGATGCTTCCGGGGTGCTTTGAGGAGCAGGGGTGCTGGTCAGGAGGTGGGTCAGGGAAGGCTTCCTGAAAGAGGCAATGCCTTGAATATTTAAGATGAGCCTGGAGGAGGTGTGTGGGTGGGAAGAAGGGATTGCAGCCCAGCACAGCGCTCCTCAGGCCAAGTGTTCAGGAGCCCAGGGAGCTCTGGGGCTGTTGCTGCAGAGGGTAGGTGACAAGCTCAGGAGAAGGGTAGAGCATCATTCCTGTGACTGACAGCTGCATGCTGTCCAGGTGTGGGTGTGGGGCTGGGAGAAGGTGATTTGGATTCTTTAGGAGAAAAGCTGGCTGTTATGGCTTGATGTAAGATAGCCACACAGGCTGATGTGTTCGAACACTGGGTCCCAAGCCAGTGGTGGCGTGGATTTGGGAGGTTTGAGGTGGGGCTTAGCTGAAGAAAGTGGACTCTTGGGACTGGGCAGCCCCACTTCCTGTACCATTTCTGCTTCTTGGTTGGCTAGGATATGAGCAAGCAGCGACCATCCCACGCACTCCCTCTGCCACGGAGTCACCTGACACCGTCCCTTCCCCGTCTCCATGAACAAGCCAGAATAAATCCTTGTGAAGTTGCTCCCTGTCAGGTGTTTGGCCACAGCCTAAAGAAAAGCAATTATTGATAACACACAGGTCAAGTTGGGGGTTAGAGAGCAGGGTTGGGGTGAGACAATGGAGCGTCTGGCTGGCTGGCACAGTGGGTGACCCGGTCCAGCCCAGGCAGGCTGAATGCAGGGCCTTGGGAGCTATGATGGGCTCACCTCCAAGTGAGTTTAGGGATACTGAGGCCTGTATGTAAGGGGGCCTTGAAGTCTCACAAAATACTAATGGAGGGATTATAAAGATGACCCAAAAGGGACTACCTGGTCCCTCTCGCCTCCTCTGGTAAGTGCCTGCTGTTTGTGTCCCTGATCCCTGCTCTGAACATACAGACTGTCACACACATGTCCATCCTGCCAGTACTGACCTGTGTGGATCCGAGACCTCCTGATGCTCAGGCATCTGTTTGGAAGAGCTAGGCCTCAAAGGAGTTAGCTGACTTGCACAGGGCTGGCTAGAGAGAGCCTTTACTGTGGCTTCCCGTGGGCTTCTGGACTGGACATGGTATGTTCCCAGTGATCTTCCCGCCCTGTACCTTATTGTATAAGGGTGATTTGGCCTTGATGTGTGGAACTGTAATAGACTTACTGCTGGAACCAGACCCCAACTGGTCAAACTGGGGTACCTACCCCTGTTCACATTGGCACTCCACAGATGGTACCTTACTACCCAGAGGGCAAGATTGCTGTTTCAGAGTCTGGAAGCTGAGTCATGTTTCTCCTGAGAGTAGTATATTTTTAGAACCATGCACCACTTGGAAAGCATTGTGAGAGCTGCCTCTGCAGGTGGCAGCCCGTGTTGGGGGTTGTCGCGGATGCTTTCCAAGGATCAGCACATCTCAGCTTCTCTTCTGCCATTCAAGACCTGATTGAGCCAGATGCACAAAGAGCCACAAGAAGACTGGGAGGTGCCCACGGTAAAAGCTAGCATTGTCTCTGCAGATGCAGCATGGCCTCTGTTCCAGGTGCCCTGGTGTCGCAGAACTGTGGGTTATGATGACATCTGCCACAGCTTGAGGGGCTGGCGCACCTCAGGGCAGCACTTGGAGTTGAAAGATTGGGAGGGCCACAGCTACAGTGTTGCTGCCCCCAGGAGAGGGGTCCTTTCCTGCCTTGTCCCCAAGCCTGGTGGGTTTGGAAAGATACCCTCTTCTTATAGGTTCCTGAAACTTGGGAATGACCAATGACTTGGGCCCCAGGGCTTGTCAACTTGGACTGATCTGGGGATCTGTGCACCCATCAAGCTCGTCAAAATGAATCACTTACAAAATCTGTTTCGCCCTTACTCCCAATGTAGAAATGAATTATTTCCCTGTCTGTGTAGTTCATCAAGTTTGACTCAGGAATGCGCGTGGCTCTCAGATCAGCTGCTGAGATCAGATCTCGCTGAGCGGTGAGAGCCTGGACAGAGCAGGTTCAGTCCTGTGGAAGTTAGGGCTTCCATGTAGTTGCTTCAGGATTGTGGGAGAGCCACACACTGGTTGTAGGATCCAGTCTGTGTCCTTCCTGTTGGCAGCCCCAGTGCTCACCTTGTGGGGTCCCTCAGGCTGCCTTTGGAAGGGAAGGATCCCCGGTTCCCAAATATGGTACTAGTTCCGACTTCTGCACATAAGTTACATTTTCTTTTTATCCCAATAGCCCATGAGGATGGGGTTGGAGATTGTAGGCTCTCAGTACAAGAGGATCAGAATCTTCTATCACTTGAGATTGCCCCACAGGACAGGAGCCCCGTCCCCTCTGCACAGACTGTGTGTGATGATACACCTCCATGGTATTCCACATCTGCTCCTGAGCAGATGTGATAACAACTCACTCTATAGAACAACTCATCCTGCCAGAAGGCCACCTGACATGCACCATAGAGAACCATCTTAATAATGCATGCTCCCCTCCCCTCCCCCTTCCTCCTAGCTTCCTGTCCTTTTGGGAGAGCATGGCTTGCCAGCCAGGCCTGGCAGATGAGCCTATGGGAATCAGGTGTAGCTGTCTGAAAGGTGAACTTCAGGGAGTGGAGGGCCTGTCATCAGGGTCTCCACCTGGCTGGGATCATGTCTGGGTCAGAGCAGAGGTTTCAAGATGCTCAAGGTTTAGATGTCAAGATGTTGTCTTCCTAAGATGATTCCTACGTCTGGGATCACTGATAGCCTTTGATTTTCTGAGCCCATCAAGGGCAGTAGTACTAACTCGTGGGTCACAGTGGCCATTTCTCCTTGAGGGCAGGCCTAGCAACATTAACCGGAACTTGCCTCTTGCTAGAGTTGAGGGGTGTGGCACCTCAGAGTCACCTGATGCCTCCTGAGCATTTGGGACACTCATGAGTCATGCCTTGAGTTGCCTTACTAGAAAGATGATTGCTCTTGGTTGTCGCCAAAGACGGGTGTCAGGATAAGCCAGGGCTCTTTGATGCAGTCCCATTTCCTGCAATCAGCTGCATGGATGATGAGTTCAGCAGCACAAACCATGCAGGAAAAAGCCAGGACAACACTGTCTTTCCTCCTCAGTGTGCAGTGGATGCTGCTTATCACAGAGCTGAGCTTCATGAGGAAAACTGCTTCTGGAGGGTGTGCTTCCTGAGCTTTGGGGATGGGATCCTCAGGGACTTGTGTGGAAAGGAGGTGACAATGATACTGTCATTAAGGCTATTAGGATCTATTAGACAGACAACAAAATACCACTTAGTGGGGCCTGGAGAGATGGTTAGGAACACTTGCTGCACTTCCAGAGGACCTAGGTTTGATACCCATCACCTTTCCCAGTGGTTCACAATAGTCTGTAACTCTAGTTACAGGGTATCTAATGCCCTCTTCTGGTCTGCAAGGGACCAGGCATATATGTGGTGCACAAACACCCATGTAGGCAACTCACTCACATACATTAAAACAAAAAGATTGAATGAGTCTCAAAATAATCTATGCCAAATCAGAGCCAATGGGCTACATAGCTGGCCAGCTCTGAAGGACTCCAGTGGGTCTCAGGCCCACTGAGAATGACAGCTGTCCTCTGCTTCTGTTAGGACTGCCACTGGATTGGGGGGGACAGAATGATGGGCTGTTATGACATGTTCCTAGTGACTACTCCCTAAACACCCACAGAGTAGCAAATGGAGTCAAGGGTGGCTGTCACGGATGAAGCCAAACCTGCCCCAGGTGCCGTGTCCATCTGCAAGAGCATTATGAGATTCTACTCCCACCCGGGCTATGGGAAGAGACCACACCAAGCCATGGCTAGTCATTGCCAGGGCCTGGATTCCAGGCTTGTTTGTCTGTGTGTTTTTGTACTATGTTCGTTTCTCTGATTCAGACAGTTCAGGTGACTTCTGGGGACGGTGACACTGGATGGATCAGGACACAGTTTCTCAAGATCCCGCAGCTGGAGCAGTGGGGACCCTGCTTCGTGAGTGAAGAAAAGGATTCGCATACCTGTTTATGACAGGGCAGGGTATGCAGAGCTGGGGCCATCAGCCCAAGAGGCCTAGGCTTGATACAGGCTCAGAACCATCAGAGCCTTCTTCTCTCCAGGCTATGGCTTTAACACAATGTTGTGGGTACACTGTAGCACCCTATGTTTTTGGGGTGCAGTCTAGCACCATGTCTGGCTCAAACAAAGTATATGCAACATGCAGTTCTTTCTCCAGGGCACTTTCTCCTGTCATTGGTGGCCAGAGCAGATCTGGGTCTGATGTTTGGGAAGCTTGGGGACAGACACTGCATTCTGCCAACGTTGAGGGAGATGTGGCCTCTCCCTCCCTCAGAACATCCTTGCGGGATGTTGCACTGTGAGAGGGGCAAGGGTGCTCTGCCGGCCCTAGTGAGGTCTGCTTGTGCTTTCAGAAAACCTTCATTTGCTCCATGAAGAGTTGGTGAGAGGGCGTTGTTCTCTCTAGATCACAGAAGTAGCCAGACAAGCTTCCCCTAGGCACAGAGTCTGGCTTAGACAACCATCTGCATGTATTTTCTACAGTTTACCAAGCTCAGAGGATGGGGACTGGGCGGGGCAGGGCAGTTCTTCTGTTCCTGATATGTGGCTAAGCAGCTTAGCTGGGGTCAGTGCTGCTCTGCTGTGTCTTGCCCTCTTGGGACCACTCAGGATGTCCTTGTTCTGGTGAAGACTGGGTGAAAACCCTCTTAAAATGATACGGATTGGCCCTTCTCACTCCTGTCTCTCCGGGTTAGCCCCACAGGGCTCCAACTTTTGGTTTCAAAAGTTCCTCTTAAAAAATTACTGAGTTTGTTGAGAGTATTGGTTTCTGTGACTTTGGTCCTTTAGTAGTCACTGTGGCATACAGCTTCAGTTGTCAGCTTGACATAACTACTGTGGTGGTTTGAATGAGAATGTGGCTCCCACTCAGGCTCATATACTTGAATGTATAGTCCCTAGTCGGTGAATTGTTTGGAAGGATCAGGAGCTGTAGCTTTGCTGGAGTAGGGAAGGTTTTGTTGGAGGGGGTGTACCACTGTGAATGGGCTTTGAGGTTTTAAAAGTCCACATTAGGCACAATCTGTTTCCTCCTTCTAGCTTCTGCCTGAGGACCAGGATGTAAAGCTTTCTGTTACTTCTCCAGCACCATGTCTGCCTGCCTGCTACCATGCTCCCCACCATGATGACAATGGACTAAGCCTCAGAAACTGTAAGCAAGCTCCCCAATTAAATGCTTTCCTTTATAAAAGTTGACTTGGTTATGGTGTCTCTTTACAACAGCAGATCAGGGACTAAGACACCTAGAATCACTTGGAAAGAGAGTCAGTGAAGGATTGTCTATGTGGGTTGGTCCATGGGCATGCCTATGGAGAAGTATTTCATCAACTGATATGGAAAGACTGAGTCCACTATGGGCAGCACCATTCACTAGGCAGGGGTTTCTGAATAAGAACTGAAAAACCAAGCAGAGCACAATCAAGCAAGCAAATGAGTATGTATTTATTTTTCTTTGCTCTTGACCTGGATATAATGTGACTAGATGTTTGAAATTCCTACATAGACTACCCCACAATGGTAGACTGTAACCTGGAATCGTAAGCTGAAAAAAAACCAAACCTTTCTATCATAAGTTACTTTTTCTTGTAGTATTTTATCACAGCAACAGAAATGAAACCAGAACAGTCACTTTATTAGGCAGTAAGAAACTTAACAATATTTGTAGTTGTATGCTGCTGTTGTGGCTCAGCAAGGAGACACAGAGACAGTTTTCATAGGTGCAAACCCTTTCAGACCTCAGCAGAGGGAACCACCATCCTGGCCAATGCCATACTGGGCAGTGGAACGTCCTAGCTCAGATGTTTATTGAAACTGAACATCTCAGGTGTTCTAGTGATAGCATGTGCAGATCATGAGCAATCAAACATCCCCACATAAATCCAATATCTACAGACAACACAAAATGCTAAGGCCTAGGCAGCCCTTTTCCCAACAGTACACAAAACAATTATTTTATACATAACTAAAAAAAATCCTTCCACAACAAATACTAATTAATTAACTAATTAGCAAGACCCTTTCGGGCATGTCTAGTCTGTGGTTTGTGGGCTACATGTGGCTCCTTGAGGCTTAGGATAGCTATGAATATGGCTCAATGCAAAACTGTAACCTTATTTAAAACATTGAGATGTTACGAGTTTTACTTTGTCGTTCTCTAGTGTGAACTTTGGAGATGACAGCATTATTGCGTGATGTCACAAGGTTGGACAGGCCTGCACATTAGTTTGAAGAACATGTCTTAACTAGGTGACCTAGGCCTGTGATCCCAGAGCTTGGGAGGCTGGTGTAGGAAGACTGTGAGTTGGAAGTCAACTTTATCTACACAGTGAGACCCTACTTCAAAGATAAATAAGTAAAAAGTCTTTTAAAAATTATTAGTTTGTGTGTATATTTGAGTGCTTTAGTATACATATGTGCACCATGTACGTACAGTAGCCCACAGATGTCAGAAGAGAGCCTAGGAGCCCCTGGAACTGGAGTTACAGGCAGTTGTGAGCTGTGGGGGCTGGAAATGGAGCCTGGGTCCTCTGGAAGAACAACAGTGTTCCTAACTGCTGAGCCAGCCCTCAGCCCCCATAAACAATGTAGCTTAACGAAAGCAAGACACACTGTTCTAAACATACAACAACAAAAGCGAGAGCTGTTAATAGCCCTACCGCCATTTTCCATGTTTTGGAAACCTTGTGCCTGATGAACTAGAAGCTTGGTTTTGTGCTCAGTCCATTGCCTTGCTGAGATCTGTGGAGATGACACAGCAGCCCACAGACATGGAACCAGCAGAGGTGAGAGCCTTTATTTCATGTGAGGGTGGACACTCTTCTTCACGACTGCATCAAAACCCAAGGTGCGCTTTCATTCTTGAGCTTCGGCTGCAGCGTGGAGCCTGGAGCTGCGCTGAGGATCTTGCTGTCTGTCCTCTGTGTCACTGTTTCTGTCATCCATCCAGCAACCTGGATGGCATTGCGTTGCCACTTGAAAAGCATGACCCTGGGTGGGATTGGAGATGTGACTCCATGCTTGCTTTTCAAATGTGAGAATGGAATCCAGATCCCTCCCAAACCCACACAAAAGCAGGGCAGGCATGGCAGCCACATGTAACCCTGGGCTCAGGGACAGGCGATTCCAGGGGCAAGATGGCTAGCCAGACTAGCTGAAAGAGCGAGTTTCTGGTTCAGTGAGAGACCCTGCCTCAGAAAATGGAGTGGACAGCGACAGGAAAACCGAGGAATGCGTGAGCTCGGAGCACTGTCCCAGGATCATGGCAACTGTTCATGCTTCACCTGGTTGTTTTCTGTCCCAGCCAATGCATCCCTCAGGCTGGGCCTTCTGCCCATCTCTAGAAAGTGAGAACACTTACCAAGAACACACACGCACATCTTTCCCTCTCGGCTCTTTCCATGTTGTCTTGTGAAGAACAGAACAGGTAGGCCCTGCTCTGGGTTACTGTGCTCTGTGGAAGAGCAAGCAGATTTCACGCTGGGCCTGGCTTTGAGTGACTCTATCTTATAATGCAGTAGCCTTGACATGAGTTACTCCATTTTGAGTCTAAGTGCCAAAAAAAAAAGTCAGACTCTACATCTTGTTTATATAAGTAAATAACCACCATCTGCCAGCACACCAGGAGGCACAAATGATCATTTATTTCTGCCAGAAAATAATGGTATCTGTGACTATAGAAGCCAGACCATAAATGGCAGGTGCAGGACCTTGTCAATTGTTCCTGTTGGAACCCCCTCACCTGGAACTATGAAACAGGACATCCCAACACTGAGATGTGACAGGCACTGACCAGTCACTTAGTCATGAGCCCCATCCAGGGAGATTGCTTCAGTGAAGGACTTCTGACTCTGTCTATGGGCTCAGCCCACTTCAAACTCATCCTTGCTTGACCTGTCACCCGGTCCTGCCTCTGACATGTCAGTCTAAGCAGCTTGGTACCTGCACCTTGTGAAATCTCCCCCCTTGTCTCCACAGACTTTCCTTCCACCTGTGCCAGTTCTGCCTGTCCCCTCAGGGAGGCCTCTCTGAACTCTGCCAAAATGTCTCAGCCTATTGGTAACCATGGAGGTCTCTACTGCTGTGTGATGGGAGGTCTGGGAGTTAGTCTTAGTCACTAGACTGGAACCAAAGAAACTGTGATTCCCAGTGACCACACGATCTATGAAATCAGGACTTCTTAGCACATTGCAGCCAATGACATGGATGCAGCTTCTTATTCAACAAACTGATGTCATGGAAAGACGTGAGTCTGTCCACTTGTGTCTCACACAGCTTGTCAGGACAACTGTCCTCCGTGGTATAAAATGCTTTCTTTCTCTTTGGAAGGCAGTGGGGGATTCCTCTGCTCCCTTGCTCTTTTCCTGGATATAATATGTGTACACATGTATGTATAGGATATATGGGCACGTGTGTATATGATATGTGCCCATGTGTGTATATATGGCATATCTACATGTGTGTATATGATATGTATGCATGTGTGAATATATGATACGTCTGTGTGTATGATGTGTGTGCACGCATGCATGTGTGTGAGTGCAGATTTGTATGTCATCGCTCACACATTAGGTCAGAGGACACTCAACTGTCTTTGCCTTACACTTCATTCGAAATAGGTCTCCTTTGTTGTTTCTAGAATGTGTGCCAGGCTAGCCAAACTCGAGTTTCCAGGATTCTTATGTCTCTGCCTCTATCTCCCCGACTCCCTGAGAGAGTGCCGGAACACAGATGCTCACCTCATACAGAGTGACTTAATTTTAGCTTTTTTTTTTTCTCATTTTGCTCATTTTCCTTCCCTCTTAAGAACTTGGTTTCTTGAGAACTTTGGACCTCTCCTCTTGTGTTTTCTTTTCAGTTGAGTCTGTAACCATTACCCCGAGGCTGTGTATGTCCTTGGGGAGTCCCACTTCATCTGACTTCTCCCATCCCTTCCCTGTCTGTCGTGGGATGCTCCTGGGGAATGGGTGACTCAGGCTGACTCGTGACAATGGCCATTTTGTTGGTCCTGTTGTTTCCTCTCAGTGAGGTGTGATTGAGGGTAACTGGACAGTTGCTGCTATCTCAGACAGCTCTCAGACAGCACCTGTACATGCTCACTTCACCCCAGAGGCTTAGCCTTGGGACATGGGCAGAGCTGAGTCTGCTCAGGAGGAGCTGAGTACAGCACTTCTCAGCACCTGCTGTTTGGGAAGTCTTTAACTAGACCGACCCTGCTCTCCAGTCCTGTCTGGCCCTAAGTCCCTTATCAACTGTGTGCTGCTCTAGTCCCAAATGTCAGCCACAAAAGCCTATCAACTCGGGTTCTGTAAAGGCAAACCAGTCTGGGCTGTGGGGCGCTGGTCCATGGTGCATGTGGAACTGCAGTTTGGCCTTGAGTTCCATCAGCCACAGGTGTCCTGGGTTCTAAAGCAGGACCAGGGCCGTTAGTTTCTTGGGTTTTGTTGCTGTTATCTGAAATACATTGTTTTCTTATGGACAGGCTTTGCTGCACACCATCTAAGCTGAGCCCAGGTCTTTCTGGGCTTTTCTTTTCCTTTCCTCAGCCTTTTGTAGGAAGTTTTACTATATTTTATTTTGTATTATCTATTCTTTTCTTCTTTCCTTGGTTTTCTGGGCTACAAGTCAAAAATCCAGTGCTTGTTAGAAGGCGTGTCCTGGTTATTTTTTGTCAACTTAATACCGACTGTAGTTGCTGGGAAGAAGACACCTCAGTGGAGGAATCCCTTCTTTCAGCCTGACCCATGGGCATGTCTGTAAGGGAGGCCTCCAGGCACACAGGAAGGCCTGAGAACCTGGTGGGAAGCAACAGGAAGATCTGCTCTGTGGAGCAGGGAGGAAAGGACCCCAAGGTCTAGGTGGGCATTTCCATAGAAAGCAGGGGCCCTGTGCCTACCTCTCGGCCTTCACTTGCTCTCTAGTGAAGGGCTAGATACACAAGAGCCCTCTTTATTTCTTTCAACTCCTGTCCACTAATGGTGCCAAGTGCTTTCTGGAAGCTGAATTCAGAGCACAGGCTTATAGCAATTACCTCACAGGCTTTGCTGGGATGCATTTTATCATAAAAGCCAGGGCCATTTGTCCCTGACAAGGCTGTAGCTATAATAATCTTCATGCCTATATTTAGCAGAAAGTTAAGCCAGTTTTCCTGGGTACTTAATAGTTTTCTACTTTGCGTTGTTCAGGTTAAACTTGGCTTTTGTTATGTGAGATCTGGACCACAAATATCAAAGTTGTCACCTCTTGACTCCATCCACTGTGTGAGTTTTTTAAAGGATCACTCAATCAGGGTAAGGCTGTGGACACACTGTGCCTAGGTTTTCATGACTTCTTTGAAAAAAACAAATGGATGATTTTGCTTTATGGGGAAACAGATAAAAGTGTTTTGCAGAATAGCATTGCAGTTATTCGGATGAGGCCACCCCGAGAGGGACCGTCGTCCGTTGTAACGGACCGAAGGGTGTTCCTCAGTTCAGATGCTGAAGTGTTAACTCCTGGCATAAGACTCCCTCTCCACCAGTCTCCTTCTGTGGGCATCAATCTGATAATGTTCTATGGAAAATTCCAGAAATAAATAATTCATAAGTTTTAAATTGCATACCCTTTTAGCATGATGAACTCTTCCCTGACCCTGCTGGGGACATGAGTTCTCTGTCTACCCACCGTATCCACGCTGTATGCGCTACCCAATCACTAGCTACCTCCTGCCCTCACAGTTACCACACCCACCATGGAAGCACTGTAGTACTTGTTAGTACTTAAAAAAAAGTTTGTATTTGTTTTTAAATTTTTTCATGCTGTATCTGTTTAAGTGTGTGTGTGTTTAATTAAGTCAAAGTCTCTCTATGTAACCTTGGATGTCCTGGAGCTCACTATGTAGACCAGGCTGGCCTCGAACTCAGAGATCTGGGTATTAAAGACCTGGGCCACCATATTCAGCCCCATACAATGTACTTTGATCACTTTGTTTTCCCTCACCCAACTCCTTCCAGACCAACCACCGTCCACTAAAATTCACGTTCTTTCTCTCTCTTAGAAAAATAAAAACCAACCAGTAACGACAGCAGCACCTCCTGGAGTCGATTTGTGTTGTTCAAGTGTCCTGAGCATGAGCTGTGTGGTTTCTAGGCTCAATGTCACTCCATTGAAGAAAACTGATTTCCCATCTCACGGCAGTTATCAATTACAAATGGCTTCCTGGGTCGGGGTGGAACTTGGGGCCCACTTCTCTTCCCCATGCTGGAATTTTGTCTGACATGAACTTGCACAGGTCTTGAACACGCTGACACAGTCTCTTTGAGCCATATGTGAACCAGCCTTGTGGTATCTGGGAAATGCAGTTTCCTTGGAGTCCTCTGCCACCTCTGGTTCTTACAATCTTTCCGCCTCTTCCTCCTAGATTCTTCATGACAAACTCGTCTCGTTTAGGGCTGAGTGCTCCAAAGTCTCTCACTCTGCACATTGTCTAGTTGTGAGTTTCTATGTTATTACCATCAGCTCCTCTGATGAGGGTTGAGCCATGTGGTGTTTGTGCGTATAGCAATGTGTCATCGGGAGTCATTTTCTTGCTAAGTTCCTTTAGCAGAATTACAGTGGTAAGTTTTCCCCTAGGCCCATGACCTATGAGTCTCAGCTTCTTGGCCACTTTAGTAATGCCAAGTATGGGTTTCATCTCATGGAGTGGACCTTAAATTCAATGAAAAGGTGGTTGGTTCTTCCCACAATATTTGCTTCACTATTGTAGTAGCTGGCATTATCTTACAGGTAGGTTGCTGTTATAACTGCCAGGGTTGTAGCTGGGTGAGATTCGTGACTACTTTTCTACTCCGGCAGCAGGTATACTGACTTCCAGCACTATGGATGTTAGTCAGTAGAGGTGAAGCCTCCCGCTTAGTGCTAGCTTAATTTCTCTGTGTTCAGTGGCTAAAGCACGTGGAATCTTCAGCAATAGGGTTTTACCAGCAGGTTGTAGAGGGTGGCCAATAGCACTGGCAATGGCCCATAATGTTTCAGGAGGTCTATAGGCTCTCTTTGGCCAATGTCTCAAAAGGATGTAACCCATTCCTGGTGTTAGGGGCTTTATTATATAGCATGTGATATCTAGTTGGATTATTCTCTCCTGTATTATATGGTAACTCTATTTAAACTCTTTCTCTCTCTACGTATATACGTGTAAGTATATTTACGTGTGCGCGTGTGTGTGTGTTTGTGTGTTGTGTGTTTCTACAGTAGTAAGTTCCTCTATGACTTTTTGAAAGACCTTTAATATTAGTTGTCTCTTTCCATAATTCCTCCTTTATCCTAATCTGTTCTCTCCATTTAGCCTTCCTATTATGAGTTCCCCTTTGTCCATTTTTAACACTGTATTCTATTTCCCCTTCCTTGAAGGATCCCCTTTCCCCGCCACACTGGTCCTTTACTATCCGCCTCACTTCTGAAGATATCCTAAAGAAAACACACGTATCTAAAGAGTAAAAGCTAACACGCACATATAAAAGAAAACATACAATATTTTTCTCTCTAGTTCTGGTTACTCACTCAGGATGATTGTTTCTAGCTCCACCCATTTGCCTACAAATCTTATAATTTCATTTCTCTTAAGAGCTGAATAATGTTCCATTGTGTAAATGGACCACCACGTTTTCGTTATCCATCCATCAGCTGATAGGCATCTAGGCTTGTCCAGTTTCCGGATATTATGAATAGAGCAACAGCGAACACAGATGAGTAAGCGCCTCTGTACTGGGATGTAGAGACCTTTGGATGTTTGCCTGAGAGTGGCATAGCTGTGTCTTCATCAGTTTTTCTTGATCAATTTTCTTCTTTTTGAGAAAAACGTCATACTGATTTCCATACCAGTGATGAATAAACGTTCCCCTCTCCCCTCTAGCACGAGCTCCATCTGTATTATTGACCTTAGCCATTTTGACTGGGGTAAGATAAAATCGCAAAATAATTTTAATTTGTATTTCCCTGATGACTAAGGATGTTGAACCTTTAAAAAAGTGTTCCTCAGCCATTTGTGTTTCACTTCAAGAGCTCTCTGTTTAGTTGTATACCCCATTTTTAAATTGGGTTGTTTGTTTCCTTGATGTTCA
This sequence comes from Cricetomys ansorgei, assembly GCA_026225945.1. Lineage (NCBI taxonomy): Eukaryota > Metazoa > Chordata > Mammalia > Rodentia > Nesomyidae > Cricetomys > Cricetomys ansorgei. Next base: position 3,967,771 of record JAMJFZ010004042.1, read on the forward strand.
GTTTCTTTCAGTTCGTCTTTTATTCCAGATGCTGACCCTCTGTCAGATGCATCATCGGTAAGAGCCCGTCCCATTCTGATTCTGAAGGCTGCCTCATTCCTCCAACGATGGCTCCCTTTGCTGCTCAGAAGCTCTCAGCTTTACGAGGCCCCATTTACTAATCATTGGTTTTAGTGCCCACACTATCGGTCCTGTCCAGAAACTCCTCCCCTGTGCCAGTGAGCTCAAGGCTGTTCCCCATCTTCTCTTCTTCCAAGTTCAGGACACCAGGTGTTATGTCGAGGTCCTTGATCCGTCTGGAGCTTTGGTCAGGGTCTATTCTCATTCTTCTACATGCGGCCATCCAGTTTGATCAGCACCATTTATTGAAGATGCTGTCTCTCTCCCAGTGTGCAGGGTCTTTTCTTTTTTTTCCTTATAAAAAAATCAAGTGGGGCAGTGGTGGCACACGCCTTTAATCCCAGCACTTGGGAGACAGAAGCAGGCGAATCTCTGTGAGTTCAAGGCCAGCCTGGTCTACAGATTAAGTTCTGGGACAACCAGAGTGAAAAAAGAAATTAGACGTCTGTACATGTGTGGAGTTATTTCTGGGTCTTCAATTTGATTCCATTTATTTACATGTCCCTTTTTTTTTGCCAGTACCATGTTGTCTTTATTACTATAGCTCTGTAGTACAACTTGAAAGAAATATGGATTACTGATATCTCCAGTAGTTCTTTTGTTATTAAGGATTTTTTTTCTGTCCTTGGTTTTTGTGTTGTGGGTTTTTTTTTTTTTTGTGAAATTTTGTAGGTTTCGTGGAATTTAAGATTTTTTATTTTATTGAAAATACAGTATCTTCTGATCATGCCCCGACTCCTACCTCTCCTCCCAGATCCATTTCTATGAAAAAATATGTTGGAATTTTGATGAGGATTGCATATCCACCAAACATAAGAGCAGTGGTTCTGACAATTCGACTCTGTTCAAACCAGCAAAAGTACTTCAAGTGAAACGGTGAAAACAGAAGAAGATATTCTGAGAGAAGAGCAGACTGTAGTGACATTCCCTCATTACAATATACCACTGCAGTGGCTCACCTCTGGGTGCCATGAAGGGTTTCCAGGAAGGATGGGATCCTAAGGACTCTGTCTTCATCAGCGGTTTTAACCCCGTGATGGATGCCTGCTATGATGGTGAAAAGCTGAAGAGACATCTTGAGTCGGGGGGACCGGAATGAGGGATCCATACACTGAGTCATCAGACCGACTTGGGGGAGGGCTGGTGTGAGGAACAGCTGTGAGGGGAAAGGCATGATGTAGGGGTCTGGTTAGAGGCTCCGGGGGTGTGAGCATGGGGAAGAAGGTGGACTTGAAGCTACTCAAAGGACCGTGGAGGGAACCCTTGGTGAAACTACAGCTGGAGAACACGGTCCCCATGTCAGGCTAGTGCCAATGTCTGGGTCAGTTACAAGACTTGCCTACAGAAAAACATATCCTGCCTCCTCAACATCTGTTCTACACAGTGTGCTTGATGATGCTTCCTGTCCACTCAGGGAAAGCTAGGAGACAGCACTGTGCCAACTGGGGTAAAAGTCACAAGAGACCTGATGCTGATCCCCAGAGACAGAAAGTGACTCAAAATTCTAAATTATCCCAGAAATATCTGTCACGTCAAGTACAGTAATTTCAGTTGTCCAGTATGTCTATACTAATGTAAACAGTGACACCATCTGCCCACCAAGCTTCGCCAAGGAGCTTGGACTGGGAGCCTCAGTTGTATTACGTAGCAGGGAGAAAGGTCTTCTGGCGAGCTCCCTTCTGGCAGAGTTTGAAAGTAAGGAAGTGACACAGAAGTATTTCTTCTGGTAATATTTGATACAGGAAAGAATTGTCCATCATGTTTCCTGAAGGGATGTCCACAGTTCTCTCAGAAAAAGAACCTCAGATGACACCAGGCTGGTGATCAAACAGGTCTGCCCCGAAGGTTGCCTTAACCCCAAATATCGTAGTGAAGACTTTGTTATAACATCAATGTGACATAAACACTGAAGTCTTACGGTCTTTCCGTGACAGAGCAGCGACGTAGCTTTTAGCCTCATCGTTGCATGGAAGCCTCTAGAACGAGTTTCATTTTGCAAGACTGGAACTCTATAGCCACTAAGCAACGAATGACCATATTCTGCTTCTGCTCCGGCGCTCCCACTTTCTGCTGCTGTGAACCTCGACACCCTGGTGTGTGATCTTCTGTGGCTGGCTCACGTCACTCAGCACGATGTCCTCGTGGCTCAGCTGTGCATGTTCCGCTGTGCATGTGCACCACAGCACCGGTATCTACACCTGTATCTGCAGTGGGTGGACTTCCCGTCGTTCTTACCCTTGTCTGTTGTGAGCAGTGGTACTACAGACACATGCACAATGATCTCTTCCAGGGCCATGTTCACTTCTTTCATATGTATATCAAGAAGTGTGGTAGCTGGGTCATGTAGAAATTATAGTTTTAAAAATCCAGGGAGCCCATGCCTGACACCACAGGGCTGGCTAGGAACCGGAGATGGGATAGCCCGGAGACGATTCCTAACAATATTCTGCTATGCTCATAGATTAGTGTCTAGTCAAAGCGTCATCAGAGATTCTTCCCCTGACAGCTGATGGAAGAAGATACAGAGGCCCATAGCCAAGGTTTGGGTGGAGCTTGGAGAAACCCGTGAAAGAGGGGGAGGAGGGATTGCCGGGAAAGCAGGGCCAAGGACACTAGGAGAACACGCCCCACAGAGTCAACTGAAGAGGACTCACGGGGCCTCAGACTGAAGCAGCAGACACAGAGTCTGCATGGATCTGCGCTAGGTCCCCTAAATGTATCTTAAGGTTGTTTGGCTTGGTGTTCTTGCAGAAATCTTAAAAGTTGGAGTATGTGTGTGGGTCTCTGACCCTTTTACCTGCCCTTGGGATCCTTTTCCTCCTGCTGGGTTGCCTTGTCCAGGCTTGATGTAGGTACTCTTGCCTGGCCCTGTTCAATCTTGTTATGCCCTGTTTGATTGGTAACCCCGGGAGGCCAGCTCTTTTCTGAGGGAAAGTGGGGGATTGGATCTGGGGGAGAGGGGAGAAGTAGGGAGCTAGGAAGAGGGGAGGGATATATTGTATGAGAGAATGAAAAATAAAAGAAATTATAGTTTTGTTTTGTTTTTTTTTTTGAGAAGCTGAACAGTGGTCCTTCTTGTAGGCTTTAATCAGGCAATGCCCTGGGTTGGTTGAAGAATTCTGTGAGATGAACCCTTCATGCAGGGGAAGGGTCTTGGAAGCCCATGTAGAAGTGAGCCCGACTCTGTCTCTGGACACCTGAAGGCTCACTTGAGATCAGGTGACCAGAAGGAAGAGCAGTAGAACTGTGGGCTCCGGTGGATGTAATCTCTCGCCTTCTTTTGGGTCTTCATGTTCTCAGGAGATAACTCTCCCTCCGCTCTAACATCACTGTCAGAAAAACCCAACTGAAACAAAACACTAGATGACACCCAGCTTTGATATTTTTGTAAGACATTCAAAAAAAGTTAGGCAGAGTTGAGCTCCTGTTGCTAGGATAGGAAAATGGCAAATAATTAGACTAAGGAAGGCTCACATCCGAATATCAGTGCTAGCTCCCTGCAAACCTCATGTGACAAGTCCGGCTGAGTAACACCGTCTAATAGGACCCATCTTGGCTGGAAATATCATGCAAAATAGCATGTCACCATCACCAAGCCTACTTCAGAGGCATTTCATGAAATGAACTATCCAGAGCCAAACGAATACCCACAGGCCATTTTCCTCCATAGGCTCCATATTGGAAAACACCAGCTCCAGGCTCCTCTGGCAGGTACTGCTTTGTTGGATGTCAGAATGCTCATGATCCATTTTGGGTTTCAGAATGATGGCCAGAGCTCAGCTGCCCATGGGCTGGCACATCAAGATAGTGTGACTCTTGGCCATCACGTGCTCAGGGTGGATGGGACGTGTAACTGAGGACAGCTGGTATCTCCTGTGTAAGTCCAGTGTTAGGTAGTTAACCCACAGTGCAATTCTTATGCAGTTTCTTATTTTTGAAAAACCATACATCTGCTATAGCTATTTTAAGCCAAGTCCATTTATTTATTTATGTATTTACCTATTTATCTATCTATCTGTTTATTTTTCATGGACCCAAAATAACCAGCATCTTCCCATTTTGCCAAACTGGGATTGTCTTTGACACAGGTGCCTGCCTCATGGCCACAGAACAGAGCCCAGGAGATGTTCTTCAGAAATCAGGGTGAGAGCTGAACCTCTTATGTGGTGGCTGTGTCTATTTCATTCCTCTGTCTTTTCAGGGCTGGCATAGAACCTGGGGCCTTGTGTGCACTGCACCCCTGGGATATTTCCACAGCCCTTAATTTTTTTCTTTATTTTGAAACAGGGTCTAAGTTGTCCAGGCTGGCCTCGAAACTGTGAGCCTCCTGCCTTAGTTTCCCAAGTAGTTGGGATTCCGGGCTCTTGCCTCCAGCCAGGTGGGCCATATTATTTCTAATTAGTGGTTAATTCTAGTAACCCCAGTCTTTAGGATGTGGAGGAAAATGAGGAAAGCAAAAGGGGAATGGAACAGGAGTAAAGAGAACAGGGAAGAACACCACCCGATACTCAGACTGCGTCAGCGAGCTTCTGTGGAGCAGCAGGCCTCCTGTGAGAGTGAGTTTATGAGTAGCATAAACTGAGCACATGGCATCTTCATTCATTTCTCAAACGCCAGTCTGGCTGTGAATCGACAATGTTCTAACTTACTCATACTGGCCAAACGATTAGGAAGTTAATTGCCTCTTTGGATAATAAGGTCCTTTGGGGGAGGGTTCTTTCCATTTCTCCAAAGATCTCTTAATAAACATAAATTAGCACTGCTCAGGGCCACAGTGGTGGGTAGAAATCTTCTATATTAGTCTTTTCTCTCCTTCCTTCCTTCCTTCCTTCCTTCCTTCCTTCCTTCTTCCTTCCTTCTTCCTTCCTTCCTTCCTTCCTTCCTTCCTTCCTTCCTTCCTTCCTTCCTCCCTCACCCCCCACTGTGTGTGTGTGTGTGTGTGTGTGTGTGTGTGTGTAGCGGGGGGAGAAGCTGGTAGAGGGAAGAAGCTGTGTCTACATGTACTACAGCATAGCAGTCAACAGTGTGACCCCTCTCCATGTTGCTCATACAGTGATTCTGGCTTTTGTCAGTCGCAAAGAAGTCTCATCAATGGAGATACAATCTGGGGCTGGAGAGATATCTAAAGAACACTTCCTGCTTTCCCAGAGGACTCAAGTTCGGCTCCCAGCACTGGGTGCTGAGTGACTCACAACTTCCTATAACTCTAGTCCAAGTGTTAGTTCAGGGAACACATCCAGTGCCCTCTTTTGACCTCAAAAGGTATCTGCACACACATAGCATACATTCTCTCTCTCTCTCTCTCTCTCTCTCTCTCTCTCTCTCACACACACACACACACACACACACACCACACAAACACAAATAGCTGTCTTCTTCTAGGTAATTCCAGTCCACACATTTTGACATCATGGTTCTTCCCATGGCATTACCACACACTGCTATTGCCTACCTTGTACCTGAATGATTTCAAGTAAAAGTTACTCACCAGCAAAGCAGACGGCCTTTCTCAGAATTCACTCTGCCTTGGCAGGTCCTAAGTACAAAGTGGGAGCTTATTGAAAATTATTGACATCAGGAAAAGATATTCTGAGAGAAGCAGGTATGTTTCAGCAAGATGGACAAACTGCCCCTCTGTACTGGTTAGGAACTGTGTCTGGGTGAGTGACAGGTGCTCAGCCTTTCAGGCATGTTGGTAGCCAGAGGCAGTAAGGGCTGGAGCAGCACATCTGGAGTCATCTGTCCACCATGCTCTTCCTCATGGTCAAGCATGGGTGCCCCATCCCCTGCCTCAGTTTCTATAGGGGAAGAGAAAGGAGAGGAGAAAGTACACCGATTAGGAATGTCTGCTGACTCTTGCTCTTCTCTCTGGATGTCACACTGACAATACCAGCTGTGAGGGAAGCTGGGAAACTCAGGTTAAAAATCTATAAATGGAATTGGAGAGAAGGCCCAGTGGTTAGGAGTACTGGCTGCTTTTGCAGAGGAACAGAGATCAGTTCCCAGCATGCATACCGGGCAGCTCACAGCCACCAGCAGCTCCAGCTCTGGGGAGCCAATCCGTCTCTTTTGGGCTCCGAGGGCACCTGTACTCACGTGCACACATCCACACAAAGATACATACACAAGTATGCACAATTGAAAAATAATAGAAAAACTTAAAACGTAGAGTCTATTCCAAAGGAATTTTAATTCTCTTAGTAAGAAATAGGGAGAAGAATATGTCTGGCCCCTTTATGAAGCAGGGAAGCAGGGTGGTGACCCTGGAGATAACACTGGTTTCCACAGGAGTCAGGAAATGTCTGGTTGGGCCTCTGAGTCCTCCAGTCGTGATCACACAGGACTGGAGGATATGGAAAAATGTCAGTGGCCTCAGATCTTCAGGCTAATATGAACCAGGGGAAGGCGCAGGCCTCAGTGTGCCTTCTTTGAGGTTGTAGATCAGACACTTTGATTCAGGACTCAAAGGAACCCTGAGGGGTCTTGTCAGCAGCTTCCTCATGATGACATATGTCCCCTCCTCAGTCTGGGACTTCTCACTTGGTGACTCCCACAGAGTAGAGCTTTACAGCAGAGACTGGCACCTCCTGGATCTCTCCAAAAACCTAAGTGAGCAGAATCTCCCTGGGCTTCCTTGCTAATCCCACTCAACACAGTGCTCTGTGCAGAGCTTGTGGTCCAGGGCAGCTGTGGAACACGTGGGTTGTGTCTTGTGTCTCATTTACACCAGGGCTCCTGGTGAGTGTAGCCGTCAGAGATCCTGCGCCAAAGATGACCTGGTAGTAAGAAATGATGAGGTGGGATGAGGGTCACAGGGTCACCCCTTACCCGCAAATTCACCACTTGCACAAGCAGGCAAGACAGTGATGGACACCAGAAACATGGAAAGATAAATGCAAGCTATAATACACCTGTGTGTTTCACAAAGGAGGCTGGAGAAAATCTGACTTTTCCAAGTAGCCTAGTCCCTCCTGCTGCCAGCTGCCTTTCAGGGCTGCTGCTTGCCTCCCTCCCCACCCTGCTGGAGACCCCAGGGACCCTGCTACCCCTCACCCTGTGCCCACCATGAGCCTCAAATGGTATCGAGGACTACTGGGGAGCCAGGATATTCCCCCTTTGTGGGAGTCTGGCTCTGCCAGGCTGGGGGTGTGTGTGTGTGCTCTGGGACTTGGACACCCCCCCCATAGGAAAGCTCATCCCTGGGACTATCAGGGACCCCACTCCCAGTGGGCTGCTGGGTCCCCCAACTGGGCAGAGCAGCACAGAAATAGTCCCAACTAACACACATGGCCCTAAGCTGGCTGGGCCCCTCGACCCTCTCCAGACTAGCCAAATAAGGGCAAAAAAAAAAATCCCACCAATCACAGGCCACCCTGGGAGGTTCTGCCCCCTCAGGGACACTATATAAAGAGCAGCCTTCTGGACTCTGCTCAGTAGGAGGCGCAGCTTTGGCTGCTGCCTTTCTCCCATATGGAGACAGCCATGGAGAAGAACACCTCAGCTGAGCCAGAAGCAAGAACACCTCAGCTCAGCCAGAGCACCTCAGCTCAGCTGGGGATATTTCCCTTCAGAGCTGCAACACTGGGGAAGCTTCTTCCCTCTAAGCAGAGCAGAGCCCAGCTGGAGCTGAGCCCAGCCAAGGAGTTGTTACTTTACAATACTCCAGCTCAGATGGGGAAGCCTTCCCTGCCTCAGAGCTGTGAGAGCTGTGTGGTTCCTGGCTTCCCGAATGTCAGGAGAACTTCCATTGGAGACATCTTCCCCACTTCAGAGCTGTAAACACTCCCACTGGGGACACCTTCCCCATCTCAGAGCTGTATGGTCCCTGGGCTCCCAACTACCAGGACTCCTTCCTGTCAGAGCTGTGTGGGTCCTGGGCTCCTGATATCGGGCCACTTTTCCATCTCTGTTCAAGCAGAATAAAAACACTACATCTGGGATGAGGAAGGAGAAAGTGAGGGTATGATTGGTTAAACAGAAGTGCTGGGCTGAATTGAAGGTTGATGCCTAGAGCTGGAAAGCAGATGCCAGGTCCAAAAGTCAGCTAGCTTCATCTTACGCTCTGACAAACCTCGCAGCAGGTACAATGAGGGAAAGAGTATTTCACAGGCACATGCTTGGAAGGTGCACAGGTCCCTACATCCTAGTGCTGAGCGAAGGTCTGGGTGTGGCCAGAGCAGGGCAAGGCAGGAAGCCCCTCCTGCATGCTGGGAGCCACCCCCCCTCGCACCCTCCTCCCCCGTTGGAGTTGGATGCTGCATGTTGTCTGGTTTCTATGAAGCTGGAAGTCCTTTGGGGGGGGCAAGGCACTCAGCCTGTCTCCCACATGGGGTCCAGCCACACTACCCCCCTTCTGTGGGTTTTCAGATTTAATAAAGGAAGCACCCCCAATTGTACAATGATTGACTTGTTCACTTCAGAGTTTGTCTTTGTCATTAAAAAAAAAAATTAAAAAAAAAAAAAGCTCCCTAGGTTTTAAATCGATTCCATAGTTCTGTAAGGTCAGGTGTTTCCCTGAATTGAGAGGAGACATTATTTGTGACTATCAATAATTATTTTCTTATTAATGTAATTAAAGATCTTATTCTTCCCTATCTAATAGATGAGGCAAAATAAACCTTCCAATTATCTTCACTTTCAGGTTCTTTTTTTTTTTTTCAAAATATCTCCAATTATCACTCTTGCTACAAGTATAATCAAGTTGCATAAATTAGCTTCTATTCTTAGCTACAGTTTAGCTATCCCCCATCCCTTCCTAGCACTTTGTATGTTATGGTGACAAATTCTAAGTTAACACATCTATGCCACGAACAACTCAGATCAGAAGGGCCAAACTGAAATAGTATATTGACAGAGCTCCACTTTACACAGGGAACAAAGGGGCCAGCCTCTGGGCATGCCTCCCCCCTCCCTCTTCCCCTCCCCCAGGGAGCCCACCAGCCAGGCTAGAGGAACTGGATCTGTTTGTTACTGGTCATTGGCTGGGTCCTCAGGTCCTCCCTCTCCTGACCCCACCCAGAAATGTGTTTGGGGTGCGCAGGTGACACTTGTAATATCGACTGTCATCTGATAGAAATCTCCACGAGTATATGCAGCAGGGCTGGGGCCAGCACAGAGTGGGAAAGGGAGGGAGGAGCTCAGTCTACAGCAAGGCTTTGAGAGAGTCCTGAAGAGGGCAGCCAAGGTGGGGGTGTCTCCAGAAGAAATAGAGAGATGCTGTCTCAAACTAAAAATGTAAAATAAGGGCTGGGGATGTAGCTAAGTGGTGTTTCATAGCATGTCAAAGGCCCAGGGTTCAATCCCCAGTATCCTAACCCCAAACAAAAACAAAGGTCCAGACTATGGGCCCAGCTCTGTCTCCCCAGCCTTGGTTGTTCAGCCTGCCTCCTGAAAAGCCATTGCTAACCAGGGGGTGACTGCAGAGATGGAGGATCTGTCTGCAGCATTTGATCCAGTCTGTGGAATGCTGGAACCAAATGGAACCCCCACCCCCCAATAAACTCTGTGATCGCCTGTACTCTCCGGAGGCTCCTCCGGAGTGCTGGTATTAAAATAAATGTGGCTGGGATTGGTCTGGGAGCAAACCACAACTGGTTCCCACTAACTGAGACCTCTACAAGGCTGGCAGCTGTGAAGGGATCCCAGAGCTGGGGCTGGGGTTCAGGTGTCCCAGGCTGCCTCCTCCTGAGGCTTCTGTCCTTAGTTTGGTGAATGCAGACCTGTCTCATGCACAGCAGATGTGCTCTTGCAGCTGTGGGCACAGGGAAGGGTCTGAGACCTGTGACCCCCCTCTTTTGCTTTTATGTGACTTTGTGAGAGGCCCAGAGTTTTGGTGAGGTGTGGTTTTTGGTGGCTTTCTGCTATCAATGCGGACACTTTAGCCTGAATTAGAGATGCTTCCACCTCTGGTCTAGATGATTTAAAGGAGCTGTGGCCACGCAGTGCCCATTCCATCTCAGAAGGGGTTTTTCCTCCACCTCAGCCGTAGCTCTGTTATCCCAGCAGGACACTAGGACTTTTTGGTTTTCTCTGTCTCTCTCCTCTTTCTTTCTCCTTTGTCCGTTCTCCCACTCTGTCTCTCTCCATCGTCCCCATACCCTTGACCTTTCCCTATCTCACCTCTTTCTCTCCACCCCCTTCCTTCTATCTCTTGTCTCTTTGGCCACATCCAGCCACCTATCCTATTGCACTCGCTCTTTAGTGTACCACCGCAAGGCCTTCCAGACCGCACGGCTCTTCTTAAACTAGACTTCTAGCAGACTTACTCCGTCGACGGTGCTGAGCTCTGGACAGCAACCCAGTCAAGCGCTGACTCCAGCTGTGTGCACTTCAGGTTGGCTTCCAGGTAAAGACAAGCTGTGCACTAAAGCACTTTATTTATTTTATATTATTATTATCATTATTATTATTACTACTACTACTACTACTATTACAACTGTCATTTTAAATAGGATCTCATATACTCAAAGCTGGTTTCAAACTTACTATGTAGCCCAGAATGGCCTTGAACTTCTGATCCTCCTCTCTCCACCTCTGGGGTGCTGTAATTACAGGTGTGCACACCCTCCTGTTTACGCAGGAGGATCCAATCCAGACATTCACACACGCTAGATGAACACTCTACCGGCTGAACCACATCTCAGTTCCCAAGGCATGCTAAATTGCAGTCTTCCCAAGTGAGATGAGTCTTTCAGAGTCTGTGCCCTGAAGCCCTGAGTCAGAGGCATCCTTCAAGGTCTGTTTCCATGGTGACCGCCACTGTTACTCCTCTGTGTTCATTGAGCTCTGGCCTCTGAACAGAGCTTAGCAATGTCAGGATGGTGCTTGAACCTCTATCCTATTGGAGGGTGATGAAGACAGAGCCAGCGCTATAAAGTCTTGGCTTTGTGTGGGTCCCTGGGGCTGCATGATGTGGTACCAGCGCTGACGGTATGATGGACAGCCTCATCCTGAGGTCTTTGTCTTGACTTTCAGACAGCTTTCCTCCTGTGCCCTCACATGGCTGTCTCTCCATGTCTGTCCATGTGATATTTCTTTTCATAAGGACACTAGCCATATTGAAGGAAGGCTCCTAGTGCTATCATTTTACCACAATTGTCTCTTCAAGTATAGGTCCTGGGCTTTAGGATTCAACATGAACACGCTTGAGCCATTATAGACTCCATGCTGAGCATAGATCCTGGAGGCTCAAGGCATGTTGGAGGATGACAGTCCAGTGTAGCAGTATGCTACTGTGGCTGCTCACCAAGGAAGATATGGAGGCATTTTTACAGATGTAATACCTTCCAGACCTCAATAGATGGAACCACCATCATGGCAAGCACTATCCTAAACAGTGGAATCCTAGTATCTCTGTTCAGATGTTTTTATTGATTCAGAACTCCTCAGGTGTGCTACTGATGGCACCTGCAGATCATGAGCAATCAAACATCCCCCACAGAAATCCAACACCTGCAGACAATAAGAAATGCCAAGACCTAGGCAGCCCTTTTCCCAACAGTGCACAAGATAATTATTTTATACATAACTTAAAATAAACTTCCACAACAGTCTAGGTCAAGTCTCCCACTGTTTGCTAACAGAGACTGTAGGCCTCGGTTCCCCTTGAGCCCCACATTGCTCCCCAGCCACCCTGGCTTAGCTGCCTGATTCCTCTCTAGTGAAGCTGTTTAGAATGTGTCCATGTGTCTGGGTGCTCCAACACTTCCACTCAGATCCCCTGGCTCAGTCCACACAACCGCTCATCTGTGTCCCTGTGCAGATCCCCCCCCCCCCCTGACCTGATTATACTCCTTTCTTGGAGCCTAGCCTCAGCTTGGTTTCCTAACACCACAGATAAGCATCTTCATGATCCAGTAATTCCTTAAGGACAAGAATGATTTTACTGGCCTTCTGCTCCCGGATTCCACCACTGAGCAGAGCAGGAGCCACACATGTCTATAAGGTGAGTCTCAGATATTCTCTCACAACACACAGGGACTTCTGGCTTCTCTGGCTCCTTTTCCTGTCCTCTTTGTTTGGCATCTATGAAATGTGTCTCCCAGAATCGTAAATGAGAAATGCCATTTTTTTGAACTGTGCCTGAGTTCTTCTGAGATGGGAGAAGGCAGAGCATTGCCGCAGATACCATGCTCACCTGGGAGAAGCCGAGTTCCTGCCTATGGATCCCAGACATCCAGGTCCAGGTGACTTCCTCATCCCCTCCCTAACACAGGGAAGATGGAGCAGTCTCATTGCCATGTGAAGACTGAGTGGGAGCAGACAAGGTGCTCACCCCCCCAACCCCCACCCCACACAGCTCTGGACACAGGAAGAGATGAGACTGCTTCAGAACGCACACCATCCCCTCGAGTCCCCCTGGGCAGTTGTCCGCCCTCTGCTTCCCAGCTGCCCTGACCTCAGGCCCTTTTGATAAAATCTTTGTCCTGTCCTCCCTCTTCCTATCTTCTGCTTAAACACTGGTGAGTCCAAGGGCAGGCACATTTTCTGGAGGTTTGACTGTCTCTTGGTATTTGGTGGAGTTTGAAGAACAGAATATTGTGGGGGTGGAGTTCTGGGGTCCCCTTGTTCTCCACCAGAAAGATGTTTGTTTTATGCCTTGCTCTTTCTGATCTCAAACCCACCTAAGTAAACCCAGCATTTATCTGACAGAACTGGACAACCCTCCGTAAACACAGAACTGCTCAGTGTGTTTTGACTTCACAATGCAGCATTTTTACAAAAAGGGCAGGGTCCAGGACTTAGACATTTAAATCCTATGCAAATAATTACGGCCAATGTATGAATCGGAAAAATGTGCTCCGAGCTGGAATGGCCTCTCCTTGCAATATTGCCTTTTATTTGGAATAGGCAAACACAAGAGGAATTATATCTATTTGCTTTCTCTGTTGAATATTTTAATGGTTTGTTCTGTCTGAGAAAACCTGATGTTAGCTAAAGTTGACAGAAACCACAAGTGGACGTGTCAAAACAAGCTGGAGAGAGTTACTTTTGATGTGTTTTATTGAGATATCCGAGGTACTTTCCAATTATTTTATGCCAAGAAAGGCAGTTCTTCACAAAAAAAAAGATCTCGTTTGAAAGCCACAAGTGTAACTTGTCAAACCTAAATATCATTTAGATCTGTCAGAGAGAAAGTTCTGAGGCGCCCTGCGCTGCTTGCTCTCCGCCGTAAGAGAAGAGCGGACTCCGGCGACAGAGGCAGCGTTCGGCTCTCCCTGCCCACATGAGGACACCGCGGCGACTCTCTCAGTGTCTCTGTGGGGCACACTGTGCTCTGCTCTTTACTCCTGCTACTGAGGGAAAAACCATAGCTACTATGAGGTTCTGAGGCCTTGACCCATTGGCTTTCTCCCTCTGAGAAATAAGGGACACTCAGATACGCACCTTTGACTGCGGGGTTTACAGAGCATGGTGTCTCTGGGGCCCTTGGCTGGCGCAACGCAGTGGCCAGCCCTGAGTGCCTGGGCTGAGTCTGCCACACAGGGCCCTAAATCGCCTTGGACCTAAGGCAACTTCCTAAACCAGGGTCAAACAGGTCCTACAGGACAGTATGAGCCTCAGCGAGGCACCACGCGTGCACAGGACACCTGGCAACAGAAGGGCATCTCTTGTCCCCCAGCTTTGACTCCTGAAAGCCAGAGAGAAGCCACTGTCGGTACCTGTCCTCTGCTAGTGAGTCTGGGGACTATGTCGGGCAGAGCCTGGCACCACATATATCCCCAGCTCGCTGTTCCCCTTGCTCCTGGGGAGAAAGCAGATGCCAGGGACTATGCATATATGGGATGTGTACTTTTCAGGCACTAGAGTTTCAAAAGGCGACTCACAGAACAACTCAGAGAGACAAAGACAGTGGGGAAGGGAGGTGTTTTCAGATTAGACAGAAACCACATGAAAGAGGCTTCGGAAGAGGAGCTAGGTTTGAACTTGACTGTGTGGAGGGTGGGGGCTGGCAGCAGAGCCTCTGTGGAGGCCAGATGGATCCTGGATCCCAGGACAGCCCCAGGGGCTGGCTGTGCTGCCATGGGGTGGGTGGGGTGGGAAGCTCTGAGAGTCAGGAACCCGAGTCTTCCCCACACCCTGTGTGCTTCCTAAGGGCACAGGGAATAATCATCTCCATCAGCACAAAGTGTCCTGGAAGGGTCACGGGGTGCTCAATGCTCAGACCCTTTGTAAGGCCCTTGAGGGAGAGTGAGGTCCTCTGGGATGGCTCTGTAGGCATCTGCATGTGGCCGTCAGTGTCCCTGACGGAAAAAGTGAAGACAAATATGTCCAGAAAAATCTTTGCAGCAAATGTCTTAGTGGAGTGCAACTCTCAGCCTAGTGTCCCCCTTATTTGTGCCCAGCACAACTTCTGGGCCGCTTGAATCTCCCCTCCAGAGGTCAGACAGATTCCAGCTCATCTGCTGCAGGTGGCATTTCCTGTTCTCTGCTTCTGGAATGGGAAGATTCACATTTTCTTCATTTTCCATGTCTGGTCAAGTTGAGTGCCAAGAAACTTGCTAGGCCCAAGGCTGTCTGCCCTTCCCATGCTGCCTCAGAGTGGAGGCACTCTATGGGACAATGTCTCACCTCATGCTCCTTCCTGCCTCTTTCTCCCGACATTGTGCTCTCACGAAGAAAAGCCTCCATCCTTGGGGTCTTTGTTGGTTCCCAGGGAGAAGGGCTGGACTGTTCTGTGTCACTCAAACCCAGGTCCCAGGTCTGTCTCAGCTCAGGTGTCAGGCTCTGCTGCACAGGGCCAAGTGAACTGAGCAAGCAAGTTCAGAAGGGAACCTAGAACCACTTGAAGCAGAAGAGTTTGGAGCAAGCCCGATGCTCTGAGGCTGGGGGAAGCAAGAGGGTGGTGTCAGGAGAGGGCATGTTAGGGCCATTGGGAGTGGGTCACAGTGTGGCAAAGCAACTGGAACTCTGCATACTTCTATGTATAGAGAGGGAGAATGGGAAGGACCAGGGTCAGCATGGGGATTTGGTAATGGGCTCTCATCTGACTGGGGGGCAGCCTAGCTTTGAACCTGAACTTAGCTTCATGTGTAGGCCCTACAAGCACTTGACACTATGCTGTCATTGCTCAGCAGCCTAAGAAGAGCCAGATAAACACCATCCTGGCCAGGTCTGCCTTTTGGACCACTTGTATCCTACCATTTTCTTATTTCGTCACTCTGGAGCTTCCCTGGACTTTGTGTTGGGAAACTCTGATTGGAGGTGGTCCCCCAAGTCTGAGGGACTCCTTCCAGGGACTGCTCCTTCGCAGAAGTGGCATTTGGTGGGTTCCCACTCCTAGCCTCTTCCCGGTGCAATTCCTCCGACAGATATGCTTGCTGGGACCTGGAGTCAGTCCCTTCTCCTTCCTCACTGCAATCTTCCCTCTGGGGCTGGCTCCAACAGGGAGCATACCTATGTGGAGGCTAGACACTGCTCCTGCTCTTGCCTGATCACCGGGTTTTATTCTAGGAGACAAACTTTATAACAGAGTGACAGCTTGAACCCACAATCATTCTGATTGTCACATTCAATACAGCATCCAATACATCAGAGGTACTATTCAACATGTTTTTTATAAATAGGGATCTCTGTCTTAGGTGAGTTTGCCTAATTCTGGGCTCATGTAAGGTAAACTGAGCCAAGCTATCACGTTTAGTATGTGTGTTAAATGCTTTTCTGTGGTAGATCCGTTGACCATAACCCCATCATTAGTTGAGGGGTACCTGCATCCGTCAGACAGACTCTGTACCACAGTGTTGTGCAGGAACTCTGTGTTGGAACAGAATGAGGCTCACACTGATCAGGCCTCCTCAGTCTCCTCTCGGCTTCTATCGCTGCCACCTGCCAAGTTGAAGCAATTGACTTCAGAGTCAATTTTGACATTGTGATTTCATCCTTCCTAACTTGTTGGCTTCAGAAATGGGAGGGACATGCCCCAGACAACTCTATCTGAGCTTTATTGTGCTACCTGCTCCTGTTGTCTTTGGGCTCACTATGACAGCCTAGACTCTCCTAGGGGACTGAGGACAGGGACCCCCATCTTACATGGCCTATCCTCCTCCTCTTTCTCATCTGCTCCACCAGGGTCAGTCTGTGCCTGGCTCACTGATACATTTAAAATGACAGTGAACTCCTATAGGCACCCAGAGATGAAGGGAAGCCCAAGGTTAAACACAAGGCCCTTGGCATCTAAGATCTCCCAAGGTCTGAGGTTCAGGTCTGTGGAAGAAAAGCCTGAGTCTTCCCAAGACTGATGTTAGGTTCTTGGATGGGTGACTGGAAACCCGCCCTCCAAGGTCTGAGCTCAAGGTCTTTGGAAGGAAGACTGTCTGTGCCAGAGATTAGTAGACTGTCCTTTCCAAGAGGGCATCATTGAATGATGTGAGTCAGGGATGCTGGGAAACATGGCACCCCTTATGAGAGTGTGGGTGTGGTACTGGGAGACAGCCAGCCTTGAAGTTGGGCTGCTCTTTGGGGCCCTGGTCCTTAGCACAACTTAACTTGCCATTCTTATCACTTGTGTACTATGGCGTTCTGGGAAACACCAAATCATCATACCTGGGTCTTCCCTGGCTCTCCCGGCACTGGGAAGATCTTTCTTTTGAAGGGAATGATTTGCAATGGACAAGGCCTTGCAAAAGTGCACTGGGAGGGACTGTTTGTATCAGGCTTAGCTGAGTCTGGAGAGAGCTGGATCCACAGCTGGATACGATGTCATGGTTCTCCAGGCTAACGGGGAGTCTGGAGGCCTGGGATGGTTACTTCCCTCTGTGGGCCTTGGTGGTTTCTGTAGGACTCAGGGTGAGTGGGGGGGGGGTTTGCACCCCTCCACCCTTGCCTTCCCTTTGCCCTTGATCTTGGTCTGTTTTTCCCTCTTCCAGCTGGAGACAATCTGTCACCCTGTGGCGTCCCAGGGAATCGAATGGCACTTGCTATTTCCCATGGGTCAGGCATAATTGTCCCTGCTGCCTGCCTCCCCATGTCTCAGTCTTTTATCAGATCCTTTGTAGCTTTACCTCCTTGTTTGTCTGTGTAGTTCCCAGATGAGGTGCAGGACTGCAAGTGGTCTCCTGAAGCTCGCTTTCAAACCCTTCTAGTTGAAGCTGTGACGATGGAATTAAGGATGCTCTCTTTCCTCTCACAAATCATTCATTAAAATACTTTGGGAGGGGGCTTTGCTCTTACCTGGGCTGCTGGTATTTGCTTCTAAGTCATACTGCCTGTGCATGGCTCTCTGCTTGCAGCAGGCTGGGAGGGCCTCCGTGGACTCACAAAGATCTATTCTCAGAGTAAACCAGGGGGTCAGCTTTCATGGTGTTCATGTCTTGGGATGATGGGGACCATTCTGAAACTCACCATTCACACACACTTAAGAAACTGCTGCAGAAGTTGGTCAGACAGTGAGGGGTCTGAGAGGACCTGTCAAGCTGACTGCAAGTCACGCAGGGCGCTCCAGGGTTGCAGGGTCCATGTGTCGCAGCCTGTTGGGTTGGGTTAGGGTTAGGGCTAACCCTAACCCTAACCCTAACCCTAACCCTAACCCCACGGGATGTGTGTGGAGCTGACTCCAGGCTCAGCTGAGAGGAGTTTGAGCATATCCTGTCTTATGCCTTGTGTGAGACTTGCCTCCGGGGATTACATGACACATGAATTTACATAACCCAGCTAAGAAACTCATGAAAGACTAGAGTAGATATTACAGCAAAGTCTGACTTGGTGACTTGGAGGAGCAGAACAGCTCAAATGCAGGCGCATTCAGAATCCCTAGTACTCATGTAAACAGCTGGCCAAGGGTGGCCATTGTTCCAATGTTGGGGAGACAGAGACAGGTGACCTGGAAGCTCACCAGCCAGCTAGTCTAGCCAATCCATGGACTCCAGATTCAGTGAGAGACCATTTCTGGAAAAAAAAAAACAAGATACCATGTTGACCCCTGGCCTCTACACACATACACACACACACATACACACACACACACACACACACAGACACACACAGACACACACACAGAGGAAAGCTAAATGCAGTCCTTGAAGATTCAAGATCATTGCAAAGAGCCCTTGCTGAAGGCTTTGGGCTCTGGTGCCTGTGGGCAGAGAGGTCTGAGCCCCAGCTCTGCCTGTTCTCTGTGTGAGCCTTGAGTTTCTCCTCCATACTGTGGAGATGACACGCGCTATGCACGCTGTTTTCTGGGGTTCCTTGGGCTCCCGCAGGTGGCACTAGCACCGCCTTGTCCCGTTGGCTTTCTGCATGTGGCAGCTAACAGGATAGATGATACCATCATCCAGATGCTTCTCGGGCTGCATGGCATGTGGAGGTGTGTCTCCTGCCTGCTCCAGGCACTTCCTGCTTGCTGGCTATTCCCACAACACAAGCCCCTCCCTGCTGCAGCCTTTCCGGTGTGTGACCTCCTGGTAAAGGTACCGGCATCTATAAAACCTGTCCCTACTCATTTTACGGGTGTCCTTATCAGAAGGTACCTCCCACACAACTTTACCTTCATAAACTGGATCGTTTCCTCCTTCCTAAAGCAAAGATACCTTCTGCCAAGACAGGGCACTTATGGCCCATTCAGACCTAAACGTATGGCTCAGATTTACAAGAAACATGCCTTTGCCAGCCCCCAAGGGCACATGTGCCAAACAAGGGGGGAAATGATTAACAAGAAAAGCCTTCTGAGACCTCAGCTCTCTGCCCTCCCAGCCTCACTGGAGGGGAAAGCAGGGGCTGATAGAGAAGTCCCCAGCGGGAAGGGCGAGCTCAGCTGCAGCTCTGAGCTGCAGAGTGCCCGTTGGAGCCTCGGGTGGCCTGGACATAGTGGCTCTGCAGAGAGCCTTGTCCCCCAGGACTGCTTGCTGGGAAGGGAGGCTGGGATGTGTCTGGGAGTGGCCCCCAGGCTGCTCTGCAGGGATCTGGACTGTGGCTCAGTGTGAGCCTCAGAGATGAGGCTCTGGCAGGATCTGAAGTGAGACATGCTGTACGGTGCTTCAGTAAGCGTCCCCGATGTGCTGGGCACACAGTTTAGTGGAAGAAGGCTCACACAAAGTGTTGACTGGCTGGACTGATCTGTGCATTGTGTTCTAGGGGATGTATCTGTTCGGGGGAGTCAGGGTTCCTTCAGACTGCCTATTCATACTTTGTACTTTTGGTTCTTTTACAGTAATTCTGAGAACAGCCAGATTTCAGCATCATAGCATTCACAAGGAGAGCCTGTCCAGATGACCTCTGACCCCGGCAGAGGGGTGAGTTGGTTCTAGCTCTGTGGAGGGGCAGAGCATCCAGGAGGGGATGATGAGTCTGGTAATTCAACCAGACAGAAGTGCTGGCATGGAAATGTGCGTTTGGAGGCTCCAAACCGCCCTGAGCCTCACAGACACAGCACTGGCGGTGAGTCTGCAACCTAATCATTTATCTCCAGCAACTGCCAGAGACGAAAGACAGCAGCGAGTCCTCTCACACCTCAGTCAGAGCCCCCTGGTGGGGTGAGCACTGGAATGACCCTTGCCTGATAAGGGACAGCAGCTTCTGGAACCCCTTCAGGGCTCTGTTCCCTCATACTGCATGTGTCCAGGGATACTAGGCTAGCAGGGGTCCTGCAGGGCCGTGGCTCCGGGGACTCTTCAGAGCCACTGTGGCCTTTACACTCCCCCTAGGCGACGTCTGCTTGCTCAGTATCACATCAGGGATTCCTGCAGCAGGTGGAAGACCAGATCAGTTAGCACAGATGAGGCTAGCTGAGCTGGGGGAAGTCCCACCCCCTGAAGACCGGTGTTCTGGAAGTTAGGGGCTATTAACCCAGCTGGGCCTTATTGTTGCCATGGAATCCATGGTGCCATGTTCCATCATTCTCCCATCTCCTCAGCCTTCTGTGGCCCCTCCCCCTCTCTCATAGGTCACTCACAGCAGGGACAAAGCCGCAGTCGCCTCGTGTGCCCGCCATGCCTTGTCACACAGTGGCCTCTTTTAAGAACACCCTTGCCCCAGCACTGGGGCCTCACAATTAAGAGAGCTCGCAATGGCACAGCGCTGTAGCTAGGTATCCATCTTCCCAGGGCAGGTCATGTGTAGAGGCCCTGCAGGGCTCCTCGGACTGCAGTGTGTGTCCGTACCCACACTGAGCCCTCACCGCCCGACCCCCACACCCTGCCTGCTTCTGCTTGCTTCGCAGGTGACTTACTGGCTTTCAAATCCCTTGACATGTTTAGCAGTAACTGGGGATCTGGGAGCTTTTGTTTATATTCAGGAATTATCTGTTTTTCCAAACAAACTGTGACCATGAGAAGAACAGCCTGGGTTTGATTTTCACAAGGGTCTTCAACATCTGGCTCAAAATAAGGTGGCTAGATTCTCACATTTTCTCTAAAATTTGTTCTTTTTTCCTTTACATGTTTCTTCATCTCTTGAATTCTGTACCATTCACCAGCTTATATTGTTCACCCAAATGTGTCTTGTTTTTTAATTATTTCACCCATCACATTACCTTTAGATCATTTTCCGCATCCCCAAAGGCATGCCTCTGGCCGCCTCTGCATGCCTGCTGCCGACCATTACCTCTTCCATAACTAACCAGCCATGGGTAGCCACCATATACCTTCCATCTCTAGAGTCTCCTCCGTTTTGGAATTTTGTGTGAGGCAAATTACACAATTTGTGACCATCACATCCGGCTTCTTTCCCGTAGGGCACTGTTTCCAAGGTTCATCCTGCCTGCCCCTTACTTTCCTTTGCTGGATAACATGGTATTATGTGGACAGACCACATTTTGCTCATTCGTTTGGTTGATAGACATCTGGTTCCAGCTGTTGAGACTGATGCTATCAACATATCTAAGATTCCAAAAAAAAGACTTTTGTGTGGTCCTGTTCTTACTTCTGTTGTGTTTTTAGGAGGGGCACTGATGGGTCATACGAGAACTCGGTATTCAGCCCTGGAGTTGTTGACAAGTTGCTTCACAAAGTGTCTGCACATTGTATGTTCCTACTGTTGTGTGCAAGGGTTAGGGTTAATTAATGTTGTATTACATGTGTTCATTCACCTGTCCTGCTAGCACTGATAGGGTTGGACTTGGGTTGATGATTTTGCTTTCTGTTTTCTATGTCCAGGACTTCTTGCTCTTTGCATTAAGCACACATTAGAGTAGTATAGCATTCTAATTGAGTAATGGTTTTGCCCGTACAGTTATCGTATTTATTTGTATTGCTTCTGCAGTGCCAGGGGTCAAACCTGGCATCCCGTGCACACAAGGCAGACCCTTTACCACACAACATCTCCAGCACCTTCGTCGTGTATTTTAAAACTGTTTTCTTCGCTCTAGGGTTTAATATTGTCTTAACTTAGAATTGAATTTATACTGATAATTCATGGAACTGTTGAAACGCTTCTCCCATGCATCTCTGTTCCTCTTTCTTTTGTGGTAGCACAAATTGGAATCGATGGGTTGTTTAAAAACTACACAGAGCTGGGGTTGGGGTTGCAGAGGTGAAAGTGGGTTTGGGGGGAGTTAGAAGAGAAATAGGGGGTGAATATTATTAAAATGGATAGTATAAAATTCTCAAAAAATTAATAAAATATTTTAGAAAGACAAAAAAAAAATCCGACAATTAAAACGTCATCTTTCAGCCTTTAAAAAAGCGTTTGTTTTGGGTCTTTCATTGTTCTGTTCTTAGCACGTTGAATATATCATCTTGGGTCCATCCGTCTCCATTGTCACCGATGACAAATTAGCTGTTTATCTTGTTGGCCAGTTTTCTCTTTCTAGTGTTGAGATTTATTCTATTTCAACATTCCTTTTTAATATATCTCTGTATCTTTGCAAGTTATACTTGGTAATTGACATGCTGTGCCAGTTATTACTTTAAAATCAAAGGGGTAAAGCTTTCAGTTGTTTCTTCATTTTCTCTGACTCTTCCCCTTGTGTTCTTACGCGTGTGTAGGTGTGTTTTGTGCCCTTCAGTTTCCTGAGGCTTCCTTCATTGTTCTTCCTTAATGCTTATTTAGGTGACATGGTCTTTATCTACCTATCTTCACATTCTCTTATTCATCTGTCAGTTAAAATGTATTGCTGAGGGGCTGGAGTGGTGGCTCCCCGGTTATGAGCACCGGCTGCTCTTGTGGGGGACCTGAGTTCCATTCCCAGCACCCACAGTGGGCCGCTCACATTTGCCTACAACTACAGATGGAGGGGGTCTGATGCCCTCCTGTCCTCCACTATGGCACACACACGTGTGTGCGCACACACAAACACACACACACACTTTAAAAGAAAAGAAAATATTAAAAAAATAGTTTTAGTTGTTTTAATAATTACACTTTTCAGGTCTGAATTCCTATTGATTTTTAAAAATAATTTCCATTTCTTTATTGATTTTTTTCTGTTTACTGAGACATTGTCATGACATCTTACTTCTTTACACTTGGCTCCATGGGGTCTTTGGAACATACACAATTGTTTCAAAGTCTTTGTTAATTCTGACCTGTGAATCCTTCTGAGAGCCGTCTTTGTCATCTGCTTTCCCCCTGTGTGTATGTGTGTGTGTGTGTGTGTGTGTGTGTGTGTGTGTGTGTGTGTGTATATATATATATATATATGTCATCTTTTCCTTTGTATCTCATAATTTTCCTGCTCAAATCTGGACATTCCAGAGAATACTTTGTACCAGTTCCCATTCTTAATTTGGTTTACCCCAGGGCTTGTTGTGTGTTTGTTTATTTGTTTAGTGATTTGGTCAGACTATTTCAGTCAAGTCTGTCACCTCTGAAGTGTGCAGCCTGTGATGTCACCCGGGAGAGATCGCAGCCCAGGGCACACAGGAACCACCTTGCAGGGACAGTGGCTTTCTTAAAGCCACCCATGGCTATCTGTTCCCCTCTCTGTCTGCATCTTCTTCTGCTGGTATCACACCCAGCCATTGGCCCCCACCGATGCTGCACCATCGCTCTATTGTTTCTGACAAGGCCCCCCGGGCATAAATTGCTTCACTGTCAGTTTCAATTAAAATCATGCCTGTTTGCAGGACTGCTCTTTGGGGGCTTGCCTATGAGTTTTGTTTCAACCTGAGAGAGACTCTCGCTGTCTCTTTCCTTGGCTCTTTCTGGTGAACTAGAGGCTGGTCTACAGCTAAGCAAGCAAGTGTGTGATACTCAGGGAGCTCAAAGCCTCTTTGAGTTTCTTACCAGTGAAACCTCCACTGTTTTGACAGCACCCTGAGGCATGAACTTCCTCTCACTCTGTTCCAGACAAAGTCTTTTCCAGCAGGACAGCATGGAGCTTTTTGTTCTTAGAGCCTCTCTGTAACCCCCTGGCAGCCTCTGTGTCTCTGAGCACCGTGCTATTTCCCTTGAGTGTTTTACAGACAGGCCTTCTGGTGATTGGTGTTGGTCCCATCTTCCTTGCTTGAGTCCTCTAACATGGAGTTGATCCCCTGGGAAAGTGGGAGAAGGCCCACCCTACTGGTACATGGCACCTGAGCTAGCACTCCCTGAGTGGGAGAAGGGAGCCCCGGGCCTCTCACTGATCCTGCCGGAAAAGAGCACATTCTTGGCCTGCTCCTCTGTGGCTCTAGGCTGCCCACAGGGGGATACGGGAGCCCTGTGACCTTGGCAATACAGGTTGGGGGCAGAGCTCCCATCATGGAAGCTAGATGTGTGGGGAAGAGCCACAGCTCAGATTTTGTTCCCACTGTTCTTTCCAAGGCTTACTAGATGCTTCCGATAGACGCTTGCCTTTGCTAAATGCCCTTTGGGAATTGTTCACTGGCTAACCTTAAATCAAGAACCTGTCATGGCTGTTTCCCTCTGTGGTGGTTCCAATGATAAATGTTCCCCATGGACTCCGGCTTTTGAATACTTGGTCCCCAGTTGGTGGCCCTGTTTGGAGAGGTTATGGAGGAAGTGCAGCCTTGCTGGTGGAAGTTCATCACAGTGGGCTTTGAGAGTTAAAACCTCATTCAACTTCCACTTCTCTCTCTCCCAAACTTGCTGCTTTGCACTTTTGATTGAGGATGTGATCTCTCCGCTTCCTGCTCTAACCACCATGCCTGCCTGCTGCCACGCCCTCCACCATGATAGACTCTTACACCTCTGTTGGGAGCCGAGTTGAAACGCCATTATAAGATGGCGCCAGTTTCCTGTTTCCGGGTTCTTAGTAAACAAGTAACAGCGCAGGTGCAAGTTGAGTAATCCTTGCCGCCTCCCCCTATGCTAATGAGGTTCTGGACATGCATCCAATCGTTGATGGTCACGTTGCCTATATAAGCAGGGTGCCTCACACATTCAGCGTCTTCGCTAACAACACTTAATTGAACGGCTGTCCTCAATAAAGCGTAAACCAGAAGAATCCTGTGTGCGGCGTCTTCCTTGCAGGCGAGGCGGGCGTCCACATTTGGTGCCGAAACCCGGGAACCTGACCATCAGCTCAGCACCGGCGAAGACCCCTGTTTTCAGGAGGATTCAGAACTGGAGCGCGGGACGAAAGTGGATCCAGACTCTTTCTGAGAGGTATGCTGTTTTGTGAGATTGACCCTGCACTAGGCGTGGTCATTTTTGCTAGTATGATTATTGTTGTTCTTGCTTGTTGCCTTTGTTTAAATTGTCATCGCCCAGTAACCACCGGGTCTCTTACAATCCCTTCTTGGGGTAAACTAGAAGGAGAATTGCAGAGAGAAAAGGAAAAGGGAAGTTTCCGTGCCGGTACATGGCCATTATGGCATATGGTTAATAAGCGATGTCAAGAGAGGGTAAGGGAAGGACAGCGAATATTAGCAAAACATCAAGACAGCATGTCAGAAACAGAAAAGAGGAAGAGGCCTAAAAAAGATATAAAAAGGGTAGAAAAAGAGAAAAAAGAAAAAAGAAACAAATAAATAGTCGGAAAAGGGTATACCCAGTATTAGCAGAATTTGAAAATTTAAAAATAACCAGTGATAAAACTAGTAGTTCCTCTTCTGACTCAGAAACTAGTAGTTCCTCGTCAGACTCAGAAACTTCGGGGTCAGAAGAGAAACTGGATACAGAGGAACAAACAGAACTAGAAGAGGAAGCTGCACGCTATGAGGAAGAACGTTACGGTCCTGAGCCATACACTCCGGCGGCTCCCTCTGCGCCCCCTCTTCCTAACCTGCCTAAGGCTAAGAACCATGGGTGCCTCACCTTCCTGTCCAATGAAATTGGTTCTATCATAGTTCATTTCTTGCAGGAGGTGGATACCATAGCTCCATGGTTTGCAGCTGCAGGTCATGTAACCATCACAAGAAATTTTTTGAATTTGGATGCTGCTGGAAGATCTGCAGCAGATAGACATGCTATGTCTACACAACCTCCACTAAAAAATGTCAAGTGGAAAGATGTATTGTCTAACCAATGGAAGGGCCCGGATCAAGTTTTAATAAGATCCAGGGGAGCCGTTTGTGTTTTTCCTCAGGATCAAGAAAACCCCATTTGGGTGCCTGCTCATCTGACGAGGACGGTGAAACAGCCCTTAGAGCCTGAAAAAGATCAAGAACAAGATGAAGATCTTGAAAACGCTACTAGCTCTACAGATGATCCTGATAAAGTGGCCCTCGATACGCACAGAACAACGATGGGGAATACTAACAACACTCCCCAAACCAATGCCGGTGATGCATAACGAACTCTAGTCTTGATCTTGCCTATTTGCCTTATGACTCTCAAAATAGTGGTATAGGGAAAAATCATACTATGGCAATTGGCTCAATTAGGTTGTGAATGGAGGATGCTTGGTTTATGTGTGACATCTGTTCAATATCATAATTATACTGTTGCTGCAAATTTGTCACGGGAACTTTCTCAATATCTCAAGACGGATTGGTCATCACAATTTGATGCTACTATGAGGGACCGAAGACTGGCCATTGCACATGTCAATTCAACTCGTGTGGACTTATGCTACCATGTATCTCAAGGAATGGGCAGGTTGGGGAACTATGGGTATTATGATGATTGCTTCTGTATTATTCAAGCATTTGCTGCCCTTGATGTGGGACATTCCCCTGCGGCCTGGTTAGCAACGCTTAATCGTTGGGTCGATTGTCCAACCCTCTTATTAATAGTTAAGCTGTGTGTTATCAGAGCCAAGGAGACAGAAGTCCATCTCCCCCACATGTTTTCTTTCAAGACAATTTTGGGTATGTGGCCTTTGCACCCTGAGGGCTCGTTCCCATTGCACCAAGAATAGGCACATCCCTTATTCGACCCAAGGTTAGCCTTTGCACATCTCAGAGGTTCTCCTCATTGCACGAGATAAGGTAACCTGGGTATTTAGGACATGCTTAACTTCCTTGATCCTCACCTCCGTAGATGGAGGGGGTTGATCGGTGACTTAGCATGTTCCTTTGTCCTCAATTTAATATAAAAGGGGGAGATGTTGGGAGCCGAGTTGAAACGCCATTATAAGATGGCGCCGGTTTCCTGTTTCCGGGTTCTTAGTAAACAAGTAACAGCGCAGGTGCAAGTTGAGTAATCCTTGCCGCCTCCCCCTATGCTAATGAGGTTCTGGACATGCATCCAATCGTTGATGGTCACGTTGCCTATATAAGCAGGGTGCCTCACACATTCAGCGTCTTTCGCTCTCAACACTCAATCAAGCTACAGTCCTCAATAAAGTGTAAACCAGAAGAATCCTGTGTGCGGCGTCTTCCTTGCAGGCGAGGCGGGCGTCCACACACCTCTGGAGTCATAAGCCAAAATAAACTCTTTCTTCCATAAGTTGCTTTGCATCATGGTGTTTCATCACAGCAATAAAAGGGTAACTAATACACATGCTGTGTTTAAGCTTCTGGGAGCAGTGCCCATCACAGAGCCTGGGAAACCTCTCTGTGCACTTGTGAAAGACTGAGCTCCAGGAAGAAAACATCTTAGTAGCATCTTGAGAATGGTTGCAACCCAGGCTCCTTCACGCTGGGCATCTGGGTATTTCTTTCAGGTCTGTCTCGGGCCCCTGATTTTCTTTCCCTTGATTCCTGTCTCTTCAAACATGGTTTCCCGCGCTGAGCTGCACACTGGCAGGTGCTGTGAGTTGGGGGTGTGGCTTGAAGGTGTGATGTGCAGCAGGAGAGGCATCAGTGGTGGTCAGAGTGGAACAAAAGGGACATTCCCTTCCATATGACCTCTCCAGCCACCAGCTGAGGGCCACACAGCAAGGACAGGAACTCACGTAGAGCAAGAACCCAGAGGCAGGAGCTGATGCAGAGGCCTTGGAGGGGTGCGGTTTACTGACTTGCTCAGCCTGTTTTCTTATTGAGCCCAGGACCACCTGCCCAGGGATGGCACCACCCACAATGGGCTGGGCCTCCCCACATCGATCACTAATTAAGAAAATGCCCTGGATCTTATGGAGGCATTTTCTCCGTTGAGGCTCTCTCCTCTCTGATGAGGCACAGCTCAGTAGTGCAGTGAGGAACGAAGCCCTGGATTCGGTCTCCATCAACCCTAGAGACTAGGGGACACTATGTACTACTGAAGCTTAATTTTCAGAGTGATTTGGATTTCCTTTGTCTCGTCAGCATCAGTACCCAGCACAGATCTAACAGCTAGCTAAACGGTAGCTGCAAATGTTATGAACAGCAGTGTTGCAGATGCTTAATGAATACTCCCTTAGGAGAAAGAGGTGTTGACGGGGACGGGATGCTTGGGGAGTACTACTGTGGAGTGCTTGTTGACCCTCTGTAGTACAAGCTGAGAGGTCCAGACCTTCACAGTGATCAAAAGCCCTACTGGCCCCCCAGGCTACTCTGAGCGAGGGGTGCATGTCAGGACAGCTTGCTCCCCTGGGATGGGGCACCTAAGGTACATGTTATCTTATCAGACCACCTGCCCCCAGGGAGTCCCCGAGGGTCTTCTGATGGGGCCACATGGAGTTTGTGCAGCAGTCATGCACTTCAAGCAACGGCTCATGCACTATGACACTCTGTCCCAACCAACCAGAGACACCTCCGAGGGAATCCCACGATGCCCCGGTGAGCATGCTCATGGCTGCACTAATGCTACTTGTCAGCTGTTCTGATGCACCACGCCCCAAGCATCGCACCCTGACCTGTTCCTCCTCCATAGCTGTCTGCCTCCAGATATTTTACAATTCTGAAGACTGAATCTAGGGCTTCCTCCCCCACTGTACCACTGAGCTGTGCCTCCAACCCTATCTGTCTCCATCTTTAAAGTAGACTCTCTGGAGAAGGAGCAAATTCCCATCATCTGGTGAGACTGGGGGAGAAGCAGCCAGCTAGGCCTTAGCTCACTAACAGCCCCGGAGCTGTCAGTGGAACACCAGAATTCCGTACATACACACTACTTAGCTCCAAACTTCAGAAATAATCCTCTTTGTTGTTTGAACAACTGTTAAAGATTTTCTTTCTTGATTTTAGTACCACATAGAATTCTATTTAAATTTGTATTTTATTTCTTTTGTCTCAGACATTATATTTATTCTTTTGGCGCTGGATCCCCAGGAGTACGGGCTGCTCATTTGTCCTTGAACTCAGGTGCTATGGACATGGCAGGTGGATATAGTAGGCTCCTTGGAGGACTTCTATTCCCAGGCCAAGAGGCCTGCTTTGTCTTTATGCTTTCTCCACAGAACCATGAAGACTCAGAGCTCTGTCCATGGTGCTATTACAAAGCAAAAATACCTACTGTTAGGTCCTTTGCCTCGGTGGAAAGTGTCACTATACAAAATACAAACAATTGTCTGTAACATGACAAACAGAATCTGCATAAGCCAGGCTCATCCCTGGGCATCAGGTGCCAATGCAGGAAGGACAGCATTCCTGTGGTGTTGATCATGGAGACCAGTGTCTTTAGTTCTTATGAGTGAGCCAGTCACCCTCACAAGGCAATGGGTAGAGAAGGCTTTCGGTCTCCCTGAAGACTTTAGAACGCACAAGGGGCTGGAGAGATGGCTCAGTTGGAAAAGTGTTTGCTACATAAGTATGAGGATCTGAGTTCAAACCCCCATCACTAGCAGAGAGGTGCATGCCTATAATCCCAGCACTGGGGAGGCAGAGTCAGGAGGATCCCTGGGAATTGCTAGCCAGCAAGCCAGCTTAGCTGAATTGGTGAGCCTCAGATTTAAAGTGAAATCCTGCTTCAAAATATAAGAAGAAGAGTAACTGAGAAAGAAACCATCACTGACCTCTGGCCTCCCCATGCATGAACACATGTGTATTTATAACCTCTCACACACAAATTAAGAATACAAAATATCAGGCCAGGAACTAGAGTCTGGATAAACCAGAGACAATTTCTAATGATGTCGTGATGTGTGCATAGATCAGTACCTGACCCAGTCCTCACCAGAAAGGCCCCCTTCAGCAGCTGAGAGGAGCATCTGGTGAGACCCAGGGCCAAATATCATGCAGAGATTGGGGGAACCCCAGAGAAGAGGGAGAGGAGGGATGGTGGAAACCAGAGAGGCTGAGGACACTAGGAGAACAAGCCCCACATTGTCAACTGACCAGCACTCTTAGGGACCCACAGAGACTGAAACCATAGACACAGAACCTATAGGATCCCCTAAATACATCTTATGGCTATCTGGATTGGTGTCCTCCACCAGGCTGGAAGTGGGGTGTCTCTGACCGTTTTATCAGACCTTGAGACCCTTTTTCGACTGCCAGGCTGCCTGGCCCACCCTTGATGTAGGGATTGGTGCCTGGCCTCGTTCCATCCCGCCGTGCCATGTCCTGATTGTGCCGTAACCCTGGGGGGATGGTTCTCTTCTGGGGAGAAGGGGGGATGTTTGTGGGTGTTTGATGGGGGTAGATCTGGGGGAGATGTAGGGAGCTGGAGGTGGAAGGAGGGGAGGAGGGGGGTTGGGATGTATTCTATAAGTTGTATGAGAGAAGAAAAAAAATGTAAAAAAGAATGCAAGATATAATGACTCTGGAGATCCTGGGGAGGAAAGATGTCAGTGGTGAACGTGTGGTGTCTGGAGTCTCAGTGTGGGCCCTGTCTGAGGCTGTGTTCACAATGTCTGCTTACTTTAACTCTTGTGTTATGGGAACACTAGTCATGGGGACCCTGGTGCTGGGTGCTCTCTTTACTACCTTTACAACATTTCCTGTAAATCTACACCTAATTTAAACTAGAGTTTTTAAAAACATGTCCTTAAAATTGTTTTGGGAAGTCAGTGAAAATTAGCATAATTTTTTTTTTCCACAGTAAAATCTGCAACTGCCACCGTTGAGCACAAGAGAAGCTCTTAACACAGGTGTCATTTGCATCACAGCCCCTCTATCCTAAATCCAGGAATAGGAAGGTCAGAGCTAAACCCCAGACAGTGTCGTCCCCTCAGGCCCTGCGAGCTGGGAGAGAGCCTTGAAGGTGTGATGTGGAGCAGGAGGCGTATCGTGGTGGTCAGAGTTGAACGAAAGGGACCTTCTCTCCCCTGTGACCTCCCAGCCACCCACAGAGGGCCACGCTTCTCAAACACTGTTAGAAAGTAGCAGTTGCTAAGTCATCATTTGTCGCTGATGTCTCGGCATGGATGCGTAGCTCCATCTCAACCGTCTAGTGGCTGGGAAGAGACCTAGGCTGAGGAACCTGCCTGTTCTGTGTTCTGCTCTGTGAGGAAAGACTCCAGGAGGGTGATGGCAGTTTCTGGAGGATAGGTTGTCCCAATCTCCAAGGCTGAGGAGATACGGGGACTCTGTATTGTACCACAGCCATCAGCCTTGCTCACTCCGGAATCTGCAGTGGAGAAGTCCTTAACTACCCTGTGCTCCCAGCAATGCTTGTGGGAAGGGCCTTGGAGGAATAACTAGCCCGATGTGTCTCTGTCTGAGAGCTTCATGCAGAGTTGCACAAGTCAGATCCTCCTAGCCCTCCTGGCACCAGCTGAGGGGATAGTACTCTAGTCAAGGATGGCCCTGGGCAATTGTAGCATGAGTCACCTGTCCTTCTAGACTTCTGAGGATCCTGTAGAAGCTTCTCCTTGCAGAGTGGTCCAGTGCCTCTCTGAAAACTCCCAGACCCTCAACCTGCCTCTAAACATCAGTGAAGCAATGCAGTCCCCCAGAGCCCTGTTCTTCCCCTGATCTACACTGGAACTTTCTGCTAGAAACTGAATCCCCAAATTCATACCCAAATGAGACTTAAGGACAGGGCTTTGGGGACATTATTAAGGTTAGGTAAGGTCATGTGGAGGCCACAATGAGTCCAGTGGCTTTATAAGAAGAAAATGAAACCTAATGGCTAGCCACACACTGCCCATGCCATGTGATAATCACACAGGAGGTTCCCCCAGATGCTGGTATCATGTTCCTGGATTTCCAGCCACCAGAACTATGAGCCAGATAAACCACTATTCTTCACAAAGGCCCCAGTCTCAGACAGAAAACAGAATAAAAAAACATACAGTAACAAGCTCCAGGGACTGGAGAGAGAGCTAATGCTCCTGTCGCTTTCATAGAGGACACAGATTTGGTTCCCAGCACTCATATCTAATGGCTCACGAGCACCTGTAACTTCAGCTCCAGTGATCTGACATGCTCTTCTGATCTCCACAGGCACCCACATGCAGGTGCACACACACACACACACACACACACACACACACACACACACACAGACATGAACATAAACATACATAAGTAAAAATAAGTTTTATAAACCTCATAAGGCTTAATCATCTTTTGTCTAATTCCTTTAAAAAATGCTACTTTGTTGCTGGGTATTTTGTTCTTGTCTTTAGAACCTCGTAGGCTTCCTCTTGGAATAACAGTGAAACCGCATAGCCTTTATTTGGTTTCAATTTCCTAATATCCAGATTTGACTTAGCCAGGTATTGATAGCAAACTCTTGGGTGGAATTCACAGCTCTTAAGCCACAGTGCATGGTTCTTCCTGACTCCACATGGCTTTCTGTCACCCTGGTCCCCTGGGACTATGTGGCAGCCAGAGCATGGCTGAGAACTCAAGCCTTCTCTGGACTGTAGGGTCGGCCTCAATGGCATGTAGCCCACATTTTCTCCACCCCAGCTCTGTCTTTTCTGTGAGTTTTGCACTTACATTTGGGGAAGGAGGGATTTTTTGAGCCTGTGTCTTAATTCTACAAAAGATTTCCATGCAGAAGATGATCCCGGTTAGAGCAGGAGTGACGAGGGAGCTTTGTCCCCAAGGCAATCAAGAACTCTGAAGGTCGTGCTACTTCCTGTCTAGGAAAATAGACCAAAAATAACACCACAGAGTGACTTAAAGCACAGTGTTAGTTCCTTTATGCTGATGTGATAAGAAACCATGACCAAAAGCAGTTTATGAAAGAAGGAGTTTATTTCGGCTTATGGTTTCAGAGGGTTGGAGTCCATGGTAGCCCTGGATGGCATGGCAGAGGGCAGCTAGAGCAGGAAGCTGAGAGATGATGTCTTCAGCCACACAAAGAGAGCAGATTCACAACTAGAAATAGGAAGGCTATCCCTGTCCCCAGTAATGTGCCTTCTCTAGCAAGACTCCACCTCCTAAAGGTTCTGTCTCCCTCCTAACATTGCCACCAAGTGTTCTAATGCATTGTGGGGGACAGTTCTCATTCAAACTACCACACACAGCAAATCCCCATCCGCAGCATACCGCCCCTTACAGAGAGTTCTCTGGGAAGTCACGTGTTCTAACCAGGCTGTGCAACACTGGTTGGATACAGGCAACACTGAGAACACTCTAAGATCTTTTCTTTGGTATTGGCCACAGCCTTCCTCTTCGTCAGCTTCAATCTTGGACAAATTTGATCTTTTAAAAACTCTGTTTGAATTTGGGGGACAGATAAACCACTTGAAGCAACTCAGGTCTAGTGTTCGAAATGAGTTTAGAATAGAAGCAGGAATGAATAACCTGGGAGGCACTATGAAAATGAGTCTGATGACTTCCTTGTGGGAACTGTGGATGTGAGTGTGAGTGTGCAGTCATCTTGTCCAGGGCTGCATAATAAACCACAAACTAATGCCAAACTGCAGTCATCGCTTTCCATCTGCCTTTCATGGTGCTTGAGAAAGAGCAGCCTGAGCAGTTTGTATGTGACATCTCTTGCATAGCTGCAGGAGGACATTAGTGGGGCTGCTTCATCTGAGGAAGGGGTATGAACTGGAGTATAGCAGTTCACCTACTGTGGCAGCTCAGCAAGGATGACAAGGAGGCATATTTATTGGTATAAACCCTTCCAGACCTCAGCAGAGGGATTCACCATCCTGGCCAGCACCATACTGGAACTCTGAGCATCTGAACTCAGGTGCTTTAATTGATACAAAACTCCTCAGGTGTTCTACTGATAGCATATGCAGATCATGAGCAATCAAACGTCCCCTACAGAAATCCAACACCTGCAGACAATACAAAACGCCAAGACCTAGGCAGCCCCTCACCCAACAGTGCACAAAACAATTATTTCATACTTAACTAAATATAAACTTCTATAACACCGGAGCCATCTGACTGTGTTGTATTTAGGGTTGTGATTGGGTATTCTTGGGGATCTACTGGAGACCAAGCTAGGGCGGTTGGGGACTCACTAGGACCTCAAGGGACTTTTGTGATTTATTTGGGCTAAGACGAAGTAGGTGGCGGCGGCGGTGGCTGCTGCACAGTAAAGTCTGGGCAGAGGACCCAGAGGCTTGCAAGACTATGACTCATTTGGAGAACTGTGAAGGCTTTCTATGCCCAGACACATAGAAACTGAAGAATATGTGTGAAGATCTGGAATGGGTCTGGCTCTGGAAGGACATGAGGTAACAGAAGAAAGGATTACAGAGACCAAAAGGAGGCTGGTAGACTCTGTCACAGGGTTCGGGCTGATCCCCAGGGACCATGAGTGGCTGGCATTAGGCTGTGGTGACTCTGAGGACTGCAGAGAAGCAGCTGGTAGATGCAGGTCCTTCCTCAGTGGGGAAATGTAGTAGACAGCAAATGGCAAATGGTCCAAAAATCCTCATTTACTTTTGGATCTAGAGAGTGGATAGTATTTTCTATTTCAGGAAAAACATTTTGTTTCTACTTTTAGATAATTGCTTTTTGTCACTGTCTAAGAAGCGAGTAATTTAAATAAAGATATTTACACTTTAAGGTTTTCTTAGAACTTCCAAACAGAGACATATGTGTAAATGCCAAACAGAAGTTTCCAGTCAAATTTCGCCTTTTTGATGTTCTCCCTTTGGGGAAACTCGACCTCGGTTTGTGGCTTCCCGTCCCACCTCAATGAGTTCTGGGTTTTAAACTAAATGTCAACCGTATCGTAGTCCTGGGGGAGGCCAACTAGATTTAGAGAAGAAAAGCACAAGATGCCTTTTTAAATCTGAATTTCAGAGTGAATCTTTTTTTTCCTCCCCCAAGTCAGACCTATGTAATATTTGGGAAATATTAGAAGTGAATCCCTTCATTGGAAATGTGTCTCATATTCTCACAGCCTACCTAGGCACAGGGTACTTCTTCCAATGGCTTTCATCCTTAAAACCTAGGGTGCCTGGGATCTTCCACAAGCAGAGGAAATGAAAGGCCAGCATGGTGATATAAGACGCAGGGAAGGACAGCCAAATCAGCCAGAAGCATGTGACTAGGCTTGGGATAATTACTAAATGCTGAGGTGAGTCTCCATTTCCTAGCCAGCGCAGCCGCTTGTCCTCAAACTGCCACACCCTTTACAACCAACACAAGCCTTATTGAAACATCTGGACCACCCCCACCCCTGCCCCCCTCCTGGACCCTCTTGGGCAGCTTCAAATCTGTGTATTGTTGTCTTCCTGGGCCCAAGCCTGAGTGTACAAGGTAGGTCCGTTCTTTGTCCTGATGGTCTGCTAGTGGCTTTGTCGGCTTCTCTTAGTTTTTGCCATAATGTCCAGCTGTGTTTGTCCCCAAGGGATATTTTATCACATAAATAGATCATGTACCCTAACTAAACTGGAGTAGGGCTCGGCTTTAAGGCATTGAAGTTTAAAGTCAAGTCTCAAGTGCCACCTCTGTCACCTGCAACCTTACTTGAGAGGGATTCTGGACCACAGCATATTGTCTGGAGCAACTGGGGCCAAGGTGACTGAAGGGAGGTAATCCAGGAGACTCAGATCTCTCAGAACACACAAATGAGGGGCTGGGGAGATAGCTCAGTTGGTAAAATATTGCCTTCCAGCACAAGAGCATGAGGTTGATCCCCAGAATCCCCATTTAGAACAACTCTGGGCATGGTGGGACATGCTTGTCACCCCAGCACTGGGAATGGTGAAGCAGGCAGGTCCTAGAGCTGCTGGCCAGCTGCCTAGCCTTGGTGACTTTCTAGAATGTGTTGAGTTCCAGGTCAATGAGAGACCTTGTCTCAGAGAAACTGGTGGACCTATGCCTGGAGAAAAACACGGAAGAATGTCCTTTAGTGTGCTGTGCGTGCATGCACACACACACTTACACACTCATACTGGGTTGAGGGGGAGACTATGATCTTTGATGGCAAATTATGACTAAACCCTGTCATGAAGTTATATCACTTTCTACCTCATGGACACCGCCGAGGAGCAGAAGCCTTCTGGTAGGAATACCCAAGTCCACCCTAGGATTTACATCTAAGACTTCAGCTGTCCAAAAGAACACGAGAACATGGAGAATTGTGAGTGAGACTAGCTCCTCAGGTTCTGTTGTGAGTTACCGAGAAGCCGAAGTAGCTGATCCTCCATGAGTGTGGTCACTAAACACGCCTGGGGTGTGGCATAGGCTGTCTTGGTCCTGACTCAGGTTGCCTGTCCATGAGCACATTATGGCCTCTTGGCAGTTGTAGGAACTGTTGTGGGCACTCTTGTCCTCCTACCTGGTCACTCAAGGATGGTGAGGCTCTCCTGTGGGACAAATAGGGAGACCTTTGTAGAGTAGATGAATTACTGCCACAGCCAACTGAAACGAAAGCACAGTGACCAAGACTGATTCCCCTGCTTTCAGGGAACCCTTGTATTGCCTGTGGTCTGGTAATCCACTACTTAGTGTGGCTCAGTCCTGAAGCATCCAATTCACCTGGGAGCTTCTCCTAAACGCAGACTCTTGGGCCCCACCCAGACCCACCAGGCTTCATGTCAGCAAAGCTACAGCTGCACAGACTGGCTTGACAAGCTCAGTCAGGGCCCTCACTCAGTTCAGCAATCCATGGTCTTTGCAGGGCGTGATCCGTATGCTATGTTACTGGGCTCTTAGGAGCCGAGCATCAGCACACAGTCTGGCCGTGCAGATGCGTCTTCCGGCAGCAACGTGGGATGTGTCGCTGGGCACCAGAGACCTTGTGCAGTTAAACCGCTCCACCCTGCACAGAACTCAAGCTCCTCGTCCTAGGAGCAAATGAAAGGGATTTGTTGGGGAAGTAATGTCAAAGGTCAAACCCAAGGCCAGAGCCCAGTTTGTTGACTCATTTTCCAATGTTTCTTCCACTCTATCTAGCAGAGAGGAGACGAGCAGAGTATGCTATCAGAGACATCCAAAGGCCTTTAATAGTGCATCCAGCAAAGAACAGGGCCTTATGGTCCTTTCCGCAGGGCCACCCAAGGAAGATAAACATAACATTTTAGCTCGAAGGCTCCTGTGGAGGCCACTGTCAGTTGGAGCAAACTTCCTCACTTGAGTGTGACATAGCAAAGTGACAGGAGGGATATTAGTTCATCCGCAGCCTCCATTCCAGAAGGATGTGAGGAAAAGTCACTTCATTTTCAAGCATCTTGGGAGTGCCTGCCCTTTCACAGAGCGCTATTGTAAGGACCTGTCGCTCACAGTTCCCTGTGAAGGTGACCTGTGAACCGGGGCTAAGCTCGGACTGTGAAGTGAAGAGACCTGGGGCAGAAGTCAGTGCGGCTGAGGAGCCTGAGGCAAGCTACAGAAGGAGGCCTTGAGGTGGCAGCTGCAGAAACAGCGGCCCTGGGATCTCTGCATTGAGCTGCGCCTCTGCCATTGGGCTCCTCTTGACTCAAATTCTAGGAAGATTCAGCACTTGCCTTTGAAGTCAGTCCCAGTGAGCCTCTGGGAGCTGCTCAGTATGGTCAATACTATTTCGTCCTGCTAGGGTGGTGACTTGTCCTTTCCATTGTGGAACATGCCGCCGTATTAGACTTGGGCCCTGGGGTGGCATATAGTTTCCCTTTCTTGAATCTCCTCTTGGTGAAACTCTTCTTAAAATCTCTGCACAACCCAGCCCCTGCGGGGCAAGTAGGGGATGCCTGCGTCGGCCTCCACTGTGGGATACGGGAAAGTCCATCTTGAGGATTCTCTGTAAGATTTCAGTGAACTCTTTCAAAGCCCCAGAGAATCCTTTCATTGTGCTGGGCTTAAGGTCTTGTCATTGGCATTAGATAGCCAGCAGACATTGCTGTTGTATCAGGGCCATGGGCCACCAGCCCGCACCTGTGAGGACCATCTTATAGATGCACAGTGGTCAGCTGAGGCTGGGGATGTGCCTTGGTTAGTAGAGTGCCTGGTTAGCCGTGGATTTTATTCTAAGCATGATGTAAGTTTCATTATTATGAAGAACAATTGTAGCCATAGCATTTGGGAGGTGGAGGCAGTAGTAGAATCAATAGTTCAAGCACATCTCCAGCAATGTAGCAAGTTCAAGATCAACCAGGGCTACACTGGACCCTATCTCAAAACAAGCAAATGAACAAACAAACCAAAAACTTAAGAGTTGCCTACTGGGCCATTGCTTGCTAGGAATCTACACACTAAGTCTCTCTTGAGAGCTTGTTCAGTTGCTTAGAAAGGGAATTGTCTTTGGTACAGTGTCCTACCTAGCATTCCTGACCAACAGGGTGCCATTTTAACTCCTCTGGGCAGAGTGGACTCTGCCAGGAAAGCCCAGGGCCAGCCTTTCCTCAGGCAGAGTTCCATTGTCTCCTGTGTCATTCATCTTTACTTTCACCAGGCCTTGGGGGAAATGCATATTTATCAATAACCAAACCCTTAAGTATATACTAAGCACCTATTGTAGTGTGGGCCTGTTTGGGACTTTGAGGATATATCTGCTGTGTAAAGCAGAGTGTCAACACACTGACGGTCTATTTTGGGAAAACCAAGACACATCACACTACATTCCACAGAAGACCTGCAGACAAGCCCAGTGTGTGTCACCGACTGCAAGGTCAAGAAGTTATGAACTTGGTAGATGCCATCTAAACTAAGATTTGGAGCCCTCCACTCTCTCTTTGAGGACAAGATAGTAAATATTTTAGGCTCTGTGGGCCAGATGGTCTCTGTCACAGACACTCAACTGTCCTGGTGTGAAAACAGTTTTAGATGATATGTAAATGAATGTGTGTGGCCGTGTGCCAATAAAACTTTATTTACAAAAACAGGCAGCAGGCTGGATTTGTCCCAGGTAAGGTTGCCAGAGTTAGCAAAGAAAACTCCAAGCCTTACAGTTGAGTGTGAATTTCAGAGAAATAGTAGACACATTTTTTGGTGTATCCCAAACATTGCAAGGGGTAGCAGACACGGGGAGCTGCTGTTTTATCTGGCAGCCTTGAAGTCGACTGGAGTCTGATTTGAATTAATGGATATTCTGAGTGAGTCCGTTAAAATGTTTGGCCTTGACTCTGATAATCTAAGACTTGGGGAAAATCAAAGCAATTTTCCAACAAAAGCTAGGAAAAAAGGGAAATGGATCTCAGAGATGAAGGAGATGTATCCAACAGAGACTGGTCAGGGACAGCTGGCCAAGGACGAGGCACTTGATTCTTCCAGGCCTAAAGTCCTTATGCCTGGACTGGAGGGTGCCAGGATGACATGCCCATCTAGGGCATCATACCCATGTGAAGGTAGGCAATGTACCTTCACACAGGGGCCCTGAGCATCTTCCTAAGAAAGCCCTCCTTGCAGCTGTTTGCTCACCGTGTGTCCCTTGTCTTCTCAAGGACAGATAGGTTATTCTTGGAAACGGGCCAAATAAATGTTCACCTTTCTATCATTCAATAGCTCAGTCCCCAGCCAATAACAGATTAGAATCGGGCCTGGTGTTGCTAGCTCACATGCGCACACACAAAGCACACATATAATTTAGACATATGTATAAATTTAAGTCATCTTTCTATCTGAGATCATGAGGCAGAATACCTGTTGGTGCGACAATCAGTCTTCTTACTCAATTCTAAAATAGCATGTGACCCAAGACAGTGTTCCGTGCAGTTGAGACACAGGTGTGGTGTCATAAGGAGCCCTGGCTTTTGATCCTAGCTCCCACCTGTACTCACTGTCTGAAATGTCATAGAGTCGTCCTTCCCTGTGACAGCACTGGGCATTTGTCACGTTCCTCACCGATAACAGTTGCGCCTAGCACAACTTTGGGCACACAGCATTTACTGCAAGTGCCTGACAGGTGGAAGCAAGCACGGCCCTTTATCTCCTACAAGCAGGCAGTGGGCAGTGTGTGCTGTGGTTCTGTTCAGGTAATCCGGGGAGCAAGATTTCCTGGCGTAGGTGGCACTGAACAAAGGGAAATTCCTGGAGCACACACAGTAGAGAATTAAGAGACAGATGCTGAGTGGTGGGTAGAGAAATTTGGACTTGCTAATTGTCTTCCACCGGCCCATCACTAAGTCAGCCTCCTAGGACACCTTGCCTTTTTGAGAGACATATGTGTCACCCACTTCACTTCAGGATAAAAACAAGCAACAACGATAACAAACAAAACAAAACAAAACAAAACACCAAAAGCAGTTCAAAAATCTCAAATAGGTAACATTAAAAAACTAAATCTCAATCCTTCCCTTCCTCCTAGATATCTACAACAGAGTCCTTTTGAACGTCCGGGGAAACCTTTACATTTCAGCTAAGCGAGTGGCAGAGGAATGCTCGGCCACTGCAGCCCCTTAGTGAGGTTTGAGCTGTGGCTGGGATTTCCATGATTGTTCAAAGACAATCAAGGGCTTTGTTCACTCCAGAGATAGTGCTGCTGGGGAATGCAAAACATTTGGACTTCCTTGTTTGACTTTCTGCTTTTTGCCAGTCATCTTTCCCCATTACATTCTTCAAAGGATGAAGGGCGCATTAACAGACTCCCCCAATAGTGACAATTAGGGGCAATTTGTGAACTAAAATTTGCCAGTTGTCTTATTGCTTTGGAGCTGACAGTCTGCCAATTCAATCTTCCTTAAATCTGTGCTTAAGGCGAAGCCTGCCTGTTGGAAGGATTTTCTGTATCACACACTTGTCCCTTCAATGGCGGGCTGGGACACCGTGGGTCTTAGAGAAGAGACTCAAGTCCCACTGAGCCTTCCGTGTTGAACACTCATTTCCAGTTGTAAATTATAAGTTGCCTAACTAACTTCTTCTTCATCCAGATAAAAAAGTGCAGAAAGCAATAACACCATGGAACCCAAATGAGAGGCTAGGTGAGTAATATGTCTTTTTTTCTCACTAAAATATTTTATTAAGAAATTATTTTTGATGGTAGATTGTAGATTAGATGGTAGATGGTAGATTAGCTGATTGTCTTTTTTTCTCTTTTTTTATTTAAAAAGTATTTTAATATAATAAATTTTGACCATATTTCCCCCCCCTCCCAAGCCCCACCTTTCTACCCACCCAACTTTATGCAATTTCTCTCTCTCCTTTGAAAAAACCCCACAAGCTAGGTTGTGGTGGCACACACACCCAGGAGGCAGAGGCAGGTGGATCTCTGTGGGTTCGAGGCCAGCCTGGTCTACAGAGTGAGTTCCAGGACAGCCAGGGTTACAACAGAGAAACCCTGTCTTGAAAAGGAAAAAAAAAAAAAAAAAGAAAGAAAGAAAGAAAGAAAGAAAGAAAGAAAAAAGAAAGAAAGAAAGAAAGAAAGAAAAGAAAACCCACAAAACCTCAAAAATAAAAACAAACAAGAAACAATAAGACAAAAAAATACCCAAACAACGTCCCCCACCAAAAAAGAATCATAAACTCTGTTCTGTGTTAACCAAATACTCTTGGGCCTGGGGCTTACCCCGGAGTGTGTTTGATATACTCGGTGACACTCTGTTGGAGAAAACTGAATTCCCCATCCCAGTAGGTATCAATTGCAAATCACTTCCTGGCAAGGGGTGGGACTTTGTGTCTACTTCCTCCTTGCAGTTCAGGGATTCCGTCTCGCTTGAACCCGTGCAAATTTTATGTGTGCTACCACAGTGTCCGTGAGTTCATATGCACGCTGGTCCTGTAACGTCTGGAAGATGCCGTTTCCTGGAAATCATCTACTACTTCTGCTCCCTATACTCTTTCTGTACTCTTCCACATAGCCCCCTGAGCCTTGAGTGCAGAGTTTTAAAAAAGACTCCACATCTAGGACAGAGTGCTCCAAATTCTCTCATACTATGCACATTGTCCAGTTGTGAGTCAGTGTGTTAATTCCCATCTACTGAAAAACAAAAAAGAAGCTTCTCTGTTGATGGTTGATCAAGTCACTGATTTATGGGTATTGGTTCATTGCCGCTTTAGCAGTGTCAGCTATGAGTTCCGTATGATGGAGTGAGCCTTAAATAAAAGTTTTTTAAAGTGGTTGGTTACCACAGCGTACATGCCACTACTTCACCGGCATATCCTGTAGACAGGTTGCTATTGTAGGTGTCAGGGTTTGCAGCTGGGTGAGGTTGCTGATTGCCTTTCTCCTTTGGTAGCATTCAGAGTACCTGCTAACATCATGAATTCTAGTCAGTAGAGGTGAAGCCTCTAGTTGGCCACAAACTTGACTTCTCTGTGTTTGATGACATAAGTCAATGTTGTATTCAGTAGCAATAGGAACTTACATCAGACTGTGGAAAGCAACCAATAGCTTGTGACGTTTAAGGGGGGGTGGTGTCCATGGGATCCCTTTGCCAGTGATTCAACAAGATGTAACCTATT
The DNA here is from genome assembly GCA_026225945.1 of Cricetomys ansorgei. Classification (NCBI taxonomy): domain Eukaryota; kingdom Metazoa; phylum Chordata; class Mammalia; order Rodentia; family Nesomyidae; genus Cricetomys; species Cricetomys ansorgei. The sequence goes on from JAMJFZ010004042.1 coordinate 4,009,686, forward strand.
CCTGGCTCTAGAGGTTTTATTTGGTGACATAAAATTGTTTAGTTGGGCCATTGTCTCCCCCATTATATAGTGATTCCATTAAAACTTTTTTCAAATATGTCTCTATTTTAGGAAGCTTCTATAGCAGTAGGTTTCCATGTGTTTTTTTCCAAAAGCCCTTTAGTATTAGTTTTCCCTCTCCATGTTCCCTCCTTTACCTTTCTCTCCCATTCCCCTACACATTGAGTCCTCCTGCTTTAGTTTCCCCTTTGTGTCTCCATATCATTATGCTCTGTTCCCCTTCCTTGGGGGACCCTCTACTCTTCCCTGGCCCATTTCTAGGTACCTATCCTCTGTGGCTATTGGGATTGTAGCACATGTATCAAAAGCTTAGAAGCTAATGTCTACATATAAGAGAAAACATGTCTTTTGCGGTTTGAGTTACCTCATTCCAGATAAAGAAGTCATGTGTCTTGGCAGTAACTGGCTAACAATTCATAAACTAGCAAGTCCACCAGTTGTTTATTCGTGTAACCAACAGAACACTAGAATCTAGAGGCATATACATGACCAACCACATCTAGGACCAGCACTCATTCATGTGGGTGTTTCCGTGAGATTTACTGTCTTCACAGGCTCCGTGATATCATGGCCTTTCACACTAGGCTATGGGCTACATTAACTGTACCTCCCCATGACACTTACCTTGTATATTTAGTTGGTTGGAAGTCTCGTGCTAATGAGATAGCACACTGCTAGGTTCTGAGGAGCCTCAGACTTAAGCACAGTTAATTCCTCTTTGAGATCCTTGATCACTGATGTCACAAGATCAAATAACCAACTAATTAAAATCAATGCCCACCTTCCATTGAAGTCATTATGGACCCTCCCCTGAGGAAGTGGTTTTCTGAATTTGCAATCTGTGGGGAACACTTTTTCCTCCTTAGATCATGTGAGTGGGAACATGTGGAGCCTAAGATTCCTGTTCTCTTTCTATGGCAAAGGAAATTGCCATCATGTGAATATTTTGTTTTCCCAGCCATAAAACCTACCAATGCACAGTCTGCAGCATTCCTGCTAAAGACCCCTCTGTGCAGCGGTGTTGGAGACAAACATGTTAATGTGCGTGAATAGTTTTAGGAAAACCAGCCAATATGCATTTGTGATGTGGTTGATTGCTCAGTAGTTTTGCTGAAATTGTCCTACAGGTTGATATGTGACCAGGAATGTGTGCATGTATGTGGTGTGTTTTGTGTGCGTGTGTGTGCATGTGTTTACACGTGGTTGTGTGTGTGTGTGTTCATGTGTGTAAAATCTTTCTAGGATATTGAGTTTTGGATGCATAGTCCTCAAAGATGGATTCAGACAGGAGTGGGGGGCAAAGAGAGGCCAGGAAGAGTTGGAGCCAGGTTTCTGGGAGTTCAGTACTGCTGGGCCCTGGGGAGGAAGTGGGGTGCTGTCTCCCCTGCTCCATGGTCCTGGCATGGACAGAGCCCAGCATGTATATGGTAGAACCTGTTTGTGATCCAAGAAAGAGGCATGAGTCAGTCTCAGATACTGAGAGCCTATAGCTCACCAGAGCATTCTCGTGGATGTAAAGGGTAAAGACAGGACTCATCAAAGCCTGTGTAGGAGCAGCCAACTACTCCACAATGATTTTTCACATGCTCAGAGGAGAGGCAGGAGCAGATGCCGCTGCGAGAGAAAGCTGTGAGCATCAGCGGCTCTGCTCCCCATATCCAGTCAATCTGCTACCCCTGATATGGCTTCTGAGGTGCGAGGGAAGGTCGAGCTGACTGAAATTGAGTTTCATCCACCTTGAAAGAAGGGGAGCCTGAAATAGAAAGCAGCATAGAAATCTACAAACGAATAAATGGAATGCATCTCTCGTGCACCTGAGCCCTGGGAGCGAGACGCACACTTTGGCTCCTACACAGATGGACTTCCAAGATTCTTTCTAGAGAGTTCGTTGTTAGAGTCAGTCCCAGAAACAGATAGAAATGCACGGGAAGTAAAGGAGGGTAGCAGTTCCTGATGCTCTGCTGAGCTTCAAGTTGACTTGTTCAGCACAGTTCTCCCCACACTCCCAGGAAGACAGTAGGCTAGCATGCAAGACATTCTTTTGGTATAACAGCCTCTGTCAGGGTGCCAGACAGCAAGCCACAGCCATCTGTAAAACTCAGGAGTGCCCCAGTAGCTGTGTGAGGACTCTCTGGGGTTAGCTTGCCTAGAAATAGCTGGGGCACATGTGGTTCTGATGCGGAGGTTCTCTGGAAGGCATGTGGGTGGTGCCTTGTAAGTTAAAATGCTTCCTCACTACAGATTCCTGCAACCTCACCCAGCAGGAAGAAAAACTGTACAGACACCCATGTGGGGAAGTCGCAGGGGATGTATTCACAACAAAACGAGGAACAGCAGGGTTGCCTGTCAACAGGCAGATGGGTGTGTCAGTCTGGTAATTAGCATGATTGCGTATAAGTTAATAGACAGGAAAGAATGACTTAGGCTACCAGATAAAAGGCTTATCTTGAACGTGTCGTGAGTGGAATGAGCCAGATGCCACTTAAACCAGATTGTTGCTAATGATGACAGTGTACACGTGATGAATACTTGTGCTCAGATCATCCTTCTTTCTGTAGTCTAGTAGCTTAACCTAAGGGATGGAGCTGCCCACAGTGGGCAGGTCTTCTCAATTCAACTTCTCACTCAAAACAATCCCTTCTGTGAATGTCCAGAGGTCCATCTCCTGGATAATTCTAGACCTTATCAAGTCGACAATTGAGATGAACCATCACACTCACTGACCCGAGAGCATCATATTCCAACTATACTGGGAGGCTAGCAAGCGGGATCTGCCTTTCTCCATGTCCCAACACTGGGATTACAGATGCTGCCACACTTGGCCTCTTATGTAGATGATGAGAATCCAAATTTAAGTGTTTATGCTTCACAGCAAGGACTTTATACATCACCCCTACTCCTCAGGCCAGGAGCTGTCTGAGGTACCTGCTTGAACATGTTAAGTTTTTCCATTCAGAGTGGTAGACAGAAGGTGCCTAGAACCGTACTGTGATTCATTAATTCAGAGGAAAGGAACATGTATACATGACTTCCACTCACAGCTAATGGCAGATACATTTCCCTTCTTGTTAAGAAACCTACCCAAGCAGCCACATCATAACTAAAGAGTCACATGCTCAACTTGGGACTGGAGTGGAGGCCTATGGACTCTGCCCATACAGGGAGCTGGGGGAGACACCTACCACTGGATTACCACTGACCGTTGGTCTCTTTAGGGGAACTTGAATGTATGCATCTATTCTCACATCTTTTTTGATTCACCCGTAGATTTTATTGCTTTGTTAGCTGAGAACATTTTTAACTTCCAAGTTGCAACCTTATCATCCAAATGCCTAACTGGAAAAATCATAGACAGTTTTCTAAGTTACCCTTATTGTGTGCTATTTCTTTTAAAAGATGGAAAAAGCAGCAACTCAGGACTGGCCAAAGTTCTGAAAAAGAGGGGCTGCTGAGGGCTCAGCCCTAAGTGGGCCGTCTATATCACCCCCTCCAAGCTCGGGGGGCACTGTGGGAGAGGAGGTGAGAAGGCTGGATGGGAGGGTGTGCTGTGAAATGTATTCTGGATGGACACTCTTGCTGGGATTAGAATGCACGGCAGCTGTGGCCGCTGGCATCAGACCCGCACACACAGAGACACGGGAGTAGAGGCGGATAGTTACGAAGACGAGGGGTCAGTAGGAGGGGGTGAGGGAGGGGGATGGGGGCAACATAATCAAAATAAGGTGTGTACGAGTGTGAAGATGTCAAAAGTAAAAAACAAAACAAAACACGTAAACAGTGAAAAAATCTGTAAATCTACCACATAACGAATCAAACATTTAAATTACAGGAAAGTTTATTGCGGGCTATTTAATAATCACCATCTCCTCCTAAGTCTCTTCTCCTTCTTTGTCTTTTTGTTTTTGTCTCTTTGCTCTGGCTTTCTTCTCTGTGTGCTTAATATCAAATCCACTGATTCTGGGGACAAGACTCATCAGTCATATACCCTGATGGAAAAGCAGGCTGGCTTCAGGTTTATACGGACCCTAACTAGCACCTGCTACAGCTTGTGGAAGAAAGGCAGTCAGCTGGGAATTGAATTGCTCACAGGTAAGTCCCAGCAAGCATGCAACCCAGGGTGCTGTCACGGGATGATTTCCCAGACAGTTCAGCAACCACCTCGGCCTCAGGTGGGCATAACCCAGAGTATTTGTACTCTGCTGCAGTGTGCTTACACTTGCATAGGCTCTCCCACCCCCAATTACAGAGCTCTGCCATGGATGCTAGAGGCCACCCACCCACAGGACACACATGTACCACTCTCAGGGACAGACTCATGATGAAGTCAGACCTCTCCTTCAGTTTGGAGTTCTTGACCCAGGTGACTAAGGCGTGGGAAGTGGTAGACTTGGCTAACTAGAGGTGTGTGTGCCCATCTCTGTGCAGGAGGAGGGTGCTGAGGCCTCCTCCTTTTCCTGGATCCTCTCTTGGGCAGAGAGCAGGGCACCATGCTGACCTGGACATCCTAGGCTGGGAGACACAATTAGCCACGATGTCCCTGGCATCCCTCTCCTAAGTCAATGTGTCAGAAAGGCAATGCTTTATTAGGCTTTCCCGTGGGTTTTCTGGATGGGGGTATCTGGAGTCTCACATGTGTCCTTTTAGAGTTGTTGGGAACAATTGTCCCTAACCAGGACTTCTTTCATTTCCACAAGGATGGCCACATACTGACTTGGCAAGGTTGGTCACAGTAAGGATGCAACAGGAAGGGGCCCGCTACTGTGCAGTTATCACAACTGAGGGTCTGGTCATGAAAAATACTCACCGACATGGAAGACCATTGCAGGGGAGCACCACTGGTCTTAGGACGATCCCTGTAAGGATCGTTTATTATGTCAGTCTCTGTGTCTGTTCATAGGTCAAATGACAACGAAGCAGCCACAGCTTCTGCTGAGGTGACCACAGAACTTCACCCACCTTCGCTGCATGCCACATCTCTGTGTGGCCTTTGCAACCATGGAACAGTCCAACCTGTACCCATGGCAGCATTTGGTAACTGGGGGGCTGTTCCATTCTTATTGGGCACACGGTAGCTCTAATTTCCAGTATCTAGTCCAGTGCAATGGCCTGGCAATTTCCTGCTCCAGTGGGCAGAATTACCAACCTCAGCCAAATCCACCATCATCGTCACCATTACCGCCCCCCCCCCCCACCAAAGCCTGGCTCCTGTCTTTTATTGCAATGCTCAGTAGACTAAACTCTCCCTTCACCCCTAGGGATGCTCACCTGGCTAAAGTTTTCCCTTCTGACCTTTGTGATGGGCCTCAGAATCTGTTGCTTTGGGGAGACTGGAGTTCTGCTCAGTTCCTGCTAGGGTTGAATTGTGTTCCCCAAAATATGGCCTAGCCTTAGCTCTCCACCTATGAATGTGGGCCTCATCGGGAAGAAGGTCGTTACAGGTCCAATGAGGATGGTCATCTGCGGGCACGTTAACTTCTATGTTCATGTCATCGGTATATATGTGATTTTGTGTATCTAGAAAGTCTAGGAGAGAGAAAAAAGTGAAACTGAGAGGCAAGGGGAAGTGATGGAGGGCTGTGAGGTGAGGAAGAGGAGAAGGAAAGAGGCAGTAAAGCCAGGTCACCAGCCTGGGAGACACATCAGAAGTCCCCAGGAGCAGAGAACAGGAAGGCAGGAGCAGTTTGGTAATGGCCATTGGTGCCTGTGGGTGATGTTTGACTTTCAGGAATGCCTCTATCTCCCCTAGGGAGGAAGACCACTGCCCAGCCAGCCAGGGAGCTGTGCCTAAGCGGAGCCTGCAGGGAGGGCAGCATGCAGGTAATCCGTGTTTATGGGCCTGGTGGAGCGACAACTGACTGAGCCTTTGCCCTCCAACCAGAGTAAGGGGCCTGAAGTGCCAGTAGGTTATCTGGAGCAGCTGATCTGAGGGCCAGGATGAATTCTTCAGGCGGCCACTGGCTAGCCTGCACGGTTAAACAGGAGGAAACGTCTCACTTCCACTGGAGGAGAGGGGGAGGTGCGGTCCTGACTGAAGCAGGATGGGAGCATAACGAATATTTTGTAGTTTTCCAAACCACTTTTTGTCAAGGTGCCATCCACCAGGAGCGGTATTCCAGTGCTGAGTTTGCACTGATCAGGTCACACAGCAGCCACTGCCAATGTTCCTCGGGCTGGACGGGGAAGAGCCCAGCCATACACCCGCTTCTCAGCTATGCTGTCTCTCTCCTGGGTAAGAACTGAAGAGAAGAGAGATGCTCTTCCCTTGACTCAATTTCTAATCCATTAACTGCGCTAGGTCCTAGCTACAGCTGAGTCTCCGCAGGCTTCCACCTTCCCAGATTGTCTATCTGCATCACGTGTTTTCCATTATCCCACCTGCACCCCACCCTCCCCAGCTTCCCACCTGCACCCCACCCTCCCCAGCTTCCCACCTGCACCCCACCCTCCCCAGCTTCCCACCTGCACCTCACCCTCCCCTCCATCCCACCTGCACCCCACCCTCCCCACTTTCCCACCTGCACCCCACCCTCCCCTGCTTCCCACCTGTACCCCACCCTCCCCTGCTTCCCACCTGCACCTCACCCTCCCCTCCATCCCACCTGCATCCCACCCTCCCCACCTTCCCACCTGCACCCCATCCTTTCCCATTTCCCCAGCCTTTTTCCTGACCTGAACTGCAGTTTGTCTGTGCTTCTACACAGACATGTTGGAAAGTTGGAAAGGACGAAAGGCTCCAAACCTGAGCCAAGGCTGCTCCCAGTCAGATCTGTGGACTTGGGTCGGCCAGGTGTGAGAAGATGACCATTCACAGGGTGTATTTGGTGGGAAGGACAATGGGCTCTGGGAGAATTAAATTCATATAAGGCTGCTTGTGTACCACATCCCTTTGAGTTCTGGGTTGTACATAGAGTCTTCACAGTTTTCGTAGACCGACTATTGACAGTTGTGGGGTTTTTGCTTTTAGGGGTGTAGGGAGAATGAAGCTTGCTTTTCAGTTGTCTAAGGAAACGATGCTTCTTGCCAGCAAAATTAAGAGGAAACACAGAGAACAAAGCGTCTCCTTCGTGCACCTTGAGGTTATTGCTTAGCAGCCAGGTTAGGCTGGCTCCTGTAGGAACCCTGCACATACACAGCTCAGGTCTTGCCACACAGTAGAGGACTCGGGAGGTGCAGCAAACTTGATGAAAAAGAGGGAAACGCAAGTCGAGGTTAAGCAGCCTGTATCTGGGCTGTGGTTTGAGATGAAAAGCTGGTAGAAGTTATTATTGTCACTATCGTGAATAATGGATGAGCGCCGGAGGCCAAGCAAAGCTTTCCCACCGCAGAGCCCAAGGTCCCTTGCCTTTAGGCACAGTGATCTGTGGCCTGTTCTTGTGGTTTACTGTGCTATGGGTTCCTTTTCCTTGCTCCAGTGGGAAGTGAGGCCAAGAAGCCTCCCATGTATAGAGCCAGAGCTGACCCCCCCCCCAGGCTGGGCGTGGCCCCCAGGGGGTGGGATGTAGCCTTCAGCTGCTTGGTGAAAACCAGTTGGTCTATTGCCAGAGGTGGGCCTGAGTCCTGTGAGGCCTCCTAGAGTCCTGATTTGGGGTGGGCAGTTTGGAGACCACAGACATGGGAGCCAAGAGGATGGTAAGCAAGAACCCATTCCTCCGCGCACAGTGGAGGTGGGCAACACAAGCGCCCCAAGGCTGTCTATAGCAAAGCAGGGAGTCCGATCCTGCCTTAATATGGCACCTCGCTTAGGACACTTCTCAAGCCAGTGGCTCTGGGCTGAAAATAAACACAGAAAGGAAAAGTGGGGGTTGGGGTGGGGAGAGGCAGCTGAAACAGGTGACTCGATGGTCCTAACTGACAGGCAGTGGGAATGGGTCATCCCATTTCCATCCCCCTAAGGGGGCAATGTGGATGCTCATGTTTCCCAGATATGGAAATGGAGGCAAGGGGGTTAATTAAGTGCTCCTTGTCACCTTACTTGCAAGAGGTTCAGGCCTTCAGGACACCTTGCCTCCAACTCCCTGGGATGGCTACTCAGCAATAAGAAACCAGGCCTGGCCAGCTCTGGGTCCCTGCACCAGACCAGCCTGAGGCTCCTGCTGAGACCAGGGTCTCTACCACAAGGATGCTGAGGTCTGAGTGAGGCCGCAGACACACCCCTCTGGCACCCCTCTTCCACATGCTTCTGAGGGGACACACCAGGCTTTAGTCCAGCACACCTGAGGCAAACAGCACACCCACCCAGCAGACTCAGACTGCGGATGTGCAGGAAGGCTCTGTGCTTCCCAAAGAGAAACCCATCTGACAAGTGCTTGATGGACACACCCCTGGGTGTCACGGTGTTTCTGCTAAAGTGTCACTGGGCCACTGCTGTTCTCTGGGGCACAGCTTCTGTGGGCATAGTGTGAAACAGAGCTCTGATCCCTCTTTGCTGGGATCTTGCTTCTGCTATGTGGTTTGGGTGAGCTGGTCAATTCTGAAAGCGTTAGGCTTTACAGACAGTGAAACTCAGCTCTCGTGTTTCTCAGGTTAAAATGAAATACTGTCCAAAGCACTGAGCATGACACCCTATGCTTAGTAGGCTCTTTATGAACACTATTTGCTATTCTTTTTTTTCTTTTTGATTCTTATGTATAAAAGCCTATCTTTTAAATAAAGGTCATTTTATTCTCGTTCAGCCACCATGTGAGACTGTTTGGAACCAGGATCAGTGACTTCCATGGGCTGCTTGGAGTTGTCCATGCTCTCCTAGCTCAGGTACTTGGCTACGGTAGAGGAATGAAGTCAGAATCAATAAGAACTGGCAGCACTTTCTTCCCCTTGAGTATTAACAGTTTTGAGAAAACGGTTGAACTGTTCTTGCATTTACTAATTAGATGGGCCACACTCATCTATATTTCAAGCAGCTCCAACTCCTCTCCCTGTAATGAAGATAATAGCATGTGGGGGATCGAGACCCGAAGGTATGATTGAGTGGCCCACTGTGAAGCCACTTGGCCAAGCAGGGCTGCATCCTGGGAAGGCAAAGCTCCTCTGCCCTCTGGTGATTAGCACCTGATTTATCTCTTCCCCTTCTCACTTCCAGCCTAATAGATCTGCTGGTTATTACTTTTAGCTACTCCTCCAGCCAGCTGGGGTTCGGTGTGGAATCCCATCTTCTCATTCACAATGGTGCCTGGGAGTGGGGCCTTCTTCAATCTGATAGGGGCAGATCAGAGAGCATGTCTGTCTCCCCGACTCTTAAGGACAAGTACGGTCCACTGATCAGCGCTGTGGGTTAACAGAATACACACCAGCCACTGCGAGGATCACCACACTCAAACCCCAGTGTCTTGACTCAGGGAAACTACCCATTGCCTCTGTAAGCTGTGTGCGGAGGCTGGGCTTCCTGTGGGGTCCAGGGATGGCGTCTCATCCAGTTAATTTCTGAGTTTTTGCAGAGGCTCGCACACCAGTCGTCAGGCAGTGACAAAATCTCAGAGAGGACGTTCACACCCTGAAATATGAGGCTGTGTGGGCCATGCACCACAGCTCTTAGCTGCCACACAGCCAGTGGACATAGCCACTTACCAGCTATGATGCACACAGTAGAAAGAGTGTGCTTTTGGTGGCACTTGGCCTGTCTCCAGGTCTACAGTCCTTAAAGGCAGAGGCTATGTGTCTCAGGGCATCCTCTCGTTTTCTTCCCGTTGTAGTGGCCCCACTGCAGAGATTTCAATGGCTGGATTTGTCCAGACCTCGTTTCAGATGCATCCTCAGATGGCCTTTCCTCCCCTCCCCCATCATCCCTCTCTAATGTACTCTGTCTCATGGTCTCAGAACATTTTATATCGCTATTTGGATTATGCCATTTATCTTTTATTTTTGATATATTTCTCTCTTAGTGGCTTAAATTCCCTTAGTGTGTTCCGAAATCTCAAAAAACTGTTTTGTCCACACGAAGTGTGTGGTGAAGATTCATTTCACAGATGAGTGAGTCTATGGTCTGATAGATAAGTGGGTTAATGAATGGGCGAGTAGACACACGGATGGATGGACGGACGGATGGATGGACAGGTAATAGCCGGATAGATGGACAGATGATAAGTAGGTAGCCATATAGAAAGACGGTGGGAGGGATGCATAGTTGGGTACATGTAAATGGAGGCGTGGATGGATGTACATAAGGATGGGAGGTTGAGGGATGGGTGAATGGAAGGGTGGGTGGGTGGATACATGGGTAGGTAGGTGGATAGGTAGGAGGGAGGGTGGATGTGAGTGGATGGGCGCATGGAAGAGGGTAGATAGAAGAATGGGTAGAAGATATATGGTGGGTAGGTGTATGGGATGGATGAGTGGGTGGGGGAGTGGAAGGTGGGAGGGATGGAGGGGTAGATCCCAGATATTGCTATCTGACATCCGAGGTAAAACTGGAGAGCTGCTTGCATTGGCTCTGTGTCAATAACGGTATAATGTGGATGTTTCTGTCTTTAGCCCTCAGAGCTTCTGAAATGAGGAAGGTAATGCCAGCTACATGTGTCCTCTGATGAACCCTCTCTTCCATTTGCTGCTCACCAAATTAGAACTCAGTATCAAGGGACCTCTAGTAGGGATTTGCATTTTCTTGGTTAAGTTATAATACAAATCAGAAGGAAAATGCATTAATAGCTATTTGATCTTTTGATTAGCATTTTATTTTGCATGGCTGGGTATCAAACCCAGGGCTTCCACCATGGTAGGCAAGCACTTTACCTCATGGCTATCCCGATTAGAATTTCTCCAAGTCCTCCTCAGTGCGATGTGTGTAGAACAAGTTCAGCTGCGAAGCATGGGGGTTGCGATGTGTGAGGCGAGAGGTCTTAAAACTTCGATCTTGTCTGACTGCCAGGAAGCACTGCTAATGGCCGTAGAAGGAGACAGAAAGGATATGGGTGGGTGAAGGATGGGCAGAAGGTTCAAGATCCCAGCTGTGTCTGAAATTTCCTGACTCTCGCTAGACCAAACTCAGCCACACCTTGCTTCCTCATCTGGGGCCAAGGAAGTATTGGTTGGTTAGTCTATATGTTCCTTTGATTATTCGTGAGACAGAAAAAAAGTGCAAGATAAACGGAAGAGAGGTTTAATTTTATTTCCCTTTTTAATTTTTGGAAATTTCAAACATGTATATAATGTGTATTATTCATATCTCCATTCTTTCCTCCTTTCCAACCCCTGGTCCCTCCAATGCTTCTCCCTCCTGCCTTCCTATCTTCTTTTTTCTTTTTGTTTTTATAAACCACTGAGTTCAGTTAGTGCTGTCCACATGTATGGGTATAAGGTCATCCACTTGGGTATGGGCGACCTTCTGATGGCCACTCCTCCAAAGAAAGGTGACCCTCCCTCAGCAACAATCAATTGTTAATATCTCCACAGCCAGGAGTGGGGTATCAGAAGCCGCTGCTCTCTCTCTGCTGGAATTGCAGGCTGTTTTTGATCTTTTACAGGACTGTTGTAGATAACCACAGCTCTGTGAGTTTGTGAGTACAACAGCTATGTCATGGCTGAGGTCAGCTTTTCATAGCACTCCTCCTCATCCTCTAGTTTTTTTCATTCTTTCCTCCCCTTCTTCCAACGTGTTTTCTGAATGTTGAAGGGAGGGTGATACAGACCTCTCATCTGTGACATCTGTTTGTTGCTTATTCTCAGCACTTTGAACAGTAATGAATCTCTGCATTAATCCTTACACGTTAGAAAAAGAAGCTTCTCCAACCATAGTTGGGAGCAGCACAGATCTACGGATATAAATATAAATATTTAAAATGCAGTTTGACAACATGACCACATAGTAAAAGAGCATCAATAAGTTCTCCTTAAAGCCTATGACTAGTTGAGCCATAGTTTTTGGTCATGTTTACAATATCAGGCATGAATCCCTCCTGTAAAGCAGGCCTCCAGTCTTATCATGGGAGTGGTTGGTTACCCCCTAAACAGTCTTGCCACTATTACACTAGGAGGTACATCTCATAGGGCAGATTGGTATTGTAGCATGCAGGATCCAGCACTGGATAAGATCACTGATGCCTTTTCTTCCCCAGCAGCCTACATGTTAAGTTCCAGTATCATGAAAACTAGCTAGCAGAGGGAGAACTTCCAGGTCAGTCTAAGACTGCTTTCTCTATGTCCTGTAGAAAATATGTGGTGTCTTCACCAGGACGGTCTTACATGGTGGAAATACAAGAGCAATGGCAACAGTAGCTTGTATTGTCTTGGGTGCCTCTGGGGCCTGCCTCACCAATAATTAGTAAGAAAGTAACCTGTGCCTGACAGTGAGATTTTCGTTTAACCCAAAGCACTAAATGATCCTAGCAGTGAAAATTAAAACTGAAACGAGATGCCTCACACCTATCAGAATACTTATTACCAAAAATCAGAAAATAACAACTATTGGCATGCAAGAGAGAAACTGGAGAGATGGGTGCTAATTCCTCAAAATTAGACCTAGAATAAGGGTGCTCTAGTACCCGCTCTTCATGGTGTATATTCAGAAGAAGAGAAAACAAGGTCTTCAACAGATGCTGATGTAGCCATGTGATGCCATAGCAGCAGAGTTCACAATGGCCAAAAATTGGAAGCAACCTGGAGCCAGTCAGTGAGTGAGTGGAGGGAAAATGTGCTGTGCATGACTATGACTCATAAAGGAAAGAATCTCTAATATATGCTGCAACATTGATGAACTCTGAGGACACTGCGCCAAATAAAACAAGCCAGCACAAAGAGATTGTAGGATCCCACTCTCTTGTTTGGTTCTGTTTTATGCCTTTTTTTTTTTTTTGAAACAGAACCTTATGCATCCAAGGCTAGCCTTGAACTCATGATGTTCTTGAGGATGGCCTTGAACTCCTCCTGAGTTTCTTACCTTCATCTCCCAAGTGCTGATGTTACAGGCATGTGCCGCTATTTCCAGCTTGTAAGGGACTCCTAGAGTGTTTAAATGAGTAGGAATGAAGTACTGAGTGGTCAGAGGCTGGGCTGGGGAGGGTGTGTGTGAGAGTTATTGCCTCATGAAGACAGAGCTACAGCTTGAGAAGGGCAGTGGTGACAGATGTCCAGCCACACACAGTGCACTTGACACCATCTCTCAGGTATGCATTTACAAATGGCTGATATTGGGGATGAGCTTCAGAAGTGAGAACCAGCATGAGTGAAGCCCATCAGATCATCTCCAGTGCCACAGAAAGTTACACATAAATAGTGAAAAGGAAAATCAATGGCTTCTTGATTTTAAGACATCAAATGTCCACTTCAGGAATCTTACAAACCACAGAAAAACAAAAAGGAAAGAGTAACACACACACACACACACACACATACACACACACACACACACACACACACACACACACGTACTAACACTGTAGTACTTGGCACATCTTGTCATGTTTTGGACAAAGCTTTTATTTGCTTCGTTTTGCCCTGTGCATCAGGCAGAAGTTTATTCTCGTGTCATTAAAACCACTTTTATGGTTTTGTATGTTTTGTGTAAAATGTATTTTTTATAGTAAGCAGTTTCTCTTTGAAAAAGTTAGAAAGTTAACTTATGAAGTTAAAATGAAAACCATCAAAAAAGAAGATAAAAATCACACTGTACTCCGAAACTAAGCAAAACACTTTGGCCTTCAGCACCTTCTTAGGGACTGTGCTTGTGCACATGTGATCGCACTGCCGTGTTATAGTGTGGCTCCACTCATATTTCACTTAGATGGGTGGATAGACGCAGGGGTGGGTGGGCAGAGGGATAGATGGGTGGGTGGATGGGTGGAGGGATAGATTCATGGGAGTGAAGGTGGGCGGTTGGGTGTGCAGGTGGGTGGGGTGGGTTCATAGATTGTTGGGTGGATGAATGGGTAAGTGGGTGAATAGGTTGGTAGTTAGTTGGGTAGGTTTTGGGTGGGTGGGTGGATGGATGTAAGTGGGCTAGAAAAATGAATGAAGACAGAAGAGAGTTGATCATTAATAGGTCTCTGCACCCCTGACCACCACTGATCCAACACCACCACCGCATCAAGGTAGCTCCTCTTTGGGAGCCTTTGAGCCTTCTGCCCCTGGAGCACCAGAGGATCCCTTTTCCTGAGGGCCCACTGGCACCCTGGGAAACTGCCCCTAGCCCAGGAACTCCCACTTCTCGGCTGGCCTGTTGCTTCATCCCAGCTGGAGCTTCCCCTTCAGCACACCCTGCCTCTGGGCCTCACTCAGACTGGGGAATCCCAACATGCCAGGTCCTTTGAAGTGGGAGCCCCACTGGGCCTCCAGGCTCCCTTGCTTCAAAGGGGGCTCAGAATGATCTGCAGCAGCATGGGGTGGTAAATAGTGGTAGGTGGGGGGCAGAGGATGGGCTCCCAGCATTCCCCCTTGAAGTCAGGGAGCCCCAGAAGCCTGTATATGCATCTAGCCTCATCCTTTCCCATGGCCGTCTGGTCCTCACTTCTCAGAACCAGCAGAAGCTCCTCTATGCATCCAACCATCCAACCTTCTGTTCACTAAAGCTCTGTGGGACGCCCTTGCTAAAGCAGGCTCTGGGCAGGGACTTTACCACACTGACAACTTCTGTCTTCACACCCCACCCACAACCCCATTCCAACTTCTGCTCACTGTCTCCCGGAACTCAGTCCTTGTTGCTATCACTGTTTCCCCCCAGACTCACCTCAAATGCAGTCTCCCAGGAAGCCAATCTCCTCCATGTCACAGGCCTCAGCATTGCAGGGGTTGGGAACAGGACAGATTGGCCTTAAGTATTGGTGGCCAGCTGGAGCAGGAGAAATGCTGATCTCACCTTCAGTTTCCTCCTGCAAAGGGTGGCAACATCTTCGGAACCCCTGGTAGAACGGGCAGCCCGGTGAGGTTGGTACACTGTACAGACCTGACTTATAGATTGTCAGCAATACCAGGCATCCCCATGGCCACGTAGGTGCTTTCTGTCATTGATGTCTGGATGGACAGTGAGGACAGGAGGGGAGCTGTCCATAGTCCCCTGGGCATCCCGGCATCTCTCCATCTTTCTTGGGACAGCGTGGTCTGCTCTGCGGTGCTCTGATGCCTCCCTAGCCCAGCCAGTACCTTCCTTTCCCACACCATCGACAGCACCGCTCTGACCTCTGTGGGTTGTGCACCATTAGTGTGTTTCCAGATCAATGTGGTAGGTCACGACCAGCACTTTCATAAGAGAAGAAATAGAATGTGCGAAACAGAAAGCACTGGAGGACATTGTGGGACAAGGACGAGTGCGGATGAGAATGGTTCGCTCACGTGCACCTGAAGCCCCACTGCGCTGCCTTCTGCTCACGCCCAGTGCAGTGGGAGCGTGCAGCAGCATCATTGCGGACATCAGTCCCTCCAAGGTTTCTAGAAGCTATCCTTATGTGCCCAACTAATTCTTAAAATTTAGAGGCTAGCATCCGTGAGGTGCGGGGTGTGTGGCTCGTTGGTCCCTTCCTTTGTTCACTTGTCGTTCATCCACAGTCAACACATTCTGTGCTGGTGTGGGCGGGGAAAGCCACCGTTTTCCAATCTTTGCATTTTCATTTTTTAAAAGGCAAAGGAAAAATAGTTTTTTCTTCCTTTTGTTTTGCAAACTCAGGGACCAGGCCCTGGAGCACACATTGACTCCGCAGTGACATTTTTCTCCACAATAAGCAAACATCATACTTTCTTAGTTTTCGAGAGTAAATCAGCGGCCCAGCTGTTTCCCACCCCAGCTCATGGTGACGCCCGGCTGGTTCCAGTTGTAAGGACCCTTCTGGACTACCATAACTTGAAGGTTGTTTTCTTTTTTTCCTTTTCTTTCTTTCTTTTTTCTTCTTCTTTTTTTTTTCTTGTCCTTCAATCACGAGGAGCTAGCTGAGGCATGATCCTTGATGTCTCTGACTTCATGGAGAGGAAGTCTAAGGATTTTTTTCCCCGGGGAAGTATACTGTGGCAGAGTCTCATGTAGCCCAGGCTGGCCATGAACTTGTTATGCAGCCAATGATGACCCTAAACTCCTGACCTTGACTCTGAGTCCCAAATGCTAGGGTAACAGAAGTTCATTGTCATGCCTAGCAAGAAGTTAGAAAATCATTTTGTTCTCTGGGCTGATTCCAGATGAAATAGGAGCTTAACACGTGACCCCACCCCCACTCTCAGCTCTGAGTATGCTGGCATCTGCATCTGCCTATCACAGGATTTACTGGGCTGAGGAGGGACTCTTTCAAAATCTCCCTCTTGCATGGCATCCTGTGCTGATATCTCCAAGACTATGAGGACTGCAGTCCCCTTTCCATTAGAGTTGGAGCCGAACCTCAGATTGGGAGTATAGGAGTCAGAAGGGCAGTCTACCTCACGTGGTCACCCCTCAGGCCCCCTCTTACAGCCCTCATCACAGCAGAACCAGAGAAGCCCCTTTGAACCCAAGGCTTCTGGGACGGTGCTCACTGTCCTCTAGCTGGGGTCTGCGCAGCCGTGGTGTCAGGAAAGCATCTGCCTCTGTGGCCCTGGCCGGCAGTGCTGCAGGGCCAACCCTGTACTCCTTCGATCTGAACTCAGCAGCGTGAGGCTGCGCTCTGCTTGTCTTTGGACTAGAAACAGCTTCCCAGGCTCCTGCCCTCATGCTGGCAACGAACAGAAGTGGCCTCCTGGCTGAGTACAATCCCCAATTCCTCTAAAAGCTATCTTTTCTGGGAATCCATGTGACACAGATCTCCCCACCCCGCCGCCTGCTCTGTGAACATTCACCCCCATTGCTGCAGTGATACTGCACCTGCCTGTCTCTGCGAGAAGGCGCTGTAGGCTTTCTTCAGGTTTTCTTGCACGACCAGCTTGCCCACACCAGCTAAACCTCCCTTAATCAAGGTTTTGGTAGCTCACATCCATTTACTCCCTGTGCCAGCACGGGCTCTGGCTCCAAGGTGATTTTCTTCCTGCCTGCCGGCATGCTTGTCAGTTCCGTGTAAATATTAATTAAGCCAAGGCTTCCTCTTGCAGGTGGTTGATAATGACTCAGAAGACATCCTTTAAAGCTGGGCACCTGGTTATTGTTTCAGCAGAGCACTGGGCATGTGACTTGTCGGCACCCAGGTCTGAGGCCCCAGGATTCCTGTGCAGTGCGGGTAGACAGACTGAGCCCATAAACCTAAGAACTGCTCACACATCAACTTGGTTTCTGTATCTGAGTTAACATAGGAACCAGCACAGACAGGTTGGGTTTATTCTGTGTCAGGAGAATGAGGTGTTAGCGGCATTGTATAGGTGAGGACACTGAGGCCTGGCCTTTACCTGGGTTCTCATAGATTCATGACTGTGGGGGCGGCCCTTACTGCTTGGGTCTGAAACTCTTAAGCTGGGAAGAAGTAGAACCTTTGTCTTCATGGGCTGAAGTGTCAGACAGGAGGCAGAGTTGGGGGGACACTGAGTGCCAGCACTGTGACCTTTCTTTGCCGTGGTTTCTGGTACTGCTGGGCATGTGTGTCCTGCACTGTCCTCTGTCGACACCAGCTGAACAGGTCATTGGCCATCTCAGGACCTTGTCCATGCACGGCTGTGGAAACAATATAGATGTTCCCGCCCCCACGCCCTACACACACACACACACACACACACTCACACACACGCACAAGCGCTGGGATTAAAGGTATATACCACCACTGCCTGGCAGGGTTATCACTTATAGTCCTAGAGGGTGGGAAGTCCAAGGTTGAGTGACTGCATCTGGAGAAGTTCTTGCTGAATTCTTCCCTGGTGGAAAGCAGAAAGACAATCAAGCAGGACAAGTCAGGATTTGCTTTTGTGGCAAACTCTCTCTCAACAGCAAGAGCCCACTCCTGTGATGGCAGCATCTGTCCACTCACAAGGATGGACAGCACGGACGCTTCAGATTCCGGAGTGATCTTTCACTAATATGCTGCCTACTTGACATGTGGGTGGCTGGGTCCCCAGAGCTCAAGGCAGCCCCATGTGGAGTGTCTCTGGTGGAGTGTCCTTCCTGTGGCTCTCTAGGCTGGGTCAACAGGTGGTGGCTCTATAGCTCTCACTCTCAGAGTCACTCCTGTAGTTCCCCAAGGTCCTACCCCGGTGGGTTCTGCAGCAATGGAGTCCCTGTGGCTGGCCGGCATCTGCCAAGACCCCAGGCTGTATGTAGCATCCTTTGGAACCTGGGTGGGGCAACCCCACAGGTCCTGAATTCTGTGCACTGGCAGAATCAGGACCACACTGCCTGACTCTGTACCTGTGTGACTGAGCAGGGGCGTGAGCTGCACATAGACCTCTTGAACCATGTCTGGGATAGCTTGGAGCACTGCTCCTGGCTGTAGAAACAAAACCCCAAGGCTGGTCAGAGAGAGAATCCTAAGATCCCATAGACATCTCTTTGGAAGACTGGCCCTTGGGTCTTGCTCTGGCCTGCAGCATGGGCTGTCTGAAAGCCTCTGAAGCAGGTCTAGGGTCCTCTCCTTACTGTGCAAGTGACTAGGATCTGGTTTCTCCCTGTGCTGGCTTCTCAAGCAAAGATGGCTTGGCCACATGCTTAGTGTACCCTACTGAATTCACCTTTTCTTCTTTGCATGGCATATTCACTAGCTTTCCAGCACTGTAACAAAATACCCAAGAAGATCAACTTACAAGGAATGAAGGTTAATTTTGGCTCACAGTTTTAGAAGTTTACACCCATGGCTGTTTAATTCCATGACTTTGGACCTATGATGAGGTGTGGTTTGTAAGGACCAGTGAAGCTGCAGGAAAAGCTGATGTCCCAGTATCCTTAAAGGTCTGTCCCCAAAGATATACCTTCCCCCAGGCCCCATCTTTTAGAGACACGTGATCGGCCTGAAAGCTGCAGTCTGGGTTTTATTCTTCTCTTACCTGTTATTTCATCACATGAGGTGGGAGGAAAGCAGGACAACTTCAAGGGCTTTGCTTTTGAGGCAACTCTCCTACTGATGCCTGAGGTCATGAGCTCATCTCTTCTGCTGGACACACACACACAGCAGCGCTCTCCGCTTAACAAAATGGCTGCACTTCAGCCCCCAGCCCCTCCCCTCCTCGCTGCGCTGCCTGAGGCCTCTGAGCAACCCTGACCACCAGGTTTACATAATGAGCCAGGTGATCTCCAAGGACTTCCTACAGCTTCTCCACTTCCTTCTTCACTACAGCAGCCAGCCCGCTGCCCCAGACTCCTTCAGCCTCTAGCGCAACACAACTCAGAGCCTTGCCCACCTTCCCAGGCGCCGCCAGGTGTCACCTGACAGTTTTGGCTTTGGGTCTGGGATGGGCCAGCTGTGGGACCCTGGTCACATACGAATGCTGTAGTCACCTTAGGTTTTATTTATTTAGTTTTAATGCGTTCCTCCTGTGCTGTTTGTGTGATAACAAAATCACCAAATACCTAGTTTCTCGGAGTGTGTCTCTGTCCCCAGGTGACCCATGGCTGCTTTTGTTGTAGCCATGGCTTTGCGTCTTGGTACTATTCCATCATGTTTCCTTCTGAAGGGCCCCCGCAATGCAATAGTGTGTGACCGGCAATTTATAGTGAGAAGACATTTGTTTTTCAGAGTTCTAGAGCTGGAGAAGCCCGAAGTCAAGGGGTTGATCTGGTGAAGAGCTTCTTGCTGAAGCTTATGGAGGAAGGCAAGAGGTGAGGGTGGGGGTGGGGAGCAAGAATGTGAGAGAGAAAGGAGTGTATGGTTGTGATGATTATTTTAATTTAAAATCTGTGCTCAACATAACCCGGCTTCATTTGATACTGCAACACAGCTCCCAGCTAGGAACAATTACAGGGAAATTCACACACCTAATTAGGCCTAACCATCGCTGGGGTTTCTTGTGAACCGAAGGACCTTCCAGACACCATCTTGATGCTTCTCCATTTCCCACACTAATTGATCTAGCTCGGAGAGTGAAGCGGGCCTGCCGTAGCTTCCACAGCTGCCAACCGTTTTCTTTCAAATGAATTCAGGCTGTGCTTGGTAGAGGTGAGGTTTCAAGTTAGTCGTGCGTTTCTTTGCTTATCAGTTCCACTAAAGTCTTCTTTGTTCCCCCAAGGCCTAGGTGAAGGTGGGGCAAGGTACTGGAGAGGCCGGCTATTCTTCAACCTGTGCCTTAGACCCAGGCACCACCGAGCACATGCCTCAGAGGAGGAGGGGCTTCTCAGATTTGACTAGCTGTTTGGAATCCGAGGTGTTGAAAGGTAGTCAGTCCCAGGAGGGTCAGAGACCACAGAGGATGTCAGAGCCAGAAGCAGATACGGGGACCAGCAGTTCTGCCCAGCAGCCTGTCGGGTAGGTTCTCTCCAGCCCATGGAGCTGATTTCTCTGAAGAGAAGTTGGAATTGTCCTCCTATGGTCTCCTAATCCTGTCAGTCCTCCAGGCCTTCTCAGTACCCAGGTGACCAGCCTATCTTTTACCTCTGTGACTCTCAGCACAGCTGTGGCCACTGCCAAGGGCACACCTCTGGCTTCCCTCCTCTATCTTGTCCATTGTGCATGATGGAGGTCCAGGGAGTGGGGCAAACAGATTGTGGTCGAGCTGTGGTCTGACCTGTCTTGGGCTGACCTGACTGCTGTGTGGGAGGTATCCTCACGACACCCCTCTCTCAGTGCTGAGGAGGTGTCTTAGCTCTGGCACAACAGGATGACCAAGGGCCCAGGACATCAGCTCGCTAGGCCCCTGTTTCTCTGCACTGCTTCTTCCCATCCCCTCCTCCAAACACCCTTCCCTGGTGTCACCTTCGCAGGCTGTGCATCCATAGCCTCTCAGGACTCTGCTCACCCTGCAGTATCCCCTCCAGGTGTCGATCACCCTGGAGCATGTGCTGGACTGGATCCAGAGGGCTGTTAGTTCAAGATGGACATCTTTGATGCTCTCTGTGGGCACAGTGTTTCCTAGGCGTAAGCACAACCCCAGCAGCCCTAGAGTAGCCAGTGCTTGGTCATGCTTTCTGTGGCTTCTGGATGTGCTCACATAGCAGTGCTCCAGCTGGCCATGGCTGGGTACACGTGTGTGCTGCGGTCTCCAAGCATGTACACGACTCTCACACTTACCTTCACACTCACATCGGTAACACCGACCACCTTCCGCCACATCTGCCTCCTGGATCCCCGCTCGGAGAACTCAAATCCCAAAGTCCCAACGAAGGTGACCTAGTTTCAGGGCTGACATCCTGTGCTATTTTCCCCACTTTGAGACGGATTATTTCTTTGCCCCTTGGAATTGATGCTAATAGGGTTTTGCTCTGCGTATTCATAATTCTCTGGGCAAGTCATCTGGCCATGTGGATTTTATGGAGCAGAGCTCCTCAGACTTCACTGTGCACAGGCGTCGCCAGGGAGTTCTGTTTAAATGAAAATCCAGTTGGAGAGGTCTGGGACTGGGCCCGGGAGCTGCGTGTCTAACTTGCTCTCAGGTTCATGTACCACACCTGGTAGGAAGGATTTGTCTATGCAGACCCAGGGACAACTCAGTTCCCTCAGCTCTGGGTGGTTGTTCTCACTTGTTTGGTGAGGTCTTACTCTCAAAACAGCGAATCTACTTGTCTGGAAAGGAGTCTATGCTACTCCAGGTTGTGTGTGTGTGTGTGTGTGTGTGTGTACGGGCCTGGAGAGGTCAGAGGATATCCTTGGATGTTATTCCTCAGGTGTTTCCCACCTTTTGCTTGAGACGGGTCTCTCATTGATGTAGAATTTTGCCAGGAAGACTAAGCTAGCTGCCCAGTGAGTTTTCAGGGAGCTGTCTCTTCCTTCCATCACTGTCATTGAGGCTACAGTCATGTACTATCATGCCAGGGATCTGAACTTAGATGCTCATGATCACTAGGCAGTTTACAAACTAAGCCATCTCCCCATCCAAAGTCTGAATGATTCTTGGGGCCATCTTTTACTCACAGATGAATGTGTTTGGCAAGCATTCAGTGAATACCTGTGGATGAGACCCTTAGCCTACAGAGAACCACGTGTAGATCCTGTCCTAATTCTCTGTCACTTCACATGGGTGAAAGAACCTTCTCACAGATGCTATGCTCCCCACACCAGCCAGGTGAGCTACTGGGAAGATGGCTGGGGCGCATCTGATCTGGGAGCTCAGATCCCACAAGTGCCGTCTGTGGGTTCATCTCCACCCACTCTGGCTTTGTTCTCAGATAAGTGTTTTGTTCTGGGAAACCATGGCCAGACTTGGGTAGTTCTCTTTTATGTTTACCTGTCTCTGTACATATGTAATGTGTATGTGCATGTGTGCCCATGTGTGGATAAGTGTGTGTGTGTGTGTGTGTGTGTTCACACATTTTGAACCAGAAGTAGATGTTGGATGTATTCCTTGATCACTTTCCATTTTGTTTTTTGAGAAAGGGTCTCTTATTGAGCCTGGAGCTCACCAATTCAGCTAGGCTGGCTGGCCATTAAGCTTCAAAGATCTACCCAACTCAACCCTCTTACTCTACAGGAGTTATAGACATACACTACTACTTTTAGGTTTCACTTGTGTGCTGGGGATCTTAATTCAAGTCTTAATGCTTGAGTGACAGGCACTTCCAAATGGAGTCACCCCCTGTCCCCCAGTCCCGAGTTCTCTACAAAGACATAGAATGTTCCCGGTCAAGTTATATGCAATAACCCCTCCCTGCCAAATGATGCCAACTATAAATCTGTCCCAAGTTGCCTTTTGAACACCTTACCCATGACCAGCCCTACCCACAGCCCTTCCAGGATACCTCTCCATTTCTTGGCACTACGGACCACCAAAAGTAGGGGGGATGCTATTGACCTGTGAAAGACACCCCAGACACCCAAGCAGCACCAGGCTCCAGCTTCTGCTTGTCCCTCTATCAACCCTTTGAGGACCCCAGATTGCCACCTCAACAATCATCAGGCTATAAAGGCTGCGGTCTTGCCAAGTCTGTCATTCTAGCATGGCTGTCCCTCATCTGCCAAGCTAGGGTCTGCAGACTTGACTCTGCCTGAAGATAACCTGAGGAGGTTTCAGAGCTAGGGACCCACTCAGAACATTCCTGGCAGCCTAGACATCAGGGCTTTGCAAGCTCTTGACTTAGACAGTGCAGCCTACATGGGATCTACAGTGGTGACCGAGCTTGGCATGCTGGGGAGTAAAGAATTTTAAAGTATCAGGGGTACAAGGAATTATAGACCCGACCAAGTTTCGTCCTTTCAGTTTATAGGTGAATAACTTGCCAAAGCCACAAAGTATACAGTCTAGGACAGCAGGCAGCTGACTTCCAGCTCCATGTTCTTTCTATAACACCTGACTTCATACACTTCGAAAGGGAAGCTAACCAAAACACAGCAACACAGCCAAGGGCAGAAACACTCCCTGGCATATCTGAAAAGGAAGAAAATACTTTGAAAATATTAAAGGCTATTTCCAGATGTCAAATGAATGTCATGAACACAGCTTTAAGTTTTTCAACACACTGAGACTAATTTAATTTATTTAAATGTCTTTGTTAGCTTGAGGAATTCCTAAGGCGGTGCTTCTTGTCATGTCACCCCACTACGAATCGCCTGCAAGCTACCTTGAACTGGAAATAACTGTAAAATTCGTTATACTTCAACTGATCAGGAGTCAAGACACTTGATTCTTAACAATTTGTGTAGGATCAAAGATATGGCTGTTCTCCAAGAAATCTGGGATGTTTACATCAAAGTTGGAGTTGAATCCTTTTCAACCTCACACTGTCTCTTTAGTGCTTAGATTTAAATTCTTGTTGAAGACCTTTATAGAGCAGGCTCGTGTGTGTGTGTGTGTGTGTGTGTGTGTGTATACATGTGACTTTGCATGGGTGTGCACACACATAGGCATATGTGCAACAGGTACATGTATGTGGGTATATGTGCACGTGGTGGCCAGAAATCATCCTTGTCATTTCTCAGGAACTGTCCACCTTTTTGAGACAGGATCCTTCAATGACCTGAACTCACCAAGTAGGAGAGCCCCAGGCGTTCCCCAGCTCTACACCCCCAGGGCTAGGCTTATATAATGTCAAGCATGACTTTTTACTTTTTAACATAGGTTCTGGGAGTGAGCTCAGACCCTCATGGTCACATAACAATCACTTTACTGGCTGAGCCATCTCCCTAGCCTGGGAAGTGCTTATGACAGAACACCCTGGTCTTGCTTGCCCTCCTGTCTGCAGAAGCCAGAATCAATCTGCTTTTGCATCAGGAAAGGCAGTGCACACATCAAGTTCCCGCCCCTTTCCTGGGAGGTGCTTTGTACTCTCAGGGCTGAGTCTCTCACCACCTCCTTCCCTCTTCTACCTCCAGTCCCTCATCTCCACTCAGCAAAGTGCTGGGGAGCTGTTTAGAATGCTAAGGACACAGCAAGGCTTGTGCTAGGAGCTCAAACAATGTAAGGTAGGAAGGACTATCCCATTGGAAGAGAGGAGATTCCAATTGCTGATAATGTTCTCACTGGTACCGAGGGTGATGGATCCTTGACTGCTTCAGAAGTGTCTAAAGTCAACCAGCTCACAGAACACCATCAGAAATACTTTCATGTCTGACTCACTTAAGCTGGAGTTGTAAGTTAGCATTACCCTGTGCCTTTAGATTATGAAGTTTAAAGGCATTCCTTTCAAAACCCAATGTTTGGCTCAGGATGAAAGGCAGTTGAACAGCTTATTCCAAGTTACATTCAATAATTACATAAGTAACCCTTTAAACACTAGATATGCAAATAACCCACCATTCTTCCTATAATTACTTTGTGTACACGTTTGATAAACCCCCAAGATTGTAATACATGTTTATGAGATTAGCAAATACTATTTCTTTCAGAATGAAGAAGTGAGTGGGGAATTAAGAGCCTTGCAGCCTCTGTGGAAGGATGTGTGCAGGGGATTGGTAGGGAGGGGCCTCGGATTGGGAGAGGCTCTGGGCACTGCCTGGGTCCCTGTAGATCTTGCCTCTGTCCAGCTCTCTTCAAAGTACCCCCAAAGTTCTGAGGCCCTGGTTTTCCTTCTCAGATCTGGAGAGACCTATTTCCCCATCTGGTTGGGCTAGAAACACATTGTGTGTGTGTGTGTGTGTGTGTGTGTGTATGTGTGTTTGTGTGTGTGTGTGTATGCATGTGTGTGTGTTTGTGTGTGTGTGTGTGTGTATGCGTGCGTGTGTGTGTGTTTGTGTGTGTGTGTGTATGCGTGTGTGTGTGTTTTTGTGTGTGTGTGTGTATGCGTGCGTGTGTGTGTATGCGTGCGTGTGTGTGTTTGTGTGTGTGTGTGTGTATGCGTGTGTGTGTATGTGTTTGTGTGTGTGTATGCGTGTGTGTGTATGTGTTTGTGTGTGTGTGTGTTTGTGTGTGTGTGTGTGTGTGTGTGTGTGTGTGTGTGTGTGTGTGTGTGTGTGTGTGTGTGTGTGTGTGTGTGTGTTGTAGGGAGTTCTGGCCTTGTCTTAGCTTAGTGGAATGACCAGGTTGGGATGTGCCTAAGGCTTCAGCTCCCTTACACTTTTCCTTCCCCCTCAAGAGGTAAAGGAATGACCTGGATTCAGATCCACTGGCTCTGGCTCGCCTCCTCAGAACATACCTTAAATATGAAGCATGTTAAGTAAGTTTCATGGTTGGTATAGAAACAGCCAAGGAGGTCTGAGGAAATTTATATTCTTCTTCCTTTAGCTTTCTGAACCCCATCCCAGAGGGCGAGTTTGTGAGTGCTTAGTCTACACCCTTCCACACTTTCTTAGCACACTAAAGCACTCCCCTTTGTGTGAACACCCCAAACACATTCGGACTTTGAATTTCTTACGAATATTTTGTTTACTGATTGCATTCATTCACTTTCAGCCTGCTCTCCTCTAATTTCTGTTATCATCATGAAATGCTCAAGACTGCGTGCTTTAAAAAGAGGAAAGTTTTGACTAGCTCTCAGTTCTGGAAATTCAGGAGCAAGGCGGCAGAGCCCACTAGGCTCTGATAAGGTCCTTCTGGTTCTACTGTAACATGGCAGGCGTCCTCAAAGAGGGAGCAGGCATGAGGAAGATCACATGGCGCAGGGGCCTTGGGGTTAGTCTTACTGTTTTTAAAGCAACTCAACTCTTGTGGAAGCTAACTAGATTTCTATGAAGACCTCATTAATGCCTTCTGAGGGAAGGCAAGCTCCCAGTGACCTAACTACCTCCATATAGGCTCCACCCCCTAAAGGTCTCACTATCCCAACACCTGACCCTGAAGATCAAGATTGTAGGGCACAAAAGTTTTGGGGGATGGATGCATATATTCTGACTGTTTCACCCCTTGACTGATGAGGAGAGGTACATGGGGTGATCTGCTCTAACCAATACTCATTCCATGTGGTTGAGTCAGACTGTTGGTGTCCTGAAGTTCTAGATCTGG
Source organism: Cricetomys ansorgei (assembly GCA_026225945.1). Taxonomy (NCBI): domain Eukaryota; kingdom Metazoa; phylum Chordata; class Mammalia; order Rodentia; family Nesomyidae; genus Cricetomys; species Cricetomys ansorgei. The sequence continues at coordinate 4,036,062 of JAMJFZ010004042.1, forward strand.
ACAAATGGATAACCCCATCCCACTGGGCACAAGGAATAGCTTAGGCTTGGCCGTGTGAGTCACAGAAATCCTGGTGAATTCATTCCTCTATCTCAAGTAATTATGAGATGCCTACTGTATGCCAAATAGTGTTTTACACTCAGGGCCAAAAGACAGAGTCATACTCCTCAAGAACTGGCATTACACTGGGTATACAACAGAAATAACCTGATGCATATGTATTAAAGCACATTATTTGGCATATCAGAACGTGGCACGTGCTGGAGAGGAGGGTAGAGTAACATGGGGGCTGTTGCAGCATTAAATAGATGGCGTTTGAGCAAAGTTTTGCAAGCAGAGGAGGAGGAGCTCAGCAAGCAGACACGTGAGTGCAGCATGTTCTGGCTGGAGAGAGCGGCAAGGGCCCTAAGCCAGAAGCCAGAGAAACAGCAAGAAAGCCGGTGAACCTGGGAGGGAGAAGAGTCAGGATGACATCAGAGGCAGGGGAGATGCATGCAGCCATTGAGATCTCTGGCCATGAGAAGAAGAGAGACAGATGGGAGAAGTGTTGGTTTGAGAATGGGCTGCAGTCTCTGCAGGAAGCAAGGACAGGGAAGTTGGTTGACCAACCCAGGCCAGGGAAGAAGCTGAAGCCAGGGAAGGGATGGAGAGACAGGGTCTGGTTAGGGATGAGCTCTGCAAGCAGAAACATCAGGATTCATAGATTGGATTGATGCAGTAATGGTGGTCTTGCTAGTAGCTATGATGAGAGGTGTATGGGCTGGGGTAGAGTGGGTAAGGAGCAAAATCAGGTATACAGAGGCTTGAGAAGCAAGGCCTATTCTGGACATGGTGATCCCCATGTACCCGGATGACCCTGGAAACATAGGGCTTTAGTCTTGTTGGCTGCAGCAGAGAGCAGAGGGAGATGCTTGCTGGCAAGCCAATGATAGACGAAGACCAGCCAGTACAACGATGGGAGAGGAGGGTCTGCAACTGAGCCAGCCAGTGCTGCATTGGGAGGGAGGGGACATGTGTGCGCAGCACAGTGGGGCTCATGTACAGGGAGGGTGTGTGTGAGAGGAGCTCTCTGATGTCCTTAGAGAGGGGTGAATGTTGTGGCAATGATGTAATCCGCAGCCCAACCATCTTTACACAGTACACGTTCTGTGTTCTAAGGGACAAATAGGTCAAAGCTACTAGCTCATTGCTATTTGTACAAGCTTGTAAATATTAAGGTGATTCAGTTTTCTGATCCACAAAGTAGAGATGAAATAGTACCTAGGATGGGCTAGGGAGATAGCTTAGTTGGTAAAGTCCTTGCCTTGCAAGCATGAGGAGCTGAGTTTGATCCCCAGAACCCATCCAAATAAACTGGGGTATGATGGCACACGTTTGTAATCCCTGTGCTGGGGAGGTAAACAGACAGATTCCTGGGAACTGGCTGGACTTACCTTACTTGGTGGATTTTTGGTCAACGAGAAGCTTCGTCTCAAAAAACAAGGGAGAAGGGCCCGGTGGTGGTGGTGCATGCCCTTAATCCCAGCGTGTGGGAGGCAGAGGCAGGCAGATCTCTGTGAGTTTGAGGCCAGCCTGGGTCTACACAGTGAGTTCCAGGACAGCCAGAGTTACAACAGAGAAACCCTGTCTCGAACCTCCCCCTCTCCAAAAAAATTTAAAAAAATAAATAAATAAACCAAGGTAGACGGCCTCTGAGAAATAACAGCCGAGGTTGTTCTGTGGCCTTTCCAGGTATGTTTCAGATTCTGGTCATCATGCAGTGCTTCTGACTTTGTAAAGTCTGATTGCATGTGCATGGCCTGTAACCGTCCGGGTTTGTCTCTAAGGTGTCTTTAATCATATAGTGGCAGCAGAGGACTTCTAGAGATAAAAATGGCATGGTTGAGATGCCTGTGGGCGATTCTCTAAGCATCAGGGTCCAGTGACTCTTTTACAGGCTTCTATCCTGTGGTCCAAGTAGGCAGCCACCCAGTGCGACATCTCAGGGCTCCTTTGTATCTCCCTACCCCCACCCACAATTTTATGACTATAAATTTTATGAATTTTGAACACTTTTCCTCATCTTTGATTCATGGTTTGGCCGGATATGTTAGTTCCTCTGTTGCTGTGATAAAAATACCAAAACAAAAAAGCAGCTCATGGAAGAAAGAATTTATTTTGGCTTACGGTTCTACAGCAGGTTCTCAGCCTTCCTAATGCTGCGGCCCTTTAATGCAGCTCCTCACGTGGTGGTGACCCCCAACCATTAAATTATTTTCGTTGCTACTTTATATCTGTAATTGGGCTACTGTTATGAATGGTAATGTAAATGTCTGATATGTTTGATGGCTTTAGGTGACCCCTGTGAAAGGGTCACTCGACCCCACAAAGGGGTCACGACCTACAGATTGAGAATCACTGTTCTCGCTGAATAAGAGTCCATTATGGCAGGGAGACATGGCAGCAAGTAGCAGGCAGGAGCAGAAAGCTGAGAGCTCACATCTTTGACCTCAAGTACAAAGCCCAGAGTAGCAACTGAAAGTAGGGCAGGGCTAAGTACTCTCAAAGCCTACCCCAGTGATACCCCAGCAAGGCTGCATCTCCTACACCACCTCACACAGCACCACTTCCTGGGGACCAAGTGTTCAAACACCCAAGCCTAAATGGGGGCATTCTTAACGATTACAACTAGGTAAAAAGTCTCTGGTCCCAGGGCTCAGGGAGATGACTCAGTCACTAGGGTGCTTGGTGTGCAGGCATGAAGACTTGAGTTTAGATCACCACGCCCATATAAAAGCCATGCATAGCTACATGTGCCTGCAGGCCAAGTACTGGGGAAAAGGACATGGGAGAATTCTCTGGGCTTGCTGGAAAGCTACTGTTGCTGAATCAGTGAGAAGCCAGGTACAGTGAGAAACCCTGTCTCAAGAAATAAGATAGCACAGCTCCAGGAGTGCCTGGCACTGACTTTGTCCTCTGTGTGCATGTGCACAGAGACCATCAGGGATGGAGTCTTCTCACTGCATTCGCCTGGCCTCCCTGATACCAGGTTGCTCATGTCCACGGCCCACACTCTTTGTCTTACTGGCCCCTTTTTGGATGGTGCTGGCTCTAGAACTCCTGGGTTTCGCAGGACGAGTCCAGAAGTAGAACCCCAAAGAACTAGCCCTGAGCATCACTTTGCGGCCCTCTTGCAGAGTGGAGGGCTTTCCCTTAATTCCTCAGACCCTTAGCACCCGCATGTGTAGTTCCTGGCTATTCCCTGTGGTGTCTGTGGAAGCCCATCAGACGGACAGTGGGCCTCTTGGTCTTTCTTTCCCACAGTGTCCAGGGAGCTGACACTTGTGTCCTTCTGGTCACTTTCACCCTCCAGCTCTATCCAAGGAATGTAGCCCCTGGGCAAACAGGTGAAGTCAGAGGACACTTGTTAATTTCCTTGTTTTTCATGAGAGCAGGCTCTTTTTAGGAAGGCTGGTTGATTAAGGGCAAAGCAGAGTTTTCCAAGGTATTTTCCATTTTATTCCTGGATTTTCCTGTTGTGAGCTTCCCCTTGCTTAGTCAGCTCTTCTCCCTGCCTAAGGACTACCAAAACGCTTAACAATGGTGGTTCTGGATTCTCACCTACTAGTGAAAAGATCATCTGTCAGGACAGGGAGTTTTGAGGGACATTGCTTGTAGCTGTCTGAGTCCGTAGGGAGGCAGGTGTCCCTGCTGGAGGGAAAGGCTGCCTTCACCTTCTGGGAAAGTCCAAGGATCATTGCCTTCCTGCAGGGGGTTCAGTGTGCAAACTTTGCCCAGTAACATCCTTCCCAGCAGGTTTGCCCTGTTCTGGGGAAGCTGGTCCTCAGTTTAACCAGAGAAAAGCTGAAGTGCTCCCTGTCAGGCTGCCATAGGAGCACAGTGTGCTCTAATCATGGCTCCCTGTGGATCCTCAGAGCCACCCGTGACTCATCCATACTTTGATGCTTTGCCTGTGTCTGTACTGCTCCTCTTCTCCCCCCTCCCCCTGTACTTAAGCCTTCTAGAAATTTCTCTCCCAGGTGTCCTTGCTGTGATGTATTTTCTCTTTTTGTCATGCTCATTTCTTCTGACTTCCTAAGACTTTGTCACGAGGTCTGGTCTACACTGGTTTCCCCAGTCTGTTCCAGTTTGAACTTGGGTATAAGGTAGGTGGAGTGCTCAGGAGGCATCTTGAACTGAAAGGTCCTCCCTTTTTCTTTGGAAACCAAGAACTTAGGGCAACATAGAAGAACTATTTGAGGATCATCCGAACACTGCTATTCAATGTCACCCAGTAAACCTTCTTCGGATCCTGCTTTCAAATTACACGTGAAATGACCTTGACTGAGCAAGTCCCTGAAGTTTCTGAGCCTTGGTGCTCTTTTGGACCAAGTAGGTCTCTCCATTGCCTGTGGATGGAATGTGCAGGTTTGGAGACTGTCTCAAACGCCTTCCAACCGTCAATCAAACACCGGCAACCGGCAAGCATCCTTTTGTGAAACCAGCCCACGGTTTTTAAATATCTGGAAACGAGACATCATTCTAGGAGCTTGATGATGCTCGTCTTCACAGCACAGAAACGTAGACATCTCTCGACATTGTCATTTGCTTTCTGAGTATTTTATCACTTGTCTACAGCCGTCTCTCCTCATAGCTACAGGCCAGGTTTCTCCTGCTTGTCTACTTCATACCACTCGCTTTCTGTCAATGACACGTTTCATGGGTGATGAACCAAAACTCAGGTCCAGGCAGAGGGAGACGCTGCTGCCCTGGGCCTTTGTAGAGCGGTGCGCTTCAGATCCTGGAAACCCTGCGCTCCTTGCGGCAGACAAAACAACTCAGGATTGACAGGCTGCCTGGGAGATTAGGGGCTCTCACAAATCTCCCGAAATACATGACCTGCTGTTTGTGACACCAGCCACCTGCCCAGGTCACTTGGGTGTGCCATTGGTGCTTACTAGACCAGAAAAGGTGATTGTGTCCTTGCAACAGGATGTGAAAACCAAAGCAGCAGCATGACAGGGGCCCATGGTGAAAACAAGCGTCCTGACATGAGACCTCCCTAACTGAATGAATGAATGTTGGTCACTCTAGCGATCTACCTACTGAAGGACTGCTTACTGCCTAGTCCTCTACAGAGGACTCCACTATTTGTTATGGACTACAAAGATCTGTTTCTCTGAAACTCACATATTGGAGCCCCAGCCCTCGCCCCTTGAGAAGGGATATGGTTTAATGAGGTCACAGAGGAGGCAGGCCCATGATGACATTAATGCCCCTTGAGAAGAGGAAGGGGGGAAGGTTATCCTGCCCCGAGAGCTCCTTGTCTCTAGGCTAAGTAAGGGTGTGGCAAAAGGACAGCTCTCTGTAAGTCAGGAAACAGCCCTCGACAAGAACGCGACCCACCATCAATCACCCTGACCTTGGATTTCATCTCTAGGACTGCAGGCGGGGAATGGCTGTTGTTGGAGTGAACCCCCCTCTTGCAGCTTGTTCCCATAGCAGACAGAAGACGTGTCTGCTTATCAGAACTGGGTGGTAAGAGCCTCCTTCTTCTGCCTAATATCATAGCCACTGGCCATGTGTAGCTCTCGGTCACTTAAAATGTAGCTATTTTGACTGAGAAACTGGAAATACAAATTGCATTGAGTTTTCATTAACATAAATGGGAGTTTAAGTAGTCAAGTGGGACTCACAGGCACGGTGTCAGACAGCATGGGTCCAGATGATTCAGATGATTTTCAGTCACTAGCCTGCTCCCTGGCTTGAGTGAGCAGTCCATGGGATTGGAAACCTAGGAGGATTTCCCTTTCATCCAAGCTGGCCTAGATCCCCACCTGTCTATAGCTTCAGGATTTCAGAGCCCTGGGCTTGCTGTCATGCACCTCTGAGAGACTGGACACAGCCTTCTCTTCAACTCCTTCCCAGGACCTGCATTGCTTATCTGCACTGCATTCTCCCCAGGATGACACGCATGACCACCAGAGTTCCAGTAGATAGCAGAAGAGCATGATTGAATCCCAGAGCAGGGCTCACTGGCTTCCCATAGTGCAGTGGTTCTCAATCTGTGGGTCACAACCCTTGGGGGTTCATCTAAGGCCATTGGCATATCAGATATTTACATTCTGATCCATAATAGCCACAAAACTACAGTATGAAATAGCAACAAAATAATGCTATGGTTGGGGGTCACTACAACATGAGGAACTGTATTGAAGGGTCACAGAATTAGGAATGTTGAGGACCACTGCCCTGGTGACCTGCGCCCTGAGAAGTCACAAGGATATCGTGCAATAAATATGTGGTTTTAACTTTTCTGCGACATGAAGGGAATACCACAGCATTGCAAGACTTGTTCCCTCTGGCCCCATCCACGGCTTATATTGCTGCTGCTCTGTGGAAGTCAAGCTCGTTCTGCCCTGAGAGACCCACAGAGAAGCCCCAGATGTTCCTTCTTGAGTAGGAGGCATTGCCAGTGAGTCGGATACCTGCTCTGTCAAGCTTTCCTCTCAGACACTCAGTTATCACCGACACATTGCAGGACCAGGGCATAGTTGTGGCTGCTTCAAGGACTTCTCCTGAGGTCCAGCAGAGGACCCTGGCCATCACAGCACTGTGAAAAGTTATCCTGTTGGGGAGCATAGTAACCTGGGAGTTAGGAAGCCGTCCTACAGTTGAATTTTGAGGTTGTGGAGGCTCTGTGAGTTCAGACAAACTCCTAAGTCCCCAACTTTCTGTTGCTGGCTGACATCTCCAAGCTGCCACAACTAAAAAGCCAGTTACAGAATATCTACAGACACTTGGCTCACACCTACATATAGGCATATTTATCATGCTAACATTGAAACAACATTCATGTACCGCTGTGGGAGACCCTGTAAAATGTGGACACGTTGAAATAGAAAGAACAAGAAAAGCATACATATTTTGAAATGATTAACACATCTTCCTGGTGGCTGCTTACTGGAAGCTCCTGGGAGCAGTTGACAGAGTCACTGGGAAGAAGCTTTGAGGAATGTGATGTGGTGTTTCACACAGAGGATGCAGCCCTCTACCAAACAGGCCCTCTCTTTAGATGGACCCTACTTCCGGCTGACTACGTGGAGCCCTTAGCTTCCATATTTCAGGTGAGTTCATATTTCAGGGGTTCAAGTGAGTTAAAGACCACTGATGTTCCAGTGCGACCCAGCTGCAAGTCACTTAGGTCATCTTCCATCAGGGAAATGCAAATTAAAACTACTTTGGGATCCTGTCTTACCCCAGTCAGAACAGCCATCAAAATACCAAATGACAACAAACCCCGATTGGCTTGTGGGGGAAAGAGGAGCGTGTATTCACTGTTGGTGGGAGCACTGCGGGAATCAGTGTGGAAATCCCTCAAGGTGCTAGAAACAGAACTACCATGTGACCCAGATGCTCCATTCCTGGGCATGTACTCAAAGGACGCTGTGTCTTACAGAGAGACATCCATGTTCATTGCATATTCATAACAGATAAGAAACAGAATCAGCCTAGATGTCCATCAGAGGATAACAGGTAATGGAAACACGGTACCTTTACTATGGGCTTTTATTCTTTATATATATATATATATATATATATATATATATATATATATTATGTATGAAATTTATATGTGCGATAGAGCATTTGTCTGCCTGCCTGAGGCCTTGGATTCAGTAACTGTCACCTCTAAAAAATAAAAGTAATTTTCAATGACTAATTTATATGTTTGTAATAACTACAAACATAAAATATATGAATATATAATAATTATTATTTTTACTATTATTTTAGTTGACTTTTATTAATCTGAAAAAGACGGAATTGTGAAATATGTAGGCTAGAACTTGGAAAGAATCATGCTGAGAAAAATAAAATTTGGGGATGTATCACAAGCACAGAAGGACAGAGGCCGCATGCTCCCTCTCATGTGTGGATCCTGACTCTTTGTGTGCAACTTGGAATTTCTGTAAGCCTAGAAACTAGAAAGAAGCTACTGGGACGGGGTGCCTTAAGGAAGGAGGGAGAGTAGATAGGTAACTTGAAGGTAGAGAGGGGATGCTGGCATTGGAAAGGTTTAAGCAAGGAGAATGGGGGGGGCAGAAAACTGAGAGTGGGGAGGGGGGTCAACCAAATCTAAGAAAGTGTGAAAAAGCCATATAGAAACCCACTAGCTTGTTACCAAACTAAAAAAAAATTAAATCATTTTTTAAAGTCCAAGATTTTTAAAGAAGATACCCAGCATGGCTGGGAAAAGGGCTCCTAGAAGCCGTGGGTATTAAGAAATACCCTCCAGTGCCTGTGTGTCCTTACAAGTTGTTGGTCAGATACCCCGAACCACCCCAAACTCAGGCGTTTGTCATTCCTCTCAGCTGCCCACCAGAACTAGATGATACGATCCCGTTGCTGAAGGCGTCAGATACTTCGGCTGCTTGATATCAAGCTGGAACTGAACTGGAAGCTTCCTCCCTATTGGCTAGCTCTCTCGTTACCAGAAGGTGCTATTCAGGCTGATGGGGGAGGAAGGTATCATTAGTCTTACACAGATGAGAATGCTGAGAACCAGTTTTCAAGATTTGCCATGTAAGCAAGAGTGTCACGCAGTTATTTGATTGGATTTGAGGTGCATTCTACAAGAGGGAACCAGTGTCTGGTACTGTAAACCTGTTTTTTGTTTTTTTTTTTTTAAACATGGTGGGAGAGGTCATAGGCCATGGGGGTGGGGCTGATACTGTTGTTAGCTGAACAAACCACCATCTAAATATCTATGTATTCATTGGAAAAATGCTACTCTCGTCCTCGTTCAGAGAGGCCTCTTCTGCAGTGAATGGTGAATGCAGAGTCGAGTCATGGCTTCACAATGTGTTAAGAATAAGTGGTTATTGAGTGTGTAGCCTTAAACAAGACATGTATACCACTCCCTCTGAGACCCAGGAACATTTCAGAAGAGGGTGAAGAAGGAATGCAAGATGCAGAAGACAGGGAGAAGAGCCCCGAAGTGCCATCATCTGGGAAAGATGTGCCGTTTTACAAGGATAGGTGCCGTTCAGCACTTCACCCTTCAGCAGAACCAAGTGCTCACCGAGCTCTATGTGACAGTGCTCTGCTGCCTCCTGGGATTCTTTGTGACTGTTTAGTTCTCTCCTCTGGCCACCGCTCTTTGTCTTATTGACCTCTACACAGGCTCGTGCCTATAGCTGTTTAGGCTCTGTAGAACCTGAAACCATCACTGGTGGTCAAGACCTGGTCTAGCCCAGGAGCAATGCAGTCCTTGGGAGTATAACCTGGCCTCGGATGTGTCCCGTAGGGTCTGCTGTGAGCTTCCGCTGTGTCACAGGCTGGAACTTCACCTGCCATGAAGCAGCTATTGCTTGGCTGGAAGGTGCTGCTGGTGTGAGCTCCTTCATCTCTCCTGTGACTTCTCCTAGACATTTTACTTCTCTCACTTTCCCTGAAAGTCTTGGCCCGGCAGAGCTGGAACACTATTGAGTTTAACCCTTTCCTTAGGTGGGGATACCATGGTCTGTCTGACAAAGTCACATGGATGCCCTAGAGTCTTTCAAGGCCAAATGCAGTCTCTTTTCCCCAGCAGGCTGTCCTCGCCTCCAGAGAAACTTTCATTTTAACCTGTGTGTGCTAGAACAGGGGGAGTCTCCAGGAGGGTCTCAGGGCTTCTGTGGAAGGGAACCTATGCTTGGCGTAGGTCCAAGGCTCATGGGCACAGTGTGGCGGCAGTCCGCACAGGGATCAAACTGTACACAGAGCCAATTTCAACGGCGTACACTTCAGGAGTAGATTGGAGTATAATTTTCCAGTCTTGCGGCTGTCTGTATTGATCCCCTGAAAGAGACTGAGAAAGCAATTGTTTCTAGTGCACGGAGTAACAGTTCATGTTGAAGCTCTCCCCAGTCTGTGTCCAGAATTAAAACTGTTTGATTTTGATGTGCCCAGTGTGGGGGCTGCCAGGTAGCAGCTGGGTCCTCTGTACCGTGCCCTCCCCTTCCCCAGTGTGCAGCCAAATGCCATGAGACGTGAGAAGGTTGCTGGCCGTTGATTTCAGCGTGTTCCCAGAGTCTAGTCACCCAAGCGTACCTGCAGTGCCTGACATCTCTCTGAAATGAGAAAGTCGCTTTGCACATTTTGATTTTCACATGACATTCAGACTATTATTATCCTTGACTGACATCGGGATCTATTTCACCCCAAGCAAAGGCAGCGTGTGGAGTCTATCAGCATCGTCTGACACTGCGCCGCATCCTCTGTCTCTTGGAAGCACTGCAAGCTTGTGCAACATCAGAGATGTTCCTGTCTGTCTGAGGCAGATGTTGAAGATGAATAATGTTTGGAAAGGATTAGAGATGTTGTCACAGGAAGGATCGAGTGCCAGGAGCGACCGCTGAAGGTAGCGCAGGCTCTGATGATGGCCACGTGCCCACAGCACTCGGCTCCCTCAGTAGTTTCCAGATGGTGGGATCTCCGTTCGAGTGCCTAGAGGGAGGAAAGGCAGGCGGGACCTGGGAGCAGTGCCCATTCTTCTAAGGAACGATTAGCAGAATGGCACCTACATAAATATCCACCTTCTTCCTCCTCCTGCTGCCCCCCACACGGTAGAGCATTGGTAATGAGGGGGGCCCCTGTTGATGCAGTGGAACAGACAGTGGCCAGACCTGGGCTCCCTGGTACCTTGTAGGGTATGACGGTTGGGAGGACCGAGGTCTTCGGTGACAGGTGCACAGCCCAGTTGTCACCTGAATTTCATCTCTGGCTTTCATTTATCAAGACCATGATATCTCGTTTGTTTCCTTTTCAGGCGGTGGCCTAGAAGGGAGTCTAGGTACTGAGGGGTCATTAGAGTTGAAAGTGCCCACTGCGCAGAGAGACAATGAGGTTGAGGCTGTAGAGCGAGTCACATGCTTGGGTGCTGTGCCACACATACATCATCTTATTTAATCCTTTGGATGAATCTGGGAAGTGAGGGCTGCAATGTTATGTCTAGAAATGTAGAGACAAGTGTTGGGAAGATGACTCAGTAGCTAGAGAGTTTGCTGTGCAAACATGAGCACCCTGAGTCTGGATCCCAAGCACACATGTAAAACCTGGGAGTTGTAGCACATGCCTGAAGCCCCAGGACTGGGTCAGTAGGCAGGAGGATCTTGCGGACTCATGGCCAGCGAACCTAACTAAAAGAGCAAGCTTAAGTTCAGCGAGAGACCCTGTATCAAAACATAAGCTTGAGGAGCGATTAAAGAAGGCATCCTGATGTCAGTCTCTGGTGTCTCTACATGTGCCCACACAGCAGTACCTTCACAGCACATCACACACACACACACACACACACACACACACACACACACACACACACACAGAGAGAGAGAGAGAGAGGGAGTCAGGCTGCCTGGAGGGTATTCTCATGGTGTGCTGCTGTGAACTCAGAGAGTAGATGGACAAATAAGTCTGGATATCTCCTTCTCTATTATGTCTTGTTTCTGGGTCTTAGTCTCCATCTTCTTGAGCACCACAGAGCTTCCTACTGTCCTCTGCCTTTCCCGCCCCAGGTCTAGCCTGCTACCACATACCTGCCCTCAGTTCTGATTCCTTCCCAGGCCTACCCCACAGCTCCCAGTTTCTAGGGTGTCATCATCCAGGAAGCCTTCCTTCCCCACCTGGCTATGCCATGGGTTAAGTTGTCCCTCCGATGTTTCTCCATGGCAATGAACTGCCATCCCAACACTGACCTGAGTGCTGCCTCACGCATGTGTCCTCCGCTGACCCATGATTTCCATCTGAGGGAGAGTTTGCCATGCAAGGGACCCCTGGGATGCCTGGAGACATTTTCTGCTGTCTTGTCTGGGGGTGCTCTTGGAATCTAGAGGGGAGATAGAGATGCCATTCAATAATCTGCAGTGCATGGGATGTTCCCCATAGCAAAGAACTACTCACTGCAGAATGCCATCAGCGTTAAGGCTGAGAGGGCCCGGGACAGAGACCCTCTCTTGCTCTCCCCCCCCCCCACTTTATATTACAAGTATGCAATTACAGGCACTCAGCAATGTTGGTTGGATATTACTGAACAAACAGAATAAAAGAGCTTGCAAGATTCATGATGTATTTCATGGAAGAAATCAATCAGCCTGTTGGAAGCCTCCTGGTGGCTGCGTGTCACCATGAAAGCCCTCTTTTCTGCACCCTCCACACTATGGGAGCTCTGTCCTTATCAAGGACTGTGTTCTGGGTGAAGGTTGAGCACAGCAGAAAGGGTGACCTTGCCCTGCTGTATCTCCTGCAAGGAGCTGAAATGCATTATTGTATGTTAATGTTTTTCCTGAAGGTATCAGTAGAACTGTATCCAGTTCTCACTGCTATTGAGGTGAATAAAAATGGCCTTGATTATAATTCACTTGGCAGGGGCCCTTCTTACCTCAACTTCCAGGGAATTCTTCTTCTACTGTTTGTCTGGAGTGAGTGGAGTTAATGAAGAAGAAACCAGGTGTAAAGCAATACCAGTGAGATCTGGTTGTAAGACCAGGGATCTCCAAGGACAAACACTGAGCTGAGCATGTCCTGAAGAGGGACCGACAAGGCCAGGTTCCTTGTTAACTAACCAGACAAACAAAACATATAGTAAAACTCTATAGTGAACTTTCAGCTGTAGGAAGAGGAGAATCAGTAGAGCCTTCCAAACAATGCACGCTGTGTGTGGTCCTTCAATTGCCCACCTCAGCCCCCTGGATCATCTGAAGGGCCTTAGCATAATCTCATATTTAGAATTGTAAGTGTACTGTCTCAATCTAAGTTGTAACACATATGCATTGAAATGTCACCACATCGACCACCTCACACAGTCATCCCCTGTAAGGTGAGATGACTCTTTTAGTCAATTTCAGGCAACGGTAGAATACAGTATAGTGTTCTGTTGTAACGAACGTCACCATACAGCACACCAAGGTCCAGAACTTACTTAACATTGTACCTTTGACCAACATCTACCTCCCTGTTTACCTACCTCCTGTCTTTGGAATCAACACGAAACTCTCTCCACTTGCTTTAGCTTCCATTTATAAACGAGGAGAGACAATGTTTTCTTCCTTCTGCGAGGCATGTTTCACTTATTTTCTTCAGACTCATCTACAGCAAATGAAGGATTTTCTTTCCTATTTATGGCTAACCATCACTCTGTCATACTTACATGCCACCCTTTTGATCCATTCTGACTGGTGGGCACAGGCTGCCTCTGTATCTTGCTACTATGAGTACTTCTGCCATGAATCTGAGAATGCAAGGATCTTTTTAACACCATGAATTCAGTTCTCTTTGGACAGAAGATCCAGCAGCAGGGGATTGCTGTATTCCATGGTAATTCTACTCATAGTCTTTTGAGGAGTCCACATTGTCTTCTGTGATGGACGTGCCAATTCAGATTCACCCCAAAACTGTACAACAGGCTTCCCTGTTGGTGTGCATCCAGTGATTTTTGACAATCACTATCCTACTAGGTGGGGATATAATCTTAATCTTACTGTGATTTTTGGGTTTGCATTTCCGGGATAATTGTTGATGCCATTTTCCAAAACCTATCGGTTATTTGTATGTCTTCTTTGGAAATAGATCTTCTTAGATCCTGTCTGTTTTTCAATCAGTTGCTTGTGTTATTGGTTATGGAGTTTGTTACATAGTTGTATGTTAACTCCTTATGTACAGGATTTGCAAACATCTCCCTCATCCCGTGAGCCGTCTTAACCCATCGTTCTCATCTTCATGACTAATGGTCACTTAGCCACATCTCATAAATGAAATTTGTGAATGACATTATATGGTTCAGCGTGCTTAATTGATATTTGCAATGTCAGTTTTTGGCTGTTACTAAAATGGAATCAATTAATGAATTAAAAATATGACTCATTCGAGAAAGGACTCGAGGCAGATGGAATTCATATAATGTAAAATGGGAAGGGATGGGGGTGAATGCAGAGCAAGGGAAAGCGAGGTGAGCGGCGGAGCCCACAGGCGCACTGCAGAGCTCTGCACAGCGGCTGAAGGAGGATGAACGCCCAGGGCTCTCCGTCTGAGTTTTCAACAGAGTGAAGAGGACGAGGCTGGTTGAAGGTGTCTTAGTGCTCATACATGTAAATGTGACGGTCGAAATGGAATTAATCAATAAGATCCAAAACACTTATGTTAGGATCTATGGACTATTATGGTTCATTTTAGTGGAATTCAAAGAAGTCTCCCAAACCTAATTGTAAGATAAATCAACTTTCTTTCTTTTCTTTTTCTTTTGTCTTTTTGTTTTTTCCAGACAGGGTTTCTCTGTTGTAGCTCCGGCTGTTCTGGAACTCTCTCTGTAGACCAGGCTGGCCTCAAACTCACAGAGATCTGCCTGCATCTGCCTCCCCAGTGCTGGGATTAAAGGATAAATAAACTTTCAACTTGTATGCCGTTCCTACAGCCACAGGACTGAAGATATTGCTAGACTACAAATACCTTTCAAATCTGGGGTGGCAGTCATGAAATTATCTTTAAACATCAGCGTTTGGGAGATGGTCAAGGCTGACTATCTTCTATTTGTACATTGTGCAAGTGGGTTAGAAAATGCAGGCTTCATTTTTGAAGTTAGCCACCAGAATTCCAGGAGGAAGGTGAGAACCACAAGCATCCTCACCCTCCTTGCTCCTGGTATCTCAGTTCCAGGCTGCAGAGCTGTCAATGATTACATAGGGGGCTCTCTAGTCACAGATGGAGAAGGCTGTTACTGTGTAGGTTTTCATTCTAGAGCCACAGCCAGGACTTTGATGTAGGTTGAACAGTGTGTATCCTTTGAGGAGAAGCCTCAGAGCAGGGCTGTCCAGTGTGCTGCCGCTGAGCACGGGTTGCCCCTGACCTCCTGGAGCATGTTACAACTGAATAGAAGTGTGCAGTATGCTTTAAGTACAAAGCACAGGGACTGAGATGGCTCAGTGGGGGAAGGGCTTGTTATGCAATCATGAGAATATGAGTTGGGATCCCCAGTACCCACCCAGGCAGGAGCAGCGGCTCATGCCTGTAATCAAGGTGCTGAGAAGGATCAGGACAGGCCAGCTAGTCTGGTCAACTTGGTGAGCTCCAGGCTTATTGAGAGCTCTTGACTCAAAAAATAAAGTGGAGAGCAAATTGAGGAGGACACTCAACATTAACCTCTGGCTTCTACATGTCTGCGCACACGTATGTACACATATGTACGTATTTAAAAATTGTAAAATATACTCTGCAGTTCAAAGGCTTACTACGAAAATAAAGCAGTGCATTATTCATAGTGGACACACGTGTGTCTGGTGTATGCACATGTGTGAGTTAGGGTTAGGGAGACAGGGTTAGAATTTTTAAGGTTAGGTTTAGGGTTCGATTAGGGTTAGGCTTCGTTTAGGGTTAGGGTCAGGGTTAGGGTTGGATTACGGTTTTGGTTAGGAGTTAAGGTTAGAGTTACGGGTTAGGCTTAGGACTTGATTGGTAAGAAAAAATATCTGAGGATTCTGTATGTGAGAGTTCAACCTTTGCATCACTGTGACACTGGATGCCACTTCGCTTTGCCTGACATTTCAGCTGTGATTAATAAGAGGTCAGCATCCTTAATGTAAAATCTTCTGAGAAGTGTTTCACCAGGGTCAACACACAGAAGTTGTGGTCCCGGGGGCAAAGGCTGCATCTTAACCTGGAAGCCCACAGTGGATGTCATCATCACACCATCATCACCACTGACTCATTGTCATCACCTTTACCGTAGTCGCCACTACTACCTCCTGTCCTCACCACCTTCATAACCACCGCATTGTCTTAATTGCCACCTTCATCCCCTGTAGTCATCACTACTCGCATTGTCACCATAATTTCACTGTCACCACCACATGATCAGCATCACCACTGTTTCTACCATAGTTACCATGACAACCATGTCTGTCACCTTCATCACCATCATCATCACCATCATTATCACCTCACCACTATCATCACAGCCACTGTCATCATCTTCCTAACCCACAGCAGCGTTTCCCAGGTGACAAAGAGAAGGTGTACTGACAAGTTAATTGGAAAGCTGAGATTGAAACAAGCATCCTTCTGGCCACATGTCTGTGGTCCAGCTTATCTCTGTTTTCACATAATTTTGGGTTCACTGAAAGAAGGGAGTAGCAGATCTAGTGCCTCATGGGTAGTCAGAGAGCTCTGGACTGCTTAAGTATGAGCTTTGTGGCCTGTCCATCTTTCCCACATGAAACCGAATGCTGACAGCCAACTGAATGATGTAGAAGTTTCTGGAGCTTTTAAACAGTAGGTGGTAAATGGCCAGTAGCTGCCCTTCTGGGCCCAAAGCTTGGGCTCCACTGTGGAAAGGTGCAGCATGTACTATGTTTCATTCTGGAGCAAACAGTGTAGTGTAGGGTTTTATTTTGTTTTTGAAGGTTGGTGTACAGCTAGAGCATGTGACTATTAATTTCTTCCTCAAGACAACCAGGGAAAGGAAGAACAGTGAGCAATTTATTTTGGCCACAGATCTTGATCTGTCTTTCTTTCCTTTTCTTTGTTTTTTCTTTTCTCTTTTTGTCTTTCTTTTCTTCTTTTTTGTTTTGTTTTTGTTTGTTTGTTTTTGAGACAAGATTCCTCTATTGCAATTCTGGCTGTCCTGGATCTCACTCTGTAGTTTAGGCTGTCCTTGAACTCACAGCCATCCTCCTGCCTCTGCCTCCCAAGTGCTGGGATTAAAGGTGTGTGCTGCTGCCGCCACCACCACCTGGATTCTTTAAAAAAATAATAATTTATTTCATTTTATTTTATGTGCATTGATGTGAGGGTGTCGGATCCCCTGGAAATGGAGTTACAGACACAGTTGTGAGCTGCAGTGTGGGTGCTGGGAATTGAACCCAGTTCCTCTAGAAGAGTAGCCAGTGCCCCAAACCACTGAGCCATCTCTCCAGCCCTGGATCTGCTTTTCATGAAGAATTAAAGCCATGGTTCCCTAGATGCCTGCCAAACCTGCCTTTGAATATACTGACCAGCAACCTGGATGAGAAAGAAGACAGTCATGTGCAACTGGGACAAAAGGGCTCAAGATTTGTCTTTCTGTGAGAGAGGAAACCCAGGGAAACTTTAGACAGACATTCTTATTTCAAAATCTGATATCATGTTAGTGTGAAAACAGTCACAGTGGATCTTCCTGAGAGACGGAGAGAGATGGAAAGAGTCCCAAGAGGAGAGGATGTTGGCTGAGGCCTGGGATCTAGTCTCTTCTCTGCTACCAAGCATTCCTGTGATGGAGGAACCTGGAGTGACTGGTGTGGGTCAGAATCCCTTTTTTAGGCTCTCAAACAGTGTCTGTAAAAGATAACACTGAGGCGGGGGTGGTCCCAAGAGGCCATCCATGTGACGAGAAAATAGATATAATATTCTTCATTTCACCTGGCATGACTCAACCCCACGGACGCAATCTTACAACCTGGAGCACAGAGTAGGTTAAAGCTTCTTTAATTACTTTGACCTGCTTTGGATGTAGGTAGCTGCTGTCTTCTGTAATTGATGAGAACCCAAGAGCAGGCCCAAGTTAGGACCAAATGTACCTGACTCAGCCCATCTGGCCTTACTGTCTCCTCACAGGAATGCTGGCCGAAGCCTCAGCCTTCCCTTAATGCAAGCAAGCATCACTTAATTGGCATCAGTTTAGAATTCTGCATTCTAGACAAAAAAAAAAAAATTAACCCATGTTCTCTAATGAGCGAACATGTCTTCTTGCACTTTTTAAGTATTTCCTTACAAACATGGGTTTTCCCCAGACCCCAGTGACATTCCTTGACCCCGCTGTAGAGATGTAGCTGTGATGGTTGGTGAGCTGTTCCATCCCTCCACACCTCCCATGCTCCCTCGTTCATTCATTCACTATTGGTGACTCACACATCATAAGAACGAGCGTGAGTCCCTCAAGGTTCCCAGGCCAGACGGGGTGGATGCTATACGTGTGTTCCTATTGCATCTGCAGGGCACTGAGTTCAGTGCGAAGGTGCTGTGACGAGCAGAGCTCTAGACTAGGAGGGTGGCACAGGTAATGAGTTTAAGTCGCAATTGCTGCTACAACGCCAACTAATTCCATCCCCCCCCCAAAAAAAATGATTCTACATACCATTATCCAGAGAACGGTTCCTGAGAAGCAAGAAACATCCCCTGTGGTGAAGAGTGTTGTGGAATCAGCATCTTGAGTCCATGTTCTGGGCACTGGTCCTCAGCTGGCCGCTACTACTTACTCCAGTGATGCTGGGGTTTGAGTGAGGGCTCTGAGAAGCCCCACACCACTCTCAGGGACTCTACGCCCATCTGGCCAGGCTTTAAGTTGGAAAGCTGCAGGCTGGGGCTGAGGAGGGTCAGTATCACTAGCCTCTGGTTCTGTGCAGCTCATTTAGGCCTGGGCTAAGCATCTCTGCAGCTGGGCCTTTAGACTCTAGGGCTGGGACAGTGACGTTAGCAACCCTAAAGATATGGTGGACTTTATAACAACGTTGCATGACAGATGATGGGAAAACATTCAGGAAGCTGCTGAGTGTGTGCAACTGTGCACGTGTGTCTGTGTCTAAGGGAAATGGAGGGGACAGCCATGAGAGGAAAGGAAGAACAATCCCCCTCTACTCAGGACCCCCTTCTTCCCTCCAGAGCTTTCATTTTAAGAAAGTCAGCTTAGGTCTTTCAATTAAAGGATTGTTCCAGATAAAGGTTATTCTAACACTCCCCATTGAGTCTGGGGAAGCAGTAATCATGAGATGCTCCACTTTTTATGTGATACGCAGAAAGAAGACACCCTGTCAAACTATTTGGTGTCTTTATCTGTGAGACGGTTTCTGATTTCAGAGATATCAGAATATGAAATAACGTATCCCAGCACACTATTGCTGTCAGCAGTGGAAAGACTTGCTTTACAGATTGACTAGACAGACAGACACATAGACACCCAGATTAGCACATGAACAGGTAACAGGTGATTATCGATGTATGAGAAATACATAGCTGTGGACAGACAGCGAAGTCCGCAGACAGGTCTGTAGACAGAGTTCCGATGGTGGCATGCGTGTGGACTCAAGGTTGGCGATTCCAAATAGCCATTCACAAAGGGGAAGCTCTGCTCCGGCCCTTCTCTGCGCCTGTAGCCTTCAGTCTTGGGCCTTCTCGAGTTGCTGTCAGTGTCAACTGAGCAAGAACTCCAGTGGGGATGATGAGCCAGTTGCCTGCAGCATTAGACACTGCTCAACAGGGAATCTGATGGGCAAAGCACTGTGCCTAGCTTGGGACACATCAGGTCGTGGATGGTTTCAAATGTCTCTGAGGAGCATGCGCACCCCTCTTTAGGAAGTGGAAAAATGTGAAGCTCCTGATTACACAGCACATCCTCCCCTCCAAAGGCCTCCCTACAAAGCTTCTCTGGTCCCTCCTTCCTTACCCACTCTATTTCTCTGCTGCATTCTGGCTTTCTACATGTATTTCTTTTCTCTTTTTGAGACAGGGTGTCATACAGTCCATGCAGACTTTGAAATTCTGGTCCTCCTGTCTCTGCCTCCTGAGTTTGGGGATTACAGTCGCATGCAAGCATGGACAGTGTTTACGGTTCCGGAGATCAAAGCCATGGCTTGTGCATGCTAGGCAAGCAGTCTACCAAGCGAGCTACGTTCTCAGCCCCCAAGTGTCTTTCAATATTAACTCCAGGTGTCGTGGCTGACAGCAGAGTTGATACGATTCTTCACTCAGTCTTCTCTACTGTTGTTGTAGCTAGCTGGCATCGTGGACTGGGTCTAAAGCTCCTCAGAGCTTCTAGGAGTGTGATGGTGTCCTACCGTGCAATCCAGGTGAAATAGCTGAAATTAAGATCCTCAAGGAGACAAACCATAACCCAGTGGCTTCTGGGAGTTTAAAATTCAATTCTGCAGGACAAAGAGCCATAGGAAGAGCCAGGGTGCAGCTCAGCGGTAGAGCACCCTTCACCACACAGGAAGCCGTGGGTTTGATCCCCAGCACCGTAGGCCCAAGGCAAAGCAACCAGATGAAACTACACAGCCCCAAAGACTAGGGATAAATAGGAATCGGGAAGCGGTTGTTAGATGCTCTGAGTGTGTCAAGCAGCATTAACTCGGGCTTCAGGATGAAGAGAGATCAATCTAGATGTAGTCACACATGGCCCACAGTGAGGTGCATTTTGAACTCAGAGGCCACAAGTGCGGATGAGAGAGGGTCAGCACTGGGCTGTTGATATTGCTGAGTGTTGTCCCTCATCAGAGATGAGAACCACTTGCCAGCTTTGCCCATCTTGCTGGACAGCCACCTTTGCTGAGTGAGCGTGATGCAGCTTTGCACCACAGTTGTGTGGCTGGGGGATAAGAAGGAGAAGTAGATCTTTTCTGTGTCCCTTCCTCCAGTCCACATTCCACAGATGACCCAGCCAGGTTGTACATTGCTCTGGGGACACCTGCCATTCGCCCACAGCAATCACTAGGCAGTGGACACCCTAAAGGCAGGGAGGGGCCAGGTCCTAGCTTCTCTGACTCAGCCATCATCATTCGTACTGACCACAGAGAGGTGAGCCGGGGCATGAGACTCACTAGTGTTCATCTGCTTCCAGTCACAGGACTGGGGTTCTACTGGATAGTATGACAGCAGAGATAAGGTGGGGAGGGGAGACTGTCTTCCTTTCCTATCAGCCATTCCTGCTGTCTCTCCCCTCCTCTCATGGTAGTTTTGGAGGTCCTGTATCTCAAGCGGGGCTGTACAAAGTAGGAAGAGTGGGCAGCAGCCGATAGGACAGAGCCTCACTGGCCCACCAAGGAGACACGAGGAGTAGTCTTGGAAACAGCCTGAGGATTTGGGTTTTAGTCTGTGATTTGTCCCCCTAAGCCTCGCACCAGAACTGAACATGTGAGGACTGCCCATATACTTGTGGCTTCCTCTGTATGTTCCCGATCTGCTGTCAAGGCAGCTGCGTCCTGGATGCTTTGCCTGGCAGAGGTGGTGGGAAAGATCACAAGGAACTAGACAGTGGTGTTTAGCACCCTCCCAGCTCCCAGGGAGCTCTGCGGGGGACACATCTTTGCAGAACCATGTAACTACAGATGTAATATTTGCTAGCCCTTCACACCTATCTCCAGGCAGCTCCAGGAAAGACCTTGTCTGAATTGTTCACAGCAGGTAAAGAGCAGAACTATGGATTTCTGGCCCCTCTCATATGTTGTCAGGGGCAAGAAGCCCATACCCAGGAGGTAGGCAAGGCTTTGGCTCTTTTTGGCTTAGAACTCATCTCTAGGGTCTGTAGCATTGCTGGTCAGTGGGCAGGAGTTGAATTGTGGGCACAGCAAGGAAGCAGGGCAGTGTAAGTGAAATGTTACCTGTCAGTAAAGCACAGCTCTTTGATTGGTTTATAACCCCAAACCCAATGTATGCTGCTTATAAGCAGATAAAATGAAAGATAGAAAAGAACTCAAAAGCAGGATTGTGTCCATGCACGCAGGAGAGAGACCACAGAGTTCATGTCATACACTGTAGACATCAAAGCAGAGCACTGATGGAACAAAGACAGTAATTTTATATTGTAAAGACTTCCATTCATAACAAAGATATATAATTGCTATCACCTTGTACACACTGAATTACACTGTCTTTAAATAGCTAAATTAATGTCAGCAATTTCAATGACACGGACAGAAACCAAATGCAGTGGGAAACTGATGTCCTCCTGTCTCTGACAGGTCATTCAAGCAGACTGTAAACAAAGCTGGAGAGGGAAGGAACAATGGGATTTGGAATGATTCCCTACAGAAGCAGGTGTCCTGGAGACAGTAGAACTTTCCTGCAGTGTCCAGGGAAAAGCTGAGGGATATGCACCACGTTCTAAGCTGCAAATGAAAATTCCAAGCTGGGAAGAGCAGGCTGGATTCTAATAGGACAATGAGTAGCCATAGAAAGAGGAGGGGAAAGGATGAAGGAGAGGGAAAGAGAGGGAGAAGGAGAGAGGAAGAGAAGGAAAGAAAATAAGCTGAGATGCTTATTTGGGTAAAAGGCTTGCAAACAAACATGGGGACCGGAGTTCTAATCTCCAGAGCCCATCTTAAGCCAGACAGAGCAGCTTGTGTCATAATCTCACTGTTGCTATTGCAAGATGGGAGGTAGGGATGGGGAAGCCCTGGGAGATTGTGGACTGGACCAGCTAGCATAGTGAACTCTGACCTCACATGTGCTGTGACATACAATCACCCACTCCTCACTCACACACAATGGGGGGGGGGAGATTTCTTATAATTCCAAAATCTAAAACATGACAAAATTGAATTCCAGACCCGCGTCACGATGAGACTGAATGCTGACGGTTTTGTGATGGTAGCTAGGCTGCAACAGCTCTCATCTCTTACATGCCTTCCCTATTCAGTTCTACCTAACGATGTTACTTGCTCCCTTGTGGAACCCTTTCCTCAGAACTGGAACACTCCCTCCTGGAGGAGGCTAATTAAGATCCAGGAAGTAGACACAACTCACAAGTCTCAGGAAATTCCTAAAACAAAACTCACAACAGCCCTTGTCAAAGTTAAACAAGCAGTAATCATGCTCTGGAGATGAGACTTTTGGAGCTGAGACTTTTGGAGCTTGGCCCTGCTGCCTGCAAGCAGTGCAGGGAGCCCAGGGTGTACAGATTTTGTGAGTCACTGGCCATGCTGGGGCTGGGGTAGGGTTTTGGGTGATGTGGCATTTGAGACATCCATGATCTTGTAAGTAACCTCTCCACTTTACTCCTCTAACCACAATAAACTCATTGGCTTAGTAAGCCAGTCATGTAAAATCTTTGATCTATTGTTGGTGCCCTATCTGGAGCGAACAGACATTTGCTCACATTTCTCCAGGAAGAATCACACAATACCCAACAAACAGGCATAGCCTACTCTTCCTTCCCCTTGAATTTAAGCTGTCTCTGCAGGCTGCTTTGACCAACAGAACATGTGGTAACAATGCTGTATAACTTCTGGGGCTGAGCTTCAGACATCTACAACTCCTGTCTCTGTTTCTGGAAAGGGTGCTCTCTGATCCATGTGCTGGGAGATGCTTGAGTCAGCCACCTGGACAGTCAGACTTACAAAGCACTGCCATGGAGTATGGCCATGGGAATGGCCAATTATTGAGTGCTTAGGCAGACTGGTGTTTCCCTCTTCTTCATAGAGACGGCAGCTCACCTAAACCCCAGCAAAGACAGCATGCCTGTGCTAAGCTGCAGTTGAGGCTATTAGCTGCTTGAGTTCTCATCCGGATTTTTTTCTCCTTTTTTATCGTTTGAGAATTTCATGTAGGAATCCAATGTGTTTTGATCAAATTTTACCCGCTACGCTCACTCTTCTACCTTCACCCTTACTTTCCCCTCCCAACTTTTTTTCTTTCCTGAGACAGGGTTTCTCTGCGGTAACTCTGGCTGTCCTGGAACTCACTCTGTAGACCAGGCTGGCCTCGAACTCACAGAGATCCTCCTGCCTCTGCCTCCAGAATGCTGGGATTAAAGGTATGCGCCACCACCGTCAGGCTGTGGGCTCAGTTTTTAAACTCACTGAGTCCATTCAGTGCTGTCAGTGTGGGGGTGGGTTTACGGCCATCTGCTGAAGCATAGGTAAGCTCTATGCCTGGCATCCCTGAATCTGCCCCCGCCCCTGCCCAGCCGTCATCAATTGCCAATAAGCTCTTCAGCTAGGGGTGGAACTTTATGGCCACTTTCTTCCACGCTGGGGTTCTGTCTAGGTTGAGCTCCCAGGTCTCCTGCATTTTGTCACGATTGCTATGAGCTCATATGTGCAACAACTCCATGCTATGACCACAGAACAGTTTTCTTGTGTCTACCCACCACCTCTGGCTCTTGCAGTCTTTCCACTCACCTCTCTTCAGGGAGGATGAGCCATACAGAGGCCCCCCTTTAGGGCTGGTCATTTTGGAGTCTCTTATTCCCTTCACATTAGCCAGTTCCACAAGGATTTTGTAGGGACCGAACTTATTAAAAATAACCACGACAGGAGCCTTTACCTGAATACTCAAAGTCTCAAAGTATGCAGCTAACCTCTGTCCAGCCTACCAGGGTACTACTGTCCTGACTTCATCTCACAGCAAGAGGAAGGGAAATTTCATAGACATCTACTCCACTCTTCAAACAGAGCAAGCAACCATTCTGTGGGATCGTCTGACTTACAAGTTTGTCCACTGCCATTATATATTAAAGGACCAGAGAGATGACAACTTGGTAGGCCACAGCTACAGAAGATCCACTGGATGAGGCTGGACACCAGTTACTGACAGTTAGCACATGCACACTAAGCAAATGAGCCACGATGACCTTCAAGATCCCAGATACCTGTCCTGGTGTCTGCTGCTGTGGTAAAATGTCCTGAGAAAACCAACGTAGGGGGAAAGGACTTATTTGGCTCCCAGTCCCAGGTTACAGTCTGTCAGAGCAGGGAAGCCAAGGCAACAGGAACTTGAAGCAGTCACAGCCACAGTCAGGAGCAGAGAGAGAGGAATACGAGCATGCTTGTCCTCAGCTAGCTTTCTCCCTTTTATATAGAATCCAGGACCCAAATCCGGGGGGTCCTCCCACTTTTGGGTTGAGTCTTCTCACATCCATTGACATATGATAGTCTCCAGCACACACGTCCACAGTCCAGCCTGATAGACAGCCTTCCCTGAGACTCTCTCCGTAGGTGATTCTAGGTTGTGTCCAGGTGACAAAACTGACCGTCACAGTACCAGTGCCAAACGAGACCCAGGCTCCACACTTCTCAGACGCTCTGGCGCCTGCTTATTTTCTGACTTATAAGAATTGAATGGCTCTAGGTTCTCACCAGGAAAGTTCCTGAAAGATTAGCATCTGTACTGGTGACATAGTTTTCAGCATTGTCTCCGCTCAGAGCATGAGTTCTGGGCTTGGGAACTGGGTTGAGGAAGCTCTATTCTGTTGAGGTCTGTCCGTCCCCTTTCAGCTAAAAATCAGCTGCAAGTAACGAATAGCAAACGTTAATTTTCTGGCCATAAAATGAATATACAACAACAAGAGTGTACATATAAAGGATAAAAATAGTTAACTAGCAACATAATTGCAGAAAGAGCCAATTTTCAGTAGAACAATAGAAAGTACTAACAAAACTTCTGGTTGTTCTTTCAGACCTTTTCACACTGGGCTGCTGGAAGGTGCTGTCCAGCTGTGGGAAGGGCGGAAGGGGCAGTCTTCCTCCTTCAGTTAATCCTTCCAGGAAGCCCATCTGCCCAGAGACTTATCTCTTAGTGAAGGTAGCCACCAAGATTAAATATCAAACAGTGCAGCTTCACGTGACAAAAGGGACTTTGGACGCCTGCCTGAGCATTCTCAGATGAGGAGATTGCCTTGGATTATCTGGGTGGGGACAAGCACAGATGCCTGTCAAAGGAAGCAGAACTATCATGGAGAAGAACAGTGCTTCCACCTCAAAGGTAGCTGAGAGTGTGTTCAAAGCCCCCACACTATCTCTCTCCGAGAGCTTAGACGCTGGAGGAACACAGCCTGGCGACACCTCAGTCTTAAGACTCCTGACCACAGACAGATGGATAAATCAGGATTGATGTTTTCTTTCCTTTGAAGGATAAGTGAAAAATTGGCAATATCTGAGGGGGAAGAGGGACTTGGCATAATCTTCTGAGACGATGTTTTGGTAAAATGTGTCGAACTTAAAACTGAACCAGCAAATCTACTCCTAAAAGTCCTCTTCAGGGAATTACAGGAAGGTACGTACAAAAATTTGTCTTGAATTGTGTGTTTATTGTTTATAATAAGCCAAAATTGAAAGCAACCTTGAAAGCCTCATGATAGAAAATAAATCAATGATGTAGAATAAATGCAGTCTGGAACAATAGACAGGAACAAAAACAGTGATTTATGTCTGTATCCACTGGTGTCACCCAGGAGACCATGATGTGAACATCAGTGAACAAGAGCTTACACAGCAAACAGTCACAACTGGGACTATAATACTAATTTGCAAAAGCCTGAAGAATATTCACCCACTAACAGAATTCTTGTTTCTATTGTATCACGATTTGAGGTTAATTTTGTCTTCAGGTTGTGTGTGTGTGTGTGTGTGTGTGTGTGTGTGTGTGTGTGTATTTGATTCATTTCTTTGCCATGAATATGGACAATATTCATGGTTCAGAAGGATGATAAAGATAGGTTGACTTTGGTAAGAAGCACAAAAATCAAAATGATTTCTGTGATAGAACACAGAACCAACAGATTAAGCCCCTTTAAGGAGAAAGGACACCGAGTCTTTAGAAAGAATCAAAAGATGTTTTTAAAAAGTAGCTCATGATATGCACCTGTACATGCGTGCACAATCATTCACACATGCACTCACATTTGCACACACATGAAACGCATGGGCAACAAAGGCCTGATAGAAATTTTAAATCTCATGAGCAATAGATAATTGGAATGTGTTTCCATTTCTTGGATTGTGCTGCTGAGGGGGAATTCCCTCGCTGGGTTATATCTGTTGTAAAAGTCAGGTCTATCATCCCGAGTTGCTTAAATGTCCTCACAGCTGCCTTTTCGCCTGGCATCCTTTGAGCTTTGAGTGTGAACGCTGAAGCAGTTACAGATCGCTTTACTTACTTAGGTGGCAGCCGCCATGGCGGCTCTGCTGGGTGAGTCACCCGAGTGAGCAGTGGTGTTGGCGACTGCAGTGTCCGGCAAGGAGAAGGCTTGGTCTGTCTGCCAAGTGAAAGGCCAACATCTTGTCTACCACTTGGATGGAATCCCACTGAGAACTTTAAGACTATTTTAACTTGATTAATTTCTCCAATTTATAAAGCTGGAAAGGTTTTTTTTAAAAGCACAATTGCATTATCTCATGGAGCTGTTATAGATTTGAACATCCAATCTGCATTAAAATAGCTATAATTAGAGGAAACAGAGCTTCTCTGTCGGTGGGGTCCCTGGTCGCTAGCCGTTGAGCTGCTATCTATTCACTTTATCTTCAGTGGGGGACACAGTGTTCTGCTCATTCAGATATATCCATTTATCAAAGCAGAGATGGAGCTCAACTTCAAAAAGTGACCTTGTAGTTGGGAGTTGGAGTCTCAGCCAGCAGGAAGTAGAGGGTATTGCCTGAGCGCTGGGAGGCCTTGCAGGGAGTCCCTGAGACAATGCCAAGATTTGAAAAAAGAAAGCCTGTGAGGTTTCAGGGACACCCATGCTTCTCCTGGCATCCTCAAAGGAATGGCTGTCCTTTCTGGATCTGATGTCAGAATTTCTCCAGCAGAGTCTCTCCCCACTAAAGATACTCTACGGGTACTTCAAAGCAGGGAACACAGGGAGTTACACTCAGAACCCGTAAGAATGGCCCATGTCTGGAGCTTTGCAAAACCGGAGGACTTGTGTTGTGTGAAGGTCAGCACTTCAGCAGTAGAAGAAACTGACTAACCTCACTTTGTTCTAGTCACGTAGCTGACTGACAGAACCAAGCACAGTACTGAGCAAAGCAGGTGGCTACCATTGTCCCTTGATGCTCCGACTCCCAGATGATGACATCTGTCTTAGAATGGAGACTTGGGTGGTTACGGACAAGTTCCATTAATAAGAAGCCAACAAATGAGCAAACAGCTACACAGTTATCTCCATTTTCCCTGCAAAAGATGTCTGTCAGGGCTGGGATGTGACTCAGCTGGAAGTTGCCTAGTGTGTACCACATGTAACTAGATGTGATGTCACAGCCTACAATCCCAGCTTTCCAGAGGTAGACGCAGGAGGATCACAAGTTTAAAACCATCTTGGCTACATATCAAGACTCTGTCTCAAAAACAAACAAACAAAAATGGCTAGTAGCAAGAACTGAGAAATGAAAGACAGACAACCCCACCTAACTCCTTCCCCTACCTCTAGTCCTGGGCCCTGGTGTTCCTGGTCATGCGGTGAATCCTAGGGTTTGGCACTCCTCTGTGTGTGTCCAACTTCCTTGCTTACTTCTGTCAACCAACGAGGCCTCCAGGCCTCCGTGACAAACCCTCTTCCTCCAAACCCCTGTGGCCACAACCCCACCCACCAGTTTCAAATGTTTTGCATTTCAAAGCAAAGGAGCACACTGCTACCTTATGTGAGCTCCCACCATGGTAACACTAGAAAAATATAAAACAAGAAACCTCAAACCTTAGAGAGCCACCAGACCTGATGCTTATTTTGACATTTTGAAGGAGATTTGAATGTGACATTGAGGAACAGCAGGAAACTGCTGTTGCTATTTAAAAATTTTAGTAGGATAGTGATCCTGTAACGTGGAGCTTCTGAAAACCACTCTGGAGCTGAGGTATTATTTTTAAAGACCACAGTCATTCCCAAGCCCTGGAAGTGGAGTGAGGCACAGTGACAGGCACCAAGGACACTGTGCCAGCTGTGCCAGCTGCGCCAGCAGCCTGGGTTCTCCCAGTAGAGTCAGGCAGTATCCAACCTTGTGATGGGGAGTCCAGGTTGCAGAAGCTAGAGGCCATTCCAGACAGGGACATTGCTTGGCATCTGGGAATTAAATTTCTGAGCAGCTCAGGATGCTGGGAAACCCTTCTGCTAAGCTGGAACTTACCTTCCTCTAGCCCTTCTCTCTCTCTCTCTTTCTCTCTTTCCTGTTGTTTGAGCAGGGCCTGTCTGTCTCTTTTTCCATGGTGTACCTCCAGTCAAACCATCCTTTCTTGTTTGCTTGCTTCTTAGCATTTGGCATGACTGGCGGAGGTGCGGTCACGATGCCTATGGACACTTGCCAGGTAGGGGAGCTGCCTGGGCCTGAAATTCAGTGCAGCTGACATGTCTTTCTAGCTCTAGGAGGAAAGGACTGTCAGTGCCCTTCCTGTGCCCATTCAGGCTGCCCCCACCTGTCTGCCTCTCCTGGGACAGCTCACCTGGAACATCTCCGACAATAGGCTAGAAACTCACATTGTTCTCATCCCTTGTGACAACGTCAGGCTCTAATCAGGAAGCAGAAGGCCTTGTTATGGTTTGTGATGCTGTTATGTAATGAGGAGTCAAGCTGCTGCTCTCCAGAGGAGGACCCCCCTCCACAAGGGTCCCTGTTCATGCTACCTGGGCTCAGAGAGGCAGGTCCTGCCCACTGACAACCCTGCACCCCTGCTCTGGAGCTGTCCAGAGATGAATGAGCATGCATGCAGCAACAGTGGATGCTGGCTATGCATGGAGGTGTTTATAGCTGTCTGGCTTACTTTCTATTGCTCTGAGGAGACATCACAACCAAGGCAACTTACAGAAGGAGAGGTTCATCGAGGTCTTACAGTTTCAGAAGGTAAGTCCATGACCATGATAGCAGGAAACATGGCAGTAGGCAGGACAGGCATGGCTCTGGAGCAGTAGCTGAGAGCTTACATCCTTATCTGAAAGTAGGAGAGAGAGAGAGAGAGAGAGAGAGAGCTGGGAATGACATGGTTGTTGAACTCTCGAAGCCCAATCCCACCTGCAGTGCCACACCTCCTACAACAAGTGCCGATCCTTCCCAAATAGTTCTACCAACTGGGGGTGAAGTTCTTAGACATAGGAGCCTACAGGGTCCATTCTCATTCAAACCATTACAGTAACAATCTCCTGAGACAAAACATTCCATCTTAGAGGCAAGCGTGTTCTAAAAGAGGTGGAATATTCCATCCTACAAAGAGACTCCTTAAAACCCAGAAAGTAAACATCTAAAAAGCTTTAGAAAATCCATGAGACTGACCAAATTCACCAGCGTCTGTCCTGTCCAAGCAGATACAAGCAGTAAGAGCTGCCAAGAGACACTCTCAGACTAGCTCAGCTGCCTGAAAGAGAGGCCAACCGAGCTGCCTGCAAGCTGTGCATTTCACTCCAGGTTTCCAGCTTTTATGAGCCTCCACCCATGCTGGCGTGGTCTTTTGGTGATGCAGCTCTCTCTGCGATATTTCTGCACCTGTAAGTAACCCCTCACCCACACTCCTGTAAGGAACTCCAATAAACTCATTGGTTCACCAAGTTGGACTTCGGTAGTGTCATTATTTTGGTCTGTAGTTGGGATCCTTATTTGGAGTGAGAAGAGGTTTACTTGAGCATCCTCAGAAACAGTGTCCCCAGGAATAGACAGCACTGACACATCTGCTCTGTGGCTACATGTGGTACCCTGACCTAACATGTCATTACAAATGGCAGACAGCAAAACAGACAAGAAACTGAGTTTCTGTTAGATATAGAAGCCAGAGAATTCAGAGAAGCTGTCAAGCTTATGGTATTACATAGAAGCCACTCAAGCAATATCCCAGGAGAAGGGCCTCAGACAGGCCACTTACTGCCTAGCCTGTAGACAGTGCCTAGCTGTGGGCCAAGGAGATCACCCCACCACCAGCAGAAGGTCACCATGCCCTTTAGAGTATTCCTGAAGAAAGAGCTCAGGGGCAGACAGGGTGTTGTGATGGCCCAGTGAAAGTGTGGGCAGAATGAGCAGGAGGTGGAAGACAAGGGCTCAGTTCTGTCCAAAGCCCCCAGAGGAGTGTGTCAAAGTTGATCTGCAGTGGGGAGCTTGGACCATTTAGTTCATCCTTTGTTGTGGGTTGGGCTGGGGCATGAGGGTCCCTAGAATCTCCAGCTCCCTGTGCACTTAATGAGCAAGTATCTAGGACTTTCTTACCTGTACTGAGCAAGTTCAAGGTGATGGTTTGCCCACCTCTGTCCCCCCCAGGAATGGATCCAGGGGACTTGGAGGGCCATCACCAGCATCTGTTTGGAAAGAGATGACAGAAAGAAGGTGCTAGGCAATTCACTGCAGCCATTCTGCTTGGCCAGAGGGGTCTTTATGAGGGCCTCCCAGTGGGGACACAGACGAGAATGTGGGGCTTCAGGAGGAAGGTGACATTTGTTTGCTTCCGGTTCCCATCAACATTGCCTGAGAAACCACTTACACCTGCCCATTTGTTTTGCTGTGACTACTCATCACGGCACCAGCTCCCCAGGGCCTCCTAGGGGTGTATTGGTTCCTGTGCAAACCCTTTGAATGCTCATCTCACAAGTCCCTCCAGTCCTTCAAGAATTAGGTGTGGCTCTCCTGGAGCCCTTTCAACCTGTTAGTCTTATTTACTCATCTCCCAGTCAGTACATTGCTCTGATTCTGTTAAAATCTGCATGATACAATGATAAATATGTGCAATAATGCCACAGTGAAACCCATACTTTGTTTGCTACATTAGTTACTTTTGTTATTATGGTGTCGAAAAATACCTGAAGAAAAGAACCTAGGAGAAGGAAAGTTTACTTGGGCTCACGGCACAGACACAGTCGACGGAGGCAGGAGCCTGAGGCAGCTGGTCACATCGCATCTGCGGTCGGGAAGCAGAGAGAGATGGATACTGATGCTGAGCTCGCTTCTACTTTTTTATCAAAACCGTGATCCCTGCCCACGGTACGGGCCACCCGCGTTTAGGGATAACCTAAACTTTAAATAACCTACTTTAAATAACCTACTTTAAAAACTGTCCTCGTATTGCTAGAGGCTTGACACCTAGGTGATTCTAGATCAATATAATCTGAAATCTATAGCATATCAGTTCATTAGTCATTATTGTTGATGTAATACGTCAATATACCAATATGTATATTATATACATATAATCAATATGTGAAAACATAAGCTGAACAACAAAGAATCTGGGATAGATGCCATTCCCCTAGCTGTGTTCTGAAGACTGCACACTGGGCCAGTCAGGGTCAAGGTTGGGAGAACACAGGGTCTGTGGAACAGGTGCCACCCAAGCAAACACAGAGGGCAGGACCCAGGCAGGATACGGTGACCTGAAGTTTGTGAGGCCATGTGGTCCAGGTGTATAGAGAGGGCAGGACTTCTAGTACCTGCGAGAGCCTCTCTCTTAGTCTCTGTCTTAGTTAATTTTTTTGTTGCTGTGAACAGACACCATGACCACAGCAACTTTTATAAAGGAAAACATTTCACTGGGGCTGGCTTACAGTTTCAGAGGTTTAGTCCATTGTCAGCATGGTGGGAAGCGTGGAGGCATACAAGCAGATATGGTGCTGGATAAGGAGCTGACAGTTCTACCTCTTCCTGCAGGCAGCAGGAAGAGAGCCACTGGGCCTGGTTTGAGTATTTGAAACCCCAGTGACACACTTCCTCCAACAAGGCCACACCCACTGCAACAAGGCCGCCATAGCTCCTAATAGTGCCACTCCCTGGTGACCAAGCTTAAAACCTATGAGCCTGTGGGGACCATTCTTATTCAAATTACCACATCTCCTTGAGGCCAGAACCTTTCTAGAAAATTCTGTCTCACTCCTGAGAACAAGAGGATAGTGTAAACTAGAACTCCGAACACAAAGTTTCAGCTGACACAGAACTAAAGAAAAGTGACAGATCTAGTGGCAGTGGGCTTCAGCAGAGAGGCCTTGGGGTTTGTGGTGCCAGGTAAAGGGTGTCATGATTCCCCAAATGCAAAGTGAGGGGGTGCTGAGTCTGCCATGTTTTGAATGTATCCTTTAATTTTACATTTGGAAATGTCATCCCCATATAGCAGGGAGCTTGACAGGGGATTGGGTACTGGGGACTCAGTTCTCAGGGGTCAAGTCAATCAGTGTGCTTACCAGGGTGGGGTAAAGGTGAGCTTCCTGCTCCTGTTCTTTTCCTTCACTGCCTGTGTCACCACGTGTTGCTCTCCACCATGCTACCCAGCAGCAAAGCCATCACCCATCAGATGCAGGGGCCTGGACCTTCAACTTCCCACTGCCCAGAGAGGAAAACTGATTCTTTGTAAATGACTCGGTCTGTGGTGTTCTATGGAAGCAAGACATACTGCCCGGAGAGGAATCTCTCACTCATGTGATGGTGTCATCTGCTCAGTAGAGGCCTGGATATCGAGACTGGAGCAGTTGAGAGAAGGGAGAGCTTTGCTCTGACAGACAGATGTTGTGGGTGACTGAGGCTGGGAACCTGGTAACAGGAGAGCTAAGGACCATGGGAAGCGGGATCAGTTCCCAACAGTAGCAATGACTGGATTCCCAGGCTCTGTAGGAGCCATTCACAAAACTCCAGGGCATTTTTAGATGAAGCACCTGTAGCAGGGGTACCACTGCAAGCACCACAGATATTCTGTGAGCGCTAGAGCCTGACGTCAGCCTCCCTGGCTCCGACAGCACCCGGTGCCGACAGTTGGAGGGTCCCTCAAGAGTCTGGGTTTGGTAGATGTGGGCAGTGAGGCTGGGGATCTGGCAAGCCACCGCCAGGCTCCCACTTCCTCCACGAGGCTTCCCTTTCAAACCTCTAGTTACTCATCTCCACACACTTCGGTGGACTCGTCTGTTGTCTTGGGAGGTGCAGACGTCACGGGGACCGGCTCCTGTGTGGGCATTGTTTTGGTCTTGGCTGGCAGAATCAGTTCCTGACTCTACATAAATCTGCTTGGGCTCACCAGTGGCTCATCCTCAGACAGCAAGGCAAGGCTAGCACTGAGAAGCGAGGGTAGTCACCGGAGCTCGGTGCTGGGTGGACTAGCTGTCATTGGCCCACATGGCTGGACACCCTCCGCAGCTTTTGTGGCATATACACCTTTTATATGAGAAAGGGGGGAAACCCATCCATCTGAGACCAGTCATCCTCTGCCTACCTTTCAGGAGTGGTGCCATGGAAACCAAGGGCCTCGGGTACCATGGCAACAGAGCTGCAGGTCAAGCCAGGTGCTTCCTGTAAAGATGAACACAGGGACCCTGGTCCTACAGGTTTTGTTCCACACAGTCTGAGGGTGCCCTGCTGTCCTGATGGGGCACTATACTTTCACAGGCCAGATGGGTGGGTTGCAGGGGTGTTCTTCTCCCTTTTCTCATGAGACTGTCTCTGGGGAACAGCATGATGCAGAAAACGTGACATCTGATGATTTCTCAGTATGGCGACTCTGCATTGTGGAAAGCATACAGCCCAGCTCTAAAGAGTCTGAACTGAAGCAGCCTCAGGATCAGACAGTAGCCATCCTGGATTATCTACAGGACAAACCCCAGCTGTGTGTCTGGCTTCAGGGTTTTTGTGGATGGGTCCCTTCGGTACACAGTGTATAAAGCTGGGCAGCCATGGGGCTTAAGGGATAGTTTCCCTATGGTGTACTGATGATAACAAGACATAGACTTTCCATCCAGGCTCTGACCTCCTATGCTAGACAGTTAATGTAGGTTCAACAAAGTGACCAGAGAGTATGTCCTGTACCATACCTCTGTACTGTGCTGAAACCCCCCAGCACATTATGTGATGGACTTTTTTCCAGTGTCCCCTGAGCCTCGCACAGTCAGGAATCCTGAATGTCTATGTGAATTCAGCTAAGAAATAGACCAGTGTCCCACTCTACAATAGCAGTACCTGCAAAATGGAACCCTAGACCGTTAAAGATACTTTTTATTTTGATGGACACAGGATCATTGTCCATGTTTGCTTGTTAGTGACAACTGGATCCCAGTGGCGGGAGAGGTAGGCATCAGCACCTGCGCTAGGGGCCCATGCGTGGCACATGCGTGTGCTGCATGACCCTTTAAATGGCAGATACTGGCACACTAGTTGAAAAGCCCTGCCAGGGCAGTGCCCACTTCCTCTGTCTTTATGGAAACCTTGTTCACCAACATTGGCTATATGGATAGGCTAAGAGCTTTTACATACAAGCCTACAGATGACTGGGCTTCTCCCAACCTTACCCATCCCCCCTGATTAACAAGTTTTAGATAGGCTGATTGGAGTGTCTGGTAAGCATAGACCAAAGCTATTGGACCTCTCCCTTGTGCACCGCCCACCTTCTCCATAAAAGCCCGTTCCCCTACAATAAACTGGATCTGTATCCACGGAGGCTTTTCCCCAGAGTCTATTTCTTGGGCTAGTGACTCTGTCCACCACTCACTCCCTTGGGAACTCTGCATCCGCAAAAAAAAAAAAAAAATCCACAACTGAGGAGCATCCTCATCCCAGCCACGGCTGAGTCAGGGCTTCCCACTCCAACTAGCTGTTTGGAGTACTGTTGATTAAAGGTGTCAGATACTCAGAAACAATTTATTTTCTAAGCAGATAGAGCAGTCACATCCCCCCCCATCCTCTGGCACACCCTCACCTGCCATCTACAAATGGGGGTGATCTCTCAGAAACCTCTGAGATGGTATTGTCCTCTGTTTGGTAGGGACCCTGGCAATATTCTGTTACTCTGCGCATCTCAGACAAATATGGAACATCAGAGGCTTCCCATGACCCAGAATTAGTTTCTAACTATTAAAATTGTGCCAAGTAAATCAAAAGCAGTCAGACTGCCTCCACTGAGATAGGGCCAGTGGGAGCTTGGAGTTTTGTGACTAGGTTGGGCAGTGACAGATGGCACCAAGGTATGTGAACTGAGGTAATCATATGTGTGCTGTCTTTCTCACTGGTGAGGTAAGGGCAGGGATGGATTTCCCATCTACTTCTAACCATCAGGATACGGTGTGAGGATGACTGGAAAGATTCTCAGGGGACATGGAGCACTGTACCTCATTGTAAAGACAGTGCCACTGCCTGGTCACACAGGAGCCTGGCTTTTCAGGGTAGCATTGAGTCTGTGCATGGTGGCCATCAGAATCTAGTCACCTAGACAGAGAGGTAGAACAGCCCCCTAGGACACTTTGAGTATGTTGCTACAGTGTTGGCAGAGGCCAGGGACAATACTAGGAAAAGAAGGGTCTGTCACATTGCTTGGGAATAGAACACATCTTCCCATGAGTAGTTCTTAGATGCCAGACCCATGGGATGAGTGCTCTTGGTTCACTGTGCTTTGGAGACATAAGATATTTTATGTGTCAGCTTAGGCCACAGGAACTGGTTTGCAGAGCTGTGAGGACCAGCTCTGTGGGGAGTCTGCTCAGAGGGCTAGGACATGAGAACATCCATTAGATGTACCTCAGAGCCACCCATAGATTCCCAGCCCTTTGAGGTTTGCTTGCTTTTGTTCTATTCTCTTCCAAACTTAAGATGTTCTCAGGGACAGTAGTATGGTGAACCTTGGCATGGATTGGGGAAGAAAAGCTCATTGCCACAAGCTGGTCCTGAAAACAGCAGAGGCTCTGGAAAGCCATTATGAGAGAAAGGAACAGGCCATATGGGGTGGAGACAAAGGAAAATGACAAAGAGACAAAAGGGGAAGACGTCACATGTGCACCAGGCACTGCAGAGAGCAGGAGAGGTAAAAATGCGCATGTGTGTTCCAGTTTGCTTTCTGCTCCTGTGATACAACAACCAGACCAAAGCACTTTAGGGAAGCAGAGGATTTATTTGTTATATATTTCCAGGTCACAATCTATCACTGAGGGAAGTCAAGGTGGGAACTCAAGCAAGAGCCGCCTCACAGCCATGGAAGTATAGCATAAATCAGAAAAGAACACTGCTTGATGGCTCACCCACAAGCTTATGCTTAGCTAGTTTTTCTATACAGCACCGAGGCACATGCCTAGGGAATGATGCTGCCCATAGTGGTACCTTCATCAATTAACAATCAAGGCAATCCCTCACAGACATGCCATAGACCAATCTGATCTGGGAAATCCCTCAATGAAGATTCTCTTCTCTGATAACCCTATGTTGTATTAAGTTCACAATTAAAGCTAACTAGGATGATGCTTAAAAATATTTTTTGGGAGCAATCAGCCTATCTCTAGATCTCTTTTACAACACACACCAACATGATTTGCATGTTGTCTTCTCCTTTAATTCTTGTCTAGGCTTTACTTCCCCTTTAAAGCATCTCCATAGGAGTCATCTCCCCAAGTGGGGAGAAATTGGAGTCCTGTTATAAACTTCTGTCTCTGGGAATCCTCAGTACCCTTATGCTCTGGTCTGGCCTCTTAGATGACAATCAGTATATCCTGGGCAATCCCCAACAGTTCCAACCGAGCACACACAGATTGAAGTCCTTACACAGGAGGACAATGGACTCTGTGGTGGAAGACCCAATCCTGGGCATGGATATGAGTTCAAAATGGAGCACCTTACTTCCTGGCCACATAGACCCTAGAGAGAGGGATAGTCAGGTTGTGGGGAGGTACTCAGCACTGTGTGGTGGAAACTTTTGCTCATTATTATAAGATTGATTACGTGAAAGACACAGGTGACCTTCAAATAGCCTTAGTATTTTCCCGAGATCAGATCAAGTTTCAGTGGCCACCGTTGTGTAAAAACTTTCCTCCAGACTTACTAAGATACAGAGAGTTATAAAGGGAGGCTCATTAAAGCTGAGACATGAACTTAGAAGTTTCAGGAAGTCCTTGAAACTGGCCAGATGCACTAGAGCCCTCCCTTCACAAGGTTTTATAAGAACTAAAGAGACTCAGAACAGAAGAACTACCTAGAAGAGACATTCTTTGGACCAGTTGAGTTGCCTGCCAGTCCTACAGAGAGATCAGGGTTCCATCTTTCATGAGTCATCACTCATGCTGGGGTCAGCTTTTGGTGATGCAGCTGGATCTGAGTCATCCATACGCTTGCAAGTAACCTCTCACCCTCTTCCTGTAAGTAGTAAGGTCAATAAATCCCACTTGGCTCACCAAGTTGGGTTTTGGTGCTATCCATACTTCCATCTGTTGTTTCCTTTCTGGGGTGAGCAGGCAGGCACGTGTTCATGTCTCACACAGCAGACACACACTCAGGGCTGGAGAGAGATGCCTAGCCGCTCTCCTCACACCGATCCTCACATCACTACACCACCAGCGCTGTCTGCCAAATGAAACATGTTTACTTTTAAGTAGTAGCAATTATTAGTGATAATTAATGACTGGGTTCTTCTGTTCATTTCTCAGAAAAGTGAGTGGTTTCTGTTATTTGCAACTGCTAACAATGGTGTGAGAAAAATTATCCCACCAATCTCCAAAGGAGAAACTCTAGAGGCTCCAACTGTTTGCTTGCATGGCAAAGACTGGCAGTTTAGGGAGCATGCTTTCCTGGAAAACCTTCTCTCTCTGATCATATTCTCAGGCTCACTGAGGTGAGCCCTGCAAGCTGGAACAGGGTGCTTTGTTTGGAGTGAACCTATAAAAGAGGAATAACTGAACATGAATAGAGGAGCACAGAATCCCAGCCTGCTCACAGAACAAACAGGCTTCTGTGGCCAACCTGGAAGGATGAACATCATTTGGAGACTGGACAAGACCTGTCTTCATGCTGCCATCATCGGAGGGATGCTCAGCCCCTTGCTGACCATCTCATCTGTTAGAACCACTGCCATAGCTAATTTATCTGTCTGGTTTCTGTGTTAGCATACATAATAAATATTCTTTTTCATGGGGAAATTGATCCTGGGTCGACTGACTATTTTGAGTAGTAACGGCTATTTTGATGGGGTTCAATTAAATCCTAGAACCCCAGCCTCTTTCCTCTCTAGTGAATGTCATCTGGATGTGTGGTCAGAGAGCTGGGGGTTCCACCCCGCCCCCAGAACTTGGTCTTCCTTCTTTTTGCAGCCAGGTATGGAACTCATATCAGTGTGAAGGAGCTGATGGACCTCACATCGGGCTGAATTTCACACCAGTCTCCTGAGATAGAATTAGAGGTTTTCTGTGTTTTTATAAATTAGCAGACAAGATTGGATGTTAAGCACCATCATTTTATGATCCCCAAATCAGCATCTGTTTCTGAATTCATAGTCAGGAAAGTTGGCCACGAACTGTATTAGTTTTGTGCTCAAGTGCAAGTTTAAAAGACAACAAAGGTGAACCCACTGTATCAACCAAGGTTCTCTAGAGGAACAGGAACAGGAGAATATATATATATGTATACGTGTATATGTGCATATACATATACATATATATATACATACGTATATATACATACACACACATACATATACATACATGTGCAAGTAAACACACACACACAAGACTGAGCACTCTGCCCTCAACTGTGGGTTGATATAATTATCTGAGGTAGAATCGTTACCAACAGAATACCTAATGGAACTAACTTCCAAGGAGAAGAAACCTATGGTGGTGCAAGCTATTCTGGCATGGTTTCTGGGATCCTGTCCATACTTGCTTGTCCGCCCCAATCCCAGGCTTTTGGGTCTGTGATAAAGCAGTAGGTTATGGTAGAAGCACATGGTAGAGAAAAAAAAATATTCACTTCCTATCTTCCAGGAACCAAAAGTAAAGAGAGGGAGGGCTGGGGTCCCAAAGTCGCATTCAAGGGAACGCCCCTGTAAGCACCTTCCCTTCCATCAGGCCCCGTCACCAAAAGGTTCTCCTCAGTCTGAATAATACCAGAGGGTGACGACTGGGGCTTTGGGAAACACCGAAGCACCAAGTCACAGCAACGAGTCAGTAATGAAGCCAAGTCAGAGTCACACATGCTTCTTGCTCTTCTGCCTTTCTCCACGGGCTGACACAGCTAGAAGAGCGTGCCAGTTCAAGTCCCCTGACATTACACTTTAGCCCTCGGAAACTTCTGTTCTCTCGAATTATGAAGTCTCAGACAGTCTTCTAAAACACAGCAAAGCAGACTGAGACAGTGATACCTAGACAGTAGGATGTGACATTGTCAAATGCCAATTCACTCCAAATTGGTACATTTATTGTTTTTAAATACAATTCCTACCAAAATGTCCACAGGGATTTTTCTTTTCTTTATTTTTTTCTTCCTTTTTTGAGATACAAGCATGATTTTTTTTTCCTGAGCTTAAATAGAAATGCAAATGAGGTAAAATATCAAAAATAATTGTAAAGTAGCTGGAAGTGGGAAGAATCACAGTACCACACTCATAACTCAGGCACTGCAATAACCAAGGACGTGCATATTGCCACAGAGGCAGCATGCGCTCCTCGGGCCAGGCAGACAGCCTGGAAGCAGCTGTCCACAACCGCACACAGCTGACATCGTCAGGGACGCTGTGGCAGCTGACAAGACAGAAGGGCTGTCCAATCACTAGTGTTGGAGAAATGGTAAGTCCGTTGAGAGAAAGTAACTCTGATCCTCATATTTTATTAAAAGACAGACAATGGACTATAGGAACTGTATAATGTTAGAAAACATTTCCATAGAACCAGATCCCGAAGACAGATTTCTACATGTTAGCATTCTATAGAGGGTGAGAGTCAAAGGGCCCTCATCCTGCATCCCTGCCACGACTCCTTCCTGCATCCCCCACTCCCCCTGCAAGGGGTCTTGGGAGCGGCTAACATGTGTAGGAGGTGGGAAGTTCACCGAATTGGTAGGATCTTTATGGTGCTGCTGCCTTATCTGGGGTGAATGGATGTTTGTTCACATGTCCCTGGGGAAAGTTAACGCAACCGTGTCTACAGCAGACCCTCCATGCTCTCGGAGAGGGCAGAGTAAACAGCAAACAGCGTAAACACCAAAATCCCGGCTTGGGACAGGTCTCAGCAGCAAGGTAGCAGACACAAATGCTTCCTATCATGTTCCCCAAAACACTGAATTTGGGAAACTAATTCAAATTATAGACTATTTAAAAATCTCTGGGAATGCCTGGTGGTAGGCAACAAAGAACACATTCAGACCCGGGCCTCTGCTCATCTCTACCCTCTCCTATCAATGTTTTGATTGCCACTTCTGAGTTGTGTTGACAGGCCCAGGGTTTTCCTGTCAGTACGAAAAATACTTAATTTGTCACAAAAGCTTGGTTCCTTTACCCCCCTGTACGTAAAAGCTGTGAGTTAGGTCACTAGTGGAAGCAACAGTCACCAGGAAGGCGTCCTCCCCCAACCTTCAAGGCCG
Source organism: Cricetomys ansorgei (assembly GCA_026225945.1). Taxonomy (NCBI): domain Eukaryota; kingdom Metazoa; phylum Chordata; class Mammalia; order Rodentia; family Nesomyidae; genus Cricetomys; species Cricetomys ansorgei. The sequence goes on from JAMJFZ010004042.1 coordinate 4,076,801, forward strand.
CCCTCGTTTCTTTGCTTAATTATAAATTGTATTAATAAATTTTCCAGCAACCTAGTTTGGGGAAATCAATGCAGCAGGCGCTGCCAATCAAAGACTTTCCTGCATCTTGAGGAGGTGCTAGCTAGACTTTCAGTTCCTTTGTGACTAAGGAAAGGCCACGTCGCCCCCAGAAGATTAAATCTTTAATTTTGCATTACTTCCAGCCATCTCTGCAGAACAAAGTGGGCTTTACCTGTTGAATATGGGCTTATGCAACTTGAAGGACCCTCGAGACGTTAAGAGGCGGCCGAGAACGCTCTCTGAGATTTAAGCGGAGGGGAATTCTGAAGGGATTACGACTGCATTTTCCATAAAGTGAGAAATAAAAACAGACTTAAGCATCGCATGATCATAAATGCATTCCTGCGGAGATGGAGGGCCATTCCCACTGCTGCTCTGGGGCCCGGGCAGGAAGCTCTCACACTTGTGCGGATTTGTGTGAGTCTGGCCATAATGAAGCCAGGGCCTGAGGCTTTGGACAGCCTGGCTACTTTAAAGAAAGAAAAAGATACTCTTCCATTCGCTCTGGTCCAAAGGTGAGAAATGCCGGCTTCATCTTGACATCATTAAGATATCTTTTGTATGAAGCTCTAACCTGCTTTGACCAGGACCGGATAATTCTCTACAGAATGAGGAAGAACAAAGCGATTCCTGGGAAGATTTTCCTCCACTGATTAATTATGTGTCGGGGAAGGAAAAAAAACCCTGATGTCTTCCAAAGGCTCAAAGAAAATGGGGACCCCAATTAAAATCCCATCCTTACTAATCAGCTTAAGAAACGCAACTAAAACAAAAGTCCTATTAAGAGTGAAGCCACACTCTGGGGCAGGCATCAGTCACTCAGCAAAGCCCACGTCAGGCTGAGTCTCTGCGTCCTCGGCGAGGCCCCAGGAGTTAATGATTGAATCGGTGAGAGGAGTGGGAATAAACGCCGGGGGTGGGTGATGGGTAATTCTTAGTCTGAAGCCTATTAAAAACCAAAGGTTTCTGAATTTAGGGGTGTATGTAAGATATGAGTTCTTGAAGAGGGGGCTCCTTCCTCATAACCACTCTCCACATCTTTTTCAGTCTTTTAACTTTTGATTGTTGTTAGATCCCGTGCAAAACCAGCACGTTTACTGTGTGTGCCAGTTGTGCAAAGCGACAGGCTTCCTTACGACATTTTCTGCAGGCGTTTACCACACGTCTGCCCCCATCACCCGCCCTGCTTTCTCTCCTTCTGCACATCTTCCCATTGTGTCCTCTACATCACTCCTCACCTTCTAGAACGCCGTTCTGCAGATGAGAGAGAGAGCATCCCGCATTTGCGACTCTGGCTTCTTTTCCAACACAATAGCCTCCAGTTCTATCCATTTTTCCCCCCACAAAGGGCAGGTTTTTCTTTTTCTAATGGCTGACTAAAACTTTATGGCGTATATTTAGCACGTTTAAAAAATCTATGCATCTGTTGATGTGCACGCGTATGCTACCTTATCCAACCTGACAATAAATTTACTAAAAGAAGATTAAGCTAGGGTCTAATGGCTCATGAGATAAGAGCACTTGCTGCAGAAGCACAAAGACCTGGGTCTGGGTCTGCAAAAAAATTGGATGTGGCAGCCACACAGGCTTGTAATCTCAGCACTGGGAATGGGTTGTTGACCACTAGGATAAGCAAAACAACAAAACAACAACAAAACAACCAAACAAACAAATAAACAAAAAAAACCCACCCCCTAAACGGTGATCTAAAGTTCAGTAAGAGGGGATAAAGTGGTGAGCCATGATATATGAAGACACTCATGATCTCCTCTGGCCTATATATGTGTATGTACAGGCATGGGCACACACACATACTCACACAACCAGACATACACCACACAGAAAAGTATTGTTATTATTATTTTATAAAATAGTGTCTCTAACCCAGGCTATAAATCATTTGTGACAATGTCATTTTATGGCTGGATTCTGGCGACCTTCAGCTCTTTTACTCCAAGAAAGAGATCCACGTTTTCCGTCAGGGCAAATTCAATGTGACCTCTTGGGTTTTGTAGTCCTGTGGATGGACTCGTTCATGATCTTGACTAGGCAGTGGACACATCCCAGTGTCTCTGCTGCAGCCCCTCCCACCCCATCTTCCTTTCCATCTTGTCTTCTCTGTCTTCCCTCACACTTCCTGGCCAGCTTCTCAGACTGCTCAGAGGTTTCTGGTCCATGGTCATCCCCGTCAGCTCAGCGAGAATCCAGAAGTTCAACGTGAAGCTCTGTTATAACCTCACCTTGTCACCCCAAGACCTTCCCGACACTTGATGGGCTGAGCTGGCAACAGCATAGCAGGCCTAGTTGGAGGTGCTGGGTCCGCTGGAGCCATACAAGTTTTGGCACATGGGAAAGGCCCTGCCTTTCAGGATGGTGCTGACAAACTCCACTTCAGGACAGGGTGGTGATGGGGGTGGGTAATATCGTAAGCAGAAACATAAGTCTTTCCTGTCAATCTGAATCCATGTTTGGGGGTTCCTCGTATCACATCTAACTCAAACCCTTGCTGAAATCAGGTCCCAGTGAGAGCGGGGCTCATGAGATCTACAGAACTGTGGTAGGGAGGAGGGATCCCAGGGCAGAGGAGAGCAGCAGGACATGCCCGTTGTGAATGAGAAACCCTGCTCCAGGAACTCAACCCAGTACAGGGTCTCAGACAGAGGAAGGTGAAAGAGTCACTCTTTGTGCCCCTCAGAGTCCTGCTCACCCTCCTCATACTCTATTTTCTGGGCTCTTGGAGTTGGAAGGATCCTGAGGGTCAGCTGGACACAAGTCCTCTACCGTATTCTGGTTCTGTGGTCCCAACCCCATTGTCTTCTATGTAACCCCCTCTTCTGGGCCACCCTCTTCAGTGACTTTGAAAGTCTTCTCTCCTCTTTTTGGTGACTTCCTTCCAGGAGTCCCAGGTCTTACAGCCCCAGCTATGAGACTGGGACTGTCTTCTGCATGAAGTCCTGATGATGTTACTGCTTTGCTTTAGGACAAGGAAAACTCACCCAGTCCTTGTGATTCAGGTACATCTGGGGTGTGGCTCATACCCTCCAGATCCGGTTTCCCCAGGGACTGACCAGTTTTCCAAAAATCCTGCACTGTGACACTTCACACTAAAGTCAGCCTAGATGTTGTCAGTGAAAGGTGAGGCGAGGCTGTGACGACTCCTCGGTTTCACCTGTGGGCATCTCTCCTCGTCTCCCCTGCTGTCTCTGTTTCTATAGTTACTCCTAGAGTACACTTGGTTTTCTCAATATCTATTTTATGTCATGAGTGGCAATTCCTTAGTCTTCTTAATACTTCCCCAAACTGAGGAAATGACTCTTTGAAGACAGACACTCAGGAACGTTCCTTTGCTTTGAGCGTCACTCATTTGTTGGTGTCTCACTGGTCCCAGCGGATCCAGTGCTCTTTCTGTAACCAGCTGAGACGCAGAGCAGGCTGACAGTGGCAGGCAGTACACACGGGGTCCGTGAAGTCACTCACACCGCTCTGCCAGAGGTCCACGTTTGGACTGGGTGATTCAGGAATGTGGGTCTCCATCATCGTGTTCTGTCTGCTCTTGAGTTCCTGTCTTTTGCACAGGGCATGTCAACCATCTTAAGAACAGGGTAGCACTCTCAAATGAAAGCAAGAAAGTTAGTTTGCAGCAGTGATCTGACCACTGAGATTTTCAAAGACCCCGAGGCAGTTGGAGCCATGTCTTTGTAAGGACTGCAGAGTGACCGTCCTCATTGGCATGGCTTTGCCTTAGTTTATAGCTGTGCAGAGGAGTGGACCTTTTTATATACCAGAGAGCAAATGCCACTAAACACCAACAGAATAGGGTCTTCATCACTTCCACTGTCTAGACTTTAGCCTGTTGTCTTTCCCAGTGAAATGTAAGCCACAGAAAGTAGAAAATGTTTTTGTTGTCATTTGTTTGTTTGTTTGTTTTTGAGACAGGGTTTCTCTGTTGTAACTCTGGCTGTCCTTGAACTCACTCACTAAACAAGACCAGGCTGGCCTTGAACCCATGGAGATCTGCCTGCTTCTGCCTCTGGAGTGCTGGGATTAAAGGTGTGAGACACAACCGACCAGCCAAGTAGAAACCGTTTAAAGTCATTTCCAAAGCATGCCACTTAGCAAGTCTGAAACACAACCAATTCTTCCCAGCCTTGTGCAAGCACACAGGCACTGTCCACCATGTGGGTGTAGACAGCAAGCTTAGGCAGAAGGTTAAATGGTCTGTAAACCTTATGACACTGAAGATCACACATAACCGGACGCTAAGCAGGAAGATGGGGGTGAGGGAAGTTCTTTCCATCTGGTAGAAAGACTCTGCCTGGAGACCAGAGCTTCTTTAAATCCTTGAGATCCCAAGCTGGGAATTCTGGGTAAAGCTTCAGGCCTCAAATTGCAGTTACTTTCATAGGGGCACAGAGAAGCAGGTGCCTCATGGGTGACTGACAGTTTGGCCATAGGGGGTGCATCTGATCAGAAGGACCATTCCCGGTTTTGAAATGATGAAACAGCTGAGGCAGCACATTCATCCAGAGAAACCAATGCCAAGCCTTGTTCCTGGCCCTTCTCCCTTCTCTACCTGTGAAAGAGAAATGCTCCGTGGCTCAGTGTGGCCCTCACATAAAACCGGCCGTTCACTGGGTTTATAATGGGATTTTGAGGGTGTTTCCTAGCATCCTCTGTCTTGGAGCAGTTGAAGACTCAAACATACAAGTCCCTAAAAACTTTGCATACGGAATTGAGATACAATCGGCCCTTCAGTCTGTGCTTAGTTAACTTACGATGTCTAATCAGTTGTATTACTATAAATAAACTTAGGCCAATAGTCTCAACCTGTGGGTCATGACCCCTTCGGGTGTCAAATGACCGTTTCACAGAGGTGGCCTCAGACCATCTGCATATCAGATATTTACATTACGATTCATAACAGTAGCGAGATTACAGTTATAAGGTGGCAGCAAAAATAATTTCACGATTGAGGGTCTCCACAACACGGGGAACTGTATTAAAGGGTCGTAGCACCAGGAAGGTTGAGAACTACTGACTTAGAAGGAAACCCTGATATGGACTGTAGCTGCTAGACATGCGCCAGAATCCAGGGAAAGTTCCAGAACCCTCATCTGGCTTGGCCAGCGCCATCCTTTGCCTCTCTTTTGGCCGCACTCACAGAGCCTCAGTCCCCAGGCTCTGCAGGTACACACAACCTTACAAACCTGTCTTCTCTGGGCCTATGTGGCCTCAAGTTCCCTTGAAGGAAGAGGCTCCTGCCAGGCTCCGAACTCCTCACAGTGAGCAGCCAGGGCACACAGGAAGAACGCAGGGGATTCAGAACGCTGTTAAGGCTAGCCTGCATTTCAAGTGCACAGAAGAGGGCTGAGATGTCACCTCTGACACTCTGTGTCCATCTGTCTGGCTCTTTCAGTGGGGATAGACAATGATGGGGCAAGTCACCGCTGTTTGTCCTGCTCAACAGGAGATGTGCCGTCACTTCTGCCCTTGCCTCTAGCCTAAGAAAAGCAGTCATTGCGGTGAAACAGAGAAGTGGGGCCGAGACCATGGAGGATCTTTTGGAAAGCAAATGTCTTCTGCTTCACAGCACCTGCAGCTGGACAGACCGGTCTAGGCGATTGCTGTTTATGGCGAGGCGAATGATACCTCAGATGATTACATTTTTAAAAATAGATTAAAGACATTTTTGTCATTTTTAATGTCTTACTACTAGTACTTGATAAAAATTTCTGAGATGCTGTTGACAGACGTTTTACGGTGAGAACACTTTTAGGTGTATTTAATGGATCACTTATTACTACGCAGAAATTCTCCAGAGCTGCTTGGATTTTTAATTCACGGTACCATCTTTGAGCATTTCGCTGCATGCAAGGCAGTGTGAGAAACAAGAGTGAGAGACAGGATGATAACATACGTTTTGCCAGTTGATCATACAGCCTCTAAGACCAGCCTGGAAAGCCAGGCAGTGGTGGCACACGCCTTTAATCCCAGCACTCAGGAGGCAGAGGCAAGCAGATCGCTGTGAGTTCAAGACCAGCCTGGTCTACAGAGTTACAACAGAGAAACCCTATCTCGAAAAAACAAAAAAATAAAAACAAAATGAAACAAACAAACAAAGAACAGCCTAGGAATGAAGACAGTCTGGGTGAGCAGAAGAATCTGCAGAGTTCTGCTTATATGAAACTCCAGAGGACAGGAGCTGAAGATAGAACCCACGGAGCTCAGAGAGCTTTCGCCTGCGTTTCTAAGATGCAGATCATGGCTAGTTAGAGTATTCAGTAAGAAATGGTATTGCCTCGCAGATAAGAGGCCTCACAGTTTAGGAAGAAAAGCGAAAACCCCAACTTTTTAAATCATCTTCGGATGCTTTGAAGAATATCGCTGGGCTTTTAGATCCTAGTTGAAATGCTCGGGGAATCGAGAGGGAGTTGTTTTGGGCTTGTGCCCATGTATTCCTAAGGTGGGTGCCAGTCAGTGGACGGGGGCAAACACCTGCACAGGATAATGAGGCACCCTTCAGTGACGTGAGACGGAAAGGTCAGACCTGTAATCGCTTTCTCAGTCCCTCCCATACACATAATCTTGAAACCATCCCTGTTCACAGTCACCAAACAGATGAACAATTGCATTTTAAATTTAGGAAAGAATGGTACACACACTATAAAGGTATTCCCCGTTGGCCTGAATTTCAAGTTTACCTAGGCACCCTTAGCTTTTATTTGTAAAGTCTAGCAACTTCCAATAGACTGATTGTACTGTCTCTGGGTGCTAGCAGTCAGCAGTGAAGCACATAGCTAATGCTGGCAGCCATGAGGGTTAAGCCCCCAAAGGAGGGGCCACTGTCGTGTGGAAAGAAGGTGCTACTGGCATGCTCCTGATGCTCCCAGAGAAAGGTGTCTACAGACCCACTCAGCTAAAGAATAGGCCTGTGAGTTCCACGCTTGGCAGACTTGCTGTCACTAAATTTTTAACTCTGCTTGTGAAAGTGGACCCCACAGGGCGAAGGGAAACAGGTTGGCCTCTGGGTCCTGCTTAGTAACCCTGTACCTTGTGCTCCTCCTCTGTCCTACAAAAGCCCACCACAGAGAGGGGTGATCCAAGAGCATTGCAAGACTCTCTTAGCAAGAGTATAGTTTGAGGCTGTGTGATAGGGTAGGGGCTATGTGTGCTTACATGATACGCAGTGCATGGTGGGAGATTGCTTACCTACCACCTTGACATCTGGACATACAGAGTTCTCCTCTGGACAGACAGCAAAGCTGCCCAGAAGGATATAGCGCTGGACAAAACAAGCCAGCGAGGCACAGGAACTGAGGAGCCTCACAGACTGTTCTACAGAGACAGAGATGCAGACGGAGCAGGGATTTCCAGAATGTTCCCTATGGGTGACTAGGTCCTGTCATATTCTGCTAGTCCTCAGGGGAAAGAGATACACACTCTTTCTCTCTCTCCGTGTGTGTGTGTGTGTGTGTGTGTGTGTGTGTGTGTGTGTGTGCGCGCTACACCCAGACTCCACAGGGAAATCAAACACATGTGAGCAATCTAAAGCTGGATGGGAAAGTGTAGCTGAGGGCAGAGATAGCAGGGGAGAGAGGAAAGCAGAGTCATGGTCGACTTCCTGGAGGTGGAGAGGGTAGGTTCCAGTAGCAACACTTCCAAAGGGAAATACTCATAAAATAAATGGGTGAAAATAATCTGCAAATGGCTCACAGGAACACAGGCACATAGCCACTTTCCTGGAGCATAGGTATATACACACTTGCCTAGACTACAGGCATATACCCACTTGCCTAGACTACAGGCATATACCCACTTGCCTGGGGTTCAGGCTTACACCTACTTTCCTAGAATAAGGTGTCCACAACAGCTGAAGACCTCTTCAGTCAAGTGCTCAGACATATACCTGCCACCCCAGCACCTTCCTTCAACTTGGCAGGCTGGCTGAAAGTGGCTCCAGGTACCGACTCCCAGGGAAGCTTAGGGAGACAGATGGAGAAATGGCAGATGGCAAGATGTACCTGAAGCTCTGTCCTCATGAAGTCAACTGTCCAGACCAGGGTCAGCAACCACTCTCTAGGAAGGAATTCAGCCTTGGTCTGAATACTCAGCAGCACCACGGCGGTGCCAACAGCTGGGGCTCCTTCCTGAGCAAACACACAGCTGTGGGCCAAGAAAACTGTATTTATGGCTGAGAAATGCAAAGTTCATGTAGTTTCCATGTGTTAGAAAACATTATCCTCGCTTGATTTTCCCAGCCATTTAAGTCATAAAACTATATTTAGTACATATGACATAAAAAGTCCAAGCAGAAGTGATTTCCATTTTTATCACCATAAGAACACTGAGAACAGCTCCAAGGTGGGGCTGGCTGTGACCTTGTGCATTTTTGGCAACGCCAGGAACGATGGAAGATCAAGGATGGAGCAGGTAGTGTATATGTGGACAGGGGCCAGGTGTGAGCACAGTGCAGATGTGAATGCAGAGCAGGTGTGGGCACAGTGCAGATGTGTATACTGTGCAAGTATAGAAACAGTGTTGGTGTGCGCACTGTGCTGACATGCAAGCTGTGCGGGTGTGTAGGCAGTGCAGGTGTGTATGTAATGCAGATGTGTATGCAGTACCGGTGTGGGCACTGTACAGCTATGCATGCAGTACAGGTGTATATACAGTGCAGGTACGTATACAGTTAAGGAAAGATCCCAGAGCAGATACGAGCATGGTGCAGGTGTAGACCCTATATAGGTGTTGGCCTAGTGTAAACTCAACTCACTTCAGGAGTGAGCCAGTGCAGGTATAGACCAAGTTCATTTGTTGTCTCAGTGCTGGTATGGGTCCAGCATGTATGAGAACCCAGGGTTAGTGTGAACTCAGTGCATGGGTGGACTCTGTACAGGTGAAGTCATGGGACAGGTGTGCATTGAGTGCTGTAATGGGCACAGTGCAGGTGTGAACCTAGTAAGAGTGAGGGTACAGTACCCAGCTGGATCTCACACACAGTTGTGGAGTACTGTGTCTGCTGACGCTTGTTCCAGCCAGCTCATGGTCCCAGGCTGCGCACTGGGGAGAGAGCTGGGTTAGTCGAGGGCAGCATAGACAGAGCTTCTCCCCACTCTTCCTTCCCATCGGCTCAGCTCTCAGACTGACATGGTGCAGGAGGCTGAATCGGGTGTCACTGGAGTTGGCTCTCCGGCCTTGGTCGGGGCTAGTTCTGCTCATGCTTGGAATATGAACACCAGCTTTGGTCTGAGTTTCTCGAGTCCCACAGGGCGTGGCCTGAGTTAGGGTTAAGATGGCTGATGCGGGCAGGAAGTCATGCAGGACACTTGCAGAGAGAGCGGGTGATCTGCGTGAGTCTCTGTCTTAACCAGGATGAAATAGATTGCTTTGGAGCAGAAAACATAACTGCTTCCTGAAGCCAAATGGCTCTGAAGCTCCTGGATGCCCTGGCCAACACCTAGGTTAGAGGCTGGCCCCTCCCCATGTGTGAGCCCCTCGCCTGGGACCCCATGTCTTTCACTGTGCCCCGTTACTCCAGCTTCTGTGCTTCTCCTTTCCCGGCAGAAGCCCTCAGCCTGTCTTTGTGGTTTTCTTCCCTTGCTTGCCTACGCCTCAGGGTTCATTTCTACAAGAGAGGCTTCTGGTTATTTATTCCTCTTGGTTATTTATTGGCTGATACTGGCCTGAGGCTGTAACCCCTGAACACTTTCGTTTTTTGTCAAAGGATCCACCCAGAGGCCAAGAAGCATCAAGTTGGGCCCGCAGTCACTACCAGCTCCAGCATGAGACTGTGTTCTACTATGCCTCATTCACTAGATATTTCAAAATCACAGAGGGTAACACCAGGGAAAGGCCCAGGAGGTGAAGAAGAGCAACAACGTAGACTTGCTGGTTGGTTTTTGTCACTGTGACACAAACCCAGACATATCCGGGAAGAGAGGATCTCAATTGAGAAAATACCTCTGTAAGAGGTACTGACCTATGGACAAACCTGTCAGTCATTTTCTAGATTGATGATCGATGTGGGAGGGCTTAGCCCATTGTGGGCAGTGCCAGCCCTGGGCAGGTGGTCCTGGGTAGTACAAGAAAGTAGGCTGAGCAAGCCATCGGGAGCAAGCCATCGGGAGCAAGCCAGTGAGCAGCACTCCTCCATGGCTTCTGCTTCAGGTCCTGCCTCCAAGTTCTTGCATGGCATTCCTGCTCTGACTTCCATCACCGACAAACTAATGTGGACGTATAAACTAAAATAAACCCTTTCCTCTCCGAGACGCTTTTGGTTCAGATGTCCCATAATGACAATTCAAACAACTAGGACAGGGACATACCATCCTTTAGATGGGAGAGACAGGACATGTGGTCAACATTGATCCCTGCCCCCCAACCCCCAGCACATCTGGATGTCAGCTGGGGCCTAGAAGCTACAGGCAAACACCTGCTGAGAGCCAGGAAGTTGCAGAGGGTGGGGAGCGGACATGAAAAGGCTTTTACTGGAGCACTTGGCTACTGCTACAAAGCAGACTCAAAAAGGCCAAGATTAAAGCGAGATATTGGGAAACTAAAAGTGAGGAGCTCAGGCAGGTGAACAGCTCTCTGTTCAGGGAAAGGTGGCCCCTGGACAGCCTGCATGGGCCAAGTGTCAAATGCGGCCTAGGGTGGAGCCATGGGACATCTTGGGGCTGGGGTTACACACTTGTATTCTTGGGTGACACAGCTTATTGAGCCTCCGAGAACAGACAGCGTGCTCTTTCTATATTGATGAGACCTGGGGAGGACTAGGTTCACGTGAGCAGCGTCCTCTGCTCTCCACAGTACTGCAGGGAGCTGGGAGACGGTCAGGGAGATGGGCACGGAATTTGCTGGAAAGTGGCATGCAGGTGAGGGGAGTTGCCTTTGTGAAGGGCATGGCCAGGGTGGGCTGAGGCTAGTGTGTACCTGGTGGGGAAGGAGTTGGGGAATGGCTATCGGGAGTCCTGTCTGGTCCTTCCTGGTGAAGCAGGAAGCCAGCTCCAGGTCCAGTAATCAAGCATGGCCCTTAGGCAAGCCTGCTCCACTTCCAGTCTGTCAGTGTATTGGAGGAACTTGGAAGGAAGCCGGGACCATCCACTCTGTGCCCTCCAGAGACAGCCCTGTGCCTTCTACCTCAATAAGGTCCCAGAGGTGTCACTGTGTCACACTGCTGTACGTTAGGTTGCGCTTCCTAGCTGTTCATTTGGGACAAATGATGTGACTTTGGGATTGTGGGGCCTTGCAGAGAGTTCCAGGTGTGTTCCCTGATGACACCGGTGCACACCTTCGGGGCTATTTCCACCATAGAGTTGCTGGTCTCTTGCAGTACCTAACCCCAGATCACTTCATTTCCTGTAACTGCCCCAGATGATGGGATGAAGGCAACTGAGAAGCGTGGGGGTAGCGTCAGAGGACAGTGCACCTGACCCAACGTCAGATTCTGGCTCAGGTACCATTCTAGGGCCCACAGTCTCTCACATGATCACATGTGTGTGGCTTCGTGGGGCTGGCAGTGGCTCCAGGATGGACCAGAAATGGTAGGAGCTTCTGTCCCTTTGTGTGTCCACCCATCTGTCTGTTGTGGTTTTTCTGAGGGCCAGCTCAGCAAACTGATCATTATGTCTTCTGTCCCCAAGGTGTTACTGAGCTGGGGGCATAGGAGCTAGGGCTGGTGAGGGCAGTATGGATCCAGCCAAGTGTGGCGGTGTGGAGCCACTGTGGGGGTGGACAGAGGGCAGTGCGGGCACCGTGTGCATCTGACATAGTCCCTGGGTAGATACCATTCAGCGTTGGGTACCTGTGACTGCCTTTCTGTTCTTCCCAAGAGGGATGTGAGGGGGCTTTGCCCCCATCCTCTGTTTATCCTTTGGGTGTAGACAGAGCTGACCAAAGTAGACGCCTGTGTTGCATCTGAAGAGCTTATCAGAAAGCACATTTCAGTGAAGTAATCCACAAGGCCTGGCTTGCCTTGCTGACGGTAGCCATCCATGCAGCTGCTGGTATTGGTGGTGCTGCAGGCAGTCCCTGCTGTCTCTGACAGCCCTAGAGACCTGATCCTGCGTGATAACCACTGCTCATAAGATGCCCTATCAGATCCTACAAGACACAGAGTACCTGCCACTGTGGTCATAGAAAACTATCTTCTAAGCTAGTTTTTCCTGAACTCTAAGAGGAGTACTGGAGGATAGCATAGGCCCAGCCCTGCACCCAGAGCTGGGCAGAGGGAGCCCCCCTCAGCTTCAGAGCAGCCAGCTCCAGTCCTTCATGGGAAAGGACAGTGTCATGACATGCAAAATGCGTGCGCTGCATCCATGTCTGATGCATCCATGTCCAGAGCTGAATGATGGGGACAAGATCTTCGGCTTCAGCTCGGGCCTCAACTGGCATGGCTGACTTTTTCCTCTGTGTTTTGGTTCTTTCAAGGCCTGAATGTATGGTAACTTCATTTCCCACACTGCTGGGTATACAGTTGTTTTTCTGGTCGCAGAGTTTGCTGCCATCCTCCAAGCAGATCTGATCCATTATGGCTGAGACTACTTTGTTCATGTTGAAACCAACCAAACAATATAGCTGGCTCCACATCTATAGACTACCATTGTGTGTGAAGTAGAAAACCATAAAGCAACTTGGCTGGAGTGTTTTGAGTCAGTGGAGGGACAGCAGTCACCTACCAGCCACTTGTTCTGCCTTTGCTGGTGCTCCGAAAGGCGACAAGCTCTAGGGGACACAGACAGCACCTTGGGCAAGGAGTCTACTATTGGGGGTAGGTGGGTGAGTTGTGGAATCCATCCTTTCCACGTCTGTGGACTGGGAGTGAACCATATCTGAAGGTCACTTGAGGAGGCAGAGCAGGCTGCCCAAGTGTACTTGTGTGTGCATGGGCCTCTCTCAGCACGAGACCCACTAGTTACTGGGCCAGTCTCCTGCCTTTCAAATCATCTCCTTTCTTATGCAGAAGACCCCAGTGCAGAGTTATTATCTGCCACCCTGGGCGCCTTCAGCGAACTCACTGGGCTGCATTGAGCACAGAGTGGACAAGGACATCTCAGTGCCAAGGGCGCGGGAGACACCTACGGGAACGGCAGTCAGCAACCAGGGTGGGAATGTGACCCACAGCGAAGGTTAGATCCACAGTTCTATGAGCTGGGTTCTGTGATTACCTCGGGGACTTCTGCACTGTCTAAGTCAGGTGTGCATGCTGTAGAAAGTGCTCTCTAACCTGCTTCATATGGAAAGGTACCACCCCTCCCAGCCTCAGCCTCCCAGTCCACAGGAATTTCTCGCTGAAAGACTTAGACAAGTGAACCTCAACCACCCTAGTCCCAGCTCCAGCACTCAGCCACTGTGTGGGCTTGGGCACCCCAAGAGAGCATCAGGCTGTGCTCTGACCAGCCAGGCCAAGTTTCAGTGAGACTTCCATGACACCCTCCCAAGGCCATCACACACATATCTCCCTACCACAAGCCGAGTTCCCTTCACTTTCTGGATTTCATTACCACTAGCTTCATAGGGCATCTGAAGGATGTACTCAGACAGCATCTTGATAAAACCAGACACCACTTGATACAAGCTGAGGCACAGGCCTCTTGGGAATCGATTATTAATGCCTTGCTCCAAAAACTCTCCCAGAATGAACAGCAGCCCTGCTCCTTCTTCTCTCCTCTCTGGGTCAATCTCTGTCTGGTTCTGCCAGACCCAGTCTGATGATGTCTCTACCTCAGCCTAGCCTCACATTGCCTATGTTCCTCCTAGCCTGTGACATCCGTTTCTTTCCTTTGCTATGTATCAGGTGCCACAAGTATATGGCCAGGTACAGGGCAGAAACTTGGAAGAAAGGATGGCTGACATAAGTCAGCAGGGCTCCCGACACCTGTCCTCCCCGGGAACCTGAAGGAACAGACTGGATGCTGTGGGTATCATTGGTGTGCAAGTCCTCTCCGCGTGTCGAAGATCCTGACTGTTCTGCTTGAGAGCGCAGGGTGTTTCTCAAGCATCAGAATGGGAAGCAGAATGGAGTCAATGGTGAGTAGCCAGGTTGGTGTGTGTTTGTAATTCTAGCCCTCAGGCAGGTAAGGCGAAGGATCGCAAGTTCGAGACCAGCCTCGAATACATAGTAAGTTCCAAGCCAGCTAGTAGTGAGACCCTATCTCAAACAAACAAACAAAGAAACAAGCAAGCAAGCAAACAAACAAACAAAAAACACCATAAAAACAAAACCTGTTGCATAGAGCCAGTCTGTGTGCAGGCACCCTCTGTGTGTCTCAGTTCCATGCTGGTTTATTTTAAGACTAAGGAAAGACACAACAAACTGGATTTTCAGGTCTCCTGAGGGGATTTCAAAGGCAGAAATCCCAAGTTGCCCCAGAGAGATGTCGGCTTGACTTGTAAGTTGTGGTTACAGGTCGCTCCTGAGCACACCCTTGAACTCACACGAGGAAAGCGGCTTCACACCTGAGCTGCGGTTCTGAAAGGCTCCGTACTTGTCTCTTCTCAAGAGAACTTGCAGGTCTGACTCATAAATATTGTCAGTGTGCTCCTCCAGCGAACATCATTCTGACTTAAGCTCTTTGATAATGTTTTTAAAACTACACCGATCCTCCTGCCCCGCCGCCGGCAACTGTGGTGTTTGATTGCTGTCTGAGGCTGTGGCATTTCCTAATGAGAGACTTAAGCTTTCAAAAATTCCCCAAGTTGTGAACGGAGTATCCACCCTCTGTGCCTCAGCCTCGGAGGGGACACCGCTGGCCCGGGGTCTGTGGCTTGCCGTTCACGACAGCGGAGGGAGACTACATATTTGAAGAGCTGAGCAGCGAGAACTTAGCCTCGAGAAAGAAAACCTGTGACGGAGCTAGAGTGCTCTGCCACAGAAAGAGGAGACTTTGTAGGCCTCGCACATCTGTAAATTCCCTCCATGTCCACATCCCCGTGTTCACAGCCTCCGTCGGTAACATCTGATAAGCCCAGGAGATTGTCTGGGTTCCGGAAAGGACATACCTCCTACTCTCCGCTCATTGGTCCCTGATGTGAGTCTCGGAGTTTTCCAGTACTCAAATGCAACTGAGCAAGGCTTGAAGGGGGGACCCTGGTTCTCCCTACTGAGGAAGACACATCTTGTTGGCCCTGACTTGAGCAGAGTCCTGCTATGCTCTGGAGACAGATGACTAGAGAGGTGACCCTTGGGATCTGTTCTCCTATCTGATCCCTGTTCTCCCACTATAGATTAACCATAGGGAAGAGGCCTGTGTGGGAGAATCCTGCAGGGGCCTGAAGGAACAGTTTCCTGGGCAATATCAACTGTAAGGGTTGTGAGCATCTCCCACGGCTGCAGAGGTGATCTGTCTGTCTGTAGTGAGCTGGGACTGAGGCTGGAGGACTCTACTGTATGGATGGGATGTCATGGCATGGTGGGATTGTGGCCAGGGGAGATTTGACACCAAGGTCACTTGTGCTCAGGGAGCATCTGATGCCTGTGGGGAAGGAAAAGTAGCAATCGGAAGTTAGGAACAGCAAGGAGCTGAACCAAGGTCTGGTAAACAAGCATCCTGCTCACACTGGTCAGGTGGTGACAGTCTATCACAAATGGGTAGAGGATGGGGTGTGGGGGGCCCGGGCTTCCCTGTCTTCAGTAGTCAAGAGGGCACCGTGAGTCTTTTCTAAATAATTTAGGGAGACTGTTAGCCATGAGCTGACCCCAGGGAATGGGTACTTCCTACCCAATGCAAACCCGAGCTGTCACATTGGTGGAACACATCAGATGTGAAACCTCTGGAACACCTGGGTCCTGTGAGAGGGCTAGTGAAATGGGCAAGAGTTGAGACTTGCTTTGTGCTGAGAGGAGTCCTGTTTCGAGTGTCTGCAGACACTCGTGAGTGCTGTCTCCACAGCCATGACCTACCATGGAGGAAAATGTCACCAAGAGTGCTGATGGGACCAGTCCTTTCCTCTACTAACAGGTGGGAAGGACTGTCTAGACAGCTCTGGGCCACAAAGGACATGTTGAAAAGGGTGGGGAAGACCCTTTGGCCCAGGCAACTAAGAGGCAGTGTATCAGCTCTGATCCTTCTGCTACTGGGAAGTCTGTTCTGGGACACATTGCTGGTCCTTGGAAACACCCAGCCCTGTATCAGCATCGACTGTGGCATAGGCTACCAGAGACCTTTTTACAGAGCAGAAATAATAAAGGTCAAATTATTGAAGGAAAGCCCCCCTGGGTGGGGGTGGAGTGGCAGGAAGGACCCACCAGAGCAATTGTTCTTTTCGTTGTGACCAGTTACATTTGAGGTGGCTGTCCTGGAAATAATACCACGCCATCATCATCATCATCACCTAAGTGATTATCGAAGGATGTTCTGGAAGGATCAGGAAGTCATAAGAGATTCTGTTCCACAAGAGACCCACTCCCACTGCCCCCAAGTAACCACAGAAGGATACCACCCTGGCTCTTCAGCAGGAGGGCAGGCAGTCTGCCGAGCATGCTCCTGGTGTGCCATTATTTCAGATCCTACCTCCCTGGTGGCCTAATCAACCACACTCTCCTGAGAGGACTGCTTGGGAGCCAGGTGTGGTTGCCTGGGTTCTAAGCATGGAATGGATTTTCTTTGCCACAGTTCAGGAGGAACAGAGAGAGAATTTGAAGTGAACAATGGAAAGAGAACTTAAAGTGAACTATAAAAAGCCATCAAGGTTGGCCCAAACCTACCAAACTGGGTCTCATTTTTTTCCACCCATACTCTGTCCCTTTGGGATTCCGGATTTAGTACCATTCACTTGGGATTCCCAGAAAGCCATGTCCAGAGGGTCTCCCAACCAAGATATCCCTCCCCCTCCTGAGAGTTCTCGTGGAGGGTTCTCCCTTCCAGCCACATTAAGAGGAGTGTCACACCAAAGAGGTGTAACCCGGGAGCATCAGGGAGGCCAAAGAGAGAAAGGAGGTGATGAGGAGCCACAAGTGTAGCTGAGCTCCCCATGTGCAACTGGGCAGCAGAAGCAAGAGAAAGTTGAGGGTTAGACCCGAACTGTTGACTATGACCTGTTCATGGGGGGAGGGGGAGTCATGAGCAATCACTCACGAAAACCCCAGGAGAGTGAGTAGGCTATGAGCTCACCCACCCAATCCGGCCACAGCCTCGGTCTCAGAGGCAGCAGAATCCCAGGATGCTATCAGCTCAACCTAGGACAGCTGAGGCAGAGTCAGAGCTCTGTCTACCAGAAAAGGACTTCATAGAAGAGAGTAGATCTGCAGAGCTTTGGAAGCAAGCAAAGATGACATCACCTCTATAATGAAGCTGGCCTCATGGTGGATTGTGGGCTGTGCCTGGAGGACATGAGTTATGAGCTGGTGTGTGTGTGTGTGTGTGTGTGTGTGTGTGTGTGTGTGTGTGTGTGTAAAATTCCATGGCTGATCTCAATCTGGTTTCTTACACAGTGTGGTCTATTGGCCCTGGTCTGTGGCCTGGAACTCCCGTGTGTCACACATGCATGTCCCACAGTCTCTGGAGATGGTAATCTAGTGAAGTAAACCAGTACAGGGGACCTTAGCTAATAGCTAACTCATAGAACAGAACTGTTTGGGCTGCCACAGGCCTGGAGACTTCTCGTGTGTTTGTAGAAACTGAGGCCAATGGCAATAGGATGGAGTGACTGAAGACTCAGAGAACAGGCTCAGGGGTCAGAGTGAAACTGCCTGCTCATAGACAGCAAAGCATCCTGACTGTGTGCTCCTCAGCCCTCTTAGAGTATGTGGCCACTTCTGCCTCTGTTCACAGAAGCATCACTCTGTCCAGTTCCTGGTCCATCCTTCACATGGGGCTCCCTCTCCAGGAAGCAGAGGGCATGCTGTCACATTCCCAGGACCCAAAAGATACTGCTGTTGAAGTCTGGGTGCCACAGTCACATAGAGGTTTTGTTCATTCACTCAGGAAGTGGAATTCCCAGGCTGGGCGTGACATGGGTGGGGGCAGTCAAGTGCTGAGATGACATTTAAGAGGGGACATGCCTGTCTCAGCAACCAAGCCATCACCTGGGGCGTGCAGGGAGCACCAGCAAACCTCTTCAACACACTAGCTTCTAGTCTTTGGAGGTGATGTCCCCGTATGCTGTCTCCAGGTATGCCAGGCCCCACAGAACTTACAAGAAGAGTTGGGACTTTGACACAGCAGATAGACAGAGGGAAGCTTAAAGGGCTTCAGGGTCAGAAAACCCAGCCATGGCTTTGGGGGTAACGCCCTGACCGAGGACAAATCTCAAGGGAAAGCTTAAAGATTCACAACATATGGATGGCATCTGTACTTCTGTGAAGGCCTATAAGGGAGCTGCCTCTGCAGCCCTCGGGCAGCTGAGGCCTATGGGTGAGGAAGGTAGTGGATCAAGCTCAAGAAACCATGCAGGCAGTGTGCACCAAACAGCAGAGCCCAGCGGGACGCAGGGCAGGGAGGCTGTGTTCAGAGTGTGGGAGAGGCAGGGGAGCAGATGAGCCACAGAGATGATGGGACGGCAGGTGGTTTGTGAGAAGCGAGGCTCCACATACGCAAATCATTTAGCCACGATACTCCAAAGCATGTTTGAAGCCCCTCTAGGGATTCTCCCGGACAAGGAAGGAGGTAATAAGCACAGGCCAGTCGATCCCAACCCTGCATGGTTCCTCACAACCTCAACAAGGCTCCTGCACACATCCCCGATTTGATGACGTCAAGGAAGGCCATCTCTGGCTGCCACGGGTACCAGAAGGACTTCTAGTCCCCATCCCACTCTCTCCCCTCCTTTAGATTTCCTTCCCCCAAGATACAGCCGAACCAAAGTGGAATACCAACTCAATTCAGCAGTTCCTTGTGGGTTTTCTAACCCTGTAACCGAGAAGAACGGAAGTTTTTTTTTTTTGTTCTTGTTTTTAAAACTTGATTTTTTTTTTCATTAGCCAGGAAGCAAGGTGAGGTAGGGTTTGGCAGAGATGGAGAGTCTTGTCCATGTTGCGATTTCTAGCATCCATCTTGCTCTATGTAAAGGCACAATGAGACTAAAATATGAGAAATGCATTGTTGACCTCTGTGTTCCCAGATGTGTCTTGCCAATATCAGGCATAGAGACAGCTCGTTCCTGAGGCATGTGCTATCTTTTTGATGTGCCTTCAGGTAGATGGGGATTAGAGACTGGCCATCACTGTGGTGTACTGCTCAATGGCCCTGCTGTTCCGTGAAGTTCAATTTCACCTGCAAAAACTGGAAACCATAGGTAGCTTTGCCCAATGGCACCGCATCAGTTCCCTTTCTGTTGCTGTGAGAAAACAGCATGACCCAGGCATCTTACAGAGGAGTTTATTGGAACCGATGGCTCCACAGGTTAGAGTCCATCATGATAGGGAGGCAGGCATAGGGGCACCTGGGACAGGAAGTTGAGAGATCACAACTTCAGCCTCAAACACAGATCAGTGAGAGCAACCGGAAGGGGAGCAAGTCTGTGAACTCTTGAAGCCCCTCCCACATACTTCCTCCGGCGAGCCTGCTCCTCTCCAAGCTGTGTGGTTAACTTGGGTCTAAGTGTTCAAATATGTGAAACTATACGGGACATTGCTCAGATGGCCACAGGCACCCTCCCAACAAACACGACAATTGGCAGATCTCAGCACTCTGTTCCCATGACTGCAGATACCGCCTGTGATGGCTCAGATCATGGATTGTTTATGCTCCGAGAGCCTATAGGCTACACCAGGGCTACCCAGCCCTGCAGAGGAGGTAGCATAATGGTGGGTGAGGGATGGCAAGTACCTGAGATCTGATCTTTACTTTTTAACATGGACAGGGGCTGGATGTGGTACCAGACCCCTGTGCTCCTCCCCCATGGTCACTGTGTCCAGGATCCCTGAGACCACTTAACCAATCAACCCCCTTTACAGCC
This sequence comes from Cricetomys ansorgei, assembly GCA_026225945.1. Lineage (NCBI taxonomy): Eukaryota > Metazoa > Chordata > Mammalia > Rodentia > Nesomyidae > Cricetomys > Cricetomys ansorgei. The sequence continues at coordinate 4,096,757 of JAMJFZ010004042.1, forward strand.
AGACGAAGCCAGCTCATCATAATCATCACATGGGTTTGGGAATGGCTGAGCTAGGTCTCAGTCCCCTCCCAGGGATTGGTCAGCTATTTGACCTTCTGTCCCCTTCCCATTTAAGTCTACCCATTGGGAGGGGAAACCACATCCACAGCACCGGAAGCTGTATCCCACTGACCTGGCCAAGGTTGCCTCCAGCCCGCTGGGGGATTGTGCTGAGCTTGGTGCAAGATCATTCTTCCCTCAGCTACTGGCAGGTGTGGCTGCATCAGGGGTTACTGTCTCCCCAGATTCACAACTAAACCCCCCATACCCTCAGAACGAGACTGGAATAGGAGACAGGGCCTTTAGGAAGTAATTATCATCAAATAAAGTCCTATGTGTCAGTCCCTACTGCTGCCTGACAGGTGTCCTTAGGGGACGAGAACAGGACATTGACACACAGAGAGGTGACCCTGCGAGGGCCCAGTGAGAAGTCATCTGTAAGGTAAGGTGGTGCGAGACTCCAGCAGGAGCCATCAATACCTTGATCTCGGGCTTTTGGCTTCCAGAATCCAGGGTCTATCCATTCTGGTTCCTGTCTGCAGTGCCCCGCTGTGGTGAGCTGATTTGGCTTAGAGCATTGAAGACAACGCTTCCGTGTCCTCTCCAAAGAGATGATGTCTTGGCTCCTCCCCAGAGAACAAAATCTCCACAGTGCCATCTGCATGTGCTCTGAGGGTGATGGGAACACCCAAGAACAGGGCTAGAGACAAACCAAAGATTGAGAACTGTGTAGTAATGTGAGGGTCTTGGTCACAGGGGCAGGAGCAGAGGCGAAGGGCTGTGTCGAAGAAGCTGGGAGGTGTGGCCAGGAGCAGGTGCCCAGGAAGATCTCCTGGGTGAGACATTTTCACCTTTGGGTGCAGGCTGTGGGCTCCTCAGATGAGTCCTCACAGGGTGAGAGAGTTCCCCGGCTCCAGGAAACGGGTTCCTGGTGACAGAGTGGGTGCAACTCCTTCCTGAATAGGATCAGAAAGGATTCGAGCCTCCTGGGGGACAGGCTTAAAGGAATGAAGCAGTGGTCGGGATGTCCTTGAAGACTCAAATCTTTCTCATTTTCTGCTGTATCTCCCAAGATTATTTCCACTCTGAAGAGAATCGGGAGTGACACAGCACTTGGCAGCGATGTCTCCTTCCTCTGCAGTCTGCAGGACAGACCCAGACTGACGACAACCTCAAATTTTACTCGTGGTTTTCAAAATAAAAACATGCGATCAATCCTTTTTAAGCACACACAAACACACACACACACACACACACACACACACACACACACAATTTTGGGATAAAAACTTGGAAATATTTCACTCAACTGGATCTGGATCCGTCTCTGCCCAAAATTGAAAAAAAAAAAGAAAATCAATGTGAAACAAATGATTTCTTTTCCTTCAGAAAAGCCATCTCAGGAAGGGGAGCTAGAAAATGGTTTGGCAGGTGCAGAGAGCTGGAGGTGTGGTGTCGCCAGGCCCATCTCTCTGAAAATGAATACAAATATTTCCCAAACACTTGGAAATGGCCTGTGCCTGCGAGTCAGAAAGACAATGGGACAGACGGGATGGAGCCTCCCCGACATGGCCCCGTGCCAGCCTGGGGACAGCTGTGCCGTGTGCAAGAATCACAGCAGCTGTATTTAAACTAGAAATTAATTCTCCTTTTATTTAATGTGCGCAGCCTTTTTTAGTTATCAAAAAGGAAACACTGGCAATTAGGCTGCGTGCATTTCAGGGACGGCGCTGGATTCGCCGTTGTTTTGTTTGTAACGTCTGTGTCTCTAGTTCTAAGACAGGACAGCAGCGATGGCTCAGCCAGGTTTCCCCGAAGAGAGGGTGCTTTCTCGCCACCTTTCCCTTTGTTAACAGAAGGGAATTTTAGATGTTCCCTTGTCTCCCGCTCTGCTGGAGGGATGGCAACATCTCATTCTCTACTGCAGTTGGTTGTTTTTGATTTGGAATGCTGAGGTCCGGCAAGAGAGGGAAGGGAAGAGGGAAGCTGAGAGAAGCAAAGAGAAGGAAGAGGAAAGGAGAGAGAAGGGGAGAGGTAGAGAAGAAAGAGACAGCTCTGGTCTGCTCAGGCACAGCAAGACAAATGAGCACTTTGCAGAGACGAAGGCACAAGTCTTCACTTGGAAAGACACTTGGAAAGGTGTCCGCTACTCTGTTGGCCCTGGAAGTGGCCCGGGCACAGCTGTGTGCTGAGCTGTCAGTGTGGCAGGGGTAGGCTGTTCTTCCTCTAAAATCCTCATTGCACCACCTGAGCAGTTGGTTTGGAGTCTACACAAAGAGTCAGGAACTGGTGAGGAGGAGAGCAGTGGCATCAAGGTCACAAGAAAGATGAGGAGATGGAGTGGGCGGAGTCTCCTGAGAGCCTGGTCTCAGACTCTGAATTCTCACAAAGAAACCCAGGAGTCCTGCACCGCCTCCAAGGACACAGCGCCTTCCAGCCCCTGGAGGCTGATGCACACAGGAACTCAGAAACGGTGTAGCACACACAAGGCCTGTTCAGGTTCAAACCAGACAAGACCCCAGCACTGAAGAGGGAAGTGGACACACAGTCCCACCCCTTACCAAGAAGCTATCTATAATTGATACCTGCTGGAAAAGGGAAAATAGTTTTTCCCCAATGGAGAGTCACTGGGTATATCAACTACACTCCATGCCTAGGGGTAGTTGGCCAAGACAAACTGGTATTTTTTTGTGCACTTTAATTTTTTTTTTTCATTTCTAGTTTTTTTTTTTTTTGAGAAATAGAGAAACATAAAATTGGATAGGTGGAGAGGATCTGGAAGGAGTTGGAGGAGGGGAAATAATATGATGGAAACATATTGCATGAAAAAAATTAATAAAAAAGGAAACCCAGAGCATGGCTCCTGCCTTGTTCTCTACCCACTGAGCCTCAGGCCAGGGGCCATGGAGTGTGGACATTCAGAGAACTCTCCTTGTTCATTACACTAGCAACGGCTTCTTTAAGGGATTCCTCTTCCCTGCTTTGCACACAGAGCACATCCCCCTTGTTGGTTACAGTATTTAAAAGCTCTCCTGAGCAAGGTGTTGGATCTCTCCTTGAGACAAGAGACAAGAGAATCAGGCTCAGCACCCTTAGAGTCCAGTATGAGGATCATGAGGGAGAGTAGAGCACCACTGAGGAGCCAGAGGCTGGAGAGCATTCCCCTTCCTCTCATTCCCGTTCTTGCTTGTGTCTCACTGGAGTGCACAGAGGCCAGAGACTCTGGGAGGGCCAAGGCCCCACAATGCCACCCAGGACAGGGTGTTGGGGCCAGCGTTGGACTGTTACGCCAAGGTGCAGAAGGCAAGTAACATCGGCTACGGTCCTGGCTGAAGTCAGGCACTAGCTCTGCTATGCCTTCTATGCCCTACGTTGGAGATTGGCTAGGTTACGTGAGCAAGACCTTAGCAGCCATGCTGTCAGAGGAGCCTACACTAGACTGAGGCAGTCAACCCTCATCAACCCCCATGGGGACAGAGCGTTGTCACCATGCAGGAGTGGGAAGAGCAGCCTGGATTAAGGTGACAGACGTAGGTTGGCTGGAGGTAGGACTAGGGCACCCCTTTCTGCTGAGCCGGGAAGTGGAGGTGCTTACTGGCTCCTGAATGAAACCCCCAGAGCTCTCAGGGTCACAACCTTTTCCCTAGAGATAGAGAAGCTTGGCCAAAGGTGACTGACAGCCAAGGCCAGTGCTAACATCAAATCCGGCTGTTTAATAACACAGAGTACCTTGGCATGCCCAACACCGTGCTTCATGGCGGAGACATCCTTAACAGCCACGGTGTCATTTCCAGAGACACGGTTCATGGTCACATTTAGCACGCATGCCCAGAGAGACACTCTGCTCATTTCCTAGCAAAATTCACAGCATTTGTCTTCTTAAAATATAACCTTAAAATTATTTATTTTGTGTATGTGTGGTTTGTCTGTGTGGGTTCCTGTTTTCATGTATGCATGTATGTGCACATGCGTGGTGTAGAGGTCAGAGGTTAAATCAGATGTTTACTTTGGATGCTTTCACTTTGCTTACTGAAACAGGGTCTCTTGCTGAGCCCAGAGATTACAAGCTCAGCAAGTCTCGCTAACCAGCTGGCCCCACGGCATTGCGTATCTGTGCCTCCTGAGCACAGGGATTACATGTGGGCCACCATGCCCAGCTGTTTGATGGGTGCTGGGGACCCGAACTCTGGTCCTCACATTCCTGTAGCAAGTACTTTGTTCACTGAACCATCTGCCTCCCGGCCCCAACGTATTTATTTTTAAATTAGTATACAGAGTGTTAGGTTTCATTATGGCATTTCCAGAGAAAATTTGTTTTGTCGGTCCTCCTTACCCCCTCTTCTACCCTTTCACCCCCATAGCCTCGTGCACTTTCATGTCACGTGTGTCCTATCGTCTTACTCCCCCTGACACCTGTTTCCCTGCTCCTGTCCCTTTCTAGTTTCCTGGCATGTACCTGCGCTTACACCTGTGTAAGGCATACAAGCAACTGAGGAGTTCAGGTTCAAACTCACAAAGAAGAGTCAGGGAACCACAAAGGATTCTGGAGAGGGTCCCAAACAGAGGCAAGAAAGCAGATACCTGGAAAGAAGGGAGCATTCTCAGAAAGGGGCTGATTCAGTAGGGTTGGGAGCAGCCACCTCTCCAGGCTACCTATGGCAGAAGCTTCTGGAGGGTGAGATGGAACCCAAGGAGGAGGGTGGGTAGATTGAGACTGGATCTTCTGAAGCTCCATAGTTTTGCTCAATCATATACCCACCCTCACCCTTTCTATATGTCTTTTTTAACCTTTCTTTACTGGCACATTCTGTCTCTTCATATAAGGACATCATACCTCCAGGAGCAAGTGGCACTGTCACCAGTACACGTGTGTTCAGAGTCTACACTGAGGCTGCCATGTGCACAGCTAGAGAAGTGCTGGTGGGAAGCTAATCTTCCAACTCAGGAGAGCCAGGACCCAAAGCAGAACCCACAAGCAAGGCACGGACACACAGAAGGGCTGGAGGCCTGCTGGCCATGATCACCCCTTGGCAGGAACCCCGCAAAGCTCCTTTGCTCTAGGAGCTGGGCCTGGGTCCGGGCCTGTCTTGGGCTGCCAATCATGTCTACCCTTCCTTCTTGGCCTCACTGACCAGTGAGCTTGTCACTCCACTCAAGGCTGTCCGTTTTTAAATAGAAGAATCATGTTTTCATTCAAAATGAGATGAAGCATTTTTTCCAAGACCTCAAGAATTTCTAGACAGGTCCAACTTTTGTTTGAATCCTGCCGTTTGGTTAGCAAGCAAACTTGGGTGCTTTGCAGACAGAATTCTGTTGGGTTCCGAGAGTCCCTGAGTCCAGCTGACTGGAAGACACATGCCCTGGGCCAGCCTGGAGGGAAGGGCTCACCCCCATGCTCCACCCAGGCTGGGCTGGGAGCCCGCGGCAGCCTTGGATTCCATTCCCTTTGATCTCGTATCACGTGCGTGGACAGATGGAGGACATAACAATGTCGGGAGCATCTCTTCAGTTCCACCTTGCTTTGAAAAGAGGGATTGAAAAAAAAAGGAGAGGCTGAACTGTTGCATGAGGGCGCGGGTCACCTGTGGCAAGGGGGGTCCAGAGTAGGTGAGGAGTTACTAGGGCCCCGTACGGTGACTCTCGCGTATGTCCAGGTCTTACGGCAACACAGTGAGGCAGGGTCTCCCCGGGTGACCGACAAGGGGCTAGGGCTAAGGTCCTTTATGTCGACTGTACCGTCCCAGGAAGTCCATCCATGTTTCAACTGTCTGCCACAGGAGACTGGCATCAAGCAAAGGCGTAAGTGTTCTAGTGCTTTCTACAAGTCTGAGACAATGTAGCCAGAATCACTTTGATCCTTTTTTTTTTTTCCTATAAAGCAATCAGTCAGTTTCCTATCAAAACTGAGATAGCAAAAGACATAATCTAAAGACTAAACAAAGGACAGGGGATAGGCCTTAGTAGAAGCCAGAGGACCCAGCCAGGCAAGGCCAAGTTGATGAGGTAGCCAGGTAAAGAGCTGAAGCAGGTGTGGGAGCGAGAGGCGCATGCTGCAGTCCACAGTCTTTGCCTGAGGAGCTCGGCTCAGCAGCTGGCTCCCTGTACTAGAAGAGACCGTGGCTGGCAACACCAATTCCATCCCTGGAGTTTTACAAAATATGCTAAGATGTGCTCCAGGACATATTCCCTCCATGACAAGACCCCTGTGTCAGAAACACTCACATGCCTCCTTCAGCATTTCTGTGGATTGAACTTCCATTCATAGTGTGTTTGCCAAGTTTACAGACCTATCACACTCCTCTGGTTGGCTTCGGTACTGAGAAGACAGGTTAACGAGCAGAAAACCAGCTCGTCCTCTTTGCACACCCTCAGATCGTATAAACGTCTCAGTTCTCAAGATGTCGACACGGCCATTTAATCGACAGTCAGCCATTCCCAGGGAGAGCTTGGCTCATGCTCATACCCACCACCACCGTAGACCGAGCAGCCAGATAGTGCATGGTGGCAAGTGGTGGAGGGGAGGAGTTTTCAGCTGCCAACATTCCACTTCAGAGCCAGAGGAAGAAGACCGCGCGCGCACACCAAGAACACCAGTCTGGGTGGAGTGCTTGCCGGAGCTGCGGTGCCTCGCTTCCTGTGATCTCTTGGCCCCTGGCCTCCAGCATCCAAAGGCCAGGCCTCCTTCCCACCCTGTGCTTCCAGCTCATCCATCTGATGGAAGCTGTGTGTATTAGGCTCTCTCCATGGGTCTAATTTCAAGAGAAAACCACTTACGGCAATGACACGTGAGCCATTCTGAAGTGGAGAGGCCTACTCTCCTGTCTCCTTGCCCCTTCCAAGGCCACATACCCAGTAGAAGTGCCTGAAAGCCTTCCCAATTGAGCCATTGTCTATGGCTAGTCTTGAGTAGACGGGGAATGGGCTGAATGGAGTGGAAATGTGCCATTAGCAGGAATGGGTGGCTTTGCTGCAGGTCTGTCACTCTTGGCCTTCAGAGGCTAGGAGGTAAATGGCACTCTAAGCACATGGAAGGTTCACACAGAAACAGCCATAATTAAAGCACATGCCCACCACAGAACACGCCATTAAAGCTGCCACTGTGGAGCTGATCTTCAAGTTCAAAGCCATGTTTAAAGTCAGATGTTGGACATAACGGGGAGATGCTGCAGGTCATCTCCTTCCTCCTTTACACCCCCTTCTCCATTCCACCATCCTTGAAGAGGCTGAAGTCTCTGCTTCCTAGGAAGCACATGGATCTAACGAAGTTCCACACACTGTCCTGGGCAGCCGTTCATGCCAGGGCTGAAGGACAGCTGGGGGTCACTTCCACGTTCCTCCTTGCCCTAACATGGCAGCAAGGTGGTATTTTATTCTCTTTGGTGGCTGTAAAAATGAAGAGCAGAAAAATAAGGCCAGGGCAGGTGAGGTCAGCACTAGGATTGGCCTTTCGCCTGTCCTCTAAGTGCCCGGCTCCCAAACACTGGATGCCGAGAAACAATCTAACAAGGACTATAATCCCACCGTAGACTTAGGTGACCTCCATGGGCACGTTGACTTTCCGGTCTTCTTTGAGCCAAATCATTACAAATGTATCTTGAAATATGACTTCAAGCCATCTTTTGATTAATAAACAAAGAGACAACAACAGTACAACAGTACCATACAGAACTTGAATAGAGGTTTGACAGATGTGTGGTATTGGTATATGAAACTATTTCGGGTTATTGAAAAACAGATTTTACTAAGGAACATGACTTTTAATAGAAAACTCAATAAAAGGCAATGTAAAAATTACAGACTATACTCACTTTAAAATGAAATTGCCAAAATTACAAGTAAAATATTAGCCTGACATTAAGAAAATAAGATAACATAGCAAAGCAAAACAACAAGAACAGAGTACTGTACAGGGGTGTCACCATCACCCCAAGAGACCAAGGGCATCAGTGGACACTCATTTGAAGTTGTAGCAGCAATTTCTAACAAAAACTTCATGCAAAATAGAAAGGAGAAAAAAAATACATATACAGATCTTTTAGGGCTGGGAATGTAGCTAAGTAGTAGAGCACTTACCTAGGGTGCACAAAGCCTGGATTCAATAACCAGTACTACTCCCACACAGACTATTTAATAAAAAATCAACAGCAAATGCTTACATGCTAAATTTGCTTAATATGCTAATATGTGGTTGTGTCCATTTTCTTCAAACAACGTAATTTTGTTTTTCTTTATGGTTGAATGAAACTCTATTGTTACTACATATCACGCACACACACGCACATCTATATATCTATCTAACACACACACACACACACACACACACCGAAGCAAAGATGCTTTGTCTGCCCTGTAGGCTGGAAACACAGGGAAGCGAAAGCTCCACACGCGGACAAGGCCACGCCCAGTACCCTTGTCTTAACCAAAGGGCATTCTCCGGGTCAATGACTCCTCCCCTGCTTGTACCCCTATAAGTGTACCCTCAGGCTGCATTAAAGTGAGACTGCCCTCTGATGCATGTACTCCTTGGCTCACTGAGGTCCGCCAAAGACAGGACAAGAATGCCGTAGAACCACACCTCCCCCCCACACCGTGTTCCCGTGTGGGTCCTCCTTGTGCACGCGGTGAACTGTGGGTGGGCCGCTGTGCTCCAGGTGGAGGACCTGGCTGGGAATATGCACATGGGAGAAGATTATAAATAACAACACGCACTAAATAACAGAATTGAGTTTCTCACAGAGATGGAAGCTGCTGAGTCTAATTAAGACAGATTAGTGATAGATGTGGGCTGCCTCCTTATTCCTAGATGGTGCCTTTGCTGTGCGCTCAAAGCAGACAGGGGGCCCACAGTCTGGAGGAAACACAAAGGCTAGCAAACAGATGCTATTGCGTGATTTTTCCTGGGGAGAAGTGAGAAAACCCCTAACCACCCTAGACAGACCAAAGAAACTGTCCCAACCAAGTCTAGCTTGGGGACCAAGCTAGTCTTATAGTTACGGGAGTGTGGGGGAGGGGTTTCTTCCAGGAGCAGCGGTGACTCAAAGGCAGCTACATCACCAAAAACCACCCAGCCTGGACGACAGCTTTCAAATATGGCATCACTGCAGATCTCTGCACAGCCTGCAGGCAGCTCCACCAGTCTCCTCCCTAGCTTTTACTGCTCCCTTAACCTTAGGGAGAGGCCTTGTGAATCCTCTTTCTTCAGAGTTCTTGGAACGTTCTTGTGAGTTTCATGAGCTGCCCTCCTTTCCTCCAGGAGGGAGCATCTCAATTATGAGGGGACAGCGACGTAACAGATGTCACACTGAGTCCGCGGACAGAGGCGGGACAATCACTGCGTGCACAGCTGCTGCTCTGAGCGGCTCTTCGCCGAGGTCTGGGGCCAGGCTGCCCTGTCTGTGTGTTTACCTCTAGTTCTCTGTGCACTGGGGTATTCTTTCAATTGCTTAGTCCTCTTCCTCACGCTGGGCTCTATAGATTTGGCATGAACAACATGGAACACCTGGTCTTTAGCTGGCATTCGTGCTGGGAATGGGAAGATGGATGAGTGGGTAAAGCACCTACCGTGTAAGTGTGAAGACTCAAGTTTGGATTCCCAGCACCTGTGTAAAAGCTGGGCAGAGAGGGAAGCATCAGTAACTCCAGACCTGTGGGACAGGAACAGGCAGCTTGCTGGCCAGCCAGTCTAACTGAAGAGCAAGCTCTAGGTTCAATGAGAGACCCTGTCTCAAAATATAAGACAGGTGATAAAGGAAGACATCCAGTGCTGGCCTCTGGCCAGCATACAAGCTAGCACAGGCAGATCACTTGCAAATATACACAGAAACACACTCATACACACAGCATACATACATGTATGTGTATGCACTCATACACACACACACACAAATACACTCATACGCAACACATACATACACACATATATACACTCATACACATACATACCCAAATATACACAACACACACATAATCACACATGTAAACATACATACACATATATACATATACACATATACATGTATCAATCACACTTGTACACACACAAATACGCATACACACAACACATAAACACATACATATTAATGTATCAGGTTGCTACCATGCTTTTTTACCTTCTAGCTCAGGAAAGAAAAAAGAAGTATAGATAGAAGGAAAGAAATCTTCACTGCCCATGTTGGCGGTCTGGAAAGAGAGAAAGGAAGGAAGGAAGAAATATTCACAGCACTTTTGGCTGTCCAAAGCTTGGAGAGCAGGAGCAGTAGGGAGCTGGACCCACGTCTCAACACAATATTCCCAAACCTAATTCCTCCAACTGAAGTTCCTCTAAGCAATAAACAACCAGCCAACCAACCAACCAACCACCAAACCAGCAACAAACCAACCCCGGCTTTCCAGGTTTCAACAAATATATACTCTGAACAAAGTCCCCAGAAGTCTAAGCACCATGCAATCATAAGGACAAGCTGCATGTGGCAAAATAGAAGCACATAACCAAATCATAGCCACCGTTAACAAATAATCTGAATCAAACTCACTCTTGTCCACTACCCCTGGGATGGGGACAAAAACTTATTCCAAAAGCCATTCTGGGTTTTTAGAGAAACCAAGATCAAAAACTCCTTCAAAGCATCTCACTACATACACACACACACACACACACACACACACACACACATCCATACATGTGTGTATACACACATTCATCCATATACATATGTGCAATCACACATGAATATATAAAAACACATTCATATATGCAACATACATAATCACACATGTAAACATACACGCATGCATATACACATACTCATATTTATAATAAATATGCCGACATACAAACACACACTCATACATACAACACACACATACACATGATCACACATGTACACACACATACACACAACAATACACACACCATTCTTGCTGGCTGTGGTGATGCATACCTATAATCTCTGCACTCAGGATGAGAAGGGGGAAGAAAGATCACAAGTTCAAAGCCAACTGCACAGCTAATTCCAAACCAGCCTGAGCTGTACTATAAGAACCTGTCTCAAAACCAAGGACTGGGTTGAAACTCAAGTTGTAGTGGACTTTCCCAGTATGTGCAAGGCTCTGGGTTCCGCGTTCTATTCCCAGAGCTTCTCCCAGTTCCTCTTTAAAGGAGATGTTCTGTATATGGGTTAGTTTTTATTGTCAACCTGACAAAATCTAGAATCAAATGGGAAGGGGAAAACTGCATTGAAGAATAAAAAACAGACTAGAACATTCTGATAGGCAACCTAGGGAGTCTACCATTCTCTTCTTTTGTCCCAGAATGCATTGTTTTTCAGACAGAAACCAATGAACCAATTGGGTACCAGCGCTGCTGCTTGGACACTGCAATTGTCCAGAGTGTAGTCATTGCTTGGGCCAGGGTCCCACTGTCCCACTTCTGGCCTTGTTGCTTTAGGTAGATGACTTGGCTCCCATGCCTCAGTTTCTCAACTACAAAGTTGAGTTGTTAATAGTGTCTCTTTCAGAATGATCATGAAGATTCCATGAAGTTACTCTGACTCGCCAGTGATTGCGGCCCCTGGCTCACAGTAAACACGGAACAAACAGTGTTCCAGGACTGTTGGTCATGTTGCCTGCCAGCAAGAGTGGGCTGCTGGGGTTACTACACCCCTTGCTGCTACTGATTCATACTCACTGGTAAATGCTTTCCGGTTATGAAATCACTTTAAGGCCATGTGGTCTTGTGTCTTTAAAATTAGTATTACTTTTATTGGCATATTTAATTCATTGTATGTAATAAGCGTTTCTTTCAGGTACACCGTAATCATGCACTTTGATAACATTCACACCCATGGCTTCTCTGTCGCCCCTCCCCTCCTCCCCCAGCCTCTCAGCTCACTCCCTTTCCCAGTCTCCCTTCAGTTTCGTATCCTATGGCTTATGTATCTCTATAAAATCTGGGATCCAAAGATGAGAGAAATCATATGGTATTTATCTTCGCATGTGGTCTTTTTAAAAAAAATCAAAAATAAAAAGCAATCAGATATTATCTGATAGCTAAAACTTTCTAAGAGACACCTGCAGATGCCCCTTGGCTCAGCCCTGTCCCCCTCCTTACCTGTCTGGCCTGGTCCCCCGCTCTATCTACCAGGGACTGTGTACTGAAGATGAAGCATCAGTGACCAAGCCCTGGGACACCTCGTGACTAGTGACATGGTGGAACCACAGGGTGTGGAATGGCCATTATCTGAGCTCAGAGAAACCATGTCAAGATAGTGTTGGGAAGTAACCTGGGGGCAGAAGACCAAGAAACTCTTGGCGTCCTCCTGCCTCGCCCCCCAATAGGCATGGAAGCCTTATCCTTAGTCCACAAGAAAATCTTGAGAATGTCATCACCAGGAAGTCTGCACTCTAGAGGAATTTCTAGGCATCTTCACAGATAATGAAAGGGACAATAGACCCACCAGGGGGAGGCAGGGGTGTGGTCTTCTGGACTGTGCTCTGGAACCTTCCAATTCCCCAAACTCCAAGGCTGTTCTGCAAAATTTCAAGGACTTTTGGGGTGCATTTAAAAAAAAAAGTGGAGTGGATTATTTAAAGTTGTTCACTAACTATAAAAGGCCGCCAGCCACAAGGTCCTCCGCACTGTCTGCTGTCACGTGACAGCATCGGCAGGGCTGTTACGTAGGACCACAGTTAGAGACAAGATCACACTTCCAGCAGCATAGTATTACCTATGTGAAAGGCGTGGTCACTGGGAAGGGCAGTGTGCTTCTGTGCCCTGGGGAAGAAGGAGATGCTTGACTGACCAAATAGGGAGATGGAGGATCGGTCTCCCTGGTCACAGAGTGACTACAATTAGCACCTGTCTTAACTGAGAACAGTGCATATTGTGTGCATGCCAGTCTGTCCAGGGTGAGTTATAGGGGCAGAAACATCGCAGACAAGATATGTACGTGCCCAAACAGCATCAGGCCCAGAGTTTCTCTGCTCACCCTCAGTGCCTGGGTATCAGATAATGGCAGGTAGACACTGGGGAACTATGCACCGTGAATAGAGAAACTCTGTGACTCCAGGAATGATGGCCTTGGCTTATCAAAGGTTCAGCTAAGGTGGGAGGGTGCAAGCTCACTAGGGAAAGGCCTGAGCTGCTGCAGATTTTATCTCACCTCCACCTGGGCCCAGGCCACTGGCCCAGGTGATAATGCACTGGCGGTCAGATCCTTACCTCTTCTCACGTGGCAACTGACACACCTGTCCTTTGGCATCAGCGCTTTGCTGAATTCTCAGAGGTGCCCCAGGGAGGTATTGCGTGCCCATCATACTGTGGATCAGGCTCATGACCTCTGGGAAGGACAGCCTCGGCTGTGGCCTTGTGGTCACTGCTGGCCTTCTCTAGTTCTTTTAGTTGGGGGGACTTGAGATTTGTGCTGCATTCTTAGTGAGTCCAATCCCTTGTGAGCTGCAAGCAGGGGAGACAGTTCCACTGGGATAAGTGTCCCTTCCAGACCAGATGGATCACTATTCTTCCCCTCCTGCAAAGGGTACAGCAGAGCAGATGGCCAGAGAGTGGCTGGTTAGCACCCTCAATAGCTGGTCCTGGTGGAACACAGCACCAGTTTCTGCTGCCATTATGATGCCCACACTAGATCAGCCCTGTGTAGAGGGACCCATGCCTGGCCACACATGTGATTTCTGCCAGCCACCTCGACCACTGTTGTCACATTCCAGTGGGTCAACACTGCGATGACTGTTGCACAGGCTGGTGATGTGGCCTTTGGAGTTAGAGGTCTGCTTTAGACTGTAGCAGCCTTCCAGGAAGGTTGCGTTCATCGGTGGGAAACTCCCTTACTAAAGACACATACACTTGCGCTGGCTCCCTTGTGCTCTCCACCTAAGGCCTCCTTGTCCTTAGACTCCACCTCTTCCTTCCTTGCCCAGGCCTCCTCCACTGCCTGGTGTGCAAGCTGCCTGTTCTCCTGGCCTATGTGATGCCAAGAGTCTCCGGGCTCCCTGGGGGTGTGTCTCTCTAGTCTGTGTCCAGTCACCCAGGTGCTTTGCTGTTTTGCCTCCTTGATTCACCAGCATAAGCGGCACTAGAGCCCTTTGGGAAGTGTCAGGGCATCATGCTAGCTCCTCAGCAGGGCGCCTCCTCTGTGGGTCTGGCTTTTCCCTCAGCTGGGGGCTGTGGGTCTGGAACAAACTCGGGTTCAGAGACAGGAGGGACATGATTATTTTTGGATTGGAGCAACTGCTTTCAGAAACCCTTGCTTTGTATGTGTGTGTGTGTGTGTGTGTGTGTGTGTGAGACATGCTACCACCCAGTCACACCAATGAGTAAGCAGGTGTGTTCCACACTTAGCAAGACAAGGATTCAGAAGCTTATCTCCCTCCTGTTCTCATGATGTAGCCCCAGGATATGTGGCAGTGTGTTCAGCATCACACGTCACTACTTCTGACAGGGGAGATGGCTCAGTAGGTAAATCACTTGCCTTGCAAACATGAGGATCTGAGCTCTGGGTTTTCCAGAACCCACATAAAGTTGGTCATGGTATACTGTGTCTGGAATCCCAGTGTTCATGAAATGAGATAGGAGGTGGAGGCAGGAGTGTGTGTGTGTGTGTGTGTGCACTTTATTCTCCTGAGACAGGATCTATCACTGAACTTGGCACCAGTTTGGCAGCCAGCAAGTCCCAACAATCTTCTTGTCTCAGCCTCCCCAATCCGAAGCAACTGTGGTTACAGATGCACATGAAGCTACACCCAGATCTTTACATGGGTACCAGGAATCCATGCTTGGGCAGCCAGTGCTTTTGCCCACTGGGTCACCTTCCAACTTAGCTAGGGGCTTGTTAATACTGCTTATTTATTTTTAAAAGACACACCATTGCTGTCACAGGATAGCTCTACTGTTTGATTTCTGCTTTGTGGACTCATGTCCTTTGTTATTCTTTCTTTCCATTTTACTGGCTTTATTTTATTCTTTATATTAGTCTCCTTAAAGCCATGGTTTCGACCTTCCTCATTCTCTAATACTGGCATTGGAAGCTATGACTATTCCTCTCTGCACAGCTTCAATTGCACCATGCATCCGCTCATTCACTAAGGTGGTAGTGTATGTATGTGGTGTGTGTGTGTATGTGTGCACACATGCTCGTGCACACGCATGCATGCTAGTGCATGTGTGTGAGAGTACGGGAGTATAAGTGCTACAGTGACAGTGTCAGTCCTCACCTTCTACTTTGAGACAGTGTCTCTCTTGTTCACCACTGTGCATGCTGGGCTAGCCCATGAGCTTCTGGGGATTCTGAGATTCTCCCGTCTCCACCTACTATCTCACCACAAGAACACTAAGTTTCCAGACACAGTATACCATGCCCAACTTTATGTGGGTTCTGGGAAAACCCAGAACTCAGATCCTCATGTTTGCAAGGCAAGTGATTTACCTACTGAGCCATCTTCCCAGTCAGAAGGTAGTGACGTGTGATGCTGAACACACTGCCACATATCCTGGGGCTACATCATGAGAGCAGGTGGGAGATAAGCTTCTGAATCCTTGTCTTGCTAAGTGTGAGACACACCTGCCTGCTCATTGGTGTGACTGGGTTTAAATTCACCTGCTGCTGCAGACATACCACATGTGACTGCATGAGACCAGATTTCACCCATCTGTTGTCATTTGTAAGGATGCTTTGGGCTGTACAGCGACCAGGCTGGTGAGCTGAAAGAAAATGTACTGGGTCCCTACTTGCAGTGCTCCAGGGCAGTGCTAACTCCCTGCTCCCTAGGAAGCAAGGCTGTTTTTAGATTATGCTCTTTCCTTGTGGAGTAGGCATGCTTTGAGGCTCCCCATGGCTTTCCCTGCTATACAAGTTTTGCTCCTATCAATCACAAGACTAGGGCATGGATTCTACTATCAACTGTCCCTTAAATTATCAACTTGAAGACAAGGGAAATAACCATCAAGGTAGGAAAATCCACTGCCTCAGTGATCCCCAAGGATCTTCTTCGACCTGGATCCTGGTGCAACTAGATCCTGGTGCGTGTGACTCTAACACGGTGCTTCGAAAGTGGCCCTGTCCCTGGATGTCACTGATGAAATAGCCCTCCGCTGTCCGCATAGTTTCTTGGCCAGATACACAGTGACCTAAGTAAATGGGGGTAGGGCCCACTCTGGAAGCAGGATGATGCCATCCAGTCCTCTCTCTTACAGCCCTACAGGGTTAGTGGTTGTGAGCAGAGAGTGACTTTTTCTTTGGGAAGCTGATTATTCCGTCCTTGACGGCTTTTGGTTGTGTAAGTTAAATGATGCCTTTGATGGCTTCCCATTTACCTTGTCCTGGGAGCACTTGGTTCCATCAGACACTTCCAGAGCTGTCTGGGAAGCAATGACCATGGCTGCTACTCAGTCCTGTACACTCTCCTGGCAACTGTGTCCACTTTTCCTCTGGTGTTTAGCACTCACAGCTCTCAGATTCTTGGATGGAGATGGTAGCCATCTCCCCTGTCAGAAGTAGTGACGTGTGATGCTGAACACGCTGCCACATTGCTGTTGGCAGGGGACTTAGCTCTCAGTGAAGGGACCTCAACAGCAGGGAGAGAAAGTAACCTTAAGCCACAGTGGAAGGCGTTCAAGAACGGGAATGGCTCTGCATCTTCAATGGAGGCTTCTGCTCTGACCCACGGGCAGGCTGCAGGCATCAAGGCAAGGCCTGATTTGGGCACCCCTCTCCCAACAGTCAGTGAACAAAAAGCCCCCAGGGAGAGGCCTCTCCATCAGGTAAGTAGCTCCTTCTGCTGGAATGAATCTGGAGGCAAGAAGCTCTTGTGGCCCAGTGTTCCTGCAGGCTGGGGAATGAGCAGCCTTCTTGCTGAGGACTGAGGGGACCTGGGGAGGAACAGCTCAGCATCCACTCTGCCATGTTTCTGCACCCTCCAGGAAGGCTAGAATTCAAGTGCAGGGATGGCTAGTTGTGTTTATTGCCCTAGCTATTTTATTCTTAGAATGAAGTTACCTGAGTTAAAACTTAATCTCATCACCATGTGAGTGATCTTTTCTATATACCTCTCCTGTAAACTCAATATAATTCAAACCACAGGGCCCTTTGAGGATAACTGAGACCATGCACACCAAGCCCTCCAACAGAGCCTAGCCCTAGCATCAGCATTTCAGTGGACCCTTCTCTCCTAAACACTACAGATGCTTTCTGGTCACCACATTCTCCTGTGCCGTCCTCAGAGGTATAGACATGAATCATGGTACAGCATTTGCCACATATGCCCTAGGGCATAGGTCGCATTCCCAGCACTCAAAATGAAAAGCGCATCTATGCCCTGGAGGCTCACATAGAAATCCTGTCTCCTCTTTCTCCCTGGCTCTGAGACCGCCACAAAAGCTTCTCCTCTGAAATGGTAGTGTCTGCGTCTGCGTGGGGGCTGAGTTCTGCACCAATGCAGAAGCTAAGATGGACAGAAGTGGAAAGTCAGGTGTGGCTCTACTCCAAATCTTAGCCTGGACAACTCTGAGCTCAGAGCTTGAAAGGCACCCCCGCCTGTCCCTGTGCCCACCTCTGGGGCACTCCCTTGTGATCAGGCACCTGAGTGTCTAGTTCTTGTGAGGCCAGGGAGCCAGACAGAAGCTATTGTGAGTAGTCGGTAGGTGGTGAGAGACTAAGGCCACCTGCTATCTGAAGTCTTAAAAGCCCCCTGACCCCCACGCCATGAGGACATGCCATCCAGACAATTCCATGACCCAAAAACCATATTACATGCCTATGTGGGTCCATTTGCACGCTGACTTTGTCCTGTGGGGAAGTTGAGACCTTCCCTTCCCCCACCTCCTCAGTACAAAGTCAGCTTTGGCCTCTTCAGAGCAGATTCTACAGACTGATCCCTTTCCACCAGTTTTGCGACCAGGATATCAGCAAGAAGATATTTCCTAGTGGATGCTGATGGCTGTTGGGAGTGCTGAGGGGAGTAATTAGGTCGCTTAGCAAATAAGCTGCCACATGAGCAGAGGCTGACAAGGCAGGAGAACCCTCTGCCTGGGCACGAGGGAGCAGAGTGGGGAGGACGCTCACCATCTGAACAAAAGGGAAGTGTTTCTCTGTCACTTACCCTTAAATTAAGATATACCAGAGCTAACTGTCCTTATGCGCAGTAGGCAGACAGCCGTGCTTGTCAGAATTAGTTGAGTGTCCACATTAACTTGAAGTTAATCCACTCCCCGCAAAGGCCTGCAGGAACCAGACCACAACAAGTCCACATAATACACCCTTTGTGTCGGGCAATATGAAGTAAATTGTTTTAAAGCAATCATGTTTAGGTTAGTAAAAAGGGAAAACAATGGCTTCCTACTGAGAGTTATTTTCTGAACAAAATTAAATATTATAAAACCATATTATTAAATTCTGTCAAAAAGGTATTAATCTTGTTACTTTGGCATGGAAGCCATGGTTCTCCGTAATTATGGGTCGCTGTAAACTTGACCTCTTCTGCTGTCTTGCAGCCAATATGTAACAGAGGCTGGAAGGAGTGGGCAAGAGAAGTCGGAGTGGGCCGGACGAGACTCTAACCCCCAACCAGGCATCAGGCTTGGGATGTTTCTGCTTAAAGGCATGTTGGAAGCCACAGGAAAGGCAAAGCATGTTTTGTGCACACATGTACATGGGAAAAACACAAACTATGTGCACACTCAAATCATGCAAACATGCACCACTACACACACACACACACACACACACACACACACACACACACACATACACACGGCATCCACTGCACTGAGCATACCCACTGTACACTAGTACACATACTTACACCTCACCCCCATACGCAGTACTCTATGTACACACTATTTGTATGCTCCACATACATGTGTGGCCACTATTACATGAACTCACATTTCACACCCTCACATACACTGCTACACACAAACCACGGACATCCTCACACACATGCACACCACGCACCTGTGGTGGAGGTTTATTTTTAGTTATGCATAAAATGTTTTATGCACTGTTGGGTGAGGGGCTGCCTAGGGCTTGGTGTTCTGTATCGTCTGCAGGTGTTGGATTTCTGTGGGGAATGTGATTGCTTATGATCTGCACCTGAGGAATGCTGGATCAATAAAAAACTCCAGAGCTCCGACGCTGGGGGTTCTACTGTCGATCGAGTATGGCATTAGCCGTGACGGTGGTTCCCTCTGCTGAGGTCTGGCAGGACTTCCACGTATGAATATGCCTCCTTGTCTTCCTTGCTGAGCCACCCCAGCAGCAGTGGACTGCTACACACACCCATGGCAAATGCATGCTGCACACACGCTGTATGCACATGCACTACCACACAGACATACATTGCACATCCATGGAAAATACATATTGCATGCACACTGTGTACACGTGTGCACTGTTATACATACACCAGGTGGACACATGTGCTGCCACATATGCACGTGATCTTTTCTTTCTCTCTGCTTTCATCCAAAACCTGCTCACAGTATGTAACAGGAACACAATCCCTCCCCAGGCCACAGAAACCATGAGTGTCCCCTATTATATTGAATGATTTCCCACACCCAAACTGGTGAGTTCTCTAGGATCTCCCGGCAGCAGAGTCTACCAAGGCCAATGTCACTAGGATCTGCCCCCTTTAGAAACAGGTAACAGCTAACCTTCCCACACAGGACCATGTGTCACTCTTGGTACAGCATTGTTAATCCTCAACACAAGCCTCTGAGGTGCACACCATCACTGTTCCATCCTAGAGAAGGAAACGGAGGCACAAGAGGTAGGGGCCAGCTACCGACTCGGTCCAGCATCAGCACCACCTTCACTGCCAGCCAACCAAGTGGCCCTGACCTGGCCAGCAGCCCAGACACTGATGAAGACCATGTCCTGCAGGGCTCAAGCTCAGGCAGCAGAAACTTCCTCACCTAGGTCCCCCAAGGTCCTCATTTCCACTTCCCTGTCCTCTCCATCCCTAAGTCCTCTCCTGCTCTCCTTTGCTGTTGGTCTTCCCCTTTCTCTCAGTCTCATTCCTTTCTCTCCAAATGGTCCAGACAACACCATCACCAAAGCTAAATTAAGCCCCCACTTCGGATCGTCACACCCTAATCCTTTGTGACCTTCTGTTGGAGGGGAACATGAAGGGCACTGTCACAGAGACGGTGGGAAGGCTTACAGTGCTGTGACAAACTCGATCCTTAAAAGTCCTGCCCTATGGGTACTGCAACTATCTGGCACAAACTGAGTGGCTCTGGGAAGTCTACGATGGGTGGACAGGAATGGGACTTCAGCCTAGGGTAGAGCATCGCCTTGCTTCTCACACTGCTCATGGCTACCACATCCTCTGGCTTTGGCCTGCATTATGCACTGGTGATTATTGGGTGGATCTCTGTGCCATGAGGTTTTCAGCAATGCTGTCAATGTTCACTGACCACTAAACAGACTAGCTTCCTAGCAATTGTTCTGCTACCTGGATGTAGTCCCATGTACCCACCTTTCACAAGATGTTGACCTTGGTGAGATCCAGAGCATGGGGTGTCCACCCCTATAGATGTACTATAGCTTAGGATGCAGGTCATGTATCCTAACACAGATTGCAAACCATAAGTGCCGTGCCAGCTGTATGCATTAAAGAGGGCTTTGAATTTGACCCTAGCCTACTGTGTGCTCCAGGGACGATCTGTCTCATTTGTACTTCTGGGAAGTCAACTCTCCAATCTGCAATCACAGAGGTATGTAAACACCACACAAGGTACGGTGACATCTGGGCAGGGAGGGGTCCCTTGCACCCTGGGGACCTCTGTTTTCCCCCCTCTGCAGATAGAACACACATCTAGAAACCACTCTCTCTGCAGTCCCAGAAGCTCTGAGTTTCAGCCCAGTGTAAACACAGTGGCTATGGTCTCCAAGCACATCCATTGGTGAACCCTTGATGAAGCTGCCATCTCCAGCTCCATCCCTAACCAACTTGAAGGAAGCCCTCTTCCTTAGAGACCCCATGTGTCTGGCATCTGGGACAGTATCCGTTCCCACGGTCAGTGCTCCAGCTGTGCCTGCTGCTCAGTGTTGCAGTGGAAGATGTCAGCACTAAAGGGAGTCTGCTGGTAGACACTGTGCCAAGTTACAAAGGCAGCTAGTTTGGTTTTGTTTTGTTTTCCTGACACACAAAGCATTGCTTAAGCCTGTGTTTAGCTCGTGTCATTGACAGCATGCTTATGGTGATCAGCTCTTAGCTGACCCGGGGTGCTTTTATAGATGCCCTGTATGTACTGAACGAAACCCACATATGCGCAGTGTGATCTGTGAGGGTAAAGCTGGGCTTATCATACGGTGACCTGTTAAACACAGGAGTCAGTCAAGCCGCAGGACTTCAGGAGGACGCACACTCAGTGTCCTCAGCTCATCTCTGCTGCTGGGGTGCCAGTGCCTGGCCTTGTCTGGGTCTCACACTTACTGCGGAAACGTCCACTCTAGACTTGTTCCTAAGAGGACCAGGCCTTAGATGTAATAGACGTAGAGTCAGGATCCTAAGGATCAGGAGTCCTCCCGCAGAACACACGAGGAACCACGGAAGGAAATGAGGAAATGCGAGCGTAGACAAGTAGAGAAAAAGATGGAGGAGAGGCTGAAAGAGGAAAGGAGAAAATAGGAACAAGGGAGGAAGAGAGGCAGGTACCCCAGGGCCCACAGTGAGGTGGGACAGGTCCTCCACAGTCAACCCTCCCAGCCGCCCACGAGCAGTGACTTCAGTCGCCAGCTGCTGGAATGTTGTCTGAGGGTGGCCCCCACTGTCGGAGCGTCTCAGGTGACTAAAACAACTGCTTCACCCCATGCCGCACATATTCCAGAAGGTGGCTGCTCACACCCAGTGGCTGCTTACATTGGGTCTTTTTATAACCCAGCCACTTCCTGCGGTCATGGTGGGGAAGAGATCCAGCTCCAGCTCCCTGGGACACGGGAAGGCCATGGCCTTCTCCTTCCTTCAGGCTGTTTCCCAACATTTCCGTTCTGTAGGTCGTTCCCAAGCTATGGGACATTTCCGTTGCGCTGCCTGCAGACAGTGTGTTTGAGGGTCTGTTTTCCAATGGGTAGGCACAAGAGCCCCGTGGCAATTACTGGGACATGTAGGTTTTGTGGATCACATCCTTGGAAGGGCATCCTGAGCATTACACTTGACCTCGATTTCAGAATCCTACAACCCAACCTGGAGACCCCACACACTCCAACTGAGAGCCCTGCTTCGGAAGGAGCCAACTTAGAAGGTGTCACGAAGGCCCTAGCTTCCAAGATGCTGAAGATTCCAGGTAGTTCTTGAGAATACTGAGCCCTGGAGACCTCAGCTGTGTGTCCAGCCCATTGCAGACAAAGATCCCTGGGTCCTCACCTGCTCCCTTGACTTGATAACGAAGTTTGTGGCATGCAATGTGACTTTCCCTCTCTGGGCCGCTGAGCTCCTGATGGGCGTTACTGTCCTTGTCTTCTCTGCTGCATCCCGAGGAATGCAGGAGACTGATGTCATTTCAGGGGATGCTTTCATCTATTTTGGTAGCTTGTGGACAGCACAGTGAAACCTGTAATGAGTGTCAAATGACTTATAAAACAGCGGTGTTATGTTGCCGGCAAACCGTCCCGAGCCATGGTGATGTGAATTTTCCTAAGTCTCTTTATACGAGCTTAGCTGGGTTGACCTGGGCTGTCAGGCTGATGGCCTCTCACACCATACTCTCACACAGCTCCTGCACCAATCCTTAACTTGCCCTGGAGAATTATCTGTGGGCTTCTGGCTCCTCTTCTTCCTTCAGTCTTCCTTTGTTGGAGCAGAGAGGATCTTGGGAAGCTTGGCCTGTGTAATCAGCCTCCCTTTGCTGGTGTCGCTCACTAGGGCTTGCTTGTACAACATCGATTCGTCCTCAGCTATTCATTCTCTCCAGCCTTGGCTGAAACTCCCTACCTGGTCTGCTGGAAAACATGTCATGATGACATAACACCCGGACTTGTGGTGTGCAAGTGGTCTCCTGGGTTAGGTTCCTATAAAGAGAGAAGAGTCAAAAGATTCCTTGAAGGATGGCAAGTTTCCCCAGGAGACTTGGAGAGGGGTGCAAGACAGTGGAGGCGTGGCTTCTGGGTCTGGGGGCACTGCCCTCTGCTCTGCAGTTGCCAAGTCACTGGACAAGCTGAACAGGAGCCCAGATCTCCTCTTAAGTCATCAATGCTCCATTCTGGGGCTGGCAAATGGTTCTGTGGTGACATTTATTTGTTCAGGCATATTTTGATATGTGGTGAGCAGCAGAGTTATAAATAGAAAATGGTGGTTTTTCTTTTAACCAACCCAAAATGGTTAAGAGGAGAATTTCCTCGAGCCTTCCAGAAAAATCAAAACCAAGACAGCAAATCTCTGGGGACGAAGACGGCTCAGCGAAGCTTTTGTCTTGTGGGAAGCAGATCCAGGATAGCCAGTGGAATGGATAACAAAGGACAAAAGACCTAAAGCCAACCTACCCACAAGAAGAGTCCTGCAGGCGGCAGGATCCAGTCACTATACTAGAGCAAAATAACGTGTCTACTCCAAACACCCAGATCACTCGAGAAGACAGCTTTAATTAACTGTATGCGGCCAGCGGATGTCGAGGAGCCCAAGAATCCACAGAGCCTGAATGGCGGCGGTGTCTCTTTGTCCTGAGCACTGCAGATCCTGAAACACCGTGCTAAATCCTCCCTGTGGGGTCGCAGCTAGAAGGTGTTTGTTATGCATTTGAGGCTGGAGAGCACAGACCAACAAGAGCATATTAATTCGCAGTGGGCACGCAGAGCCTCCAGAGGTAGAAGATGAAAGGCTGCATCTACTCCTCACCTCTCATCCCAAAGTTAACACCTTCAGGAAGCTGGCTTAAAGAGCCGCTGATATCTGAGAAAGAAGCAAGAGGCCTGTTATTATATGACTTGTTTTTACACGGACCTTGCCTAGATCAAATCACGCCCTTCCGAACATGACTTGCCCTGCCACTGGAGCCAGAAATGGCGAAGCTCAGATAGAGTGGCTTCCTATAATACATCTCAAAGCCAGCAGTGGCTTGTGTGGTGGTAACCACGTACCGCCTGCCTGTGCATACCTACCGATAGACTCTTACGAACCAATCCAAGTCACAGAAGTACCCATAGCACTCACATGACCCTGGTATGGGGCAGTCCACAAACGATTTATTCCCTGTGTCTGCTCAAAGGTCCACCTTCCCTCATCCCCATCCTCTGGAGGACCACAGGTCTGAGTAGAATTCCCAAGGAAGCAATGCCTGGCCTCTGAACACAAATGAGCTCCATGAGGACATGTCCATGAGGACAGTTAATCCAGCACACATCAGTGGCCTGGTGCTGCTCTGACCGGTTTCCACAGAGACCCAATTTCTCAAGCTCAATCCCAGTAAATTCAGCTGCAGATTCCAATGAAGATGTTTGGGACTTTATGAAAAGAACAAGAAAAAAGAAGAGGTAATCATCACCACCACCACCACCACCACCACCACCATCATCATCATCATATTGGACAGAAGCCAACAGAATACAATTACTTTCATGACTGGAAGGAGACAGCCTAGTTAAGGCCAGGTTGGCCCAGTCTGTCACTCAGGCTAGGTATCAGCAGCACCTCCATGGTTCTGACCTGGAAGATCTGAAGGTTCTTTACCACCTTTGTAACCGGGGTCTCACAGCTGAGTTTATTTCAATCTTTATCCCATCCCGAACTTCTGAAAGGCCCCCTCAACCCAGGAGACGAAAGGGCAGAATCCCATCAGACTGTTAACTTTAAGACAAACTGCAGTGGCTTGAGATTTACTACAGCACACAGGTTGCTTCTGGTGGACTGAAACATCATTTAGAAGTTCCAACAACGGGAACTGTTGTGTGTAGCTCCTGGTGACGTCTGAGAAATACCTGCAGGCTGGTCTCCAAGGAGATGCAGCGACTGTCAGCCCCATGACGATCCACACAAGCCTGCCATCTGCTCACTCACATGAAGGGACACATCAAGAGTCCAGTTAGTGTAAGGAAGAACTTTCTAGCTGTGAGCTGCTCATTGTCCTCTGCTCAGGTTGGAGCCCGAGTGGGGTGTTTCTAAGAGATGGGAACCCAGACCTGGCTTCGATAGTAATCATTCCTGTAAGCGGGGCTGACAAAAACTTCTTAATTTTAAGTTTTCCTTTTTCTTTTGTTTTTCAAGGGGTCACGACAGCCAGGCTGTTGACTGTTGGTGTTCTCTCACAGAAATAGGAGCTAGGGAGGGCCACTGAACACTCACTTGAGGTTCCAGAAATCCATATTTAGTTCTGCCCTAACTGGCATGGCCTCAGAGGTCTTGGCGATGGACTAGAGTATCCATTATGGAGAAGATTAAGTATGCAGCCACGGGGAAGCCATCATCCATGGCTACTTTCGGGTACTCCGCACTTCTGTAAGCAAGCCCAGTGCACACATTGATTCCCAGGATGAACTTTAGTGAAACCATGCTTTGGTTTGCTGTTGGCAACCTTAGGAGGAGGGAGTCCACCTTGCTTCTGGGTCCCAGAGGGAAGAAATTCTCACAGGAACTAGACACATCTCTGTCCATAGCAGATGTTCTGTGACGTCAGGCTATTCCATTTCCCCCTGACTAGTGCTCACCGGACGGCTCTGCATCATCCGGCTCCTCACTCCTCTCTTTGGGCCTGCTGGGGGCAATGCATCTCTCCAGCATGGGGTATAGCTTGTCTTCAGAAAAGATTGGAAGACTTAGGAGAGGCAGAGCCCTGTGCTCCCCTCACACCCTCCAGGTGAAGGGTATTTCCTTAATGAGTGCTTTTCAGGAGTCTGTCTCGCTGTTCCCATGTACGTACTGCTTTGCATGCCAGTGCGGGGGGGGGGGGGGGGAAATGACCGTTTCTATTTACCTCATGGTCTGAATCTGTCCCATTGTCTGTCTCTCTGTTCAACACTCTAGGCCTTTAATAGTCTGGTGAGTTGATAATCTGTGTATGTTGGTAATTTTATCAAATAACTGTTTATGGGGATTATGGCTGTCTGTAATTGTGCCTTTGTTTTCCCCTGCGAAACTCTCGGGGCTCGGCTCTTTTGCTAACTTCTCAGGAAGGGGGACACACGGCATCGCTCTACCCTCCACACATGAAAGGAAAACCTCACTGCTAGTCTTTCCCACCACCCCGTGAGAGGCCTCCATGTCTCCCCATTGATCCCTGGGATTTAAAACCCTGCTTGGCTTCTGAGACCTGTGGGGTTGCCTGTGGGAAGCTACACATTTGAAATGTAGTTTCAGAGGTCAGCCTGGGACAACCATTCCTCTGAGACCTTGAGCCTGGACACACAGGCAAGACAACGTTGGCAAAGAACGGATGTCAGGAGACCAGTAGGATTCTGGGTCTCGGTCCAGGTGCTTTTAGCATGAGGGTGACATTTCTCCATCAAAAAAGAAATGAAGAATCTACCCACATGCTGCAAATCTGCCAACAGAGGTCCCAAGCCAGAAGCAGAAACAAACCCCAGCATTTCCTGCAGGAAACGTCCTGGACGCAGTCCTTCCTTGGCTGCGGCCATTTGCTTGACTTACCTTAGCTGAGTGGGGTGAGTGATTTAAGGAAGTAAAGGCCTGGATCCACGTGGACTGGCTGGGTAGGTTCCCATGGCACACTGGGCAAGTTTCCAGAGGCCAACCGGATTCAGTTGCTTTCATGCCTGGAAAGGAGACAGCCTAAGTAAGGCCATCTGGTCTGCCCGAGTAGTCTGTCACGGAGACTGGACATGACGAGTTCTTCCATGGTCTCTGACTTAGAGATGCTGAAGGTTCTCTACCACCTTTGTACCTGGGGTCTCACAGATCAATTCATTCCAACCCTCATCCCATCCTGCAAGCTTCTGGAGTCAAACCCACGTGTATCTTTCCATGAAGCACAAAGCTGGTGTCTGCAGAAATAAACAAACATGGTTGTTCTTCAAATACCTCTTTTGTAGAAACAACAGTAGAAATGAAGGAAACGCATAAATTGGGAAATACTCAGGGCTGCCCAAGACTCTGTTAGCCTGGGTCATGAACCTAGGGCCTGTCCAAAGGCCAACCACCACTCAACCACCAACACTGTACCATCGCAAGCACCGGAGTCTGCCCACCATCCAAGCCCCAGGCTACTGATCACTACTGCACCTGGATTCCACCCACTTCTGACATTAAACCAAGAGCACAACTCTTTTCCAACGGCTGAGCACACACACACACCTGGGCACATGCACGGCTGAAAGGCGAGGTCTATATAAAAGGGGAAGAAGCTCTAATCTGCCTCATGTGACTTGACCTCAGAAGTCCTTCTCAGCAGAGCAGCCCAGGTTTTCTGCAAGTTGCCTCAATCCATGTGGAACTCAACCCTGAGTAGGTCTCCCAGTAGAATGAGCCATGTATGTCAACTGCCTGGTCTGTCAGTTCACATTACCTTCGCTCCTGCCAGGAGTCCCCCGTTGCATTTCTAAGCAGAACCTACATCCGAGCATCACTCCATGGTCCCTTGCAGGTCCCCGAGGAGCCTCTTTGGTGTGCAGTGGGAAATCCCTGCTTCTAGAACATATTTAAACCACCCCCCCTTGCTTCTGAATACTACACAGATAAAAACTAATCGCTGTGTGAATCCTTGGGGGATATAGAGTCGGTCCTGAGGTGTCAATGAAGAGTTCAGGCAACTTACAGAAATCAAAACAATCTCTGGGCCAGCCCAGTCTTCTAGGTCACTGAACAGTTAAGGTGTAGTTAAGCACATGTGGGTGCAAGCAGAGATTGTCATATGCAGCAGTGAGGCTCGGGGTGACAGATTCCACGTTCTCCCTCATTTGTGGATCCGAGATCTTATACAGACACCTAAACTCAGTTATATATAAGTGTTACAAAAGCAGAAGCACAATTGGAGAGAAAAGGGAACCATAGGGAATGTGGAGACAGGCGAGAGGGGAGGCCTTAGAAGTGCACACACACACACACACACACACACACATATATATATACACGTACATACATATATATATACACACACTATATATATATAGTATAATATATATACTATATATATAATATATACATACTGTATATATATCACTATATATGTACTATATAGTGTGCATACTATACACTAGACACACTTGCATGAAAATTCCTTTATGAAACATGTTGCTTAGTACACGGATATATGTCACATTGCTGAGTACATGGATATATGTCAGTAAATATTTGTTAAATAAAAGGAAGCACACGTTGGATGGCCATTAACTCCAGTTTCTTACAAACTATGAGAAATACGGGATTACTGACACAGTGACCCATGGTATTGGACCACACAACTCCGTAAACCAGAGAGAAGAGGCAGCGTTGGATGGTGTTTGATGTACCCACCCCACGCAGCTGACCTCAAGCATACTTTTTCCCCTGACATGAGTTCCCTTGACTTGAGTGCTCATTTTCAACAGATCTTGCAGAGCCTTGCTCTTCTGTTCTCTCTGCTTTCGTTTCCTAAACACAAGGTAATGGTTTGAGTCAAGGCAGATGCCAGCATGGAGACAGCCATAACCTCCGTACTGGAGGCCTGTGGCCTCTAGGGTGACTACTGTGTGATCTTCCAGATGAGTTGTGTTTATGTGGAGGGAGGCTCACAGCACTAAAGCAAAGAAGAAGGGTCCCTAGGGATGCATGTGGAGCAGTGCTGTTGCCATGAGAATGAGGAAGGCCTAGCCAGATCTCACAAAGCTGCGGTAGGTGGATGTCCCGAGGTCTGACTTCATCCTGACTTCTAAAATCGCTTCCTGTAGGTCAGTAGCATTTGCAAACTGTCTTGTTTTGCTCTGGTTTCCCTGTGCTTGGAGAAACTCACAGAGGGAATGCTGTAGGTGGGGTAGACACACTGACCACTATTTTGAAGCAGCAAAGTTGACATCAAAATCCTTCCTACCGTGAAGGTGGCCATGAAAGGGGAGAGATCTCTCAGAGCCAGCTGTCCCACCAGTGGGAATATCACTGGTCTCTTGATGGGTTCTAGGTCAGCCTTTGGGGCTCCATGGATCCAAGGGGCAAGCTGAACATTCCCTGGTAGTTGTTATGTTTCTCTGAAAACAAAAACAAAAACAAAAACAACCCACTGGCAAGGTGAGGACCTCTATCCTATACAAGTCCCACACCAGATGAAGATGACTGTCCCCACCTCGACATCCCTTGTTGTCATCAGGGTGGAGGACAGACTGACTATAAAGACAGCCAGCATAGAGACTTGCCTCAAAGAGTCTCACCTGGGGCCTTAATGTAAATGGTACCTTGCTGATTGCCCCAGAGCATCTTAGATATGAGTATCATTTATGTCCAGAGATTCACAGAGCTCTCCAGTCTGTCATTGGGAACTCTTCTTCAGGAATAACGTCATGAAGGGCATGGAGATCAGATCTGCATTAAGAAGGCTGGGAAGCAATGGGGCCACCCCATCTGGGAACATCACCCTGTAGTCTTATTTTGCCCCAGCACCTCCCCTCTAGACTACTTTCAGTAACACAAGCCACAGTAGGAGGAGATGAGGTGGCAACTGTAGGATTAAATTCTCTGGAAAATGTACCCTTTCCTCCTGTTCCTGCAATAGTGACCTCTAGTTTCTGGAGGGTCCAGCGTCCCAGAGAGGAGTTTTCTCCCAGGATATATGAAGTGTACATAGTGAATCAGGCTCTGCCACTGGATCATGGATGTGATCAGAGGTTAAAGGGAATGAGCTCATTGGTGAGAAAAGACGAATGATAATTCCATTTGGAAATAGAAATAGGGTATGGAGGGGAATATGTGCTTTCCTGGAAGTCCTCCTCATCCTAACACGTTCAAGGGAGAAACACCACTGTGCTTTAGAGAAGGAACTACCAGCAAGCAGACACCACAGGAGCCAAGGCTGGGTCCTCACCAAAGTAGGCACACAGAAATGGTTGAGCAGAGTGGGGGAGGAGGAGGTGCCAGACATCCCCACTGTAGCTGTGAGGCTGGCTGGGGGCTTTATCTCCTTTGTTCATACAATGAGAATGGTGTTTCCTCTTTCTGCTTACTATTAAAAACATATTGCATGCCAGGGCTGGCAGAATCTGCCATAGACCCCAGAGGTCACCGCAGATTACAGCAGGATTGTGCTGGAGTTTGGCGGAATGCCATCAACCAGAGAGACCAGACCCAGAGCTGAGACCCCACCCATCAGCTGTGGTGAGGCGGTTGTAATGGGAATTGGTACGTTTCTCCCAGGAGTCAGAATATGAGAGCATTTGCCTCATCGGAGGCAGATCTATGCTGTGTTGGGGACACCAACAAGAAGCATGTGATATGTGTTTGGGGCCAAGGAGAGCCTGTGTGTGGCTGTGCATCAGTCTTCCCAGATATCCTTCCAGGCAGATCCATTTCTCTGGCAGAAAGGCAGCTGACTGGTTGACCACAGCACCTTAAATCTCTGACTGGTCATGCAGCTACTGAGTGAACCCGTGCTGGAGACCAAGCAGTGTGAGCCTCTCCTGTGAACTTGTAAGTTGACTGCACAAGAACAGGAGACAGTTGGTGCCTAATGGTGCCACTAAGACAGGAGCTCCATGAGCTGCTGCTAGAGCAGCCTGAATTTCTGCCTCTCCTAAGGACTGCTTCTTTCTCTTTCTTTCTTCCTTTCTTTCTTTCTTTCTTTCTTTCTTTCTTTCTTTCTTTCTTTCTTTCTTTCTTTCTTTCTTTCTTTGTTTCTTTCTCTATTTATCTATTTATTTATTTAATTTATTTATAAACAGTTAAAGCCTGTTTCTGTGGCTCTCAGAACCCAAATCAGCCTAACATCCAGGGTACCATCATCCATGGAGAGAAGTGATGGCCATCATATTCATCAAAGGAACTGATCCTTAATTCTAGGGCATCACCACTGCAGAGTGACCTTAATGCCTGGTTGTCCCAGGAATCCTCACTAAGTCACACTGACCAGGAAGGCACCCACGGGAAGCATTTTAACCCTAACACATTCCCAGGGCTTTTATCAGCTTCTGTTGAAGCCTTTTGTGGGTCAACCACTAAAAGACTCTCATGTAAGATCAATCAGACTTTCCTGGATTCTCGGGGAACCAAAGGCCACATAGGGCCTGCGCCCACAGAAAATTGCCCTTGGGAGACACTGTCTTTGGAGAAAGACCAAAATCAGTGGAGAAATCAAATTCTCTGCTGCAGACCACTACCTCCATGTTCTCAGTCAACCGTCTTGATTTCCGCAGAAGAAAGAGAATTGCACAGGAAATAAGTCACGTGTAAAGTAGGAGAGTCCCTCGGTCACCTCCTGAGCCCTTATGCTGGGCTTCCAGGTTCTGTTGCCTGAATGATGAATGCTGTTCTAACTTTGTATGCAGGCACCAAGTCTGGTTTGGGATGACTTGGGATCCCAGATTTGAGGTTCTGATTTATGCTTCCCCAACCATCTTTTGGATCAGAGCACCATTCCTTCCAGCTGAGGGGCAGTAAGCTGACATGCCTTTTATACCCAGCCCACTTGGGACTCTGACACCCAACAACATTTGCCAGACTCTTCCCAGTGTTTCCTTCGTTATTGTTTTGAGACAGGGTTTCACGGAATGCAGACTGGCCTGCCTCCAACTTGGTCTGTAGTCAAGAATAAGCTTGAACTTCTGATCCTCCTGCCTCCACCCTCCAAGAGTAGTGAATTTAAGGTGTGCACAGACAGCAGATAGTTTAAGTTGTGTAGAGAATTGAACCAGGATTTCATGCTAGCTAACCAAGGACTCTACCAACTGAGTGACACCCCAGTTTCTCAGAGGACTCTCAATGCATGTGCTTATACAGCCGATCCTCGACCTTGATCAGGGGGTGGCCACCCTCTCGCACCCTACCAGATCGCTCTGGTCTAAATAACTGCTGTTAGGATTGTTTCCTTCTGTCTCCACCTAGGATCCGATGTCATGTTATTCAGGACAGCTTTCCCCACAGAGTGGCTTTGGGAAGTTCACGACTCCACAGGTACTGTTGAATAATGGAAAATGAATGGAAGGATTATAGGCTGTGTTGGATACACTGAGGTTTCACCTTCTTTCGAATGTCTTAAAAACTCACCCAATCACAGGCCAGTTGATACATGCAAGGGAAGATGGCTGGAGAAAAGCACAGTTCGTCATACTAAAGCTGTGGCTTGGAGGATGGTGGAGTGAAGGGTGGACAGCAACGATGCCCAGTGCGCAGTGGGTGCCGGGTGAACACTGACGAATTTGAAAGCGTGTACAAGAGCCAAATGCAGGCGGGAAAGGTGGAGGGGGCATGGGTCGGAGAATCAGAGATCCTGGAGAATAATCTGTGCCCTTGAGGTTCAGCTGACCTAACTGGCCTGACTGGGGTGTGGGCGCCTTCTGGAGGGCTTGCACTAGAGGAGGAAGAGGCCAGGGGGAGGCGGCCTAGCGCACAACCTCGGTGACAAGGCTTCCATGTGATGGAGAAGGATATTGATTTTTCCCTCCTCTTCTCGGCCTGTAATGTCCTAAATCACTTCCTTTGTGCAACTGCCCAAACACACAGCCAGGCTCCCACACTGAGGGACCTGAAGGGTTAGGGCTCCGAGGGGTGGGGCCGCCCTCCACATTAGGAACGGCTTAGGATCCAGCCAAGACGAGCAGATGGTGCAGAGACAGAACCCCCATCCTGGGCAGCTTTCTCCATAATGGAATCCACATTAAAAATGATATTATCTTCACTTTTAAAGGCCCTAATGGACGATATTTATGTCCATGAAATATGTCCCTGACTGAGGCACACACAGCGTAAGAGGAGCGAGTCATCAGAATGAGCGCCGCTTCAGAGACAAGAACACAGGTGTGGGCATATTTCCTTTCTAACCCGCCAATCGGGAAAATATGTTTTAATACAGGACAAACAGTAGAGTTTGTCTGTTCTCCCCACAGAGCATGGTGAGTCGCTGGCTTTAATGGGACCTGACAGCCGTGTGATATTCTCTGCCATTCTCGTTGTGCGCAAAGTGCTCTAAAAACGCATCCATAATTTATTTATGGGACCTGTCAGTTAACTCGTGAATAACCGGGATGTTTCTGAGGGCATTAAGACTCAATTCTTTCCCTTTCTTTGGGAGACACTGCTAACAGTGTCCTAGGAAAACGATGGCTTCCTGGGCCCTTTGTGCTGACAGGAGGGCGACGATGGAGGTCAGTCGCCCCTCTCCGTCAAGAAGCCCGAGTGCTCTGTTAAGTCTTTGGTCTTGTCATCAATGACTTAGTGTTTGTGAAGAAGCAGTGTTCTGAATGGAAGGGTGAATTAATAGCATTTAACAATGGGAAATCTCTACTATCTAAAAGGTAAGCAAAACTCGCAACCTCGGAACTGTGAATATTTGACTTAGCTGAATTCCTGTGACTCAGGCTGCACCACACACCGTGTATAAACTTTGCTAAGGGGTGGTGTTTTACCCAATATGATCAAGAAAGCAGGACAGACTCACAGACAGTTCCATTTCAAGTGCCCTCCTTTGCTTCATCTCAGCCAAGCTCTACCTGCACTCACCAGACAGAAGATAGGGAGTCACATGATATCCCATGACAATAGCTGAGCCAGACCAGGGAAGGCAGAAGGAGGTTGCTGTCCACCTGCCTCCTCTTAGCATCTCCGTGTAGACTCGGTGGAGTATCTGCTGCCTGAGTGGCTGTCCAAGGCTCAGGGCTTCCTGATGTGGCTCGCCTATGCAATTTTGACAGTGACAGAGCTTCATGTCTGCTTGGACTTCAGACCTGTTGCTTTAGACACAAGCTGTGTGCATGTAATGGTAGCACTGTGTGGAGAAGCACCTATGCTTTCTGCTCCAGGTGCCTCCAGCCTGGTGACCAGCTAGAAGAGCAGCACAGTGGTCCATCCTCTTCTGTGGTTCAGTCACGACATTCAGCTGGCTTCTGTGGCCCCCCTGCCAACACGTCCTCAGAGTCAGTAACAGCCTGGTTCTTTGTCAAAATGCCAGTCACTGACCTCACTGCATCTTACCACACAGACATCCCATCCCCCGCTGCTCAGTACAGGAAGCTGTTTAGAGGAAAGGGATTCTGTTTTTGTTACAGTGTTCTGCAATGTGTGGTCACTGTCACTCACCCCTTACTGTACCTAATTTATGGATAACTTTATTGTAAATAGGTGTAATATACGTGGAGTTTGACCATGTTTGGCGATTCGGGCATGTGCTGGAGTTCTTGGGATGCATCCCCCGTGAATAAGGGGCAACTATAATCGTTGACGTGGAATATGAAGGTAGCCACTCCACAACATACAATGTGGGCCCCTGCTAGAGGGACACCCGCACTGGCTGGTGCTCTCCTCCACTGCCCGTCCCTGCAGGGGCAGAGCAGCACAGGGGCAGCATGCCAGTACTGCACAGGAGGCTGAAGCCCCTGCATTGGGACCCATGGAGACAGTGGGGGTGGCACACTTGTCTCTGAGCCAGGGAGGCTAGCGATGCAGAGTGCCAGGGCGTCCCTGTAGGCCCTTGAGGGCCTGTGAATGGCTAGGCCCCACCCTTAGACCTCACAATTGACCCTAACTGCTGCTCCTAGCTCCTTCGGTGGAAAACTAGCTAAGCCCAGCCCCCAGACTTCTGTACCAGCCCGAACAGCCATTTCTAGCCCCTCAATAGACCCCACCCCCAGACCCCTGTAATGTTTCCAGCCCATCAACGGGTCCCTCCTGCCAGACTATTAAAATAGGGTGAAAAAGTCCCACTAATCCCAGGCAACCCTAGAAAGCTCCACGACCCTCACACACTAAATAAAGAGCCACATTCTGCTCAGTCTGGGGCACAGCTTCAGCTGCTGCCTTCCTCCCAGGTGGAGGCAGCCACGCCCAATAAATCTCTTTTGTGAGATTTGTTGCATGAAACTGTCTTTGTCATTAGGTTGAAGCAAAGAAGTGAAGCGTTGAAGCGAAGAAGCAAAGAAGAACAGCTCATCTCAGCTGGGGATATTTCCCCTCAGAGCTTCAACAGCAGGGAAACTTCTCCCCTTGAAGCAGGGCAGAGCAGAGTTGTTATACTGTAATATTCCAGCTCACCTGGGGACACCTTCCCCACCTCAGAGCTGTGTGGTTCCTGGGCTCCGACTGCCAAGGCATCATCCTCTCAGAGCTGTTAACACTTCCAATGGGGACACCT
Organism: Cricetomys ansorgei; assembly: GCA_026225945.1. Lineage (NCBI taxonomy): Eukaryota > Metazoa > Chordata > Mammalia > Rodentia > Nesomyidae > Cricetomys > Cricetomys ansorgei. Next base: position 4,131,999 of record JAMJFZ010004042.1, read on the forward strand.
TCCCCATGTCAGAGCTGTGTGGTTCCTTGGCTCCCGAATGCCAGGGCATCTCTCCATATCTGTCCGAGCTGAAATACAAACGCTAACATAGAACACACACATGCTCTGTTTGCAGATGACACACATATTACTGATCCTCTGCCAGAAAAAGAAATTCATAAAGATGAGCTGGAAGTGGCATTTAACTGAATAATTGAAAATAAGGCAGAGAGATTAATATTTTATTACATTTCTTCCTTATATTTGGAACTGTGCACAAATCTACACCAGATCCTAACTTCTCCTACGTTCACTATGAACTTATACACCAGCTCTGAGTATTTAAATTATATGGTTAAAAGTCATCCATGACTTAGAAGCCTGCATGCATTCTCTCTGCTCTTGTTTGTGGGTATGACGTTACCAGCAATCTGAACTTCCCACTGCTACGAGTTCCCCACAGTCATAGACTGTAACCTCAAAATGTGTGCAAAAATAAGTCTTGTCCCCTCCAAGTTGGTTTTGTGGGGATATTTTTATCAGAGCATCAGGAATCAAAATTAGGACAGAAATTGGCACCCGGAAGTAGGGTTGCTGCTGATAAGCCTGACCATGTAGCTCTCCAGCCTTGGACCTATTTTGTGGGAAGGATGTGGAAGTATCTGTACAATGGACGAGCAAGCCCTTTGGGTTCTTGAAGTAGAGCTTAATGAGCTGTTTCAGCAGGAGCCTGGAAGACAGTGGTGCTGAGAAAAAGACGAACAGTGAAGGCGTGGCTCCTGGTGGTTCAGGCAATAACAGGCACTCTGTCAGGAACTGGGCAGGTGACATTCAGGTGATACTTCGGTCAAGAACGTAGCTTCATTCTGCTCAGGCCCTGAGAACCCGAGTGAAGTTGACTCGAGAGGTGATGGGCAGGATTGCTTGGCAGAGGATGGGAGAACTTTCAGCCTAGTGTCGAGAAAGCAGCTGCGGTTGTTAAAGAGGTCAGCACGGCTGAAGAGAAGCCTCCTGTGCCTCACGAGGACAACAGGAAGGATGTCCTGAGAGTGAGACCCCATCATCAGAGGCTCCACTTTGTGAGGACCTAAATTTATTTAAAGGACGAAGCCTAAACTGGGGGAATTTCCTTCTTCCAGGGTTGGGTGGGGAGGGGCTACCTAAGAAGATGTTTCTCCGGGGTCAGCACAGAAACTGTGGTCCACAGGGACCAGGCTACCTCTTGAGCTTAGCAGTAGAATTCGACCATGTCCTAAGCATTGTCCGAGTGATCCTGGTTCTTAGGTACCAGGATTCAAGATGGAAGGGGTTATGGAGAGTAGCTGCGGCCCAGCACTGGGTAGCAGGACTGACATCCCTCCCGACAGGCCCCGAGGGGCAACTGCATGAAGCTGTGAAGGTGAAGCCTCAGTTGCCATGGAGACCCTAGGATATTGGAGATTCTGGGACAGTGGGATGTCTGCCGAGGAGAGCCATGGTGTGGAGTGGAGAAGTGACCTTAGTCACTTCTAAGAGAGAAGCTGTGTTGCTGCGGGCGGCAGAGCTGGAGGGATGAGCCTGTCCACGCCTTTCGGAGCCCAGTTGATTACATCACCAGCGCCAGGCACTGGATGTGGAGCTGCAGAACTGTTTCTCTGATGGTTCCAGTGTTGCTGAACTTCAGCCATCCATGTGATAAGGCCCTGTCCTTCTTTCAAAGTAAGAAGATTTATTCTGTGCCATTATATGGTAGAAGTATATGACTTGTTTTGTGTTTTATGCGGAGCTTGCAGTTAAGAGACCCTGAACTTCTAGAGTCTGACTGAATATATTCCTACATTATGAGCTAAATGTGAGATTCAGGGGACAGGGATAGAAGCTTATGGCTTAAAGCAGCGTGTTTTTGTAGGTTGACAAGAGGTGGAGCCGTGATGGTTAGTTTTGCCAACTTGACACAACAGAATGACCTGGGAAGAGGATCTCAGTGAGGAGTTATCTAGATCAACTTGGCCGGTGGGCACGTGTGTGAGGAACTGTTTTTAATTATATTAGTCATCGTCATGGGAGGAGTCGGCCTGAGAGTGAGCGGCACCATTCCTTGCACGTGGATCCTGGGCTATGTACAAAAGGCTATGTACACGCAAGCATTCATCTTCCCTCCGCTCTCGACTGTAGATGTCATGTGACCTACTGTCTCAACCTCCTGCCACCACGACTTCCTCCACAATAACGGACTGTAACCTGGAGCTGTGAGCTAGCATAAACCCCTTTCTCTTCTAAAAGGGAAAGAGAAAATTATCTGTGATTTAGCATTGACAGCCACCTTGAGATAGTCGCCATTGGCCATCCTGAGAACTGGCTTGTCCCACGGCACGTTATGAACGGCAATGGGACGTCTCCATGATAACAAAGTGATGTCCACCTCTCTAGGGCTATGAAAGTGCACTTTTGCCCCCATGTCATCCTCACGTCATCCTGTTAGGTTGGAGCTCTCACTCTCCTGCTGCACAGGAGGAAGTTGATGCTAAGAGAGGCTATGGCTGTGGGAAATAGGTTCTGAAGTTTGTATGTGGAGGGATGAGAGCTGGGCAAGGTGCCTCTGGAGCTGCTCTCTGGGTCACTGGCATGGTTTCTGGCTCCCGTAGTGTGCAGCTGTAACTGGCAGTTAGCAGGGAGAAACCACAGGTAAGTGGTACAGAAATGTCCTCGTGGGCAGGTGGGTAAAATGCCACAGTAAACAGAGCAACCCGCGTGGCAACCTCAACCTGTGCACTGGAGAGGTAAAGACAGGCAGATTCCTGGGCCTCATTGGCCGTCTGGCTTATCTCACTTGGCAAGCTCCAGGCCAGTGGGAAGCTCTGTCTTGAGAAACAAGGTAGACAGCTCTTGAGGAAGAAAACTCAAGGCTGACCCCTGGCCTTTACATGCCTCCCCCCCTCCCCACACCACCACAGACACACACAAACACAGACATACACCTTCTCTCAGGTCTGTGAAACCGCTAGGGTAGTGTGGCCTACCATTGGATCACTGTCGGTGGTGTGCATTCATTCCTTTCCATCGTAAGCATTTGGTCATCAGAATCCGAGTCAGCTATGGTAACTACACTTGGCCCGGAACTTCATTTGACTGTTGTGTTGTGAAGGCTATAGAGTGTGTTCAGACGGTGGCTTAGCTGGCTGGCCACTACCTCCAGAACTGAAGACCTCTCCGGATGCCTGAGAGAGCTGGTAGATCCACTTGTAGGACTGTGACACTTTCCTGGAGTTTGTGTTGGCCACGGAGGGAGGCGTCACACATAAGATCAGCAAATAGGTGTGCGTGCCCTTCCTGCTGCAGTCAAGGCCCATTCCCCAAGCACAGAGGGAGGCCACCAGTGACCTTGCTGCTCACAAATGCTGTCTGTGATCTGAGTTGCCGAGCCAGGGGTGGCCTGAGTGAGGGGAAGGAGGCTTGCTGAGAGTCGATACTTGAGCTGGGCCTCACACCCCAAGAGTCCCTAGCATCACATTCTCTCCTTCAAGCAGGGCATCCTTGTGGATTTAGACCATGCAGCTCAGCATTCTCCTATTTATTCCTATTTATTCCTGTGGCATAAGAAGCCTTCATGCGGTAGTAAGAAGCCTTCTGCATGAAAACTCTCCTTGGCCTCTCTCACTCAGTTAGCTGTGCCATCCAGAAATGTCTGCCAATAAACATAGTGTCACTTAGCATTTTGTGCTAATCCCCACTGAGAAATCAGAGATTAAGAAACACTCTCACATGAAAGCTAAAATAGATGTATGAAGGGTTTTTTTCCAGGCAATCCTGCAGCTACCTGGAGGTCACGTCTGTGACGCTCCAGGGTCCTCCTGAGCACATCCTACAGCAAGTAGCCTAGGCTGTGTCCCTATGGCTCATAGCTCATTGAAGACAGGAGGGCAGCAAGGGAAGCCCTGGATTTGGGCACACGTGCCCCTGCCAGCTGCCTGGAGAGGGACAGGCCCGAGATCTCTTATTTATTGCCATCCAATGCAGTCCATCAGTCCGCCGTCCTCTGTCCCAAACCCAACTTCAGACCTAAGATGCTCCAAGCACCAGACATTTTTCTTGCTCATTTGGTGTGCGAATCCTGTCCTGAGCTGACTTGAGGCTATTTTTAGTCTTTATTTATTCCTCTTAGTGTGAATATTCATGTCTCCTTGCAAAAGGGCTCCAGAGCTGGGTGCTGGGGGCTGCTCTACACTGTTTGGGTAATGTTGCATAAACCATGTACCCTGCATCACCTCCCAAGTTTCTTCCCAATCCACTGAGCCTCTCAAACTGAAGAGCTAAGCCCCAGCTGGGTGCTGCATGCACCTCCCTCACGGACAGAATGAAGTTCCCCTAGGGTTCCATCTGTCCAAGTCCAGTGAATGTCTGTCCTGCCAGCAGGAGAATCTGATGAGGGGCTGGCTGCTTTGATGACCCCCATGTTTGCGTCTAAGCTTTTTCCAATGTGAGATCTCACACGGAGACAGAACTTACCGAGAACCTGAACGTTCCCAGTCAGTGAACTTGGTGCTGATGAGATTTACTATCCGCTATTCAGCCCACAAGGTCAGGGGAGACTTTTGATCAAAGTAGATTATACATATGTGTATGTTTATATGTATACACACATATATGAAATTATGAAAAATAAACAAAGTGCTTGCTATACCAGCCTGAGGACCTTAGTTTGGTCTCTGGAATCCATGTACAGACAGACCTGGTGGTGGCCATGTCTGTAATCTCAGTGCTCCTACGGCAAGACAGGGGTCAGAGACAGGCGTATCCTCCAGAAGTTACCAGGGTCAGCTTGTCTAGTACGCAGCAGCAAACAACAACAGCCAGCCGGTGAGGGCTTGATGCTGCACACATCCGGGAACATAGAGCCAATGCATCAGGAGTCAGTTCCGAAGGGTTCTTGAAAATACAGGACAAATACGGGTGGCTTTCAAGTCGACAGAAGGGATGAAGGAGAGAAAGCCACACCCTAAACACATAGGCGTGCCTGGCCTGTAAGGACTGGGCAGTCTGGGCTGTCACCATTTTAGGGTTGAGGATCTGAAACATGGAGATTTGTGATCAGAAGAGAGTGAGGGGAATACAGAGTCTTTCAAGAGCCCTGAGAACGTCTCTTGGTACTCACGAGTTTTCTGTTTTCACTTGTTAGAAAATGACCCTGTTTCGACGGTGTTGAATTCAAACATGAAGTAGAGGATGCCGTCTTGGCTACTGGTTAACTTTTGTCAGGAAGAGCGTGACACAATTATTTTATAATTATATATATAATTATATATATGCATATACATATGAAAAATACTTTGATAAAATTCCCCATTCTTTCCTCTTTCCCAACTTACCAAATCTCTTTTTCTTCCCATTTTCCCCAAATCCCCTTCCTACTTTCATGGTGTGTGTATGTGTGTGTGTGTGTGAGAGAGAGAGAGAGAGAGAGAGAGAGAGTGACCTTCTTCACTTAATTAGGGTTACCTGCATGAGTAGGGGTCCTTTGTACCAGTGGCTTCATCACTTAGTAAAAACAGGGGTGCTGGAGAGATGGCTCAGCGGTCAGGTACTTGCAGCACAAGCATGGCACCCTGAGTGTGGCCATCTAGCACCCATGTGAGGTCAGACCTGCTGCTGGCTGTACCTCACTCTTCCTATAGGGAGACGGAAGCTGGGAACAGACAATCCCCAGAAACACAGAGGCCGGCTAGTGTGCTGTATGCAGTGGCACACAAGAGACCCATCTCAAACAAAGTGGAAGGAAAGGCCCAATGTCCAAGGTTATCCTCTGACTTCTGCACCTGCACTATGGCACCTCTCCCTTTCCCTCTCTCTCTCCTCCTCCTCTCCCCGCCCCCTCTCTCATACATACACCAAATACACACAGAGATAAAGACTGGAATATAGTTACAGCATGTTTCATTAACAAAAAGAGAACATGCACTGTGTAGTGTCCTTTCATGTATTTCCTACACAGTTTCTGATCTACGGTTTCTGTCAAATGTCGGTTTCTGTTCTATCTGCACTCACTCTGTTCATTCAAAGTGGACTTAACCCAGGGTCATGTGACCATGGGTGATCAGAGCCTTCAGTGTGGGGTCTGGTACTGGTGACTCCACACAACCCTCCCCTGCTATGTATCCGTAGTTAAGCTGCCACAGGCTAAGCTGGGGGAGTCAGGAAGCAAGTGCGCTGGGATAATGCAGACAGCCATTTGATGTGGTAAAGATGATGAGGGGTCTAGATACTAATTGGCACTGGGAGAAAGGTGTAGAAAGTAACCACACACCTCTAGGAGCAGGATCAAGCCCCTCTCCCTGATGGGTGGGCACCAGCTGCTCCTGGGATTCTGAGCAAACTGCCCTGTGGTACTTTCCCTCCTGTCTTTCTTCCTTCCACTGGAGTCTTATGAAAGCTTGGTCTTGCACCCGAGCACAGAAAGCCCTGCAAGCCTGGGAAGGTACTGTTCACACGCTCCACGGTCTCCTCTTCAAGGCACCCCTCCACCACCACAGCCAATGTCATCAGTGCCTTTCTCAAGATGGCATCAGAGACAAGGCAAACTTTGAGCTGTGTCCTCAATTGACAGGGTCATACAAAATGATTAGAAGGGAGAAGGTTTCAAAACAATTCTTGGAAAACAATGTCTTCTTGATAACTCATATTGAAGCCATGGACTGCTAAAACAAAGCCCCTTGGATGATAATTTTTGCCAACTATTTCCCTTTGCTTTTCTTTCTGACAGAACTGATGTCCTTGGACCCAGCTGCAGAGTGTAGCTTTGGCTCACTACAGTCTTCCCCTGTAGTCAGTTCCCCTCTGTTTAGAAGAGAAAATAAACAGGTAAAAACTGAAGAACTACAAACAGTCTCAGTAGCTCACACAGCAACGGCTCCCTCAGTACTGTGCTATCTATTCTGTCTCCCTCTCCCTCCTCTCAAGCACTATCACAGAATGTTCTAGATACATGGTGCGATGTGCTTAACCACACCCTTGCAGTTGAATGTACAGACCACCTCTGCCTTTTTTCCAGACACTTATTAATGTGCAGCAAACACTTGGCTTCATAAAGCATTTTGTGAATCTCTGATTATTCCTTCTGTATAAACTGCTTAAAGTAGAATTTGTGCATAAAGACATAGCAGCCCTTAAAACTCTTCAAATCTTGTTGAGACTGAATTAAATATGTGGTGTGCTAATTTTGAATCATTTGCATGTTTGATAAATCTTCTCCGACTTTCAGGTACATGCTAGAAAGGCAGATTCTAGCAGCAAATCAATAGTGCCTGATTTTATAATTTTATCAGACTTTTATGATCCTCAACTTTCAGTAGCCATGTGCTGAGCAACACTGTGAGTTAGAATAACTGTATTTTACCTGACTCAGTCCTTCTGGGAGCATGGAACAGTCAGTATCACTTCGGTTTCCCAGTGACTCCAGAGGTCTGAAGGTTTGCTAAGTTCATGTGGGGCATGCCAAGGGGACTGGTTTCCAAACAGAGGTCTGTCAGCTTCTTCTTTGTATGCCCTTGTGTGCACATACACATGTGTCTCTATGTGGTTCACCCAGTCCCCAAGTTACAGGGTGCAGCATCCTGCTGGGCTTTCTTTATGATCATTAAGAGCTGCTGCCTAGTGCCCTTCAGGGTGGAAGGATTCCGTCCGCCTATCTTTTGTGGCCTTAACTTGGAAATGAATTGATGTGCAGGGAATGGGGATTAAAGACCACGGAGGGGACGATGCTCCCAGGAGGCATCTGTCTTCAGCGTATGCAAGCTCCTGCGGTGGGCAGTCAAGAGCCCTGGCTGCTGAGAAGACAGCTGCATCCTAGGTGGACACGAGACTGAGGGCTTCTCTGCGGAGACACTTGTGCCCAGTGGACTCTCCAGAAGAGTTGTTGTGACCTCATTTGCATTACGGCTCTGTCCTCCCTTGAAGTTCGCAAGTGGCTTCCAACAGCTCCTGGCACCTGTTCCCAGAGTTTCTTTCCTGGCTGCCTCTGGTCTCCTGCTTATTCTCCTGTAGACCTTCTTCTCCCTCTCCCTCATCCTGTTTCCCACTCCTCCTCTACAGTGCTGTAGCTACCCTGTAGCTCTGCTGGCTCCTGCCTAGGCCGACTGTGCGGCTTTGCAGCCTCACAGATCCCAGGCAGGGAACTGACATCATGCCCCAACAGTATTAGGATCAGTGTTACTTCTCAGGGAGCCACACATCGAGACTGTCATGTGCTGGGGCTGTTAGCTGCAGAGGATGGGGTAAAAGTGAGATGCTTCAATCCTGTGCTGTCTCCATTAATCACTATTAACAGTGCGAATCTGTCAAAACAGGCAGGTGATGTGTGCACCGAGACCAGCTCCTGAGATAAGAGCTTTGACATTTCAATCCCAGTCATTTCGGTTGCGGGAGAAATGAGGCCAAGATAACCTAGAATCCAGACACCCCTCTCCCTCTCACCACCCCCCCCACCCCGTCTCCCTCTCCCTCTTACCACCCCCCCCACCCCGTCGCCCTCTCCCTCTCCCCTTTCCCTCTCCCTCTCCCCCTCACTCTCTCCCTCTCTCTAGCAGAGGAGTTCTGGATGCAGAATATGTAGTGACCCACACAGCTTTGTGACACTGCATGCCCCTGATGTGAGCAGCACACACACACACACAGCATGCGACACCCATGCGTGCTGGTTAAACAGCCCTCAAGGCTCAAATGGGAAGCAGACAGCGCCGAGAGAGGCGGCTCCAGGCTCATTCAGGGTAGATGCTCATCCGCATGCTGGACACAAGTGTGTCTTTCAGGGTCGTGTAGCTGTTGAAGCTGTAAGCTGTTCACACATCAGTGTTTTAAAATTAAAAGGCATGTACGTGTCAGGGTGGGGGTGGGGTAAGTAAGTGGTTCAAGCAGAGCAGACAGCTCTCAGAGATCCTCAGATAACCCAACCCACTCAGCAGACTTTGATTCCCAGCTGGGGCCTTCCTAAACACCTTGAGATGTCGGATGGGTCCTGCTAAGCTCGTTCCATAGGAGGAAACACCTGGATTGATCATTTTCTTCCCTCTTTAATGTTGGTATTGACTTTGGCCTAAAAAAATGACAGGCTTGAAAACTGTCATTAGTCTCCATGGTAAACAGATTACATGTTGATATAATAAATGTCTTACCTTTAATTTTTGTTTTAGTATGTTCTCATAAATGGGTATCAAACTGTTGAACCTATTTATTAAGCTTTCCCCTGAAAGATGCCTTGGTTGCAAAAGGAAACCTTCCTTCCTTATCAGACACCCAGGCTGAGCCCCTCCTTAGCTATGGTGAAGTTGGGGGTCTGAGTGGGGCAGCCATGCTTGCTGGGCAGCAATGTACCTCCCGGGTGCCCATGCTTTCATTCCTCCCACTGTTGCTTCACAGCATCACCTCTCCCCTGCCTGAAGACTTGACAAAGCCTGGTGCTGCAGGCAGAGCTGGACTCACCCCTACTCTGAGTCTCCACACTGCAGGCCCGAGTCCCAGGATGCAAAGTAACTGCATTTGGAAAGATGGTCTCAATGGATGCAGTGAGGTACATGAGATGGGTCTGAATCCAACCTAACCACTGACCTCATAGCACAGGGAATCGAGACGCAACACAGAAGACCACCCATGTAAGAGCAGAGGGAGAAGATACAAGCCAAGGAGAGAGGTCTCAGAGGAGCAGGCTCTGTGATGCCTTGACTTTGGGCTTCCTTCTTCTAAGACCAGGAGACAAAAGATCTTTGCTGCTAAGCACCACCCAGTCTGCGGTCCTGGGTCATGGAGCCCTCACTGGCTCCTACACCCAGTTAATGACCCTTTTAAAACACTCACCCTGAGGAGAGCCAGCCCCAAGCCCAACAATATGTCCAAATAACACCCTTGCCCATGTGGAGTTCCCTGATTACTAGACTCTCCTGGGGGCAGAGACTTATGGTCTCTAGATTGCACACAGCTGATGCTCAGGCCTCAGAGACAGCCACAAACAGGCTCTACCTCACCTCCCCTTCAAGAGCAGCATCACCTCCCCTGCCCAGATTGCATGGCGAGTATGCCCTAGATGCATATGGATGGCTCTAGATCATTCTTTAGCCCAGATCCCATCTCCATCTGCAGCAGAGCAAATGTGAGCAGAAAGAGAAAGAGTCACGCAACCCACCTTGCTGTGCAGAACTCTCTCTCTCTCTCTCTCTCTCTCTCTCTCTCTCTCTCTCTCTCTTTCTCTCTCTCTCTCTCTGCTTGTCCTGGAGTAATGTGCACAGAACCAGGGTCTTCAAGCGACAAGGTAACAGGATCCATTCAGTTCCTGATGGTTCAGAGTGCAGAGAACACAGTGACCAAGAAAAGCTAGGTGACATAGACTGCGTTTAAAGCACCAGAGGCACTATTGGCCAGTTTAATTATTGGGAAGGGGGCAACTGGGCCAGCTGTAAAATGGCTTTTTGAAGCCAGAATGAAGGATTGAGCAGCCATCTAACCCAAGGCACACTAAAACTGTGCACTAAAACTGCAGATCATGACTGGGCTCAGTCACTACCCACAGGAAGTAAAGGAGTAGTTCATGGGAAGTGTCCAGGGCCCCTGCACCTTGCTGCAAAATGGTTACTAAGGTGCCAAGTGCTCACTTGCCACTCGAGTGATGCCTTCAAGCTTTCTTGGCTTCCAAGTACCAAGCTTAAGGTTCCATTCACATCCATAAACAACTGGATGCGATCGGACATACCTCTAATCATAGCAACAGGGAGGCTGAGGCAGGAGGATTGCTGCTAGCTCTGGGCTTTTTTCTCCTATTACGTTCATTTTTAACTGTAGTAGCGACATGCTCACTTGCCTTGGTATGGCTGTTTAATTTAGAGCCTCCTCGACTCTCAGCAGCTGATGTTGGAGGGACTGTGTGGCTCAGGGCTAGCAGCAGCAGAGTCCTGTAGGGCTCTGAGGCAGGTCAGAGCAGAGAATGCCAGCATGTGTCAATTGTATTTCTCCTCTTCGGTCTGCTCTCCTCCCTTCCAGCCCTCTCCCTTGGGTGTTTCCATTGGTTGAGAAATTGGCTGTCTATCTCTCCATATATATTTTTCTCTTGGCCTCTTTCTCACGCACACATTCTCATCTATTTACATATATAACCTCCCTGTCTCACACATACGTATGCACACACACTGGCTCGTTCCCTCTCTCTGCTTTAACACACACTCTCTCCTTTGTACACTCTCGCAGACACACACTGACTCTCATAGATTCCCACACTACCTGCTATACTCACTGTCTCTCACAAACACATACACTCTCTTGTGCAGCCACACACACACTTTCACAGGCACACACTCCCTCACAACTCTCAGATTCACACACCCGTGCATTCCTTTGTACAATCTTTCACAGACATGCTCCCTAACACAACCACTCTCCCGGAGACTCACACACACATGCGCACGCTTTCTCACAGACTCACACACGCACACTCCCTCGCACACTTTCTCACGTGCACCCTGTACACATCCCCACAGGCACGCACTCACGCCAACGCCCTCTCAATGTGCGCACTCTCACACACTCGCTCATACTTGCTCATACTTTCCTGCTAGCTAAGGAAGAGGTTATAGACCCACCATGCGCCCAAGGACTAAAGCGAAGTTACTGTCTATAAGAAAAACTTTATGGCATTTTCCGGTTGTGAGGATGCAAGGCTTTCTGGCAAGCCCTGACCTTCAACCTTCACCCATGGTTGTGAGCACCCACTTCTACTCTTGGACATGTTTTGTTTTTATTGTCGGCTGAGCAGTAACGATGTCTCTCCAATGGTGCTTTAGTGCTTTACCCAGGGAGAGCAGGAAGGGAGGCTCCATAGAGGTAAGGGGCAGATGGGAGAGCTGGGTGCTGCAGAGCCAGGAGGTTCCCAGCCTGGGCAGATGCGCAGGCGGTCTGCAGCCTGCAGGAGCACTTGGCGACTGCGGGCCAATGATTTCAGGGGCAAATGAGCAGGTGTGTGAAGTCATTAATTATCTTTACCTCATCATCCATTTTAAGAGTCTCTGTGGCTGGGTAATTAAAGATACGGGGCTTTATAGGGATTACGGGGGCGCACACAATGCGCAGCCGGTGCTAAGGCCCACAGCATTCGTCCGGAGGCCTGCGGAGCCTCTGAGTGTGACCCGGAGTCCCCAGCTTACCCAAAGCTCCAAGGCTTGTTTTCTTGTCTTAACTGCTCCTGGGTGGAAGAGCCTGGTCGGACAGGGGCAGCTGCCCACCGTCGCCTGGTGGAAGGAGCTGCTGAAGCACAATGGGCCTGATGGTGGTGCCAAGTTCCTAGGGGACAAAATGCACCAGAGCTCATGGTGGCAGCAGCCTTCTCACATGGACCCTTGGGAGCCACCTTTGTGGGTCCCTGCTCTGAGTGGTCATAACACCTGTGACTTGCTTGAAGACATGAAGCGTGGCAAAGCAGGTGGACTCTCAGTGCTGGGACTTGGTCACACAGGCCAGGCTGATTGCATGTTGGTGGCATTCCCTTTCTATCAACTTGGTGGTCAGTGTGTGCTGAAGAGTGAGCTGCCATGTTGGAAAAGTCCTCAGGGACTAGAGTCAAAGGTAGCTTTAGCCGACAGCCAGTGAGGAACCCAATCTACTGATGGCCACAGGAAGTCACTAGGAGCCAGATCCTTCCCCTGCTGAGCCTGGAGACAATATCGGCGGCCCCAGGTGACACTTGATGACAGGCTTGTGAGACCCTACACCAAAACCAGTCAAGCAATGCCTGATTCTTGGTCCCTGGAAATGTGCCACATTGCGGGGTCACGAAGTTGTGGGCATTTGCTGTTACATTAATTATTAATGTAATAATTGACCTTGTTTTTTAAACATAACTACCTGGCTCCTCAGTTGTGTGTTCGATAGGAAGAAATGTGCTGATTTTCACGCATTGGAGAAGAGGATATCCATGTGGAGACCATGTATCCCTGTTCTATGGACACCATAGGTCACCCAGTTTGCTTGCTGCTACAAAGTTTGGTTTTCATGGGGCATAAGCTAGTTGTCTTCTGGCATCCTCCTGTGTCACCTGGAACCTGCAGGCAGGCACTCCCTACACCCTGTGCAGCAGCAGCAGGAAAGGGAGGGAGAAATTCTCAGCTCAAATGTCCCATCTCAGATCCCTGACACAGGCCAGGGTATTCCTCTAGAGTGTCAGGAAAACATTTGACAAAGTCATCTGGAGGCCTGGGGTGGCAGAGTGCTGCTGGCCTTTGCATGCACCAAGTCCTGGGTTCAACGCCCAGCACTGCATGAAACCGAACCTTGTGGTGAACTCCTATCTCAGTACTTCGGAGGTAGAGGCTAAAGAATAAGGAATTTAAGGCCATCCTGGGCTGGCTACTCAGCAAATAAAGGCCGGCCTGGTATCCATGAGACCCTGTTCCACAAAAACAAACAAAATCTAAAGCCATCTGAGCATCCTACAAGAACCAGAGCTGCACGGAGGATGGAGAAACAGGGCAGCAGCACAGGTGCCCAAGTGGACCAGCTCGGAGCACAAAGCCGGGGGCAGTTCTGTCTGCAACCTTGGGGACTATCTTATCCAATTATCAGGGTCCAGCCCAATCACTGGGTCATGCCAGCTGGAGGAGAAGACGCCACCCATTCACTGGTCCATCTGCATAGCATGGTTTACCTGTGGGCTTTTCTGAGAAGTTACTTAAAAATAACATGAACGAGCATGGTGACAAGGTTTGTGCAGGTCCATTATCAGGTGTTGGCACTGGAGGGACTCCAAGTGCCAATCATCCCGGAAGAGTTGTCTAAACGGAACCTGTCTTTGAGGCCTGCTGATAACAAGAATGGAGGCCGTGTGACCTAAATTACAGGAGGTAAGCCCTTAGTAGGAAACACACACACAATTTCATGCCGTGCCTCACTTTTAACATGTAGGACTTCCTCCCTCCTCCTCTTTTTTCTTATCTCTTTTAAAAGCCATAAACAATAATTTTTTTTCTTTCTTCAACTTCCCTCCGAAGCCACAGAAAAGATGCAACAGTGCAATGAGGGTCACAGATGTTGGGGACACTGGGGGAGCGCTGTGTCTTCCTTTTATGTTGGATTCCATTGGCAGAGCCTGTCAGGCAGAGGGCTGACTGTCTGTGAATTGGACTGGAGGTGTTCTATAGACCCCCCGTTCTGTCTTCAGAACATCAGCACAAAAGAAGTGGCAGGTCTTTGCTGAAGCCCCATGTAAGGTCACGGTGCCCGGTCCATACCGGATGGCCGAGCTCCTTCTCTGGGTGGGTTTTGGTGCTTCGACTGTCATCAGACACACAGCCCTCCCCACCAAACTCAAGAGTCATTGGGGCAGCACCAAGTTCTGCTCATAAGTGGTACAAATAGGCCTGTGGAGAACCAGGAGACAAGATTTTTAGCTCAAGGACTAGGTTTAGGCTGCATTAGCAATACAAGTGTAGTATAGGACCCAAGGTAGAGATGGCGTGGTTCCAGGAGAGGCCACAAAGTGGCCTGCAGGGGTTGGTGAGATGACTCAGTCCATAAAGTGTGTGTCTTGCAAGCATGTGGAAGTACAAGGACCTGAGTTGGATGCCCAGAACCCGCATATGAGAAGCTGGGTGTGGTGGTGTGCACTTGTAATCCCAGGACTGAGGAAGCAGAGACAGGTGGATCTCTGAGGCTCACTGGCCTGGCAGCCTAGACAAACCAGTGAGCTCCAGGCTAATGAGAGATCCTGTCCCCAAGCCCAAGGTGGGTGGTGCCTAGGAAATAACAGTAAAGGTTGTTCTTTGACTACACATATGTACACACACACACACACACACACACACACACGCTCTTTCAGCAGCAGAGGAACTGGGGGTAAGAGGGTCTTGAGCAGGTCGTACAGAGATAGGTCAGTGGACACGCCTGTCTGCACTGATAGAAAGGAATTGGAAGGAAGCCGATTTTGTTTTGAAATTAGATAAGCTAGGTGGACTTGACATTTGCTCTCAGGGCCTCTTAGGACCAGAATGTGGAGCCCAGAGTTCAAGGCTGGAGTGTAGATTTGGGGATACGTCTCTGCAAAGTCCTCACTGGAGATCTTCAGGTGAAATACTTGGGAAAACACATGGTCCAGTGATCCATGGATGCTCGAGTTGAGATCTTGCCTTATGGTTCTCTGTGCTTAGTTGGATTCCAGTCTTTGAAGAAGCAAAGTGCATCTACCTCAGAGGACCCTGGCTTCAGATCCAACCTTGGGAAAATCTTCACAAACAAAATTCCAATAAACATGAGCTCATCCCAAGAGAGGGAGTCGGGAGCGAAAGGATGGACGTGCACAGTGATGTCTGCAGAGACACGAGCTGCTGAAGGGCAGCCAGTGGCTCCTTTTCTCTTCATGAAGGACAGTTGGTGGGTCACACTGGATGGTCGTGGCAGTGTGATCGTGAGAGGTCAGGCCGGGGTAGGCTCTGAAGGCAGAACTTGCAGAAATGTAGATGGACAGGGTGGCAGTTGTAAAGTGCAAAAGTCAAGGGTGGCTCTGTGGGTAGACTTAAAAAGCGGGAGAAGGACCAGGACCAGCACTGCCATTATTGGGAGTATCTGGCCCAATGGCCACTCAGATGTAGCAGATCTCTTCTAAGCCCCGGCAGGGCCAGTGGGAAGCACTCTTTCCTTTTGAAATGGAGAGGGAAGCAGAAGCAGGAGAGTAGCAAAGCAGCAGGCCTCAGGTATCTATTCTATCAGGATTTCAGAGCATGTCGTACATACAAGGGACTAGGGATCCAGACAATGCGGGGGTCCTAGACATGGGTCGATGAAGGAGCTCTGGGTGTGACCAGGCACGGAGGAGCATAGCTACACTCCAGTAGAATTACTGAGAGCATGAGGGTGCAGAGAAGAAAAGCGCACTGAGACAGCCCTGACCAAGGTGTTTTAGGTACCAGAAGATAAACAGAGCCCTTCAAGGAGACTTGCTCATGGGACTGGGGAGTTCTGGGACCTCCAGTGGCTTGAAGAAGTGCAACTTTCCTGAGATGGTAGGAGAATGGATGGCCGATTGGCCTGGAATAAGAAGAAGGTGGGAGAGGGGGCCAGGGCCGGGGTGGGGAAGCATTTGCGGAGTGATGCAGAAGTGAGAATGAGCATGCACCAGCAGCCGTGGAGAAATGGCACCTGGACCAGGATGTGGATGGAGGGGTTGGGTGGGTATTATGGTGGCATCTGCCTGCGCCCAGGGGAGAAAGGACCTTCATATCTAAAGGGAGCTGCATCATATGGGAGCCAGGAAGGAGGAGAAACTAGATGTTGAGGTTTGAGGAGAAAGGGAACAAACAAGGACCCTGTGTCCTTTCCTCAGGGCACTAACCTCCCCTGTGAGGGCCCCACCCTGCGGCCTCCACATTTCTCAGAAGCCCCATCTCTCGGTATCAGTATGCTGGGGACCAGATTTCAGCATCTGAACTTTAAGCTACAGCATCCTTAGATCCCCCCAAAATGCATGTCCTTCTCACGTGCAAAATCCATTCACTCAAAGTCTGAAGTGTGACCACAGTCAGCTTTTCAAATCTAGTCGAGGTCTTATTGAAATACTGGGTTGGCTGAGAGAGGGAGGAACTCCAGGTGTGATGGGCCTGATGCAAACTTCACTCCAGCTGTGAAAGTAAGCCAGCTATATACCTCCAAAACCCATCAGAGGGACAAGCCTAAGATGGACATTCTGTTCAGAAATGGAGAAACTAGAAGGCAGTAGGGCTGGGGCCAAGAATGCATGCCTAGAATGCATGAAGCCCTGGGTTTAGTTTCCAATACCGTATAAACCGGCACAGTGCAGCTCACTTGCAATCCCAGATCTCAGGAGGGAGAAGCAGATGGATTAGAAGTTCAAGGTCATCCTTGGCTACATAGTGAATTTGAGGCCAGTCTTGGCTACATGTGACTAAGTGCAGGGATGGGGTGGAGGGAAAAGGATATAAAATTTGGAAGGCAGAGACAAGACCAGCAGGGCAAGCAACACTCAGTGTTCGGGCTTTTTAGTATTTTCCAGGGATAGTCTGACTCAGCAGTTGAGAGTACTGGATACACTTTCAGAGGACCTGGGTTCAATTCCCAGCACCCATATGGCAACTCACTGCTGTCTTTAACCCCAGTTCTAGGGCATCCAATGCCCTCTTCTGGCCTCCTGAAGACATCAAGTTCACACATGGTAGACAGACATATATGAAGGCAAAACACCTATATTCATAAGTAAAATATTAATAAACTTTTTTTTTATAAAATCAAAGAAGACTTTGTGGAGCCTGTTTTTTTAAATACCACCTGTTATTCCAGTGTCTCTTTACAATCCTGAATGCTTTTCTTTGGCTGTATCCATACACACACACCACACACACACACACACACACACACACGTGTGTATATTCACTATATATACCCACACAGGTGCACATGCAATTTGCTGCGTTTTTAACTGAATGGTGATGTGTCTTCTCAATCTCCCAGGGGTTTGAATTATGCAACCACATGTGGCTGCTCTCATCCTGTCTTGTCTCTGATGACAGCCTATGTTACAAAGGCATACTAGGGTAACAGTATCCAATAGGCTTTTAGAGCTCAGGGACTCTGAGATACTCGGGTGCTGATGGTGCAACCCAGCTTAAGGGGACAGATAAATCTAGGCAGGTGACTCTGAGTGACAGCTGGCTGCTGTCTTGGGCACTGGGATGCAAACGGTTGCTTCCCTGTTGCTGGGTTGCTGGACAGAGTGGGAGGGGTGGACTGTCATCTGACAGGGGGGCTGTTCTTGCTGAGTCTGAAGAATCCCTTCAAGAGCCAATAATGAGTGGAGCCACAGCCTGATTACAAACCGCATCAGAATGCCAACTGCCAGCCAGCACGTGGGACGCATCACGTCCCAACCACAGAGCATGGGAAGAATAGACAGGCAACGAGAGAGGGTTCCATGCCCTCCCAAAGGGACACATCCCACACCTGGCAACAGGGACAGCAGGGGGGAGGCTTCATCTACAGACCAGGTCTGCATGGGGCCTGGCAATACGTGCCCAGAGAGAAAGACCCTTTGGTGGATGGGCCTGGGAAGCTGCAGTCACCAGAACCAATGTGTGACCAAGAATCTAGGAGAACTCCTCTTGCTACTCAGACATCCAAGGGACTCCTTCCGTCTTACATTCAGGCATTTGGGAATAGGGAGGATCTTCAGAAGAATGTTGTAGGATGTCAGTACACAGGAAGGAGGAGATGGGGTGTCACAGCAGGCAACAGTACTGAAGAGAGGCTCTGGATTCGGACTCCACTGCTCTCTGATGTCTCCAATGACCAGAAGCTAACGAAAACAAGGGACCAAGAATACCTCCGCCTGCTCCTCCGCTGAGCTGGCTGGAGGCGTGAATGCTGAGTACCAATGAGTAACATTGCCAGTGAGCAGAAGATCACACTCTCGTGCTGTCCGCTGTGCCGCTTACACGGTCTTGGCTAGGTCTTGGAAGAGGGTCTACACACCTTCGGTATGAAAACATTCCACCCCATAACATCCCCGTAGGGGATGCACCTGTCATGTCACACCACCTGTTAGGAGTCTTCCAGTGTGACTCCTGGTCTCAGCGGTCAGAGCCTTCGTCATCTTGGTGGCAGAAGCCAGACTCCAAGTGAAGACTCCCGTCTCTTTTCCCAGCCCACTCCGGCCAGGTGACCATTGCACAGTGAGAGCAGGACCGGCCCTGCTCGCCACTGAACTACTGTGGATGATGGTTGCGTAGCCTCATCTTCTCAGTCCTCACTGTAGGGGGCCGTGCTGTCCAGGCCCTAGCAGAGAGCACTCCAGCACTGCCCCACTACCCCCAGGCCCTGCACTGACACAGTGGACTCAGCAGGCTAGAACGATTGCATTTGTGTATGTCTAGAAAATAGAAAACATTGAAAACAATAAAAGGAAAAGGAAATCAGAAGTTAAAGTCTTGGTAGCAGGCTCCAGCAGACCGTTCACCTTTCCCTAGTCTTTGACACTCTCGTTTTTTTCTTGACGGTTATGGTAATAACATCCCGGGTGAATGGGTCCCTCGGGGGTGGCAGCCATTTCCCGAGTCTGCTGGAGGCCAGCTTCTTTGGGCAGTGGGTAGAGAGCAGCAGTCAGGGGAGGAAGGAAGCCTTGCTCTTTTGAGTTCTGTCACATCCAGCCAGAGGAGACGGGTGCAGTGTCCGTGATTCCCTCTCCGCCTTTGCTGCCCGCCTACCTCCCCATCCCCCAGGACCAAAAGGAATATTGCCGGGTCTGTGATGCAACACGCATTTCCTTTGCAGGAACGTGCGTGAGAGTGAATCACCGGGGACTTTGATGTTAGCCCCTGTCTCTGAGGAACTCTGAGGGCCGGGACACTGGACAGGTGAGCCTCCAGCAGGGGAGAAGGAACAGCCTATGGATCCGTGCCCTCACCTGCTAAAGAAAGAAAAAGGGCTGTGTCAGCAAGGCTGGGCAGAAGCAGCGGAGCAGCCTGGTGGAGAAGCTGTGCCTGCTTCAAACTGGCTAGGTGGAAAAACTAAGCCCAGGCTCTCATTACTTTGGAAATAACAAGAAAATAATTGGAGACAGTGTTTCTATTTTTATACAGAGTCCCAAGCATCCCGGCCTGCTGTGTGAGGAGAGGAATAAAAGAGAGGGAAGCAGCTGTGTAGGCTCAGAGCGTCAGCTAGAAGCACAGCATGCTGGGTTAAGTGCTACTTCTGAGGCCAGGGACAGCGCTCTGGGCTGAAGACAGCAGCAAGCTCTGTGACTTAATCCTTCTAAGGATGTGGGTCCTGGGCATCCTTCTGAGGATGGTGGCAGACTTCCAGGCTGATGGGACATGCGGAGAGCCTCAGGCACTGCCTGTGCTGCGGTGTCACTAATGTTGACACTGCACCGAGCGTGGTGCGAATTACCAGCGCTGCCGTTTCTCGGAGCCAGACTCCCAGCAGATGTAGGAGAGACCAGGTGGCCTCCAGAGGCAAACAATTTTAGCATTGCCTCTCAAAGGCCCAGGCTTCCGTCAGTGTCCCTGACGGTGGCAGACAGCAACCTTGATTCTCCGCCTGTCCTCAACTGTCCCCAGACACCTGGATGTCCCTGATGAGGAAGAAAGGAGAGTAGCAGAGGCAACCGGGGACACATCCCTTCCATGATGTAGCACTGTGCTTCTGGCCAGTCTCCAAGCCCTGGCCATGGGAGGAGGCCACTACTTAAAGCTAAGGAGATGACGTGGGACTCTATAGGATTCGAGCTGCCAGAGTAGCAACCGCACACACAGATGTGGCGATGCCGGGAGGGAAAGAGTTAGTCTGGTTCCTTCCCCACCCCCTCATTGCACACCACAGGCCTGCTGGAGGCCACACTCACAGAGAGCTTTGCTTGGCCCGTTGGTATCTTCCCCTAAGCGTTTCTGGCTAGAGCAGAAAATGAAATAATATCTAATCATTCTGTTGAGAACGTAACTAGAAGCGACAGACACATGTCACTTCATCACTGAAATATCAAGCCTTCCAAACAGGGAGCAGCGTGTCCAGGCGCATGTGTGCATGTGCGTGTGTGTGTGTGTGTGTGTGTGTGTGTGTGTGTGTGTGTGTACTGAGGTGGTTTGTATGTATAGGGAATTTTCTGGTATATGAGGCTTGCAAGGTATGTGCTATGTGTATGATGTATGTATGAAACTATACATAGTGGATAGCATGAACAGGTTGTGCTGTGTACACATGGAGTGAGCAGTGTGTGTACACTACACAGTGATGGTGTGCGATATGTGAAGCCTGTGCTGTGTTCACAATGTGTGTGGTGTATGCACATTATCAGTCTATGTGCGATGTTGCCTGGTATGTGTATATGTGTGGGGTGTGCTTGGCATGGATGCGTGTGTATGGCTGGTGTGTGTGGTAGTGGGTAGCATATGGTGTACACACATTGTGTGCATGGTGTCTGCACGGTATGTGTGTACATGTGTGTTGTGTGCAGCAGGCACACTGCGTGAGAGTGGCCAGGCAGGTGGTTTGCAGCTCCCCAGGCACTGTGTCGCAGGTCCCCCTTCCCAGCAGCCCATCCAGGCCTCGCTGTACCTGGGGGAGAGGCTGGGGTCTGACAGGGTCCTCTGCAGAGCCCTGGTTCCTGTGCAGAGCAGAGCTGAACCCAGCCATCTCCACTGGGTCTGCAATTCTGCAGCAGCAGTTTCTACGACCTGTGCTGCTCCCCTGAAGTTTCTGCTGTGCGCAGAGTGTTGCTTCCCTCCTCCTGAGGTGAGAGGGTTCACTCTAGGTGACGGATGCGGCCTCGCCTGATCTAGGAAGCAGTGGCTGGGATGACACAGACAAGGCACTATTTTTCTCAGTCATGATGTAGGTCACAGCTTCCTTAGATTGGCTATTGCCATGGCAACCAGAGCTTTCTGCCTTTGTACAGGGACTTGCAATACTATTCCTCAAGGTAAAGGAAACATCCAGAATCCTATAAAAGAGGCCTCCCTGAGAGCTAGCACTCACTCTCCTGCTCCCATGCCTCCCCCCCCCAAGCCCAAGTCAGCACTGCCTCACTCTGGGAGGCCCATTTTCCTTTCTCAAAGATGGGAGACTATTGAGCTGCCCTCAGGGGGTCTCTGGAGCTAGATGCAGCCTGTGCTCCATGAGGTCTGGGAAATCAAATCATCTGGGCCCCCAAATCCTGGTGTATCACAGTATCACAGGGTAACACACAAGCTTCCTTCCATGCCTAGCTCTGCCGCCCATCAAGAAGGCCCCCTTCCATGTTGTCTGTTGTCCTCTGGGGGACCTTCTTTTGTATCCTCTGAGCCTCTAGGTGACATGTCTGGGGTCTGAAGGAGTCACTGGGCAGTTCACTTGAACACTGTCTGGGTTTTACCAAGGCCTCTTGCAATAAAACTCAGGGCGTGGCTGCACAGGCCTCCTGTGATTCTGCCCTTTCCACAGAGCCCCAGTCAAGGTACACAGAGCCCTTCTCTCTCGGAGCAGTGTGCTCTCCAGCCTCGATGTTGTGTCTGATCTATAGAACATGAACAAGTTGCCGGTGGTAACACTCCAGAGAAATGGGGCTGGCCAGGACATGAGAACACCCAGACTGGGGAAGGATAAACCTAATTCCTGTGATTCCGTTCGGCTAAGCAGAAAGGTTCAGCAGAGTGCAGGGCAGATCCGGACTCCACGGCCGTAGAACTGGGCTAAGGCTCATCATTCACAGTACGAGAATGGCTGCTCACCTGTCTCTGTTTGGGAAACCCACCAAACTGCACGTGGCTGCACCCCAGAGCTGGACCCCCAGAACAGGTGTGGCTGGCAGGACATGGTGAGGGCCCACGTCACCCTCCTCAGGTATGCACTGCAGCACTGGTCCCCCAAAACAGGACTAAAACTACTCTCAAAATTAGGTTGTGTCTGCAGCAAGCTAAGGGATTTCGAAGCTGTAATTGGAGTCCCCAGCGAGCAGACTTTCCATCAGTCCAAAGGTGTCAGTCTCTCCAGGTGAGACCAGACCCAGTCTGGGATTCTCCTGCTGGCTGCCAACAGGCAAGGCCATGAATTTTATAGCTAGAGAAGATGAAGTCTGCTGACAGGTACATAAGCTTGGCCACACCCTTGGTTGTGAGGTTCCTAGGGTCCCAGCAGAGAAACAGCTCATCTGACTGGGATCTGCTGGCCTATAAGAAGGAAGACATCACAGAGGTGTGCAGTCTTCAGCCGCTGATTTTGGCAGTAATTTGTTACATTGCTATAGAAAACGAACACACAGGGTTTATCTTTATCCGATGCTAGGGCCATGTTCTTATGGCAGCACCAAGTGTCTCTCTCAGAGTTGGGCTTTCAATGTGTTAGGGTTGTGCCACAGAGACGCCATGCACTGCCATGCCTCCCACTCTGGCCTGAAAAGCACCTCAGCAGAGGCTGCAGGTTCCTGGGACAGCAGGAGAGGTGGGTTACCCACAGGATTCCTTTGAATTTGGCTTCTATGGCATGTTCAGAACTGCATCTAAATTCATCTGAGAAGCGTAAAACAAGCCACGGCCCTTCCTCTAACATCCATGTAACGGAAGTCATCCAAAAACATAGATGCTAAGCTAAAACAGAGCTCAGAAAGTGGACAGACAGGAATTCATTAGTTCTCCTATTGGTCAGCTCTGCTGCAGTAACAAACAGTCCCATCTGCGATAATACGGTAGTCAGTTTCTCCATCCCTATTGGCCATCCCAGATGAAGACCATCCGTGCCTCCATACCTACATAGGTGGCCCTCCCATCGACCTTCAGTGTCTTCACTGAGCTCTTCCGGTGCCTCTTTGTTCCCTATGGCTTACCTGTGCTTTGGACTTTGAGAGACTTGATTCTAGTTCTCAACATCAAGTAGTCTCCAAATTCAGGGAGGTGGAGGACAGAGGTAATTAGAGTGTTACTGCCACGGTCCACGTTGATAATCAAAGATGGTGTCACTCAGGAACTACATACCTCTCAGCCTGGAAGCAGCCAGCATGCTTCTGTGGAGGAAGGACTGGGTAGGCAGGAAGATCTGTGCAGTATTTAAAGAATATCAGACAGACTCACAGAGAAGTAAAAAGAAAAATCCTATTTGAATGAATTGCCCAAAGACAGGAAGTATAAGCATTGATCCAGACCTTGCAGCAATGTGTAAGATACCACTGCTGCCCGCTGAGACAGGAACCCATGGAGGAGACAGGCATACAGGGAAGTGACCGGTGGGTGGCAGGAGGAGGGGAGAGTGGGGGCAGCTATAGAAGAAAATCATCCATCTGCTGGCTGCAGGGAGAGGTCAGGGAGGATAATGGGAAGCTAGGGGGAAACCTGAGAGAAACCATGGCTTTCAACCTGAACTTCACAGACAAACATTGACTTGCTACCAAGGGGTAGGAGGCACTAGGCAGGGCAATGGTGGTGCAAGATGGGCCGATATGAGGGAGACTCTGAGCCCAGGCCCACCTGGGAGCCTGACTCAACATGGGGCTACATTTCCAGCATCCTCTGCACCCCAGGAGGCTGTGGAACCAAGCCACAAGGAGCTGTGCTGGCTAGTATGAAGCTCGGTGCACGGGTAGACCTGACCGGGTGATATCAGCTTCTGAGGACACAGGTTCAGCTCCAGGGGTGGTGGGACCAGCTCTTGCTGGGGTTGTGAAGGTTGATCTGACCCTGGTTCACCGGCTACTGTGGCACCTGGCAGCTTCTGGCGCCCTGGGACTTGTAGGAGTGTTGCCCAATCCGTGCCTTCACTGTCAGGCCATGTTGTCTCTGTTTGCCTGTCTGTGTCTATGGTTCCCTCGGGATCTGTGGTGGTGTGAATATGATGTCCCCCATATTCTTGGGCTTTTATATACTTAGTCCCCGGTTGATGGCTCTGTTTGGGGAGGCTTGGATGTGGCCTAGTTGAAGGAAGTATATCACTGGGGGTGGGCTTTGAAAGCTTGAAGACTATCTCCATTCTGAGTTTACTCTCTCTGTTTGGTGCCTGTGGTTAAAGGTGTGAACTCCAGGTTGCTGGTCCAGTCACCATGCCCATCTGCAGCCAGCCTTCCCTGACATGATGGTGAGAGACCCTTACCCCTCTGAAACTAGAAACAAAAATAAGCCCTTCCTTCTACAGGTTCCCTTGGTCATGGTATTTTATCACAGCAACAAAAAAATTAATAAAGAAGCAAGCCATCACAATGGGCCAGCTAATGACCCCATCATAATTTAACCAGCCTCTTTCCAATGACCCTGCTTCCAAGAAACGCCACATTCTAAGGTGCTAGAGGTTAGAACAACAATGTAAAACTTTGAGGTCACAGATCAGATGACCCACACTCAAATTAGTGCCCATTTGCTGGGTGGTGGTGGCTCACGCCTTTAATCCCAGCACTCAGGAGGCAGAGGCAGGCAGACCTCTGTGAGTTCGAGGCCAGCCTGTTCTACAGAGTGAGTTACAGGGCAGCTAGAGTTACAACACAGAAACCCTGTCTTGAAAAAGCAAAAAACAAAACATACAAAGAAATTAGTGCCCATTACCACAGCCCACCCCACTATCTGAGAAATATTTGCTTACGTCCTCATTATAGCCTTAAAATTAGATCTACCTACGCACACATCTTTTAAAGTATTTAATTCTAACTTCCTGACTTCAATTTAAAATAAAAATTAATTTTTAAGAAAATATGCAATTGCATGTGCGTTATGTTATGCTAGCTAAATGCTTAGCTAACATCTGTGCTGGTTGAACGCTGTCACTTCCCAAAGGAGAGAACAATGCATCTCAGAACATCATCATGTGTTAACCAACCCAGGAGGACAAGTGAAACTGTCCCCAAAGAAGCAGAGAGCAGGTTCTCGGCTACTCCATTCTTTGGCCTGGCTTGATTCAAGTGCAAATAACTTTGTAAGCTGTACACATTCTTAGAAAGCTGTATGCAAATTAGTTTTACTTTTTCACTGTTGCGAAGGATGCTCCTGTGTGTGGGTACATATTTTCCACATAGTTATGTGTTTCGGTACCATAATGCCCTTTACAAACTGCTAGACCAAATGTTGAGATTGATTAATACGGTTGTATAAAAATTTACCACCAAGTACTGAACACAAAATTTAAAGAAAAATAAATGGTCGTCCTCGCCCCACTCCTGGGTTCCTGGCGACCACTCCATGCCCACACCATAGGATTTGAGTGCACCCTGCAGGTGGTCCCCTGCTTCCTCTGGAGTTCCCCCTTTTCCTGTCCTCACCTGCTTCCAAGTACCTGCTGCAGGAAACCAAATCGCAAACCCTCTCTCAGTGTGCTGCATCTCCGCCTCCCTATCCTAGTTCCAAGAGAGGCCCAGATGAGAAGCTGAAGTCTCTATCGTCCCGTGGCTAGATCTGCACCTGGTGTTAAAGATCGCCTCTCCTGGGGAGTCCTTGCCTGCGGGAGTGACGATCAGTAGCTGCAGGTACCACCATGGTCATACAAGAGAGACGGTGGCCATGAGGGCACTAGAAAGAGATCTGTGACTGACCTTTGACAACCTGCACAGGGTGTGGCGCCCTGGCCACCAGCAGCGTGGACCTTGAAGGGGAGGGCTTCTTAGCGGAACTGCTAATGTGCAGTGCGCGGGCCAGAGAAGCACAGCAGCGCCCACGCCTTGCAATCTCTCTTAAAGCTAATGGCAACTTGAGCTCGGAAGTTCAGGTGACCATCTCGGGGTTGCGCTGTACTTACCGGATAAGAAGCGCACCTGCTGGCTGCCCTGATTTCTGGATTTCGCTGGCCCCTCAGATTGGAGAAGCGAGCTTCTTCTGTTGCTCTGATATGCCACCTGCACCTCAGAGAGGCTGGCATGGTGGCAGCGAGTGTTCACACACTGCAGCACTTGGCACCATCTGTCTGCCCTCCCTTCTGGGGAAGCTAACCAGTACTTAGACTTCCATTCAAACACAAATCACGCCTCTAGCCAGGACCCAGAAGGAGGCAGATGAGGGAATCCTGTGCCGTGTATCTCAGGGATGCTACCTGCAATCCAGACACCGAGAATGTTCCAAAAGGAAATCTAAACTTGTCTGGTCTGCTCTCAGCATGTACGGTGCAGCGGGATGGAAGGGAGGAGAGCTGGAGGGAACCTTCCAGAATCAGAATCAGGGATTGTTGCTGCAGCTCAGATGATGGGTCATCATCCTTGGGAAGAACAAGACAAGTCCAAACCATACCTAGAAACCCAGGGTGTGGCTCTGATTTCAGCCTCATCCCTCTGCTAGGTGAGTTCTTTTGCCACTTTATTGGAAGGCTCAGCTCGCATTGTGGACAGGATGTAGAGGGCACACAACGGCACACGGTAGATGTGAACTGTGTGAACTGGACGCGTTATTTCTCTGTCATGGCTTCAGAAGCAGAGGCAGGGGCATGTGTTTGAGGTGTGGAGGGTGCAGGAGATACTAGGGACTCCATCTAGGTCACAGGACAGAGATTACAGATCCTAGCAGGCCTCACGTGCAGACCCATTCACTAGACAGCTCTGGGAGTTTGAGCTGTGGTCCATAAGTATGACTAGGACCTGGAACCCTCGAGTCCTTGATGGAATCTGTCAAGGCACCTGTCTTGCATGCATGCAAGGAGCATGTCTACTCCACACAATAGGCCCTAAGCCTGATTAATATGGCTTCTATCCCAATGACACTTGGAAACACCGATGTATAAGAGAAGGAGTCAGCTTTTAATGGGAAGCAAAAGACCTCTTGAGACATGTGGCTTCCTGTGGGAACAGTAGAGAACTGACTTTTGATAAGGAAACTATCAGAGGAGAGGAAACAGGAGGCAGAGGAGAGAGTCTGACAGCCAGAATGACACACAAGGCAGGCCACGACGAGCTACTGCCTCCCACCCACCAGCTCCGCCCTGCTCATCCTCTCTATGCTCCGAGGAGCTGGGACTCGGGTGAACACTTTGGTGGAGGACACCGGCTCTCAGATACACAAGAAAATCCATAAGTGAAGCCTCTGAAGCTATCATGTGGCCTGTGATACAAAGAAGTTTCTGGAATGGTGGCATTGTTTCTCCTGGGCACAGGAGTTTCTGGCTTCCCGGAGATTTCTCTATCACATTCTAAATGCAGATCGGGGAATTGCCAGCAACCTGTTCCTGGTTCCCACCTTCCCCCAGTGACTGTGGTCTGGCAGGAATTGTGACCACACAGCTTACATGTTCCGTATGAACATGTGTGTGCTCCCAAATTGGTAGCCCAGATGGGATGGTGCTGGGGGAGAGCCACTGAGGCATGATTTAATCACAATGGTGGGGCCTCCTAAATGGGGTTAGTGTCTTTTAACAGACATTTTAAGCCCAGAGAAAAACCCTGATCCAGAATCCTGTTCAGCAACATCTCCAGCTACAAAACATGTAGGCCTGTCATTTCCAAGACACCTGGACTGCGCTATTCTGCAATAGAAACTGGTGGACTGAGGAGTGGGGCCAGTCTCAAGACAAAGACCCGTGCAAAACGGCAAAATGACCTCAAGGTGTAAGGTGCATCTCACCCCAGGTGCAGATGTGGCCTCTCCACAGGCTTCCAGCGTCCCACCCACCTAGGTGGCTTCTGCAGAGCTCATGCCTCAGAGAGCAGCACCACACCTTTGTCTCATTTCCTGCCCCCAGCATCCGGTGCCCCTTGCGCATGCGAGAAGGCCAGTTTCCTGCCTGCAGCATCCAGCAGCTCGGGCCACAGCTGTGTCTCTGCCTCCTTCAGTCCTCCACTGCTGAGACAGAGGTACAACTGTGAATGCTTGTTTTTGACTTTGAGTCACCTTCGTCACAGGAACCGAAATGACTGGGGATGCTTCCTGATCACCCTGGGGTTCCCCTTTAAGATTAAATGAAGAGTGAGGGGCCACAGTCACCCGGGTGACACAGAGCCTCCTTGAGTCTGCTGCCTACCTGCAATGCTTGGCCAGGCAGGGCTTCCATTCAATCTCTCCGCTAGGGGTGTGTTTCCTGGCAATTCTTTTTCTGTCCTTGCCATACATAAATCAAGCTGATCAAAAGTTCGCTGACATGGGATGTGGGCCAAACCTCTACTGTATCTGTAGAAAGGGATGCTGCAACGGAATGTCACTGTTGCCTTTTTGGTTCTGTTGTTCAGAGCCTTGTAGCAGTCCATCAGTGGCAGTATGGGCCGAAGACAAATTCCCGTCTTTGCGGCAGATGTCACGGATGTCACCAGTGGGACTGGATGCCCAATGACCACATGCGACAGATGTCAGAGTCACTCTGACTGCCAGGCTTTGGTGTACGGATAATTGTAGTCATCTTTTTTCTGTTTTTCTAAAGACGGTCAAATACATTCTTTTAGGTAAAACATACACATTTTCATTTATGAGACAGATGAAGATTAAAATCCCAGCAGTGGAGCTGGGGAGAGGCTTGGGAGACAGGAGCACTGGCTGCTTTTGCAGAGGACCTGGGTTCAGTTCCCAGCACCCACATGATGGCTCACAAATGCCTGTCATTCAAGTTCAGAAGATCTGGTGACCTCTCCTGGCCTCCTTGGGTATCCCTACACCTACACACACACACACACACACACACACACACACACAGAGACACACACAGAGAGAGAGAGAGAGAGAGAGAGAAATGAAAAGTAAAAGAAATCTTTAAAAAGACAGCAATGTGCAGCATTAGTAAGAATGTAAACTACACTCACTCCAAGCTTGGGATGGAAGTATTTTACATTTCTTTTGTGTGAGGAGAGTATGTGTGTGTGTGTGTGTGTGTGTGTGGTGGGGGGATACCCTGCTCCTATGTATATATACTCTAGGCCAGAGGAGGATGTGGGGTGTCTTCTATTGCTCTTTGTCTTACCCTTTTGTGATCTGGCATCTTGCTGATCCTGGAACTTGCTGTTTGGGATAGCCTGCACTAAGTGCCTGGTGCCTCACTGACCCTGGAACTTGCTGTTTTGGCTAGCCTGCATGGCACTAAGATGGAATTTTGCCATCTTCGTAAATTCTGGCATTTGACCCAGCATGTTCACTACTAAATGTTCACCTTCAGTTTTGCTCTCCCAAGTCAGAGGCACACCCAAGGTAGTCACTGCAGATTTATGGACTACGGTGACATAGCAGAAGCAGCTGTCTCCTGTGGAGCATGAAAGGAGCCTGGGAGGTATCAAGGTATCAAGATACTGGGATGGAGAGGGCCAACCTCTACCAGTTTCCACAGAGAAGCAGCCAAGGGAGGTCACAAGAAAGGCAACTGCAGAAAAACTTCTCCCTATCTTTAATCGACACGTGCTAATTATCCATCCACAGACAGCCCAGCATGACCCTCAGCGCATGCACACTGTGCATCATGAGTAAATCAAGCTAATTGGCATCTCCATCTCCTGAAACACTTATTTTCTTCTGGTAACCCTTAACCTTTCTCTTGTAGTTCTCTGTACACCATGCAACACATTGTAAACCGCACTGTAGTCTCCTCTCCCCACTGTAGTGCAGCAGAACTAACTCCCCCTATCTGCCTGTTTTTTTGGGTGCCAACATTCATTAGTTTTTTGTTTTGTCTGTTACTGAAACAAAACGTCTGATAGAGGCATCTTAAGGGAGGAAGGATTTGTTTCGGATCGAGACCTCCGTTCAGAGGACCAAAGCTCATCATGGCAGGGAGAGTGTGAGGTGGCAGCACCCTCGCTCTCAGTGTGCAGTGGTACTCTTCGTGCGTGGACCAGGACCAGCCCGGCGCGCGGGGCTAGCCTCCACCTGCCAGCCCCGCGTCCTCTCTGAACAGCGTCGCCAGCTGGGCACCAGACGTTTCAACACGTGACCCTGTGGGGACTGCAGCTGCTCCTATCAAGCAGATCCAGAGCCTCACCCTGCCTCAGGAGGAACCCATTCCTATATGATGAGGAAATGCCCTCAGCTGTTCACAGCTCGGCTAGAGACCTTGTCTCCTCTGAGCGAGAGAATGACTCCACGCTTGAGAGAAAAACAACGATACGAAGAAAGATGCCAAACACCCGTGAGAAAAGATGCAGTCGAGGGGGAAGAGCTGAATGGGCAGTGCACTACAGTGCAATCCAACGCTGACAATTAAGGCGCGCAGAGAGAAAACAGAGGTACAGAAGAGCAGCGGCCATCAAAAATAACCTACCAAGGCTCTCATGACTCAGAAGTGTGATTGCAAAAAGAAAGAAAGACTTCAGTGGAAGGCTTCAACAGCAGGAAT
Source organism: Cricetomys ansorgei (assembly GCA_026225945.1). NCBI lineage: Eukaryota > Metazoa > Chordata > Mammalia > Rodentia > Nesomyidae > Cricetomys > Cricetomys ansorgei. The sequence continues at coordinate 4,162,659 of JAMJFZ010004042.1, forward strand.
CAACAGAGCTAGGGGACCCGCGATCAGATGTGAGCTGCGGCGGTAGCCTGTTTTCCATTGCTACAACTAAACACCCGAGGACGGTTACTAAGAAGAAGGTTTGCTTGGCTCACAGCTTCTGAGGCTGAGACGTAAGTGGCTCGTTGGGAGGTGACGTCATGGCAAAAGTGTGTGCCTAGAAGACATTACATCACAAAACAGGGAGCCAAAGAGGCCGAGGTCCCACGATCCCTCCTGGGGGAGAACACACCCCAGTGACTGAGGCACCTCCCACCAGGCTCTGCGTCCCACATTACCTCCTTGGGGACCATGCTCTCAGGACATCTAAAGCACAGCAGTTTCTTTCCCAGAAGACGATGGAAGCAGAATCAAAGATGGGGGAATAACTGCTGAGACCCGAGGCTGGAGTGCTGGCAGGAAGATGAGCTCAAAGACACACTAGAAGGCAGATCTAAGCACAGGCTCTGCGTCAGCTGGGGAGGCTGGGCTGCTGGATGTACACATCAGACCGGAAACAACTCTGAGACTCCAGGCTGGTGAGGTGCGCCTCGTGCCCCAGGCTTGTAGTTCCTCTGTGATGGCGACGTCCTCAAGCTTATCGCTAGGGGTAGCCACTCATGAGCATGACATGACGTCTTCAAAGTCTATCAGAAAAGCTCTTTGAAAGCTGGAGTTGGATGCCTGTTCAATTTTTATACAGGCACAATGGCATGATAAAGGTGTTGTTGGAAGCAGATCTCAAAAACTTCCCAATGGTTAAAGCTTTCTGAAGAAATTCCTGGTGAATATATTCCAGCCAAACAGGAAAAGAGAAATTAAGGGAAAATACTCACCTATGATGCGGAAAGTAACAAAACAGCTCAGAAACCTCAGGAATAGACTGAGTTGTCGAGAGAGAGCCGAGAAGCTCAAACACAAATACAACGGAATCGTCGTAAGACGCTCAACAGAGGGCAGGGTTGTGGGCAGGGTGCTTACCCAGTGCACAGGGCCCTGGCTTTGATTCCCAGCACCATACCAAACCGATGTGGTCTAACTCCCTTGTTATTCCAACACTCAGGAGGTAGAGGTGGGAGGGTCAGAAGTTCATGGTCACCCTAAATGACACAGCCAGTTCAAGTTAGAGGTCAGCCTGGTCATCTCCTGAAGAAAGGAGGAGGAGGAGGAGAGGAGGAGGAAGAGGAGGAGGAGGAGGAGGAGAGGAGGAGGAAGAGGAGGAGGAGGAGGGAGAGGAGGAGGAGGAGGAAGAGGAGGAGGAAGAGGAGGAAGAGGAGGAGGAGGAGGAAGAGGAGGAGGAGGAGGAAGAGGAGGAGGAGGAGGAAGAGGAGGAGGAGGAGGAAGAGGAGGAGGAGGAGAAAGAGGAGGAGGAGGAGGAAGAGGAGGAGGAGGAGGAAGAGGAGGAGGAGGAGGAAGAGGAGGAGGAGGAGGAAGAGGAGGAGGAGGAGGAAGAGGAGGAGGAAGAGGAGGAAGAGGAGGAAGAGGAGGAAGAAGAAGAAGAAGGAAGAAAGGGAAGGAGGAAAGGAGGGAGGGAGGGAGGGAGAGGAGGGAGGGAAGATACAATGGAAAAAATAAACAATAAAATTTGTAACTAAAATTCCAGATGACTACTACTGAACGGTGGGCTCAGGCGGGAGTGAGAAACGATGATGATGTCTCAGACAGGAGAAAATAAGTGCACATACAGTGTCCCGGATCATATTTCTTGGGACAGCTGAGTTGGCAGGCTGGAAGCCTTTGAAATGTTGGAAGAAACATGTTATCAAACTAAAATGGCATATGCTCATGCCAGTGAAGTGTAAAGGGGCCAAAGGACATGTGAACCCTCAAAACTCCAGGACACTTAAGGACAAGATCCCTCGAAACGAGAGGGTAAGGGAGGAGAGGGAAGCCAAGGGACCTGGGGCCCACAGGCAGTCTGCAGGTCACCCACGGGGTGGAAAATTCTCAGCACATGGAAGGACTAGGCTCTGGGAAACTACTGTCTTGGGTCCTACTAGGGCAGATGATAGGTTCCTGGAGATGATGGGGTGGACAGGGGAGGGACAGATCCTCTGACTCACTGTGGCTGACAGAGAATTTGAGAATGCACTGGTGACACACGCACTGAAAATGGGATTTGCTGTCTTTGGGGCTGGGAACGGGGTAGAGAACTGGTACCCCTTCCTTATAGAGACCGTCCACTGTTAGTCACACGTGTACGCTGATCAAAAATATGAAATTAAGATCAAGAGTGCATGGGGCAACAGTACATTAAACTTCTCTGTATCGTAAAAATAGCTTTAGTTCTGTGTTTTAGTGGACATTACTACCTGTCACAGTATTACTCTCTGACAGTGCCACAGAGGAAGGGAAGTCAGGGCCCAACAGACAGGGACTGCCGAAGGACCAGTTGCAGGGTCTCTGGGATGTTGGCAGGTGGGTGAGAATCACTGGAAGGGAGCTTGGCTATAGGAGAAGACACCAGGGATTTATGAAGTAGAAACTGACCAGGGAATGGCAGGACCAGTAGAGACCTTCTGGAGGGGGCAGCACTTCATTTGTGGACAAGTATGGTATGTGTGGGCCCAAGAAATGGTGTCCATCTCCAAGGAGACACTTTATTTCAAGAGTAGATAGCTGGGCAGTGGTGCTCACCTTTAATCCAGCACTTGGGAGGCAGAGATAGATAGATCTCTGTGAGTTCGAGACCAGCCTGGTCTACAGAATGAGTCCCAGGACAGCCAGAGTTACAACAGGGAAAACTTGTCTTGAAAAAAAAACCCCAAAATAACAAGAAAATATTAAAGAGTAGAGAGCTAGGAATTCTTGACGAATGCACCCAGAGATGATGATACAACACACAGAGGAAGAAGACAGCTTGGTGTTTAGGTTTAGATGACACATAGTAAAGAATTGCACATGCTCAGAATAAAAATCAGTGCTCTGAGTTCTCTCAAGGATTTGGTTAGGGTTAGGAACTTCCCTCCTAGGGAATGTGCCCACCTTCTTCCTCCATGATGGTGATACATATACATATATATGTATATATATATAGATATGTATATGTGTACACACACACACACACACACACACACACACACACATATATATGCATGCTACCTTCAGCTAAAGGTGGTGGTGTTAGCTCTGAAACTCAGTTTTGTTTTGCTTTGTTTTTAAATCGGTGATGCTGTCACCGTCATCTCTCCTCCTTGTCCCAGCATCCCTGAGATGGTAGCTGTGTGCTTGGTTAAAATATGCCTTGCAAGCTAGCCTAACATCCTCTTCTCTATTTATAAACCCCACTTTTATGGGGAAACGTATTTAAATCAAAGTAATTGAATTACAAATAAAGCGTTAAGATGAAGATCATTTGTAATAAGGGATTCGTGCTTCTATAAGCACATTTTAATTCAATAAAATGCAGCCACACACACTTTGGAACCAGCAGTCTCCAAGTTATACTTACATGAAAATCGTCTATCAAAAGGTCTGTGCCTGTGAATCAGGACTCAGACCATTACCCCCAAGCCGTGCCGAGGCAGGGATGGAGTGAGACCTACCAGATACTGGGGCTCCGTTCAGTCCAGCCCCAGAAAGCCAACGAGGCAAGACAAAGTTGAGATTGTGTTTACAGGAACCTGCCAAGTGCCAAATGCTGCCAGCCAGCATGCTGTGATGTTTAGGGTCTTCGGTCCCACATGGACCGTCCCACCCTGTCCCCACACCTCAGCACCCCCTCCAGCATTCTAACACCCCGTGTGTCTCTATCAATTTTAATGATGCAAGCAGCATGGCCCCTTTAAGGATGTGTGAACAAATGATGGAACAATGAGTTCCAGTATCGATCAATTTGGTAATGGGAGCAGGGCATCAACAGTTCATTATAATGTTCTGTACTCAATTATTCTTTTTTGTCCCTCTTTTATTTCCTCTTAATGTTTCATGGCAAACTAAATAGCTAAGAAATTGCAAATGTGCGTAGCTCATAATTCTTATTATTATGGTAAATTAAATAACGCTCTCTGAGATGTGTTGTGGTAATTATCCCTTCCCTCATCTTCTTTTCTGTTAATTTAGTTCCTAAATTTATTTCTGAACTGTGGACTTTAATAAATAGTTGTTTTAATGAGGTCTTTTAAAATGCAAGTGTTGTTGATCAGCTCGCTCTTAAGATTTGTTTTGAGGGTGACAGGAATCCCAGGTGACGGGAAGAAAGTCTGCTATCTCCTGGGGGGAAATAAGGTCACCGGTGAGACTGGGCAGTGGGGCCCTGAACCTTGGGGGCAGTCGTTCCTTCAGTATTAGTTTCTACTTCTCCATCACAGTTTGATTAGATTCCTCGTCTGACTGAACAGTTGGGTAAGTCATAAACCCGCATAATCCTCAGAATGTACTCCAGGACTGGGAGGGACTCCATCTCCAGGGCCCCAGAACAGTTGAGGACATGGGCACTTCTGTCTCTTTATGAGGCTGTCAAAGGAAAGTTCCCTGCCTCTGCGTCCCGCCTCACATGCTTTCCAGAACCCGCATTCTTCTCCTCCCTCTCTGGCTCCACAACATACCCCAGGGAAGAGACGCTCCCATCCTTGCTATGGGAAATGTCAGCTGGGACGGCAAACCCGTGACCCTGACAAGTGTCTCCTTGGGGTTTTGGTCGGTCTATTGGTTTGGCTTGTTTGAGACAAGCTTTCATTTAGCCCAGGCTGCCCTCAGACTCATTATGTAGGTGAGGATGAGCTTGAACCTCTGGTTTTCCTGCCTCTGTCTGAATGCTGGGGTAACTGTGGTGTCCTTCCATGCCTGGCTTTTCCATGACTGACTTTCTATCTCACTAAAACCAACTAGCAAACCAAAATATATTTCAATTCAGAAAGAAGTGGGGGAATTATTCTGAACGTGAAATGTATACATCTGGGAAAAACAAGAAATCCCATCTCCACATTTCTGATTTAAAATAGTACATAACAACAAGCTACTGAAGGACTAGAACCGAGAGCCCGTGTTGTCCTCCAGGTCATGCAGTGAGGCTTCTGATTACCCCATGGCCCCAGCCCTTGGTGCTCTGTATGCCAGACCTCCCGTTCCCACAGGCTGGCGGGTGCATTTCACTTCCAGTGTCAGCCCTGGGGCATCTCGCTGCAGCCTTCATTCTCCCAAGACACTCTTGCACGTGTGACTTTTCTGCCCTTGAGCTCCTTGTCCTTCAGGGATAGGACACGGAGTCTGGAAAATGCTCGTAAGAATGCTGGCCCTGTTCTGTGGCATCATGCACGGATGTCCCCCAGTGTGATGTAAGGAGCAGATCATGTAGCCAGGGATGGTGCAGCTGGGGTGGTGGTCCAGCCTGCCTGAGTCCACCAGCCACGGGGTCTTTTTGGTGTTGTTTTAGCTTAAGGCCAAATGTTTGCACAAATCCAAAGTGCACATAAAATACCTCAACACCCATGTACCTCTGACCCATCTGCAACAGGAGACACAACCAGTTACCCTAGAGCTCCCAGCATCCCCTCTTTAATGTCTCTACAGGAAATACATGGTCACAGATGAAAACATTGCACGTTTATTCTTGGTTCTGCTGATCGTGCCTTGGAATGTCAGGTGCTCAGTGCTGTCAGTTTCAGGCACCTCTGCTGTGATCAGCTGCACAGTGAGGTCTGGGGCCCAGGGATGGAGAGCTAGGAGCTTTCCCTAGAGCCTGACCCCACGCCTGCAGACAGCTGCACTCCGACACCTGCTGGCTCACGACAAAGATTCGCTTCCACCTTGCAAGAGGCCAGTGAGCGGTTCCGGAAACAGGGCTATTTGCTCCATTTCCTGTTTTGTTTTGTTTTTGACCCACAATTCTGTGAATGGCAGACACTGAAGATTGAAAGACGAGAGGAGACCTGCAGGAATTCCAGAATTCCCAGTTCTGGAATCCTTCGCTCGTCTACCCCCAGAATCTGGAGACTTTGGCCATCTGTCTGTCCAGTGGCTGGTGGCACCAAAGCTGTGTGGAGGCCTGGATTTCACGATTTGTCTGCGGATTGTTTTGCCACTCCCTCTTATAAAGACAGAGCCAAAGATGGTGCCTTGAAAACTGTTTCAGAAAGTGAACGAAAACCCAAGCTGTTTAAAGTAGAAAGTGGGCAGTAACAAAAGATGTCATAGAGGCCCCAGGATGTGTCCTGTTCCCAAGGTCAGGTGTGCAAGTCGTCACCAGGACACCTCATGCATGTTTCTGATACCTGCTTTTCTCTGAATGGCCTAGAGAGCCAGCGACGCCATGCCTTTCCTACTGGTTCTGCTGAAAACTGTCTGAGCCCCCCTGGCTCACGGTGGCGTGCTCATCTTGTTCTGAGAACTTCCATGGATACAGTTAAGAAATGCTGTGGCAGTTTTTCCCCCGCGTACTGATGCTGCTCTGCCCGATTCTCCAGTCCCCTCTATGACATCGCGGGGGAAGTCCTGCAGAGAACACCGCCATGAGCCATCGTGCTGGCTTTGACAACTCCCGAGAGGGCAGCCAGGAGAAGTGTCCCATGTGTGAAGCAGGACGCCCCCCCCATCTCTTCCCCATCCTGTCCACTGCACTCTACGAATTCCCAATGGACCTGAGTCAACACCCTCTTACACACCGTCCTTGAGGAACGAATGAGCACAGAGGCGATCACGTGCACAGCGTCTTTGGCTAGCCATAAAGTCCAACGAGAATTCTAGGACTTTTTTGTTGCGTGTGTGAGTTGTCTGCTTTATACTTGGAACCCCCAGATTCTTCAGCTGTGAGATAAGAATCGTGTTAGGACTCACCTCCTTCCTAATGGGTTTTTACGTGAGTCAATGAGCTCACAGAAGAAATGCGCTTTAAAACCACCTGTGGCTGTCAGGACCTGAGAGATGCTAGTCATTTCCGCTAACATTGATATTTATTGGTTAAATAAAAGTTCAAATCTACAGGGGATACTGTACAACACTGAGGCACCCCTGTCACATAGGGACCTCACTGGCCGGGCTCCCTTGGCTTACGGATGCTCTCTCCTGGTGCTGGTCAGTTTTCCGAGTCAAATCAAGAAGAATTCATAGAAACAGACTGTTTGTCCCCTTCCATTCCCAAACCATTGGATGCTCTACAAAGTCAAGGACGATAATTCACTGTCTTCATTTATCTCATTCCACAGGTTGGGAGACAAGAGAGAAGTGACTCCGGAAGGCAGCAAGTGCAGAGAGAGAAAAGGGGGGCTGAGAGTGCTCTGGCCTTTCCCCTAGCCCTCACTCCAGTCTCCCAACCCTGTCCAGACATAGCGCCCACATTATGGCGTGTGTGTGTGTGTGTGTGTGTGTGTGTTTCCCCCAATTTCCTGCTGTGGTCCAAGCACACTGAGTCTGCCTACTTTATAATTGTTTGTCTCTTTTACCTCCAACTGAAACAATGTTTAGACCGTCACAATTTGGAATTACTTGATAAATGTCAGATTTGGAGCTGACCAAACACTTTCTTGTGCATCTGTTAACCTGGGTCGCTCGGTTGTGTGTGCAGACGCATTTAGATATGTCCGTTCCAAAGAAGCCTCTTTCAGGAGAAGTATGCAGTTTTGTTGTGTTCGAGGCTCTTGTTGGCTGGAGCCCTGATAAACCTCCTCCATTGATCTTTTTATTCTACAGCCCGTGAGAGAGAATGCTAGACTCTTCCATTATTTCCTTTCCTCCTCTCCCATCCCTCCTCTCCATCCACCCCAGCCTCTTAAAACAGTCATTAGAGGCAAACAGAGGACCACACTTCTGCCTTTTAATTGGGTGTTTTAACAGGACAGTGTTTGAAAGCAATTAATGGGGAAAAACATTTTTGTCCTGTTTTATCAATTGGTCTTCAAGAAAAACGCTTACCAAGGTAGTGATTCTGTGTGAGCCAGGACACTGCTGTCCTTTTCAGTTTTTCCCATGTCGCAACTTATTCATTTATTTCAGCTCTCCAAAATTACTGCCGTGCCAATTATCTCTGTGTGTGGAAAAGGAGTTCGGCTCCTTCAGCTCTCCCTTCATCTGACGCCCGCTTTTAGCTTTTCTTCTGTGCCTGAGTAATGTGCGAAGCAAGAGAAAAGGAAAAGGTCTTCAGAAGTACGTGAAGTGGCCGGAATGGCTTCTTGGTACCTGTGAAGGGTCCCCTCGAAGCAGCTTAGGGGACAAAGGCAGGTTGCGTCTGGCTGGGGTTTATTTTGTCCACATGATCCATTTCACACGCACCCAGGCACCTCGTGAATGGAGGATTAGCACACATTTTCACCTTATTGAAACGAGTGATTCAAAGCAAACAAATAGGGCCAACCAGCTAGAATATGAAATTAACGATTCTCTAAGTCCCCTTTGTGGCCCTGCAAGTCACATTCACATTCAGTTGAAGATTACGCAGATAGACGCACAAACGCCACGTGATTGCCTCGGGTTGGCCAGGGCTGGTTGGTTTGCACACTGGAAACGCAAAGCACATTGTGTCCCTGTTACAGAATCTGCCCTCCCTCCCGGGAAGATGGTGTTTGCAACTCGCCATCAAAAGGTAACTTAGTCTACTGTTAGTTCTTTGATGTCAAATTCAGGCTTTTAATCATTGTCGTTACTATACGTTTTGCGTTGAACACATTGGAGACTAATGCTGGGTCATCGGTTTCATGCCTGGTAACTTTGTTGGACACAGGGACTCTTCCCTGCTGTTACGGACTAGCTCCTTGTCCCGGAGTCACTGTATCAAGGGACAAGGCTCACGCGAAGATCCTAAACGCTCACATCTTTTGCTGCCCTCTCCCCGGATGAGCCCCGTTTCCTTTTTCATAGTTATTTACAGCCTCATGAACTCTTTGCAATTGGTCTAATGTCAGTCTTTCAGTGGCTTTGAGTGCTGAGCATTTTTATACTCAGAAGCAATAAGGGACAGTGCTGGGATTGCCTGCAAATTTTCTTCAAGAGACACTTAGCCCCTCCCTCTAGGAGCATGTGCTTTTAATTATTTCCTGTTCTGTTTCATACTTTCAACTTAATTGTATATTTTTCAAAGATTTTTTTGAGGGAAAAAATTCTTTCTCTATCATCTTAGGGTTAGTGAGAGTATAGTTTGGCTAAAGAAATGTTAGAAGCTTTCCAAACCACACACACACACACACACACACACACACACTCCCATAGCCACAGCCCCTGAAGTCACTTTGTCTGCCAGCGCGAAGCTTACCGTGGACTACTTCATTCAGTAGCCTAGTTTTAAGCGCCCGTGTCCACATCTGTCTTTAATAACGGCCTATTCATTTCTGAGCATGCTTCCCAAGTGTATGCAGAATGTGGGCTCAGCTTCCTCCCAGCCCAGTGCTATCCAGCGCAGCTTCAATAAGCAGAAACAAACGAGGGAAGGAGAAACGACAGTTCCTATTAGGATTATTTGTAGTCATTAAAATGAGAGATTGTTCAGAGGGATAAAATGTTATTGATTTATCCAGACTACCTTTGAGATTCTTGAAGATGTATAGCATGGAGTTATTGAGGAAACAAAGAATGAGGAGATATAATAACCTCCTTTTGGAAACTCATAACTCAGTGGCGGAGAACAGACCTACAGATTCAAATGTGCGGCACACGATGTTAGATCGCTGGTTGACACCCAGCAGGCAGGGCAGGTCCAGTGAGCAGATACGTCTCATCATCCAGGCACAGAAGCTGAGTCTGTAGAGATGCTTTTCAGGAGAGAAACTGGGACTCTGGGTAAGACTGTAGATAAGAAGCCACAGGTGGAGTGATGGATGAGGGCACTTAGGGGGTGACAGTGGCTGGGTGGAGCCTGCTACATGAGCAAGAGCCACCCTTTCAGAGTCCCTGAATCTCTGTGCAGCAGGAGGGGCAGCAGAGACTTTGTGGTGCAGTCTCAGGGGAGGGAAAACGAAGCCAGTGTGTGAATGTGGAGCCTGTGTTGTTGAAGGGAACCCCAGCCAGGGCGCAGTCCAGGTCGGGGAGGGGGGGGATGTAGATCAGAGCAACAACCTCCTAGGAAAGTGGCCCAGGAACCCCAGGCTGTGCATGTCCCAAGGACAACAGGAAGGGGTCAGAGATTCCGGCGGAGAGTTTGGACATGGGGGATGTGTGCAAGGATTGGTACTGTCTTTCCCCATCACCTTCAGTTCAGACAGACCCGGGTGCCTCCTCCTCTGCCTGCCATCCCACACCCACAGTTAATTCAAGTGATCGGCTTGGGACTCACAGTACGCATTACATAATTTCCTTACATTTTTGAGTTGCATGTCTTCTTCTCTTTATCTCTGGGGAAAGTCCTCCATTAGATGATGGACTTAGGAAAATATGGGGTGAGTTAGAGAGCTCACTGGGCACCAGAGCACACAGCACCAGCCCTGTTGCCATTGCTTCAGCAGTATGAGATCCATGGAAACAGGGGGATCAACTATAAATACAGCAGGCTGTGTGAATTCCCAAGGTGCTCCAAGCAACAAAATTACAGTAAATAGAAGAACCCTTACCACAGCCTGTTTTAATAGACTTGTCTAATGGGGAGAGATAAAATGGGTAATTATATCTTTGAAAAGCAATCTACACAGTTGAGTTTTCAAATGTCCACATTAATTTTAAAAGGAAATTTAGAACTGGCATGTGTGGAGACTAGAGTTTGGGTCCCCAGAACCCACAAAAATACTAAGCAGGTGTGATAGGCTGCTTGTAATATCAGCACTCTGGAGGCAAAGAACAGGGATTCCCCAAAGCAAGTTAGCTAGCTAGACTATCATGTCTGTGAGCTCAGTGTTCAAGGAGAGTCCTTGACCTAGAGGAAGACACCTGACATCAGCTTCTGGTCTCCACATGCATGCACACATGTGAATATGCATACACACTTGCATACACTAGGCCATATCCCACACAAAAGTAGTGTGTTGCTATTACCCACTATCCATCAGAAACGACTGGAGACTGATTAAAGCATTACTTGTCTTAAGTACTGTTGACCTATTTTACTCAAGGCTGTCTTCTACACTGCTAAGATACCCTGTGAGGGAACAGGACATCACTGACATTGGGAGCTCCCTCCTACAGAGCAATAATTGTCCGCAGTGACATCACTCTCCAGGTCATAAGCTGGAGCATCCAGCTGGAGGGGCACAGGGGAAAAGCTATTTCCTAGCAGCTGTAGGGGAAGTGTGGGAATCTCTGGACCAGCCCGAAGCTGACTCTGGAATAAGTTTCAAGTCCTCGGTGTTTGAAAGCGACTCTACCATCCACCTGTATTGACGCTAGGCTTAACCCTGTTCAAAGCTGACCTGCACGTTTTCACACTCGTTCTTTCTTCTGTGCCATTGTTTATGTCAGTATTAGACACAGCGAGGGATGCTCTCTATTAGTGAGGAGGAAGTGTGGTTCTTTCTAAATCTACCACTGAGGAGTAAGCAGCCCAGGCACATGCTGGGTCCCATGTGACCTTTGTGGTGTGGCTCATGTTTAACGTACACTTGCTAGTGTTAGAATCACCCAGAAGACACAGCTCTGGGCATTTCTGGAAGTTTAACTGAGGAGGAAAGACATACCCTAAATGTAGGAGGCACCACCTATGGCCTGGGGACTAGGGCTGCATAAAAAGGCAAGAAGGGACGAGCAAGCCAAGGGACAGCATTCACCTCGCTCCCTCCTGCCTACGAACCTGGTGTCACCAACTGCCTCACGCTCCTCTGCCCAGTTAGACCCACTCTACCACCACACCCTCCCTGCCTACCACAACGGTCTGTGCCTGCAAACTCTAGCCCCAAGGAAACCCTTCCTCATGCTGCTTCTGTCTGGTTATTTGTCACAGCGACAAGACACATAACCGACATGACAATGTTGGGGGTGGTATTAGAGGCAAGGCCAATGGTGCTGCACCAGATGGGGTGTGTATGCTACCAATTTGTGTTGCTAGAAGTGTGACTCTATTACTGTTTGCAGTTCATAGGCTGCACGAGTTACCTCTTGATACAACTCTCAGTGCGAGAGGCCAGAAGCTAAGCATTAAAGCCAAGGTCCTTTAAATGCACAGCAGATATAATAGGAAGACATCCTCACAGGGTACAGCAGAGGGCTGAAGGTAGAGGTTTCTGGAAGGAGACTCCACTCCTCAGATGGAGTTTTGGGCGCTTACCCAGAGAGGATGTTATTGTAACTTTAAAGAGGAAGTATGGACATGGGAAGTTGGAGCCGGTGTAATGTGATAAGGGGGGGGGGGCAGAGGACCCAGCTACAGGGAAACCCTGAGGAGTGGGGAGGCTGGTGAGAGCAGTGGGTAGCCAAAGAGGTAACCCATGGGCACAGCAAAATGTGGAGTCATGCCCCTCTGCCAACTAGTGAAGGCCACACATTTGAGAAGAGTGCATATAACAAATGCCAACTCAGGCATGGCCAGCGGAGTCTCTCTGGGGCTCTGAAGAGCAAGTCTCCTCTCTTCAGTACAGCCAGAAGAGAGTTGCCCATCTATGTTGGTGGGGCTCAGTGACACTTGAAGGGTAGGAGGCCCGGGAGCCCCGAGCTGAGCAACACAGATGAGCAGCCTTAGCAAGCAGCCAGTCCTTGTAGCAGTCTGAAGGGCCAGCTCCGACATCCCAACACACAGCCAAGACCTGCACTGTGGGCACGGTGCTCTGAGTGGTCCCTGGCACACGTAGAACTGAGATGACAGCGAGCTGATCTGCAGGGTCGTCAGTCTCCTTAAGAGCACCCGTACGGCCAAAAATGTGCCCCAAACTGTTATCAAGTGATCTTCTCTCCTAAGGACCCAAGAGGGTGTTTAAAACCCCCTTCCAAGGGAGAGAAAGGAAAGAAGATGGGTAACTGCCTAGGGGCATAGGGCAGAAGTGGGAAATGCCCATTAGCCACACCTGTGCAGCTCACAAGTACTGACACATCACCTCTTAATGCTGGGGAGAATTTTCCAACATAAAAAACCAGCCCAGCAGTTTCCCTAGGTGTGTGTATGAGAGAGAATTTTTCTTCAGTTTCTCTAATAGTAATAAAATGATTTATGTTTTCATATTTCATTTCGGTCAATTTATGGCCTTTCGGTGGTCTAAGAATGTATCCATCTTACTTTTAGAAACTCAGGCACATAAACCCGTTTTGTTTTGTTTGGAGGTAGTCTCATGTAGCCTACTCTGGCCTTGGTGGTCACGACATATTCAGAGATGCAATTCCGGATCCCCGTCTCCACCTCCCTCTGCCAGGATTTCTTCTCCCTTGCCTGGATTGATCTCATTCTTGTCACCTGAGGGTCTGGATGGGTGACTTCACCCTCTTGTACCTGGTTAACTGCCCTTATCCCTTGTTTTTCTAGAATTCTATTTTCTTTCTAGTTTTCTCTCATCTTCCAGTTTCTTGAGATGTCTTTTGTCTTTTAAAAACAATTTTAACTTTTTTTTTTTTTGCCTGCATGTGTGTAAATGTACCATGTGAAGTGCCAGTGCAGGCCAGAACGTGTCATTGAAACCCTCGGAATAGAGTTAACATGGCTGTTACATGTGAGTTAGGTTACGTGTGAGTGCTAGGAACCAAGCAGAGACTCTGGGAGAGCAGTGAGCTCTCAACCACTGAGTCATCTCTCTGGCTTCACTCTTCCTGCTTTTAACAGCTTTGCACATCCATTTCCTCAGGGCAGTTCCTACTCCTGTGTGTCTGAGTACCCCAGTCCTTTCTTCCTGCTGTGCCTGATCTGCCATGGATCCTGACAGGGCACTTCTCCATCTCAAACATGACCGACTTCCACTTCGTGTCTAGACATTCCACATTGCTGTCCTGCTGTTATCTGGTGTCCCGTCTTGACTTTTGGGATCTGCGAGAAAGGCTTTGATGTTCCCAGACTGCGCTGATGGGCCATCCCTTCCGGATTAGAACTGGCTGGCTGTGCTCATCACGGAGTCTGGTAACCTGCTTGCACTCCTGCCCGCCGCTACTGAACATCACCTATGGAACCTCACCTTGCCAGGCACTGCTCCTGCATTTCTCAGCTCCACCCTCCAACTTTCTTTTCTTTCTTGGTTTTGTTTTAAGACAGGGTCTCATATGACCCTGGCTGGCCTCCAACTCACCATCTAGTTGAGGATGCTTTTAGCTTCTGACCCTCCTGCCTCTACCTCCCAAGTTCTAGAATTATAAACAGGCAGCACCGTGCTCAGCTCATTGTAGCGCTAGGGATCAAACGTAATGTGCCATGCGTACTCAGCAAGCGTCCTATCACCTGAGCTGCCTCCCTCGCCTCTTTTGATATGTCTGTGAGTTCATTTGAATTTGTGGACAAGGGGTACCTTGTCAGGTACCCCTCACTGAAAACCTGGGTACCAGTCCTTATTTCTTAAGGAGTCCATTTTTGGTCCATCTGGTCTGCTCAAGATGACCTGGCTTACACTGGACAAGGAGTAGGAGCAGCTTCAAGGGTAGGCCAACACAAGGTCACTCCTGTATTAATGGCTAGGCCTACCACTGGCTCTGTGATTCTCTTAGTACCATGAGAGTCTAGAGCTCAGAGCAAGGGAAAAGGAATGGGCATAACTGCAGACACATCCCATATCCATGTGTTGTTCCCACACTCTAAGGTCTGGCCTCCACTTTTTATGACCCTGCCACTGTCTGCTCAATGAGGTCAGCTGGCATTGGCCACCACCGAGAACTGACTTACCCGTCTCCCCTTATCTCACCCTGTATCTCCAGCACTGGCTCTGGGCAGAAGGCCCAGCTGACCCCATTTGCCCTTCTCATCCAGACTTGCTTTTTTCTCTTGCAGATAACTTAATTATTTAACTGCATGACTCTCTTGAATTGTAATTCTAAACTTTTATTCATGATCTGACTCCAACTGGCAATCAGCGAGTAGAAAGTGTTCCAATTAGAAAAATCAAATTAATTCTTTTTTTAAATAAGGAGGAAAAACTACTTATTCTACACTCCTGGGAAGAAGAAATTAGGTGGAAGTCTTAAAATGAAAGGGACAATTATATCTCCTTCGTTTGTATAATTCTCTCTCCCCTCTCTTTTCCTCCTGCATTTAGAGCTCCAGAACATCCCAGGGGAGGGATCAAGCTGAATGTCTCACACCTGGCCAAGGTCCTTCCATAGTTCCTGCCCCAAGTGGCCATAGACTGGAGCCCCAACTTCATGAAGTTAGGAAGCTGACGGAGTCCAGAGGATCATAGAGAATGCCTCCCCCCGGGTCTGACTGCACGGGTGGAGATGGAGGCCACACTCTGAGATCCTGCTTTCTGGGTTCTATTCTAGTCTCAGTGTGGATTTTCCTTTCCAAGTCCCATTCTTTTAAAATGCAGGTAGTAAAGCCATTGCAATTCTGCTCAGAGACAAGTCCTCTTTGCTAAGAATTGCTAAGAATTCCCAGAGAGCTGTTAATTATCCCAGTCAAGGTATCACATGACACAAGTCATCTGTTCAACTTCACAGCTGTATCAAGAAACAGAAAATGCTATAACCCAGGCATGGTGGCACACACCTGTGAGTCTCGGCACATGGGAGGCTGAAGCAGAAGAATCACTAAGAGTTTAAGCCCAGCGTAGGCTACAGTGTAGTGAGTGTCAGGTCATCTTGGGCTACCGAGTGAGACCCTGAGAGAGAGAGAGAGGAGGGAGGGAAGGGGAGCACTAAGTAGTGAGTCCTCTGTTCTAGAGTGCTAGGTCACAGCTCACTGCAATAAACCTCCAGTCTGCCCACTCTCATTGGCCTCGTTTCTGCAGCCTTCTCATAGCTTTGGTCTCAGACCAAAAAACAATCGTGAAAATCGATATTTGGGTGAACTTCTATGAACTCGTGTTTGGCTTAGCTGCCAATGATGCTGTCCTATCTAAGTACTTGATGACTTAGCAAGTGGAACTAACATACTGGACTGCATCGTAAACCATCATAAATCCTGAGCACCAACTCAAAACTGTGCCAATCAAATATCTCAGCAACAGGGGTCTTTGGAAACACGGGAAGCTGGACATTCAATATTCCCCTTCTGCCAAAGCTAGGGAAAGGTACGGAACCAGCACAGGTGTCCCAGTATCACTAACATAAGTGACAATAATTCAACCTTCCAGGATTGTCACAACCTGAGATAACATGGAGATGAAGAAAGAACACTTGGAGAAAGGGGGAGGGACAAAGAACAACTAAGAAATACAAGGTATGACTCCTCCTCAATGTAATGAGAGCAAAGACACTCGCTTTCCTGCACCTTGAACTCTCCCTGAGAAGGCACTTTTGGTGGACGTTCCACGTAGACTGGCTGCCGGCACGTGGGCTTCTTGCTTTTCTCACTTGTCTTGCGCTATGACACTGAAGATTCCCAAGGTGGCTTAGCATGGGGAGAGCAGGTGGACATGGATCCAGATACAGCACCTTGTAGTCAGCTGGACCCTAAAACTCACACAAAAAATGCTGTCTAGACACTGAATCCCTGCTCCCTCCCCCAGGCATAGATCTGGAGAGCCCATGATACATGTCCTGAAAGACATATCTAGAGATCCATGGCAGGTTCATCATCCTCTGCTCTCCACTGAGCTCCAGGCAAGTAAGGGATTGTTCCACAGTCATCCTAACCAGGGCAGACACCAGCCCTAAAGCTGGAGTCTAACTGACTCCCAGTACTGACAATGCATTTTGGGTAACTCTTTTTTTTTCCCCCTCATCATTAAGTTTCCCAAAAGTCACCCAGAATTCACCTTTACTCTATCACCTCCCATCTTCCTTCCCTCCATAACTTACTGGCCTCTCCCCCTGATTAAAATAGGATTCCCTTTTACCTGGCTTCCAGATTGGGTGAGGAGTCTGGCTATTTATCTTGCTTGACCTCATGGCAGAATGTTATCCCATTGAAAAGCAAGAAGAAGTTCCCCCTCCTCTAAGATGTGCATGTCCAAGAATCTGCGGTTTTGTCGGGTCTCAGGAAAGGGGGTCACAACAAAGGGAGAGTGGCAAAGGGGGTCACAACAAAGCGAAAGTGGCAAAGGGGGTCATGCTTGTTCATCAGAGGGCCGTAAACAAGGGAGGATGCTCTGGATTGCCAAGTGGGCCCAGTGCTAAGACAAGTTAAAGGAAGAAGATGAAGACCCACCAGGACAGAATACCAAGGAACATGGCGGCCTACACAGTGTAGAGATGGCGCCTGGGAAGAGGCTGCTTCCTCATATGTTCAGGAGCCAAGAGCTCATCTTACCCTTCTAGAATATTATTGGAAGCGCTTCTTGAGGGGGAAAACAATCCAAGGCTTTATCTCTATACAAAAGAATTTGCGGCGCCATAGTGACTACATGGGAAGACCATGGGAAAAGCTTCCCCTGTTCCATGAACCCCATTGAGAAAAGCAGCTTATGGAAGTCAGACACGCTCAGGAGGGAAACGCGTGCCAGCAAGAGCGTGAAGTCCAGCCAGGACAGATGTGGGGCCTCTGCTCTGAAGACCTCATTCTTCACATTATGATACAGATGAGCCATAGAGCAACCACGGACACCACACTGCACCAGGTAAAATGCCAGCGAGGAAAAGAGAAATGGTAACATGCTAAATTAATCCAAAGACGGCATCAGGAAGAAAGAAAAACTGAACAGAGAGAAGGTGAGTTGGACAAAAGCCAACAAGATGGAGGACTGAAACCCACAAGAGCAGGAGCTGCACAAAGTAGTCTACTCTGGGATGGGATAACAAAGCCGGAAGTAAACTCCAACGTACGTGGCTAATTTTGAAAAAGAGACAAGACAAGTCAATGAGGAGAGACCAGTCTTTAACAAAGGGTGGTGAGAAAACTAGATGTCCACACACTGAAGATTAAACTCAACCATGGTCCATGCACTGCGGATGGAAGAAAGTCTGAGTATCAGAACCAAAACAATAGTATAGGAAAAACCTACACAATATTGAGCTTGTTAACAGCTTCTTGGATATGACACCAAGAACACCAAATAAAAGAAAAAGTAGTTAAATTAGGACCCATCAAAGATAAAAGTCTTTTGTGTGTGATAGGACAGCCCACAGAGTCAGAGGAAACATTTACAAACCATGCATCTAACAAGATATTAATATCCAGAATAGGTAAAGAATCTTATAGTTCAATAAGGAAAAAAAAAATAGCTTTCCATTTAAAAATGGGCAAAGGATTTTAATAGACATTTCTCTGAAGACACACGAAAGCTTATAAAGACATTGCTAATATAATCATCATCATCATCATCATCATTATCAGAGAAAGGCAAACGCAAAACCATAATGAGATCTACTTTACAGCTGCTAGGATGCAAGCATTACACTGGTGATGTAACAATCTGCAATGGGAAAAAAAATGAGGAGACCCTGAGGTTGCTGGTGAGAACGTGAAAGGTGCAGCCTCTGTGGGTGGCAGCTCCTCTGCCCCTTGGGAAGCTAAGCATGGATGTCCTACCCCAGTCTGCAGTCAGTCACACTCCTGTGATACTCCCATACCTGGAGGCAGGAACTCAAGTAGATGTTTGCATAACCAGCGTTCGTATCAGCCAAGGAAATAACCCAAACCAACAGATGAAGAGATACTCAGACTGTGGCGTGCATACACAATATCGCGTTGTTTCCGCAGATACGTAAAGGGCCATCCCAGCATGTGAGCTGCTCACAAGCCTCTTGTAACTTTACAACCAGAAAAGGAGACAGACACATGGCTCAAGCCAGAGAGCTTCTGCGACTTCGGGGAACAACATTCTGTAGCTGGGTGCCACGCTGCTGTTCGTCTAGTCACCTTCACCGCTACGGCGACAGGAAGTAAGTCAAGGGTCCTGCCTACCATCAAGACATGAACCTCAGGGGCCAGGAATCAGGGGTCCTAACAGAATACCAGCCTTACCAGGGACATTAGCACAAAGCAATCTCAAGTGTCTGCGGATCTGTGAACAGAGCTTCAGTGTGCCTAAAGCGAGGGCAAGCGAGCTGGCTCAGCAGGTAAGAGAAGTCACGGCACAAGCCTGAAAACCGGAGCTCCGTCCCAGGAACCCAGGGTGGAAGGAGAACAGACTCCTGAAATTTGCCGGTGGGGTGGAGTGCTGTGAATACCGTCCCCAGGACATGGCATGGTTGTAGTACCCATGTGGTTACTGGTTACCTACAAGCTAAAAATCCCAGGATGGATATAGGGTGGGGGGTCTGGCAAATCCTGAGACTCCACCTCTCGCTGAGGAGCTATTCATAGCTGATGGCATCTCTTTCCGAGTTGTAGCCACTGGTAGGTCACCTGTGTCCCAGTGGATTACCCGTGTCCCTGTACGTATAGGCAGCACTAATTGGATTCAGTGGGTTTAAAATGAATGAATGAATGAATGAATGAGGTTGTGAGGGCGATGTGACGGAAGTCCCCCGGGGAAACTGGGGGTAAGAATGAGAGGTGGATATGATCAAGATATATTATGTACATATATGAAGTTTTCAAAGAGTAAGTAAAAATTAAGGTAACACGATCTCAAGTTAATGACCTTACGAAACTGGAAAACAGAGCAAGATGTAAGCGTAAAATATTGATAATGAAATGCAAAATGGAAAATAAGAAGACTGTAGATGTGAGTATAAATAAAAACAATAAGTAAAGTAAAGTAAAACAATAAATAAAATAAACTGATTTCTTGATAAAAATCAACAAAATTTGCAAGCCAGTAAAAGAAGAGGGGTGGGGGGGGTGTGACAGCTCAGGGCAAGAATGAGAGGTGGGGCAGCACCAAGAGCCTATGGAAACCAACCAGGTAACAGGAAAACCACACAACTTACGCCAATACTTTGACACTTGGCATGAAATAGATGAATCTCTTGAAAGGTGCTACCCGATTTTACTGAAGAATAAATGAATAATTTGACTCTCTTGAAATCTAAAGAAATCTAGTTTGCAGGGGAAACCTTTACGCAGTGAACCCCACATTCGAAAGTCTTCACCCCGAATTCTTCAAATATCGTGAAGGAAACAAGAGCAATGCTGTGCAAACTTGAGGAGACTGAGACCCTTCTTTACTCGGTGTTCCTACTCCTCACCAGGAAGAGTGTGACGGGCACAACAGCAACACCATGGAGCGCAGAAGTTACTGCTCAAAAGTTCGCAAACTGAACTCAACATACGACAGTTTATACTAAGAGTGCAAAGTTTAATGTTTAAAGTGCTTTAACGTTTAAAAACCCTGATGCGAGCTGGGTGTGGTGGTGCACTCCATCTTCCCCGCACTTACTTTGGGAGGCCTGAGTTCAAGGCCAGCCTGGACTATATAGCAAGACCCTATCTCCTCCTACCCCACCTCCCCCCAAAAAGCCGTTTGTCATTCATCTAATTAACGGACTAAAAGCCAAAAACTATATGATTATCTTACAGAAAAAAACATCTGACAAAATTTAACAATCATTCATGATTAAAACTCAAACACATCAAAGTAGGAGGGAACGAACCTCTTGAAGCTGATAAAGGCATTTGTGAAGAACCTTGAGCTGACATCAGACTTAATGTGACAGGCTAAATGTTTCGTCTGCATTCAGGAGCAAAGCACTGATGGCTGAGGTCTGCTCCCTCCGGTCTGCTCAGCCAAGTGCTTATGATTTTAGCCAGTACAATTAACCAGAAAGGGAAATTTTAAATATCAGATTGGAAAATTGGGGATTAAACAGAATTTATCGCCACACATGACCATCTTCCAAAATGTTCTATGGACTCTACAAAGACAGTGCTAGAAGCTGCAGAACGTGAGCTGTATCACATGGGAAGAATTCTATCGCCTCTGACCCCAGAACTTTAAGGTCGGTGTCCCAAGCCTCGGTACCTCAGAATTTAGCTGCGTGTGGAAATAAGGACTTCAAAAGTCAATTAAGTTGAAATGAGTTCTTTTGGGTGGGTCCTAATCTAACTTGATCATGATGGATTTTGACACAGACATGCACAGAAGCCAGAGGAAGGAGGGGTCTGCCACCTGCCCCAAATAAACCAGCCTGGCCACACCATGAACTTGGATTTCTCTGGAGCCGTGAGCTTTTTCTGTGAGCTAAGCCGCCATTCTGTTATGGGGGCTCCAGTAAGCAAAGAGATGGGTCTGCACACGTTTGTTTCTTTCTGCTTGAGATATCAGCAAGTAGAAACTGGCACTCACAAGGAAAGATTTCTGTCCCCTGAACCCACAAATGGAAGGAGAAAATGGATTCCTCTGACCTCCACACACTCTATGTTCTGGACATCAAAATGGGAATAATTAGGTGGTATGGTCACAGTTTCAAAGGCATTGTTGAGTCATAAAATTAATACACATGGGGCTGGAGAGATGGCTCAGCAGTTAAGAGCACTGGCTGCTCTTCCAGAGGACATAGGTTCAATTCCCAGCACCCACACGGCAGCTCACAACTGTCTGTAACTCCAGTTCCGGAGGTCTGACCCCCTTATACCAATGCACATAAATAAACTAAAAAAAAATTAAAATTAATACACAACTCTACACGTGTAAAATGTACAGGCTGGCAAACTGCATGTGTCTTTGGGGTCAGGGGATAGAATTTAGGTCACCAGCCTCATGCAGCAAGAGCCATTTCCCTGAGCCACCTCTCCAGCCCTTGCTTTGCTCTAACCATTTCTCCAAGGGTCTCCCTTTCCTTTTATTGCAGAATGGTGCTGGAGACCAAGAAATGGGCCTGGGGTGCTTCATGCTTAGGGAGATCTGAGTCTATTTGCAGAAAAAGCCAGAGAACACAGGCAGTAAAATTCAAGCCCCAATGCAGATGTCCAGCTAGCCAATCAGTTACCCGACACACAGTAATAACTGGGCCCATAGTGCTGCTTCCAATTCCATTAGCAAGCTACTGCAGACTTAAAGAGTTTCATCTTGAAGACGCTCTGTTAAATAAGGAACAATGTCAAAAGCGCACCTATGCCCCAGACCCAGGGCCCTTTCAGAATAGAAGGACCAGGGAGCCCTACACTCCTGTTGCCCTCCTCTGTGTCCACAGAGCACACGCTTCTCTTTCTCACATGCATAGTGTGTTAAAGCCTCTGCATGAAGAAGAGCCTGCTGTCCCTCAAGTTCAAAAAGAGTACCTGGGGAGAGAAGCCCCACCTGTGGGAAATACCCAATGCAGGCCGTAAGAGCCAGGTGGGAGCTGTGAAGAAGGGCTCAGGGAAAGGCTTGCTGAACAAGCGTAAGGATCTTTGTTGGAACCCTAGGACTCACATAAAAGCTGGGTGCAGGAGTGTGTACCTGTCACCCCAGAGCTAGAGAAACAGACAAGACAATCCCCGGGCTCATCAGCCAGCCAGTGTAGCTAAATTAGTGAGTTCTAGGTTCAGCAAAAGACTTGGTATCAAAAACTTAGGTGGAGAGAGACTGAGGAAAACAAAGTGTTAACCTCTAACCTCCATATGAACACATGCAAATGCATAAGCACTAGCATGCGCACATGCACACACTTGCACTGAGAGAGAGAGAGAGAGAGAGGAAGACCGACCGAGAACACCAGGACAGAAACAGAAGGACCACAGCAGTGACTCTTTAACTGAAGGTGTGACCTTAGCTGATCTGAGCTACAAAGTACTTAACCCATAGCACCCAAAACACAGTAAGCCCCTGGGAAGCAACAGCTCTCTTGCTGTGAAAATGGGGAACCCTAGTCCAGTAGTCTATGGAGAGAGCCTCTGTGAGGAAGAAAGAAAAAGGAGCCAGGTGGTTGGGCTCCAGTGAGTGCAGCTCTGCCGAGGTCAAGCAGCAAGTCCTCCTACTTGCTGGAGTCTTCATGGCAGAACTGGTCCCCGTTGTGATGGTGCTCTTCTGGTACACCAAGTCCTCACAAGGACTTCCAGATCCTGCATCCTGGGTGCTGCTGTTCATCTCCACAAGAAGTGGCCTCGGGGATCCCCAAAGCAGGACTGTACCCCACTCAGAGTGGGGCTCAGACACTGGGCTCAGAGTCCAGTGTCTCACGGGTCCTGCCAGGCCCATCTACAGCTTGCCATAGCAGATCCAGGAGACTGGAGCCAGGCCTGGCATATACAATCTAGCGACCCGGTCTCATGAGAGCTGACACAGCTGAGAGAACAAAAGGGGAGAAAGTGGGACCCCCACAGTCATCACAGTGTCCCTTGGTCAGAGTCTGCACCAGCTTTGGAAAGTTTGGGGGCAACATTCAGCATGAGCCGGCTTGAAACACCGGAGGGAGTCTGGGGTTTCGCCAGGAAGCTTTGAGGGGGGGAGCTTTATGGGAAGAACGCCCTGCAATAGAGGACCTGGGCTCTGACCTCTACCTGCCTCTGATCACCGGGAAGATTGGAACATTTGTCAGATCACATCTGAATTCAAACAACCTTGACGGTGCTGCCTACTGATAGTGCAGCAGCCATGCATGCCCCTGCGGTACTTGGTGATTTATTTTTATTTACCCATTTAGTTAGCTCACCCATTTGTTATTCAGTGGTCACAGGCCACTTGAGAGTGTGATGAAGGCCAGCAACCGTCTCTGCAGAGCCACCGAGAATCCCTAATGGACGTTCACCGAGGCTTCTCTCCTCCAACACTTCTGTATCTATCATTTGCTGTTGCCTTTGTCTTAAAACGAAAGAAGCATTCAGCAATTGAGACCTAATGCTCCGGCTAAATTCAAGATCTTCAAAGATGACAGAAGGAAACAACACTTATGGAAACCCAGAGAACTTCACCACAGGGCTTACAAGAAAAGAAGGGTCAGGGTACCCACAGGATAGGCTTACATTCAACTAATTCTCCAGCTCAAAACTGTTCACAGCAGAAAGTTTTTGCAACAATAAATAAATAAGGTGAAAGAGAGTGAAAGCCCCCTCTGTCTTCCTGAGGATGGAGAAGCCCATCCAGGAAGCAGGCAGCTTTCCCTGCAACTTCAGAAAAGGGGATAAGCTCAGTATAATCGGTATAATCGCATGCAAAGTGGAAGACACTGTGGTGGCTGAGGGTTGGTCTCTAGGAGTCCAGGGTCCCAGCCCCCCATGTCAGCCCAGCACGGGGGCCTGCAGGGGAGGGCCCTGAGGTCTCATTAACACCCCAGAGGAAGAGGATGGATTACAGGGTGGCCAGATGATTTCAAAGGGGAATGATGATGGATTCCCCTCATATCGGGAGCAATCAGCATAATTTATTTCCAAATCAGCAGAGTGGCGCAGAGGCAGGCACGTCTGATGCATGGCCAGCCGGTGTGACAGAAATTGTTTTTTAAGTAGTTGCCCTCTGAAAATATTACCCTCTGGCTGACACCCAGTATAATAAGGCCTTGATTATCTGTCAGGCCTGTAAAATCAGAAGTCCTTATCCAGGACACGTGACCAGCGACATTCCCCCCACCACCACCCCCCTTCCAAAGTGTTCTGTTTGTTCTCAGCGGCTCTTTGTTCTGACTCTCTGGGTGCCCTTTCCTGGGCTCTTTCCCAGTGTCCCTGATGGCTTGCTCTTTGGGAAGAAGCATCCTCCCACTGGTCCTGTGCCGCCAGGTAAAAGCCTTGCAGAGATAGCAAGAGAAGGAACAGTCTTTCTCTGCCATCTCAGTTCTTTCAGTGTTAGGGGACAGAACAGAAGGGATTCACTGATAGACCTGGTGCCCCCGTCCCTTCCCCACTGTCCCTTCCCAGTTTCTGGTGGGAACTCATGATAGATAAGGAGACTGGGAGCAGCTTTCCTCTGAGGAGGCATGTTTGTCTTGAAGAGACAGAAGTTGGATTAAAGAGGTCTCACATTTATGGGGTGCATAAGCCTTCGAACATGAGATGCCCTTTGAATGCCCAGTGCCCAGCATGTGTCATCATCCCCAACTTTTGCACACTATCCTACCTGCACAGCAAGTCACTTTGTGGGAGACCTGCGGTGGCATCAGAATGCCTGTCCTAGCGGCTAGGCAGATGGTTTGGTGCATAAGAGCATTCACTGCTTCTGCATGAGAACCTGAGTTTGGATCCCCAGGGCTTACGTAAAAAGATAAATGTGGTCATGGACACCTGTGACCCCAGAGCTGGGGGAGAGGAAGCACATAGGAGGGGTGAGAAGAATCTCCAGAGCTTGCTGAACAGCCAACCTCACCCCCAAACAGAGAACTTAAGATTCAGTGAGAGTCTCTGTCTCAAGAGACTTAGAAAAAGCATAGTGGAGGAGACACTGATGTTGTCTTCTGGCCTTCCACACGCACACAGGTATACACACACACACACACACACACACACACACACACACACTGGAATGCCTGTCCCCAGGTCTTAGCCTCATATTCCCTCTAGTACCTCAGGTCCCCTCCTCTGCATCAAAGAGAGAATCCATCCATTCATTTCTTCTCATATGCTCAGTGCTTACATTACCCAGGGTCCTTGGAGAGGAGAATCTGCAACAGATTCTACCATGGAGAAACCTCAGTGCCATTGAGTGAGGTGGCACACTTTTTTAATCCCAACACTGGGGGTGGTGAGACAGGGGGATAGGTTTTTCCAGACCAGCCTGGGATACACAGGAAGACCCCAAAGAGCAAGAGGTAGGGGATTCAGTTCAGTGGGAAAGACCTAATTACATGAAAGATGGAGCTCCACAAGCGGGCATCAGGAGGCATTGTTAGGCATCTTTTATACAGACACGTTGTAGCTACAATGTTTGCATGTGGACTTCCCTGCACTTTGCTGAGTGATTGACAGGCACCGACTTTGGCAGAAAGGCTGAAAATGTTTCCTGGCAGCAAAAGGGAAAATATATTTATATACATACAGATCACGACTTTAAGATTCTGTTGTTCCCAAACCCATAGTGGTACCTGAGGACAGCATCCTTTTCACAAACGAAGCCCTGCTGGTGAGCCCCATTCAGGAAAAGGAACGGCTTGTGTGGGATGCGAAGTGGGTCCAGGGCCACTTTTCACCCAGGCCAGCGGTTCTCAACCTTCCTAATGCTGTGATCCTTTAAAACAGTTCCTCATGTTGTGGTGACCCCAAACCATGAAATTATTTCTGTTGTTACTTCATAACTGTAATTTTGCTACTGTTATGAATAGCAATGTAAATATCTGATATGCAGATGGTCATAGGCGACCCCTGTGAAAGGGTTGTTCAACCCCAAAGGGGTCATGACCCACAGATTGAAAACAGCTGATCTAGATGCTGTGAAGCACTGAATGGCTATGGGGTCTCCAGCATGGAGCCACAGCAACCCTGTGTCCCACAAAAGATTATCAAGATGGGATTCTCACCCTCTTCAGAAACCTGTTCACTGCTGGCTGAAACAGAGGAGCAAACTGCCATCTCTCTAACTGTGGTCCCGTTCCCCGTCCAGCCAGTGGAGGGGCAGAGTCAGCACACTGCTGTGCAGGACAGAAACTCCTTGCTGGGCACGGGCACTGCTGCTGTTCCGTGCTGCAGACAAGAGGGGTGACAAGGGGCACTTGCCAAGTGTCCACAAGCACTTCCCACAAGCACTGCTGGGGGAAGCCAGAGTCACTCTCCACACCCTCCCCTATTTTAAACCTTATCTGCTTTGTTAAGGAGTAACTGAAAACTAGAAGTTACAACGAGACGTGGTGGAATAAAATAGTGGTGCTGATTTCAGATCCTTGCCTCAGAGAGAGCCGTTAGGACGTGTGTATTCTTGTACCCCATCACAGCGCAGCCTGCAGCACCGCAGTGACACCCACCATGCTGCCCACTAGACACCCAGCTCCTGTCCATCCTGCATGACTGAGACTGTGCCCGTGGGCAGATATCTCCCCTGTAGCCACCACGCTACTCTCTGCTGCCATGGATTCTTTCTTGGGATTCCACATGCATAGCCTCTGAGTTGATCCATATGGCCACACAGCAGCCAGATCGCTTTATTTTTTTCAATGCTGAATTGTGTCCCGATACACTGGTCTCGTGTTCTTTTTCATTCATCCGCTGGCAGAGACTCAGTTGTTTCCGTATCTTAAGCTCTGATGATTGGCGCCTGCGTAAGCATGGGATACAGAGTATTCCTGACACGTCTTCAGCTCCTGATGTGCGCAGGAAGTGGGGTTCCTGGGTCACACAGTACTTCCGCTTGGCGTTTCTGCAGAGGCTCCTTGCTGTAGCTGTTGCATCTTTTAGGATGCTCACGCTTCTCTGATGTGGCTTGTACATACCTTGCATCTCCTCAGACCGTAGCTTCACTCTGTTCCAAGCTTCTTTTGCTGTGAGGTCACGATACAATCTTATTTATTCTGCATGTTTTAATGCTTTGGGATTCATACCTAAAAGTTCACTTCCCAGATTAATGCCAAAGGAGCTTTGTCTCTACATTTTCGTCTGGTAGTTTTACAGTCCAGGTCTTCCATCTAAGTCTTCCCTCCAGCTTGAACTGACTTTCGTATCGTGTTAGGCGAAGGTCTATTTTCATTTGGCGGGTGGATATCCATTTTTGCAATGCTTTTCCTGTGCACACAGTTAGCATGGAAGACCACTTGACATGAGCTGGGTGTATTGATTCCTGGGCTCTCTATTCTGTCTGGTTTGTCTGCTGTACTGTCTGCTGTAATGCTGGTAATATGTTATTTTGATTACTGCCATTTTGTAACATATCTAAAGGCAGGTAGTACAGTGTCTCAAGAATTTTTTGGCTTTTTTTGGCTTAGGGTCATTTTGACCATCTAGGTCTTTGGTGTCTCCCTGTGAATTTCACAGTTGCTTTTCTAAGGAGGCAAATGTGGAAGCAGACCTGGACAACCCACAAGCTTTACTTCTGTCCTCACACTGCCGAGGGCACTGATTTGTGGGCTGTGTGCTGGTGGCTTCTGTGGCGACCTTTTGCTGGGTTTGCCTTGTACTTAGCCTAGCTCACCTCTCTTCAGTCAAAGCTCTCTGAAGGGCCTCGGCATTCCAAACCTCTGAACTGCGTACACACCGGCTGCCTTTATTTATATTCCTTCCCACAGTGCACAGAGTTCCCAGCCTCACCAGGACTTACCTGTGTCATTTTGACAACGCCATTCTTAAGAGGGTGAAGTGGCATCTCGCTGTGGCCCTGATTTACATAATGACTAATGGAAAAGGAAAACAGCCATCACATGATTCAGCATATACCGACATGCTAGACACATATGGAAAGGAACACGGTATGTCAAGGAGACACATCCGCTGGAGCACAACAAAGAATGGAGGCCCCGTCTATCAGTAGCGAGACGGACACAGAAAGCATGGTACACGCGTGCCATGGGACACTATTCAGCTGCACAAGAGAGACTAGAGCACAGTCATTCACAAAATAGAGATCCTTGAAGTAAGTGAACAAGCCAGGCGCAGGCAGATGAGCACTGAAGGGCCCTGTGTGGAGCCTGCACAAGTCAGGGAGGGAAACAGCGGTTACCAGAGGCTGGGAGGCGGTGTTCGAGGAAAGGGTGACAACGGGTAACTGAGTTACGGTTACACGGTGGCAAGACGTCCCCGCACGCTATTACCCAGTAGCACTTTGGCAAACAGTGATAGTGTTCTGGGTCTTTCCGAAAACTTTAGAAAGGGATTTTTAAATGCTTTCATTGTGAAGAAAGGATCAGTGTTTGAGGAGAATGATCTGTTTAATGTGGTTTAAGCATTATGCAATGCAAACATTACTGAAACACCATGTGTGTTCATTAATATGGACAACTTTTCTGTTTTTACATACCAGTTAAAATACACTTCAGCCCTGGAAATCCATTCAGTTGGACTTTTCCTTTGGCTGTATGCAAGAGCAAACCAGCAGGCACAGTGGCCAATGCCAGGTGTGCTTCACTTGTGACAAAAACATTTCTTAATATGTTTGTTTCCCTTTTTTTTTTTGCATTAATCCCTTAGAGTTACTCAGTTTACTGTTAATAAAAGATTATCAAAAGACCATTTATAAGGCAGCATAATGGCAGCTGGGGATTTAACTCCACCATCTCTGAAGACGTACTGTGAAAAGCTGTATAGCTGTGTGTGCCCATACATGGAGAGCTACATGAACACATAGACTCGGGGTTTTGTTTGGTTTAATGCTATAATCTCACTGGGGGGAAAAAACACCTGCATAAAATAAAAATCTCAAAGAGTGGGTCAGTAGCCATTGAGAACGGTGTTGGAACAGGTGTTGCGTGAAGATCTTTGATCTCGCAGGCCCTTTTTAAAGTGTCGGAGACAAAGTGCACGTCTGTGTCAAAGAGAAAGCCCACGTGCGTTGCTTCCTACAGGAAGGGAGGGCTTTCTTTAAGGCAAACTTTGCTCTACCCCCTGGTACTTTGTAGGACACATTCAAAAGGATCAGAGCAAGTGAGAGAGACACGTGGTACATGGGCACTGTGACTTCCTGCGCCACAGAAGTGCCAAGAAAGCATCGGCAGAGGGTCGGAGGAGACCCCACGTACACTCCAGAAGAACGCTAGACAGTGAGCATGGGTCTGCCACGGTACCCCCGCGACAGCCTGAGCCTGTCTGCGATGGCCTGGGAGCCAAAACAGGGCTGAGAGAGAAAGGGGACATAGCGACACAGCACTGCCTGGTAGAACCTTGCGGTCTCTGCTGTCTTGAATACTTCCCCAATGCATGTAAAAGGACCAGCTAGTGTGTGGAAAGTACATAGAACTTAAGAGTCGGGTGCTTAGGTGGGCAAGGGACAGAAGTGGGTGTGAATGCGATCCAAGTGTCCCAGTAGGGTGGTACCCTCTAAGCAGTATTTTCAACACTTGGTATACAGCTCCTTCACGATCTGAAAACAGGGGCCTCCCCAGTGTTCGATTGCCATTTACTGCATTGAAACTTACCATCTAAAAGAGATTTATTTATTTATATTTGTTTATTTAATTTGGTTTTTCAAAACAGAGCTTCTCTGTTGTAACTCTGGCTGTCCTGAAACTCATTCTGTAGATCAGGCTGGCCTCGAACTCACAGAGATCTGCCTGCCTCTGCCTCCTGAGTGCTGGGATTAAAGGCGTGCACCACCACTGCTCAGGTATTTTTTAATTTAAAAAATTTATTATTTCTTTAAGAATCTCATACAAAGAATTTTGATCATATCCACGCAACTCCTCTCTTACCTCCTCCCAGATCCACCCTACCACCCTAACCCTCAACTTTCTGCCTTTCTTTTTTTAATAACCCACTCCAGTTTATGCTGTCTACATGTTCCTGAGTGTGGGCTCATCTACTAGAGCATGACAGACCTACCAGGAGCCACGCCCTTAAAGAAACTGATTCTCTCTGGTGGTTTGAATGAGAATGGCCCCCACTTGTTCGTGCATTTGAATGTTTGGTCCACAGTTGGTGGAACTGTTTGGAAAGGATTAGGAGGGGTGGGCCTTGGAGGAGCTTTGTCACTCAGAGCTGGATTTGAGATTTCAAAATCCCACACCATTTCCAGTTAGCTCTCTCTGCCTTGCGCTTGTGGATTAGGATAAAGCTCTCAGCTACTACTCCAGTGCCTGCCGCTGCTGCTGCCGCTCTCCCAGCCGTGATGGTCATGGACTCGCCCTCTGAAACTTTAAGCCCCCAATAAACTGTTTCTTCAATGAGTTGCCTTGGTCAGGTGTCTTATCACAACAATTGAAAAATAGCTAAGACTCTCTTCCTCCTCCTAGAAGCCATCAGTTGTCCGCATGTGTTACTTACACATATTTTAAAATAGCACATTCTTTGCTTTCTTAAGATAGCCGTTACCACTAGCGTGAGATGGAGTGTCAGTGTAGTTTTGATTTGTATTTCCCCGATGTTGAAATTTTTCATACGTTCATTGGCCATTTGTGCTTCTTTTGAGAGATGTTCATTTCATTTGCCTATGTATCCAGTGGGTTGTTTTGTTCAATGTGTTAAGCAAAATAAGCCAGACAAATACCATACATAGTCTCTCAAACATGGATCCTACATTTTATACGTACATAAGATCATGTGGTGTGTGTACATGTGTCTGTGTGTTTGTGTGTCTGTCTGTGTGTCTGTGTGTATGTGTGTGTCTGTCTGTGTGTGTGTGTGTATGTCTGTATGTCTGTGTGTGTATGTGGGTGTCTGTGTGTCTGTGTGTATGTGTGTGTCTGTGTGTGTGTGTGTGTGTATGTGTATGTCTGTGTGTATGTCTTTGTGTGTATGTGTGTGTCTGTGTGTTTGTGTGTGTGTGTCTGTGTGTATGTGTGTGTCTGTGTGTCTGTGTGTATGTGTGTGTCTGTGTGTGTGTATGTCTGTGTGTATGTCTCTGTGTGTATGTGTGTGTCTGTGTGTCTGTGTGTGTATGTGTGTGTCTGTGTGTGTGTGTGTGTGTGTGTGTGTGTTGTGAGAACAGAACTGATACATGGAGAAGGGGAAGAGTCTGCTCAAAAGAAAGAGGGAGGGAAGACGAACATAGGTAAGGCACTTGAGACTCTTCAGTAGATTGTCTTTATGAAACCCATCACTACACCCAGTGAATTTTCTAAATACTGTATCTTTTGGGAAACAGTTATGTTTTCCCAAAATATATACAATCTTCTGGGAGAATGGCATCGTTTTGTGCTTTTACAAACCTCTTCTAGGTCTGGCTTAACGGAAGTGGCTGGATTCTCCCCGCACAGGGTGTAGTGGCACAGCAGGAACTGCATCGAGTACCACTCAGATCGTCTCCCACTCGTGCTGGCTTAACCCCTTTTAAGATGTATTTAACGATGGTGAGGAAAGTTGAAAGCATTCGGCAGTTCTGCACCCTGAGTTCTAAATGTGCTGCTGTCTCAGTGAGGACACTCCGTCGGTGTTGGACCACAGCAGAGAGCAGCGGCCCCTGCGTACCGCCATCATGAGGGTGAGTCACACACGTGATATTGCGGTATCTGGCTTTGTTCAGCTGTCAGTGTGAGTAGGATCTTCCCACCAAAGGCCTTTTCCATCCACCAAAGGCCTTTTCCATTTCCAGTGGGGTTATCAGGTCATGATATCGTGTCCTGCCTCGGAGCTTCTGAGGCCGCTGAGGAAAGGGGATTTCAGTGGTGTTTCAGAATACCATAAAGATTTGATACCACACCAAAACCTGACATGTTGTAGTCATTTGCTCTTTGTTGCTGTTGTTTTGAGAGAGGGTCTAGGTAGCCCAAGCTGTCCTCAAACTTGCCATGCTGAGGATTGAACCTAAGGCTCTCATGAATGCTGGGCTGGCCCTTTACCAATGGAGCTTTGTCTCAGCCTACAACCGGTCATTCGAACTAGTTAGTTCGCCTGTAGCTCTACACTACTGTTACAAAGTCTCCTGGGCTTTTCTTGGACTGGAGCAGACGGTGACCCACCCAGCATTGTGTGGCCGCCTGTCTTTGGACTCCTTTGCTAAGTTCTGCAGATCTTACAGGGGGTGATTCATTTATTATATAATATTCATTCTCAAGTTACACTTGTTAACATTTCCAGTGATCTCATTAGAAATGTCAAGTTCATGGTGGCAAATTAAACTTTTCCAAAATTCTAGTTTTCCGTCATGGCAAAGGAGACCTGGTAGCAGGGGGTGAGGCAGCTGGTCACATCGTGTCAGCAGACAGGAAGCAGAAAAAAGACAAGAAGTGGGTCCAGGCTATACAATATCAAGTCCTGCCTCCAGTGACATATTTTCTCTAGTAAGGCCCTACCTCCAAAGGTTCTACAATCAAAAAGAGCCCCCAAACAGGGGACCAAGTGTTCAAACAGAGCCTGGGGGAGCCATTCTATATTCCAAACCCAGCAGATAGCTGGCCCCACTGGTCAGCCTGTGGCCTATCTTAGTTCTTGAACTATGGCTGGCCCCAACTAGTCAACCTGTGGTCTACCTTAGCTCTTGCACTATGGCTGGCCCCCACTGGTCAGCCTGTGGCCTACCTTAGCTCTTGCACTATGGGTGCTGATGCTGGTGCAATGCCTCGGTGTTGTGAGAATGGCTTTCACCTTGAAGGCAATACGGAGGGTCCTCAAGATGACACTCTAGGATACCCGTAGGCCAGGGGCATGCCTGGGCTCTCAACTATTCATGGTGACCCCAGACAGCTTGTGGAGGGAAGACTGTTCTGAGCATAGGGAAGACGGGTGAGAAGGTCAATGAGTAAAGAGGAAATGGAAGGATCTGCCACACAGAAGGACAGAAGTGGCAAAGAGGAGGACCCACAGCAATCTCACCCATTACCTACTATGTGCCTAAAAGTGGACAACCTGTTCTGCCTCACCATCTGTCAATCAGATGGCAGAGTTGGTTCAGAAGTTGTTCCTAGTGATGGATTTTATGGGGTTTGCAAAGCATGTGCTCAGTGTCACTTCCTTCTCTCCCTGCTTCTTATTCTCTGTGTAGTAGACCCTGGCAAAGGTTTCCCTTACTTCCCCAAGGCAAGCCCCCAAGTCCCACCCTCACAAGTTCTCCACCTTTGTCTCTGATCACAGATTCTTAGAGGCCTGAGATTCTCTCTGCTATACGTTTGAAATATGGGGAACAATTAGATGGAATGAGAGTCTGTGTGACCTTGTGCTTGAATGTCAGTGTTTGTGAGTGTCATCTAACTTGATTACAACTTTCATAGCCCCGAGTGGGGGGTGCTACCAAATAGTTCATGTCCAGCAAAAAGAAGCTTTCAGAACACAACAGCAGAGTTCTAATCCCCATGCTGGCAAGGGTTCGATGTGACTTAGAAAATGTGACTGGGGGTTGCAACTCGGGTTATCAAATTCAGTGGTCACTGTGTGGACACACCAAAGTGCTTGCCTGTCCTAGTTAGCTTTAACTGTTAACCAAGAATCACTTGAGAAAGGAACCTCAGATGAAGGACGACCCAGATCACATTGTCCCATGGACATGTCTGTGGGGGACTGCACTTATTTTTAGTAGCTATAAGAGGGTTCAGCCCACTGAGGGTGACACCACTTGCTGTGGTTTGACTTCTATTACTGCAATAATGCCATTACCAAAAGCAACACATCTTATGGTTTGTCATGTCACATTCCATTACTGAGGAAAGGCAGGGCAGGAACTCAAGCAAGAACCTGGAAGCAGGAACTGAAATAGAGGCCATGGAGGAGTTATCGTTATTGGCTTGCTCCTCATGGCTTGCTCTATCTTCTTTCTAATACCTCCCAGGACCACCTGCCTGGGGTGTCACCACTCACAGCGGGCTGTGCCTTCCTATAGGCCAATCTGATGGAGTTATTTTTTCAGTTGAGGTTCCCTCTTCCCAGATTACCCTAGTGCATGTCGACTTGACAAACATAAAATAAAATAAATAATAACCTGCACATCATTATTTGGGCAGAAGGTCCTGAGCTGTATAAGAAAACTAACTAAGCATAAACCAAGGAACAAGCCAACAAGCAACCTTCCACAGTTTATGCTTCAAGTTCCTGCTTCAGTTCCTGCCATGGCTTCCCTGTATGATGGGCTGTGACTTGGAATATAAGCTGAAACAAACCCCTTCCTCCTGGAGACACTTTTCTCCAGTGTTTTATCACAGTGACAGAGAGAAAACTGGAACAGAGCTCTCCATCTGTGGCTGTCTGCAATCATTTCATGGATTCTAAATGTAAATGGCCCACAACTTGTATTTTCAAGTTTACACACACACACACACAACTTTTTAAATCTTAAAATTGATTATATATAGTAACCTCTGGTTCAAAGGACAGACCAAGAATTTGAAGTGAGTGCTGTACTCCGAAGCTCTGGTAGGACCTTGGCACTTGGTGAGATGAACCCGTGTCCACCTCATCTGAATCTGAACAGCAGCAGAACCTTCATGAACAGTCTTTCCAGTCTCTGGTTTCCCAATAGAAAGAAGCATTTAATTAACCCTCCATGTTTCTCTCCATGTTTTCCCTTACACTCCAGATGCCCTCACATCTGTCTGCTCATGCATGTCTGCTCCTCCCATTATGGAAGCATTAACCTAGAGAACGTTGGAGCTTGGAGCCATAGAAGAGATTTCCTGAGCTTGCACCTTTAACTACATGGAAAGGCTGAAGCCATGAGAGCAAAAGCGTTCACTGCTCTCTTCTTCCTGACTGAGGGCACAATGTGACCAGCTGCTTCAAGCTCCTATTGCCTTGGCTCTTCTGCCATTATGAACTGTGTGCCTTGAACTATGAGTCAAAATAATACCACCCTTCTCTCTCTCTCTCTCCCTCTCTCTCTTTTCTTAAATGTATTCTTTTCTTGTTCAATACATTCTGACCAATTTCCCCTCCTTCTACTCCTCCCAGTCCCCCCTCGCTTCCCTATCCCCCAGTTCCAAACCCCTCCCCCCGTTTAGAAAAGAACTGGCCTTCCAACCAAACATGGCACAACAAGATACAATAAGACTTGACTCAAACTCTCATTTCAAGGCTGGACAAGGCAACACAGTAGGAAGAAAAGGATCCCAAGAGTAGGCAAAGGAGTCAGAGACACACCCACTCCAACAGTTAGGAGTCCCACAAGAACAGTAAGCTAACAACCATAACATATATGCAGAGGATCTACTGCAGCAGGCCCACACAGGCTCGGGACTGCCGCCTCAGTCTCTGAGCTCCTATGAGCCCTGCTTATTGATCCTGTGGGCCATGTTCTCCTGGTGACCTTGACCCCTCTGGTTCCTATAATCCTTTTGCCCCCTCTTCCATGGGGTTGCCCGAGCTCCAAGTGGAGGGATCCAATGGGGATTCCCAATTTGGGCTTTCTCTCCAACTAATGTTTGGCTGTGGGTCTCTGCATCTGCTCCCATTAGCTGCCGGAGGGAGCCTCTCTGGTGATTGGGCTAGCCACCAGTCTATAAGTTTAACAGAATATCATTAGGAATCATTTCAATGTTTGTTTGTTTGTTTGTTTTATCAGTACTGTTTGGTTCTACCCTAGGTCTCAGGGCTATCCATCCTCCATTTCCTGACCATCCAGACAGTGTTGGGCATGGGCTCCCTCTAATGGCATGAGCCTCAAGTCAGGCCAGTCATGGTTGGCCACTCCTACTCATTCTGCACCACCATTGCCCCAGCATATCTAGCAGGAAGGACAGATTGTAGGTTGAAGGTTTTGTGGCTGGGTTGGTGAACCAGTCCCACCACTGGAAGCCTTGCCTGGTAACAGGAGATGACTGATTCAGGCTCCTTATCCTCTGTTACTAGGAGGCTTCGAGGGGTCAACCTCATAGATTCTAGAGAGTTCCTATTGCATTAGGTTTACACATCTCCCCTCAAATGCCAACAGGAGTACCCTTCCTTCTATAAGTTCATTTTTTCCAAGGCACTTTATCAGAACAACAAGAAAAGTAACTATGACAGGCCTCTTACTGTTGTGGAAGTTTATTTTCAGTTGTGTTTAAGGTGATTGTTTTTTGTGCACTGTTGGAAAAAGGGATGCACAGGCCTTGGCATTTTGTATTGTCTGCAGGTGTTGGGTTTCTGTGGGGAATGTTTGATTGCTAATGAACTTCACCTGAGGAGTTCTGCGTGAATAAAAACATCTAAGCACAGACGCCTGAGGTTTCACTATTGAGTATGGCGTTGGCCATGACGGTGGCTCCCTCTGCTTGAAGTATGGCAGAGTTTACACCTATGAATATGCCTCCTTGCCTCCTTACTGGGCCACCACAGCAGCATACTACCACATTTTGCTAATACACACCAAGAAACACTAACAGATACCATCAGGTACCAACAGATGCCAGCAGATACTATGTTATTCCATCAGATTCCAACACTTATTATGAGATACCAAACATGTGAATAGAATCCATTCAACACTATCACATACTACACAAATACCATGGGATATCATCAGACACCGATAGATAGTATGAGACACCATAAGATACCATCAGATACTAACAGATATCACGAGATACCTTCTGTAACCAACAGATACCATGAGAAACTCTAAGATACCACCAGTAACTCAAATATTCACCAAACACCATCAGCTGCCATGAGAAACCATGAAAAACCAACGGATACCATAAGTCACTATGAGATACCATCAGATACCACCAGATACCAATGGATACTACAAAACACCAACAGATACTGTGAAGCATCAAAAGGTAAGATTCCGTAAGACACTGTGAGATATCGTCAGACAAGATGCGATCACCAACTTCTCACTCAAAGCCTAATCACAGAGCTCACCCTAAAGCTGCCCCTTCAGTTTCGTCTCTGTGGAGGTTTGTCCTGACTGCTCTCCCAGGACCAGCAGCGGCCCACAGATTTTTCAAAATAATTCACCATCTAAACCACAGTGCCCAGCACTGTCCTCTACTACAGAGCTGGCCAGTCTGCTGGCCGTGGAGAATGAGATTCAGGACATAGTCTCCTGTCCACTAGAAGGCTCATCTGGAGCCTGCTGCCCCTCTGGAGGAGACACTACTATTTCAGAACTGGAGGTGTTCTATTGTAAAGCTAATCCCTAGCAGCTAGTCTGCAGCCTCATGCTAGAGCAAAGGTCTTTACAAAGCCAAATTTCCAGAAGCCACCAAGGGCTCCAGGTACCGTTGTTCAGCATTCCCGGAGGTGTCTTATGAAAACACTCAGCAGCTTAGCAGGGCACTTAGTTTGTAAAAAGGCTCGTCTCTGCAGCCTGTGTCTGCAATAAAAAAAGCATTCAACATCTTGGGATTACAAGAGCAACAATTAAGGCAAGGCCTGAAAGCTGACCTCGATCCTCAGGGGCCATGCGCTCTTGCTCAGGCTGAAGAAAACTATGTCAGACTTAGGTGCAGATTTTTACATAAGCCCTGAATCTCCCCTTAGCAAACAAAAGCTAAAGAAAAATTCCAGGGCCTCCCCGGACTGGGGAGGAACACAAACAGGGAGGTGGGGGAAGGGGCGCATGATGAAAGCTGGTTTGGGGAGGGACCCCCACCCCTCACTCCTCCACCAAGATCCCCCCCAACTCCTTTCAGACTGAAAAGGAAAACACGGAGCTTTTCCACACAATCCCTTCGGTCAACTTAGTGAGGATGGCACTTTAGCGACTCCTTTCACACAGTCCTGCGAGAGGCCTAACTTGAAAGTGTTCTTTAATGTCTTGAAAGCAGAAAGCAAATTGGAGAAATAGTTGCAGACACTTTGATGGGCCTGGGAGCTGCTCTGGCCTTTCAGGGCAAGGCGCAGCCATGGGAAGAAAAGCCTTTTGTGGCTGGGCGGCTTCTCTAAAACCGATGCTTGCCGTCCACACGTCAGATCACAGGGAATGTGGAAACTCGTGGAAGGCTTGTGGGTTTTCAGTGCTGGCTTGTTTTTAACTGTCCAGAGCAATTAACAGGATGGGGGAAGGCCTCCTTGCCTCTGTCTAACCAAAGCAAAAAAAAACCAAAAGCCTACAAATAACTCCACCACTGGTAAACTCTGTGCTTTAGAATGGCTCCCTCTGTCACTAGCCTGGCATGCTTTCTGTGTTCTTAAACTAAGTAGAGTGGACAGAATAAAGAGTAGAGACAAGAAGGCTGTCACTATCACAGGAGTATGTGAAGGAGCAGGGTCAGCACGAGGTCCTTCAAGGCAAGGCAAGGCATGGCCCACACCTCTGAAGAGCCACATGGAAGGGTGCCATCCAGGCAGAGTGGCATTGTGACCAACTACAGTCTTTGCCTGGTTCCTCCATGAACAGCACTGTTCAGTACCTAGCTTCCACTCCCAATACAGAAGATGGGACAGTATTTCCCATCCATCCATGACCTTCTGCATTCTGAGCTTTCGACCCCCCTCTTCATGCCCTCCCATCACAAAGACCCAGGTGTCCCTGCTGTGTGTGGTGGGCAGCTGTGCAGGCCTGTGGCAGGGGCGTGACCTTTTGTCTTAGGAAAGGCTGTTCTTAAGCCTTATAGTTGGACCATCCAGGGCTCTGCATGACCCTACCACCACCTGAGCTTGGTATAGATAGCCTTGGGTACAGACATCCATAGTTCGAACCCTGAGTGTATCATACTGGTTGCCAGAGCTCTGTATACTCCCTCCCTGTCTTCAGCTCAAGGAAACGTCTCTGCCGTCGAGCAGGCTGCCTGGGAAGTCCAGAGGCTTAGACTGGTGTCTGTCCTGACGTATGAGCAGGCTCAATGGGTTCATCCCCAAGGAAGTCCTGGCCGTCTTTGAGTCTGCAAGAACATGCAGCAGCAGCGCCATGCAGGGACACGATGCAGATATAGTCACACACGGTCCGCATTTCTGCCAGCCTGCTGCTGTGCACTCGGAAAGCCCAAGAGCATCCAGTCACAGGCAGCCCTGAGGAAGGCGATGCCACTACTCTCTTTACCTGACAGGTTAGGAAATGAAGGCCGTGGACAGCCAGGGCATCTGCCAGCCAGCTGAGAGATGCTGCCCACTCCCCGCACACTGGGATGTGACCTGCTCAGAGCCATTTTCTTTGACGGTCACACTCAGACACAGCCATGCTGCAGCCTGAGTCTTCCTTGACTTAGAGAGAAAACCCATCGCCTTCAGTGCCACCATCTTCAACCCCAGAAACGTGGCATCCGGTAGACCTTTCACCTATCAAAGGAGAAATGGGAACTTCTCTCGGTGTTCATATTAAATCATAATTTTGAAATGTGATTTTTTCCATAACTGACCGTCTGATTTATTTATGGCTGTGACTCTCCAGCCACTGCCTGATGGAGGTGTCCCTTGGTGGGAAGGCAAGACCCTACACATCCTTGGACCACACTGGCTTGAGTCAAAAGGCCCCCGAGGTGAAATCTGATGTTCAGAGCTTCAATCTAGGGCTTCTTTTTCGATAAGCCATTGAGTCCTAAATCTCACAACTTTCTTTTCCAGCACAGGGTGGCCCAAGTTCTCTTCGGCTTTCAAGAAAATCTGTTAAGTCTTGGTTCATCAAATTAGGCTTTGATACCATTGTGACTTCGGTCTGTCCTTGGTTTTCTATCTGCATTGAATAGACATTTGCTTACATCTCCTCAGGAATAGGGTCACACAACAGGGAGATGGCCTGTAGATTCCGAGTCACCATGAGCTGAGTACAGGTAGGTGCCATATATATCTGCACTCAGAGCAGCTGGAGCCAGAGGGGTCCTGTGAGGGCATCATGGCTTAACTGTAGACATGCTCAGACTATGAGGCATGCCAAGAGTTGTGGGCTGGGGGCTCAGACCCAACACTGGAGTCTAGCGTCTCATGGCCAGAAGCCAATACCCTGAAGTGGGAGCAAGATTGGTCCCTGAAACCATGGAGCAGGCACTTACCCTGCCATGGTCCCTGAAGCTCTGAGAATTCTAGGCATGTGTCACCCTGATTGTGCCCTGTCATCGTCTACCCAAGGGTAGACGTCTACCCAAGACCTCTTCTAAGATATCGTACCTAGTCTTTGGGAGCATCAATCCACACTCCAGTGACTCCAAAGCTGTCTCTGCGTGGTAACAGCAATCGCGTTTATTCAGAGCACAGCTGCATGTTGACAGTTTACCCATGAGTTACTGGGTGGCAGGCACTGCTCCAACCCTGTACACAAACTGATTTAATACTCTCAAACTATTCTGAGGTACGTGTCATACTGTATGTTGCTGTATATATATATATATATATATATATATATATATATATATGTGGCCATTACAGCCTCTAGGACCAAATGCAATGCAGTGTCTACCCCTCTGCTGGGAACACGGCCACAGAAACATACACTCCTGTTGCTGGCGAAAGCCACATAGCCTTTTGTTTCCTGGGCCAGAGTGGTGAGCAAGCATTGCTGGCAAGGAGGGAGATGGCACAATGAAAATCAGCATTGCAGCTTTCCGCTTTCTCCCTGATTCAGGTCCCAAGGAGCCAAAGTCTTTTTCTTCTTTATTCCTTCATTCTCACTAATTGATGGGCACTATTTTAAATGCCACAAAAACTTTGCTCTCAAGCAGTAGTTCTCAACCTGTGGGTCGTGCCCCTTTGGGGGTTGAACCACTATGTCACAGGGGTCGCCTAAGACCATCAGCATATCAGATATTTACATTATGGTTCATAACAGTAGTAAAATTACTCTTATGAAGTAGCAACAAAAAAATGATTTCATGGTTAAGGGTCACCACAACACGAGGAACTGTATTAAAGGGTCGAAGCATTAGGAAGTTTGAGAACCACCATGCTCTAAAGAGAACCACCATGCAGACCATCCTGGAATTCCCCACTGTGTTCCCAGTAGTGCCTTCGCTTTCCTGTCTTCATCTTTCCTCGTAGGGCTCTTTTGCCAGCTCACTATTTTGTCATGTTCTCCTGCTTCCCCAGATCCCAACCTGGAACTGCCGGAGCACGCCCGGGTCTTCCACGCACTGCACATCCACTCAAGGCAGTCCATCGTTGATTTGAAATAGAATGGTTGGGCAGCACAGCTGATCTTGAATGTCTGCTCATGGAGTAACTGATGAGTGCTGGAGTCGGGTCTTCTGAGGTAGCTCAGGCAGAAGGGGCATATTCCAGTATAGGGAAAACACGCTTTCTGTAGTGACGCACACCAAGGCCGTAGTGTCCAGGGTGATGAATCTGGGTCAGGTGGAACACATCATCAAAGCAATTTTCACTTTTGCAGGCAACTGTTTACAGTGTCTGCTGTGGAGTGTAAAGCCGCAGGAGTGGTTCACGCCAGCCTTCTAGCCAAACAGTCATCTCTGTGGTAAGAATGGGAATGTCAGGGGTCTGGGTACAGAAGGAGGCAGCTTTGCAGAACCTGTGGGCAAGATGCCCAAGATACCAGAGATACCAGGTCCAGGGACAGTGGTCTTGTGGATAGGCTGAGTCTCCCAAGTGCCAATGCTGTTCACAGGGTCCCTTTGGTAGCCCAGGGGTGGCTCCCTGGCACTGGGACAGGGGAGCCCAGTGTACCAAGCCCAGATACAAGGTGGATGTCAGGGAGCCTCAGCCTAGTCAGCAGGGAGCTGAGGACTGCAGGGAGCCTCAGCCTAGTCAGCAGAGAGCTGAGGGCTTCAGGAATCTTCAAGTCACACAGGAAAGACACAGGGGAGCGGAAAAGTTAGAGCTGAAACTGCAGGG
Organism: Cricetomys ansorgei; assembly: GCA_026225945.1. Taxonomy (NCBI): domain Eukaryota; kingdom Metazoa; phylum Chordata; class Mammalia; order Rodentia; family Nesomyidae; genus Cricetomys; species Cricetomys ansorgei. The sequence continues at coordinate 4,204,504 of JAMJFZ010004042.1, forward strand.
AGGACCTGGCAGGACAGAGGGGCAGGATCTGATGGCAAAACCGATCTGGGAGAGGCCGTGTGGGTCGGAGTGGATAGATCCAAGCGTGGATCTTTTCATGGTGGCTAACAGCCACTGTCACAATACACACTGCACGTCTCAACGGTCCTGGAATGCCAGCCTCAGTTACACTCACTGATCTAAGTGAGGATTCCAAATTCCTCTGTGTAGAAATTCCTTCAGCACTCTCCATACATATTACAAAGTCAATTTTCTAAAAAGCTGATACCAGAGTACTGATTTTTCTCACCTCCAACATCTTTTTTTTTTTTTGTTGCTGTTTTGCTAGTTTAATAGGCAGAGAGTTATTATAATACTATTCTAGTATAATTCATTTTAAAGTTGGTAGTTTATGCATGTAATTCATGTGTCCATTTGTAAGGTGCAACCCTGATTCTTGCTGATGCAGACAGTACTATTAACATGTGAGTATGTGCATGCCTGGGTTCATGTGTACGTGCATGTCTGTGTGTGTTAGTGTGCACACTGTGGGGATGTGCATATGGACATGCATGTTTGTGAGTATGGAAGTCGGAGGACAACCCTCAGGTATCATCCATCTTTTTGATTTTTATGAGATGGTCTCTTACTGGCCTGTAACTCACCAAGTAGGCTAGGCTGGCTGCTCAGCAAGCACCTGGCATCCACCTATCTCCCATACTCCAGTGCCAGGAAGCTGTGCCTCCACACCAACTCCTTCACATGGGTTCTGGGGAATCAAACCCAGGCCCTCATTCTCACACAGCAAATACTTCATAGACTGATCCATCTCCCCAGTTCAGTAGCACATCCCAACCAGTTTCCAGCTACTCCTCCACAGCATACACAAACAGCATGCTCTGTAGCCTGCTCTTACTTGCTAAGCATGATAATCTCTAACACATTTTAAGAAATTCTCTCGGGTCATCTACATTAGTGGTCATGTCAATATGAAAAGCTGATTTAGCCTTCATAGCCTGTATGTGTGAATCATTATTCTTCTGTGTGCGTACTTTAGTTATAATCGTAAGTCAGTGTTGAGTAGAAAGTACGCCCTTGCATCTGTCTGGGCTCTAAGGGAGAAAGCACACACTCATCAGCTCAGGATGTCTCACAGGGCCCATTTCCAGACTTTAGGTCTCTCACTGATGCCTTCATCCAATTTTAGATCTATTATCCATGCGCATTGCCATCATTTTCAGTCAAAACTTTATTGGCAGTTCTATTCAGGTCAATAAGAAAAACAAAGTTGAGATCCTGATAGAAAATTAAGTTAAGGGCAGAAACAAGGAACTTTCCAGAGAAAGACAAGTGGCCAGAGTGCAGGGAATGCGCTCCACCTTGCTGACTCCAGTATAAGCTCACAGTTAGGTAGTGTGATGGTGTCTGTCCATTAAGCAGAAGCGATATAGTCTTTTCTGTGCAGCGGTGCTCCTGAAAACACGTGGCATGCTCTAAATCCCACTGGAGTATATGGCAAGCAATAAACTCTCAAAGTGGGGCAGCACAGGAAGGGCAAGGGTTCTGGTCTTCACAGGCAGAGCAGGGCTAGGACAGGAAGCAGAGAGGCTATAGTGAGAGACTAAGCCTACTTCCCAAAGCTAAAGCTAAAACCTCAAAGAAGATCTTGCTATGGCTCCAGTGGAATTGAACCCAACTGCAGATGTAAGAGAAGACTGGCTATTAGGAGAAGCAGGCATTGTGGACTGAGAGGAGAGGAGAGGAGAAAGGGCTGAGTGACAGTTCTAAGTTGATGCTGCTACGAGGACAAACGAAAACATGAGATTATATTCACTTCAATAACAATAATAATATTTCAGGAAGCCAAGCAAGTGAGGAAACTGGACTGTTACAGCTATCAAGATTTGGAAAAGAGATTGTGCCAAGAGAATAAAGAAAGCTAAATCAATGGGTAGATGGGCAGTGGACTTCATCAACGTTAACTGCTGCTCCTCAAAAAAATGCTATTAGGGAAAATGAAAAGGGCCAGATACCAACTGGGAAAAGATTCTTGGACAACTCAGATCTGATGGCCGCTTCAGCCAAAATCTATAAAGAACTCTTAGAATATAATAAGAGACAAACTATGGTTGTTATTTTTAAAGAGAAAGGATGGGCAAAGGATTTGGAAAGACACTTCACCAAAGAATACAGATGGCAAGTTAGCCATGAAGAAGTGCTCACTGCCAGTCCCCATTCAGAAACTGCAGCCCACCCACACTGAGAAACCACTACCTACCCTCTAGAGATTGGGACTGCTGACATGTGGGATGCTCACACAGCTCACACAGGAACGAAAATGGTCCCTCTGTTTTAGAAATGAGCTTACATCTTCTCATGTCAAATTAAACACACATCATATAATCTCACTCCAGGCATTTACCCAAGATAAATAAAAGTAAATATCCCCATGGAGACTAACATGAAAATTTAGATTAACATGCTTCATTAGTGCCTGTTGTCCCAGGCAAACGACCGCCATCTTCAGAAATTTGCTATGCTTGCTTGCAAAAGATCCTCATAGCTGGGCTTGTAGACTGTTGATGTTCCCTCACAGAAGGGATGGGTGGGGAGGGTCATGGGCCCTTCATCTGGGTGTCCAGCCACTCCTCCCACCAGTTCTGTCTGAATTGCAAAGGGCCTCTGGATCTTAGGAAATAGAAGAAAGGGCTCCATCTTGTCAGTCTTAGGGCAGCCATCATCCATGCTGGACGAAGATCTTCCAGTGTGGTTGTTTCAGGGTCAACTGCACTCACGCTATAACCTTTCATCAATGCTCTATCAAGTAAGCCTAATAAACTCATTGATTTCCCAGGGTAAACTTTAGTAGAATAAAACTTTGCTTTGTCATTGGACCTTAGAACTGAGGAGACTACACACTTCCTAGTCACCCCCAAAGAGAAAATTCTTACAATAGTAACAGTGTTCCCCCTACACCCAAAAAAAAGCTCATAGAGGTAACCAATTTCTTGAAGCTGATCACAAAGCCTACCACATGTAGCTGTTGCCAGAACAATTCAGAGGAGATAATCTATCATGGGTAGGGGGTGGTAATCAACTCATGGTTTCTTGGGTCAGAAGAGGAAATTTATTGCAAAATGCATGAGTGATTTAGGAGGGCAATGGGTGCGTGCTCCGTGTCCGCCATGGTCACAGTAGTTACATGAGGCACTTGTCAAAGCTCCTGTCAGTGTTCTCCTTAAGGGCTGCACATTAACCAGACTTTAACAATCACAACACAGGAAACAGAAGGCCAGGGTCTAAACATAACCAAATAGTAATCTCTTCCCAGAAGGCTTTTAAATTACACCTAATAGTCTTTCTTCTGAATAATATTAAAGGACAAGTAGCCTGACAGTGTGAGACATATAAACTTCCTCCACCAGGGGCTAGAGAAATGGTTCAGCTGTTAAAAGCACTGGCTGTTCTTTCAGCGAGCCCAGATTCAATTTCCAGCACCCACATGGCAGCTCCCAACTGTCTGTAATGCTAGTCCCAGGGGATATGCCCTCTTCTGGTCTCTGTGGACACTGCACACACGTGGTGCACATAGAAACATGCAAGCTACTACTCAAGCACATAAAAGACAAAATCTCCTTTTGAGACAGGGTCTCTCTATGTAGTCTTGGAACTTGTTACGCAGAGCAGGCTTGACTTTGAGCTCACTGTCTCCTGACAGCTGGCATTAAAAATGTGTGCTACCATGCAAAGCTTAAAATTAAAATCTTAAAAAAACAAAACAAAACACCTTCTCCATCACTGTATCCTTCAACTTTGAAAAACACAGGCAAAAATAAGAGCACGGGAGTAAAAAATCTTGGTGGAAGCAGTCACAGGCCTAAAAGGAGGGCCACTGGCCACTCATAGCAGTGTGATTAGAGACCTCAGGGGAGCCCGTGGGGGCTCTGGAGACCATGTGAAGTGTTCTCTGTGGGTTCTGACAGCTCTCCAGCTTTGCAGGCAGGGTAACATCAGCATGTGGGAACAGAAGAGAAGCAGCCATGTCGGCAACAGAGCCTTGTCATTCAAAGACTAAAGTCTAGCTCCACCTACACTCAGCAGACTCCAGGGGCAGAACCTACTAGGTGAGTGTCTTCCATCTAGTGCAACTAGAGAGATGGCATAGTTCTAGCAAATATGGAAGCCTGAGATAGCAGCAGCCTTGCTCCCAATTGTGAAATGTACCCTTTTGCCAGTCCTAGCCTTGGGAGGAACATTTTATCTTCATACAGGGCTTCAACAGAAGTGCCTTACATGTTTAAGGGTCAGGATGAACCAGGAAAATCTATTGCTGAGAAACACGGGGACACTTCAGGCATCTAGCTGCAAAGCTCTAGGCAGACCATGCAAGGACAGGAGCAGATGTTGCCTGCCAAGCAGGAGGGACTGGACCCCACTCTGCCAGGTTGGTGAATACTCACACAGCTTGTCCCCAGGCAGTCTCTCCTTTGTTGTCTGTAGGGCAGAGACTCCTGACTACCTTGCGTTCACGGAATTGCCCTGTTGGAGCAAGGTGCCCACTACAACTCTTTAACCTTGTTTTAAACAGTCCCGAAAGTCCTATTGTCAAGAAAGTAAGCTCTTTAGAAAAGAGCCTCTGAAGAAAAATGATTCAGCCCATCTAGTCACCGCCTGGGGACCATAACTATACTGAGAACCGCTGATGTATGGATGGCGTGTCATGGGCCAGGGAGTAGCAGATGCCAGGCAGTGAATCAATCTCAGACCCAGGATAGACTCAGGCCTGAGGCCTGCAGGTTATGAGTCTACTGACTCCTACAGGGACAGGAGGTGCCGAGAGGGTAAGGAACAGCCCAGGCCGCTGTCTACAGGGATCTAGTGACCGAGCCAAGAGGCAGCCCACACTGCACACACCGCACTGGAATCTACACTGTGCTCACCAATGACAGATGGCGAAGAGTGCCCTAGACAATCAACATAGGAAGAGGAAGCCAGTCCGGTCCAGGCTGTGATGGGCTAGCCTGCTGTTTTGGATCTGCAGCAGTCAAGGACACCATGGCACAAGTATATGGCGGGGCGAAAGCAGCCACTCCTTGGCGAGACCACATCCTTGAAGACACAGCCAGTGACCTAAGACCTCTCACTAGGCCCCAGAAGTTCTACCGCCTCCTGACAGTGTGCCCGACAATCAAGCAAGACATGGGTTTTGGGGGAAGTTCGGCATTTCAACCAGTGCAGTGCCAGCTCCACACAGGCCATGACTGTACCTCCAACCACAGTTAGGCTGGGTGGGTCTGCTGTGGGGCAGCCATGCTCACACACCCAGCCATATTCACACAGGTGCAAAACATGCTCACAAACACACGCATTCACACACATGACCCCCCCCACTCACACATCCGCACAGCCAGACGCCCCACCCATCCATTCACGTATTCAGATACAGCCCCTAATCACACATCCACACTCCCAGATGCCACACACACACAGATACCCCCGCACAATCACACAGTCACATACACACCCTGACACACTCATCCTCTCAGACATGGTTATACTAATACTTTCATACTCACAGACATACATATCGACACACACACACACACACACACACACTCACTCAGTCACGTTATTTGTTCAGCCATACAGTCTCACCTCCACTCAAACGATCACGTGAACACATTTACAGCCAGTCACACTGAGTCACACACACTTCCACCGCCACACATATTCACACACACACCCACAGTAACACTAATATAGTCCCACTGTCACACTCATAGTTTCACACACACACAGACTCACCCTTACACAAATCATCGTATGCGCGTACAGGCACGCTAAGACACTTTCACATTTACAATCATAGCCACATTGACACCCTCTCTCTCCCTCACACATACACGTTCACAGACATGCGCACATGTGGTCACATTAGTATACAGCCACACCAACAGACACACCCTCCCATACGCTCACACGTCCTGTCCTTAACATCACGTCCGCTTAGCACGCACCACAGTTACGACAACCGCCCTTTTCCCGCATTTGTTTCGCTCACCGGATCACCCGCGGCCTCGGCTGCCGTGGGTAGCCCCCCCTGCTGTGGGGCCCGGTGTAAAGTGGTGGCTTCCTTCGGACTCTCGCCTCTAAAGACCACTAGTGCACTTCATCCAGAAGGCTACTTGTGCCTATTTGCTCTCTTCTCGGGTGGAGTTGAGGCCCACGGCTTCCAGGAGGCCTCACGCCACTGTGACTCTACAGAGTGTTAGAGGCAGACTTATGAAAGAGCCATCATTAGAAGCAAGTGAACAACAAGGTCACTGAAGTTAACAGGCCCTCTCAGGAGCCTGACCCAAGGACAGCTCCCAGGAGACCCCACACCCTTCCTGTTCAGGCTGGGTCAGCATTGACAAATCCCTGGGAGCCACCCACATGCTAACTTTTCCCAGGGCATCTCTCATCAGCCCTGGTGTATGATTTCGAGATGGTCAGACCAAAGGAAGCTAGGCTGAGAGCTCAATAACTCCATTCCTTCCGGTCTCATCCTTTCCAGGTGGCTAGTGCAGGCAGACAGTAGGTAAACATTTATGGGGCAGATTACTGCAAGGATGTGCAGATGTCTGCGTTGTTGGTTCCTGAGTGATGAGGCCCATGGCTCCTGGTGCTGGGGAGAGGGAAAACCTGGACACATCCCTTTTGTCTCTGCTCTGACCTCAGAACGGTGTGACTGGGGACAGCATAGTCCCTTGCTCCCTTCAGGAGATGAGTCTAGAATTGATGCTGGTCTCCCCTCCCCACACCAGGACCTCCATGTCAGGAGAACCGGGGAGTGAAACAGAGGAGGTGTGGGCCGGGGGCATAGATGCTCTTCAAGAAGTTAGGTGGAGGGCTGTGCCCATTCTCTGAGCAACCACACCAGAAGGTTCTCAGCGGGAGCGTTTGCCTTTCATCTAGGACTCGGTTGAACCCTGCAGCTGGGAGCCTTTGTCGGAACTGTCTGCTGAGGCCGGGGAGTGGGCGAGCCTCAGAAGGAACCACTTGAACCATCTCGCCCCGCACCGGGCATCTCCACCTCAAACAGTGTTAGCGAGCTTCATTAATTAACACTCCTAAAATGCTCTGGGCTCCATGGATGAAAGGGAGCTCTCCGAGTGCAATGTGTCATTACTATTAAAATGATATTTAGTATTGGCAGACGGACCAGATGCTAAGCACAGATACGCCTTGGCCACAACAGAAGAAAGGTTTGTGAGGATGTTTCAGAGCGCTGCTAACAGGCTCTCCCAAATTACCCCTCCCTCCCATAATGATGATTTGAAGAGAGATAGGATCTTAACTGATGCAAAACCCAAGGGTATTTCCATGCTGCATTTCGAGGACCCAGAGCCTGCCACACAACAGATTTCCAGCCTTGCCCTACCTGGCCTCACCAGATCTAGAACAGGCTGTGTCTGAAGGGTAACAAGGGAGACTGGGTTCTCTTGGGTCTCTGCACTGTGCTGTGTGCTGTGGTTTGGAGGCGACTCTAAAGAGAGTAAGGAACAACGAAGAGTTAAAATTGTGTGCACAGCGAGTCAGCAGAGAAAATCCCCGGCTGCGCAGTCAAGGACTGCGCCTCAAGCTGCCAGCCACAGACAGAAAAGTGCCGGCGAGCAAGTCCCAACACGCACGTCTTTATTAAATCTTTCTTTACAACACAGAAGTTAACTGTCTCCTGAAATATGTGGGGTGTTTAAACGTGCCACAGCTGACAAAAAAAAAAAAAGTAATTTTTAAAGTCTCGGCACACGATTACCCACGGAAACAACATCTTGGTATCCGTTTCTGCTCAGTGTGGAAGTAAAGGGTAAAGGCAGCCTCTGGGTCAGCCTGTCACTGCACTCCATATGCTCACCCCTACATGCCTACACCGCATGCAGATCATCCTGCCAATTTCTCCACTGAGGAAAGGGCTGAGGAGAAAGTGCCTTCACCAGAGCAGTAGCTAGCCGACTGCAGAACTGAGATATGGCCAGGAGCTGGTGGGTTCGAGGTTAAGGGGAGCCATTAATCAGAATGCCCAGGCGGAGGATCCTAAAGAATGAGGCTGAGGAGTCCAAGGTCAAAGGCAGCATCTGGCAAGGTTCTTCTTGCTATGCTAACTCATGAAAGAAGATGAGTGTCTGAGGGGCTTAGGGTACAGGAGCTGGAAGACAAGGGCTGAGCCAATCTTTTCATCAGGGACCCATGCTCATGATGACAACATTCGTTCCCTGTCAAGGGCAGAGTCAACGTGACCTAGTTATTTTCTAAAGGTCCCACTTGTCAACATTGCTGCGTGGAGCATCAAGTTTCTGGCACGTGGACTCCAGGGGAGATGCTCAGATCATGGCTGCCCTCCTTTGCTGTGTCAGGAGCACAGATAAAGAGAACAGGGCTGGGGCTAACTCAGCAGTGGCACCAGCAGTCACTTAGGCACACGTGTGCGGTGCAAGGGCCGCTCAGTGCTTCTGTGCAAACTTGAGTGGCCTTGACCTTCTCTCTGAAGGGAAGGTGGGGCCCTACTGACTCGCCTTTGAAGAACTTCGGGTTCCAAAGCCCCACATGATCCGCCACAGGGTGGAACTGTGAATAAGCCCATGGCGCTCCTTGGAGGTGCGCTACCACTGAGACCTAGCTTTCTGCCACTGCTCCCATCTTACTGGAGCTCATCTGGCTGACCCAACAAGATCACCATTATTCTGGATCAGCCATAAGTTACTTGGTGGCAGGTAGGGCTTTTGTTCTCTGTTTTTGTTTGTTTTCATTTGGTGATTAGCATGACTAGCCTGCATGTATTTCCTTTTCCAACAGTCAACGCTAAGCCTTTTTCCGTTGTCTGTACAGACATGGAGCTGGGTTTTGTACTTAGCTTCACTGTCACATGGAAACTGTGAATGTGAGGGAAGTTAAGTAACCTGTAAGTATTCACAGCTAGAACAAGACTTCACAAAGGTATTTTGAATTCAGCTGTAGGGACCTCTTTGTAGGAATCAGGGCCATGGCTCCAAGGCCATGGCTGGTACAGGCTGCATGATCAGGACTGGGTGTCAGAGCAAGACTCAGGAGTCCAGCACAGAGTCTATCATGCACAGAAGGCAGCAAGGATCCAAGCCATGTTCCAGTTGAAGCAATTTTAAGAAGTGGCTGTTGAAATCAAACATCTGGCCTGTCTTTGTTTTGCCAACAAAGTGAATATTGCCTGCTTTCTTGAATTAGAGCAGCCAAAGAAATTTGACAAAGGACACAGAAGTAAATTCCTTGAGCTGTGAACTGCCCTCTGGACTCTGATATCCATCCTCCCCAACTTCCAGAAGGTTAAGACTCTCAGAATCAATGGCTGAGTCTCCATACTGAGGCTGGTGCTGCAAGGGAAGCATCCCAAGGGACACCTTCCCTCACACAATCAATGTTCTGCCCCTGGGCGTTCAGAGGTGTGAGTTTTGTATCAAAGGTGCCATTTCTTAACTAGGACTTCACTATAGAGATGTGATCATCATTGCACCACTAAGACATCCGTGAAGGTAATGGGGGTGGTGACATCATATGTGGCAACCCCCGGATGTGACCCATGGAAAATGTCTAACTTCCAGGTGGGTTGCAATCACTGAACCCCTCAGCTCCTTGGAGTACCCAGAAAATCTTCAACAATCATGCCACACAGCCTCCTTCAGCTATATGAGACTAACTCCTCATTTGTTCTGAAATGCTTTCACAGAAAATAACCTCTTCCTAAAAGCTGGTCAGAGGTACTTCAGTGGTTTTTATTCTACATACTTACATCCTCTTTCCTTTCACATTTGAGTTTTTCTGTTGATGAAATATACCAGTATCCACATTATCAGAACTCACCACTGTGAGTTCCAGAGACTTTGGAAGCAGATGGGTGGCAAAGCTACAGACTAGCGAGGAAGAGGTCCCTCTCACCACCCCACCCGAGGCCTCTATGACATTTCCAGCCCCTTAAGTGCTGTAAAGGGTAAGGGTTTTTTACATTTACAGGAAGAAAGGATTAACTGGTTCATCTTCCAAGGGTGGGGACTTATCTCTGCAGTCGAAGGTTTAGGGGAATTGTATAGAGTGCATACAGGCTGCTCCCTTCATAAGTGCTCTGACTTTCTGTTATGTTTTCACCCTAGATCAGACCAACAGATCATCAAGGCCAGGTTATCCCGCATTCCAGTACAGTTATAAGCCTCTTCCTTCTCATGGTCTTATCACCTTGCCTGAGTAGGAGCTGCTCTTCCTCATGCATAGACACATGATCCATCACCCCCCTTCTCTCTGTCTGTAATCCCCCTCTTCCATTAGAACCCCTCTAATGGCTACCCAGTCAATCAGAGCAGGCAAGGGTTCTACCACTGAGCCACATCCCCAGGCCCTGCTTTACTTTTGGAGACAAGGTTTCATTAAGTGGCCCCTTCTGTCCTACACAACCCAGAAATGATTGATCTTGAATTGGTGATCCTCCTGCCTCAGCTTCCCAAGCAGCTGCGATTATAGGTCTGGACCATCAGGTCCAGTTAAGAAATCCCCATTTCACTGTCCCATGCTGGTTGTCACAACTTCTTGCATATATAACTATACCGACTCTGAGTCTGAAGCTTATCCATGCGCCTGCGTGCGTGCACACACACACACACACACACACACACACACACACACAGAGAGAGAGAGAGAGAGAGAGAGAGAAGGTCTCTGCCAGCCTTAGCCCCCACTGCAGTGCTTTGCTTATCTGAAGGTGGAAATTTTCTAGTCCTGTTTCAGTTGGTTTCTTCACAGCAGGATTTAAGCCAGCACTAGGTAGCTGTACACAGAAATACATGTCTGCATCCCTCTGACTGGACTCCATCCATTCCATTTGGCTTAACCACCTGCAAGGATTCGTTTCTCTTTGAAAAATAAAAACATGAGCTGACGACTGTGACAGGTGCAGAAGAACCAATTTCTGCATCATCACTGGGAGGACCGCTGCCCAGGGCCACTCATGGCCCCAGCCCACATTCTGCTGCCTGGCTGCTGGGAGATGCTGCTTTGATGTTCTCGGGTTTCATTTTGCTTTGCCTGGACGAGATGTCATCTGGGGATGTGCCCAGAATCCCGACACCTTTCAGATGTGAGTCTCGCTTCCCTCCTCACCCAACGATGCTGCTTTTGATCACTCTGGAATCTGTTTTCTCTTCTCACCTGCCCCTTTCTACATGATGTCTCCTAAGTACTCTGAATGTGGTGACTTTTTGTCTATATTTGTCAAAGATGTCAAAGAGATGATCTTTGAAACAACTTAAATTTTGCACGTGCTCAGCCTCTGGTTGTCAACAAACTACCCCATGACAGTCATGGTCTCCTCTTCTACTGTTTGAAGGCTCCTGTATGTAACAGTCACCACAGATAAGCCCATGCTCTGGACTCTGCTGAACTCAGAGCTGAGCTTGCTTCAGGCAGCACCCAGAGCCTGGAGCTGGAGAATGCACGTTTACTGCCGAGGTTCAGCACCACTTTGCTTTTCCTTGTGCAAATCAATATTGTTGACAACACATTCAGGTAAGTGGAAACAAGCCACAAAAATACTGAGGTAAGGCCCTAGTGTGCAAGGTTCGTGTGTGTGTGTGTGTGTGTGTGTGTGTGTGTTCTGGATAGGTAGGCATGAAATTATAACATCCTAGACCACACGCCATTCTTATCTTCTCAGGCCCATGCCAGCATTGGCTGAGCTCAGGGACCCTCCTCATGCCCAGGCCAGCTCCTTACCTTCTCATATACCTGGGGTAGCCCACTCTTCATGTTCCGCCCTGCTTCATTTCTGATGCCCAGGAGTCTATTTGGTCCCTGGCCAACCACTTACCTCTGGGGGCTTTTGTGCACTAAGTAAGGTGTGCCTCTGACGACCCTGCGGTAAGCCCATGTGCTGTCTCCTCCAGTTCTGTGAATCAGTTTTGGATTGGGGAGCTCAAACTGGCCATGAATTGTTTTTGTATACCTTCCCACTGTCCATTTCACTAATTTTCTGAAGGATTCTACTCCTTTTGACTGCCTGCTCACCAGTCAGCATAAATGGAGACCTCATTGTCTGGTGGGCAAACAGCCTTTAGGCTGTATCTGTGGTCCAGGGGCTGAACTCAAGGATGTACACCATCTTTAGCAGGGGTCTGTGCCCTTCCTGAGGCTAGGCTTAGGATGTATGCATGAGCCTACATTCTAAAGTCTGCATTCTAAACTAGCTGGAGATATTTCAGTTGACTTTAAAGGCTGTGAGACAACGTGTGCTTGCTTTGATCAACTCAAGGACAAGGTCAAGTATTTTGAGATCTCTTAAAAGAAAAATAAACGTTCCTATATTCTTATTTCCACAGCCTCTGGGTGACATTGGGTAAACACTCACGTGGCTTTCTTTGCAGGATGCCTTCCCAGAATATCTGAGGGCTGGGTGGCATGGCTTGCAGTCTGAGCTATCTGCCAGCCTTGCCATGCAGCAGGCACAGCAGAGTCGCACTCTAAGCGCACGCAAATGGACGGCTTGGCCCAGGAAACGACAATGTCAGCACTGGCAGCATCGACTCTGAGAACGAAGGGCAGTGATGAAAATGAGGACAGAGGCAGGAAGCAAAGTGTCCTCAGAACGTCCCAGAATGCTTTGGGCCACGCTGTTGATGGAGGCAGGAAGCAAAGTGTCCTCAGAACGTCCCAGAATGCTTTGGGCCACACTGTTGATGGAAGCAGCAAGCAAAGTGTCCTCAGAATGTCCCAGAATGCTTTGGGCCACGCTATTGATGGAGGCAGGAAGCAAAGTGTCCTCAGAATGTCCCAGAATGCTTTGGGCCACACTGTTGGGTGAGCGTCCATTTCTTCCTTCTAATGGCTTCCCGTCTCACTGGCCTTTCTCACTAGTCTATTTGGAGGACTGTTTCCCGTGTGCCAGATGTCTCGCTATGTTTGGGTAATTATAACTATTTGAGGAATTTCAAGAAAATGCCAGCTCATTAGTGGCTGAGAGTACTTGACATTCTCTCTCTGATAAAAACCAGTTTGTTGAAGGGTTTAAAATTCATGCAACACATGGCATAAAGTGGGATCCAATTTGACAACATCAAAATGTGAGTGATCAAGATCTGGGCAATAAAGACATGACCACAGACAGTGGCACTTTCTAATAAATGTGGTCATATGCTTATGGGACACAATTTGAAGATGTCTAAGTAACAACTAGACTATAAAGCAGGAGAGTTTGTTGAATAATACTGGAGAAAGGGCTAGTCTAACCAGCAAAGCATGCTGGTTATATTGACCAAATAATTACCAGGAGAAGTCCTTTTATTCTTCTGGTTGTCACTGTCCAGTGAACTAGAATCATCACTATTTGTTGTTTTGTTTTGTTTTTTGTTTTTCTGAGACAAGGTTTTTTCTGTTGTAACTCTGGTTGTCCTGAAACTCACTCTGTAGACCAGGCTGGCCTCAAACTCACAGAGATCCACCTGCCTCTGCCTCTCGAGTGCTGGGATTAAAAGCATGCATCATCACTGCCTGACTCATCACTGAATTTTTAAATGACGTTTGCTTCTGAAAAGTCTACAGTGTGACTCAAGGCCACTGTCCGCAGGCTCCACACTCCCCACCCATGACTTGATCGAGGATTTAAGGCATCAGTGTTCTCTGCCCTGTGGGCTGTTATGAAACACAGGGACAGGGCTAAACCTACAAGGGCTCCAGAGGAGTGGGAAATGGTGTCATTTTAAAATTTGTTTGCTCTTTAAGTTAGAATGTGTTGTGACTGGTAATAACACTATATTTAAACATGTCCACTGCAGCTGTAAGACAGAAAACCTAAAGGGAAAGTTTAGAGGAATAAAATATTAATCTCTAACCCTTTCCTTAGTGAGAACATTCTCAAACCTTCAGCCGAAGATACCATCTACTCCCTTACTTTGCATTTTCTAAAAGAAATGGTAAATAAAACACACTAAACACATGCTGATGCTCGACACCAACTCAGAGTAAGCAGTGGTAGAGACTGAAAGTCTGAAGCTAGATTTCCTGGGTTCAAGTCCAGCTGTCCCCACTTCTAGTCTGTGATCCTGGAAGTCCCTGAACTTCTCCAAGGCTCAGTTTCCCCATCTGTGAATCACAGACAGTGGTGCTCATTATGCAGGATCCAAGGAGCCTCTGACAACACCATAGCACAGAGCTCAGGAAGGTGGCTGCTGCCCGGACTTCTGGTATCTTGATCTGCAAACATGAGCTCTGGGGACGCTTGCTCATGACAGTGACACAGGGTCACTGCGATGTCGTTGGTGCACCCCAGCTGGAGGAACAACAGTTGTAAAGGGCACAGATGTGAGAATCCCTGTGGGGAGGGTGGCATATGGCAGACTCCTCGTTGGCTCATCTTCTATGTCAATGATTCTAAGGCTATGTCCTTGACTGAAGAAAGCTGCCTGGCATGGAGGTCAAAGTATCCATCGACAATATGGTGTGGAGTGCTCATTTTGTAGTCTATAAATGCTGACCCAACTGGGCAGCTGATGAAGAGAAGAGATTGAGCCAGAGCAGTATCTTTTTGTTGTTGTTTTTCAAGACAGGGCTTCTCTGTGTAGCCCTGGCTGTCCCGGAACTTACTCTGTAGATCAGCCTGGTCCTGATCTCCGAGATCTGCCTGCCTCTGCCTCCCGAGTGCTGGGATTAAAGGCGTGTGCCGCCATGCCTAACTCCAGTATCAATTTTTAAAATAAAATGTGTTCAACCAAACTGCAGATGACTCACAAAGTTAGGAAAGACAGTGGTAGGACTGATGATGCACCAAGACTCACTGATGTGCACAGGCTGGATGCCGGCCTAAGAATGTGAATCAGTTGGAAGGAATGCCAAAACCTCGCCCTTGCACTTTATAGACCACTTGCCACAGCTGTGCTCAGGAAGCCTAGTTTATCTCAGTCCTTCAAACGAAAGCCTGAGCTTTGTAGTCAATGACAAATTCAAGGGCCAACACTACAATGCACACAGTGTCACAGAAGCCTGCGTCAGATGTATATGACCACCAACCTAAAAACTTCAGGATAAACATGAAATAAAACCGCTACTTTTACTAGACTAGTGTTTTCGTCAGGGTTCTCTAGGGAACAGAACTGATAGATCAAATATACATTAAATGGGTATTAGACTGGCTTACCCAATGCAGTGAAGGTATTCCAACAATAGGTGTCTCACACTGGAAGGGCCAAGAATGAGATCATTCGGTCCATGAGGCTGCTGTCTCTGCAGTCCCAATCTGGCACTGAAGGCCTGGAAGATTCCTAGAGAGCATCTGGTCTTCAGTCTACATGGGAAGCCTGAAGAAGCTGGTTCTAATCAGTGAAGAGATGCAGCAGTGGCAGCAGCAGGAGAGAGGAACTTGCCAGCAAGAGAGCAAGTAGGCAAAAAGCAAAGCTTCCTTCTTCTCTGTCTTTTGATCTGGGCTCCCATCAGAAAATGCTATCCACATTCATTCAGGGTGGGTCTTCCCACTTCAAATAATCGGAGCAAGAAATTCCATCATGGGGGTGTACATCACAACTGGAATCCAACGTACTATGTTCAAGCTTGAGTAAAGTATTCTAAAGGAGGTGATGAGCAGTTGGACGGCCCACAGAGGAACAAACAGCGAGAGCACTGATGCCATTTGCTGAACCATTAAGATTACAAGGTTTGATGAGGGTCCAAATGCGTGTTGAAAGTTCACTGACATAATCACAGAGATTTTCTTGATTCATTTTCAGAATAATCTGATGAGATGGGAATCTCATTCCTACTGTGTAAGTTTAAAAACAGAGACGGGTGACCTCAGGAACTTCAACAAACCTGCCTAATCTCAGGCAGGTTGATGCCAGCTCAGCTCCAGACTGACTCCAAAATCCAGATTGCTTCCACTAGGTAAAATAGTTGCAGCAGGAAGAATGGCTGGAAGAGACAGGGAGAGAATCTCAGGTGCACCTCTGTGGCTCCAAGAGTAAGTACTAGAACTATTTCAAAAAAACTGAAGACAAGTCTTATAATACAAGGAAATACAGTGTAGCCAAGCTGGTGCAAATGCAGTGACTACATTTCTAGGTGGTATGGAGGTGGAAATGTGGAAGAGCCACTGATAAGGGCTGTCACAGAGGAGACCTGCATCTGAACCAGCACTGGTTCACAAGGCTAAAGAGAACCTTGCAATTCTCTTAGCTCCACCCCAGATTTCACAAACTAGAAGCAACCTATTCAAGGTTGGCATGTGCTGTACTCCTGTGAGGCTAGTAAACTGATTAGATAGATGATAGGAAACAAGACATGTTTAGCCCTGGGAACAGTTCATACATCACCAAAGGAAGCAGTTTTTAGAGTGTGCTTCTAAGCTTTTAAAAAAGAACACAATAATTATCTGTTAATTCTCTTAATGCTGCAGCAAAATGACAAGAGACAATGGAGGGAGGAGAGATGCCGCGGTGGTTTGGATGAGAATGGCTCCCGTATGCTCATATATTTAAACGTTTTGTTCCCAGTTGGTAGAACTGTTTGGGAAAGAGGTGTGGCCTTGTTGGAAGAGATGTCCCTGGGGGCAGGTGTCACGAGCCCATACCAACCATTTCCAATCACTCAGCCTCCCTCTCTCTCCCTCTCTCTCCCTCTCTCTCCCTCTCTCTCTCTCTCCCCCCGCCCGCTTCTTACTTGAGGATAAGGATGTATATTCTCAGCTACTGCCCCCGTACCATGCCTACCTGCTGCCATGCTCCAGCCATGATGATCATGGACTCACCCTCTGAAACCGTAAGCCCCAAATCAACTCCTCCTTCTATGAGTTGCCTTGGTCATGGTGTCTCATCACAGCAACCGAAAAGTAACTTAGGCAGTAAAGCACTGGTGGTAAAGCAAAGTGCTCGTGGTTTAAGGACAGCGTAGAGTTCACCGTGGAGGGGAAGGTACTGCAGCAGGGCTGTGAGGCAGCCGCTCACACTTCAAGAGCAGAAAGGGGCTAGAAATGAGGCTGGGCCAGAGAACTTCAAGGCCTACCTGGGTAACGCACTTCCTCCAGAGAAGCAGCACCTAGGTTCTACAACCTTCTGAAACAGCTCGGCAGCTCAGTTCAGGCACATGAGCCCAAGTGACATTTTATATTCAAACCACAGTTCCTCAAAGTCAGTTCCTCCTCCTAACCATGTTCTCAGTCTGAACCCCCGTCCGGAGATTCATCCTTGGAATTAGACACTGTCACATTTTATTATAATCTATGTCGG
This sequence comes from Cricetomys ansorgei, assembly GCA_026225945.1. NCBI lineage: Eukaryota > Metazoa > Chordata > Mammalia > Rodentia > Nesomyidae > Cricetomys > Cricetomys ansorgei. The sequence continues at coordinate 4,221,747 of JAMJFZ010004042.1, forward strand.
GATCATCTCAAGCTGCTTTTCAGGTAAGGTTTTGGAAGGAAGCAAGCAGGCTTCTGCAGAGAGGACACACAGGACAGGCAGACCTGGCTGGACATACGCAAGAGAGATCCGGAGGCCTGAGCTCTCCTCAGAAGGGGACGCCCTGTGTGTGTGCTGGGTTTGGAGCCCTGTAAGATGGGTAGGGCCTGGGAGCTGTAACCAAGGTGAATCCCTCCATCTGGACGCCTTCTCCTGCACAAGCATCCTCTGCAGATCACCCCATGTTCTCGTGTCCTAGCTGCCTGTGTCTTTCTGACATCCTGACCCAGGAAGAAGACGGAGAAGGAGGGTGCTGCAGGCATGAATCTCGTTAAGAGCATGGGTTCATGAGAGTGGCAGGCAAGGAAGAGAGGGAAGAAGCGATATTTGCCCCTCACTCACCTCTGACTTTGAGTTTCCTCCTAGGTCCTAGAGGAGGCAGCCTAGCACCTCTAATCACATTAAAATGCTGTTGCGAGACATATTTAATAAGCTTAGAGTTACTGAGTGTGAAGATCTGAAAAAGGAGGGTTTGTGAGAGAAATGGGCATTCATTTCTCCATTACTTTCTTTAACAATGGATCTGTCTATTACTGTTTGCAGATGCAGTGGTGGGGTGAGGGGCAGTCCAGATGGTGGTACAGGAACATATTCACGGCACAGCAGACAAAGGCATCTTCTCTAGGTGAGACCCAAGCTAGTAAATGGCCTTCTGTGAAAGCAAAGGGTTTTCATGCAGTGGTTGGTTGCATGAAGTACGCCCCTCCCTCTTTGAGGGTATCAGATGAAAATCTATTGTGGCCAGGTGATCCTCTGAGATACAGGGCTGTGTCACACAATTGGAAACACTAGATGTTCTTGGGCTTATTCAGGATTAGAACTCTGTCCTGATGACGCCATTAGAAGTTGAAAAGTCTGGATATTCTCCCCAGAAGCAGATAGTAGAGGTCTGTTGTAAAGAACTGGCTCACCTGGCCACAGGATGGGTGTCCAGAAGTGCCAGCAGGAGGGAAGCTGGGACCTAGAAGGAGCTGAGGCAGCTGTCCTGAGAGAGAATAGCTTTTCTTCCAGAAAGCTCAGCTTTGCTCTGGAAGCCTCAAGTGAAATGGAGGCCAAGACACATCAAGGATGGTTACCAGCTTTGCGTAGTGTTGACACATGTAGTTATTAGCCCATTAGCAGAAAGGAGCGTGAGCAAGTCCCTGGGGATTGGCCTGTCCAAAGGGACTTAAAACTCAACTTGCAGCAAGAGTGGGAGTTGAAAGAACCAAAATGCCTTCTCTCTCTCTCTCTCCCTCTCTCTCTCTCTCACTCTCTCTCTCTCGCTCTCTCTCTCTCTCCTCTCTCCCTCTCCTTCTCTCTCTCATACACACACGCACACACACACACATATATATACACACATAACAGATACCCACACACAAATACATACACACACTCATACACACAAATACACAAATGCACACATATATACACATACAGCAGGCATATACAGACACAGAAGACATACACACACACACGCACATGCACACACACACACATGCACACCACAAAGGCCCTAGACATTCAAGCCAACTTCAGTGATACTACCCACCAGCCTGGGGAACTAGACAGCATCTCATTTCAGGCCATAAGAATCTGTATCCCCCACCAATTTAACCCCTCACCTAAGTAAACAAGGCCACTGCTGCATGCCCTCTAAATCTGTGGCAGGAAAGAAAGGGAGGAGATAGTCAAGAGGCAGAAAGGGCTCCAATGGAGGCCAGCAACATTTGTTGCCACCTTCATCTGAAGGATGTCCAGAAATACCAGGTCTCATGTGACACTCAGAGGTCCCTGGAGGCTTCCGGGGAGGGGAAGCTTGGTTTAGGAGGACCCAGCTAAAAAACTGGCCTTTTAGATGGTCTGTGGTGGGGCCATGATCTTGGTTAAAGGGTAGGCACCACAGTAACCCACACTAGAGGAGAGGCTGGTGATAATGGGGCTGATGAGCTGTCAGTTTACTATAAAGTGCTAAGAAAAAAGAACCAGACCTATAGCTAGAGAGGATGAACTAGGGGCTCCATTCAACAGGGCTGAGCTCCAAGGAGCAGGCCAATGTGATAAGAGGTGAGCCCATGTGCAAGGCAGGACACACGAGCTAGCAATCATCTATACATCCTACCTTAGGTAGAAATTTGGGGAGGGACAGTTTATAGGTGTGAGCCTGCAAAGAAGTAAATTAGATATCATCTGAGAGGGGACAGGGGCAAAACTGCTGATAGTTGAACTGTCTGCTAAACCATGTTGCTCATAACTGCAGCCCCAGCACAGCAGGATCCTTTAACTTCTGATACAGTGGGAAATATCCCAGATCCTATTAGTTCTTCAATCCTCCCCGGGGGCCTGCAGCAGGAACCTGGAGATTCTGATTGGTTTAACTGGAAGAACTACACTGGTGCGACCCTTTTCGCAACAACCCTGGTAAATATGTGAAGAATTTCACTTCAAAAATGCTTCCCCGTGTCTCCCCTAAGTAACTTCCCAAGTCTGGGGATGCAGCCCATGGGTAAGGAGGCTGTTTAGCAGGCAATAAGCCCTGTGTTCGATCCCTGGCAACACATAAAATAAGTACATAACTTTCTAAGCACATAGAAATTGTTAACTCCTCATTAAAGGAATCACATGGGGATTTTAATGTCCTAGTAGCTGATGTTGATCGAGAATCAATCTGAAATTAGGGTTAGGTTTCCTTTCCGAGATGATTATTGAGAGCAATAGTGAAATGTGTTGATATTTTGGAAAATTCCATTTCCAGGCAACATTTAGGATGACATCATGGCCATGGGTCAACACTTGAACCACAAAAAGCACCAAAGATAGAACTTCTGAGCCAAGTTATCCCGTGCTGTGCAGAACTCTCAGTTATCTTATAGATCGGGAATTATGGGATATGCTGCATGAACAAAACGGCCAGCCAGTGAAGGTGAAGTGAGAATTTAACTTCTGATACCCTAGAAATATCCCTGGGCCTATCAGTTCTTCAGTCACCCTTTCTAGCCCGAGGGTCCTTGGGCTAGAGGACCAAGGAGATACATTGCCAATCTAGGCCTCCTCCTGCAGAAAGAAGGGAGGGCATGCAGGCTATGAAGCCAGTACAGACATTACTGCGAAGCCAGAATATACTATGATTGGCCCACCATGGAGCTAGGACACACCCACCATAGACATACCCCACCTTAGAACACCCTACCATAAGTCTAAGACACATCCCATCATGGAGCCACGATTTATCCCACTGTGGAGCCAGGGCATACCCTACCATGGAGCAAGGATGTATTCCACTTTGGAGCCAGGACCCATCCTACCATAACAATGGCACACACCCCACCATGGTGCCAGTAGACATTCTACCACGAAACTAACAAACATCCCACTATGAACCAACACACCTCTCCCATCATGAGTCCAGTAAAGGGCTTCTAAGAAGTCAGCATAGACATCCCCATGGAGTTGTCAATCATCTCACCATGGACCCAGCCTACATCAACATTGGGCTCAGCATACATGCCACCTTCCTTCACAGGGTTGCAGCTTTTGCTATACTGTTTTCCTGGTATATGGCTCTTTACTGTCATCCCTGATGGCCAAGCCTGAGCAGTGTGGTTTCCAATTCCCCTTCTTGGTCTGCAGTTACCCTTATTTGCCTTACTCCTATACTGAGCTATGTTCCATATAAATCAGGTCACCTGAGTCCTACAATGGTCTGGAATTTATGGCCTCAGGTGCATAAGTAGCCATGTGCTGGGCACAGTGATAAGATCCAATTTTCTACTTGAAAACATCGCATTATAGTGGCCCCTATCCCAAGAATTGTCCAGACTGAGTCAGGAGTGAGTGTGACTGCTGGGGTCACTAGAGACAAGATGCAACCCCAGAGGCCAGTGAGGACCACTGAGGAGGAGAGGAGATCACACTGTGAGGCAAAGAAGACCACTCACGCTCAGGAGAAGCCCTTTCTGATCCTCACCCTCTGGTTACAATCCCTACATGGGGGACCTGGGAACAGATTTCTGAAATGAATGAAGTCTTTCCAGACAATTGTTCATAAAGGAAAAATAACTCCATAGGACTCACTCTCTCTCTCTCTTCTCTCTCTCTCTCTCTCTCTCTCTCTCTCTCTCTCTCTCTGTCTCAGAACATCCTCTGTCATCTACAAAGTGGTCACACAGTCTACATCACTAGTGCTGAGACCCTGTATGCACAGGGTCCAGAGCCAGGCCAGCCTAATGTATCTTCAGGCCCAGATCCCATGGGGATGACAGCCAATGAGGGTCAGGTCTTCCCACAGTGCCTCACTGCTTGGGTGAGCTGTCATCTTGCTTGGGGAGATTTCAGCCAGAGAAGCAGCATAACAGCTGCGAAGGTGTCAGAGTGCATCAGGGAAAAGATCCATCCTGGGGTTCGTGTCAGGCCCCATCCTATCACCTGACAGGAAATGCAGGGCTGCAGGGCTGCAGCTCCATCTGGGGAATCTATGCTTCACTTTGCAGCCTTACTCCTAATGTCCAGGCAGGCTTTTCCAGCTGGAGCCCTGAGAAGTGTTCTGCTCCTTTTCCTGGCTTACTTGCTCCTTGTCCTGGCTCAAAGTGTTGACTATGGTAGGACATAAGTGTCGTCATCATCGTTCCTATTCAGTCACTTAATAAATTCTGTTTCTATTAACCGAACATACAGAAGTACAGACAGGACACTTCTGAATGTCACAATGGCAAGTTCCATGCCAAGAGCAGGACTTTGGGCAAGAAGCCTCTCTCACGAGATTCTCTCTAGAGCTATTCATTATTAAAGAAACAGTTCAGAGAAAGCAGAGAAGAAAGCCCAGGCCTGGGGCATTCTTCATAAATCACGGTTCAGGACCTCCCAGCCTGCCCCCGTCCCTCCCTCTAGAGCAGGCTCTCCTCCCAAGGAAGACCTGGCTGCATGGCTCCCCTCACATACGCACGCTCTCTGCCCGCAGTCCCCACTGCTCTCTGGAGACGTTGCTCTGACTCTCTCATCACTGAGACTAATGCTCCGGCCTGATTTGCCTTGATGGCTGCTGACTGTCTGGTCTGCAGAGATTTTGTCTCCAGTCTTGAAGTGTAAGTCCTACCTTGCTGAGACGCCACCTTGGTCAGAACCACTGTCTCAGGCCCTGGTGCCTAATGAGCTAAACCGACCCCAGTTGTCCTCAAAGTTTTCTGTGGACATATACTGCATTTGAGCTTTTTCTTTGAATGGTCTCAAGCACTGCTAAGCAATCTTAAAGGAGCACGCTAATGGCCTTCCATCACTAAAGTAAGAGAAAGAGCAACAAGGGAAAAAATGTTCCCAATGGTACTCCCAAAATATTGCCCCACTGACCTACCTCTCCTTCTCCACTTTGTCCCCCCAAATGAGCGCTCAGAGAAGGAAAGTGGAGCCTGAATCCTTCTGTGTCCAACACTGAGCAGCAAGGTGATTTTGTCTGAAATTGTGTGACTATATTGGTAATTAATTAAGCACATGGACTCTTATAATTCATCGTCTGCTCTGTTGCCAGGCTGTATTCTCTAACATTTATCCCAGAAGCTATGGGATTCCCAGTAGGAAAATCCCAAAGGTAAGAAGATAGCTCTGGGGCCTGAGCTCTTAGAAACCTTCAGAGCCTGCTGTATTCCAGTCTAATCCTGAGTTGGATTGAGGGGACCAGAATGTATCTCAAATCCCGGGCCCAGTGGTACCTTCGCTGAGCAGGGACTCCACCCAACTGCTGTGTGGGGGAGATGCCAGGTTCCTGGAGATATGAACGCTGCTGCTCAGATTTGGACTAGGGACATCCAGGGAAGTGAATCCATGCCAGGGTCTACCCAAAGGCTCCTGGTGGATCCCAGGAAGCAGATCCCACCCTGCCACTCACCATTTGGCACCGCACTTCCCTCACCTCCAATTAAGATGAAAGTAAAAAAGCCCAGCCTGCCATTGCTGCAAATCGAGTTAGATAATGGTTCCGCGTTTGTACCTCTCCCACACGAGGTACTCACGTCACTATGAATACAGGCTTGGTGGCAGAGCATGACAGAGGATGCATGGAGTGGCCCAGCCTGGAACCACATGGTGCATTTTCCATAGAGTACAGAGTAGACAGATCCCATGAATGGACCCAGGAAAGGAGGGGCCAGGGCACATAATGGTGGTGGAAGTCAAGCTGTGCAAGTGTGGAAACTGCACATGGTTCAGGGACCTGGAGGTCATTCTGCTGCTTGGCAACAGGGAGCGGACATGGATGTGAGTTTAGAAGTGTTCTCCTGGAGCCGTGACCAACCAAGACTGTCAATCTCTTCATCTGCAGCTGACATATAGATGCTGGCATGTTAGCCTATAAAGATGAGTGGAATTATAAATGTTATGAGAGTCTTATGAACCCTCTGGGTGCTCAGTAGTAGGTGGCCCTTCCTTGCATGCTCTTCCCTTGGGACCATATGTAGAGAGAGATTCCATGAGTCCCCATGAGGAAGAGAATCTATAAAACTATACTCAAGGACATTAAATATGAACAATACCTTCACGCATGCAGTTCCAACACAAACCAATGAAATAAGCCACCTACCTCCTCAGCCTGCTTTTCCAGATGCCCCTTCAGAGCATTTCCAGACAGTAAGAGCGCTGGTAAGTAGTGAGCATGCCAGCTCCGACTCCATTTTTCCAATTTTTGTTCCATGTTCCTTCACACAGAACTCAGGACTGCTGATCTAGAAGAAGCCATGGATACATCACTGCGACTGGACTCCATCTGACATACCGGTGAGGCTGGGAAAGTAGAGGGACCTCTCCTATAGGCCCAACACACCCTAGCACTTGCTACCCAGCCTCCCAGTGCTCATTTCAGAAGCACGTCGTCTCACTAATACACAGATCCATAACTCTGAGTACTCATGTGTGGAACTCTTAATGAATAGAGCATCCAGCCCATGAAACCCAACCTTCCCCTGGCATGGGTCTCTGCTCCCATAAGTAATCAGTACCAAGCAGGGTCTGCTCCTCGACTGCTCTCCATGTTACTGTCTGTCTCCAGCAAAGCCAGGAAGCTGCTCTTGGGACTTGGCTGCAACACAGACTTGGAAGTGGTTCTGTGTGTGGTGGACACACACCTCTGGAGCAGCAGGACCCCTTTGCTTGAGCTCACACTGACTTCCCACCTTTCCACAGACTTTCACAGGGTGCTGGGCACATGCTCGCTAAACAAATAATCTATTGAACAGAACTCTTCATCTCGTCAACATTGGGTTTGGGGATGTTTCCCCCAAAGTCCTCAACAATCCCAGTGTTGGTCCTCCAGGAATCTGTTTCATTTTTACTATTAACCCCATCTAGTGGGAATTAAAGAAATTAAGATACACTCCAGGCTGGCTGTGTTTGTGGCTCAGTAGCAGAGTACTTGCCTAGTAAGGAGGTGGGGATAGAAAGAGGAACGGAGGGCGGTGAGGAGGTCCTTCCTGAGATCCTCCATTTCTGTTCAGCACTTGCACAATTTCCACAGCCTGTAGGGCCATCGTGGATCAGCTGTTCCCATTTGTTCTATGTTTAATAGAAAAAGAAAAGGCCAAGAGAGTTTAGATGATTTATCCAAGGTCACTAGCCAGTCAATTAAGGTTTGAACAGAAGTCCAAGTCTCCTAATGGCCATAGTGTTGCCCTTTGGGGCACAGTATGGTGTTCTTGTTTATCGTGCCCTTGGGATGGATAGAATCCTCATAGGTGGAAAGATGGTAGTGAATGGTAAATGGAGTGGGGGTAGAGAAGAGGAGGAGAGAGGAGGGGAGAGGAGAGGAGGAGAGAGGTACTTCCCAAGTTCGACATTAGTGGTAACTTCAAAGTAAAGAATGAGTCTACTAATTCAAAAACAATTAAAAGAAGATGAATGCAATGCACCTTGTAAGCAGTCATCCGAAGGCATGGTTTTCTTGGGCCAATCAAAGTGCTCGCCACCCTATGGCAGTTTTACCGAGCGTTCATATACACCTATGTGAGTTCAAACACATCAAGGACCGTTTGCTACCATGCAGCATCTTACAGCTGGAAAATGAAGGCTGGAATAAAAATGCAGAAAGTGTTCTGTTCCTGGAATAGCCCACGTTCCAGAAACATGAGGCCAGAAGCAGAGTAGAGGCATAGTCCTTAGATGTTTGAGTAGCGTTAGCAAGGCCCCATGGGTGGCTGGTCAGTGACAGGGAGATGGGAATTGTGGGTGATGGTGACAGAAAACATGATATGACAGAGCTCAGCTAATCAGGGTGGCTAGAATTGTCTGCAAATAGAAAAGAGTAGCACTTCCGTGGAGCTGTGAGAGGAGTTTCCTCACTTCCTGAGACAAGGTCTCAATTCCTTCTTCTCTAACATTAGGGAATTTAACTAAGTCACAGCTGGTTCCACGACTCTACTCAGCAAATCCAGGGAAGACTTGGTGGGTGACGTGAGACATAAAGCAAACAAGGAGGAAAGGACCTGGCTCTACCGAACCCCAGGGTCACCATTCTATCCAAGTCCAGGGACGTGACTCCACATAGGTAAGGGTCCAATTGTGCTGCCATCAGGCAAATATAGTAAATCCCTAAAAATGCTTCCTAGTTTTTCAAAGTCCTCCTCTGGTCTTCACCCTCTCCAGAGTATGAGCAGCCATGTGGGTGCCCAGGCAGGGCTGTTGTACAGAGGGGAGGGTCTGTCAGCAGGAGGAATGCCTCTTTCCTCTCTGTCATCCATCTGGTAGGTGAAGACTTCTCCGTCTCTAGGGATTGCCCTACCTTGGGTAGAGACAGTGCCAACAGTCAGTTTCTTTAAGGAGAAGAGCTGAGAGGCTTCGGTGTGCAAAGGCTCTTTCAGGCCTGTAGCTCACTTCTCCTTGCTCAGGATCATACTCCCAGGAGAAGCACTGCATCCCCCTTGCCCAGGACCGAAAAACCTCTTCCCTGTGCCTGCACTTTGAGAGCAACTGTGGGTCTGCACCGCCTGTTTCTGTCTTTGTTATAGCACCAGTGCTTTAACCTGAAGATTCCTGGAGCAATCGGGAGAATACACAATACAGGCGATCAAACACCAGTGAGACAATTGAACACAATCAGGCAGAGATTGCATTCCCGCAACGCTGCAGAGAAGTGGGGCACCTGGCACGTGGTGAACCCTGTGCAGTGCCCTCCAAGGGTGCACAGCAATCAGCTAACAAGACAGCTACGGAGCCTTCACCGCACCCAGCCTCATCACAGAGCCCATGTGGAATATATTAGAAAGAGGGACTTAAGGAGCTCATCGCTTAGCGGGGGATCAAGATTTTCAAATCAGAAGAGTTTGAAGAGCAATTGTCATAAATAGGAATTCTGAAAAAGAAGAGATTAGAATTGGATGAAGCTGTTGAAAAGATGTAGAAGGGAGAATGAGGCTCAAGTGATCTTGAAAAGAAGGCATAAAATGTGACTCTCCTAGGAGAAGTCAGGAGCATGCTGGGAGTCAGGGCTAGCGTAGAGGTCAGTGGGAAGAAGAGGAGCATCTGGGCTGGGCTTTGGGGGCTCACCTGCAGGAAGCAAGGGTAAGCTTACCTCGGGGGCAGTGTAAGGCATTGAGAGTTCAGGTTCACAGGCAGGGTATGAAATGATCCATCAGTGATTCAGAATGGTTGCTTGTGCTAACAGAAATCAGAACGGTTAAGGAGTTGCTTGTGCAAACAGAAAAGGATGGTGTGTCCACGGAGCTGTGAGAGGAGCATCCTCACTTCCTGGAAGGAAGTACCCAATGTTTTTATGGTAACACAGGAAGCAGAAGGATAGTGAGAGGACATGAGGTAACTCATGAGAAGATGCTAACATCTGGCAGCTGGAGAGGTGGTGAGGTTTCAGGCAAGTCTCCATCATCTGCTCCAACCAATACCCACTGAAGTCTTGAGGACCCTGGGCCATCAACCTAGCAACTCCCCCGCCTGTAGCTGAAGTAGCAGTGCTCAAGCTGTCAAAGCTCAGTTCGTGCTTTGACAGGGAAGAATGGGAAGTGAGTAAGTTAAATCCACGGACCATATGAAGGTCCTAGGTAAGCACATGTGAAAATGAGACTCAAGAGTTGGGCCAATTCAAAGCCATCGGTGTCTGGCTTCCATGAGCAAACCTCACTGTAGTCAAGGTCCAGGCCCACAGGACTGTCAACGTTCATTTAAAATATTCTTATCACAAGTGCTATAGAGATGCACTAGTAGGTAAAGGCACTTGCTGATGACCTGAGTTCAGACTCCAGAACCAACGTGCTAGGAGGAGGGAACAGACTCCCACAGGTTCTCCTCCGACTACCACACGTGTGCTGTGACTCACACCTTCCCATCCCACCCCCGCAACATACACGAATTAATGTGAGAAAATGCTTAAAATTTTTTCTTCAGTGCGTATGAATTATACAGGGTGGGCTTCACTCTGACATTTCCATACATGTAAACCTGCTTTCACCACATCCATCTTCACCAGTATCCTCTGATGATCTCCAGTTCCATCCATTTTCCAGCAGGTGACATAATTTCATACTTCTTTATGGATGAACAAAACCATGTGACGATGCTTTTTCATCCATTCATGCCTTGATAGGCACCAGGCTGATTTTATAACCCGGGCATTGTAAACAGAATTTCTATGAACACAGATGTGCAGGTGTCTCTGTGGTTGCTGACTTAGATTCCTTTGAGTAGAAACCCTGGAGTGGTCTAAC